>JAYKKI010000101.1:0-1465000 GCA_039881145.1 Druceiella hillmani
ACGTGGTGCGCGTTTCACACTTACTTATCATCATATTATTACCATCTCTAGTTATATTATATGCTCTGTGGTTGATACATTAAAGGTAATTATGAGCACTTAACAAAAGACGGGCACTTAGGTCAAGAATTCATAGAATGCAGTGATCCCTCTAAGAGGTGTAGAACGAAAGATTTATAAGGAGAAACATGATAATTTGACATATGCTGCTCAAAAGAGGTTACTCACAGCAAGTTAATATTACACATCTACTATGATAAAACCAATGATGTTATCTCCAATAAGCAGGATAATTATTAGAAAAATAATAAATAGTAAACAATACGACGAAACAATATAATTAAACCGTTTGTTCATAAAAAAACATTCATTTTGAGACAAAATATTTATACATGGCCCAATAATAAAAAAAACATTGCTTGTTGTTAGTAGAAGAACTGTCCGAAGTAGCAGCAGAAGCGAAGAACAAATATTATAGGGAGTACCGACATGATTTTGCGTGAAAATGTTCAATGACGTCATGTGGCTCGGACGTCCTAAACAGGGTTTTGTTAATTATCGCAGTCTGATATGGAACCGTCTTCAAATCAGAGAAAAAAGAAAAAACAACTCATCACTAAAGAAGTATTGCTGTCTCTTATACGAACCGTTCCTGACGAAGTAAACTGTTGAGACGTTAAAATAGTATTCTTTTGAGACAGTATTGGATATTAGTATAACTATATATATAAAATAATAAACATTAATTTTATTTTTAAAAAGATAGTCGTATTTTAGTACTCTATATTATTTATTCCTTCAAATTTAAAGTAATCATTTCTCATAAAGATCAAACTTGTATGCAAAACTAGATATTTTTTTCGCCAGATCAGACACTTGGATATGATGTAGCATAATGTTATTAGTACAAACCAAAAAATGATTCTAATCATCTTTTCACGTCAAATGTCCCTACGTAAGATGGACAGAATGTGAAAAGTGTTAATCAGTTCTACTATTAAGATGCTGGTTTAAAATTAAAAATAGTACACATAAATAGAGTAAAAAATACAAAAATAACTGATGGTAATAGAGATATGGAAATGTAAACAGACGATACGCGGAACCGAAGAGAATTTCCTTTTTCACAGCGCAATCTTATCTGCACATATGAGATATTATACTTGGGTAATTATATTGATTGCTTCACTTCTCGAGTTGCTGGACGCCTTGGGTGTCTTGCAGATTCCGAAAGACCGCGCATTGTTTCTATGTCGTTTTGCAACGTTTATATGCTTTTTTGCATCGTATATTATTTCCTGCCATTACCGCCTGTATCCTGTTGGAGTTATTTGGATATTACGTATCCATCTAAAATGTCTTGTATAATCACGTACGAAGGTGAGACAGACAGCTATAACTTAGAGCCACACCGAACTCACATATGTGCTGATACATCGTCTCATTGCTTCCTTAGAGTTATATTTTTGGAAAACACTGAAAGGAGAATTGGGCAGATAATAATTCAGATGTTTAACTTTTATCTGTGTCTTAAACCACATGCATTGTAAAAAATAGTGACTCGTGCGTGTTTTAGATGCGTGTCCAAATATACAGCTTAATATTTATACTTAACCACGGATATACAGCTTAATATTTATACTTAACCACGGATATACAGCTTAATATTTACACTTAACCACGGATATATAGCTTAATATTTATACTTAAAATCACAGTGAGTATTATGTGAAACGCTCATCTAAAATTTATTTGTCCATTTATTTGAGATTTTGAGGTACATATGTCGTAAACCGACAATATAATATGACAGATTGTGACGCGCCTAGGCACTTTTAGGAATCGCACAATTTCACGAAATTCACTATAAATCGAAACAATAGTCCGGCAGATTGATCGTTTTTGGCATAATAACAAGTAATTAAACTTTTTAATTACTCAATATAATAATAATTAACGTGTACTTTATGTATATTTCCTACTAAGTTTTGTTTTTAATTATTTTTTGAGTCTAATTTACAAAGACTGACTTGTTAGCAAAAATTCAGTTTTTTCTTTTATTTCAGAATAAAAAATTGAATATATTTTTAATGGTATGTATTTATTTTTTAATATCTCATTAACCTGACCCGATTGTTTATACGAGAACGCGATGGATGACAAGCCAATTTGGCAAAAGACATGATGAATGACGTGACTAAAGTCAGTTAGCAATTTCGTTGAATTGCGTCTTTTCATATTGTGTCTAGGCACATCACTATCTGTCGTATTATACGAGCAGACTGCAAAAAATATATATCCATTTAATAACTACATTATTATTAAAACTATATTATTATAGTTCCATAATAACTATATTATTATATAAGAAAAGTGAAATAGATTGTAAAATAATAAATGTGGAAAATTATTATATTTTATAAATAGGATAAATTTATATTAATATTGGTAGGATTGGAGTAGCTGGATGGAACAGGATAAAAGGAACAAAATAGTAGTTAGGAATTAATGCAAGAATTTCGAACTTTAAGAGTTTAGACTTTTGAAAATGTAAATTAACTATGCATTTCAATTCTTCAATCCAGTGTTTGGCAGCATATACAGTAAACCAGTACTCGTAGAATGTCAGCGTATTGGGAATTCAGAAATTAATTACAGTCCCCAGGTACTACGATCGTTAACCTGGAATTAAGAGAATCTGGAATGCGGCGATTTTTAAAACGTTTAAAAAGAGGTATAGATTCATGTAAAATTGAGACGTGTTCTCAAATTCATAAACTTTCTACTTTAATTAATCGATCTTCAATCATATTAAGGATAGGACACACCTCTGTAATCAAACAAAGTTAGTAAAAAGCATTTGCCTAAGATGAACTTTAATTTTAATTGTAATAAAATTTTCAAGAAAATTTAGAGTTTGTTGCCGAAAATTTCTTTATTTGCTTGAAGTTGCGAGTTATACGCCTCATTATTTGAGCTCTGTATTTAGTGTAGCTTATACTTAATATCATTTTCATGACTGAAATTAAGATAATAAAATTATACTCTGAAAACATATTATTTTGAAGGGTTTTACCGCATCCCACACAATCGCCTACACTTTTGTTTGTTTATTGCTCTCTAGTTACTTTTTTCTTTAATTTTACGTCTACATTTCAGTTTTGCTTCTCGCAGATCACATTTCTGGTGCCATAAATTGGCTTTCATTCCCAATTTACATACCCAAAATACGTCAATAAAATACTAATACTAACAGCACGCCTGTCTTTTTGTTTAATACCGGACACATATTTCTCTAATTTTTGTTTAGTGTGCACCGTATTTTTATGGACTTATATTTTATTCCCTATTTTACCATTTCCGCTTACTTCTCTGGCATAAACAAACTTTCTCAAGAACAGCTTTACTTGGACAGCGTTTCCGTGCATCTTTTTAATCGGGGTCCGCTACTTAATCCGGGATTAGGCCGAGGCGTTGGTTTTATAGGAAGCGACTATTATCTGACCTTCACAGCCCATAAAGGAAATCAGATCATTCTTGACTAGGTTTTTATAGCGACTATCTAGTTACAATATGTAAATAGTCAGTAGCTTAACATGCCCTCTGACTTAAGAGCTCGTAAGGATATTGTTAAGGTGTGTGATCCACTCATACAATCACTGACTAGTGCGTGTTTTGCTTAGGGTTCGGCTGTGAGCATTCAAATCAGTTATGAGCATTTTTTCAGTCTTTTCCAAGAACAGCTTAATTAAAAAAATGCTAACTTGATTTTTCGCCATTATGTTTAATTATAAGTAACACCACAATCTTTGCCTACCTTTAACATTGACGTCTTTCACTAAGGCGGAGTGGCAGATGATTATATACCATAATATTTGTAGTCTGCATCTCGTATTTCTTTGCTTTCTTTCTTCATTTCGATCTGTATTATTTATTTTCAAACAATTATTTCTTATAATATGTACGTGATGTATTAACGAAGTCTTTCAAAGATCTTCCTGCTTGTCACTTTATAAGTATATTACACTAACTTTCACCAGATCAGACCCTTTATTTTCGAATCCACTAAGTACGTAACTTTTCATAAAAAAATAACTAACGACGTCGATTTATACTCCGTATTGTGATTTTCCATATCCATAAGCAAATAAAACAACTGGATTCTTCTTCGTGCTGAAAGAGATTGGCGTGAGGATACAGAGTAGGCTTAAACATAATATTCTTTTGGTTATCGTGATGTAATTCTGGATAAAAAAGCCGCTAAACGAGTCTATTTAATAACGGAAAAAGGAAATTTCTACAAAATTAATGCCAAATAACGGAAAAAAAGGGTTTTGGTTCAACTTTATATTTAGAGATGCCTCTAATGTGATATAATGGTATGCAATACGCATACCATTAATATTGCAATTGCAAACATTTTATGTTTGTCAGCTAATAAATCTAACCAAACAACGAATCATTACTGTATATTTGTGGTTGTGGAGTAATACACTGGCTATGTATGTATTACCTGCGGCTTAGCACGCGCGAAATATTCATACCAGGAAAAATATGGCTGGATGTTTGTTACTCAACAACGCCTAGAGTTTCTTACTCAATCACGCTATAATCACGATATAATAACAGAGAAAATATATTTTTTTATAAATTTATATTTAAAGACAAAAATATGTTTCACTACCTTTTTGCTCGTCGCATTGTTTTCGTGAATATCCATTAAAATAGTGGGATTTGTTTCTAAACATCGGTCTATAAATAATGTTAAGTCCTTAAAATATACACGGTGCGACATTTGTTGATATGCTGCGGCACTAAGAGTTTATTATTGAACAAAAGCACCGATTTATATCCAACAGATATAATGTGATTTCAATGTCCATGCCAAATTTTAGGAATATCTGTCATGCCGCCTAGGCGAGCAACAAACATCTTTATCTTTTTCAAACAGTTATTGATGTTTGTTACTCATATACGTATATCCTTATCGAGTAACAAACATACAAGTTATTGATGTTTGTTACTCATATACGCATATCCTTATTGAGTAAGAAACACCCAAGTTATTGATGTTTGTTACTCATATACGTATATCCTTATTGAGTAACAAACATCCAAACATACTTTTTGCGGTATTGATATTCCACGTATGTGGAGCAGGGGATAAGAACATTCCCTGTATTACTACGTTACACTAAATATACGCAAACCAACTTTGGTAGTGATTTGTTATGTGGTTACAGAAATATTAAATACCAAACACTCAAACTTTTGCAATTACAATATTAATATTATCGTATACTAAGGGCAGTGTATCAAATCAGGGGCAGCTCCAAATATCAAGTTAGATTAAACAAAATCCTCTTATTAAACGAGTCAACAATACGGCGCTCTACATTTATTACTCACCGTAATCGAAAAATAATTGTTTGTCACTCCACCCTAATGTACACAGACGCATTCACTACCACATCATTATTTATAAGAACCCTTGCATTGTGTACCCAAATCAAAATATCTGATTTCGTTGCAGCGTAAAGATAATGACGAAGGGGTAATTACCCTTCAAGTCTTGTTTACCCTCTTATTAAACCTTATTATTGCATCATATATTGTTACTCACTTCAACAAAGGCGCCATATTAACGAAAAGAAGATATCAAATTTTGCTCGGAAATGCTTGAAAATTTCATACAGAATATCCTCATATTAGCACAGCAACAAATGACATATCTGTATATACGACTAATTCTATCATCTAGCTAATTACAGCCTGACGCAAGCCTCAGATAAATAGTAATACAATTTTTTGTTCGTTATGTTTAGTCGTTGTTTACATCAATTCATATTCAACGGACTTGGTGATTTTTTATTCAGTTAAATGGAATACATTTTCCCGAGTCTTGCGTGAATTTATGGTACATCGAAGTCTATTTATCTATGTAAAACCGTATCTCGTTTGAAGTGAAATTATTTAATTAAGTCATTGTTAACGTGGATTTTAAGCGCAAAAAACCCATAATGTGGATTTTCTAGCACAATAACTAATGTTTAACAATTATTTAAATAATTCAATAGGGAGAGAGAGGGAGTGGGGCCTCTTGTCTTTACGCTATCGTACATCTAGAATCATCGTAATAGTTTTTCTCCAACCTTTTCCCAAGCGTCTATAAATTCAATTTTTTATAACTTTAGGTTCGGTAATAAGGGAAATGAAGCGATGGGGGAAAACATGTATTTTTTTCAGTGTTTTCAGAGTATATACTACCTAAAATAATAAAAAAAAATTTTGAGACCTTTATAACCCTTTTAAATAAGTCTCTACATTATACGTACAATTGGAAAAGTAGTTTTGATATTTATGCAGGTGGATATACACACACACACATACATACATACATATATGTATATATATATATATATATACATGTGTGTGTGTGTGTGTGTGCGTGTATGTGTGCGTGTGTGCGTATGTAATAAAACTTTCAAGTCTACTTCAAGCGGTTTCTGAGAAAAACTGTTGTGGTAATACGGAGTCGTGAGTTATCTTATAATGGCTTTATTATTCCTTTTGAGGTACGAAATCCTAAAATATATTTTTTTTAAAGAACTCGTTAAAAGAATCACCTTAACTCACAAAAAGCCACACGACTCCATTTTAACCGTCAGTATCGATTCAACGCAATGATTTAATTATGAATACTTTTAAGGTACTCCATCTACTTTAAAAAAAAGGACTAGTGAAACGACTACTTTAAAAAAAGAACCTCTAGAATACTGCTGATTTTCTTAGATCATGTCTCGGTGGTTAACGTTGTCGATTGGCGGAATAACTAGCATTAGATGACGGAAAATATTCACAAGGGTCATTTCATTTCTACGTCACGTATCTCCATCGTTAATAACTCACTCATATTTTTTAAGCATTAATAAGCATTAATTAATTACTTTAAAGAGAAGAATACTCTTCCAGTTTTACAATTTTACTAGGGAAAAAACACAATATGCCACGTGATTTAAATCGTAGATAATATATATATATATATATATACATATATATATATATATATATATATGTATATATATATATATATATATGTATATATATATATATATATATATATATATATATGTATATATATATATATATATATATATATATATATATATATATAGATATAACTTCTTCGTTTTACAGAACGTACGGTTGAACACCTTCGTTTTGAAGAACGTACGGCTGAATGTACGGTTGAAACATGCCTGATAAGTTGTAAGCGAAATTGTATTAATGTGTTTTGGCTACTTGAGTAAATTTACATAAAAAAAAAATACTATATGCGACGTGATTTAAATTTGAGACAATATAAGTAACTTCTTCGTTTTGAAGAACGTATGGTTGAACACCTTCTTCGTTTTGAAGAACGTACGGTTGAAACTTGCCTGATAAGTTGTAAGCAAAATTGTATTAATATGTTTTGACTGTTTGTATGAATTTACATGACAAAAATTACAATATGCGATGTGATTTAAATCTGAGATAATATAAATAACTTTTTCGTTTTGAAGAACGTACGGTTGAACACCTAGTTGAGCTAGCAACGTACGGTTGATCACTTAGGAATGTATGCTTGAAATGCTTATTTCCTAGTGCTTGTTTTGTATTTGTTTTGACCTGTAACTACGATCGGTTAAAAGTGAATAGCTATAAGTGACTAGACTCACTTATAAGTAAATATACTCATAAGTGAGTCTAGTTATAAGTTGAACACCTAGTTGAATACCTAACAACTTACAACTACAAAGTTACAAGTAAGCTTCAGTAAAACTGATGGATGTAATTGTATCCTTTTTAGCATGATTAAATGGTTATTCACTTTACCATTAGTATTTACTTACATTATGACATATTTACTTTAATGTATTAGTTCTAACTTTCAAGTAATAAGTATTTACTGGTCACTTTAGCTGTTGAATGTGCTAGCTTATACACACATTACGTGAGTTGCTTTGTTTACCCAGAGTGAGTTGGTTCGTTAATTATAATTTCATCCATCATGACAGACAATATACTAATATCTTTCCTTTTTCTAATTCTTTAACTGTGCTGGAAATAAGATATACTTTTTATTCTTTCCTTACTTCTAAGTGAAATATTAATGGAATTATTATTTCAATTGACTTATGTGTTTACGCTAAATGAGCACAAACAGAAAAACACATTAATTCAACCTCTCGACTACATAGAATTTTACTTCTTCACATCGAGCTCTACCAACTTCAACGATATCTATTAAGTAGATTTTGTGTGACACGACAATATTTAAAACGACCGGCTTCTTCTCTATAATTATGTATAGCCCTGTGAAGTCATTTTTTTTCAAAATATTTTTATACTCAGGAGTTTTAGTCTTTAATCTTTTATTATATGTACTGCTTTTGTGAAAACGCTTTTAGTTTTTACAAAGTTTCACAATTTTAAATTTATTATATGCAATACAGGACACAACTTGACTTTCTAAAAAACTGAAGATAATACTGCCAATTTCCATTATTTAGTCTTATGGAAACTAGTATAAAATTAATAACAACTTCCAAGAAGAAAAAACCAAAATTGTTTCTACTATGTTTATGATATACTACACCAGTTGACAGCGTCGGTTTACTTATCGATAGGGGTTTTGATTAAATGAATGTTGAATAAAAAAAAAACTGTAATTTCGTTAGTGTCACTTATCTAAATATTCAACAAATTTATTATGCTATAATATAGTTATCACTGCTAATTTATTGATATTTGGTGCATTTCTTTTTTAATTTTTTCCCATATTTATTTGTTATGCGTAATTAATTAAACTAAATTTTATGTTATTTCTATTAGGGCAGTGAGACTTGAGTATATTATTTCAACTGTTTTGTTATTTCACCGTTTGTCCTGATACCGGATATGGAACAGTCCTGTTGAGATTTTGCTTTTCTCGATCGCATGGAAAATGTTACTAATCTGCAAAAGTTGTCTTTACAAAAGTGGCGTTTTTATTTAAAACCATTTTTATAATAAAAACTTTCATCAATGTGTATTTGATAGTAAACATGTTTTTCATTTGACGGTTACATTATATGGACAATGCCATTATGCCTCATTCCTCATTTAGCTACAGCAAACACAACAGTGATGCTATTAAAGCCGTTCATTTCTAGCATCTCGTACAGAATTTATTTTCAAACCATTTAACAAATTCATAGAAAATGTTGACTTTTATATCGAGTTCCGGAAAACAGCTCGATTCCGAGCTGGTGTGCCAACTTTTCATAACTAACAAAAGAAGAATAATCTCCACATAAGAAGAGCATTGCCCAAAAACTACACAAATGAATTTTAAAAGACGTGCCGGTCGTCATATAGCGTTCTGGCATTTTTGACTAACTCAAAATCAGCTAATAACTTGAAGATCAATAAAGGGCTCTATAAAATTACCTATACTCATATAAAATGATTTATAATCCTACAACATATTTCGAAACACGAGAAATTACTTTGATAAAGGAATCTATGCAATGGGGTTAATACCACAATCAGTAAAGACAACGAGCTCGCACCTAAAATATTAGAGTAAAATACTAATTACTTTAATAATTCACGACATCATTTAATACACAAAATGCTTTCATTAAAAATGTCGTAAATTTGTTGTCTAAATATATAAATGGTGTTTCATTACTTCACTTACATCTACTAAATTTTACTGAATAACAGTGTGTTTAATGACAAAATAAACATATTGTTATTCAGTAAAATTTAGGAGGATATCCTAAAAATTACCTATTTATGATTTTTAGGTTTCCGTTTCCGTTCCGTTTAATATCAAGTTGGTTTTTAAGTGGTCATTTTGTTAGAGTTACATATTCTCACTCCCTACTAGCCAAATTGCTATTTTCTAAAATCCGAAAAGTAGAATGAATAACAAAATTAAAAGGAAAATTATGTCAGCTGAGTAGACTCTACTAGTCTACAAGTAATAGCCGACCAACTTATAACAAGTAGTTTAGTCTATAAAAAGTTCATAGAAACTCCGTACAAATAGCCTAAACCAATTGCAAAAATAGTTTGGCTGCGGAAACTTAAAAACCTTCTAGGAACTTCAAAATAAGCCGTGTAACTTATTTACTTTAACTCGGGCCCAACTTCCAAAGTTTTTTTGCTACTGAAAAGAAGTTTCTCGAATTTAATATATAGTTTTTTATAACTATAAGATAAATATGAGAAGCTTCGCGCTCATTATAAAAAGAGTCATCTGTGCGGATGCGAGTCAGTCTATTTCGAAACCTCGAAGCGGTCACTTTTGCTCTCTATCTAAGTAAAAACTTTACGTCAACAAGTGTAATCAATTTTAAATAGATGTTTTAATAAAAAAGAAAATTTATTCCAGAAAATCATTCGGCGACTTACTCTATCTTTCCTCGTTCAACTGTCGTTTTATCCAAATATGCAAAGCTATCGTTAGCTATCCTCTAACAAATATAATTAAGGACAAATTCTTAGTTATTCAAAATATAAAGAAAAAGTACACTGAAAGTTAAAGTAATATTTTGATAAAAAAGTATGTTACTTCAAATATATATTTCCTTAAACAAACAGATTATATTATTATTATATTCGCCGAAAAATCTTATTAACCAATTGTACAACCTAAATAAACGAAACTTTGCAGAAAAAACTGAAAACGAAATTGTTCATGAATAAAAAATATATTTATTTACGTCACATAAATTAAAAACATTTTAATTGTAAAACAAAAATGTAGTCTCCGATTTGGCAATTTTTTTTCAATTTTGAAATGTCGTATTGCGGACAATCGATATTTAAATCCAGTGCAATTAAAAATGTTAATATTTTATTATTCAATATATAGATAAAATGAAAAATAATTATTTTACATAACTATTAAATTTTAAAACACTGAAGACACGAAAGTCATTGGAAAAAATGTGAAAATACAAAAATTTACTTTTTTTTGCAAAACGTTTAGTCAAATTCTAATAATTAATGGGTAATTTATAATTACCCACCTGAAGATGTCATACAAAGAAACTTAGGTCGTTGTAAAGAATTGAAAGAAAGATACTAGAAATAATACTACGTCACGTAGTTTCATTTAGTTGTAAATAAAATATTAAGTGTCAATTAATTATTAGTCTATACCCCATATATAGAAGTATCTACGCAGTGTGAGAAATCCCGCTCTACTCTACCTTGACACTTTTTTCTGTAACTTTTGAAATTTCGAGTGCTTGTTATAGAAAAAAATAAAAATATTTTTTCCAACAATGTTACTATTTTATGACTACAAAAAAATGTTACTCATTTTTCCGAAAAAAAAACGAATTGCAGTATCGGACACTGTTGCATTTATTTTGATGAAATACTTGGTGAATAGTTTATTAAAATTAAATAAAAGTTTCTTTTGAATCCTTTAATGAATTTCCAACTCATATTTATTAAATATAGGGTAGTAGTAAGAAAATTAAGATAAATATGGAATATTAATTGGTTCAAAATCGTGGGTTCAATTTCCACATGTGTAGTTCACCGCCAAAAATGTTGAACCTGTTCTGACACATACTTTCACCCTTCGTCCTTAAAATGCTGACGTAGGCGCATTTATAATATCTAGTTTTAACCGAGTTATTGAAGTTTGAAATTGCTTCGACGGAAACTGTCGTTTATTTAGACACAGTTTTCTTTCCATATCCAGAATGGATATTAAAGATATTTTCATTAGAGCCTTGTTATGTAAAACTGAAGTAAATTGCGAACATTTATACAGCGAGGTCCAATACAGAATTCTTTGCAAACCCAACAATAAAGTAAAATAATAAAATTCCCGTGTAACGCAAGACTGTTAACATACATATAAAAACGCTGCAGATACGCTAGGAACAACCTATAGCGTGACTGCATCATTTATTTCAAATATTAAGCGTGAAAAAATTTATTAAACATACTTAACAAATATGTGGATTTACCAAGTGACTGGTTATTGACATATTAAATATTACATCACACTAGAAACATGCAAGTAATATTTATAATAAACTAAGATTTAATATTTCTTTTTTTTAATTTACAAGGAATAATAAATTATTGAAGTAAAATTTATATTGAACGAAAACGAAATTCACAAGCCCAACAATAAAATAAAATAATAAAATTCCCGTGTAACGTAAGACTGTTAACATACATATAAAAACGCTGGAGTTACGCTTAAACCAACGAATAGCGTGACTGCATCATTTATTTCGAATATTAAGCGTGAACAAATTTATTAGACATAGTTAACAAATATGTAGAGTTACCAAGTGATTGATATATTATTCAGATATTAAATTGTACATCACACTAGAAACATTAACGTAATATTTATAATAAACCAAGATATAATGTTTCTTTTGTTAACTTAGAATGAATAATATATTATTGAATTGATAAGTAAAATTTATATTGAACGAAAACGAAATTCACAAGCCAAACAATAAAATAAAATAATAAAATTCCCGTGTAACGTAAGACTGTTAACATACGTATAAAACGCTGGAGTTACGCTTAAACCAACATAAAGCGTGACTGCATCATTTATTTCGAATATTAAGCGTGAACAAATTTATTAGACATACTTAACAAATATGTAGAGTTACCAAGTGATTGATATATTATTCAGATATTAAATTGTACATCGCACTGGAAACATTAACGTAATATTTATAATAAACCAAGATTTAATGTTTCTTTTGTTAACTTATAATGAATAATATATTATTGAATTGATAAGTAAAATTTATATTGAACGAATTTAGTGGGATCAATCAAAATATATTAACCCACAGGCATAAACATACGTTTCTTATTTATTACAGCAATAGCTTCAATAAGACCTATTTCTTTTTGTTTTGGCAATGAGATAATTTTAAACTAACGTAAGATTTTAATTACAGGATGGAACTTTGTTAAAATGTGATATTTGTTTGACTTGCAGCATTAAACGAATAGTTTGTCTATTCAATTTAGGACATTAAGTTAGATTCATAACTATTAATATTTATGTTCAAGACACAAAAATTTATGACTTTGATGATGTAAGTGTTTCCATCACTTGGATAGAAACACATAAATTAACCTTTGAATCTATTACTTTTAGAAAAACGACTATATTTAGATAATTTTAATTCTTAAAAGCATTACATTTATATACTACGATGAATACTACATTTATATCATTACACGCTTTGCACAAAGCAAGTGCCTAGTTAGTCAGTGTGCGCTAAAATAATCAAATGATAAAAGGTGCCGTATCCACGTTCGCAGATTATGTTTTGATAACAATACTGTCTTACATTTATTAGCATTAATTTCATTATCTCCTAGCATTCCAGTAATAAAGCAGAAACTGTAAATAGAAACACGTCGTTACATGCGTTTAATGCAAATCCATGAAGCAAATCAATTAATGAAATGCGGTTTTAGGATCATTACAATTATTTTATTCTTTTGTCTCATTATTACTTAAGATTTAAGTTATAAAACTCTATCTTTCAAATACATTTAATTATGATCAACAGCTACTAATATGCAAGTTGACATGCTCTGTTTCTTTTTTTTTATTTACGGAAATCTGAAAGTAACCTCTGGAAACTTAAAAATGGGAAAAATACGAACTTATGAGTCATTTTAATAAACCGAAAAATAGTATGCATACTCCTTTCGCATAACAAAGCACAATGCTATTTAAATAGGTAGACAGAATGTTCTTGTATAATCGTAAGATACACACTAGTTTCACTGAAGTGACGTGTGACTTGTGAAACATAGACATAAGTATATTACGTACGTATATAGATACTATTTACGTACACATGCAGCAATGTCGCGTTGTGTTTACTGCGTATGGCTTGTTACCTTTCGATAAGAAATCCATTTAGATCAAATCGAATAAACTTCACTTTGATTACGGGGGCAATCGGTTTTATTTGTGGCGGACGGCGATCGGACACGGTCGGCTCGGTTGGCGAAGTAGAAAATTAAACTCCGTAAGTCTGTCCCTCAGCTAGGCGGCGCATAAGTCGTTGTCTTAATTCTGAATTCGCCTTGATGGATGTAGAGCGAGCGAGCGTGGTTAAAGTCGGAATCAGATGGCTGACGACGAATAGTGATTAGGAACGCGATTGCCTTCTTAGACTTTGTATTTTTTAACTCCGGTTTTATCATTTCTTATATTAAATGTATTAAGTTTTTTCTATAGACTTTATCGATAGTTCCAAAATTTTGAAGTAAAACTTCTTTAAGACTTGACTTGAGAGTAACTTAGATTTGTTTTCGGACGGAAATAGCGCTCGGTAAAGTCTAGAGTTTGCTTGCACAGTTTCCTGTATTTGAAAGCATCGACTGACTATAGAATTTCGTGAGTATATAAGTTATAAACATATATACCGTATATTTGAATATATTTCCATTCTATGTTTTATGAAGTTGAATACTCCTAATTATGCTGTATACTATATCAAAATAGTGATGATCTGATGATGAGAATCCGAAATGAAAAATGGAACTCTTTAACGGATGGTAATAAATCAATCGTGGTTCAAAATATTTGCTACAGGTAGTTATTATTTTGCATAATAACTACACCATCGACCAGGTCGTGGTCTGATGATGAATTTTGGAGATGAACAATGTAACTCCTTAACGAATAATTATAAATCAAACGTGATTCAAGATATTTGCTGTTGGTAGTTGTTACTTTGCGAAATAACTGTACTATCGACCATATAATACTTGCCAATATCGTCAAAGAAATTTTGCGTCAACTGCTCATAAAAGTTACTCACACTCATAATTTTTTTTAATACAATATATAAAGAGGTCAAAATACGTTTTGTCAATGACAGCACCGAGTCTTTAAGGGAAATTCATAAAATGAAATGGATTTAAATCGAAAATTAAGTATTTTTCTGTTTTAGGACCTGGCTAACGACACTTTGTATCAAAAGGTAATTTTTATTAGCAGAAGTATTCAGTAGAAACTGGTGATGAGAATTAGGTCCCCACGTTAATCAAACGCCCAAACGACAATAACTGAGTAACGAAGAAACAGGAGTGTATGTACCCAAATCTAAACTGACATGCTGAGCTGCTGACATTTCTAAAGAGTTCAACGGTGGACGTAGAGATTTACTCTCAACAATTAGATTGATTAGCTAATATGTGAAATAACACACTAATGTAAAAATAATAATTGTAATAATGCTAAACTACAAACAGCAAAATTTACTATAAAAATTATAGGAACTGGGCTCGTTTCTTCTAATGGACATATTCACAAATTATCACTTGTTCAGAGCTATCTCTATCATATTATCACTTGCTTATAACTCTCAATCCGTAAAGCAATCATTCACAGAACAAAAAAAATCGATAGTGTAGAAGATTTTTAAAAAGAACTGGTCAGTTTTAAAAAATCTAAGCTATCAGATTTTTACGTTGAAACTGTTATATTTACATAAACCATATTACGACTAGGGAAACATAATGCGTATATAATTTGATTTCGTTGTGAAGTTTGAATCTCTCTCTTAGTATTCAAAAACGCATGAACAACAAATTTTGAAATTATTCTGGAATTTATAGGTCCAATAACATTAAGTTTAGTTCTTCGTTAGTATGTTTTAAATGTAAATTAAAATCTTCATAAATTCTAAGTAATATTTTCAAAGCGAAAGTGTGTTTGCTTATTTAATTATTTTGCCTCGTTTTTAGATTCCAACTGCTGTCACAGATATCGGTAAAATTTTGCAAACATTATATAATCTGCGGCAAAGATATGAACATAATATTTTTTAGTAGAAGTATTTTTTTATTAATTAAAATCATCACCCGTCAGGGATGACACCAAAAATATAAGTATGCGTGTAGGTAAACACATATGTATCAAATTACTTAGCTACTTTCAATTTTTAAATTACATTTTCCCTATTTCCACGCTATCAAATTTTCTTTTGTGTATAAAATTTTTTAAATTATATTTTATGAATTTTAATCGAGTATAGAAAACTAACCGATTTTAAGTAATTTTTTTCTGAGAATTTAATACCCTTGCATGCGTGGTATTAAAATATTGATTTGATCGAATAGCGAAATATTATAATATATATATATATATATATATATATATATATATATATATATATATATACTTGTTCATGAATGTTATTCTCCGATTTATTTTAATTATATTCCGTCCACATTACGTAAATTATACTAATATTATAAAGATGCAAATTTAGTTGCATGTTTTTTAGGGATTGATGAATAAATTGAAATAGTTTATAGTATACAGAAGGCCACAGGTAATTTTTATATATGTTGTGTTTTTATTGAGATGTAGTCAACAATATACTAGGAGTCGCTGATTTTGGTGTTTTTGTGACGAACTCTGGCAAAACTATAACAAATCCAT
The DNA here is from genome assembly GCA_039881145.1 of Druceiella hillmani. Classification (NCBI taxonomy): domain Eukaryota; kingdom Metazoa; phylum Arthropoda; class Insecta; order Lepidoptera; family Hepialidae; genus Druceiella; species Druceiella hillmani. The sequence continues at coordinate 16,508 of JAYKKI010000101.1, forward strand.
TAATATTACGTATGAGAGAATTGTTCGTCTTAAAATTGTCTATAGAACAGTATTGGATCGATTTGTTTATCCTTAACAGAATAAATGTAATAGTATTTTCAAGCGGTTTAAGTAGGTAACAATTTTCTTTCTCGCTTTAAAATTTCGATCAATATTTTAAGAGAAATTAAAAGGTTTCCAAAAGCAAACAAAAGTAGAAATACGTATTTTGGTGACTTTTAGTGTTATGTCGGAGAGGGGAAGCAGGTACGCTTGGCGCAGGAATGGCACAAGCCATTGATTTAAATAGTTGTAACATAGGTCTACAATGGTTTTTCCCCTTCAGATATGTTGACTTATTTTAATAGATTTTGGTTTGTCGCTGATTACGGAAAAAATGCTAAAAAAATTCCATCGCGTCAGGATTTTTAGTTATTTAGCATAGTTTTTTTTGCCAAAAGTATCTTGTTGGCCTACCTAGTCAAGAGCTGATATTTTATTTCAATTGTTTCTTATTGAACAAAAACACACTGAATGGTTACAGTAGATAACAATAAAGAAGTTCTCATAAATAGTTAATTAAACATAACATAATTAACTAAACGACATACCCTTATTATTGGAAAAAAGGTGGATTTTTAGATCATTTGCTAAAGACCTCATTTAATCGTAATCAACTTAAATTGTTAGAAGAGGGCTAATAAGAATAGATTAATAGAGAGAAAAAAGGTATTTTCCTGGACTCGGACATAAAAACATTGATGAAAGACATAACTTTCGATGAAAAATTAAGTGAAATTGAATTAGAATTCTGGCAATCTTTTAAGAAAGTAGTGAAAAATTTCCTAGAAAACCACAAAAGTCCAAATTATGACGAAATTGTGAAAAAAATTAATGACAATTTCGGAAAAATGGGATGTTTGATGAGCTCGTCTTTTATTCGCATTTGCACCATGTTCCTGATACCTTGGGAGCTGTAAGTCAAACAATTTCATCAGGATTTGCCACTGAACGAGGAAAGCACTCCACCGAGATTTGAACTAGATCCTGGAACCAAAAATATTGTGAGAAAAAATTTAAGCCCCCCCGGAAAAAGTTTTGCTACCCCCTTTACACTTAAAACTGGGAATGATGAAATATTGAAGGTTTGAATAAAATGTGAAGGCCAATTTGCGAAGGCGCTGAATAAAGGAGGAGAAGGTTTTTAAATATCTTCACCAAAATTTTCCACATCTATCTGAAACTAAAGTGAAAGAAGATATTTTCCTTAGTCCGGACATAAGAAAATTGATGAAAGACACAATTTTCGATGAAAAGTAAAATGAAATTGAATTAGATTTCTAGAAATCTTATAAAAAAGTAGTGAACAATTTCCTCGAAAAAATATAAGTCCAAATTATGACGAAATTGTGAAGCAAATGATTGAAGATTTCGGAAAAGTGGGATGTTTGATGAGCTTTTCCTTAATTTGCACTTGCACTGCGTTCCTGATAACTTGGGAGCTGTAAGTGAAGAGGAAGCCGAAAGATTTCATCAGGATTTGAAAGAGGTAGAACGTCGCTATGAGGGCAGGTAGAATAAAAAGATGATGGCAGACTATTGTCGGTTGCTAGAGCGAGATGTTCCAAATAGGACTTTCAACCGAAAATCTCATAATTGGAGCTTCGGTGAAAAAAAAAACAAGATACCACAAAGTATTTCATATTTCTAATTTATTTATTAAAGTCATTTAAATGTATTCATAATATTTTAAAGTCATGTAATTAGTTTTTTATTGTAATATAATTTTTTTACTTAGTAAAGTTGGTTTTTTTTGCTATTTCATACATAGGGATTTTCCAGAAAAACTGATGGGTGATGGGGAAAATCTAATTACATATTCATAATCAGCGCACCAAAATACCTTTTGGAGACCTATGTAATTATTACGTCTTTTTCACAGGCCTCATGTAGTGGTGGTACAATGGGGAGTGTGTTTGACTGTGCAATGTCTCCATTACTTCACTGTATTCCACAATAACTACTTATACGTTTATGTTTTACGTTGGTTCTTTAATTTGCGTGTTACTTAAGTTCTGATTATTCATAAATGTCTGAAGGTTTACATATCTATTTTATTTAGTCAAAATTTTTTTGTTGTGATAATAGGACAGATACAGTTTTTAAGTTTATTGATAACAGTATATTATCAAACAAAATTTTGTCTAAATACATACAATTTTATTATGTTTATACTTAGGGCGTATATGTATGTATGGGTATAGTTTTTTAGTTGTTTTGTTTGCATTGTAGGAATAGTTTTGACGTAGAATAACTCACATGTTTCGAAACCAGGGCGCCATGTTTATTTCGTGAGTGTTACTGGAAACTTTGATAATGAAAAATTTAATACTGTAAATATTGTTACTGATGGTTACATGAATGGTATTACATTTATTAAAGAATTAAATATAATGTGTTTTAGATCATATAATAAATAAAAAGTTCCATGTTGTAGACATTTATTGACATTACTGTAACTCTATTGACGCACGGTTATTGACATTGTGCTAACGTCACTGGCTGATGCATGCTAAATTCTTGAGTATTATAAAGACGTTGAATTTGGAAAATTTAATAATTTGAAAATTGTTCTTTAATACAATATCAATCATGTATTTGCCATAAATAATGTTGCATTGAATAAATTATAAAGCACAGTATGTTGCTGATATAAAGGTAACGCAAAGGTGAGATATAAAAATATCGCACCGAAGCATATTTATTAACTTGGGCTTGCTCTATGTTTTATTATGCATGTAGATGTTTGAGGTTTTATTTGTTTTATCTTTTTGCTCTTTATCAAATTGATTAGAAATATAATCCCAATATTTAATATTTAAAATTTAGGTATTCAATTTATATACTAACCTTAAAATGGTGGTAATTTCGCAAAAAATTCAAAATGTTCAAAATATTCCTAATAAATTGAAAGAAAATGTTAATAATAAGAAGATTGAAAGATGGGGTATATAAAAATACCATGACGTACGGTGCTGAGCACTCCACCAAAGTGAACTCCGCAAAGAGAACTAGGTGTTTAAACTGGCGGCTGTGTTGAGAGACACGTTTGATTTTTATGTTAATTTGTCATTTGAATCACACGGTCAAAATATGAAGTGTATGGATGCAGATTTATACAATAGCTTAGGTATAAATCTAGATTTACACCTAAGCCATTGTGCAAAAAATATTCTTAAAATATTCTTTTTTCCCTGTAGGCTGTTTCTAATTATTCATTTGAGTTTACAGTATGGAGAGCACAGATAATCAAAAACCCTGGCAAAATTTACCATTTTATTACGCGCCTGTCATTAATTTTAGTTACATTCACATTCTGTTTGATATATAGCTTTTTGTTAGATAGCAAGGGTGATTACTTAGGTGCTTTAAATAAATCTGACAACTCATACCCTCTGAGACATAGTTTTTATCCTGAGTTTGAAGTTTCTGGAATCTTCGAGAATTATAATGATTTATTTAATTCGATAGGTTTAAACAGTATGCATCGGACTTCATGTAAAACAAAATATCTTCGACTAGCGTGACCCGTGCGAAGTCTTCGCATTATAAATTATTCAACTCAATTTAATAAATCAAAATTGATTGCAGGTATTCAATTCATTTCTAATTTTGCACACTGCTTATTACGTTTTTATTCCATTATGAAGCTCAGATGACAGATCAAACAAATATTTTACTAAAATTGACATATAGAGGCGCAAGTATCAAAAGCATTGAGCTAAAGCGCCACTTTATTTATACGTGAGTGGATTTGAAATTAAACAAAAATTTTACCGACCGTCAATCATATTGACGTTGAGCCGTTAGATGGCAGTATTGCTGTTTTGTGTATATAATTTTAATAATTAATTAATTTGCAAAAACAATAGCAATAATAAATTTTTTAGTTGTGGATGCCGGTAGAGCAAGCAATTATCTATAAAATGATATATAATTTATGTGGACTAGTTGTGAGGTTTTTTCTAAAAAGGGAGAGTAACATCTTAACCTTAGCGTATTAATATATATATGATGATGATGATGATATGATATGATGATGATTCGGAAGTCTTCTTGTAAGCGGGCACGTCAACAAGTTTGGCGATTTGTTTCGAGGCCTCTGGTTGATTCTTTATTTTGAACACAGATTTAAATAGTGTTTAGGCTAGACATTGCATCGAATATTATTTTGCGATTTTGAGTGACTATTTATTGTCTTTAATAACTTCCTGTTGCAGTATATCCCTAATACTTGCATAGCATATGGTACTTTATTTGGTGATGACAGTCAAATAGAGTTGTTTCACTCATTTCACAATTACTTTGTACATACATTATATAAATTTATTTCGCACCGATCAAACATCCTTCGTTGTATTATATTAAACGTACTCGCTATCAATAAAAAGCAACATCTCAAAAGACGTCAATAATTTGATATTTCGCTCCAAAATATATGATATCACGTATATACAGCCTGTGAATACCCTCAATACAATATTGGCGCATTTTTTCCTTTGATCAAGCATCTTTCATCTACAACAGAACAGATGCTTTGAGCGCCGGAGATCGACTACGGATTGTGAACATGAATGCGTCTACGAAATAAGCACGTGCAAAGCTTGAAATTTTCTCGCAATAAAAAGACGTTTATCAAAATAAAGTAATTTTGTTGTCGAAATAAACTGTGTCGTTGCAAATTGAGATAAATGAATGGAAATCCTCTTTTGCTTTATTTAAGTTCGCTGAGATGCAATATTATGAAAAATGAAAATGATATAAGCGACGAGGGAAACGAATTTTTGAACGCACAATTAAAAGAAAGAAATGAGTCATCCTTTTTGTAAAGGACTCTTGAAGTATGACTAGGAGAAAAAGTAGTACAACGTTATCCAGAGTCGAGCAATGACATTCGCGTGCTGTCCAGAGGAACATTTGCTTAGTACAGATTTGAATCGATGAAGGACTCGTAATGCACTGGTTCAACGACACCTTCTGAAAGTTGCTGTTTACATAAGATTTTTTTAACAATTTTAAGTAAACGTGCTGATAGTCGAGTGTTTGGATATCGTTGCCCGTTTGTTATATATTGGACCAGTAGTTGTCATCGGTATCGATCGAGTCCTATATGATAAAATTAAATGAAAAAAACCCTACTATATCTTCTACAGGTGTAAAACATCGTCGCATAACCGCTGATCTTAATCTCTTAGTTAGATCTCAGCAACTATGTTTGTTCATGATTTTTGGTTCATAGAGAAACCTCATTCTCAAGAAATATTATTCCAGTGATATAATTAAATGTCCTGAAAAACTTCATCCTTCGTGCATATTTTTTCAATGATATTTTTACAATTAGGGACGTACGGTAACAGTAAAGGATAGATACTTAGCTATATAAATAGTCTTTGTTTTATCTTCCTATACTAATTATAATACTAGGCCTAAAGTATCGAATCTACTCAATACGATACTAATATGAACCCACAGGTATGGAGTACTACAATATTCGTAAAAAACAAACTATTTAAATGGAAATAAACATAATTATTTTGAAAGAAAATTATGAAATAAGTTTATAAATTTTTAAAACACAAAATTATTAAATGCTTCAGTATTTCCACATTATATTAATCATATATAAATTAATTATAATAACGTATTATGTATTTTATATAATATATAATTTTTCTCTCTCTCTCTCTTTATATATATATATATATATATATATATATATATATATATATATATACATATTTAAATAATAAATTATATATTACTTAAATTGCCTATCAAATCGAAGAAATGTTGTCTTCTCATTGCATCATTGTTTAAGCTTTTCTTCTAACGGCCTGCAATTCCGATTCGAACAATTCCTTCGAACTTAATGTTTACGATTAAATTCAAGTAATTTGTTTCTATATCAATTTAAAAAAAAATAGTTTTAGCAAAAAAAAAACAGTCCATACCAAAAGAATCAAGTGTCAAACCGAAAATTATAATGTTTTTCTCGCATTCATTTTTGTTTAAATGTCCCTATTTAAAATATTACTATAATATTACTGCAATATTACTGTTATTATTAATTTAAAGTAATATTACTGTTTTTAATAATTGAATTGCGTTCGTTAGGGGAAAGGGGGAGGGTTATTTAATTACTCCAAAAATGTATTATACAAAATACATTATACACGATTATTTTTTTCCACAAAATTCAACCGTTTAAAAATGTTTACACCAGTTCTTATCATAAGTCGAGAATGGACGAAAAACAAAGAAAAATTCTTTAAAAGCGAGTTAAAAATAATAACTACCACTAGGTATTCATTTTTTAACATATATGCAAGTGAAACTTTTAAAAGCTCCACTTGCATATATGTATATATGTATGGATGTGACGGAATGTTTTCACCCACTTCTAGACCTCATTATTATTTAAAATTTTACACACGTATTAAGACCCAATGACTACAAATTTAAAAAAACATTTATAGTAAAAAGCCTTTTTACACATTTCTGTAACAATATGAATTAAAAAATTAAAAAATAATCTTTAAATATAACAATTTTGGTCAAGAGCGAAAGAATGTTTCACAACCCGGTAGAAGTTAATTTTTGTATAAACTTATTATAAAAATAAAGTGATTGACAAAAAGTCCAACAAGTTACCGTAATTTTTTATCGCTAGATATTTGTAAAGACAGAATCATTATGAAAATGTAAGTAGGGTGCACCCCACGCATTGCAATTCAGAATAAACGTTGTTGTTATAAAATTTTAAGCCAATCTTCAAAGGGAAACGAAAACAAGAACACATTATTTCACATCCTAAACAGATTCCTTACATTATACTTTTCTTAGGTTCCTTATTTTATTTTTGTAATGCTTAGACATTATTAAATAATTGTTCCTTACATCATTTTTGTAATGCTTAGACATTATTAAGTAATTGTTCCTTACATCATTTTTGTAATGTCTAGACATTATTAGGTAAATGTTCCTTACATAATTTTTGTAATGCCTAGACATTATTAAGTAATTGTTCCTTACATCATTTTTTGTAATGTCTAGACATTATTAAGTAATTGTTCCTTACATAATTTTTGTAATGCCTATACATTATTAAGTAATTGTTCCTTACATCATTTTTGTAATGCCTAGATATTATTAAGTAATTATTCCTGACATCATTTTTGTAATGCCTAGACATTATTAAGTAATTGTTTCTTACATCATTTTTGTAATGCCTATACATTATTAAGTAATTGTTCCTTACAGATTCCTTTCCTTTACATTATAAATTTCTCAGGTGCCTTATTTTCTTTTTGTAATACCTAGACATTATTAAGTAATTGTTCAACTTCCCGCGATAATTGACTGCAGAATCAACAAATCGTCATTGCATTATAATATTATTGATTGGTTTATTATAATTGTTTCACCAACGTAATGTTGTTATTTGCATGGAATTACAATTAATAACTTACTTTTTATTGATTTTGCATGGAAGTTATTACTATAACATTTTTGAAACACTAAAATAATAACTAAAAAATAAATTTCCCGCATCATGCACTGTGTTAATAGTATAAATTATAAAGGTAACTTGAACACCATACTTAATAAAATCTAAGTTTTTATATTGACCTGAAAGGCGTCAAAAATTTTAGTGAACAGTTAGAAATTTCTATGAAGTTGCTCTTCTATGTTTTTTTTTACTATTATTTAATTACATAAAATTACGTTTTACCGGCGGAAATACGAAGTAATATTGAACGAAATTATGGACTTTAAAACTGGATATTGAAATTCGAAGATGAATAATAGGTCTATTGTGAGCGGTTTAATTTAAGTTAGCATTTTCAGTAAAAATTATAGACCTGATTATGGTGGATGAGGTGATGGTAGGTATCGAAATTTCACGGAGTTGAAGAATAGACTTTATTTGATTCGGTTAATTTTGTTAAATTCTGTGGATTTTAAGTCGGTGGCGTTTTTAGTCGAATAATAGTATGCGAAAAGAGTAACATTCTTTGATAGAGAACACATTATGGTGACTGCATATATTTTACTTATTTTAATGAGGAGTTTCATCGTTATATTTCGGACCTGAAGATGCAGTCTGAAGATGAGTACCAGAACTTCACGACAGTAAACAATGTTTAAGATTATATATAAGTATAATGATATAGCGTATTTGAATTCGTTTCATTTAATTCAGCAAAGGTGATATACAGATCTTATTACGGAGTTTAAAGGTACCTCATAGTAATACTTAGTAGACTCATTCGTAGCATGACTGTAAAGTCAATGGCAATTAATTAAAGATAATTATGAAGACGATTTACCACTTACCATAACACTAGCGAAGTAAAGAAATTATTTTATTTTCTTAAACCATTTTACTCTTTATTATACAATTTTTTTAATTTCATTTACACATACAGTATTTTTAAAAGGTAGCAGGTTCTTTTAATGCTGAATAAATATCCAAATACACTTTTTGCAGTACTAATATTCCATACGAGAAAAGTTTATATGTTACTTTACGATTTATATGCATGCCAAATTTAGTAACTATTTGTTGCTCGTTTACCGAGTTATTAACCATAATCCAAATACACTTTTTGCAGTATTAATATTCCATACGAGAAAAGTTTACATGTTATTTTACTTTACGATTTATATGCATGCCAAATTTAGTAGCTATTTGCTGCTCGTTTACCGAGTTATTAACCATAATCCAAATACACTTTTTGCAGTATTAATATTCCATACGAGAAAAGTTTACATGTTATTTTACTTTACGATTTATATGCATGCCAAATTTAGTAGCTATTTGCTGCTCGTTTACCGAGTTATTAAGTAAGCAACAAACAATCTAACTCTCGGATTGATAATATTAATAGGGGTTAATTTTTAAGGCGAGCAGTGAGAGTGTTACTGTTTATCACTTCGCTGTACGATTTACAAATAATTCGAAGTAAAAATAATTCTTGTGTTAGTTTTCTTTCATTTACGCATGTACAAATAGAATTGCTGAGTACGAAACTGACAACCATCTTTTCTGCTCCCCAATAACTTCACGTCTCCTTCGAGTTGTTGCTGCGGTACCCTTAAATTACTATGGATGAGGTTTCCAGTAAGCTCGACGTACGCCGGAGAGACGGTCGTGTATCTACGAGTCGGGACAGTTTTTATACCCACCACTTTGCTCGCGGGATTATGGTTAAAAAATTATAGGGAGAAATTAGGACAAGCAGCCATCAAGAATCATTACGGGAATTTAAATAGTAACGATTTATTTTTATAACTTTATAATAATACAAACGACAATGAAAATAAAAACACTTGTTATTGAATTAGCGGTTAAAGGGAATGATTCTGTTGGTTGTTTAAAATGAGTATGTAGCGTTTCAAAAGTTCACGTTGATCCTTTGCTCCGTTGCTCCGTTGCCTCGTTACACCATTTGCGTACTTGTTTAGTTTCAAATAAGAATTTTCCCAAAAAATAAGATTTGTTAAGAAAAAAGTTACCCGTATTATTTCTCGACACTTCCCCTCCCCGCCCCTGGCCCGATCATCTGTGTGCAAAAAATTACGTCGATCTATAGTGCCGTTGCAAAACGAAAGACGGAAAACCTTCGCATTAACATTATTAATCAGGATTTGTTATTTTAACACAGAAATTAGACAGTGTTAACAAAATTGCTTCTAACCTAGACGAGAGTGATATTCTTAATGACATACTTCCATTACTGCGTGCCAATAAAGTGACCTACTCTCATACCATTTAATCAAAAGTGATGATGTAATTATCTTTGCTATCTTTATGTTATACTGTTTAACACAAGCACTAGCTAACCATAAACATTACTTGAACCTACGCGATTATCTTATCTTAATAGGAAAAACACTCCTTTATTTCACTTGGGGAATAAACATATTTTAAAATATCACAGTTGGTTTTTACACTGTTATTGATTATCAGACATAACACTTATAACTTTCGATTTGGAAACGCGCTGAAGGATGGCTTTGATATAATTACGGCCAGTTCAGAAATAAATAACTTGAATAGAAAGTTTCTAGTCTTCTTAAATAAAATCAAAGATATGTATGCAATGTACTTCCATTAACAATTAATTTTATATATCTAGAAATATCTTCACAATTTTAAACATATAAAAAAAAGACAGTAATAAAGGGCAACTTTCATAGTCATTAAACTATTTTTGAACTTACACTAATATTCTTTAAACAAAGTACATTAGGTTTTCTGCCATCTAAAGTCATACAGGAGAATTTCGATATTTCTTATGGCTTTAAAAGTTTGATTATATTGAGAGAGATGTTACCATCTCTGATTCTCTCAATTGTGCATTTTCTGATTTATGTCCTTACTCTGAACCTTTACGCTATGCGAATCAAGAGATTTACATAAATATTTTATCGTTCAATAAACTCGTAGATAGTAGTATTGACTACTTGTTTTATTGTAATTATGTATATATATATATATATATATATATATACAATTAAAAATATAATTTCTCACAAATTCTTAAGTATTTTGCAACATAAATATAGTAAATTTAATTATCCAACTCGAATAATTAATTACAATAGTGCTGATATATACATTAGCATATGCATTGCATGGGAATTAAATAATTTTTTTATACATTAGTTATGATCGAAAGTTATTTTAATTAAATATATAATTTATAATGTATTTCATATATTTTTACATAATATAATACGTAATGAATAACATACATAATGAATTTATAGTATAAAAAAAATGTATACTAAATGCAAAAGGTGATAGTTATAAATTAAAAAAAAAGAAAAAAAGACCATAATTTAAAGATTTAAAAACTTGTCTGTGACGTCATCTGACTTTTAACCAATAACAGGGCGTTTGAAATCAATCACTTATTAGATTATATATTGGCTTGATAGCATACAAATCAGAACAATTTCTTGCTGTTAGGTTAAAAGGAAGTGTGCTTATTTTTAGGGTTGCCTGTCTTTTACGAAACCCTTATAATTTCTTCATAGTTATTTGTCCGTGTCTGTTCTCTATTTATCCGTTTGTCTATTTATGATGAGTCTAGTTATGATACTGTGACAAACGGGCGGGCATTTATAATGAAGAAACTTCAATTTTATGGATAATGGAGCTGCCTGCATTAAAACTTGGGGTTAAAATATATTTCTTGAATACCTTATTGAGTGTAGTGTGATAAAAAAGCGTTTGAAAATAAAATGGGTAATGTTATTTCCATTTTTGACACGGTATGATATGAATCTCCAAAATGTCTACCTGCGTGTCCTCTCCTCCTTTCACTTTTTACTGTACGTGTGAAAAATGTAAAAAAATCACATTTTAAAAATTTAATAAATGCTACATAGTAAAATTGATTTGGTGAATATAAATTAAATATGAAATATTCAATTAAAGAGATATTTTCAATCGAGTAATTTCCCTTACGCCTGTCAAATACATGCTAGGCAATATATTTACATATTGGAAAACAATTTAATTTAGCGGTGCGAAGCCTTCGTGGTGTCAGTTTTACTTATAATAATCTTAATATGCTAACAATTTTGTAATGATTTATTGCCAAACGTATGAAACACATTATTATCCTATGAATTACAAGTAATAAATATATGTTCTATAGAATTATGAACCAAAATATTATTACGCTACATATATCATCAAGTTGTCGCTGTAGATATTTATGAAACTCTTCCATAATAATAAAATACAATACAACAATAATATTAAAGGTAACATTTAGATGGAAAGCAAATATACATGAAAACTCAAACATTATTTGTAAAATACTTGCCGTGCTAGCTACACAGAGAGGGCTGAATTATCGATGTCTAAAGACTTCATTGTATATTCCCTTCGTATACAAAGGTTCTACCCTTTAAAAAGTATTTAAATTACAGGTTTATTACTATTCATTACTATTCGTCACCCAGTAATGAAATGTATAAGTATAGAATAGAACGCCGATTGTTTCGTTCCTAAATAAAATTATGACTGACCATAAAAATAAAAACGTCACAGCGACATCGAACCGTTGAGTTAAAAGTGTTAGTGTTCAGTTTTTGGACTGTTAAAATTTAATGAGTTTCCCGGACATTACGCGTTATTAACTATTATCTATAGTTATAAATGAATTGAAAACGGCAAGTAATTTTGGTTCACAACGCACTCAAACGGCATCAAGTGCGAAATCGAGAAAAATAATTCATTTTTATATTTCGTTTTTCTCATATTTTGAAGAAAAAATATTATTTATAAATTAGGTAATTCTATTAAATCCGTTCGAAATTTTGAAAACCTTATTCGGCCAAAGTTTTTTTTAAATCCTTTATCCTTTATATACTTTACCATTTCCTTTTGGAAAATATTCTTATGTCAGAAATGATTCTATCATTTACCTCAACCTAGACACTTTTCTGTTTTATAGTTAATAACTCCATAACAGAGAGTCTGTTAGAAAAGTTAAAAATATAATAATAATATATATTAGAAAAATTAACAATAATTTTCTCATTTAAACGATGATTATGCATTTATAATATTGCGAAACCATTACGTTTTTATGCATTTAATAAATAGAAAAGCCATTAAATATTATGAGTAGAAAATTAGTTCAGTTTAGTTTAGCTACGCCACAAATAAGATAAAGCACAGAATGACCATCACGTAAATTACAAATTATTAAAAAAAAAAATTACGAATGGAATTTTAGTTTCTTTTTATGCCTAATACAAATGGAAAAAAATAAACGTCAAATAATATTTTACTTCAATAAACACTTAATTTGATTATTTTTTTGGTAATTAATTTGATCAAATTTTGATACTACGATAAGCGTAACGGTAGTAAGACGCAAAGACTGCAATATACACACTCGCATTTGCGCGCTCCTATATGGGCCTCTTCTTACTCATTGATATAATCGTCACGATATGTTTATTTCGCAACTCAATGTTATGTTGGTAGCCTTCACCTCCAGTTAATTGGTCTGGCAATTTTATTTTTGCATTGTAAACATTGTTACACTCACTGAACACTTTTATTTTCCAAAATGTCATCTGTGATACTATGAGAAAATGTCTCAAGCATGGCTTGGCAGACATTCCATTCGTTTGCTTTATGAATAAAGCATGACTTGTGCTAAAATGTTCAGTTGCGATGAAATCCCTATACGGTTCCAAGGCTAATATTTTATACCTTAAAAACACTTTCCGCATACCTTGACAAGTTAATGCACTAACGTTTAGCTATTATTTAGCGTATTAACCCTATTTTCATCCCATTTCTTCTATGACATATTATCTTAACACTCTCTGAATAGATTTATGTACGTGCTACCGAGAGCATTTCAAAACTGATGATAAAAGTAATATGGGTTTGAATGTAGGGCGGGCCAAACATATTCTTAACTTATATCATACATATAATTTCTTACTCAAGAAAAATACTGTTATATTTTAGTTTCTACCGCATGGAAAAATGGTTTATATATATATGCATTCTGATCCTATTGTAAACCAATATATCCAATGATATTTTCACCACGGATGGTATTATTATATTCCGATAAGAAAAAAAAATCTGATTTACAGGAATTCATAAACTTGTAATTTATGACTGGCAAGTGACATCTCGTATAGCTAAACACTTTTTATGTAAACAAGCCAATTTAATTTATAAATATTAGGAATAGTTTAATTTTAGTATATTTAATCTAATAAAGTAATACAATTTTGAACCACTAATCCGAAGTACACGTTAATATGACACAAATAATGCATTCAAAAATACTTTTTACGTTTTTTACTTCTCCTATAAAATATAGCTACACTATTATGCAAATTTTCCTTAGAAGAACAAATTTAAATTTTAAGATAAATATTCGACAGTCAAAATATTTTTTTCTGAAAACTCATTCAATTTAATGAGAATTCATAAGAGGCTAGCAACCTCGTGTTATGAAATGTGGTAAAAGGAAAATTTTATTGAATCCAAATGAAGCTAGGAAATTGCCAATATCAACTCAAGGCAAAATATTAAAAAAATTATCAAGATGGTCTTGTTGTAATAATTAGAGATTGCTTTGTATTTCGGCTCTTGCTACGCAAGAATTCTATGGATTAAAAGTTGATATATCGTCCAGGATATAATCGTTGGATTACGCTGCCTTATCACGAATTTTATTGACTAAGGAAGATCGTTTCAAAGTCGTGTCGATAACGACAAATATCTGAGTATGTCATGAGCCATCATCAAAATACAAAGTGCAAAAATTACCACGCAAGCATTTGCATACGCAACTTTTGCTAAATTCTGGTTTCTTTAAAAGAATGAAACTGTAACACATAGGTTGTTTGATCTCATATGAACTATCTCCGTTGCACTCTAGAATAATCAACGAAGCATCTAACGAATTCAATATCTATATATAGTGTGTTTATGATTATGATTATTATGGCTATTAAAACAGCGATAATACAGTTCACTTAAACTTTTTGTGTTTTTGTTCCAATAGGACTTAATCATTATTAACTGGTGCATAGTAGAACCGTTGTGTACTACTGTTTGATATAAATAAAAAATCCTTTTTCTAATAAAGTAATTTCATAAAAAATATATTTCCTAAGTTTTAATTTCCTCAGTGAATTATTCTATAACTAGGTTTTTATCTTTAAATATTCAAGGTCTTTTTTTTGTTTTTATTTTAGGATATTGTTTTTAATTCGTGTAAATACTTATATAATTCAAAAAAGATTCTATAAATTAATAGATTTTATAGACTATGATGGATTTAGAATAACAAGATTGTTTAATTTATTCTTTCCAATAGTATCTAATTAATGAAATCCGTACGTATAACCCATGTAATACGATTGAGACTTGAGTATTGAAGTAAACTATAAAATACTCTAGTAATCGATTTTAGTGAGACTCTAGTAATGAATTGCATTGTGTAGGGAGCAACGTTTAGTGATAGCGTCAGTAATATCAGAACGATATGTCACAATAAAAGAAGAGTGCCAAGACTTCATACGCTTTAGAAGTGAAGCTCCTTAACATATCATTATAACGAAGAGAAAAACAGAGAATTATTAAGATAAACCTATAATAAAATCAGGGACATTTTTGGTAGACTGCTACCTCCCTTTGTTCCCTCCACCTAACTCTGTTGCTCGGTCTTCCTTTCACTGATGTGTTTTACTTTTCGATACCCTCTGATCTTAATATACAATACCTTTTATGACCTATGCTTTGACGGAACGATTGTGAAATCATGTTAGGTTGAAATTCTCAATAAAACTGTAGTAGATTCTCCAAAATATTTTCTATTCCAAATCGACATATTAAATTGTAAACTAAACCATAATCAATAAAGTATCCTAAACTTGTAAACAATATCGAAATTTATGCCGTCATCCCCTAAGCGTGAAAGTTTCCAACCCAAATTTTCGCACAAAACTTTGGCTGACTGCGCTAGTAAAAGACCAAGACAGCATATACTAAAGGAATCAACTTATTTACGATGAAGACATACTGCCCAGCTTAAGTAAATTCAGTAATTTTTTTTATGCGAACCGGTACCAGATAAGGCGCTAACTCCTATGCAATATTAAGTTTCATCCCCGACCGAAAATAACCTTTTAGGAGATATAACATTTTCATAACCTGCGAGGATTAGGCGAGATATTTTGTTGGTGTATTTAGTTAATTAAAAAACCGACAAGGCTTATAATATACTAACCAATATTATATAATTAGAATACTTCAATATATACGACAATATTATGAAACTTTTCTTTCGAAAAAATTGAGAGAAAATGATCATCATGAGATAAAGTCAATACGTGTGATCTAGCCTTATTTCAATTATTTTGTGGTTAATTATTTAGTCTGTATTGATTGCATCATAATTTTATCGACATTAATGAAAAGTCCAAGATAATATAAAGGTTTATCCGGAAATACAGCTATACCGATCAGTTATAAACCTTTTTTTGCTATTTGAGAAAGCTTTTTGAAAGTTTTCTTTTAACTTGTTCTGTGATTTTTCTGCTACAATTTATTTAATGATATTTTTTAATTTATATTCTACGCTCTTCCCAAAAATTTGGAGACTTGACACGCATATTTGTTCCTGGTCACCATAAATGATTAGAATTTGATTACAGAGATGAAAGGTAGTAAAATAGCCTCCTTAATGTTGAATAGTAAATCCACCGAGCGCGTTTTGCTTGCTTGATAAGTTCTTTAATTTTTTTACTTTTCAGTACATTCAAAATTAAAGTTTCCTTTAGAAAACAATTTTTTTTCTTTTCAATATTTATGAGTAAATATTTTGGAAACCGAAGTAATCTACATTTTACAAACAAATCGAATTCCACCAATCAATATGGCAATAGCATCGATAATCATTACGATAATTTAGATACTACAATAATATATAACTTTTATGAAACTATAGAACAGTATATGTTCACACTTATGTGTAAAATCAAATCCCCTATGTGTTTTTAATACTTAATTTGCATCCATCTACATTATCTGATTGCATCACGCATACTAAATTAGCCCAATGTTTAAGAGGTCACCATGTCCTCGATCAATTTTTTTTTAGATCTGATCACAACACTTTGACTATTCTAATTAAGGTCACAATGGCATACATTTCGCTATGAGTAACACTCAATGATCCTTGTCGTATACATCTTTACGTTTAGTAATTCTCTTAATTTTATTAACTTCCACATTTGTTTGTCCGATTGAAATCACTCGATATTCCAAATTGTTTTGAAAGTTGGACTAAATCTTACCTAAATGGTAGTATTTACTGAGAAATTTATATTTATTGTTTAAAATGTATTAACAAGGTGGCTAGCATCCACTTAGCAGAGTTTTATACTTATGTTTTTTGTTTCATATTTGTCAAGTACTAACAAGTACTCATTTTATATATTACCTGAATACAAATAAATTGATTTTCTTTATTATTTCAAGCTCTTAAAAAAAATTAGTCGCTATCAGTACTATGGAGTCTTTAATTAGTTTTTATTCGCCTGGGTCTGAAGATTTATCCCGTCTCAATCTTATAGTACGCACCTTAGATAAATTAAGAGGTTATCAAAACAATACATATTTTCTATATTTCGACATCAGAAAAATTTATGATGGTATTTCAGATAATAGGTCGCAGATCAACTGATGGGCAACGCAATTTACATATCCTGAAGCATATTCGTTCTCCAAATTTAATTTTGTCAATATTCTCAGGTTTAAGTGCGCATAGCCTTAAACTAAACTATCTGTTTCGCCCTCTTTCAAATCTCATTATTTTTTTATTCTCAAGCATTATGTTTAATTTTATGATTCAATTTATATATCGCAAAACTGCAAAATAAATTAGAATTCAATATCGGGAACGTGTTATTATTAAACAAATTCAAAGATCATCTGCAGAGATTCTACCATTCGTAATCCTTTTGATTGTTGTCCTTGTAATCCCATTCCTTTCCATTAATTTGGTCAATAAAAATACCTCGGGCTGGCCTTTGAGAGGTCTTTTAGAATATCTCCTAATTTTCAATATGACAAAAGCACACTTTACAAAACTGACAACCCCTTTTTTAGCCCGCCCACAAAATTTTTTCATTAGTTTATGTACACTAGTTTCTTTGAAATAATATCGACTTTTGTCAGGATTCCGTAGTAAGTGCTAGAAAAGGAGGATTCCAAGAAATATGTTTTCAAGAATTACTAAACTTTCTCTCAAAATAGTAATATGAAGTGAGCAAATTTAGATCTAAATGACTTCTTTTTAAAAATAATCCAAATTACTGAGAAAAATGATCCGAATGACCAAAAACTAAAACAAAAAAGAAAATTAACTTTATTATCCAAAAATTGACATTATCACTTAAAACAAAAACGAAAATAACATTATTACCCATCTGACTGGTTTCAATGATATAATTGCAAAGACCACTTGAGACGTATCAGAACGAAATTACGCTTATCTCTTCTTATGGTTCCACCTTTTAATGTTTTTTTTGTATTTTATCTTTCATGAAAATCCGTGAAGCCGTTAAAGCATGATTGAGTACCAAACAATCAAAAGGATTCTGATGGTATTAATATTACATGTGTACTAAGCCAACATGTTTCTCCATCATTACGAAATATACACGCGCCAAATTTGGTGTCGATTCCTAACGTGGTTGCAGAGTAATTATGTAACAAAGAAACGGACAAAAATACTTTCATATTTAATATATTCGAAAAGGTAATGCAAATTTTTTCGATCCAAAATGATCAAATATACACGCGCCAAATTCGGTGTCGATTCATAACTTGGTTGCAGAGTAATTATGTAACAAAGAAACGGACAAAAATACTTTCATATTTAATATATTCGAAAAGGTAATGCAAATTTTTTCGACCCAACATGATCAAATATACACGCGCCAAATTTGGTGTCGATTCCTAACGTGGTTGGAGAGTAATTATGGAACAAAGAAACGGACAAAAATACTTTCATATTTATTATTTTCGAAATGTTAATGCAAATTTTTTCGATCCAACATGATCAAGTATACACGCGCCAAATTTGGTGTCGATTCCTAACTTGGTTGGAGAGTAATTATGTAACAAAGAAACGGACAAAAATACTTTCATATTTAATATATTCGAAAAGGTAATGCAAATTTTTTCGATCCAACATGATGAAAAATACTTACACTTCATCAATGAAGTAAAATTATAAAAATCAATTACTGGCTATAATTCTATTAAAATATAGTGTAAATGTTCATGAAATTATCATTCACACACGTTTTCTTCCTAGATGGAAAAGTCAAAATTAATCCTTTTCAAGATGCACAGTTATTAATAATATCTCACAACATTATATACTCGAGATTGAGAATAAAGCCATAAATGTATCACTAATATGTTATTAAGACATTAGCTAGATAATGTATAATTTGCCGTAAGTAACATAAAAATAGTATTTGGATAAATCAATTACATTACGACTAAGCAACTACTTAAACACAACGTTTGTAATCGAGGCAATCTTCCTAAGCCCTCAGCGAATCTCACTTATATTCGATATAGAGAATAAAACCGTTTATATGATTAATATATTATTAAGTCACTATCTAATGTATAATTTGCCGTGAGCAATATGAAATTAGTATATGGATAAAACAATCACATTGTGGACTAAGCAACGAAATAAACATAACCTTTGTAATCGAGGCAATCTTCCTAAGCCCCCAACTTAGCGATCCGATACGTCCAAATATGTGATTTCATTAAGATTTACCGCAAAAGGAAACCATTTTCTATTTGATATAGTTGATATTAATTATCATACTTATGATATAAGAAACATATTTCCCGTTACATTATTCTTGGGTCCTTGCTACTTTCTTGGGATTCACTTGTGTACACGAAGAGAAACATGAGATTTCCTCTTAGAGATACGTGTTTAATTCATAAATGGTATTTAATTTACCGCCTCTTATGATTTCGTTTTAGTAAGCGAATATCTAGTGATATGCTAGGTTATAACGATTTTAGCACCGACGCGATATTTTATGAACATTTCCAAGAAAAAGAACGTATCTTATAAACTACTCATATTGAAATAAATTTTATCGTTTATTTCAACTATATTTAAGATGTTTCTCAGTTAATTAATAAAGTTGTAAATGGAAAAAACGAAATGTTGAACTTTGTGACTTCATATTACAGTATATTATTTTTCCCTTACGGAATGTATTTACAGTTATTATATTTATAATTAAAGCCCATTTGCCCAAAAATGTATTCTTTTCTTACGTCTTATTTATATAATATCCTTGAGTTCCAAGCTTACAAAATTTATAATATTGAATAAAGTCAATTATTAAAAAAAATATAGTTTTTCAGTTTTTTTGTCTTCAAGTTGTGATAGATTAATTGATACTGAGTCAAAGATTCCAAAATATAAACATTTTGAGAGTTCGTCGTAATTTTTAATATTTTTACTGAGATAGTATATTTTGCAATTATTTTTCTTAAAAGGTAATTAATATGAATGAACTCTAAAACATAATCTATACTAAATAAATAGTACTAAGTAGAGTTTAGCGTCATTCATCGCACTGACCCCAGACTTTTTATTGCAATACATAATATTTTAATAAATATAAAATTATTTTAATTTAATTGCAGACCAAAAGCAACCATAATCTTTGCTATAATAAATCTTTGCTAGCCCACCTTAAGATGTTGTAATACAACGAGACCTAGGTCGTGGTAAAGAACTTAAAGAAAGTAGGAATAATACTAGATCACGTAGTTTCATTTAATTGTGAATAATGAATTTCTACAAAATTAACGCCAAATATATTCAAAATATAAAATAATAAAGTTACCAATTCATAAATCTGAATCAAAACGTCAAGGTATCTGTCGTTTCCAATTTTTCCTGAGAACAAAGGTGTAAGAAACAAGGTGTCTACTATAGGAAAATAATCAAAACTTCAAGGTATCTATAATTTTCAATCCTTGCTGAGAATATAGGTGTAAGAAAAAAGTTGTCTCCTATTCATATAGTAGACACTATTACTATAGTAGACACTATTACGACTACTATGATTCCTATCATATAGCAGACTCCTTGTTTCTTACACTTGATTACTATTCATATATTAGACACCTTGTTTCTTACACTTGATTACTACTCATATAGTAGATATCTTGTTTTCTACACTTGATTACTATTCATATATTAGACACCTTGTTTCTTACACTTGATTACTACTCATATAGTAGATATCTTGTTTTTTACACTTTATTATTATTCATATAATAGATACCTTGTTTCTTACAACTGTATTTATAGCATAATTTACTCTTATTCTGCACATCAAAGTAAGCATATCCGAAGACAATTCTGTAAAAAAATTAATTTCTTTTTGTTGAAATCACAAATTTGATAGTGACTTTTTCCAAAAACGGTTCAGAATGTTCATTATTTTCTTAAAATGTTTAACTCACTTTTATGTAAAGAATCGTCTGTACGTTTTTACAGGCTGTATAAGTCATTATGTACAATACGTACTAATTTCAAACAAACATGAACTTTGTTAACCGGTCTAAAATACGTAGACGTTAGCGTGATAGTAAAGGTCGGTTAGTTAATTTAATAAAACGTTAACACACAGCTAAATATTTCAACTGCAATTAATCAAGGATTGGTACATCGCCTGTGATAAAACCGTGACACGCAATTATCGCGTGACTGCTTATCTTTCAATAGCGTATGGTTAATGACATTTTTGGTCCGCAATTAAATTAAAATTTTTATTACTAAACAAAGATGTGAATATATGATGTGGGTATATGTATGTTGTGAATGTTTCACGCCATATTGTGATTTTCCTACTACTAAATGGAATTCATTGAGTTATAAATAAGTTAACCTTTTGGAAACATTTTATTGCTGAAAAGTCCCGAGAACCCCTGACAAAACCTGGAAAACTAAGAATAATATAATATGCGTTTAAATTAAAAGAATCAGTTTTTAGAATGAAATTTTGCATACAAAGAGTCCATATCACGAATGTGGACATGGAATATTGCACTCCAAAAAAATCAGGACATCTCGATGGTCCTGCAATGACTTAATTCCGTAAAGACCATCGCCTTTTGGCTTAATTGACTCACTTCAATTAACACTTTCAAAGTACATATTTACTATAGTCTTATAAAGGTATAAGGTGGTGGACGGTACATAGAGTTTTCGCAAAGTACTGACACAGATTTTGGACACATTTATTCACATGACGTACGTAATTACTAATTACTAGCGTGACCCGTGCGAAGTCTTCGCATTATTATTTATTCTATTATGAAGCTCAGATGACAGATCAAACAAATATTTTACTAAAAATGACATATAGAGGCGCAAGTATCAAAAGCATTGAGCTAAAGCGCCACTTTATTTATACGTGAGTGGATTTGAAATTAAACAAACATTTTACCGACCGTCAATCGTATTGACGTTGAGCCGTTAGATGGCAGCATTGCTGTTTTGTGTATATAATTTTAATAATTAATTAATTTGCAAAAACAATAGCAATAATAAATTTTTTAGTTGTGGATGCCGGTAGAGCAAGCAATTATCTATAAAATGATATATAATTTATGTGGATTAGTTGTGAGGTTTTTTCTAAAAAGGGAGTGTAACATCTTAACCTTAGCGTATTAATATATATGATGATGATGATGATAATATAATTAAAATCAAAAATTTATGTTTCGGCACATTTTTTAATTTATTTATTTATATAAACAAAGACGTATATGTACAAAATTCCTATTAAGTCTTCAAAATGACTTTTGTAACAATTTGGGATAGATATTTAGAAATTAAGCCTGAAATATATTAAAGACGAGTGTTGAATTTTGAAAACAACAAAAAACAATAATAATGTTGATCATTTATTTAATTACAATTTACAATTTACCTACTTCTGTAAGTAGGTAAGTAAGTAGGATTTCTGAGAAGAGTTATACATTTATTTCAATCACTTCATCAATCCTTTCTAACTTAACCCAACTAATATAATAAATACAAAATTAGTTTTTATTTTTTCATTCCAATTTCATGGGCCATTTCTAAAGCTGACTAAAATAAAATTTGACATATAAAAAATTAAGACTGGCATGAAAGATTTGATAATGAATATCTCCGGATTGTTGGACTTCACTCCAAACATTATTTCTTGGTTACCTGAATCGTAGCTACCTGCCTGGATCGTAGCTAACTGCCTAGATTGTGGGGTCTCCTAAGCGCGTGCGTCCATAAAAAGAAGTACCATGTTTGAGGATAAGCAGTGTGAGAAAATTCTCAGTAGGCGAAGGGAAAGACAAGACAAAACTTTATTTTCTTATACAATATTCTTCTATATTCTACGTTTATGTAAAAATCGTAAAGTTAATGAAAACTATATAGTAAGATTGTCATATTAAGTTTCAAAATTATCGATGATTCATTTGATGGTAAGTTAGGTTTATTCATATTTATATGGTGATATTTATCAGTTATAAGATACAGATAGAATAAATAACGTTAACTTCAAAAAGGTGTAAACCATTGAGATGGGTGTTTATACGGGTTGATATATTTTTAATGGACAACAGACTGTCCTATGTACACCCTAATTTTCTTAGCTACGTTAATTTTCCCTTAATACAATTATTTATATTTTCAAATACTTTTTCGGATCGAAATTGACAGCAGAATAATATTCTTAATATAACGTCTTATGCAGTCAGTTTTCTAGTGTGTTCCTGGGAAAAGTTTAATAGATTTCTTTTATAAAATAGCTCTATAATAAATTAAATGGCAGCGGATGTATGACTTGTGTACAAACATTCCTCTAGTTCGCCTCATATGTATCGGATGATGAGTAGATTTTAATGACGTTTGACTAGCTCTCGGGCAGTTTTAGCCGAAGTGGACTTGGGGTCCAGATGAGTTTCAACCTTATATATTAAAGGGTATGTGGTGACTTCTTCGTTTCACCTGTGTTGTAAGTAATTAAAACAACTTTGGATTCTGGTACATGTGCTAGCTTATGGAAATTTTCACGGGTTACATCAGTATACACAGGGGGAATAACTAAAGCCCGATTACGGAAAAATAACTGAAAAGCACGAAATACATACGTACATAGCTTGCGAAATACATAACGTTATATACCCTGGGACACTATGCTGCTTCTCTGTAACAGAGTACACTATGATGAATTGATGAGTACACTACGAACACTTCATTTGTTAAAATCACTTTAATACATTAGTGTGTACGAGAGAACAAACTTACGCACATAAATATATACGAGTATATACATATATGGCCTGTGAAATATATAACGTTGTATACCCAAGGACACTCTGCAGTTTGATGAATATAAGAACACCTCCTTCGTTGAATCACTTTAGTACTTTAGTCTTTACGAGAGAACAAACTTACTAACATACATATATCGTATATATGTACATACATACAAATTCTGTGAAATTCATAACGTTGTATACCCGAGGACACTCTGCACTATAACGAATATAAGAACACCTCATTTGTTGAAATCACTTTAGTACATTAGTGTGTACGAGAGACCAAACTTACTCACAGAAATATATATGAATATATACATACATGACTTGTGAAATTCATAACGTTGTGTTCCTTAGGACGCTCTGCACTATGACAAATATAAGAACACCTCATTTGTTGAAATCACTTCAGTACTTTTGTCCGTACGACAGAACAAACTCACTCACACACACACACACACACACATATATATATACAAGTACATACATACAAAGCCTGTGAAGTTCATAACGTTGTACATTCTAGGACACTGCAGTTTGACTAATATAACAACACCTCATTTGTTGAATCCCTTTAGTCCGAGAGAACAAACTCACTCATATATATATATATATATATATATATATATATATATATATATATATATATATACACACACACACATATATACGAGTACTTACATACATAGCCTGTATAATACATAACGTTGTATACCCGAGGACACTCTGCACTACAACGAATAAAAGAACACCTTATTTGTTGAAATAACTTTAGTACATTAGTGTGTACGAGAGAACAAACTTACTCACATAAATATATACGACTATATACATAGATGGCATGTGAAATATATAATGTTGTATACCTAAGGACACTCTGCAGTTTGATGAATATCAAAACACCTCCTTTGTTGAATCACTTCAGTACTTTAGTCTGTACGAGGGAACAAACTCGCTCATATATATATATATATATATATATATATATATATATATATATATATATATATATGTATATATATATTTATATATATGTATATATATATATATATATATATATATATATATATATACAATATATATATATATATATATGTATGGCGTCGACTTAGTTTTACAATGGAACGTGAAACACAACCTTCATTTTGTTATAAATAACTGCACACTGATGATTTTTTCCCGTTCTGAGCCCTGATCACGTACATGTATGCGGATACTTGTTTAACACGCGTTTCCAATGTTCGAAACATCCCTGTAGCAATGGCAGCCGCCTCTCATTTTACGATCACATTATTAATACTTGTAATATGGCATACTTGGTTTCCATAGGAGGTAACTTAGATCCGTATGCTGGAGAAAATAAAGGAAATATTAATTTATTTCTCTATTTTAAGAATCATGGCAGCCTTACATGTACACCCTAATCTACTATCCTTACATGTACATCCTAATCTACTATCCTTACATGTACACCCTAATTTTAATTTTGGACGTGATTGAATATAACTCTTTGCAAGTAAGAAGAGGGTTGCATCTAGCCATGCGTTTATGCAAATTGTTACACTGGCAGTCTATCGGTATTGGAATTGGTATTGTTTTTTGTAATGGACTTTTATCCGCAGATATAAAGAACATTTTCATTTATATTCCGCGTGCTCGTACCAAGGTCCGTCTATAATTACAGATTGCCCGCACACTTAATTTACTTAACGCAATATTGCTACATCTCGACTTGATTGATTAGCGAGTTTTAAGATCGTGAAATATCTGGATAGTTCACGGCCGGCTGACTGTTTTTAATATCTTTAATTTATATTCGCATTTATTGTATTTTAATATTATTTAAATGTCTGTCATGTAGCTTATTTCATTTTTCGAATAACTTGCTTATCGCTTTGGCAATAATCTGTAATTTAAGCAAGAATATTACTAAGGAAACAGATAAATATTTATATGTAAATTTAGCATATTTCTTGTTTTTTCTATAAAAATAACAATTTTCCACTCATTGTACCCGTTTTTAGCGTCATTCCGTAAAGATAACGATGATCAAATTCCTCGCTTAAAAGCTTATTAACTAAGAATGTTTTTGAAGTAAGTTCTGGAAAAAAAGTTAAGTGAACTTTTCTTTTAAATGACATCAAACTTGAGTTTCTGTTAATTTTTTACGCCTATGTAAGTGAATGTTTTTATTCCAAGTAGATCAGTTAGTCAACTAGTCTGTAAAAAAATCAATTTTTTATCACAATTATTCATATCACACAGAAACATTATGTCTTCAATCTATGAGTTTGAACAAAAAACGCAATATATATATATATATATATATATATATATATATATATATATATATATATATGTATGTAACTCAGAAACTATAAAAAATCGCTGAACATGTCTAAATTAAGTATGCAGCATTTAAACATGCACTATATTTTACCGCCTATGAAATATATAGCAAGTAATATATTTATGTTGTAGACAATTAATTATTGTGATTGGTTGTAAGAGATTGCTCTCGTAGCAATAAGTTCGCCATATGTACCAATTATATACATTAAAGTAGATACATAAATAAATAAATTCTCTACCTCTTTGCTTCCGCTTGACACTCTATATATATATATATATATATATATATATATATATATATATATATATATGTATATATATACATTTATATACATATATATATATATATATATATGCACAGAATCACCAGTAATATATACACTTTGTGAATATATACACTTTCTTTGTTACAACTTGTGTATGAATATTAACAATTAAATTGTTTGAAAAATTAAATTATTTTTAGATAACATATGTTACAGCACTATAAAATATGTGACAGCACTACAGAATATGTATCCATAGTGCTGTCTCTTTCTTTAAAAATTTCCACTTATTAGATAAGAGCTCTCCCTGTCTAGGATATCCAAGTCAATGTTTACGTGAAGGAAAAACGAATCACCCACGAAAAGGAAAAACGGATCACTCACGTTTTTCTCAGAAATATCTTAATTTAAATGCTCGAAATTTATCATAGTAGTAAAATATATCAACCTGCACATACGTCAATAGGTAACATCTAAAAATATTTTTATGGAAATTTTAGGTGAAGCTTGCAAGTTAAGTTCGCAATTTTTTTTAAATTCTATGTATAGTGTAGGATATTTAGGAGTTTGAAAGGGTACTTATGAGGGTCTCAAAATTTTTTTTTCATAATTTCCGCTAGAATGTGTTCAGAAATATACTGGAAAATATCCAAAAAATAAGTCACTCCCATTTCATTAAATTACTTAATCTAAAATTATAAAAAAAACTGTTTCTAGGAGCCTACGTAAAGGTTGTAGGAAAACTAGTGCTATTATCTTAGGATACATTAATTTTTTAAATATGCACCATATTTTACCGCCTATGAAATATATAGCAGGTAATATATTTATGTTGTGGACGATTTATGTTGTGGTCAATTATATAAGTTATATAATATTTATATAAATGTTTAGAATTGCCTAAACCTGTACGGCAATAATCTCGTAGTACGAGTTACTCGTGCTTGCAAGCCACTTCCGTAATGCTAATGTGCAGAAAACAAAAATATACTAGATAAAGGAAGTTCATATATTATGATATTTGAAATTGTTTAAATTATGGAAAATTATTTCTACATGCACTTTTCAATAAAGCTACTATTTATGATAAATTATGCTTTGTTTAATAATTAGTTTAATTTAAACTCTATATCTTTATATCCTTAATTTAATTATATAGTCTGTCGAAATTAAAATTAATCTAATATTTTATATACCAAAATAAGTATTATGTTTATGTATAATATATACCATTTATGTGACATTCTAAGTACTAAAACAAGTGTACATTTTATCGTTGCAACATCTCACTCTGTAAGTTAAGCTAGCATATTCAAGAAGTTAGTGCTACGAAAATTGCATTGTTTATCAACGTTGTATCTCTCAAATTATAAGTGCTTCATGCAATATCTTCACGTCAATATGTTGTTGAAAAAACAATGCCCAAGAATGTTACTAAAAAAACTGTATCGTATCAAAAGAAAAGTAAAAACCCATGTAACATGTAAAGAGAATGAAAAATTGGAGTGTCTGTATATTGGATTTATTTACGAAAAAGAGTCTAAGAGGAACGTTATAAAACTGACAGAGCATAAAAATATAGTTTTTATTGTTTTTGTCTGTTTATCTGCTTTTTCAATTGTCAGCCCAACCCATAACAAACTAAATCCAAAAACAAAACATACTGGACCTGAAGCAAACCTAACCCAATCCAATCCAAAGCAAACCCAAACCGATCCAGCTCAATCCAGCTCAAAGATAACCCAACCTAATCGATCGCAAGCCAACCCACTCAAAATAAATCCACCCCAACCCAACCCAATACAAAAGAAAAAAGAATTACTTTCCCTTAATACTAATCACAACCGAGCTACTCGAGTCACAATACAATCGTGCTTTTGCCAATTTAATCAAATTCGTATCTGGTTCTTGATGATAAAATGCACCAATCACCGATTAGTGCTGAATATAATATCAACGATCCTTAATATGCGTTAAATCAATGTAATATCCCATTATAACTAATTCAGTGCTCTCGACATTGTTACACGCGTACAGCAATATTAATGAAATTAATAGACGAGACCCTCTTTACTCGAACAATTTGATCAAAATTGATACGTCCGTATCAATATGTACTTGAAATCAGGAACAACGGGATATCCTCCGCTGTTACTAAGATACTGAGTACTGATAAATAATTATTAATAATTACGATAAAAACAATAAAAATTATAATTAATAACTTATTATTTAGTTTACCCTCATTCGTGGACAGTTTGGACTATGTCGATAGAAAGGATTAACCTTGGATAAACGTTTCTTCAAAATGTTTTGAGTTTGTTCCTACTTAGTTGTAAAGCCTACTAAGATATATATATATATATATATATATATATATATATATATATATATATACATATATAGAGTATTTTAAAATTTCAGCAAGTATAATAAAAAGCAGAATTTCATGTCATACGCCGGAAAGGAAAATGAAATGAAGTGAAGAAAAAGTAAACAACTAAATTTCCGCTTTTCATCTTTCCATAATTTTCTTTTAATTTTGAAAAAAATAATGTTTATAAAATAATAATAGCGTCAAGGCAGTGGTATTATCATTATCATTTTTAATTATGAACAGAAAAATATTCATGAAACCCAAAGTTGAAAATTTTATTTTAAAAATGTCTTTTATTTTGCATCGATATTAAATTTTATTAATTGGTAATTAAAAATTGAATTTTATACGCGATGCATAAGAAGCTTCGCTTCTGTTGGGTGCCCCATGATACCTCACGTCTTTTTTATAGCAGCATGTGGGCTTTGGTCGTGTCGGCCTGAAATAGTCTTTTCTCATTCCTTTTTTTAATTTTTATGACTAATCAAGCTAATTTAGTTACTTTTGCACACTAGATTCTTTTTAATGTATATTATATTAATAAAAATATTGTAAACGAATAAGTCTCGGGGTAAATGTCCGCTCTAGAATCGTCGACTATTAGGTTGATATTTTCACTCTGTGTTAACGCACTGTGCCAGGAAATACTGGCCGCACTTATAAGTAAGGTAAGTTATTCATTGGTTAGAAGTCTATTCTCATGTAACTTTTGATATATTGTCCTTTATGATTCATAGTTACCTTTGCATTAATTACATTGTTTTTTTAATTTTTTGGTAATTATTTATTTAGTAAATTAATTATAACTACTTAAAAGGGTAGTCGTTTTACACCATGGGATATGTCCCGTGTAAAGGAGATATGAATGAAAAAAAAACAATTATTATTAACGTGCCAATGCAAATATCTGTCATAAGTGTACAATTTTCGATGTGAGTTTTCTTCGTTTGGCGAATCGATGTCTGTTACTATTATTATATATTCAGGTATTGTTTATATTATGTATTAACATTATGTAAATATATTCCTCTGTTATTCCCGTTAGTTTTAATGTCTGTGAGTGATGATACTTATATCAACAATGACACGTTCTTCACCGAGAAATACTTTGTATCTTCGTTTGTTTTTCTATTTTTGTTATATTAGTGGATTTCATCTCTATTTTTCGTTATATATTCTATTTTTGAAGTACAATTGCGCGTCTGTCACTTTTGCGACAATTTGTCTAATTGTCACACTTTCGCTGTTTTTATGGAGGACATGCATGAGCTATCAAATTTAACGTAATATGTGAAAATTTGTCAATAATTTCATCTCTTATTGGATGTACAGCAAAAGTGTAGAACATTTCCACTATAAGACTGTATAGTTAAGGTAAACGCCTTGATACAACAAATATTGGTTTGGTAAGATTTTGTACATAGAGAGGTATTAATAACAGGAATTAAAACAATATATTTACGAAAGAATGTTAAAATAATAAAAAAGAGAAAATAGTACACCAATTAACGGTCAGTTTATAGCCAGATTTTATTTGTTATAATCAATGTTGGGTAAGTCTTATGTAACGTAGGTTCATTCTTTTATTAGATGTATAGCAAAAGTGTAGAGGGTTCCCACTATAAGACCGCACAGATAAGATAAACGCTCTTGAAACAGCTATTATTGGTTTGCTATGGCTTTGTAAATAAAGTGGTATTAATAACAGGAATTGAAACAATATATTAACGAAAGAATGTTAAAATAATAAAAAAGAGAAAATAGTACACCAATTAACGGTCAGTTTATAGCCAGATTTTATTTGTTATAATCAATGTTGGGTAAGTCTTATGTAACGTAGGTTCATTCTTTTATTAGATGTATAGCAAAAGTGTAGAGAGTTCCCACTATAAGACCGCACAGATAAGATAAACGCTCTTGAAACAGCTATTATTGGTTTGCTATGGCTTTGTAAATAAAGTGGTATTAATAACAGGAATTGAAACAATATATTTACGAAAGAATGTTAAAATAATAAAAAAGAGAAAATAGTACACCAATTAACGGTCAGTTTATAGCCAGATTTTATTTGTTATAATCAATGTTGGGTAAGTCTTATGTAACGTAGGTTCATTCTTTTATTAGATGTATAGCAAAAGTGTAGAGAGTTCCCACTATAAGACCGCACAGATAAGATAAACGCTCTTGAAACAGCTATTATTGGTTTGCTATGGCTTTGTAAATAAAGTGGTATTAATAACAGGAATTGAAACAATATATTTACGAAAGAATGTTAAAATAATAAAAAAGAGAAAATAGTACACCAATTAACGGTCAGTTTATAGCCAGATTTTATTTGTTATAATCAATGTTGGGTAAGTCTTATGTAACGTAGGTTCATTCTTTTATTAGATGTATAGCAAAAGTGTAGAGGGTTCCCACTATAAGACCGCACAGATAAGATAAACGCTCTTGAAACAGCTATTATTGGTTTGCTATGGCTTTGTAAATAAAGTGGTATTAATAACAGGAATTGAAACAATATATTAACGAAAGAATGTTAAAATAATAAAAAAGAGAAAATAGTACACCAATTAACGGTCAGTTTATAGCCAGATTTTATTTGTTATAATCAATGTTGGGTAAGTCTTATGTAACGTAGGTTCATTCTTTTATTAGATGTATAGCAAAAGTGTAGAGGGTTCCCACTATAAGACCGCACAGATAAGATAAACGCTCTTGAAACAGCTATTATTGGTTTGCTATGGCTTTGTAAATAAAGTGGTATTAATAACAGGAATTGAAACAATATATTAACGAAAGAATGTTAAAATAATAAAAAAGAGAAAATAGTACACCAATTAACGGTCAGTTTATAGCCAGATTTTATTTGTTATAATCAATGTTGGGTAAGTCTTATGTAACGTAGGTTCATTCTTTTATTAGATGTATAGCAAAAGTGTAGAGAGTTCCCACTATAAGACCGCACAGATAAGATAAACGCTCTTGAAACAGCTATTATTGGTTTGCTATGGCTTTGTAAATAAAGTGGTATTAATAACAGGAATTGAAACAATATATTTACGAAAGAATGTTAAAATAATAAAAAAGAGAAAATAGTACACCAATTAACGGTCAGTTTATAGCCAGATTTTATTTGTTATAATCAATGTTGGGTAAGTCTTATGTAACGTAGGTTCATTCTTTTATTAGATGTATAGCAAAAGTGTAGAGAGTTCCCACTATAAGACCGCACAGATAAGATAAACGCTCTTGAAACAGCTATTATTGGTTTGCTATGGCTTTGTAAATAAAGTGGTATTAATAACAGGAATTGAAACAATATATTTACGAAAGAATGTTAAAATAATAAAAAAGAGAAAATAGTACACCAATTAACGGTCAGTTTATAGCCAGATTTTATTTGTTATAATCAATGTTGGGTAAGTCTTATGTAACGTAGGTTCATTCTTTTATTAGATGTATAGCAAAAGTGTAGAGAGTTCCCACTATAAGACCGCACAGATAAGATAAACGCTCTTGAAACAGCTATTATTGGTTTGCTATGGCTTTGTAAATAAAGTGGTATTAATAACAGGAATTGAAACAATATATTTACGAAAGAATGTTAAAATAATAAAAAAGAGAAAATAGTACACCAATTAACGGTCAGTTTATAGCCAGATTTTATTTGTTATAATCAATGTTGGGTAAGTCTTATGTAACGTAGGTTCATTCTTTTATTAGATGTATAGCAAAAGTGTAGAGAGTTCCCACTATAAGACCGCACAGATAAGATAAACGCTCTTGAAACAGCTATTATTGGTTTGCTATGGCTTTGTAAATAAAGTGGTATTAATAACAGGAATTGAAACAATATATTTACGAAAGAATGTTAAAATAATAAAAAAGAGAAAATAGTACACCAATTAACGGTCAGTTTATAGCCAGATTTTATTTGTTATAATCAATGTTGGGTAAGTCTTATGTAACGTAGGTTCATTCTTTTATTAGATGTATAGCAAAAGTGTAGAGAGTTCCCACTATAAGACCGCACAGATAAGATAAACGCTCTTGAAACAGCTATTATTGGTTTGCTATGGCTTTGTAAATAAAGTGGTATTAATAACAGGAATTGAAACAATATATTTACGAAAGAATGTTAAAATAATAAAAAAGAGAAAATAGTACACCAATTAACGGTCAGTTTATAGCCAGATTTTATTTGTTATAATCAATGTTGGGTAAGTCTTATGTAACGTAGGTTCATTCTTTTATTAGATGTATAGCAAAAGTGTAGAGAGTTCCCACTATAAGACCGCACAGATAAGATAAACGCTCTTGAAACAGCTATTATTGGTTTGCTATGGCTTTGTAAATAAAGTGGTATTAATAACAGGAATTGAAACAATATATTTACGAAAGAATGTTAAAATAATAAAAAAAAAGAAAATAGTACAGTAATTAACGGCCAGTTTATAGCCAAATTTTATTTGTTATAAGCAATATTGGTTGAGTCTTGTGTAACGCAGGTACATTCCCTCATTAGATGTATAACAAAAGTGTAGAGGGTTCCCACTATAACACCGTACAGATAAGGTAAACGCGCTTGAAACAGCGATTATTGATTTGCTAGGGTTTTGTAAATAAAGTGGTATTAATAACAAAACAGGAACTGAAATAATATAATTATGAAAAAATGTTAAATAATCAAACAAAAAGAGAAAATAGTACACCAATAACGGCCACTTCATAGCCAGTTTTTATTTCTTATAATCAATGTTGGCTGAGTCTTATGTAACGCAGGTACATGAATAGTATTAAACTAGCAAAAAAGTGAGGTCATAACCGAAAAATATTTAGATAATAGGTGAAAAAACTGATAATTTGACTCACGGAACTTACTCCTTTATGAGACTATTATATTAGTAAGACCTGAGAGCCAGTTTATTAGTTTTTTCAGTTTTTTTCTAAAGAATATTTTCATATTACATATCAATTTTCATTGTTAATTGCATTCTTCTCAACCTTACCTGCATAAATATCACAAAAACTATGGCAATAAAGGAATTTCTTCCAAAGGACATGTGTTTAGTTCCTTTTGTATTTTTATTTTAATGTGGAAATAATATTTTAACCAATTTCTTTTAGAATTTATTCAAGTCTTATAATATTCAAGTCATTATGAATTTATATTTATCATATATATGTTTATTGCTCAACTAGCTCTACCCCGTGGTGTCACTCGCGTATAAAAAATAGACAATTGGAAAATACTATATAAGTCAATATACTTAACTCTTTCCAAACAGATGTTGAGGTATATACATGTCCGAAGATCGCTATTTTTAAAACTAATTCACTAATAATAGAGAAGAAATTAGAAAATGACCAACCTTATTTCGAGATTTAAGATAAAATTGTACCATACCGCTTTATAACAAACGACAGAAAAAATCTGCCTACGTTTGTTTGACCTCTAGTTGACCTCAAAAGACTTATATTTGATGCATTTTAATTTTAAAGCTCTTTCAACCACTGCAACCTCTGGTTGACCTCATAAGACTTATATTTGATGTACTTTAATTTTAAAGCTCTTTCAACCACTGCAACCTCTGGTTGATCTCATAAGACTTATATTTGATGCATTTTAATTTTAAAGTTCTTTCAACCACTGCAACCTCTGGTTGATCTCATAAGACTTATATTTGATGTATTTTAATTTTAAAGTTCTTTCAACCACTGCAACCTCTGGTTGATCTCATAAGACTTATATTTGATGTATTTTAATTTTAAAGCTCTTTCAACCACTGCAACCTCTGGTTGACCTCATAAGACTTATATTTGATGCATTTTAATTTTAAAGCTCTTTCAACCTCTTGCTAACAGATTATACTCAAGGTGTCTTACATGCGCGTGGGAATAAATTTTATTTATCAATACAAAAACAGAAGTACGCAGGCACCATTTTGATGGGAACATGTGCTTAATTAATTAATTGTTTCTGATGGAATAAAACTATCAGTAGGCAACAACAATACACGCTCGCGTGCTTGTATAGTTCAGGCCGCTAATGGACTATGCGCTTTTATATTTTATCTTTAATAAAAATAAGGAAATGTATTTGAGTGTTGGATAAATAACATTTCTTTTTTCTTTATAGTATGTGGAAAATTAATTCCATTAATTCAACTTCGTAGCATTGCAATGTGATGAAAGTAGTCATCATGCAACGAGGGTCATCATTATAGTGATGATTATACGAGGCGTGTTTCTGAAATAAGAAAGTTTTTAAATAACGCCGCCGCAGTGCTGCGGTTGGAGTTTAGCGCATGCGTACTGTGTACCTACATCTGTTGGGAGATACGCATGCGCTCTGTTATTCGACTTGCATGCGCCTGCATGCGCCTGAATGCGCCCTGTTATTCGAGCTATTCGACTGCGTTTACTTTCTTCTTTTTATTGTAAACGGTGATGGTGGCGCCATTTTAATAACACACAAATTACTATTGTAATAAGAAAAAGCCTAGACCTGCAGGTCCCCTAACAAGGAAATTAAAAATCAAATAGACTTCATTCTGACTAGCATAACATAGAAGTTTACAAACACAGGAATATTAAACAACGGTAGTTATACAAGCGACTACCACCATGTTACGTGGACACTGAAATTAACAAAACAAAGAATAAACGTACAAAATAATGTAACAGTCTGGCGCGCTTTGATGAACACAACGAAAATGTATTATTTCCACAATCGCTAAAAGAGCTGGCAGCAAATCTAGATCTCCAGGAGAACGACGACGTAGAATATTATCAACAAAAATCGTCACCACGATTACAAAATACTTGAATACGACCAAACAGCAACGCCCGGCAAGAAGTTTTATATCAGACCCGACTAGACAACTTATAGAGAAACGTTTACAACTAATAAAAAAACAACCACGGAATAAGTAAGAGAAGGAAGAATTTTCACAACTATTCAAAATCACAAATAAAAAATTAAAGATAGACAGTAAAAAACACAGGCTTAAGATAATAAAAAAACAACTAATTAACTCTGGAAATGTAAAAACAGTAGCTAAACAATTAAATAGTGGTAAACAATGGATTTCTTTACAATTAAATAGTGGTAAACAATGGACATTGAAAAAGATTTCTACATAAAACTATACGATGGTAATTTAACCATTAATCTACGTGAGCCACTATTGAAAATATAAAGCAATAATATAGAAAATGACGCAGAAATACTACACTTTATAGAAATAGAAATATTAACAAAAATTGAAAGACTAAAAAATAAGAACCCCGGTTCTGACAATATTACAAATGAAGAAATCAAATCAGATAAATCCTTATTGGTTACAGCTATTACAAAATTTTTTAATAATATTCTGCAACAATACAAAGTGCTCACACAAGGGACTAAATCCAGAATAACCCTACTTTACAAAAAAGGAGATCCTAAAGAAGTGGAAGTATATACCAAAAAGCCTCTTGTCTATTATGTATAAATTGTTCGCATCGGTACTGGAAATGTTTTTTCACCTTTATAAAGAACGATCAACCCATGGAACAGGCTGAATTTAGGAAAGAGTACTCAACGATAGATCATATTCAATCACTAGAACAGACTATAAAAAAAATATATAGAGTTTAGAAGTCCGTCACATCTTTGCTTCGTATAGAATTCGACTCTATATTGCATGATAGTATATGGGAAGTTCTAATGACACTAGATTGTCAAATTTTATATAAATATCCTAGAAGACATTTATAATCATAGCACAAGCAGAGTAAAGCTTGATAAAATTGGACCTAAAATAAATATATGCATAGGGATTAAACAAGGTGATCCGTTATCACCTAAGATATTTATTGCGGTCCTAGAAAATGTACTAAAGGATTTAGATTGGTCAAATAGAGGTATATAGGTCAAAGAAAAATATCTAAGGCACTTGCCATTCGCTAATCACGTCATCATAATCTCTGAAAACCCTAAACGTCTCCAAACTATGCTGAACCTGCTCTATCAGGCAAGTAGTGGTGGCCTTGGAACTTAATACATTCAAAACAAAAGTTATATAAAAAAATGCCAAATGCTTACCACAGTAAATAACAACCCACTAGAGTATGTCGAAGAATTCATCTACTTGGGAAAGCAAAACTCGTCTCGAAACACTAAGAAGATAGAAGTAATTAACAGGCGGAAACACTCTCTTGAGTCAAGTTCTGGAGTTGCAAAAAAAAACACTAAAATGGAATTTGCCGCTAAATATCAAAAGCAAAGTACTAAATTTCCGCATACTATCAACTTTAACATATGGCTGTCAGACGGGGATTTACCACAACGAGACGTGCAATAAATCCGAGTATGTTAGAGAGGGTTGGAACGCAGTATTTTAAACATAAAACTAAAAGAAAAAGAAGCACCTGGACATACGTAAGAAGATCAAAGTCGACGCTCTACATTAGGCGAAGAAACTTAAATGGAAATGGGCCGGTCACCTAGCCCAGTTACAGGATCAAAGATGAAGAAAAATGACATTTCAGCACGTTCCACTAATTAATAATTCACCGATTTTTATATATTTTGCACTTGCTAATAAATTCTCCCATAACGTTGATTGTCAATTAATTTCGGATTTAATAAATTGAGATTTCAGTCATATGAAGATTTTAAAATATTTTCTTCGGTAAATTCAGATTTACGTATGTCTTTTGCTAATGATTTAATTATTTGTTGTATTAAACTTTTGTTTGATAGAGGAGGTTAAAAAAAAATTTTTTTTATTTGGATCAAGTTTTCTTTAAGGTCATGTTGTTTTTCTCATTCGGGCTCTGTACTTCGAAATGAAAAAAACGGAACTTTTCGGTCTGTGCTAGCCGATTTTCTTAGAAATTATGGGATGTAGAAACTTGAAATTTGGGATAATAGCATATCTAATTAACCTACGTATTTTGCTCTAACTTTTTAAAAATATTTGTAAAATATGTAAAGCGAAAGTAAGCAATGAGTTAATGTTTTTTAAAATTTGATATATCATGTAGCATATTATTAGAAAAGTAGTCCATGGACCACTAGGTACCCGTCGACAAAGCAAATGACATAACCTCGATTGCAGGAAGCTGTTGGATGGAAGTAGTCCAGGATCGGACTACATGGAATGGCTATATCTCTATATAAGAGGTCTGTACCCTAAAAAGGGGTCCTTAGTTAACATTTTTAAATTCAAATTATTTATTTGTAATCGAGGATCAAAAACTACGAAAATTAAAATTTGTTTATTTCTTTGTTATTTTAATATGAATTGTAATATTATTTAATTAAGGAATAAATGGCTTATTATTATTTTTATTATTATTATTGTTATAATCTCTGGAACGGCATGTTCGATTCCAAAAATTCTTTGAAACATTTTTCTTTTTGAAATCATTGTTTACCTTGAATTTTATTTAATTGTACATTGAGGAAGTTTATAGGTGAAACATCATCAGGCTACGAATACTACTACAGAAGTCGGTAAATATAGCTTAAACGGTGCAAGGTAAAGCGTTTGATTATCCCGAATATTCCCGCTGGTATATCTCCGATCCCGAGGATTGATATCGTCAGGTCAATGGAGCGGAAGCGCTTAGTGAGTTCTGTTTGGTAGCAGGCCATACACGCGATCAGCTATTTATGGAAGGGATATACTATTGATTTATATAGTATTTTTCAATTGTCTATTTTTTATACGCGGGTGACAACAAAGGGCATAGCAGGTTGAGCAACAAAACATATATATGATAAATATAACATTACGATGATTTGAATATTATAAGACTTGAATAAATAATCATTACTGCAAATGTATTACATTTGCAAGTTGTGAGACAGCGCGAACCTCCTGATTTCACGAGCTCTCTTACAATTGTCTGAAGAAAAATGCATTTGAGTAATGAGTTTTTGTCGCACAATGGTTGGAAAATAAAAACGAATAATGGAGTACGTCTTCGAAACTGAAGACAATGAAAATTTATGATCCCAAGGATGAAAAGAGTGTGTAGTTCACGAAACAACATTCGTATTGATAATATATTTAAGCTTTTTGACATTAAAGGTTATTCGAATGTATGCGAAGGAAATGAACATTTGCTCATATAAAATCAGTCAGGTTGCTTAAAAATTTCTCAATATAATTATGTTATACTAGCGTGACCCGTGCGAAGTCTTCGCATTATTTATTCCATTATGAAGCTCAGATGACAGATCAAACAAATATTTTACTAAAATTGACATATAGAGGCGCAAGTATCAAAAGCATTGAGCTAAAGCGCCACTTTATTTATACGTGAGTGGATTTGAAATTAAACAAAAATTTTACCGACCGTCAATCATATTGACGTTGAGCCGTTAGATGGCAGTATTGCTGTTTTGTGTATATAATTTTAATAATTAATTAATTTGCAAAAATAATAGCAAAAATAAATTTTTTATTTGTGGATGCCGGTAGAGCAAGCAATTATCTATAAAATGATATATAATTTATGTGGATTAGTTGTGAGGTTTTTTCTAAAAAGGGAGTGTAACATCTTAACCTTAGCGTATTAATATATATGATGATGGTGATACGTGCGAATTTCAAAAATTATGTGTCTAAAATATTCTGAAGGTTTTGTGAAATTGAAGATTTGTAAATAAAATATAAATATTGAATATATTTGGCGTTAATTTTGTAGAAATTAATTATTCACAATTAAATGAAACTACGTGATGTAGTACTATTTCTACTTTCTTTAAGTTCTTTACAACGACCTAGGTTTCTTTGTATTACATCTTCAGGTGGAATCTTTGCTAATAGCCAACTTCAAGATGTTGTAATACAATGAAACCTAGGTCGTGGTAAAGAACTTAAAGGAAGTAGAAGTTATACTACAACACGTAGTTTCATTTAACTGTGAAAAATATAAATTTAATGCTTTAAAAGATTATCATCTACTAATCTGTATATCTAATACGGGGGTATTCGTTTGACTATTAAGAGGCCTTTTCTCTCCCCGATTGCCTAGAATTTAAAATTTTATGAACTTACTGAAACAGGTGTTGATGTATTGACATGTCCGAAAATCGCTATTTTTAACACTGATTCAATGGGTCACTCACCAAAAACCTATACAATTTTCTGTTTATTTAAAAACTGAAATTTGGCATGAAGCTAGGATATTGCATGTACGTTAAGGAATAAATTAGAAAATGAGCCATTATTTTTCGAGATTCAAGGCAAAACTATACCATACCCTTTATAAGAGGCGACAGAAAAATATCTAGATTTGTTGCAGACCTGAAAGGAGTGCTATTATTATTGTTCAAAACTGGAACCTCGGGTTGACTTCATGAAAATTATATTTGATGCATTTTAATTGAAGTGGCTTGCATGCACGTGGAAATAAATTGTATTTATCTATATAAAAACATAAGTACGCAGGTACTTTGATGGGAGCATGTGATATTAAAATTTAAAAAAAATGTTATCGTTTAGTTTTGGTAAAAATTGCTCTCAAAAATTATACAATTAAAATTACAGGAAAAGTAATTATTTCAACACATTTCATTTAAAAAACTTAAAAATTATTTTTTTGTACAAACTGTTAAAATTCTTTTTTCCAAACTGTTAATATATAAAGAGTTTGAAAGAAAATATAATTTTCAGTTAAATCCAAAATTTTTTAAAATCAAAATATTTTTAAAAACTTTTGGATCTTATTGTCATGCGACAACTACCTTAACCTAAACATTTGTTAGTATTTGAAGCTTCCTTATAATAAAATAGATTTCATTTTTTATAAAACTGAAGGGTTTTTTAAACTGCACGTTTTTCCATCATTTCTATTCATTTAACGGTTACTAAGTAGTTCGTATTCTTCTGTCATACAACACGTGAACGGCTTTTTTTCACACAGGCTTTTTACCACTGCTAACAACTTCAGTCTTGGTTTTTGTTTTTTTTTAGTACACAGAAAACAAGCACTGTTGTTCAATAGTGTTTGTTTTCTCTTTTTTACGATTTATGTAAAGTAATGCAGACTAGCTTAAATTTCTTCTAATGCTAAAGACTTCAAGTATATTTGGTTTAGCACGTATTAGATTTTGGTATAAATATTGAGTCTGCGAAGCGCCGTGTATTTCACCCGACTAGGTTCAACCGACTGCGAATTCAGTTTTGTGTGGGACGACTATATATTTGCCTGTAAGTCTTAAATTAATAATCCGATTTCGAAAAATGAAGGGTTGTTTAAATCATCTTGATATTTTCAGTAACATAGACGTAACAATATATTTTGCCCGTCATGAAACATTTTATATTTATTCTTTTAAAACCCGTCATGATTGGCAGTAAGAAGGGCTTTGAAATATCGTTTAAAAAAGAAAATATATATTATATATATATATATATATATATATATATATATATATATATATATATATGTATATATATGGCTTATTACACAACGATGGCAAAGCCAAGAGGAAAGTTACAGGATTATTTATATGTATGTATGCATATAGCCCAGGTGTTAGAAGAATAAAAATAATGCTATTATAAAGAGAAAATGAAAAAAGAACTCCTTAAAATTTTAAAAACAAACAAAAAATCTTGTCTTGTCTTATGAAAAGTAAGGTTATTTTTAATAATCGTTTGGAAATGTTATTTCTACAGAAATCATTTGAAACAGTGAGGTGAAGTAAAGTGTAGATTGTGTCTCGTTTTATCTTCCATTCACAAATGTACTCTATTAATCCATGAAATTTACAGGCTCAACAGAGTCGTCGAAAAAATTTGCGTAAAACTCGAAAAGAGCGAAAAAGACATTCGTTTTGACAACAGAACAATTGTCAATGTCAGTTAACAGTTTTTTTTTTAATTTATTTAGAAAATGGCTACACGTTAAAAAAGGGACGTAGTGTTGATTACTTTTGTAATCGACTCTAAAAAGTTATTACGTATTTTATTATACTTTATTCCTTCTTTTTATTTATCATTAACAATTCTTGATATTTTAAGACTATAAAGTATGCGAATTTACGAAAATAATTTACGAGTTTTTTTGTTTTCTATTACGATAATTAATTGTATTTTATTTTATGCTCTTTCCTGAGTGTTAATCGCTGAATTGTTCAGTTTTTCATGTTCGCCAAAACACCAGTCTTTTTAAAACTGATATCCGATTTTTGTAATATCAGGCCTATTATTTCGGTTTCCTTTCGATTGTTTTATCATAGCTTCTCAAATATCAGGCTTATTTTCAATATGAAGAACTTGATTTGCATCTCTTATTAATTCCAGGGGAAAACAATTTTCGCGGATCCGATCGAGTCTTTTTGAACAGGTATTTAAGTATGACATTAAGATTACATTCTATACTTTTTGCTTTTTAAATTTCGTTTGGAAAATATTAAACTTTGGATTGGTAAACAAACTATTTTCCGCCATCTTTAATTTTTCAACTATGGATTTGAAAATTCTGAAATAATTCTTAATACTGCCATTTAATTAGAACTTTCAATCAAAATGATTTTGTTTAACTTACGTCCACCCTTTTAATATACATAGACATTGGTTTTTACATCTCAGTAATTAGTTTTATCATAATTGTATTAATAAAGTACACGTGTAACTGGCGCTTATAAAACACGACACATTATCACTATTATTAATAGAAAAGCCTTTCTTCACTTAAAATCACTTCTAGTGAATAACCAATATTAGTAATTTCGAATGATCATATTCAAGACCATTTTATTTTAAATAAGATATAAATAAACCCTAATCTTCTCATAGAAATCTGTCTATTCATACAACTCAAAAGTTATTACCTTCTAATTAATCTAAATTTATCCTTTTTGGGACGTGCCGTCGCCTAAACCAGATTATAATATCCGATGAAGTCATGTACTCATAGTGAACATGTTTCGTTACGTCATTATTTGATTAATTCACGTGAATACTCGTTAAAATGTCGCATGGCAAGCGACAAAAATATAAGTTATTTGCCAGCGCCCTGAGCCACTAAACATTAAAGTCTCATCATAATCCATTTAATGTTTATTGAGTTAATATTTTTGAGTTAAATTTAAAATAGTTGCAATATTTTTATGGTTCTTGGTCTAGGTCTTGTTATCGCTGGTTGTTTAGCTGTATGACAATTGAACAGAGAGTCAGTTATTAGACCCGTAAGCCACTAAAACTAGACCTTTCAAATTTATATAATTATATAACATGGGTGACATTTATAATTTAAATTTTCATAATATACTTAACACATTTATTTTTTTTAGTATTTTAGCAAGAGTGATGATGAAAAAGATACTGGTTGCTTCATAAAAATGGCCGGAGCGTTTCGAATGCTATATAAACATATTAAAAATACTTTTCAATATCAAGAGATCTTGCTGTTTACATACCTAGCTTATATACGTCAGGGTTAGTAGCTCACATCCTTTCTTACCTGTGGAAATAGAAAAAAACTTTTAAATAAACGAGAAAACTTGCTTAAAGAAATGGTGCTTATAGTATTTTAATAATTTGAGTGATTTTTAAGAATGAAGCATTTCCAGGTAATTTGCTTGTATTTTGCCCTAAATCTGAAATTATTGATAACATTTAAGTAAAAGCAATTTCTTTACAATAAAGATATAGAAAAATATTCAGTCGTTTTGGGATACTTCACAAATACTACTGAATGAAAAAAATAATTAGCTTTTAAATATATCGAAGGTTAATACAATACCTAATTGTGTAGCTCACTCAATTGTTAATCCACACAGACACATATTTCTTTTTCGATTTAAGAATTAAAGTAACTTTGCAATATTATATACTACCTTTTGGATTATTTCAGAATATAATATTGGATTACTTCAGAATAAAATGTTGGATTATTTCAGGCA
The DNA here is from genome assembly GCA_039881145.1 of Druceiella hillmani. Classification (NCBI taxonomy): domain Eukaryota; kingdom Metazoa; phylum Arthropoda; class Insecta; order Lepidoptera; family Hepialidae; genus Druceiella; species Druceiella hillmani. The sequence goes on from JAYKKI010000101.1 coordinate 60,397, forward strand.
CTTTTGGATTGGTCAGAAATTATAGATTTTCCTCATTAAAATGATTTCACAGTTTAATGATATTTCCTGTTTATTTGCATTAAAAGCGGTTCATCTATCTAAATAAAAATATCTTTTTGGAAAATTTAAATAAAATCCCATATATCAAACCATTTCCGAATTAAATTCCAATTTTACAACACTGATGATGTGGAGGAAATTACTTACTCTCTAATTGATGAATTTTTTCTTGAGATATTCTACAGACTTCAACCAAAGAATAAACGGTACAGCTATTTTTCATTGAACTTATGAGGATTACTCGGAGAAGCGTCCAAGATAATCACGTATTTCAAACAGGCTCTGAGGATTTTATTAAAACTACAGTAAAGAAAATTTTTATAATAAGGAATATTAAAAATTAAAAAAAAATGTGTAATAGAACGTATTAAAATGGTGATTTCTTATATTAGGACTCAAATATGTTAAAGTATTTTATGTAGCACTTATCCACGTTGATGGAAAATAGGTGGATAATGGACACAATATTTTCATTTTAAATATTTAGCTTATATTTTTACAAATTTGGATTAAATTATTGATGAAGAATGGAAAGATGAGAAGATGGGAAGGGTGGCCGGCCTATAAAAGGGCAGCACTGCGCGAGACGAAGGTAGTTTTGTTCGAGCAACCATAGAAGACAACGCATTGCGCGCTGTCCGACTTTTGTGGTATTTCTTGATCATGTGAAAGTTACTACGTAAAAGTAGGGCTTTATGAGAGCTCGCGAATAATTGAAAATAGTATGCACAAATTAAAAAATCACAATATTAATATTTCAATTTTACGATACACTCATCATAGAAAAGTATTAGGCATATTTATAGCATGATTTTATGAAAAGCAATTAAATTTATTTTTCATTATATACAAAATTTCTCACATAAATTGTTTCTTGTCTTTAACATATTTCAGTTTTTAATATTAAAAAATCTAACTTAAGGAAGCCTTATATTTAATGCTACTACTTCGAATATTTTTACTCTAAAAAATGTAATATATGGTAAATCAATAGAAGTGTCCTTTTATCCAATATCTACTACAGCTTTAACTAATATTAAACCTTGAGATTTGCAAAATGTGATTTTGAAAGCTAGTTGTAATGGAAATTGTTTCCTCAAGTAATATTATTGTAATTTTCTAAAATTTAATTATAGTAGGTATTGGAATACAATCATTATTTTGTAAGTTGAATGAGAATAATTTTCAAAACGAACTATTATCACTAGTGGCACTTAGTCAGGGGACCATGATTTTGTATATTCAACATAACCTAAGAAATTATTTATTCAACATAACTTAAAGCTCTATTGATTAAGCATTTTTCTACCCATAGATTAGAATGTAATATAACTTTAGATCCAATTGATAAAATTATAAATGCTTCAAATCCACTTAATATTTCTGTAGTTGGTGGTGACTTTGGTTCAAAACAATTGTGAATAGCTGGGATATAATCAACTGGTTGACACAATCTTTTTTGATGAATAAACTCTTTGACAGCTTTAGGTGTTGGAATTAATTTAATAACATCGTTGAAAAAATACGTTCCTTTGGTTAAAATGTTTGTATACTCCGTGTCATTAATTTTTCTTCAATTATACATTCACCGTTACTAATACGATCAAGTATAGCTCGATATACTTGCCGAGATTAATATTGCCGACATAAAGACGATAAAAAAATTTAGATATTGATTTAAATAACAATTTTCCTTCTAAAATGGGCTCACTTCCTTAAGTTTTATCACAGAAAATTTGCCTGTCATTAATAGGTGGTAAGTTATTAATATCTTCAAAAATATTTTCACTAAAGAGTTCATTTTATCTTGAAGGAATAGCTTTGTATAATCGTCGATCAATTTTCCTTAAAGAGTCATACTCATTTCATTAAAAAAACACTAATAGATTTACTCTTAAAATTAATCAAGTGACCAGAAACTGAGGTTTTTATTTATTTTATTTATTCCCAATAAAAAATTCGATTGAAATCATTAATATTAAAAGCGGCCGCACAAGTTGACGCAAGCAATTGATAAGATAATGGTCCCAATGTTTGATCCAATCGAGAAGTGAAATAATTAACTAATGACGCAGTCTTTCCAAAATCGGTTTTCCCTTGAATAACATTTCTTTTAATAGGTTGCTTCTTTCCGTGAATACGACAATTTTCAATAATGTATTATTTGATAATCTCATGTATAATCCATATACTGTAATCTCATTAAATACTTGGACGATATTGTAATCCCATGTATTGCCTAATAATTTTCAATGATTTGTTCTAATGAATTCAATAGTTGTTCATTGAAAATACTACTTGTCTACTTTCTACTTCTTGATGAATATTATTTGGCTCAACGACTATATCCATCCAATCGTATGGTTAATTTGTTTCTACTGGATTTATTTCTTCGCAATTTTCTTCATCTTCCATATTTCGTAACACATGATAAAAATCATAGCCATTCTCATTCTTAAAATTATGTCCATTTACAAACTTTCAAATACTGTCGTGTGGATTTAGATCGTTCAGCTGTCTCAAGGAAATATGTAATCAAATTTGTTATTTACAAAAAATTTCATTGTCTCTACCACAATTATCATATTTAAATTTTAGTATGACTCTTAGAATAAAATATACTACAATTTGTACATGTTCTAATTTTTTGTAAAAAATTCATTTAGTCATTTCTTCAAATTCTGCTGGTCGTTGTTGATATTTACCCAAAAGTTTTAAAATATAAATACTCTCATCATGTCTATTCATTTTTAAATATTCCCATGTGATTTTTAAATGTTCCATATATGATAAATTAACTTTGATAAATTGTCAAGAAGATCGATGCAAAGACCAAACCGTCAAAATCCAAAATATCTCTCTAAATCTCTGACCAATATAAATCGGCTGTACTTAAGGTTGTTAAAATAATAGGGGTTTTTAATTCTTCAACCTTGTCCACTAGTTCTCGAGATTTTGTATACCAATCAGAGATAAAATGGAAAGTAGTGTACTATCTTTGTTTACGAAGCGTTATTTCTTAAGTTGTCTGATTGTTTCAATATTAAGGAAACGTGAAATTTTTTCTGACACAAATATTTTTATTTTGCATACCTGTCCAATGCATTAGGTTATCAAAACCAAAAAATCAAAATCTTGGATATTTAGAGAATTTGCCATCTTTAAATATCCTGAGAAATTTAAAATACTCACTATTAGAAATTTTGCAAATTCGTGCATCTCTAAGATTACCTTTACCAGTAAGAAATAAAATTGGAAATACTCTACAAATACGTCCATTTTACATAAATTCATTAATTATTTTAAAATTCAGTCCAGGCTAAGGTAAAACACGAGATACATCGCTGCCTCTCGATTATATTGGAAGGTCACCGTTGGGACTCCAGATACATAAACATTATTTAATAATTGGTTTTGACCATCATATTCCCTACTTAAATAAAATAAATAATATGTTTTTGATCATCAGCTCAACTATTCAAATTAAATGAAAGATGTTGTTTATCTTGATTAAATATCATTTGTTGAAAAACACTTTCTTGGCAAATTATTTTCATCAGTTATAATATCATGATGCCAGGATTATTATTTTTAAGATATTTAAAAGGAGCCCCAACATTATTACAATTTACAATAACATTTTCACACCTATGACCATCATATATTCTAACAAAAATGTATTTTGAAAAAATATCAAACACAGTGGGTAACTCAGTAATAAGTTCGTAATGTCTTGATAAAAATTAATAATTTGCTTGCTATATTCAAACTGATCACATTTATTTCGTTAAACTGTAATTCTTCATTAAATGTTAACTTTTTCAATACATCAGGTTGTGGTTCAATATGCATATCATTGTCTATGGAAAATAAATTTCCTTCATTTTATACTTGTAATTTATAACAAAATCCATCTTCTTCAATATTTAAATCAAACCAACACAACGACACATACACCACAATTCTAATTCCAAATGATTTGAGTATGTAGTTAATTTTGAAACTAACCTCCAAAAGGTTAGTTTCAAAATTAACTACATACTCAAAATAGCGAGTATCATCTCGATCGGAACGTACTTCATCATCTCGTTTTCTTTTCTGTCGTCTTTACTGTCAGTTAACATACGATTTTGTGACACTTTCTGTAACAATATAAATTATAAAATTCTTTAAATAATAGTAAAATTTTTGAAATCCAAAAAAAATAAACTTACCTATTCATTATTATTAACGTGATAATTAATAGATACTGTAGTAAGATTTACCCTAAAGTTAAATATATAACTAAATAAATGTACTTAAATTATGTGCCTAAATAAATAAACATGTAGGTAATAGAAACTTTCCGCAAACTTTAGAACGTGACGACTAGTGAGATCTGGAAACGTCAAAAGTGAACTCCATAAACTTGTTGTTCTGTAGCACAATATGCAAGGATGACGTTCGTAATACCATTTGGTAATATTAAAATATTAAACAAAGATTTTTCGTAAATGTTTTGTTAAAAAGATTTTTTTACTAAAATAATTATACATGACATATTTAGATATGGCTACAAATAACTATGCTTAATTTCAAATCTAGACGTGTTATAGTTTTTTCTGAAAGTGTATCACAAAAATATACCGATTACTGTGTTATACATATAAAGACTCGCTTTGTTCGCTCTGATTACTAAAATTAAAAATATTTTCATAACCGTTCTTGGGAATTTGTTCTATTAATATTTTTGGTGTAAATCTCTAAGATCCGAAGTGGGATAGAATTGGTGATTTTATCTCACATTTTGCCCATAGTGTTGAATTTTCTTAACGTTGAATTTTCTTAAAAATGTCAGACCACGAACGCCGTCGCAGTCGGGACCTTTCTCGAGTACAACGTCGCCGCTGTCGCTGAGTGAGCCACCTGTGTGACCGGTGCCTAAACCTACTTTAGAACATGTTGCTAGCGAAGCGAATGCATCTTCCATATGTTTAACAGTTACGAACCAGATTGTAGATATAATTCGTTCGATCAACCTCATAAGATTCAATCAAAACTTCTATATTTTTTACTTTAATCCTAATTTGAATAATGTTAATGATCGGTGTGAGGAAGTAAATCCTGCTGAGACTTTACATAACTGGAATTATTACGAATTTTATGACATATAGGAAATTGTTTGAAAGTTGAGGCTCGCACAAGGTTGAACGATTGGGTAAAGAATGATCGTTCTTGCGGTAGTTTTAAGAAGGAGTTTAAACCTAATTCTGAAGACGCTCGACATTTTGTACAACGCAATGGGCATTCAGCAAATTCTAAATACTACTCCATGTACGTTGAGTATTCTGGTTGCTCACAACTTCCATTACGTATAGTGCGTAGACTCGTGACGAGCTAATAACGCCAATAACATACGCGGTAGTTAATAACGCCAATAACATCTCACAGATTCAAGAATCAGCTATGAATGCTAAGCTATTGCCTAATAATTTGGTTGAATTTATCCCAATTTATGTGCGACCTAGCGTATCTAAAATAATAATCTTTCAGGTACTGTGTTTCGTAATATTTTCTTCGCGAAGAAAGGGCGGTAGAAAGCGCGAATGTTTGATTATGGCAAAGGTTTTCGTTTGTGGCCACGCAGGACACAGAGAGGTCACATGTAGTAATACTCTATGAGAGATTCTGGTTCCTATACCGGCAATATAAGTTCGAAGACTGTTTTTGTACCAACTAAATATGCACGTTGTTTTTTTTTGTAAAAACCGGGTCACACGATTAAATCTTGCTTTGCACAACAAAAATATTATTAACAAGAATGATGTTAACAAAAATATTATTAACAAGAATGATGCAACAAGAATGATGTTAACTTTTGTCGTGAAAAACGAAGTACCTAAAGTCATTTTATTGTGATAGTCATTCAAGGGATACCGATTTACGTGTTAATAGATTGTGGTTCAAATATTTCTTCGATTTTATTCTCTTTTGTTTCTTGTTGAAATATTGCAAGTACTTGTTTACACCTACTTTCTATGTATTAAGAGGATTGAGAAGTTAGGCACTTAAAGTAAATCGTATGTAATTCGATGGTTTAATACTGGAAGTTGACTTATTTGTTGTGGCTTCCGAATTTACGAACACGCCCATTGTAGTAGGTACGAATATATTTAATAGGGAGGGTATTCGATATGTTTGTACGTACGATTCCCATTTACTTACGGGGGAAGTAGGGTCCAGGAAACGATAGTTCACTACATTAACGTGATTCCAGTTAATACGTCGCTCAATGAAGACAAATCACAGCAATTTACGACAATCATATATTAATTTTCGCTTAATTTAATATCTGGTATTGCAACGTCCACTGTAAATACCGGCAATATATTTATCAGACTGAGTAGCAGCATCTCTGCCAGTTATCGACTTCTGGTAATTAAGAAGGTTGTGTTTGACCTAATGTGTGTTGACTTTCGTAAGCTAAATGAATTCACGGTAAAGAACCGTTATCCATTGCCACGAATCGATTATTATATAGATCGGTTGGGACAAAACAAATACTTTAAAAAGACAGATATCATCATGGGTTTTCACCAACTTTCTTAACAGAAAGAATTAGTTTCGCTTATTGGGTTCGTTACAACCGAGGGACACTTTGAATATTTAAATATGCCCTATAGGTTGCTTAAGGAATCTTCTTTATACCAGACAATTATAACGAAAACTCTTCACAAATATGTCAAATCATCACCTGGTTCCGGTCTACATCTATGAAAATTTAATCCTGAGTACAACTATAGATCAGCGATTAATTCCGTTGCACAGCATACTAGCGACGTTAACAAAATCTGACTCGTCCGTAAATTATTAAGTATTTAGATTAAATTAATAACCAATTTCAAGAACGATCGAACCATGATAAAATTACAGCTTGTTCTGACGTTACCGAGTCAAAAACTGTAATGAGAATTAGCCTGTTTATGTCGTTGGTGCGTTGCAGACTTCATGATCTCGTAGCGTGGCGAGTGGATTCCTGAGGTGTATGTTATTTTGATGGAGAGTGGATTTGTTACTTGGAAACTTGCTGTAATTGTTTTTACAGAAGCAGCTAACATCATGCTTCCTTCCCTGTAATGTAGTTGTTGCAATTAGCTAACGACGTGCCTAGGGTCGCTCAACTGTATGCGGACATGCTAACGTTGCGTATCTATCGCGTTGTTAGCAAGATACGCTTACGTCGTGCCTTTGTCTTATTCTGGTCAAAATACGCTAACGTTGTGTTTATGTTTTAATATGGACATTCTAATCTTGGGCCTCTGTCCCTCTGTGAGTAAGATACGTTAACGCCGTGCTTATGTTTTTTTTGGTCAAAATACATTTAAGTTTCGGCTATGTTTTGACCTGGACATTTTAATCTTGTGGCTCTGTAACGCTGTAAATAAGATACACTAATGTCTTTCCTGTGCTTAATTCTGGTTAAAATATGCTAATTTTCTGTCTTTGTTTTGACCTGGAGATGCTGACTTTGAGTCACTGTCGCAATATAAGTTAGATACGCTAACGTCATGCCTACGTCTTAGTCTGGTCATACCTTCGTCTTACTCATACTATCGTTGTATTTCTATGAAACAAAAGATACGCCAACGCTATGCCTATGTCTTGTTCTGGTCAAAATATGCTAACGTTGTTTTTATATTTTGAACTGGATGTGCTGAATTTACGTCTGTCCGTTAAAAACTGGTGAAGTGTGGCTTTATCAGTTGTCCACGTACTTTATGACTAATGGACCATAAGCTGACAACTCACTTGTTATCAATGCGGGGTCAAAAATGCTCAAGTCGGCTGCTGAAAGTTTATATACAGAGCTAAAAGGAATAGAGCCCGAGGACGATCTCATGTTTTTAGGTCTACACGGCTCCTCCTGAAAAGAAGAAAGTAAAAGGAAAAAGAGGGTGAAAAGTGGTCAGCTGATGTAAGGGCGGCGAAAACGCGCTCCAAAGGCAGTTTTCTTAGAGCAACCATTTAAATCACAATACCTTGCGCTTCGTCCTACGTTTGTGGTATATCTTCTTCCTGTTAAAATTATTACTAAAATATAATATTTTCGTGAATTTGTTTTTTATTAATAGTTTTGGTTTAAATCTCTAAGAACATAAATTGTTTAATGCAAGCAACGGTCTTTGTCAAATTATAAAATTACCTATATCCATTTTTAATAAAAACTACGCTACTTGTATAGATACACGACTGTCTTATGAGTACGGAATCGATCTGACTGGAATCTATAATTAAAAAGTTACGGTAAATTATGAAATTAGATGGTAAAGGCGAGTTGGACAATCATCAAAACAAGATTGTAAACAAAATCACCGAAACCCGTCAAAAAACATCGATAAAAACCGATATCGATTAAACCGCACTTATCGATATTAAAATTACGCCGTCATCCCCTGAGCACGAAACTTTCCATCTCAAACTTTCGCACGCTACCCGGCCGGCTGCGCCAAAATTTCCAACCATTAATCATAATACACAAGACAGTATACACAAGAGAAATTAACTCATTTGCGGCGAAGACAAATTGCCGAGCATAAGTTGAGCAATTTGCCGGTAAAGTACTCGAGGGGAGCGTCGCTTATTGTAAAAGTACGCTGCGGCAACGGATAACGGGTTGGTGCTTCTCCAGCGCCAAGTTTCGTCCGCGATCGAAATTGTTATCCTTTTGGGAGGTATAATTTTTTCGCGTCCCGTGGGATTTGGACGCGGCGCCTCTTTGTTGGTGTACCGCCCACGCCGCGGTCATTATTGCCATGCTCAATTTGCCGAGTTGATACAAAGCGGTAAAGTTTAGAGGCTTTCAGGCGATGCATGAATTTAACTCTCTGGAGATGAACGTTTATTTATTGTGATGCGAATACCGATTAAGCGTTCTGTTTACTAAAATATAGTGTATACTTAGAATAAGTTTAACGGTAATTTTCAAAAACATCTAGATAATTTTAATATGAAAGGGTATACGAGATTATTTTGGAAAATTTCAATTTTGAAAAGTTCAAAGTATACTGTCTGACTTTTGATAGTACTTCGTTGGACTCATATTAGATCTACGAGCTGTAATTTAAATCTTAATTTAATTCCTTGAATCGTTGTGGGCGACCTATTTGAAAATTTTATTTTCTTAAATGATAACTTAGCAAGTAAACTGTAGCAAAAAAAAAACATTAATATCACTTTGGGAGATTTGTATTTCATAACATTCGCTTCAATGACAATGAAATTCTAAATGAGATTGACGAATAATTTTGATGTTGACAATTTAACTGTTTTTTGTCGAAAATGAGGCCGATTTGATTTGATAGTTAGAGTCCTCATACTATCGTTAAAATAGATAACATTATTATTATTATTTCTCATACTACCATTAAAATAGATAACATTATTATTAATATTTCTCATACTACCATTAAAATAGATAACATTAATAAAAATATTAACAATATAATTCCATTAAAATAGATAACATTATTATTAATATTTCTCATACTGCCATTAAAATAGATAACATTAATAACAATATTAACAATATAATTCCATTAAAATAGATAACATTATTATTAATATTTCTCATACTACCATTAAAATAGATAAAATTAATAACAATATTAACAATATAATTCCATTAAAATAGATAACATTATTATTAGATGTACCGAAACGTTGAAAAGTTAGATTATTGGGTTTTTAACGCATAAAAGTAGATTTTTTTCATTCCTTAATGATCTTTAAAAAGTTCTGATACAGAGCTATATAGAAATAAAACATCATTTGGTTCTTTTAGGTATACGTTAGTTCTGAGTTCCTAGTCCTTGTTGATATTGATATTATCATGTCTTTATTTAGGACTAATCTTTGGGAAGACATCAGGGATCCGTTCTTGACTTTGTTTATAAGCCCCTTCATATAATTCAAAGACTATTTTTCTGTTACATAACTCAAATGACATAACGTCAACTAATTGTAATCGTGAAATATTAGTGAAATGTAATGAATTGATAATGTTGAGTGAAACTTAAGCTCTAACAGTGTAAGCAATTGGTACTTTCGTAAAATTGTCCCACAGATTATTCCAAAAAAACAAATTCATTTACCGAATATTCTTTTCCTTACTGTAATTTACAGATAAGTTCATATTTTTACGTAGACCCTTACCAATAGTTCATCATGAAATATTAAACCATTTGAGAGGAAGCTAACTTCAAAAATTATACTTTTGAAATCCACTTTCCTATCCCATAACGTCACTTCTTAGACATCTGAAGATTTTTAAAATCTTAGTACTATTCCATTCACTTTGCTTTCATTCTCCTTATTAAAAATTAATCAGGCCATTACCATCATTAGTTAGTATTATTACTCCACGTCGATTGATATCAAGATTTCAATCGTTGGCTATGCTTTATTCATACTTGCTTACTTCTTGACTGCACTCGTTTGTCTGATAATTTTATAGGATGACTGTTTCCTATGTTACATGTTATATTACATATGTTTATGTTATATGTGTGTATGTTATATTAATATGCCATTCAAAATAGAACAGACATATCGTGAGCCTTTATAATTTCTTACTCTACCTAGACATAATATAGAATGAAGAAATATAAATGTTTTTAAGCGTAAAAACGTTTTTTTCACAACTAATTTGATTTTTCAACAGATATTAATTTATTCTTTTCCTACTTTCTAATTGCACAATTAAGAATATTTTTTGTATTACTTTAATTTTAAGGTACAATAGGAATTACAACATAGGAATTACAACGGAACATGTATTAAGTTAATAATTTTTTTTTGTTCAATTGCACTCACGTATTCATTATTATTTGAAAAAAAAATTTAATCAAAATTACAAAAATACTGATGTATGCTCATGACCATAACATGGTAATGAAAACAAAAATAAAAAATAAAAAAACATGGGGTTATTATATTAAACTACTTTCAAATAAAATATTAAACACTAACTGTATATACTTGAAACATTACACTGGTATAAAAAAAAAAAAAAAAAGAAATAAAAAATAAAACGTAATTCTTGAAACGATGCACTCAGTGTTAGACAGCGAATTCTCTCAGCCTATGCCGGAGGGAGCCGAGTTTATCTGAACAGTAGTCGACGACGAAAGGAGCCGAGTTTACCCGATTCAGCGTCATCAATCCGAGCATGATAGCTGAGTCTCGTTCACTGCTCAGAAAAAGTGCGCATGGTGCGCCTTAAGTAGTTTTCACTTCAGTAACATAAAAAATGCTATTATGGAATAATGCTAAAAGATTGCTTGTTGGTCATTGCACGTTGGGTCGAAATACGGTTACCAGTTTAAGATGAGGTCGTACAATACTCATCTCAAACTATGGTATGGCCATATGGCGGATAAAAATTTGAATTGGACACTTGTTCACTTTGGTGGCGTGGTACCTCACCACCGAGACACTTCCGCTGTTTGATTACAGCATCGAACCTCCGGATCTTTTTGCATCCCCCATTTCTTGAATTTACTTTTTCAGTAATATTTTTTGTAATTACTTTAGTGTTTGTTGTGTAGATTTTGAAGATTCTGTAATTTTTGCGAAATCAACTGAGGAATCAGTGTCCTTCAGTAATATCTAAATAAGAATTTAATGTTCTGGTTTTAATTATAATCTATTCGATAAAGTACAAATTTAAAATGGTTTTTTAAGAACTAAACCTTAATTACGCTTTTTATTTTTTTTGCTGCTGAAAGTATATACGCATAAATTACAAGCAATCCATGGTTTTATTCATTAAGGCTTGTCCGCAGCTTATTGCACAGTATTCCAGCTGCATAAGAGGCACTTTCACTTTCGATACTTGTAGGTTTTACTGAGCGGAACCATAGATAAATTTTAGATAGCAGTTGGCCGCGATCACCACCGTTTTCAAAAAGCAACATTTCAATTTTTTTAAATAATGCCGCCATACTGACGTTGGGTCCGAACTCTTTTTGTACAAAGATATATAGTTGACGTAGTTTTATTGGACATGTTTAATGTACTTTACTGAATGAGTAGGTGTATTACGATAATTACATGAAGTAGGTACCTAGAACAAAAACATACTATTATTATCTACACTTTCATAATATATCTAGAACACAAAAGCAGACAACTTACGGAAAAATATCTTCTTCAATACAATATTTTTTTAAATTATGTAACATCGACCATGTGTTGAATCGATAAAGTTTATAAAAGGTAACAATTTTGAATTCTTGTGTAAATATAAAAACAAAAAAAAAACAAATGATATCTTAAACTTGGTGTTGCTATAACGAAAACTGGAACTAGATTAAATAGATTTGTGTCGCTGCATTAATAACATTTAGTTTCTTTTACAACATCCAACAGACGTTAGCGCGATATGAATAAAAACCTATAATTTGGTTTCTTGGATACTTTATTAAATACAATTTGCCTTAGGTATCTAATATTATTAGTTTTAAATTAATGTTTTTTTTTTCGTGATCAAGGTTTTTTGTGACACACACAATTAAGCGTGACACACAGATTTCGAAACGAAAGACCTATTTTATGTCAAAAAAACTTCATTGTGAATAATTTTTACTACAGCCTCAAAACATGAAATAGATTTAATAATATGAGGATACTCAATGCACTCAAGTGAAGAAAATAATACTTTTACCAGTTAGTTTTTAAACCGCTTTTCTAAACTGACTGCAAAGGACGTAAACGACGTTGAAATTTTAAAAATTTTAGTGGTCATTTAGTGTTACTGTTGCTCATGTCATTGCAAAGTATGGCAATATATTACTAAGATTTCAATTTACCCATTTTTATACAATTATTTTCCATTTAAACTTGCATTGTTCAAATGGAAAATAATTGCATTAAAATAAAATATACTCCTAGCACATTAAAATTTATTTCCAAATTCAAAGCTGCATAAAGCTATAATGACCCCATTTACTAGACAAAGAGAAGAACTAAAATTCGATCGCCGCCCGTTGAAACGAAAGCTTATTGAAAAACCATACTTCCTATCCGCGTGAGTGATTCTAATAACCGCATCAGAGCTCTACACAATAAGAGTCAGAATAAAACGACCACAAAATGCGTTCAAATAATGCGCAACTAATGCTCCGCACAGGCACTCGCCAAACCACAGAGTGATCTGTGGGTACAATGCCCGGGCAAAGCCACATTCGACATGCATGTAACTGCCTCGGTTGTTACTAATTTCAAAACTTCTCTCCATTTATACTATCATTCTTCACGTTATCACGCACTATCGGACACACGCACAAAGAAAAAGTGATGACTGCAGCTAAAGGCGTATGAGTAATGAATGAAGTAAGAATGACCTTAAAATGTCTTATTTGGGGGAACGAAATTTTTAATTAAATAGTGATTTAAATATTATTCGATAACTATTAATTAATATCAAGTCCAGTAGAGAAACAATTTCAGAGACATGATCAGTCAAAGTAGTTCATATTATACCTCACGAAGACAAATAATCACGTGGATTCCTAGTATTTCTTATATATTTGTACTCGAAAGGGTGTCCCCAAAAATGGTCCGTTTGGGGAACGACATTTCTGTTTAAATTGTGGTTTAAATATTACTTTACTATGGGATATTAATCTCAAACTGAATAGAGAAATAGTTTTAAGCATATGGCCGGTCAAAGTAATTTAGATTATACCTCATGAACAGAAATGTTATGCCGATACGTTAAACTATATATACAAGTAGTCGCTTAATGCATTAATTTCAGATTCCTTTGTAAGCAACTCCCAATGAATAATGCCCTTGACATTTCTCGAGCAGCTGAGCATCATCTTTTTAGCACTTATTTCAGGTTTGGATACTGAAATTTCTGTTTCTCTGACACCCAGCCATTGACATTTGCGTGTATGATTAACGTATGTAACCCAATTCCCACTGCCAGTTACTAACTGATTCAACCAGTCGAAATTACGTTTCAATGTCAATAAATGTTGACAAGTATCAACTAGGGCATGCAATTATCGAAATATTCCGATAATCGACAAAAAATATATCGCATTTTTTTCCGATAAAAACCAATAATTATCGGTTTTTATACCATTTTATGAAACCTTGTTTTTATACAGGTAAATGGATACAATTACCTAGAATAAATTACGTATATATTTAAAAAAGAGATATTTAAAAAATAAAGTCTTTTTTTAAATCAACAAATGCATTTCTCAATCAAAAAAATTCACAAAATAATTAAATTTGGAATTATTATAAACGTTAGTTTTTTTCTTAAACATACACGTATGACTTAATCAACCACTATAATACTCTATTAGACTTCTCTATTGGCTTTAAAGTAAATAATGTCTTCTAAAAACTTAGAAACTTCTTACTTATCTAATTATTGAGCTAGTTGTTACTAACTAGCTCGTAAGTCGTAACGTCTGAACCTAACGTAATCGTCTGAACCTTTATTTTAATTAAATATAATTCCGTAATAAAATTAAATGAGATCATCCTTTTAAATAATCACATTTTAAAAAGATTTTTAAGGACTGCTGAAAGTATATACGCATAAATGACAAGCAATCTATAGTTTTACCATTCAGGCTCGTCCGCGGCATATTGCACAGTATTTCAGCTGCAGAAAAGGCTCGTTTGCTTTCGATATTTGTAGGTTTTATTGAGCGAAGCTGTCGATAGATTTTAGATAGCAGTTGACCGCGATCACCATCGTTTTCAAAAAGCAACATTTCAGTTTTATAAAGTGTGTTAGTATCCTCACTTAAAGTTGAAATGTCTGGTCTTCCTGCGTCATAATTAATTTTATTTAATTGTTGATTAATCAACTTTTTATTGGTAAATTGGGCATTTCTGTTAGTGACTTGGTTACTTGAAGAAGTTTTATTATGGTCATTATTTTTAGTCACTTCCAAAGTAGTCACTGTAGCGATATCGTACTTAAATAAAAGGTTTAACATCATCGTCCGTAGTCTCTCGATAATCGGTCTCAACTGTAACCTTAATAATATTAAGATTCTCATGTATGTCTTCCAGAACTAACCACATGTGTGCAGTAATTTAAATTGCGTATTGAACGTTAATGAGAGCTTTTAAAATTGCTGTTTTCACTTTAATAAACCTACCTACCATATCACATAGTGTGCTCCGTCGTATCTTGCAGAATAACAACAACGCGTTTGCCTTGCTAACTTCCATTTCAATATATTTCTGAAGAATATCATATATTTTAGGTGACTTTCCAAACAACCGTATGACATTTCTTATCTTCTCTATAACAGGTTTGAACTGAACATTTGAAAGCGTTTGCTCTATTTGAAATCCACTAGCACTATCATCAGTAACTGCGTGATCATTTCCCTCCTCAACTTGAGCTTCGTTATAGCTAGTCACTTCTTGAGATTTGGCACAAAATGTATCAACGATGGCCAGTTGTAGACCATGAGTTAAGAAAAGCTGATGAATGCAGTGTTGATTTCGTCCAAATTTTGTCATGACTGTATCAGATGTAATACAAATTACGTTAGTGTCCGAGTTTACACCAAATTCATTTAGCTTTTCGCGAAGGTATTTTTCACATTTATCAGCGTTTACAGAGCCATATGTTCTATATAAACCAAGGTTCCTTGTCATATTCTCACATTGAAAAAATGCGCAGTGAAGGTTTACATTCACATATCGCCTGTTTCTAGATACTGTCCACTTATGTAAAGATATACAAAACTAGTGTCCTTTATCTCTTAGCCTTTCTGTATTTCCTTCATAAACTTTTTCTTAGTTTTATCGTAAAACTTTACAGATATATCTTTTATAGAATTTGCACTTGTGGATAATTTATAGCCAGTTTTGTTAAAGAGATGCCTGAGATCCCCAAACTTTGCTAATGCTCTAAAAGGTATTCCATCTAATGCTGTCATTCTTGATATCATAATATCCAAAGACCCACTTGATTCTGTAGTCAGACATTTTACTTTTTTCGTTGATACCGGGACTTCTATCGATGCCGAAGATGTAACATAGTCTTTTTTTCGAAGGCCCTGCAGTCTCTCCATATTCTTCTGACGTAAAATTGTGCTGTCGAGGATTATCGCGTGTAAAGACCTTAAATGGCTGCGAAGTCCCGTTGTTGTATCACCAGCACACATAACTTTTTCACAGATTTTACGTTTTGCCTTGTCACCTGTTTCTATTTTTGAATCATGCCGCCATACTGACGTTGGATCCAAACTCTTTTTTACAAGGGTTGTTGACGTAGTTTTTATTGGACATATTTAATGTACTTTACTGAATGAGTAGGTGTATTATGGTAATTACATGAAGTAGGTACTTAAAACAAAAACATAATAAAATTATCTGACTAACAAAAAACAGACAACTTACGAAAAAATATCTTCTTCAATGCAATTTTTTTTAATTACGTAACATCGATCATATGCTGAATCGATAAAGTTGACAAATGGTAAACATTTTGAAACTCTGTGTAAATATAAAACGTTAAAATTTATATTTTTTTTAAAGATAAAAACAATTTATTGAAGTAAATTGGCAGGTAGTGTAGGTTAGGTAGGCTTACTGTGTTGGATTTTACTGTTATGATTTAATCAGTTAACAAGATTATAACCTAAAAACATGTAAAACTCAGATTTATAGAGAAATATTATATTTTATATTTACATTAAGAAATCCACGATAATAAGAATTTGATAGATAATAATATCGTACTTCAAACTATACAATTTTTTTTCAAGTTTTAAGGTTAGAATCTTGTTTCCATTACCACCTCCTGCATATAATGTTTAAATATTGTGGTATACCGGAAATAGCTCTAATGATTGAAGAAGTAATGTAAATTTTAACAAGTTATAAAATACATATTGAATATATTTGGCGTTAATTTTGTAGAAATTCATTATTCACAATTAAATGAAACTACGTGATGTAGTATTATTTCTACTATCTTTAATTTCTTTACCACGACCTAGGTTTCGTTGTATTACAACATCTTCAGGTGGGATATTAGCAAAGATATCTTTGACCTGAGTGAGCGACAGAGACTTGTGCACACATACAATGACAAAATGGCAGCGGCGGAAAGGGAGCGCCCCGCGGGGTGTCTCGAACCGAACACTCAGTTCGTCCGGATCGAAATATTCGGATACATATTAGTCTTCGTCAAAAAAACTTAAATTCTTATAAGTTTTTTATCGAATATCGATATTTCTCGATTTATTTTTCGATATTTATCGTTTATTTTCTGAATAGACCGATTACGGATAAATAACCTATTATCAGTTATCGGTTTGCATGCTCTAGTATCAACTCTGCACTGAAGGTGATATGATGACAACTCGTGGGGTATGCATACACCGTATTTTGACTAAACTTTTCCCAATTCGTGCATATGTGTTTCTATGGTACCATAACTACAGTGCAGCTCATCAGCCAACTGACGAGTCGTCAGTCGAAGATCCTCTATTAGGCGTCGTAATCACTGAACCTCCAATTCAATAGGACGTCCGGTGCGGGTTTCGTCCTCACGATCGTAGTCCTCATTCCTGAAGTATCTGAACCAAATCTTTCCGTCGTGTAAGACACCGTGGACTCGCCCATCTTATGACGTATATTATTTGGGGCAGTCTTTGCATAATGACACAGACGAAATTTGTAAAATAATAGAATCCGTGTTTGATGTCGATATAAATCCATTATCTTTTATGTAACTCACTTAATGCTTCGGCGCTGTTTTTAACTGTCTGCACTTTGGCCTATTTATACCATACAGTAAAACCTTCTAGAAAAGAATACATATATGTATATATACATATATATATATATATATATATATATATATATATATATATATATATATATTCCTGGTATTTATAATGTATATATACTTAAAAGAGTGATCTTAAAAACCGACCTTATGGGGAAACAAAATTTCTGATTAAATTGTAGTCTCAATTTTACTTTGTAATGAGACATTAGTGTCAAATTGAGTGAAGAAACAGTTTCAGAAGTATGGCCAGTCAACGAAGCCCAGATAACACCTCAAGAACATAAATAATATGTGAATATCTAAAGCTTTACATACTCCCGGTGTTTCAATTTTATGAATTTAAAATTGCTTTTTGCACGTGATGATATACAAATTTAGGCCAGTTTTCAAAATTCCATTTGGCGGATCTACAACAAATAACCTACCTGTTTTTTTCGCTTAAAATTAAAATATAAGTTTTATTATTAAATATAAGTTTTAATTTTATTATTACGCACGTTTATATTAAATAAAATTAAATTACGAAATTAAATGTTAGCGCAAAAATTAAAAACAAAAGAATTATCGATCTGGTAGATTATGTGATTTTGTGAAATTAACTCGCGCTTTCTATTCAAGAATTGCACGATGACTAGTTATGTCCTACTAGTTTGACGAGTCGTACTTCAAAAACCGTTTTCTCACTTGGTAGGCAAGCATATTATTGTAAGGAAAATTTTAAAATGAAATATCTATTAAAAATTTATTGTTTCCCAAATGGGCGCAAAACTTTGTTTTTAAGGTCAAATTTGAAACTGATCTCTTCCAGCACCATTTTATTGACTTCTATTCTTAGTGCGTACTATTGACCTAATTCCACTTATTTTATAAATTATATTATTAGTAATTACTTTTAATTATGGCAAGTACAACCTGAACATAGTTGCGTGTATAGTTAATATACATAAATATTATATTTTTTTAGGGTTTTAAGGAAAAAGAAAATTTAAAGTAGAAATTACCTATTCCATCGAGTGACGTGGTACATTTTTATTAATTTATATAACCGGTGAGAAACTAAACAAAACCAAATTAAATTAATTGAATCTTGAAGAAAACTTTATGAAAGTGTGTACAGAAATATTACAGGCTTATCTATAATACTCTTGGACATGGCAGAAGAGAAATGAAGACAGAATTAATTGATCGATTAAAAATTACTTCCAAAAACTCCACCTCTCGTCTTTAAAGATAATTTTTAATTAAGAAAGCATTATTAAAAATATTATATAAACATTTAAGGGACTATATTATCTATGCAGGGGGACAGGCAGTAGTTAGAGACCCGCACTTGATTGTTTCTGGATTGGAGGAATTTATTCGATTTTCAGCAGATATATTGCTGTCCACTATGAAATTGGGGGAGAGCTTACTGCATCAATTGCGAATGAATACTTCGCATCGAATACAAGGCAATTTCTTTATTTGTTATTTAACAATAACTATTTACAAAGTAGATATTAGAACTGTTGAACTACCGACTAAGCAAATTGATCTCTTATCAATTGCTCGTTTTAAACTGTAGCAATTGCATGAACTGACGTAAGCTGATTAACAATGAACTAACTTTTGGACTGATTTTTGAACTGATTTCTATATTGCTCCATTGTGAAGCCACCGTATGTCACGACAGGGATTATAAATCAGTGGCCGCTCATTATTTTAAGACGTTGATATAACGTTAATACGTTGTTATAACGAAACATTATTTTAATACGTTGTTATAAAAAAAACATCAAACTAAAAATTGCCAGTTATGATATCTAATCTTTGACAAATATTATTGAAACAAAAATTGTGTTACCAAATTTTTTAAAAACACTGTCAAAAAATATTAATAATTAAATTATTCAAACTGTAAAAAAAGAAATAAAATTCTAAGTTAAATTTTCCAAACTAAAACACCAAACTTCCATTTAAAAACTATTCCTTCAAAGTGAAAAGTATTACCCCGAAAATTTGTTAAACAAATGAGAACGCCTTAAAAATATATCTGCTACACTCTCGCTCTAAAAAAATATGATAATACTTTTGCTTTTGCGCCACGTTTTAACTGGATAGAAATACGCCACCAGCATAATTTGCATATTCTATATATTCTTTCAATACACTGATTTTCTTAAAGTTCGTTTAATTTCAATTCTATATTTAAATTTCCAGGTATTAATAGCACTGGATTACGATCTTCATCCCTCCACAGCCTTCTTATTCTGAAACTTACCATCATCTACTATGTATACACCTTCATTTTACTTATTGCTTAACTATGGAAAAATAGTTAATACTAGGAGTGACATTTAAAACGTCTGGTCGATTTATATTTTCAAACTTCGTCTGAACAAATTATTTTGATCTTTACTTGTTATTAAAAGCTTATTCCTTCCTCTTTTATTTTCATTGATAAATTATTTTTTCATTCTGATATAATGCAAAAATAACTTATTTTTGTTATTTTTGACAGATAGTTTATACCGGTCTTCCGAAACACCTAGCATGGAGTATTTTGGATAACTAAAAGCTTTTATTCCAGCGGCAATAAGTTAGCATAATGCATATTAATACATATTGGAGTCTAGAATAAGTAAAATTGTCGAAAAAAAATTAAAAAGAAAAAAATTTTTTCCTCGTCATCGCACTCCAAAAGATTCATTAGCTTTAAAATTGCGAACTGATCCTAATACTTTTAATAAATATAAATAATAGGGAAAGGGGTACGGGAAATAGGGGTACAGGGAAACAGGGGTACGCACCGAAAGACAGATTTTCATGATCTTTAGTATTTACATTTTCTTCCGAAAACGGAAAATTAGATAAAAAGTTTCATCGTCATAAAATGGAATGAAAACTTCACTAGTGCTGTCACATTTACATTGTTGTCTTTCTTTTGTTGTCGTACTTTTCCGAATATACATAAGTACTTAAAAACAAATTAAAATTTAATTTATCATCTAGTTTTCCAGTAATTAACGAAAAGGTATACAATTAGCAAAGCCTATTTGGGTATTTTTTGTGTAACAAAATTGTGTACGCTGAAAATTTACACCGATTGCGTAAATATAATTTGATTACGCTTCTTAATTTGTTCCTAGCTTGAGATTGTATAAGCTAGTATATCATGATAAACTTAGCGAAAGTGTCTTATATTCGTTATGGGAAAATTGTTCAGCTAGGAAAATTATATAGCTTATAAATTTAATGTTCCTACCTATTTGGAAATGTAATGGAAATGAATGAAGAAATCAAAAATCTGTGGACTACATGGTAAATTTCACGGTGCTCGTTAAACTCTCCATGATCTAATTACTCTCTCTCTCTGAATCGTGTAGCTCTTGATAGAGCCGTCGTGGACATCATGAAACTACATCATCATTGGTGGTTGACGTAACCCTCCTCACAATTTCCGACATCCTAGTGCATTCATGTATAGGGTCCCCAACTGCTGATTTTATTTGATCAGTCCATCGCATGGATGATCTGCCACGCGGTCTGTTTCCTTCCACCCTTCCCTGGATCACCAAACGCTATATGGAGTCATTGTTTCGTCTCGAAACATGACCAAAGAACTTCAAAATTCGATACTGTACTTGGATTGATAGAGGCTGCGTGATGCTGAGTTCTTGAAGTGTGAAGGTTTTTGTATGAAATCTGTCCATGATACTCCCAGCATTTTTCTCCAACACCACGTAGGGCGTCTATTTTCCGCTTTTCCAGCTCTTGTAATGTCCACGTTTAAAATATGGGGAAAAATAGTGTTCTTACGAGCCTGGTCTTAGTGGTTTTAGTTAAGTTGCGATTCCGTAATTAAGTTGTTAGACCTTGTTTATTTCCGATTCACACGTAGAACAATCAGAGAATTTTTTTGAGATATTTGTATATTTTAGACCCGGTGAACATTTGTTAAGGCTGTCCTATTAAACGATTGACTAAAGTTCCTGTTTATTTATTTACTTATTAGATACATAAATTTATTCAACGAATATAAGTTGTCAATGTACATCGGTGAAGACATAAGTAACAATCAGAGGAATAAGGTTTATAGCCTAATATAAGTTTTTTCTTCAGTTGTTGCATATGTCCCCAGATTTACATATGGAAAACTTGCAAAAATATAATAAAATAGCAAGATAAAGGTTTAATAAAATATGAATACATTCCCATTAGCTACGTATTCCAACGTATATAAGTTATTAATGTACAGTGGTGAAGATATAATTAACAATCAGAGGAATAAGGTTTATAGCCCACTAAATGTTTTTTCTTCGGTTGTCGTCTATTTCTGCAGATTTATACAGAGAAAACTAGTAAAAATATAATAAAATTGCAAGATAATGGTATAATAAAGTTTAAATACATTCTCATTAGCTACGTATACACCTATTCGTGTATTCTAGCGGGTAAATAAATGGTAAGATCACGGTGTGGTCACTAACAGATCACCGGGGTATAGTTCAGATTGCAACGTAATTATGGCGAGAACCTTGTTTTCACGAACGTTTGTATGTTTATCTGGGAAAAAAGGACATTTAAAATAAAAGTAAAGAGCACGGAAATGTTTCGCGCAATACATTAAAGATAAATAATATGATTTATCCCAACATTTAAGAAATTAATAATGCCATATATTGTAACACTTTGAAAATTAATTGCGCTATATATTGTAACACTTTGAAAATATATAATGCTGTACATTGCAACACTTTGAAAATAAATATTGCTATAAATCGTAGCATTCTGAAAATTAATATGGCTATACATCGCAACACTTTGAAAATTAATAACTCTGTACAAGATAATACTTTGAAAATGGATAATGCCATTTATCGTAACACATGAATAATTCCATAATAGATAGCGACATTTTATAAACGAACAATTTAGATTTTATTTCGGTTTTCCTGTAACACAGTATCTAGTTGAGATATAAATTGTTTTACCAGCACCATTACATAAAATAATTAAAACTTAACAAAATTTTACACGTGAACTTTTAACAAGTTTTTGGGACGGCACTTATCTGAAAATTGAGTACAATTTAAATAGTACTTGTATAAAAGAAAACCACTGAAAGTTGCCAAATTTGGGTTAAAAATACAAAATACTTTAATATTTTCATACAAATTTCATAAATAAGACTGTATATTGAGTTCCGCATGGAAACATTACTGGGTACTTGGCCTTAATTTATATCTCAATTCTTTTTTGGTTTATTGTTCAGAGAATTTATGCCATTTTGCACAATTAAATTTTTAGCTGAATACATAGTTTTACAAGGATTTTAAATGAAAAGGATGGGTGCATGTTACTGAAAGTTAATTAGCAATACGTAGTTAAAGAACGAGTTGCAACCGTAATGAGATAACGTATATTGCACGAAATAAATAAGCAGGGAACCAAGGAGGCATTTGGGAGTAATAAAGCTAAACGATGAAAAAACGCCACATGTAACGAATATGAGTAGTAAATTAAAAGTAACACGTAAAGAAAAAGGACATAGCCGGTAAGTGAATATAAGAGACAAAACATAATTCAAATAGAGAGGTTCCAAAATACAAATGAGACTTTTTATCCAAAAGAAAACCTTTCAAATACGTGTAGAACTTGTACTACGGGTTCTTTACAAATTCAGACACGTATAAACAATTTACCGTACATATTATTTCTATTAAACGGAAATGAAAAATTAATATTTGTAAATAACAAATATTAATTTTTCACATCGTAAATATATAGCCTACTGTATTTTTCATAGGCGTAAAAGCATGGTGTACATATAAATAAAAATATTTCTTACCATATATAAATATATTTTCTAGTATATATTTTACAAACAGTTTAAAATACAAAGTGATTTTTGCAATTAATTGAAGTTCCTTGTATGGAGATACTATTAACATTTTATCGACCCATCGACGTGTCATGAATTGGTCGACCGTTATTTGTAAACTAGTAGAGTCTATCAGCTGTGATAATTATGTTTTTAATTTTGTTATCTATGCTACCTTTACGAATAATTTTTAGATATTCAAAAATAGTGGTTTAGCTGGTGGTGGTGGGAATATTTTAGAATTTAATATTTCGTGAACGGATCCCGTTATTGGAAAAATATTCATGACATGCGGCAAATATTGTTTAAAGACCTATTAAACAATATCCTATATACTGGGAAACGTGAAGAAATTAATTTCCCCATTTACATGTAGGTGATATATACCTAACAGATTTTAAAAAGATTTTATTACATAACTTTTTAAATATAATCATGCCAAATTTCAGCTCCACAGAACTAATAGTCGGCGAATAGAAAAACTGTGATACATAGACGCATAAACAGATAGACAAACAGGAGGAAATTTTAAGGATCCCTAGTTTGGCTATGAAAACCAAAAAAATGATAGGAGACTGCCAGCAAGTATTTGCTCTAGTTATGTAAAACAACTCTTGGAAACTTACTTCAGCTGTAAAATATGTTTGGAAATACATAAATATTAGGGGGATTGTAACCTTAGAGGGATTACATTTTTAAAAATGACATGTTTTAACCCAAATAACATAATTGAGGGCGAAACAAGAGATTTTTTTAAAGCAAGTCGATTAAGGGCTTACCAGTAAGCAAACGATAAGTTTTACAGTAGTCTCCATAAAACTGGCTTAACAAATGATATAAAAGGAATAACTGTATATAAGTACTGCTCATTATAGTCATTATGTAGATGAATTATAATCTTTCAAAAATAAATTAAGTAAGGATGAATGAAACTTCAGAAAATCAATATTTATGAGTAGAAAAAGTTCTTTAAAATTTGGCATACGAGACTAAAAACTCGTGTGTATCCTATGCGAAAATTTATAATGGAAAACTGTGACAAATATTTCCATTTGTAAGAATATACCGTGGGGGAATCTACTTATGCAGTACAAAGACAGCTGTTAATAAAAAAAATTATACTGAAAGCGAGTTGCGAAGTTTATCAAAAGTATCTTTGTAAAAAAATAACATTCCAAAAGTAATATAATATCGCAATTTTTTTTTCGAGGACTCAATATGTATTTGGTATTATAAAATGAATCAACTGTCAACTTTATCTACAACGGAACCAAATTATATCATACGAGTGTGTCAGTGAGCTTAATAACGCAGGAGGTATCATGAATAAAATTATCAGAATACATGATACCGGCTTTATGTCGGTTATATACTATGATTAACAAAGTACTGGCAGATTTAGATACTCTGAAGCTGACGAAACCGTCGTTAATGTTTGACGAAAGTGTATATCTTAGTGACGTATCTCTTTCAAATGCATGTTTCCCATATCACTCAGTTTCAAAATAATTAACTATAACTACGTGGACCTTCACTTGAATTTACTTTGAATTCTCGAAGCGAAGATATAATCAGTTCCTAATATAAAACACCTAAATGTTTATTAGTTTGGTCTACGGAATTCTCATGATCATTTTCAGCAGTTATTCGCAGCATGTAGTAAAGTGGAGTGAAATTTAACTTTAGCCTACTAAGCTTCAATAGTTAAAATGCAAGCAAGTAATACTGTTTCTAAAAATCGTCTACACTTTATATCAAACTTAAATAATCAACATGCACCCTCGGAAAAACTTTAAGCTAATTACAAATTGAACTGTCATTCGCACCCTCAAGTGCCAACTCAACTGAATGGATGTCAATTTCCGGAAGCAATTTATCGCTTTTATCGCGAAGTGTTAATTATAACGGAGAGAGAATAACTTAAAGTTAAATTATGTAATACGTCAAAAATATATGAACATTTTATGACTTATACTCG
The DNA here is from genome assembly GCA_039881145.1 of Druceiella hillmani. Lineage (NCBI taxonomy): Eukaryota > Metazoa > Arthropoda > Insecta > Lepidoptera > Hepialidae > Druceiella > Druceiella hillmani. Next base: position 86,122 of record JAYKKI010000101.1, read on the forward strand.
TTATTTAGGACTTATAAATTAACTGCGTTTTAAGAAATGGGTGTACCAATTCCGAATTATGCCAAAATCGTTAGTAGTTTTGTAAACTTTACTTTTTTATTTTAATTTAAATCTTCTCGTTATGTTTTATTGGGTTTTGTTTTGACCTGCCTCTATTTTTTTGTTTTGTTTTTTTTTATACGTTTGTCAACGCATGGATGGTTTGAATATAACATTTTACCTGATTCGATGGAAATTCAGTATTAGACATGAATAGTGGTTGTGTTCTTTTTAATTTATATTACATACAAAATTATACATTTTTTGAAGTTTTTAACATTTCATTGTTTGCTTAATAAAAATGAAATGAATTGAGGAAATAACTTAATTTTTGCAAGCAAGTCCTGTTTCATATTAAATTCTGTATAGAGTATTTCCAGAAATGACCTCCGTTTACTGATTAGTAAACCAACAGAAACAAAACGGTATAAACCGAAACATATGAGGTCAGCATATTCCGATTATCAAAAATATATCTAAGAAACGTTCCTATTAATATTTGAAATTCAAAGTTTGTTTGATCGCTAGTTCGTTTACTAGGTAATTATCTTGCAATCAAGCAACAAATCACCTTATAACTAGACTTATTTTCTTTGATCTGAGAATAGTTTAGTATTCGAAGTTCTTTGATTTTTTAATCCTATATTTTAATAACATTATACTTTTAAACCTGATAAAAGGCGTAATGCTTGTAGGACGAAACTCGGTGTTTTACTTGGTAATAAAATTTCCTAATATGCTAATAGATAGTGAAAAAAATCATTACATAATTATTTATTAGAAAATAAAAGTAAATTAGAATTTAAAAAGGTTTTATTAATTTTAAGTAAAATCAAAACTATTTCACATAATTATAAGTCTTGATATGAATATCATCAATATTAATGCGTATCGTTTCGTTTTAGATGAATAATTCAAATTTGAAGTTTCATCTGAAAATATTTTATTAATCTTAACCCATATTGCAAGATACACTATGAGAAAAGTATCAAAGTACTGAAAATGCAGTGGTGACTGTATGTAGTTAGAGTCATAAAGTAACATTAATTATAGAACTAGATTGTGAATAATTAATTTAAATAATAAAAATAGCCATAGCCACTGTTGATCTTATTTGTTTTTAACCGTAAGAAATATTTATTAGTCACTTCAATTAAGTACACTTTAGTAAGTACCGGTCTACTGTTCTATGCGGTTTGCATAAAATTATTCATTATGTAAGTAATAATATATAATTACCTTCCTATATTCTATAATTATCTTCCTGAAAGCAATCGTGAAAACAATGTATACTTAATAGTACCATAAATATGTAGTTAGAGTCATAAAAATAACATTAATTATAGAATTAGACTATGGATAATTAATTTAAATAATAAAAATAGCCATAGCCACTGTTGATCTTATTTGTTTTTAACCGTAAGAAATATTTATTAGTCACTTCAATTAAGTACACTTTAGTAAGTACCGGTCTACTGTTCTATGCGGTTTGCATAAAATTATTCATTATGTAAGTAATAATATATAATTACCTTCCTATATTCTATAATTATCTTCCTGAAAGCAATCGTGAAAACAATGTATACTTAAAAGTACCATAAATATGTAGTTAGAGTCATAAAAATAACATTAATTATAGAATTAGATTATGGATAATTAATTTAAATAATAAAAATAGCCACAGCCACTGTTTATCTTATTTGTTTTTAACCGTAAGAAATATTTATTAGTCACTTCAATTAAGTACACTTTAGTAAGTACTGGTCTACTGTTCTATGTGAGTTTCATAAAATTATTCATTATGTAAATAATAATACATAATTACCTTCCTATATTCCATTATTATCTTCCTGAAAGCAATCTTGAAAACAATGTATACTTAATAGTACCATTTTTAGGTCATTATATTTGAATACAAAATTATATTTTATAAATTAAAAAAATGTAAAATTATAATAATATTAATGACAAGAGGATTAAAATTTTGCGAATTAGAATAAGAAACTGATTACGCAAAACTATTTAATTTTTAATAAAGTATCTGTTAGTCATAGACAAATTAATTAATTTCTTGTTTTATATATATATATATATATATATATATTTAATTATATATATATATATATATATATATATATATATATATATATACATATACATAAATAATTAATAAACGTAATTATTTAAAAGATACACTCCGCGTTAGACAGTGAACTCGTTAGGGCGATGCCGAAGAGAGATGAGCTTATTCGTAAGAATGAAAAAATAGGTTAATGGAAACTGAAATATGTCAAAAATTACTTACATTTAATTAGATATTTAAAAAAAGAATAGTTCACTTAATATTTAAAAATCTCTCATGGTGCGCCTAAAAAGTAGGTCACTTGGCCGACGCCGAAGGGAGCCGAGTTTGATTCCATGTCACCAACATGAGCGTGATGGCTCGGTTTCGTTCACTGCTCAAAAATAATGTGTATTGTAAATAATAAGTAGGTAAATCGAGGGGCGTAACATTTCCCACAAATTCACCTATTTTCCGTTCGAAGTCATCATAAAAATTAAACGCGCATGTATTACAGTGGTATGCCATTATTTAGTTACCTTTCCGTTATTGTTAGTTATTGATAACCGTAAAAGGAAAAACAAAATGGTATTTAATTAGATCAATATCGTAGAGCACGTGATAACGCAACCAGTACCGCTACCGCGACGTCTGTTTTTGCTCTAAAGCCATTACTATAGTATTTAAAAGTACCGTCAGAAGTAATGTGTATACACGATTCATAGCCGAGAAAAATATTCATATATTTTTCCTTCGAATGTTACGGCTTTTTGGAGTTCGCAACGAAACAGCAAAGGCCTTATAATCGTCATATCGGTCCGCCCGCCCATCCATCGGTCAAAGCTTTTACAGTTTCTATAATTTGAGACTTGTGTGTACGAAATTTCCCAAGTAGGTACTTCATATGAAGATCTAAGCCAGCGTATTATAAAATATAAAGGAAATGATAATTGAATAGGGCTTTTAAAGTAAAATTGAAATTATTTTCACAATTATTCACTTCGAAACTCCATTTGCGAATTATTAAGCTTGAAATTGTCATACAATATGTCCTCTTCGGATTTCCTCTGCCTCTTCTGATTTTAGTCAATTTTCATCAATTTCAAGAGATATAGACCCTATTTTATAGGAATTCCTTCACGTACTCGGTTATTTAGAATTAATTAATTATGTAAGGATTCTCAGAATATCAGTATGCTCCAAGTTACTATCAACGGAATCGCTATAGATATCGTCTGAAGTCTGGATATTCATTAAGTGATTCGGCTGCAATCTTTAGTAATGTTGCTAAAAATTCATCCCAATGTCACGTAAAACCTAAAATTAATTAGTTGTAATTTTTATTTAAGATAATTTTGATTTCAGCCAAATATCTATAATTAATCTATCAACCAGAATTAATCAGGCAAACCATATCAAACTGGAGCGCTGAAAACTTAACTATGTCATATTTATGACGTCAAATTTTACCGTGATATTTAAGTTCGAAATTGATATCCACCCACTTACAGGCTTTATATAATTCTCTTTTTTAAATAAGTATATCTTTTAAATTTTTCTTCAGAAAGTACTTACCCGGTATCAACGTAAGTTGAACGTGCGTGTTTACGAATACCTACCTGATATGAGCGTAAACTGAAAGTGCCTGTATGAATATATAAAATGAACGCCTACTCTTATTCTCATTCTGTATCGGGAAAACTTTTGAAATACTTAGTCGAGGAATTTCCCAATTACTTAATTCCAATTGGATTAAGTTTTTCTAGGTACGTAATTAGATTTACGGTTATTTATAAACTTACGCATCAATCTACATATGTACAAATATAAAAGTGTTTTCATTCATTTGTTATAAGTGCCGTATATACTATTTAAGACATCAACTTACAAGACCAAACATTGGGCATTAGTACCATAATCTAATTGAAGTAATTGGGAAATTAATTCATACCATAATCTAAAAACAAATAAATCATTTATCAATAGATGGCGACACTAAATCCAAGTCAATAATACGGTTTTACGTGATGTCTAATATATTGCAAAGTAATATTAAAATTGCACTTGAGAAGAGCGTGTCGGAACATGTGTAAAGTAGGGTCCCTTGAAATTGTTGATTCAAGTTAATCGTAATAATTTCAATTTAAAGTTCTATTCTAAATTTTTCAAACCCTTTATTGAAAAATGAAAATGCTAAATAGACGATCCATTGAATTTTATCAACTTGTTGAATTTTTCGTGACAATATTTTGAAAAGTAATATTGCAATTGCACTTGAGAAGAGCGTATCGGATATACGTAAGGTAGGATCTCTTAAAAATTTTGATGCAAGTTAATCGTAATAATTTCAATTGAAGGTTCTAACCTAAATTTTTAAAATTCTTCATTGAAAAATGAAATGTTAAATAGACATCCCGTTAATTTCGTCAAACCTTTATATTTTTCGTTAAGTACACTCAATGTTTTACATTAAGGAATTTTTTTTTTACATTCGTGCTCATGTTCCCAACAAAGGATTGACTTTTTTAGGTGCCTCAATGACAAAATGTTCTCAATTTTGGCAATGACAGTTTTTCCAGTATATCTGCTATCATTAAATACATTTTTTTCAAACCCCTTAATCAATTCGAGAATTTTATTTTGCTATTTTAATTCACGCAGATAAATAAAATAAAATATTACCTAGTTTCTAAATTATAGGACGGACGTAGGTTCTTTCTAAGTTTCATTAATCCAAGGCTTTTCGCGAAACTGAACGACAAATAATTTTGCTTATTAAATAATTAATCGCCAAACATTTTGCATTATGGTTTTGGCACTTACTTTTTTGGATTTTAGTCCATTTAATGTTTGTCATTATGAAGATGTGAACAAAATATTTATTTTTAAAACATTCCGTTTTTAGTTTACTTGTTTTTCTAATTCACCATACTCAATTTTAAACAAGGATTTCAAAAGCCTTCTCGTAGCCATGGTAATTCTTCCTTTTTGCTTGTATTTATTGTGTATAAATTGCTGAAGTCGGTGATGTCCAGCGCTGAAACTGAGCACCTAGAATGCTCAGCATCAAGGCCGGACAGTGCAAAACACGCACAATTTTCACTATTATTTAATTTATTCATCTTAGAAACTCATTAGATACACTTTAACCTCAAAGTTCAGTTGTTATCGTTGTTAACAAAATAAATATATGAACAAGAAAGATTATTCTTCGCTATAGACACAACGAGGCTATTCACACGTAATGTTGTCAAGTTTTAATCATAGACAAAGAGCTCCAGATTTAAAGAAGCGGTATTCTCATTCATCTTCGCGAATACCGGTGCGGTGTATTCGTTTTCGAATTCGTATTCGCGAATATGCAAAAATCCATATATATTACATCATTAATACTATATATGTGATACATAAAATTTCAATATTTATACAAAAATTTCGTTTCTCAGATACTCAATAAAAAAAAATAGTCTATACTAAATTCTCCCGTACTCAGCGTGATAAGACATAAGTCAAAACCGGTCACATTATACAGTAACATGCATGAAATGTAATAATTTCACGCCCATAAAGGCATCCATTTACGGCTTTTTTACAGCCCAAGTTCTATTGTAATGCTGGTACTAGGATATTCGCTTTTATGCTCGTAAACAAAACGAACCCAACCAACAAAGCCATTCTGAACAGCCGTTTCGACACAACCTCGGGCTATAGGCGCACTGATATTGAGATATAAAGAGCTCGCATGCATCAAACGATAAGCCAGATGACTTATTTTGTACCAAAAGTTATTGACGTAGAAAAGGATCTATGTCTGAATATTATTAACTGTCGGGTGACAACTGTTGAAATCAAAGGATTTCGAACGTTGCTAAAAATTTAAAGTAGAATAGGTGCCGAGAAAATCAATTTGTGAGAAGTAAAAATAAGCAGATTAATTAAAAAAGTTATTTTATAGTTGGTGCAATATATATATAAGTTTCTTCTATCTATAATATATAAGTTTCTTCTATCTATAATATATAAGTTTTTTCTATCAATTTAAACATATTCACACCATATCGCTATGAATTTCCTAAAATATTAAGAGCTTTATAAAATAATTACGAGCTCTTAAAAAAATTAAAAAAGAAAGGATGTTTTCAATGCAACTATGTTTTACCTTACGAGTATATCTCCGGCATTTATGGATCAATTTAGGTGAATCTTATTTGTTTGAAAGGGTATATTCTATCAATTCAAATATATTCACACCATATCACAATAAATCTCTTAAAATATTAAGAGCTTTATAAAATAATGACGAGCTCTTAACAAATTTAAAAAAGAAAGGAAGTTTTCAATTCAATTGTGTTTTTTTGTATGTTTTGTCTTATATCACCGGCATTTATCAACCAATTTAGACGAATCTTATTTATATAAAAATATAAAAAAACTGGCCAACCAATTTGGTTAGAAATTTCTTATCGAAATGGAAGGTATACCAAAAAATTCCTCAACCCTGAACTACACAGGTGCCTTAATCGAGTTTGGGTGTTATAGGCCTAATAATAATCTAATTAGAGATGCCTAGGCGCAGCATAAATTCGTTCTTTACTAAAATAAAGGTACAATGATAAAGGGGGAAGGTGGTTACAGGAACTATTCAGAAATGAGTAGTAAACTCTTTAAGTTTGGACATGTTTCACTTATCTTGACGTAAGCAGGAAAATAATAAAAAAATAGGTAGTCAAAGTAAATACAAAGGCATGAAGCAACCAAGATTTTAGTAGGTATATATGTAAGTAGGTACATGTATAAAAATGAAAGAAGTGGCTATACCTTAGTACGTAGGTAGATAAGTTACAATGTGTGTGTGTGTATATGTATGTATGTAAGTAGATAAATATGAGTAAATTTAAGTTTATTAAATGCCGCAAACGTCTGTCTCGATTTTAATAAATGAGATATTAAAATTGCATTCATCGTAAGTGATATTCTAAGTAATATTGAATAGACATCAAACTATCACCGATTATTTTATCTCGGTTCAATTGCATTGAAAAGTAAGAAATAATGGAAATACGTGAACATACTTGGAACTTTTGCGGCATAATATTGTTTCCGAACATAAACAAATTTGTAAAATACTGCTACTTCTAAAGACTTTTGGAGTCAGTTCCAAATGAAATGTAGCGCTTAGCACATTGTTTCCGAGCATTAATAAATTTACAAAACAAGGTTAGAAATTTTTGGAATTTGTACTAAGTCTACGATTCTCCTCTTTCTCACCTCATGTGGGTATATACGGAGGTGAGAAAGAGGAGAATCGTAGACTTAGTACAGATTCCAAAAATCTCTAGCCTTGTTTTGTAAATTTATTAACGCTTGGAAACAATAATATACCCCAAAAGTTCTAACTACATATTCCTATTTTCTTTATTTTAGACTTTTAAGTGCGCTTTTTATTTGGTGATTAATTGAAGTTGGTTCAATTTTTTTTTGTTAAAAAATTATATTTTTATATCTACTTTACGCATAAAAGGAAAAAAAAACTGGCCAACTAAGTGCTGAAACACGTACTTATTTCATCTTTTTGTATAGATTTAGTAAGAGTAGGACAGACAAGCAAGGATATTGTAAAGAATTTTGAAACATGACGAATTGCAACCAAGTCTTTGAAATAACAAAAAATCGATTTTGTGAAAGTGTAATTTGCATAATTAGTGTTTTGTGCCATTACACAAATACATAATGCATCGAAATGTAGTGACGTGTTATGGGTGCATAACCTTTGGGTTTGCAATGATGGTAAAATCGTATTATTTTGTCATTATAATAACTTGATTGATGAAAATTTAAAAAAAAACACAATTCTAGAACTTTTTATACCCTTCAATATGGAAAATTTACATCAATTTTTCACCAGCATTAATCAATTGTAATGTAGATTTAAATACAAAGAATAATTTTTATAACATGGAAACAATACTTTCTGTGTAATAAACTTCACTTTTTCCAATTTTTTTTAGATTGTTGAGTTTCTTTTTAATATTATAAAAAAATTATATTAAAACACCAAGTAAATACTTTTTAATATGTCCTTTGGTTTGATATCCCAGAGAATGACCTAGAAACATTTTTTTCTTTGCTTCAACCGCTAAAATAAAAATTTCATTTGAATCACTTTCCTTCAGTAATTCAGTAATTATATACTTTTATTATTTACATACTTCTTACAACTAATGAAAAATTAAATTTTCTGATGCAGTTTCTGGGAAAAATGCCCGCGATAGACCGACTTGCGACATACTTCGACATAATTCCATAAGTGTTACATTCTTAATGTTTTGGAAGGAACACTAAAATTATCCAAGAAAACACATCTTATTTCAAAAGACGTATCCAATTATAGATACCCACCGACAGGGTAAACGACAAAAATATTTCACCCCTTACGTTAAAAAATAATTTTAATAAATATGTTGCATATTATTTAAAATCTTTGTAAATATGATTATACTGGAAATGCAACCCCGCTGGTCAAGAATTGTTGAAACTATGAGGTTGTAACACATGGATAGATGAATGTAACCTAATTGTATGGATCTTTAATCGTCAAATACTAAGAAGAAATTTACATTTGCTGGAAATGAAACTCATTTCTGTCCATTGTTCCTTCGTTCTTTTACATATATTGAGGATCCATTTCATTGCACAGTTAACGTCACTTTCATAAAATCTCTTTACTCTTCATATTACTTCTGTCGTATCCACATATTGAGAGTCTTCATATAATAACACTTTCACGAAACAGTAACAACAAATATTAATGCTTCTGGACGGTTTGAACACAGATTTAAATAATCCTTTACATTCTACTAAATTTATTTAACCCTGCTAAAGAAATATCACACACACACACACACACGTATATATATATATATATATGTATATATACTTTACGTTAATTGTGTGTAAATGCGTTAATATTTTGAATATTTCAAAGTACTCTTCAATTTGCACAAAAATCGCGAACATGTTTCTTAATTTTTTTTTTCGAATAATTATTAAAATGTTTCTGTGTTTGTAATATGTATTCTATAGGGGTTTTCTAACAAAAACGTTGTATTTTTGATAGCTTATGTCGGACCTAGTAGTCTTAATAAATGACATTTCAAATTTACATGATTCTGCGGCTTATAAAAATTGTTTAGAATATTTATTATTGACATATAAATAGTTGTCAAATATGTTAAGATGTTGAAGATAATTAGGTGTTATGGAGCACATTAGCGGTCGAACTCTCAAAATATAAAAAACGGGATCCTTATAGGATCATTTGGTTGTCAGTAAGTACGTCCGTCCGAATGTCTGTGAAAGCCCTTTTTCTCAGATATGACTTGAGATATCAGGTAGAAATTAATATCGTATATTAAAATCTATATCTTATATGGTTCTAAATTTAAAGTTTTTTGATTCACATGACAAAAATATATGGCTTTTGAAGCACATTTTTTTTCCTACAATAATCACCAAAATATATGGGATACTTTCGGTCAACCTACAACTTTGAAAGTCGACGTAATAAGAGGTCTCATAGTATAAGTAAAGAGAAATATTCAAAAATTAATTATTTTTAATCCCATGTGAAAATATACTTTATAATTAGTTTGTTTTTATGCCTGCAAAATGTGGTAGGCAATATATTTGGGTTGGGAAAAATTAAATTTTTAGAAATAGATTAATTGGAAATACTATGTACCGCCTAAATATTTATAAGTACCTAAATGTGTATGAAACCCTCGTAGTGAATTCTACTTGTGCTTGGCAGGTTATTTTGAATGAATAGCGTTACAAACAAATTTGCCATATTTGAAATAATGAGAATCCAATTGAGTTTTAAGAACGCCCACTTCATACCCATACCGTTTCGTGTATATTTTGGTCTAGCAGGATTATTGCTCCTTATCACTTATTTGTTTCAAGTCAAACGAGAAGAAGCTATGACCGTTAGTGGTGAAACTGAAAACTTCACTATAGGTAGCAATAAGATTGCATTACGTTTCGTACTAATTACGAAAAAGCTGACATAGTAAAGAAGTTCAAAGGCTTTTTCATTTCAATCAGTGTTATGTAAATAACCCCCGAGGTCCTGTGATGAAACCCTTGGGTTAATTTTTATCTTTTTCTCGAGTAGATCTCATACCGCTGAAGATTGTGGCTCTCTTTAGATAAAACCTTTGCTTTTATCACATTCCGCTATAATTTCCTATTCTTAGCACTGTGTACATGGTGCCCACCATGAGCAGAGAGTCAAGAGTTTGTCGGATCTAGTCCATCCAACGTCTGTGGCTGCATCCTCGAAGTATTTATCCTGCAAGCTTATAGGGAAGAATGAGTTCTTCAATGCTGTCGGCCAGTTTTCACGTAATGTGACCAAATTATTCGGAAGCTCTCTGAAGACAAGTGGTGTTAGGTTTATGAGATCTCCATGAGAGGGTCCAAGAGAGAATATTCCTACTTCAGAACATTCCAGATGCATCGACTCTTTTGTGATCGGTCATTCTCAGCGTCGAGACTCAGCGTCGTACAAGAAAACGGATAAGATAAAGGTTCGTACTAAAAATGATTTGGTCGACTAGAACTATTTCTGTCCTACCTTACTTTATCTAAGCAAGTCATTATGCTCTACTTCTTCTATCTTTGTCGGAAATGTCGGAACCTATAGTCCTATGTATTATATCAATACACTGCATACAGTAGACCACCTAAATAATAACATATTATGCGTTATTCATGATATACAGCCCACCTATATGGTGAGATCATCAAAAATTGTGCATGGTTGTTACACACCACCAAACGTGAATACATGGGGCTCTTTGCTCGAAATTGTTTTGGCTGCGGTTGTACCGTAAAATAAATATACATCAGTATCACTGACAAATCGATAACTTGTTTTAATTAAATTCAAAAATAGAACATTTTATTGGAAACAATTTGAATGAAATGAGATTTGTTGAAAGAAATGAAATGAGATTGGTCGAAACAAAACACAACGTACACGTTATAAAGTTTGCAGTTTGGTCCTATATTTTGGTTTATCACTTTTTCTCTATTCTTGCTACTTTTGCACACAGCTCTACGTTAGTTCTTTAACCGCTTTGTTCTTTTTTGCAACATTACCAATATGTTAGGAGACTCTTACGATACAAACTTAATCAATATTTACTTATTTCTTAAGCTCAATAAATGGGACTCTGGATTTAACAATGCATCCTAAATTCGTATATACGGAAATCCCCTGGAAACATTTTTCCATTTTAATTCATTTCATATTGTTTTCAGTATATTTATATTTTCTTTTTTCTTAGTTATCATAGCTATTTTTGCTTAATGTAAGTTTTTTTTTTATTTAATATTCCCTAACATGAAAGTATTTTATGAAATGAAAGTTTAGTAAGTATGATGCTTTAGCACTGGCGAAAATTTTCTTAAAGACATTTTGTTTTCTGAAAGCTTATTTGTAATAGACTGCATATCATTTTATTTTAAAATAAAATAAGCATTATTTCAAGTACACGACTATGACGTTGACTCATAGCTTCCAGCAAGCGTCAACTTTCGTAATGCTGTGATTACTTGAATGCCAATCTCCTCTCTGCATCGTTGTATCACAGAGAGCTATCCGTAGTCCCATATACAGAGTGCACATTATAACATTTATTTAAGTGAAATGAGTTTAGAATTACTAGTTCATTACGTTTAAAAGCTTCGAATCGGAAAATATTATTTTCTGTATTTTGTTAGTAATAGTTTATTTACACCACTTGAAATGTTTCGATAACTTAAAACAAAATATAACTTATTCTATTCAACTTTCACATCTCTTTAGATGAAATTACATGTTCTTAATTTATGAAACAGTCAGGTGACATAAAGTTCCAAAATGAAATTTAATATCATGTAAAGATTAATTAATGGAGAGGTCAAACTGATCGATATGATAACCAGAATTTAAAACTATTTTCGAGCCAAAAGCTCATTGAAATAGACTTTACCGATTTTATGTCAGAAACAATCACGTATGTAATGACAGGTCTCTTGGTTCAATATTTAAATAACTACATAAAACTCTTCAAAATGTGTATGCGCACTTATCTATTAATATTTTAATTAGTTTTATAATGAACTAACTAAAAATAAGGGTAACTCGACTTTTAAATTTTATTGTTTTTTCTCTAGTAATAATTTTACGTCTCAGTATAAAAGTACAGTTAATCGAAATGTTAGTAAATTATATCTTAACTTGATCAGCAGACTCAAAAATCTTTATTCCCTAGTTATTCCATACGAGAGTTAAAATAATAATTTTATGTTTTTTTTTACATTAATAACAGTATTTACTGTTTGATCGGATCACAAACACTATGTATCTTATTAGCAGTAATTCAGGAATTTGAGTCACTAAAGTGATCCTAATTCTTGAATTGCTATAGAGTTTATGTAAATAATGGTTAATAAATTAAAACTTCTAACACGATTGGGGCTTCGTGCTCGCAAGGTAAACAAACACGTTTTTATATATTTCTTATAATTAATATAGTGATTGCTGTATTAAAAGATTTATCGATACATCAGTTATTGATAAATATCTCTAGTTATTTTTATTTTGAAGTTTTTTCATAATTAAATGAAACTACGTGATGTAGTATTATTTTTACTTTCTTTAAGTTCTTTACCACGACCTAGGTTTCGTTGTATTACAACATGTTCAGGTGGGCTATTGAATCAAATGCTTTGTATCGTCTTCCAAAATTTAATCCTGAGTCGACGGCACAATATCGTCAATGTAGCCAAATCGGCTGTTTTCAAATATTGAATATATTTGGCGTTAATTTTGTAGAAATTCATTATTCAGGTACGTTGTATTACAACATAGCCCACCTGAAGATGTTGTAATACAACGAAACCTAGGTCGTGCTAAAGAATTTAAAGAAAGTAGAAATAATACTACATCACGTAGTTTCATTTAATTGTGAATAATGATTTCTACAAAATTAACGCCAAATATAGTCAATATTACAAGTTTTTTGTTATTTATTTATACTTTATTTTTGATTTACCTTTTTGTAACAAATACGTCCTTTTATTACAACAACTCCAAAATTTTTTTCACCTGTTACAATATCAGTTTTCTACTTCGTTATATTTTTACCTTTTTTACACGAGCCTATATACTGAGCTCACAGCACGTGTACCAAACAAACAGCATTCCATCGCGCGGCGTCCATTCATCAAGTGCCGCGCGTCCGGCGACGGAGCGTCAACGCAGCGGTTTGTCACCGCCCCGCTGACAAGGGTCGCGCTCGCCTGACTGCCCGCGAACGACGCGACGCAGGGCGCCGCGCCCAGTTTTGACTAGCAGAAGGTAGTGCAGAGGGATTTAGATTTTACGAAAGATTTAAGTATTCGCTTTAGTATAGAGTAGAGATTTTATTTGCAACTTCGTTGGCGAGTATATCAGAAGCAAATTTTCGTAGTGAGATAATAAATTCGTATAAAAGGTAGAAACCCGTGTGAAATGTTTTAATGATTAATGTTAATATATTTATTTATTATATATAAAACTTTAATGAAGACCTAGAAGGTGGAATATGAGTGTAATTTCTTGTCACGGACAGCATTCAAGGAATTTAAAAAACAAGTGTCTTAATGAACTTTTAGTGAAAAAAAATTCACAACAAAATAAATATTTTTAAAAAGTGAAAATTCGCGTAATTTAAATTTTTACAAGATAAAATAAAAGATGGCAGAAATATGTCATATACCACGATCAGGAAATCAAGAAGGATGTGGAAGGAATAAAGCTCGTTTAGTCAAGAAAGATAATGCGATTTGGGATATTTAAGCTGAGATAGGGTGAGCTCAATGTATACTAACAAAGTTGTTTCATAATACAGGGATAGCGACAAAACTCCTCTTCGAAGGCTAATCTACAATGACATAATAAGACTATGCCCTGGTTTGCTCGAGCACTATGGACCGAAAATCGATCTTTTGAGATTGTGATCGATTTTCCATCGAAACATCGATAAACTCTATAGTTCAACTAATTAATTTTCCAAATATACATAGGTCAATTACAAGATTCAGATATTTGGCAGTAGACCATCGAACAGCTCATATTCTTGTAATTTTCTCAATTTTCGAACTTACCCTCACGCTTACGAGCTTACGATTTTCGAAACACACGTATGTGGTAGACATAAAGGGACAGACATCATATGAAAAATTATAAGAAAATGGCATTTTTATTTACGTACTAACCATGGTAATTATTCAAATTAACTCTTTGTACCTTTAACACTATCTCATTTCATTAAGAGTCCATCAATATAAATAATCTTAATGGATTTTTTGTCAAATAAGTGATGGATGTGTTAAAAAAGAGATGAGGAATTTATAAATTCAAATTTACGCAGATGAACGATGCAATCGATATAAATAACTCATATTTGTCAACATAAGTAATTTAATGATGTGGATGTTAAATGTTCAGTTCGTATTAATCCGAGATTGCATTGTGAGTGACTGTGAAGCCACAGTTATTGTAGTAATATCACGGTCGTAACGATGTTTATGCATTAGGGAAATTAGCAAATCATGAGTGGAACTACCTCTTCCCCGGTATCAGACGGAATCCCTTCGAGAGTATAACGGACAAAAATATGTCTCAAATTAACCACTCATAACAGGGTATTTGACTAAATTTTTTTTATTACTAAAATAGAATAAGTAATAAGATTAAACGCGGTTAAAATAAATATATCGTGTCTAAGACTTTTCACTACAAAGTGATAACGACTTGAAAACGACGAACTACGATTCGCGCGAAAACGCCCCGTACAAAACACAACTGGCTTATGCCGTCACTCCCGTCCTTAGCATTACCTGCCCGTATTTAGCATTCATTATAAGGCAGTTTATTAAATATCTTTAATATCTCGTTAAATATGGCGTTTAAGTTATTTATTGTGTATTATAATACATAATAAATAGTTATTTATTGTGTATTTTTTGTGAGAAATTATTAATGAAAAAGAATTGGCATTTTTTTCTATTTTGAAGTTGTTTGTTATATACATTATTTTTCTCATCCCAAGGTTTTTTAAACCTTACTCCACAGTTTTAAAGCTTTTTCACAAAAAATATCGACATCAGTCAAATACCCAATTAGGAAATGAATAACTGTAAAAAAATCAAAATATCTATATACAACTCTAAAATACATTTATATTGAACTACTTATTTATAAACAAGTATAAATTTTCCGCTTTTCGATTCTTGAATTTAGTAGTATTCGAAAGAAAAGCGTCATGTAATTTTATGAGCAGAAAGAAAAGGACGGAGCTTTTTCGTGGACGTTAACATTTCTGTACTTTATCTATGTATGACAGGAGATGCATTTTTATTGGTTATTTTGTTTTGTTGCTCGTCAAGATTTAAATAAACTATAAAGTCAGCAGTTACGTCAACTGTTTAGCTACCTTTACCTAAAGTGAAATAAGGTGCCATTTTAAAGTACAGGCTGTCAAAATAAAGGTTTCATAATGATACAACATGGGACGTCTGCTTAAAGTCCAATAATTACATAACGTTTACGTTATTCATAAAGTAACATGATACCACGTAGGATTAAATATCATCTTCAGCTTTATTGCAAAAAGAAAAAGATTTGTAGGAAATTAATGGCATTTGTTTTTAATTTCATAAATTTTATTAAAAATATTAATAGCGTTATAATTCTTCGTTGTTGTTACTGTATACCTATTGATTTCTTTTGAAGTTATACTTCTTTAGGCGCGTTATGAAAAAATGATGAGGGTGAAATTTTAAGATTCGTCACACAAAAGTTACAGTATAAAGTTGCAGCGGTTGCAGTCTCGAAACAAAAGCTATTGGCACCATCGTCGCCTCTGTTCAATGTTTTCATATTCATAGTATTTATCCACATGTTTCTAGTGTCTACATTCACACACGTGTTTTAGTTTCATATAAGTGCGATTTATATATGTGCTGATAAATTATATTCAGTAGTGATTTAAATTCAATATTTTGATTAATATATTTACCATTCGTAAATATTAGTGAAAAAATTGTGTTTATAGACTTTTTCAAGTGCTCCAATATAATTGAGGTTATCTATCCGTAAGTGCTCCAATATAATTGAGGTTATCTATCCGTATGTATTATTTAATTATGCGAAAGAAGTATAACTTCTCACGCGCGTATATAAGTACACGCACCCTTTTTTTTATATATTTACTTTATTGTTGATTTGTTTAAAACATTTATATTTGGTCAATAATCTAATGTTTCATTATTTGGTGTAATAAAATATTTGATGCACATCTTTCTGTCTTGATAATTAAAAATATTAAATATCTAACGACTGCAATAATTATAGAAACATAAAATCACTTGAAGAATAATCTGTATCAGATACACTATCCTGTAAACATCTCCAAATTATGTAAAGTTGTGTAAATTTCTCCAAATTATGTAAAGTCCTGTAAGCTTCTCCGAGTTATGTAAAGTCCTGTAAACTTCTTCAAACTATGTAAAGTCCTATAAACTTCTTCAAAATTATACGTTCTTAATGGATAACTGATTTAATTAAATTTCTTTTTTGATAATTTGTTAAGGTTCACGTTCTGAGTAATTTGCTAATAAGTTTCTCCCACCATCCGTAAGGTATATTTCATTATCTCTGCGAAACCTTTAAAACAAAATATATCGTGAATTGTTGATTCTGTTACAAAAAAATAAATTGTTTCGCTAATTATGTATCAAGTATTAATATGTCAAACAGTAGCTTTATAAAGTAATAACATTTTTATCATTCTGTCCTAAACTCCATTTCGTAAAATTAATCATTTACGAGAAACAATGCCATTAATCTTATATTACAGTTACTTTTCTCTCATTTTGGTTTAAAACTTTCCTCAAAAAATTAATATTTTTTTAGATAGCCCAAGTTTGTTATGAATAGAGTCGGTTAAAGTCCCAAAAAATATCTTAATATATTTTTTCTATAACTATTTATCGTATATCAAAATATAGACGTCTGATTACTGAAATTTCCTCAAAAGTTTTCTACTCCCTTTGGTGCGTCACACACATTTTGTCCAACTTTTGGAATTTTTGTTTTAAGGAATCAGTATCAGTTTTCGGGTAAATTTTGAAAGCTCTTTATCGAATACGACGATATTACGAGATAAAAATATTAAAAATGATTGATCGATTACAGAGTGGATGGCCTTGATCTGAAATTTTTAAATTGAATACATCGCTTTCGCGTCCGAAATTTACTAGCAAAAAATTTTATTACAATGGAAGTCATACCAGCCTCCAATAACTTTACTAGGAGAATATCATTGTTGACTAGGTCAAGTGCCTTGTTATCAAAATAAGCTATATATATCTGCCGTCCATCATCTTACTCCCTAGCAACATAATCCACAAAATTAATAAAGTAGGTGACAGTAGACCGCTTAAGACGAAAACCGTGCTGATAGTCAGTCAGTAGGCACTGAACTTAAGTATGTAACCGGCGATATAAAACGGTTTCAAATACTTTATATATCGAATCGATCTGATTCTATATATAAAGTATTTGAAACCAGATCTAGAATCAGATTTGAAAACAGGTATTACCCGGGAAATCATCCGAAGAGATGGATTAATACTATATATGGATGGATTAATACTAAAAAAATAAACTTAACCAAATGTTAATAATTCTTTCACAACATAGGAAGTAACAGAGTTTGCTTGTTCTTAAGAAAATATTTAATTATAGAGAAATACTGCAATAATTTCAATGAAGCTTTTAATCACCCTTAAACTTTTATGTATAAGCTTAAAAATTCAGCGATTCAAGATTTTCCGCATAGGCTTAATAAGCCACTTACGGGATTAAAGGTAATAATGTTTGCTATAGCTAGTACCTGCCCTGAATATTATGATAAACAAGCTTTAACATCAAAGTCAAGTTTCTGCGAAGTCCATCCGTTACGAATAAAATGTACCTTTTTTATCACGTTAAACACCACTACACCCTTACGCTCTCTCTGCAGCCTTCAGCAAAAATCCACTAGTATTTTTAGCACTATAAGCTGGTGCTGATCTCGTACTTTCAGTGCCATTTTTTCCAGTGATTGATGGGAAGACCATCGATGACTAACCGGGCGGTCCGCACCGCCGTAGCCAAACGAGTTAACGATGGTTATCAATTTACCGTTTGGAGCGAGACACGGTCCGTTAGCGGCGTGACTTATGGCCAATATATGAGGTTTCACATACATTTATTAAAGATTCAACTATTTTGTAGTCCGTGTGACCTAAATATATGTAAGAATACGTGATATTTGAATACGCTCATTTAAAAAAAATAACAGAATAATTAAAATGTTCTCTAGAATATTTAGGAAAATTTAAACGTATAAAATTAAAATATAACATTTTTTAAACGTATACGCAGATACATTGTAATCTACATCTACAATAAAACAATAAAGATAAAAAGTGTACATTACGGATATTTCCAAAAATATATTTCAGAGGATAATAATAAAACTATAGAGAAAAAAACGAATTTGAAATGTTTGTTTGATTGCGCATGGTACAAAAACCACTAAACGGCATTTAGTAATATTACATACATATTATATCGATATGATATCGGAAATTTCTCAGGTATGATATTGAACGTTTCTCATATAGGGAAAAAAATTGTTATAAGGTCTATAGACAAAATTGAAAGATTTTGTTGAAATCTAATGAATTTGTTTCATATTATTATGGAGACACCACCCGTTGTTAAATTATGAAACCATAACTAATAAATCTATTATTAAGACAATTTTTATTAAAAGAAAAGGAGTAGAGGAACCGTCTTGTATAGCATATTAAAGTCAAAATTTGTAGTTCAGTTTTCAAGGTTCTGCATCTCAAATGGATAAAATATACCTTCATAGGATCACTTCATTGTCCGTCTGTCGGTCTGTTAAAACAATTTTTATCAAGAACGCATGGAGGTATCAGCTTGAAATTAAATACTTAGGTCTACGGTCCCTTAGAGCTGTAAAAAAAATCAAACTTCTAAGTCAACGCAATCAAGAACCCTAAAGATACCTCCAGTATGCCGCATGTCTTAACACTCGGTCCCGTTGATATAGATTAATATTATATATATATATATATATATATATATATATATATATATATATATATATATATATATATACATGAATAGAATCATGAAATTTGGCAAGAAGCAAGGTTTCATAGCACAAGTAAAGGAAAAAAAATCCGAAAACCTTTCATTTTGTAGTTATATCACATAAAAATATTTTTTTCATGTATGCGCCTGTGAAAGCATTGTAGGCAATATATTTTCGTTCTAAACATTTAACATTTACAAATAGTTTAATAGGAATATAACATACAATTAAATGTTTGTAAATGCCTAAATGTAAATGCACCCCGCAGTGCAAGTTCTCATGCTTGACAGGTTGTTTTAATAGTTTAATTCGTTTACAACTTTCATTGATCGAACACAGGGTTGCGGTGTGAGAAGCAAGATATGTATTGCCTTGAAATCGCTTGGAAAATATTTGGTTCATTCCGATCGGATTAATTGTTTCTGATTCTTTCTGATTACGATTCTTTTCTCCCAATCCCGTAGATGCGTCAAACGCGTAAAATCGAATATGGTGAATTCACTTTACGCGCGCAGCACACGACATCCGTCATCATTATTGTCGTCCAATCGACCAAGGTGTTTCTTATGATTATTAGAAAACCAAACAAAGACTGTTTCTTATGATTATTGGAAAATTATAAATGATTAGTCTAACCTATGGCTTCGCTCGCGGGGAAAAAGAAAAAAATATTGTGAAAGTCATAAAATATTTTCTTGAGAAAAAATTGGATATTAACCTTGGAAATTGTTAAGTAGTTTACGATGTACAGAATTGTGGAAATGCTATGTGAAGAAAAAAACTGTGCCCTACACTACGTAGCTGCATATAGGCATGTTGCAGTGATGTGTTATTATGTATTTATATTCATGCTCTTTTCTTGTTGTGGTTGTCGTTTCCACATGAGATGAAGAATATCTCATTTGGAAAAATGGTTGACGGAGCTTCGAAAGGTTGGACTTGTCCAGCCCCGCTTCGATGAGTGACAAGGAATCGAACCCGGGGCCTCGCGGTGCGCGGTCATGCGCTCAACCCAACACACCACGGTGACGACCATGCTCTTTTTGACAATGAAAAATATATTCCATTCAATGATAAATTGTATATTCATCTCCATGGCATAAGATACATGTACACAAATTGTGGTTGAAAGGTGAAATTGAAGAAATAACTAAATAAATAAATTATTTTTATAATATTTTTATTTCTAATATTATATCAATATTATAATTATTAAAATATTACTAATTTTGTATTTATAATATTATATCAATATTATAATATTACTAATTTTGTATTTATAATATTATATCTTACTCTAACTAATAAGTCAGGATAAAATTATAAGTAAACTTTCAAGATAACTTTGTATTTCATGCCTGAGGGCAATGATCGGAACAATATTGTAAAATCATCCTGAGATCCAGAAATAGATAGTAATAATAATAATTCTTTATAATAAGGTTTATTTCTGAAAAATCATGTAAAGCAGTCAGGGGAATTATGTACTTAAAAATGTAACTAGCCATTTCAAAAAAACTCCTAACAAATTCTAATGTAGATAATCATTCAAATTTTCCTTCAGTTCTTTAAAGTGTTCATTGGAGTTTAAATACGACCAAACAAAAAAACAGTTTTTTCATTTCATAACATTAGTTCTGATAAGATAATTTATTTCTATTCGCTGTAAACTTTTATAACAAAAATAAATATGATTAATTATACAAAAAATAATGCGTAACTAAAACTACTCGTCTCTTAGTCAAAATATAAATCTTTAACTCAATTATACGAAACAAGTTGAAGCCTCGTACGAAAAAATCCAACTAACCACAAAAGAAAGTAAAAATTATAAAGCTGAACAGACTAGCGGATAAATTTGCGAAAACCGTTTGTGAAAACTGTGTCATAGAGAACAAACCTACATTTCATACATTTTCATTTCATACACACTTACATAACAGTAACGTATCTCTGGGAGAACTTTAAAAGTTCAAAGTGGTTAGGTCGAAATTTCGTTCAGCTACGAAATATAAAGTATATATGAGTACTTACATTTTAGAATTATCAGTAGAAATAACGCTCTCAATATACAGAACGCTGCGTAATATTCTATAACATCTACCTAGTGATTTTTCATGTACTTGTGTCATCTAGCACTCAATTAGCGCTGATAATAGAAGGTTATATTTACGAGGAAAAATATGCAAATTACAATTTAGCCGGTAAACAGTAACTTTTAATTCAAATACTTTATTATATGTAATTCATATATACACTTTTCATTAATTATATATTTGTTTGAAACGTCCAATATCATCTTATTTTTGCAATTGCCTTTTTGAATGTACTTAATTTTCGGTAAAAATTTATACTTTTTCATTTGATTTTGATTTATTTGAAATTTGATCTTTTCCCTTCAATCAATCATTACACCAAATAGGCCATAAATATCTGCGAGGGACGCCGTATATAGGCATAGCAAGGGGGTTCCAGGTGGGCCTAGCCCAGCCTGTAATCCTCTTGGTTCACCCTAAAATGTTATTCGTTGACGTATAAATAACAAGATAAATCTAGAGTTAAAAATTGCCCCCAAGATATCATAGTTACGTCTATAGGGCTCTAACCTTTGTTCACAATTAGACAATTATACGTTTTTAAAATATATTAATGGTGGAGTTTTTATATCGTCATCGTCATAATAAATGTTTACGAATTTTTACGATATTTCTATTATAAAAAATAAATTAAAATTATTCTGAAATCCATTTTTGACCAAAATGTTTTTTGTAGTCTTCTAAATTACCATGTTTTGTCGAGATATTATTTTTTTGTATATATTGTTTTTGCGAGATATGTTGCTTTTGCCTGTTGTGGAATGAACCTTTAAACTTTTCCTTTTAAGTTTAAGAAGATGTAGATTCATTTGTTTACGAACCGTCATCCAATTGAAACGAATGGGTGGAGATTTTCAATAATATCATATTCTATCATATCTCCCATGATTTTGAGCTGCGGCCTGAAAAGTTAAACACTCTGTCTTTGTAACTACAAAGCAGAATATAATTTAATTGTGAATCATTCATTCTCATTGCTACCAGCTTACAAAATAAATTTTATTCAAGCACTTTCATAAACTGTGTCCTTAAGTGAAAGGAAATCACGTTACATTCTCCCACTTGGCTATCGATGTCATTTCTTTACGTTATTTCATTTAACTTTTCTATACATTTTCTTGGATACTTATATTAAATTATTGTTTATACTAGCATCTTTATTTTTTATGTTTGAAATTTGTTTTCACTAACAGCTTTACCACAATATCCTTTTTTTGACTGCTTGCGTTACCATATTAGTAAAATTTAAGAAATTAATATTTTAAACAATCACAACATTTTATGTTTTTTAACTCAAACTCCTTCAAATGCAGATCCTGAGAGTCTCAATCCGCGACCGTGTCACTAATGGTGTTACCATTCGATCTCGCTGTCAGAATCAACCGACCATCAAACGTAAAATTCAGCAGTTTCATCTACAGCATTCATTCAGCAGTTTCAGTTACACGTATGTCGCATGAGCGAGTTCTGCCTTGGGAATTCGTACTGATCAGTGAAAAGCACAGCAAGATATATTAAACGAAATGTGGCTAAAACAATCGAAGTGGATCTAATAAAACATATGCTTGACGTAAATAAAGCGGCTTTTGACAGAAACAAATTGAGAGACGTAGTTTGAAAAGTTTTTGAATCAGAGGCATCTATAGAAGTCTACTGGCTTCGAGATCGCCCTCAACTGTGAGCTAAGTATAATATTTTTATTCGTTCATTTTTAAATTAAATCGTATTGTTTTAAAGCTGAAAGCCATTTATAACTGAAGTGTCATCCATTTTTAGTATGCTAGCTCTGTAAGACTAAGAAATATTTAAACTACGCCTTCGGATCTGTTACCTTTTATATAATGATTCAATACAAAAAAATACAAAGAAATACAAAGCTTTGATACGATAAGGAAAGTGCCATCCTTGAGGCAATATTGTATATATTACCTGTCAAATTACAACTAAGAAGATGTCTATAGTTTCAATATAAACCAGAGCTTTGTTGGAAGAGTCAGCCGCAGTTCTTTCCCACAAGTCACATAATATCGAGCTTTAACCACAAACATGTAAGTCAATTGAAGCTTACAGCGCACCGCAAAGCTTCGGCTCCGGGCTGTTGTTCGAGCTTTCAATATGGCGCGTACGTCACAGGCTCGCCCTTCCTAAAGCTCGCGTTCCGCTACCGAATCTCAAATATTTACCCCTTGCAAACACGCGACACGATACTGAGCCGTGTATAGTTGTACATTCTATGAGAGTTGCGCTATTAAACATTCGAAATATGCATTAAATTATTACTCCGTGTTCCGCGTCACCTCACTCTCATTTTACGTAGCGCCAATAGTGATATGTAATGGAGAAAATATGTATTCGAGTGTAGTTATGAGGTAAGTACTGAACAGAGGTTAAATTTTGTCATATTACGTGACGTAATTATATATTCATCTATTACTTTGCACTACCATCATTTTGGAGATATTATTACCTTATGATGTATGTGAATCTATATTTATTTAATATGTTAATAGTATTGAAATAAGAAAATTAAATGGTTCCTACTGTGAACTATATTTTTAAATTTTGTTATATCATGTGACGTAATTAAATATTCATTTATTACTTGGCACTATTATCATTTTGCAGATATTATTACCTTACGATGTATGTGAATCTATATTTATTTAATATCTTAACAGTATTGAAGTAAGAAAATTAAATGGTTCCTACTGTGAACTATATTTTTAAATTTTGTCATATTATGTGACGTAATTATATGTTTATATATTACTTCGTACTACCATCATTTTGCAGATATTATTACTTTATGATGTATGTGAACCTATATTTATTTAATATCTTAACAGTATTGAAGTAAGAAAATTGAATGGCCCTACTGTGAACTATATTTTTAAATTTTGTCATATTATGTGACGTAATTATATGTTCATATGTTACTTCGTACTACCATCATTTTGCAGATATTATTACCTTATGATGTATGTGAACCTATATTTATTTAATATCTTAACAGTATTGAAGTAAGAAAATTAAATGGTTCCTACTGTGAACTATATTTTTAAATTTTGTCATATTATGTGACGTAATTATAAGTTCATATATTACTTCGTATTACCATCATTTTGCAGATATTATTACCTTATGATGTATGTGAACCTATATTTATTTAATATCTTAACAGTATTAAAGTAAGAAAATTAAATCGTTCCTATTGTGAACTATATTTTTAAATTTTGTCATATTATGTGATGTAATTACATATTCATCTATTACTTCGCACTACCATCATTTTGCAGATATTATTACCTTATGATGTATGTAAATCTATATTTATATAATATCTCAACAGTATTGATGTAAAAAATCTATATGGTTCCTACTGTGAACTATATTTTTCTTCTATGTTTGATTTGCTGCCATTAACGAAGGTTATTGGAAGAGAAAATGGTAAACTTATTAACCGTTTAATTATTACGTGTGAAAGTCTATTGCTTATAATATAAACAGTGCTTTTCACGAGAGTTAGTTCCACCACAGTTTAGAAACGTTATAGCTTAAACAATCACCATGTGCTCTTTTTTACAGTTTGCGTGTTGTTTATGAGATGTAAGATCATGTGCGCATTGTTTCAATTTTGTTTTAGTTTAATTATTATTTAAATTGTTTAATTGTAGGATTACTGTACAGTACAATAGTGAGTAATAAATATGTTAATATTTTTATACAGAAAAATTATTAAAAAAATAAAGCGTTTATTTTAAAATATTTCCAATATTTGTTTCAATATTTGCGTTTAAAAAAATTATATTATTTATTTTTTTAATATTTAACCTCTGAAATAGATTATGCAATAAGTATTTCATAGTGACTTAGGAAATATCTTACCAGCGTGGTAAAACAGATTTCCAGTTGTTCGATTATATTTTTGTGGCGGATTTTATAATTAAAAATTCTATAAAACCACTGTTATTAAATAGTTTTAAGTTTTCCCAGTCCCCATGACTGCCTATGTTTTTTTTTATTTTCAACACTAAAGTATGGTACATAAAAGAGAAGGTACTAAAATACGAAATCTGAAAATATAACATGATTTAATATATTTACAGTGGTAAAATTACAACATAAACATTTTCGAAACAAAAATAGAAAATATTGTTGTCTCACGACCTATCTCAGAAAAGTAAAAGCAATACAATTCTGAAAAAAAAATCGAAAGATATATGATGGCATCCATAGAATGAGTACTCCCGGCAGCATATTCATTCAATTTATTTTAATTATGGTACCTCGTAGAAATGAAGATTAATTGGTCCGTAGTCGGATAAATGATACATTTTGTAGTCGCTCTCGTGATACATTCATATTAAGAAGACGACGAATAAAATAAATAATCCCTCATTTTGAAGCTATATTAAATTTATGATGACGTTACATATTATAAGCCTCTTATTTTTATGTGTCACATACCATACGACATCATACGGTTCACTGTTACTCCTTTTCTTAAAACGGTTTAGTAGCATAGCCGTGAATAACTAACAAATAGAAAAATATATTAATACATCTTCGTACTTGTAATATTAGTGTGAATTTTAATATACTAATAATTTCAAATTCGACGCGACGGAAATTCTCACTAAGCGCAGACGTCCGCCCACCGCATGTGCTCTCATGTGTGTGCTCATTCGTGTAGGCCTAGCTTATTATACGCCTTCCTCCTCAAATTCACAATACGCTACTAACCTCGCCTGCGTAAACACGACCCCTAAGTGTGAACGTATTATTAGGTCTACTGTACTGTTAGCGTTTCGGTGTATTAAGTGTCTAGTAGTCTGCCACTCTGAATTAATATTTTATATACATTTTATACCTGTCTGTAGTCGAGTAAATTATATATTTTTTGTTCTACTATCTGATCCCTTTTCTTTTATACCCATATAAAGAACTATCCGTTGCAAAAATGTAAATAGCCATCTTGGAGCATTCGTCATATTGATTTAATAATGACGTCGTATATTTTGTGCCCTCTTTTTGCTTCAAGACACCTCTATACAAAATTTGATTTAAATTTCAACGGACGTTTTTCCGATAAGGCGTTAGAAAGAGGTAGGTAGATAAATTATTTAAGCATAAATTACTCCATATATAAAAGACACATAAGGAGAAGTTTTGTGTATTGCACCCATTCAAATCGGATATTGATAAATGATACATCAATTGATTTGTCAAATATTTCATAAAATTGCTTTTCTGGACTTGCACCTTTTATTGTAATTTTCAATATTAATCAATATTTCGTTTCTACATTAATTTCTTTTAGATTAGAGTAAATTATTTAGTTTCAACATCAAATAATTTTTGATAATTTCACTGCTTATAGTTCATAAATATTCATTAAAATGTCTTTATATTTCCTTATTTTACTATTGAATTAAAAAAAAACACCGTGATTTATTTATGGCAGATGAAGTAATTATAAGGCCTTACCTTAACGAAAGAAGTATTTCGTCGAAGCTGCCAGTAAAATAAATCCCTGAAACAAAATAATTACGGTCTTTACATTACTTTCAATAAACGTAACATAGGCTAAATTTGGAGTAGTCTTGGTGGAAATCCACCTCTATCGCATACCATTAAAAATATTGTTACAGAAATACAAGTACAAAGATTTGCCGGATAGCGAAAATTTGATTTTCGTGATTATAGTTTCATTATTGCCAAGAAAAATAAAAGTTTAAATTAGTTAACTTGATAAGTAAATTATTTAATTATTAATTGGAACAAGTTTGGGTTAACATAGAAATGTCGAGAAATTACAATTTTGTTATTATGGAGACCCCCCCTCAAATTTCTTGTATTATATTAGAGATTATTAATTCTCATAGTTGATTATTCACGGTGATAAAATTTTGCTAGGGAATACTTCAAATAAAAGCAATATTATAAATTATAAAGTAACCACTACAACAAAGTAACACAACAACCAAGTATGGCCTTGCATATCACATATGCTATTATCGTACATGGAATACACATTTGGAAAGTCTATACGACTTACTTCAGGAAAAGAGTATTCAGTAAATACTTCGAAGTAACATTTTGTAGATACTGGCATGTTTATGAGGGTATAAACAAGCAAATATATTTTTTCTAGACAATTTTTATCATAATTAAATGAAAGTACGTGATGTGATATTATTTCTACTTTCTTTAAGTTCAAAGTTTTTTTAAGTAAATAAACATTCTCCTTTTTTGAAGTCGATTAAAATTACTACATACTCCGTTTTCTAAGCACTCTCTTTGGTACCGATGCTGTAAAGTTTATTTATCCTGTCATCTCGTAAAATCATCTCAGCTTCAATGTAAACTAGTTAATATCACTTATCCGTGATAAAGATATCCTTCAACAAAATAAATTTAGAACAAAAAATAACGAAAATATTGCCATGTTAAACTATAATCAATAGAGCAACACGAGGAGTTACTCTCATAAATAACGATTAGCTAATAATCAGTAGTTATTACAGAACCTATATCACTTGAAACATATACATATACGTCTAAATTATATTAATATAGACGTAGGTATGTTTTGTGTTAACATATCATTAGAACAAAAATAACGAAAATATTGCCATGTTAAACTGTAATCAATAGAGAAACACGAGGAGTGACCCTCATAAATAACGATTAGCTAATAATCAGTAGTTATTACAGAACCTATATCACTTGAAACATATACATATACGTCTAAATTATATTAATATAGACGTAGGTATGTTTTGTGTTAACATATCATTAGAACAAAAAATAACGAAAATATTGCCATGTTAAACTGTAATCAATAGAGAAACACGAGGAGTTACTCTCATAAATAACGATTAGCTAAAAATCAGTAGATATTACAGAATCTATATCATTTCAAACATATACATATACATCTAAATTATATTAATATAGACGTAGGTATGTTTTATGCTAACATCAAATGTAGCGCGAAGGCGAACGCGACTAAATGAATATTGACTCAACCGCACTGGGATATGTCAATCAAGCAGCGTCACAAATACAGAGTCAAATTTTGAATTATATTTCATACTTCGATTTTCTAATAAACTATAATCAATTCCTTTCCTCACCACAGTTAATTTTAATATTAAATTCAAAATTTTACATATATGTATATATACATGTACCTATGTAGACTTTAGAACTTGTAACAGAAATTGTTTGCTTCGAAATGTGAATCCGTGATTGATATAGTTTGAGTCCATATATGATTAAGTTTTAAAGAATAAGACAATGACAAATCTACTTTTGATAATGTGTTATGAAATAAATGTTTTAAATTATTATAAAACCAATTTGTCAGACTATCAGAAAAGTAACAGAGAGTTAAAGTAGATACATATATAGGACATAGTTAAATTGAAGATGAAGTCTTACCTTGTTGAATATATTTGGAGTTAATTTTGTAGAAATTCATTATTCATAATTGAATGAAACTACGTGATGTAGTATTATTTCTACTTTCTTTAAATTCTTTACCACGACCTAGGTTTCGTTGTATTACAACATTTTCAGGTGGGCTATTAGCAAAGATTCTCTCGCAATGTTTGATAATAGCCCACCTGAAGATGTTGTAATACAACGAAACCTAGGTCGTGGTAAAGAACTTAAAGAAAGTAGAAATAATACTACATCACGTAGTTTCATTTAATTGTGTCTTACCTTGTCTTTTGAAGCCCACTTTTTTAGGGGTAATGACATGTCTGATTAACGTAACGACATATACTTGCCAGAGATTTGTGGGTATGGTAGCGCCCTCTTCAACCTGAGCCCCAATTAGATTGCACCACTAGCGTATCGTTTTCTCGAAGCTATTTAACATATTCTTTTCATAGTTTTGTAATATCATATTTCAAACCAATGAATTGTAATTCAAGTATTGGGCCTTTCGACACAAAATATTTTACAAAACTAAAAAATTAAATGTGCAATGAATGAAATAACTCAAATATTTTTTAAATTAGATGGATAGTGAAAAGTGTATTTAGGACATGGTTTTGTACGTAAATCTCATGCCTTTTTAAAGCTAAACAATCACCGAATTTGGGTTTGATTCAAAAGAAATATTTTTCCTCGGATAAGGATTTTATTTTAATTAAATTTATTTTATTTTAATTAAATTTATTATACTTTTATACATTTTCGCCTTTCTAAAATAAATAATTCAAAACGTCTTTTAAAAAAAGAGAAATAAATATTGAGACAGAAAATAATGATTTATTACCCAAATATTTTTGCTAAATACTCATTACATATTATTATGGTGCCATCTACTACTACTAGCCATCTACTTTTATCAGTAATCTTAGCAATAAAATATAATAATATTTTATTGCTAAGAAAGAAAATGTCTCAAATAGTGATGTAATTTTATATTAGATATAAGTCAATTATGAGTAAAAGCACCTGAATAAAACATGGTAAATCCAATAGGTTTCCATTTAGATCATTCTTTAGTATTTTAGTCTCTTTATGGAAAGTAAATTTTTGCTATTAAACATTCTACTTCTACGCTTTTAAACACAAAAATTCAGGCGATAAGTATCCCGTATCGCAATTGACATTAATTGAATACATATTGAATAAATTTCGGTAAACCTAGACGGCAAAATTGATAATAAATTTTCTTCATACTTTTCTTACTATTGCTAAGATAAAAGGACGGGATAATGGTTTTTATTGCTTTTGAGAAAATTCTGTTGAAGATAAATTGTGTATCAATTTTCATTCGATATTCTATATATCTATGGCGTATCCCTCAAAGTTACACCTAAAATTGGGAATGAAACTGTTTATCTCTTACGTCTATTATACCATAACTAAATATAAATATACCAACTGTACTCTAAAAATGATATATGCCAGTAAAACCCTTCGAAACTGTGCACTAAACATCATGAATCAACAGCCATCTACTTTTATCAGTAATCTCACAAAAATAATTTGGATTTGGATTTTCATCTATCATACCATTTATAACAAAACCACCTCGACAATTGACAGTTGATCTAGCCAGAGCATTGGCCAAAAAATAATTTTTGATCCTACAGATTTTAATGTTTATTTCGAACATATAGATTTTTATGGGATTAATTTCGTTTAACTCTTTACATCGTAGGGTCCATGTTTTCGCCGCGTGTTTATGTTAGGTAAATAATTGAACAAATCTTTCTGAAATTAATTTGGCAACGAAAAAGAAAAATGTTTGGTTGAAAAAGGCATAAACTTAATCGAACTTTAGAAACTTATTTATAACCGCCATGTTCTTGTGAGAACCTAAACAATGATTACTAAATTAAATATTAACAGCGGGTGATTAGTGTAATTTACACTATATAATATATTGGTCCGTTATTATCAGCTAGCTTATATACGTGACTTCGTTTATGTATATATTGGACGTCATTAGGATGTATTGACATAATATACATATATTGTTATTCAAACAATTCAAAAATAACTTGCTAAAAAGTTATTTTTGAATTATTTACTAAATGTTGTTTGCTATTTTATTGAATTTTGCTTACCGACTAGTAGCAAGCTAAGGTTAATAAAAATAATTGAAAGAAAATATGGCGTTTTTGAAAGAGGGAAGTTTAATAAACATTGTTATTAAAAAATTTTATAGTTACATTAATATTTATTTTAAAGATTATTCAACTGCAGTAAAATTCATATTAATTTACGTAAAAAGACATTTTAGCGACAAAGAACATTTCTCCAACGTTCGAGATTTATTAAAATATTCTATTCTGAAAGTTAGCAACAGGTTCGGTAATAAAAGTCAAGTGTGTTCGATAGAAAAATGGCTTTCATTTCACTGTCATTGAGATGTTCGGTTCTTAACAGACCGGCAATTGCGCGTTAATTTCGTGTCATATTATTTGCTTTAATTTATTGTTTTTATTTTTTTGGTTGCTCATGAATTACTTTTGTTCGGTAAATTGCTTTCAGTTAAATTATTGGAAAGTAAAGTCCTTTTTTATAAGTACCTCACAATATGAGAACTTACGTAACGTTACGTTACTTCTAGATATCTACGCTTTTCCTTCATTCATCCAAAATACAATATATGAGTTATTCTTGTTTTCACCGTTCACAAACTGATGGATATATAAATTATCTTTTTACTTTATTATGTAGTATCACTAAATGATATTCTCTCGTCATTTTGTAAACTTAAATATTACTTGAAAACTAATATAATTTCAGGACAATTTAAGATAACAATCGGGAATATTTCACCTTGGTCTTGTTTTATATGATTTGTACGTGTATATGTTTGTATGCCGACACTGTTAAACTCGAAGACTTTACTATGACAGCTAGATAAATTTGTATTATAAATAATGTTCTTACCAGCCGGAACATATGAAGAGGCATAAACAATCCAGGAGTGTCTGCAGTACATTACCAATTTATTGTTCACTTGATTAATGCACAATGAATATTTAGAAATAAGTACCTCTTGTTGTATATTATTTTGCAGTTATTTTATTTGAACAGAAACATATAATTATGTAAAATTAAGTAGTTATGTCAACTTAATACAAAATTTATAAATAGTATTCCTAAAAAATTCAGTATCAAACATATCATCAATTTTTCCATCGTTAGCTAAAATACATGCGAGTGGATAATCGCCGAAAAGGGTATGTATATAACAATAATAATAAATACACATTCAAAGAATTTAATAAAGATATAATATCGAAATACTGTCCGGTATCGTATCGTCTGTTTACGAATGGCAAATATTTGAAATTTGGTGCCGGGACGCAAGCTTTAGAATGGCACACTGGTACAAGATAAAGGCCCCATATTGAAAGCTCGAACAACAGCCCGCAGCCGAAGCTCTTTGCGGTATTTCCGTGGTAAGCTTTGATATACTTGTATATTTACGGTTTGGGTTGCAATATTATGACTTTCACACAAAACCAACTTATTGCAAGTGCTAACATTTGTTTGCATATAGGAATATACTGTGTATTTTGTGTTTATTTGAGTGTCTTCAAACAAACATTTCATATCTGATTATCTTTATTTAATTTCGTTTTGTTATATTTATTACAAATGGAGTAATGTCTGTATGAGATTATTCTCAGTTTCATCACACTATAATTTAAAAACGATTTCTTAATGCTCATTGATACTGTAACTTTGTTTCATTTACATGTATTTTGATTTATATTACATCAATTGACATTGATTTACATATAAAATAAGCAACTGCCTGTATGCGATGATTACTGTGGTATGATAAAAATAGTAATATTTTATTTCCATGGTTTTGGGATTGACAACGTTATTTTTTTACAATTCTAATCAATAGTTGTATTCTGAATTCTACTTGTGTCGTAAGAATTAAGTTTCTAAGTCTGCTGATAAAATGGGAACATTTTTCTCCACAGAGAAAATATATTACTTTGGAAAAGCGTTGCAAGTAAAAGCAAAACGTTCAAGCACAAGGCTGATGGATTATTAATATTGAATTTATTTTCTGTGCTAATTTATTTACTATGTTTAAATATGCGCGACATCTTAAAGAAACTCGTAACAAACAGCTCAGAGGATAAGCAAACATTTAAAAACCTAGATAACGAATATATTGTAAATTCTATTGCTGAATTTAAAAATGACTGTTTATTTCAATGAGAATCGGCTATCATTAAGATAATAGAAAAAGAAAAACATAAGGAAACTATACAACCTAAGAAAATTAGAGAGTAAACAAAGAAATGCTAAATGACGGAATAATTTATAAGCATGATCGTAAATTTGATAACAAAATAATATTTTCCTGTGATTTTCTGCAGACATTAAGAACGAAAGGATATAAAAAGTATGTCTGTATATGAAAAGTTAGGCTTAATGACAAAGTCATTTTAAACACTAAAGGAAATTAAACTAAATTTAAAATTGGTGTAAATTTTGCTATTTGTTCGAAGGTGTCAAATCATTGATGAAAATAACAAATGCCGTGGACTTTCAGACCTGAGTCAACGCACATCAGCGACCTTTATCATACTATGACGATTGACAGCTTAGTACAGCAAAAGCAATATTTAAAATATTCGTTATGAAAAAAGGCTTTTTGACGCATTTTTTAAGCCATTTTATCGTTTTTGATTTGGATGGAAACATCATAGGATATCATGGGTACAGTATAATCGATAACTATAAAATAGTCTTTCCAAAATTAATTTTACAAGACGAACCATGGAATATTAGGGTAGCACCGAGGCTTTGCCAGCCCTAAAATTTTATTGTCACCTTTCATAACCCGCATCGACCTGATGAATTTCCACTCCTATTGTTTTAATTTTCCCTTCCAATGTCGTAGAGATATTCTTTCACTTTTAAGCATTCACGGATAATTTGTAACCGCTTTGAAAGTCTAGCAAATATTGTAAAAATTAAAAATAAGTTACTTGATTAAGACGTGTTGAAAGGAGCGAATCTTTCGACACGTAACTTCCCACGTTACTTAACGTATACGTTTTACATTTGGCTTACTTAACTCATACATTTGTTAACGCTGCTTAACGTATACCTTATATCTTTGATGTAATTGATTATACTCTTTGTTAATTTAAATTGTGACCTGTGAATATTTGAATATAATACGGTGAAAATTATTAATCAAAGATCCATTTCTTATTCCTTTGGATTGATATCTTAAAACATTATTTCTATAAAAATCAGCCATATTTGTGGAAATACCAGTGTGGGATCACTCGCGTAGTGAACACTGGTATAGCAACTAAAAATTAATATGTACAGGTTGTCCAGTGGCAGATTTCAAAGTTTGAACAAACATAGTTTCTGAACGCAACACATAAGAGGGGCGCGGGGGGCGTCGTTAGAAGCGCAAGCGGTGCGGATGTTTTAGTAGCCATGGAACAGTGGAGTGGAGAGCACCGCGCTTTTGCCGTCGAGGCGTACATTTCGAGTGGATTTCGCTGTCTGTAGCACGCCGTCGATTTAATAATCGTTACAGTATTCGTCGATTACGTGATGGAACATCGATCAACCTCATTCAGTCATGGGTAGCAAGGTTCAGAGCTATAGGATCAACATTAAATAGGCCCAGGCCAGGACCTACACCATTGGTAGCCACGGATGAAAATGTCGAGCGTGTTATGGTTTCTGTCGTTGAAAATCCCCGTTTATCACTGCGTACACGTTCATCGATATTGGGAATTCCGAAATCAACTTTACAGGTAATAATGCAAAAAAAGCTCAAGTTCCAACCATATAAAATTCAAATTGTTCAAGATTTACACGATTGTGACTTTGAATTAAGAAAAACTTACGCGGAGGTGATGTTGTTGAGATTTCGTACTGCTGCCCGGATGGGCAACATATTCTTTAGTGACGAAGCTCACTTTCACATTGGAGGATATGTGAATAAGCAGAACTTTCGTTACTGGGATGTCCACAACCCAAGACAAATGCATCAAGAGCCTTTACATATGCCTAAAGTAACAGTCTGGTGTGCCATGTCTGCATCTGCAATCATAGGGCCTTATTTCTTTGAAAATCAACTTGGCCAAACTGTAACTGTGAATTCGGAGAGATATGCCCAGATGTTAAATGACTTTTCACAGTAGAACTACAGAATAGTCCATCCTTCAACCAAAACACATGGTTCCAGCAGGACGGGGCCACAGCTCACACTGCTAATGTGTCCATGAATGCAGTGCGGCAGTTATTTCCAGAAAAAAACATATCCCGAAACGGTATCGTACCGTGGCCACCTAGGTCACCCGATTTAAGCCCATGTGACTTTTTCTTATGGGGATACTTAAAATCCGTTGTCAATACAGACAAGTTGCAAATCCGAGCACTCTGACACAACTTAAAGAAAATATTCGAGCCGAAGTCAGTAGGATACCCCAGTCGCTCTGCAAACGCGTTTTTGAAAACATGCGTGCTAGAATCGAAGAGTGTGTCAGACTCGATGGCCGCCATTTGGAAAACGTGGTTTTTAAGAAATGAAATCCGCATTTGTTGTTATAAAGTTAAAATAAACCTACTTTGTATTAGAGGTGTAGTATTTTTTTTACAATTTTCCAAACATTGAAATCTGATACCTGTATATATATTACTTGCACGTATCTCTATAGCCGACACTCAAAAATATTAAAAGTTCAGGAGGTGGTCCAATTAAGTACTGAACATATTTTTTTTAATTCAACATATATTGTATCGTTTGAAAAGGCTACTAATAAGGGACTCAAAGCCATTTTTTCGTAATTATAGCTAGTATATCTGCAGAGATATAACTGAAAAATAAGTAAAGAAATACGTTCCCTTATTTTCAAAACTATTCTACTTAAATCATGAAAAAAATACAGTCTTTAAGAGTCAACGCAAAAATCATAGAAAGAATATTCTAAAGCGATCACTCTAGATATTAATCTTTTTTTAAATATGCCCCGTTTTTGTATATTTGAAAGGTAGTGTAAGCAATATATTCATGTTCAAAAAAATTAATGTTTCTAAACAGTTTAATAGAAATACTTTGTACGGTTAAATATTTATAAAGCCTAAATATATAGAACTCTCGTAATGCTAGTTTTGTTGTTGCTTAGTAAGTTTTCTTAAAATAAAATTTATACTAAGTGTACATTAAAATTTCTTAACAAATGTATTTTTCCCAAAAAAAGAAATGGTTAAAATATATTTACCACTACGAGATATATCAATCCCCTTAGTAAAATTGCCACACTTTACTCCCTTAATTCTCTGAAACTAGTTACTAATTTACTTATCAGGGAAAACAGTTTTATACAAAATATGTAGAAAATTTTACGCTCTGTTTTTCAGTAATGGCTATTTTTACATGACTCGCACGGAAAACTAATTTTCCGCATAAAAGTATCTTTTATTTCATTTTTTCAAAGATTACAGCGCAATCGGCAAATTTTAAAACTGAAAACTTAGAATATTAATTAGCAAGTTGAATTTAAGAACTATGCTAAGGTATAAACTATCTTTGACTTTTTACAAGATTTAACACATATTTTTGTATCTCTGTTTCATACCTCTATTTACAGATCGCATAGCGTCAAATGTGCCTCCAGGGAAACAGATTCTTGATTGTCTTGGGCGAGAAATCTTTATAAAATATATCATAAGAAAATAATATTTTCTACAATATCCACTTTTTTCAAGCTGATAGAAATTTATTTTAAGAACAGTCTGCATGTATCAATTCTTACCATTTTCATTCTTTTCTTTTCGTCTTAAGTAATTTACCATTATCAGACTTTAGAAGCCTTTTTAAAAAAATATGATTTGAGTTTTATATCATTAAACTATAGTCCTAGCTTCTACCTGAGTCAATATCAAACTTTGTTTTCAGCACATTTTAAATTTTTATTTATTTAACAGTAACTTTTGCCTCTGAATTTGCCCACGTGGATCACTTGTTTTATATAGTTGTTTGTGATAGTAAGATACTGAGTTAAAGGTTTATCAGGTCATAACCAATAGTAGGCCGGTACTTTTTTTTCTGTAAGTCTTCACTTATTGAAGTCATATCAAAAGGCATCAATAAATTCAACAGCTGAAACTTTACGTAATTTCCATAAGTGGTTTTTAAGTTATGCCATTACAAAGAAAGATAACTGAACATGACAGGACAATAGAAAAATATTTCGAATACGTTGAACAGTTCATATTATTGAATAATTCGTGTTGTTTATAAGAGTCTAAAAAATATATAAAAGAAACCCTCTTGCAAATCCGTCCAGTAGTTATTACTGATGCTCGAGTAAACAAGAACATGAGCCACATAAAAATTCCAAAAATCATGGTGTCCGTTCCATTCTAAAGCTGTTTTATGGCATCTTAACTATCATCATATATACATATAATAAAATATGTATAGATTATCAGAATATTATTATTGTACGCATGTAACAATATACGTAGCAAGTCGATTGTCGCCCCTTTCTAATCATTGTACCGATTGGAAACCGCAAGTTTATGTAATTCTGATGACAAATTATATTTGTCATCAGAATGCAGATGGAAGGAGGGATCATAAGGATATATCAAGGGTTAAAAGAGAACCCATTAAGTTTCGGCTTATTTTATTTATCTCGAATAAGTCCTTTGGTTGCATATTACAACGGGAGGTATTTGATGATGGCGGAGGAAGGTGGCCACAGGAAATTTTCAATGATTAATAGTAATCCGTCAAATTTGTGTACGTTTCACTTGTGTCAAGGAGTCGTGTGGTTACATATTATAACCAGGAGAAATTGACAACATAGGAGGGAGGTATACATGAGAACATAACGCGAGAACATATCTAACAATAAACATATCGCGTTAGGGCTCTTTTGATTCGTCGTAAAAAGCAAAACGAAGGTTTTAGTTTTCGTAGTTCTTGTACATCAAAAATTTTATCAATTTCTAAAAAAAAAATATATTTTATATATTAACGTATTTCACAATTTAAAAAAAAATCGAATAATAAAAAGGACAATTATTTATTTATTTACTTTAATATTATATTTAGTTCTCAATTTTATGTAATAAATTAATAATTTGAAAAAATGGACGATAACAAATTGTTTCCTCTCGAGGAAGGCAATTTATACCCGACCATGGCAAAACTTAGCATTCATTCAAAAGTGCAGAAAGCTAATAAACCTCGACAAAATGTTCAGTACAATTGAAATTTAAACAACGTATCATTGTGGTCATCATGAAGGGGAAGTAATGGTTTTAAGTACTTCAATAAAATACCATTCAAGACTGGAAAACAATTACCAGATGAATTTTGAAAATTGAAATTGTATTAAGGGTTTTATTTTTCCGGAATTTTAAGACGACATATCCAAAATTGTCTGTGAAATGTGAATGCATACGTTTTGAAAAAACCCTTTACAAGGCTACACATTTGGTTTGCGATTTTTGTATTATTTTCTTTTATTTTAAAAACGAGCAAAAACATAAAAATTACTCCTATAATGAAGAAATAGTAAACTTAGAGAAAAACAAATCTTTGTGGAAAACACAGCTACAATAGCGAAAAATATCTCCAGTTCATTTAAGAGTAGGAGCACATAACATAATTGTGGATTGAACTAACTTTATACCTCAGACAAAAATTGATTACACTTGATGCTTGGTCTTGTCTATTTTACAATATGATGGAGAAACTCTTTCGTGAGGTTGATTGGTATTGTGCCTCTTCAGGATCCATCTACTCACGATTCGTCTAAAAGACGAGGCAAATCACGATGTTGTCTGTGTCTACGCTACAAAGATTGGGGTACTCTAAAATTGCTTAAATTGCATAAAGAATATGTGTCGCACCTATTCTATTGACTTAAAATTTGTGCCAAATGTCAAAAATAAATTAGGGCTACAATATAAAACCATTAAAGTTATGTTGATAAAGATCTAAATAATTATCACAAAGTAAAAATAATTCGTAAGCGAACAGAGGTATCCAACGTTGTCCCTGTGATTTTGCATGTTATTTGATATACTCGTGTATAGAATTTAATATTAACGAAAAAAAAACTTGATTTGTTATTTAGTTCATATTTCAATGTACTATTTGATATTTCAACTAAGCACTCAAAATATAACTCATTGAATTGTAGTAATGTCATTTGTATGTTTCAAATTTTAACAAAACTGTTATATACTGTTATTACATTTATAACAACTAATTAATATTATGTCTGATACATTATATGTATGTGTATATATATATATATATATATATATATATATATATATATATATATATATATATATAGAATAATGTTAAAAATATTAAGGTCGGGTGAGTGTGCATAACAATTTCATGAAAATTAAAAAAAGCCAGGAAAATGCATTAGGGTTGTTTAATTTGTTCCTTGTGCAAAATTATGTAATTTTAAAAGCAATATATAAACTAAATCTGTAAAATACACTATATTAAAGTTTGGGCATTTTAGCAGATATTTTAGTAATGAAGTGCAGTTCGACACAAAATGAGAGAGAAATAATATATGGCGCATATTTCAAAAGTTTTAATAGCAGAACGTGTTCAAATAAGCAACTCTAATAGTGCTAGGCATCGCACCGACTATTTGCGAAGAGTAAACAGTTGAGATTCGTTTGAGAGACGAGAGCTTTAAAGCGGCTGGCAGGCGTCAGTTGTACGCGCCATATTGGAAGCTTGAACAACAGCCCGGAGCTAAAGCTTTGCGGTGTTCCATGTTAAACTTCCGTCAACTGGCGTGTTCACTTTATAGACGCAATATTTGGCTCATAGAAACTATTTGTAGAAAAAGCCCATATACCTATTTTGAGCTATCTCTTTCACCAATATGAAGTAGGCTGAGATGACATCACACTCATATGTATAATTAGCTAAAGTATATATAACAAAACTTGTAAAGATAATTTTTTTGGGAACTTTCAGAGCGTACATTAGTACTCGAGTTATTAATGGAATCCTTCGTCCAAGATGCTTTGTGTAGAAAGTCTCTGTGTTGTTCGACTTGGTCATAGAAGCTATTTCAACGTGAGTGTCGCATACCGTATTATGTGACAAATTACTTTACTGTATTTGTTTCGAGAAAAACCAAAAACATCGTGCGGGGCTGATGATAAAACATATCGAAGGCATTTTTAAGTAAGTGAGTGAAAAAACGTTTCGTTGTAAAAACAACGACGACCTGCTTGATGATTACTTAGAACAAAAACAATGTTTTTACGGGTATATTAGGGGGAATGATGATTTGGGAGGAGGGCAGTTTATATAATATATCATTAAATGTACCCTTATGTTGGCTAATAAAGTGTAATTTGAAACATGATGGTGCTATTGCCGCTTTTGCCCCAAAATATACGTCTAAGAAGAGGATTCACTTGGACGAAAGAAAATTTAAGCATAGATTTTTTTTATGAAATAATCGTTTCAGGCACATTCTAACGTTTATCATATCTGATCTACTTACATTAATATGGCGAAGCATCAAAATCGGATAAATATGAAAATATCTGGTTGCTTATCAAAGCATGGACTCGACATTAATATGCCAAAATGTTTTATTGCTATCAGCCCAAAAGTAGTTTAAAAGGAAAAACGAAAATTGTGTAGGGATAGGATCACTACGTTAATCCAAAATATCGCCGTGGTCTTTCAAAAGGTGAGGAAATAGGAAAATTAAGTTGATAGATCCAGTCAATTGAATGCGCCAATCCAACATGGATTGGCCGCCTGATTCATTAGATGCAAACCCAAAAATAAGTTTTGGTACGTACAAAGTTATACCTTTGGTGAGAAAAATAATTGAAACGTCATCGTCATCGATCATTTAATTCGATGGATTTAACTTTTATGGAAGTTTTGTCTTCAAATTTTGTTAGCAGATTAATAGAAAGTATGTTAACACATATAAGGCAATTATTATTGATAGAGATGATTTGATTACTTATTAATAATAAAGTGTCATGTGTTATATTACGTAATATGTTTTTTTTAATAATGATCCTAAATATTCGAGTTATGCCATACACGCTCTTGTCAAATAGACTACACGAATGTGGTATCACATTAATATTGTTACCGTTAGCTTGGCCACAGATAACCGTAATCAAAAATCATCGAAAGTGTTCTGCATAGAAATAGATTTGCATTTTGATTATGATTTTATTTTTATTTAAAATATCCTATTGAGCCTTAATATTTGATAATATTTGAGATAATATAATCGTGGCAATATTAATGCTAGGATTTTTTATGACCTTTCATCTTATATATATTGATATTATTTTATGATCCTTGTAAAATAACCTCATACATACTTTGTAATGGCAATAAATAAATCATAAGACCACATTTTACATAGGCAGACAAAAATGACAGATATCATATGGCTGGATACAGTACACAGAGACTTTCAGATACGTAACATACGTTCACAGTGTATTCAAGTTTCTTTATTTATTTTAATATATTTTGTATTTGTTTTCAATATAATTTCCCAAAACAAGTTTCCACTGTTTAGATGCGGAATGGATTATTTGAGAAAAATCTACCTACGCATTTCAATAACTATTAGCGCTAATTCCTTTTTAACCAACATATGCACAGCTTATGAAATAGCTAAGGCTATTCATAGGCTGTGCATATGTTGGTTATTCTTATTCTATATAATTCAGCTTTAGATAATCACGCGGAAACAAGAGCAGTTAGTGGTTATAGACCATGAGGTTAACACAGACCAAAGAAACATTTCTTTAGGGAGCTAAAAATGAATTTAGTAAAAAATGTCTCATCTGAGTTGCAAAAAAGTAAAATGAAAGCATATAACTGAAAACTCTTTTATTAGGGAAATATAAATATAATTTTTTTTAATATTTTCTTGGTGGAACACTAAATGCCCACGAAAAAGTGGGAACGAGAATAGAACCTGATTGCTACAATGACGACTTTCGTAAGTCGGTAGAGGCGCGTTTCGTTAACAATATTTTCACAGTTTATAAGTAAAAAGAATGTTAACTTCATCCGCAGCTAATACTCAGTATACATATATATATATATACATATATATATATATATATATATATATATATATACATGTATATATATATATATATATATATATATATATATATATATATATATATGCATATCCATATATAATATTAACAAAAGTGCTGCGAATGAGCGAAAACGCTGATAGCCCAAGATCAAGATTTGAATCCTAACACAGTCCCAATCATATACGCTATATATATGTTTTTTCAACTTCGTATCCATGTAATTTCTAATTAGAACCCGATTAAATTTGGACATTTCAATATTTCCCTATATTTAGCTTTTTCCTCATTTAGAGATGATTCCGATATATTATTTAAAATAAATCATAATTTTGTTTATCGTTCGAATTTATTACCGAAATATTTTTTTAATTACATGTCAGTGTATAAATAAATCGATCGTATTGTTTCTATTTTAGTATTAAAATATGTTCTTCAAGCAATATGACTATAATAGTGATAAGCACTTTAAATATATTTTAAGTTAACTATATTTAACTTTAAAGAAATTACGTTGTGCCTTAAGGGTTTCAAGCAAATACTTCATTAATTTACTCCGGTGATTGGAGAAGATGGTTCAGGCATTACAGACAATGAATAAAATTTTTAAAAAGACGGTATTTTTCTGAATATAAACCATCAGAAAAGAATAAAAATAAACTACTTTCTATAAATAGAATGAAGATATATTATACTTTTATGTATTTAAAATCATTAATAAGAAATAAAAATATTTATAAAAATCTGAAGGAGTACATAATAACTTTCTAGACTTTATACAATGTTATTTTTTCTGTGACTCAGACAAAATAACATTGTATAAAATCTTTTATAAAAAACAAAAATATGATAAAATAATCAAAATGTATTTTGACATTCCTTATATATTTCTGAGTAAAAAGACCTGCGTTGCTCTTGATATATTACAATACATTTATATACACGTTTTATTGGAAATATTTTACTCAAAGTTCAGAAACACCTTTTTCGCTGGTAGGAATTTTAAAATGAAGAAAGTTTAGTGAATGAATGAATAACATATTGGAAATTCTATTTGAAATATATTCGCCCTCTCGAGAAGAGTTCTTGTTGAAGTTCCATTTAATTTATTATGCCAAATGGTAAGCCCTCGCCTATGTGGTTTTTTTGCTTCCACTATTCGACGCGTACCTTTAGTTAAAATTCCTGTAATTTAATAGACAACCCAACAATAGCAAATAAATGAGTCAGTAAATTATTTTAACAATTACTTCTATTTTCGATAAAGGTTAAAATAAAATACTACGAATAATCGTTTTAGTGAACTATTCCCAACTCCCTTTACGGTCGTAAAGTTTAAAAAGTCTACAACGCACCCAGAAAGTTAATTTTTATCGTTACCACGACAACGTAATAGTTTTATATTTTTCTTGTCGAATTTTCTTTTACTAAAAGTAAAATGTGTTAAATAAATCACGAGTGAAAATCTAAATAAAATTTAATTCAATAAGGAAAAACGCGATGTGTCATTTGCTATTTGCAAAAATTGAATCTCCCGAAGTTATTGCGCTAATATCTAAATATAAATTATAACGACTTTATTCTCTAGTTTTAAAGACGAAACAAATGAAGTAAGCTAGTTAAGAAGAAGGTTATTAGAAGAAAAAATAGTTTTGCTTTTGTAAGTATTGAAACCAGTATTAAAAACTTCGAATTCAAGTCACAACTGATCTTGGAAAGTCAAATAAAATGTTCCAAAAAAAAGGAGTGGAGAAAACTTGAACTGTTGTTAATCACTAAAATGCGAACAGATAAAATATTAGGGAAAGAGTGTAAAAATCTGTCAAGCACGAGTGGAACTCATACTACCAGGGTTCCCTAAACTTTTAGGGATTTGTAAACATTTACGTAACGTTCCTATTAAACTATTTAGAAAATTTTAATTTTAGCACCAAAATAAATCTACTGTACCTTTCACAGGTGCATATTTAAAAAAAATGATGTAATATAACTACAAATTAACATTTTTTCCCTTACCCGTGCTATGAGACCTTGCTTTTTGCCAAATTTCTTCTTGATTGCGTTGACTCAGAACCTTAATTTTTTATAGCTCCAAGGTCCCGTATACCTTGTAGTATTTGACATATTTTCAACTTGAAACCTTGACGCGTCTTGGCATAGCGACAGACGGACAAAGAAGTGATCCTACAAGGGTTC
Organism: Druceiella hillmani; assembly: GCA_039881145.1. NCBI lineage: Eukaryota > Metazoa > Arthropoda > Insecta > Lepidoptera > Hepialidae > Druceiella > Druceiella hillmani. The sequence goes on from JAYKKI010000101.1 coordinate 130,416, forward strand.
CTTTTTTCCTTTTTAGGTACGGAACACTAAAATAAGAATAGAACTAGCACTACGAGGGTTCCGTACACATTTCGGCACTTATAAACATTTAACCGTATATGGTATTTCTATTAAGCCATTTAAATACCTTAATTTTTCACAATATAAACATATTGCAACCTATTATATACTATATTTTTCACAGGCGAAAAATTATAAAATTTAGGATACTTGCTATAGTTTTCCTATAATTTTTTAGTTAGATTAAACTAACCCTGTTTTCTCATGATTTTTGTCAAAGTAGTAATGGAAAAAAGGCAGTGGTATGTCATACTTTTTTCATGTTGTTTAGGATATCTTTTAAATAAGCAATTTAAAATTGTGAAAAAAATATTTTTGTGTTATATTTTTTAAAATCTTTATTTATCTGCTCTTTAATTGTCATGCAAAGATTTAAAAAAATTGATGGCATAAAATACGTGCAAAATATGTGGGTTGATAAAAATTATGCATTTTTGTACCAACTTTTAAATTTCTACGTGGTGTGGTTTCTGAGAAAGTCAGCTTGGAAAACAGAAAAATGTGAATGTATTGCATGCTGTCTTTCGTAAGCCTAAAAACCTGGAAAATATTTTAAAAAGTTATGAAATCACTAAAACGATCTACTATGAAAATCATGAAACTAGATTAATTTGTATGGTTTTCCTACAACCTTTGCGTGGGTTTTCGAAAACCTAGTATTTTCGGTAAAATACGGGAAGTGGGAATATAAAATATGTTCCCCCCCACTATTTTTGCATATTTTTCAGTATATATCTGAAAATATAATAACTAAAATAATGAAAAAAAAATTTTTTTTCAAATTCTTATAACTAAGCTTTTTAAATAACATTTCAAACAGTATTAAAAAAATTCGAGTAGTTACTTAATTTTGTCTTCCCAAAATTTCCTCATGAAATTATTGAGTTTTAACTATTGCCATATGTGCGATATCATATGTTTTATTACTGTGTGAAATTTAAGTTTCTACATAAAGCGGACGGACATACGGAGATAAACTTGAGTGATCTTTTAAGGGTCCGTTTTTCCTCTTAAGGTACAGAACCCTAAAAATAGTTTGCACGTTAATCTTATGAATGAAACTATGTCCTTTCGTTTTCTACAAATTACACGAATTCATTTACAAATGACGAGAATTTTTCAATAAATATCACAGCGCTATTGGTAGATGTAACTGCATTCTTCCCGGTATCTTATTGCGTAGAATGCAAGCGAATGACAAAATCACACGCCTCCGTCTGATGTAGAAGGCGTTTCGAAAGCTCGAACCCAGAGCTTTTTCGGCAATATTATATTAAACTCCGCACGACTCACTTGTTTACGTTTTAAGTAACATTTTACTTTGATCGCGATTTACATACACGTGTATATAAATTCATTTTGCCCCCAAGCTCCGTGTTGTTTTAATTCATTGCATTCCAGGTCGCAAATACCTTTTATACAAATTACCAGTGATTACGAAAGGCTTACGAAATCATTTAAAATTAGGGACAATTTAAAGATAAATTTTGTTAAACGGGTTTTGGTATATTTAAAATTGCTTTAAGGTTATTTTCATTTAATTTTAAATTTAAACTTAATTAAAGTACTACGTTATTTAATGCACATTCTGTACGAGATTTCAGCCGTAATTTCGGTACAACTTTCAACTTTTGGGCTGAAGTTGTTTTTCTTTTTAACAAAAAAGGAAAAAGCTTCTGCTAAGCGAAATAAAAGAAAGACAGCTTCGGTTAAAAGGGAAATAAATTTTGATGCAACTTTTGATTGGGTTTTGTATTCACTAGAAATTTTGTAAGAAAATTGTAATGCTCGCAAAAACACAGATAATTTATGAAAACGGTTTAAAATTGAAATCGGAAGTTTTAAATCGTTTAAAAAAATACGTAAGTAACCACAAGATAAATAAAATAAATAAGTATAATTGTTAAACAAGTTTTAAACAATGAAATGTCGTAACTTTCAGCAAAGATGCATATCCTGTTAGTCACTGTACACTGCGTGACTGGTAGTAAATGTATATTTTACTATTGTTTGTCGCGCTAAATTTTTATTGTATATTTATATTTTGCAAGGAATTCGTATTGAGTATTAATTACTCTACACAATGTTCTTGAGATCAAAAATCATTTGACTGGAAATTGATTGGCCATTTCCAATTTAAGTCTAGTCATCAAAATCCAGTCATCCAAATCTATGTAGTATTTTCATTTGACCGCGAATCTTGAAACTTGGAACAAAGGAAGTTCCATGGCAATAACAAAGGAAAAAATCGTTAACTTCTAATTTTATGTGGAATGATTAACTTGTGGCTAACTTTATTTTCAGATTTTTCAAGTTTTTGTATAATTTTAAAGTATCTTCTACCTAAGCTTTACCATAATAGGATATAATGGCATGAAACACCCAAGACGTGATTTATTGGCATTTGAGTGCACTTGAGTGAAATAAGGCAGAAAAAATGATGAATATCATTAAAGCAGCATCTTTATTTTAACATGAGGGCGGGCAACCGATAAAAATAACCGACATCATGAGCATAGCGCTGGGCAAGAAGCAGTAAAGGTAGATTTTAAGTATCAAGTGGTGATAGTCATGCAGGCTTAGAATGTGCAAGCTAACTAACGTGACTGACATATGTTAAGACATGTCCCACAATGCTAATATTGTTCATATGAAAATTTATAAACTTCAGTTTATTTTTTCAGTTTTGTCTTTTTGAGTTTCCGTCCCTCAAAATATAAAAAAAAGAAACTCTTAGAGGATCAAACGGTTATCTTTCCGTCCGTCTGTCCGTCCGTGCAAGGTCTCAGAAACGTCTAGAGATATCAAGTCAAAATTAATATAGTATACTGAAAAAAAATGTAAGGCTATTGCCTTACATTTTTTTTTGGTTCACGCAAGAAAGATAGCATACTGTTTATTATTCATGTAATAATCAAAACCTATCACAAATGCCACAAAGTGATTGTTTATTATAAAAACACCCTTCAATTCTACTAGACATGATGAATAGTATTTTCTTAAATCTTAAACTTTTCCCTAATAAAACGTTCAAGAAAACTTAGAAAGCTATAGTTGAAGCTACTAGTTAGTTTAATAAAGCCAAGTGTTTTATAATTTTAAGTACTGCGATTTTCATAAATGTACAGAAAAGTCGGGAAATAAAAAACAATTTAAATACTTCAGTTTACTCCGTTATTAATTTGTTTTATTTATCGAGCACAAATAGCATTAAGAAATGTTTATTAAATACCCAACGTACCCGTTATTTATTTACCCAAACGGGAAGAAGGGATATTTATCCACCGTTTATCTCCACCATTGACAGTCGCCACTGTTAGTTGTGGAGATAAACGGTGGATAAAATGAAAGCTCCTCGATCTAAAATGAAAGTTCTCGAAGAGACAAAATATATGGTTATGACTTACACGCAAATGCGCCCATTTTTTTCAATAGCATATAAGAATTACTGAAAACAAGAAGATTTGTATTTTAATGCAGTCATAAATAACTTTTTAATAGCTACAACCGAAAACACAATAGTCACTCACGATCGTGAGTGAACATGACGCAAAGAAATACAACGAAAGAACATGTCACGGTACAAGACGGCAGATGTCAAATCGCTCGACGGTAATGTACACAAGAGAATGCTTCTGTCGTGTGAATCCACGATCATGACGTACGCTTGTTAGCGACGCCACCTTCGCTCCGCACTAAACCCTCGCTGGACCGGAAACAGTTCGCGACAGGATGTTCACAACCCATCAGAACGAGTCTCCAAAAATAGCAAGCGACAAATGTTACGACTTAGGTAGCGAATTTAACAATGAGGTTATGTGCTGCCAGAGCTGTGGCGCAGCAATAACACTTGGTTATGTTGTCTTTTATTGTATCTGTGTTTTTATTATTTTATTATATATGTACTATTCATTTCGGCTGTATAATAAGGGTAAAACAGTAATAAAGTTTTTTGTAATGACAACATAAAAAAACACCTACTATGTTGTTGAAGCGTTGCTTCCATTAAGAACAAGTTATACGCTTATTAATTAATAAATCAAGCGCACGTCACAACGTACTCAAGTTAGAATCCAATTGTAGTTGATATCTTCTGAAATAATTAATGCATGTTAATCGAAATAATTTTAATCGAATGTTCTATTCATTTGCCTAGCTCTCTAATTACAATTTCTCTATATATAGGCTCTGATTAAAAATCACTTTAACGTTTAATATTCCACAAACTGGATTTAAAATAGAAAAATAGTAGAAGGTATTGGAAAATTTCATTTCCAAAAACTTTACTGTAGACTAAAACTGTAGAAAGTTTATCTTAATACAAATGGAAGGGAGACCGGAAAGAACATAATGAATCTACATGGATTCATTATGTTTTTAGGTTGTTTCCTTATTTCGGTGTGGAACCCCAAATATGTTTAAATACTTATATAATTATCGCTTCGTTATCCGTCTGTCTGCCTGTCTGTCCATAAAGAGCCTTTTTTTCTCGAACTCGTGGAGATATCAAGTTGAAATGAGTATCAAACACTTAGATATACAGTCTCTTGGAGCTGTAAAAAACTCGAGCTTCAAGTCAACGTATTAAAAAAAGACTAAAAATACGGTCGTTTATTCCCCATTTTTTTGACGTTCGTAAATAAATCAAAACCCATAGGGTACTTCCCGTTGTCATTGACTTAGAATCATGAAATTTGGCAAGACGCAAGGTCTACAGCATAAGTAAAGTAAAAATCCGAAAATCGTTAATTTGTAGTTACATCACGTAAAAAACATTTTTTTTTAAATATGCGCCTAATAAAGATAAACCAGGCAACATATTTTCGATCTGAAAATTAAAATTTTGTAAATAGTTTAATAGGAATATTATGTACCATTAAATAGTGAATATTATGTTTATAAACGCCTAAATGTGAACGAAACCTTCGTAGTTTTAGTTCCACTCGTGCTTTTTTTATTAATGTATTTATTTCTAAACATTATTTCGGCCTTTTATCAACAGCAGGTAGAATACAAATTATATTTATTTAAAATCACCAATTTACTTCCTTTTGTTTCATATCGAAAGTTAAACCCAGCTGGGTAAAGCTTTGTTAACTTTCTTTATAAGTTTATCACAATCATATTGGAACAACCACCCACTTAAAAAAATATTACTTTTTAATCTCTAAATACATATATCCTGAAAAGTTATTGGCTCAGTACCGTCCAGATAATTTGAGGAAATTGTGGATCTGGCGGGCAAAGTAATATTTTTTAGTATAATTGCTAGTACCGATAAGCATTGTGATATTTTCCCTCTTTATAGAGGTAAGTAGATGATATAGTTTCCATTATATTATCACATGACGACGGCACTGAATCTGAGAAGGACTCAAAGTTTACTAGAATTTACTGACAGGAAAAGTTTTAATACACATTTTATTCATTCGCTGTTCCCAAAAGAAATATAGTATGTTTTTATAAATTCATATATAATTAAGTATCTATATAAACCAATTATCTCATAGTCACTCTTTAGAAATGTGATCACTGAAATCATCTTATTAAAATCTTTCAATAAAAACGTAGATTCCACTTCCGCATTTAAAAGCGGTTCTAAAGAAAATTGAAGTTAGATTAACTACTTTATACTTTTTATAATTTCGGTTTAATATTTGTAGATCAAGGGAACATCTTATTTAAATTTAAAAGTAATTTTTTTCTTTTCTACATTGAATTAATTTCGTCCGGGCTCCATTTTCAGTACACCAGGGTTATAAATAATTAATCTCCATTACGCCTACAGTTTTTATGTTAAATTTGTTTATTTTAATTACTGAGTTTTTTAAAATCGTTGCTTAAGTACATAGACCTTCTTTCTTAGAAAACTTGAGCACTTTAGCTCTCATATTTTGGTTGGACGGAAATATTTAAAATATTATCTCAGTTTTAAATTATTTAATGGGCTCTTTTCTATTGGCAAAAGAACTTGATAACATGAAATTTGCATATTATCTTGAATTGTAATTAAGCAAATAATGAAAACTAGCGTGACCCGTGCGAAGTCTTCGCATTATTTATTCCATTATGAAGCTCAGATGACAGATCAAACAAATATTTTACTAAAATTGACATATAGAGGCGCAAGTATCAAAAGCATTGAGCTAAAGCGCCACTTTATTTATACGTGAGTGGATTTTAAATTAAACAAAAATTTTACCGACCGTCATATTGATGTTGAGCCGTTAGATGGCAGCATTGCTGTTTTGTGTATATAATTTTAATAATTAATTAATTTGCAAAAACAATAGCAATAATAAATTTTTTAGTTGTGGATGCCAGTAGAGCAAGCAATTATCTATAAAATGATATATAATTTATGTGGATTAGTTGTGAGGTTTTTTCTAAAAAGAGAGAGTAACATCTTAACCTTAGCGTATTAATATATATGATGATGATATAATTTGTGTAATAGTTTTAATTCTGAACCTGCTTAACGACTATTTTCTTTTTATTTTTTAACTACTAAAGTTTTTAACTAATAATAAAATGTTATTTTTTATGAAATCCAACACAAAAAATTATAAATTTCAATTTTTAGTGTTCAGTTATAACAATTATCACTTATATTTCTGCAAAATAAATTCTCACAAACGCCTTTAAAATCGTCTTCCCCTGCGAACTAAAATACAAATTTGTCGAACTTTACTTCTGCCTATTCTTGATTATTAGAGGCTATTCTAATCTAAATGAATATTTACTCAATAAATTGGAACGACTTCAAAACATGTGTATTCGAAGGATTTTTGGTCTTAAAAAAATTGACCATATATCCGAGTATCGTTCTCGTCTTAAATGGTTAAAAATTCGTAATCGACGGAACCTTCATCTTCTATGTTTTGTATATAACATCCTTGATAATCCCGTTACAACTTCATACCTTAAATCTATATTCAATGCCTGTCGTTCCACGAACTACGATCCAAAAATGTATATCTTTCTAATCCCTCAACATAGAACGGAATTTTATGGAGAATTCTTCACTGTATATTCTACTCGATTGTGGAATGAACTGACCACAAATATACAAAGTGCGCCCTCGTTCTCTGCGTTCAAAAGTCTTCTGAAAATACAGCATCTATCATAATTTGGCAGATTCTAATCCCTTCCATTATAACCCATTGTCCCTTCTTACTCCTAAAGTATTGTTTATGCTTTGGGTTTTAATAATATTATTTTATTACCACACAATATTATATTTTATAATTTAAGTATATTTAATAAATGTTTAAAAATCACTTACAGTCTGCTACAGCCTTGTTCTCATCCAATTCATTATGGTTGGCTGTGAGAGATTGCTCCGGTAGCAATAACTCTCCCACTGTATACTTAGTTTTCTAAGCTCATAGAAATAGTAAATATATAAATAAATACTTTCTGTGAGAGAATAGCCTGAATAACGAAACATTATACATATCATCATTTGCAACCTTTCAATTCTTGTGTTTAAGGGCCCAATCCAAACATTTTTCTTATTTCTTGAAAGAATCGAGGTTTCTTTCTGACAGCCTTTTAGAGTCACGCACTTAGGACTCTACTAATGGCTTCTGATGATGATGATAAATTGGCCGGTAAATAATCGGTTCTTGGCACATTCGAAATTTTTTCTGGCCTATTCTTTGTCCAATCTAAATTTAATTAATCTCATAGATGCGCTTTGATGCGTCATGTATGGTACAAAATAAATACTTAACATTTTGGGATGTTTCAAGGCAAGGTTTTTCTTTCTTTGTAAACGTTTAAGTTAACATTCTTTGTAAATGTTTAAGTAAAAAAAACTAATAAGACAATACATCCATCACACCGCAAATGTTTTGTATTACGAACATGGAAATACGTTTTGTACTACAGTGGTTACATACAAAGTATTAATTTTTTTTAAATCCCATGTCTACCAAGTCTTTTTGAAATTTATAATCATATTTATGGTTTTATAAAAAATGCCAAGAATATAAACATGTAATCATAAACAACGAATTTTTAAGCACTAATTTTGAAAGGTAATGGGTAGCCACTTCTAATAAGTTTGCCGGATTTAGATATGTGTGTGCTTGTGTATGTGCATGATCGCATAAGAATGCATGCGTAAGTATGCGTATTGTGAGTGGATGTATTTCTATATACATATTTGTAAGATTTATTGCTACAAGAATGATCTCATCCAGTTACACCTTGGTCAAATGTGAAAATTTGATTTTGTGGGAAACTACAAAGTGGAGACGAAAATTGGCTTGATTTGGTTAAGGAAAGCAAAGAGAGAAGAAGGCGAGTGGGATAGGAATTGACAAGAGTTGTCAAAAAATTATTGGAAATAATTTAAAATATTTCCGCTATCCTCTTTTCATGTAAACTTTCTATCACTGTTAGCGTAAATAAATTCTGATAGCTTGACGAAAATGAGTTAAAAAGTAAAGCGGTTGAAGAGGTAGAGTGTTTTGTGACAGTGGAATGTAAATGCGCCAATTTGTCAAGTTACCTTTTTATTGGCTTAGTTAAGTTAGGTAGAATAAGCAGAGTGGATAGTTTTTCTTATATTAGAATTTTATTCAATATTACATAAACGTTAGTGATACACATTTAAAACATTTGAATTTCTGCACATAGTTTTTTTTGTGTAAACAGTGATAATGTAATATTATTATTTATGAAGCTATTTATAAAAATGTAAGGATCTTTTACGAACAAAAATTATTTTTGGTTACACGACTGAAGAAAAACAAATACAATTAAAAAAAAGGAATGAAAAGTTGTGGGACACCCGAGAGAAGCGAAGCTTCTTACGCATCGTAAAAAAATTCAATTTTTAATATAATATCTAGACATTTTTACAAATAATTTTCGAATTATTCATCACACAATCAAAAACACTTAACAAAAAGCAAAAATACATAAACAGCATTAGTATATCAGATAAATATACACGTGAGCGAATGCTTTCTTTTTAACATTACACGCGCATTCGTGTAGTACCGAGCATGTACGTTCACTCGTTGGCCCAACTATACACACACATGTGTTTATATTTGTATGTATGTATGTATATATATATATATATATATATATATATGTGTGTGTGTGTGTGTGTATAATGTTGGACATATAATGTTGCTTCGTCGACTGAAAATTTTTTAGGACATCATTGCCCCGTGGGCTGCTAAAATAAAATAATTCTATACACGTTTAATTTATCTTATAATATAAAAACCTACCCGTAATTATCGATTACAATTTTGATTAGCAAATAATTTTGCTATCAGCAAAGACAAAAAAAAACAAATGTAAAATTATTGTTTCAAAATTACAACTTTATATTTTTTCAAATCAACGAGATACTTCCATAATTGTACGGAATAAATGTTGTACAGTATAAAGGCATCATCTTACAATTGTTTTATGTAACGTTCAAGACACTCTATTCCACTCCGTATCTATAATATGTATAATCTCTTATACTATATGCATTGCATGTTTAGTGAATATCCATTCTAAAGTATCTTTACTTAATGTTCAAAATGCGAAGAGATTACGATACAGTACTATGGACAAAAAAAAAAAATATAACAGAGCTTTGTAGCGTCTGTTATTTTGTTTTGCATACGTGTCTGTCCTGTGGTTTTGCATCTTAAATTAGAAATGATTCTAATTGGGTAGTATATCTTAAGAGATATACGTTAGCTAATACAATATAGTCCACGTGGAGTATTAACGAAAAGCGTTGCTTTGAAACACGAAAGCGTTATCATTATTATTATGCCCCACCTCCTTCCATCACGCCATGCTTTTCAAAGTAACCGTCTCTCAGCAAAGATGCAGGGAATTGCAGAAAATGAATGTGCGGTTCTCATTTTTGAAGTATGAAAACCTTTTAATTAGCAAAATAATCTACATAACTAAAACATATAAATTTTATACCTTCGTCTCTTAAACAATTTAAATGAATTTTAAATTATTGTTTTATCGATGTTGTGGTTTACAATATATAGACGAGAAGTTAATTAGTGATAAATAATTTTACTCCTGTTATAGTCCAGACTTTAATTTTAATCTATCTATCGATCGACCAATGAAAAGACTTTACGCGAAAGGATTAACAAAATTTTAATACGATTAATAGAAATACTCAACTGATTGATGAAGTGATTAATTCGATAATTAGGAGAGTGCGACTGTGTTTACAATAAGACGGTTACATATTTATGGCTAATCAAACATTAAAATGAAGTAATTTTCGTTGTATATTAAGTGTATTTAAATCATGTGGTAAGTGTTTTCCGAATAACTACAAAATGAGTGAGTACATTAGTAATAAATTTATTATATTTTTAATAGTTATGTTTCATGTTATTTAATAAATAAACTAAATTCAATATTTAGGTACATAATGATGCGGGTATAGTGAAATAACAATCAACTGGCCGTAAATTGAATAAAAGTAAAACTATAGTGGTTGCGTACGGTTAGCGTGAGCTTGTGTGCGTGCGTTAGCGGCTTGCCAAATCCTCGGGTAAACACCGTATTCTCGGGGCAAGTTTTCGGTGTTGAGAAGAGTTATGTGTAATATTTCTTTTTGCAGTCAATTAGAAAAAGGACGTATTTCACGTTTTATTTCAACGACTATTTATTCCTTTATAGCCAACGAATGGCGTCTTTCTTTTTCGACATCGATGCCCCGACACCGTGTATATATTAGGTTGGCTAGTAAGTTTTTAGATTCTCAAAATTTCTAGAAGGTTTTACTGTAAGATATAAATAGGCTAAGGTGCAGTGAGTTGACAACAGTTAGCACCGAAATTTTAAATGAATTAGATAAAAGATAATGGATTTAAATCGACGTCAATTACGGATTCTGTTATTTTACGAATTTTGTTTGGGTCGCGATGCGAAGACTGCCACAAGTAATATATGTTATATGATGGGCGAATCCGTGGTGTTTCATACGACGGTACAGATGTGGTCCAGAAAATTCAAGAATGAGGACTACGATCTTGAGGACGATCCCCTATCGAACGTCCTGTTGGATTGTACGTTCAATGATTACGACGCCTAATTGAGGAGGATCCTCGACTGACGACTCATCAATTGGCAGATGAGCTATACTGTAGTTATGGCACCATGGAAACACATTTGCACGAATACGGAAAAGTTTCAAAATACGGTGTGTGGATATTCTACGAGCTGTCATCATATCACCTTTAGCGCAAAGATAATACTTGTGAACAGTTATTGACAATAAAATATAACTTCGCTTCGCAGAATCAGTTAGTAACTGGCGATCAGGCAAACGTCAATGACTGGGTGTCGGAGAAACTGGAGTTTCAGTATTCTAACCTGAAATATATACCAAAAAGGTGATGTATATATATATATATATATATATATATATATATATATATATGGCTTGACAGCCCTGGATGAGTCCCTGCCTTCCGCAGAATCAACTCCCAAGCTCTCCTGTTCTTAGCCAGAGACATCTAGTTCGTTACACTTAGGATGTTAAAGTCTTTTCCCAGGCAGTCGAGCCACCTAAGTTTCGGTATTCCTCTTTTTCGGAAGTCCAATGGTCTGGCTGAGATGATCTTTTTTGTTGCCCGACTATCGTCCATTGTGCTCAAGTACCCTGCCCATTTAATTCTCCGAACTGTGATGTATTTTACCCCAACCGGTTCTTTAAATAATTTGTAAACTTCAAAGTTAGTTCTTCTCCTCCAGATATTGTTACATTTTAGACCACCAAAAATACTTAAAATCTTTCTTACAAAAACAGAAATGGTATGTTTAATTTTTTCTGTCATTATCCATGTCTCAGCAGAGTAGGTAAGAATGGGTCTAATTAAGTTTTTGTAAATCAGAATCTTTGTTTTTCTACTGGTGAAGCTAGACTTCAAATATTTTTTAAGACCATAAAAACATCGGTTACCTACTACTACGGATCTCAAGCATGATATCATTGAGAGCATTAACTTCTGATCTCCTAAGTATTTAAAGTTGCTAATAGTTTTAAATTTGTAATCCCCAACTTCAAAATGAGGGTTGCTATAATTAGAACAGGTCAAATACTTAGTTATATTTTGGTTGATTGTAAGATGCATTTTGCAGGCTGCAGTCTCTAGTGATGTAAAAGTCTCTCTCTCTAAGTACATAAGGAGTTTGTGCGACAATGTCAATATCGCCAGCGAATGCGAAAATCTGAACAGATTTCTTTTGGAGGGCAATATTAAAAAGCAAGCAGGCCAATGCATTCCATTGTCTGAGCACATTTGAAACAACAATGGGCTCTGAGAGGTTATTCTGAACTTTAACCCAAAGTTTTGGCTTAGTTAGAGTAATAATTGTCAAATTTATAAGTTTTTCAGGTACTGCAAACTCTCTCATGGCTTCAATAAATGGTTTTCTGTTCATTAAATCGTGTGCAGCCTTGAAATCAACAAAGAGATGGTGTGTTATTATGCCGAATTCTTTTGATGTTAAACATGTATAGGCGCAGGTATAAACCGGATCGTTGGCGTAGCGACGCTTGCCGTGTCGACGGATCGCCACGCTATACTAAGGTATATACATAGTCTATATGTAATAGAGTGTACGGTATGGCGACGTGTCACCATGCGCAACCGACTACGCGACCCCTCCTCACTCAGTTCGACGCTGTTGTTTACTACGATACACATAACCTGTACTTTGTTATTTTTGTATTAATTGTAAATAAATGTTTATTAAATAAAGTCACCATTTTCTGTAAGAAATTCGTAATACTTCATTTTTTCATTATGCCATATTTAGTTCCTGTAATAATCTTTTCTTTTATGCATATTACTTGTACGAACACGATGTTTCACATCTGCTAGGCGTCCCGTGACGGCTCACTGTTTTTTTTCCATGATTTGCCTAATTTTAATGATATGTTCTCTTGTAGATCTTCCTCTGCGGAAACCGCATTGGTAATCGCCTTCAATGTTGTCTGTATAGGTTTATCTGTAGTTAACACATTCCAAAACGTCTCCGTTTTTGTGAATAGGGCAAATGATGCTCGGTTTCCAATCTTCAGGCAAAACTTCTCGGTTCCAAACTGATCCAACGAGGTGATGAATTTCCTCAATGTTTTAGTTTTATTTATTTTGTTTATTTTCATTTAATATTTCCAGTATTCGTATTAATATTTGTGTTAATTTGATACTATTTATTCTTTATTTGTTTAATATTTGACCTCTGCAATACATCATACAATGAGTATTTCATAGTGGCTTAGGAGTTATCTTACTGGCGTGGTAAAACAAATATATAGTTGTTCGATAATATTTATGTCGCGGATTTTAAAATTAAAAATTCCATAAAATTTTGTAAAATCACTGTTATTTCATAGTTTTAACTTTTCATTTCAGTCGGAAGTATGCATGACTGTGAATATTTTCTTTTGTATAATATGTAGCTAATCTAAAGAAATAGATTACAAGCATTTATGTCACCAGAAAAAAATACTAGACTTTTGAAATTTATAAGAAATTCTAAAATTGAATAAAGCTGTTTTGATTGTGGCATTAAGAAAATAAATAAAATAGCCATAGTCATGCAAATGATTTTGAAAATGATATCTATTGCTCTTTCTTGATAGCTATTGCTCTTTCTTTTAAGGTATCAATTATGCCAGTGTATAGAATTAGGGTTCACAAACCAAACGCCGAGCAATGACCACCTTGCGGCGGATAAAGACCGGCAATAGGCAACCATGAGGATATCTATCTCGCCGATTCTTTGAATGACATAAATACAACTTTAAGTTCACAAACTGGATTAAAGAATTAATTTTTAAATAAACAAATAAAACAATACTTTTGCTAAAATCATTTATTTTTCGTGTTCAAAATGAGAACAGCGATTTCTAATGTAGGCACGTGACCTTTTTTTACTTCTATCATGGTTATCTTTAGTTGGATTAAATAGGGTGGCTGTGCGGGCCAAGGCAAGTGTTCGTGTCTACCAATCCATCTTTCTGGGAAACAGTTATTGATGTGTTCTCTTATTGCTATACTCCAATGCGCTGGACAACCATCTTATTGGACAATTATTGATCTTTCCGTTTCTAGTATTGGTACCTCAATCTTGTTTAGAAGCACAGGTAAATCGTTTTGTAAAAACTCCAGGTAATTTTTCACGTTTAAATTATTCGGTAAAAAATAAAGGTCAATCACAGTTCTGCTAATCATTTTGGACCACATATTTACAGGAAATTGTCTTTGAAATGACACCTGTTCCAATGCATATTGTTGTCCTTCCTAGCCCACTCAGGGAGGTTGTGAAATTTTTTTATTTCCTCTTGGAAAAATTAGACTCGTCAGTTCACAGGGTTGATTTTAAAAACCACGCATTGTCAGTATCTGTTTAGTAAAATTCGACAGAACTCAATTCTACGTGCGGGATCTCCATCTTCCAAACCTAGCACCCTTGTGTCATGAAAGGGATATTTCCCTCTCGATATATCGTGCTCCACACTTTCCATATTGATCAGTTGAGGTTTCGAGCTACTGCTCGAACGCTCGTAGTAGGTTTCGCAACAAATGATTCTACGAGTATGATTTCTTCGTCAATAATCGGTTGATGTCTTCCACTTCCAGACTGGATTCACGTTCTGAACGAATGAATTCCAACTTCAAGCCAAAAAATGGGTTGTAAAAACTCTGAAATTAGGAAACCTATGATCCGGATAGCGCTTTTAGTGCATCCGTTATGTTAAAGCTCCATTACCGTAAGCTCTGTCAGACATGAAAATAATGTTGGCATACTCTTTATTGGAAGAAACCCATTTTCACAATGAAATATTTTAAAATCAGCAAAATAATTATGAGAAGGAGCGTAAAACCAGGGCTACGTGATACAGGTAATTAGTTGTAAGCTCAATAGGGAAGTAGCAAAAGGTGTCGAGTCCCAACGGTAGTTGTTACTCGGTTAATGGGTCTACTCCTCCGATCGATTTCGGCTGGAACAGCGGTCTTTGTTCGGTGGATTGCGGCCATTGTTCGGTATTTGGTTCGTGCACCCTAATTCTAAGAATTGGCGGGATAATTGCTTAAGTGATACTTTAAAGTAAAGGCCGATAACCATGAATTAAATATAAAATTTTTGGGTTTTTAAAAAGACAATCCTAAACTAACAATAAAAAGAATAGTCAGACTTCGTGGGGAGAACGAAGGTGGGAAAATGACAGCACTAAGCACTACCTGGTGCATACTGTCTCTTTTTTACTCCTTCCTCTCACTCATATGGGCAATGATACATTTTCTCACTTAGCTCCCCATCCCGAACGTCTGTTAAGAAGCTTTGCTTAAAAAAAACCTTGCCAATCTTGTCGAACTACAAGCAAATATTAAAAAAAAATAAAAAAATAATTGACTATAGCAATTAGGAATGTCATTAAATTATCATAGGGTATATAGTAACGGTACAATTCAATTTTTTTTTAAAACTATTGGATTTGTGCTAAACGTATACTTTAAAGTTATTTGTTTCGTGGGTCAAAGTAGATTGTAAAATGTTTTGAAATTGACGTTATGACTGTCATGAATAAGCTACAAGATAATACTGTGCATAAACATGTATAGAATACGACAACGGATATGGGGAAATCGCCCTGGCGCCCTCCAATAACACAGCTAATAAGATATATACCAATGGAAAGACCTGTTTAGAAAGAACTTTTTTATTATAATGATCATTCTCAATTATTAGCTCGTTCGGAGTTATATCAGCCTAAATGTAACTAGGTACATGATAATCTAACATTCATATTTTGCTAGTTAGGATTTACTTTTCGCATATTTTTATAATTGCAAAATATTAAATATAGTACTCGATGTCCGCCACTCTCCCTTAGTAGTAGGTATTGCCCGCACCCCCTCCCCTACCTTCCGCCCCTTGCAACATATCGCTGCTATATGATTGTATGCACGAGCCGAGCTCTCTTTCATCAGTCCTCACTAGTTTTGTGTATGCGGGAACTTTACATATTTTTATTGTCTTTAACGATTTACCCAGTTTTTCCGCGGACACTGATAACTATTTTTTTTCATCGACTTCGGCTTTTCTTGGGAACAATCGTTCCTTTAAGCGAATTGATGCAAATCCTATTAACTTGAATGATTTTTATATTTAACCTAGTAAGACATTACTTTGCTTGCGTTGGGTTCGTATCGTTTAAAAACTGGCCAAATCTACCACACCAAAACATCTCCAAAGTGGTTTATACCTTCTAGTGTTGGAAATCTGTGGTTTATACCTAATAGATGTTTAAAAAGAAAGTGATCTTATAGATTTTCTCAATATATCTGCAAATAATGATAACTGGTTTTTGAGAGGACGTTAATAGTCACGTTTAAAGAGATTGCAAATTGAGAAGCTAGCATTATAGCTCGTGCTTGACTGGAAGATGTACGAATGGTAGTTGCACACATATTGTTTTAATTGTGTTGTATTTTAGATATGGGAGGCATTATCCATTTAACGAGCCCAGGATATTTCAAAATATTGTTATTATTGCTGAAATAGCTATATAACAGGATTTGTTGTGACTTTGTAACTAAACGCAATTTATTAGCTGAAGTGGTATTTAATTGAGTTTCGGCTCAGACATTTGTAAGTTGTATATGTGTTAACATCCGCACGAGTTTCCATCTTCTAAGCTATCATAAAAGCCTTTATCTAAAGAGGACGCCACTTTCCTGAAAAGCCAGATCATCAGATGTTTTTCATTGTTAGCTACGTTACTCACCATTGTTTCGTCAGATGTTGCGGCTGAAGAAAACCCTAGCACATCCGCAATATGTCTGCCAGTTCAAAAAATAAAAAAGAATAAATATATTTGTAATTTGTGTAAGTTGCAGCTTTGTCGCTGATAGTATTTATTTGATGTGATTTTATAATGCAGTATACTGATTTATAATGTACTTATAAAATGGATTTGTTATTCTATGTGGTTTTCGAAATTTACTGCATTTTGCGTCTTAACAACAGTATTAATTTTTTTTAACTCTTAACTACCAATGAATAAAATAACAAAGAGTAAATAAATCAATGCACCCTTAATAATAATAATAATTTATTAGTAATAAATATTAAAAATTAATCAATTAAGTAAATATTAGAATCCAGAGTCAAGTAATTAGTCACATTTATGATGATATAACACCGAACGGATAAAATTATTGGGAAGAATCGAACTAAAAAAGAATATTCTTCATGAAGAGATCTGAACTGAACTGAACATGGGGTAAGTTCCATAGATACCCGTGAGTATGCTACATAGAGCTGTCATATGAAAAACATGATGTCTTAAAACGTACCTCCGTGTTATGGAAGGAAAGAAAAATCCGGCCGTAAATTTAAATATTAAAGCTGAATTAGAGCAAGCAATGCATACTATGTACAGTTATGTTTTTAGATTTCGAAGATTTGCCATGGACAGAGGATGCTACGGGTATGTATCATTGTTTTGCAATAACATTTTTATAACGGCGCGTTGATATGATGTTTTAAGGAAAAAAACAATGAAATATTTTTTGAACTACTTTATTGTTCGGAGTAGAATTAAATTATTTTTATTTAAATAACCGACTTTATTGCATGCAAGTAATTAGCAAATTTGGTTTTATGATACTTTGGAGTTAGGCGTAATATTAATGAGTGCTAAAAATTAATGTTACAAATAAATATTTGCAATTATTATTGTTGTATTATTGTTTTAGATAAACTTTTAATGCTTTTCAATTCAAATACAAAATTGAATGTGTGTATATATATATATATATATATATATATATATATATATATATATATATATATATATATATATATATATATAATTTTATTTTAATTACAGCACCAATTTTGGTGATAGTACATCTCCGTCAGCAGCCATTGACCGTTATTCATATTATCTTGCAGATCAGGACATACACTGGTTATCACTTCCACTGCACAATATTATGCAGAAATCCTTTGTTAACTTATCATGATGACTTGAGATAGGTTTTAATTTCATGTGCACGTGAGCACGCCAAAATCATCCACAGAGTTTGGCGGAAATCATTAGATTGCTACTAGATTGCTACTACTTGCCAATGAAAGTGAAAAAATTCTAGTATAATTTAAAGATAATAGTCTTGTAAAAATATTGAATTTAGCATTGGAAATAGCTAAAGTAGAGAAGCATACAATTGAAGAAATGGGGTGAAAATAAAGAAGTCCATGTACTGTCGTAAGCTAATATGTTGACATAATGTGGTGTTACATACTTATGTTGGCGTTTCTACTTACGTTCATGCTATTTTCCCTGACGTCCATATTTTTAATTAACAAAAAAAGTTTTTTCCGGGATAAAAAGTTTTATATTTTTTACAAAAAGGTTGAAATATTTTCTATCCTGTGAGGTTATTTTTGAAAAACGGTTACATTTTAGGTGACTAATTGTTGTCTCACTGAATTGTTTTTTATAATAAATTCACTTATATTGAATGATATATATTTTGATACGTAGATATTTACCTTAAAATTATTGAAATGTCAGTAGGCGAAAAAATGGCCTCTGATTGATTTACTAGGAATGCCCGTTTCACTTTGATCTCATAAGAGAATCAGGGTCTAAAAAGTGTTCCACTATCCAAGATTTATTTCCTTCTAAGATTCAATTTACTTAGTTCTACGGACTGACCTTCTCATATCGGACGACGCTACCTTCCAAAATGATATATACTATCATATATATATATATATATATATATATATATTTATATATACAAACCAAATAAATGGAATTTAGTCTTTTATTTTTATTGTTACCATAAAGTGGAGTTTTACTTACGTTGAAGGAAGACTTCTTCGTCTAAATTTAAAACGGAAAAAATATTAATATATTTATCTGAAAAGCATTTTCATCATGTACTAAATTTACTTCATATTGCAGAAATTTCTTATGTGGAACAAAAGTATATTTATACTAGGCTGCCAACTAATCAACCGACTATCCCAGAGCACATATTTATTTAATTCATTATATGCAATTAAAAAAATAAATTTTCATTTCTATGAGCACCATTGTTATTAATCGTTTATCGCCAGTGTATTGTAGAGATAAAATTCCTTGCTTGCTGGTTGCTTGATGGTTATTTAAAATGATGCATTATTTAAAAATATCTGAATGACACTCGTAACAAATTATTAGTAGCAGTATTCAGTCTTCCTTATACAGTCGTAATATGACATTTGACTTGAACGATGAACTCCACCCATTACAACACTATAATCTCTTATGTTGAATTTTATGGACTCTTTTCCTCTTAGTTACCTTTTCAAGCGTGGAACATGCATGTCTCGTATTTACATTTCAAGACTACCACTTCATTCTGACGTCGCCATACTATTTTTCACTCCTTAATTTTTTTTTGTGATTACAAATTTCGAATTAACTTAGTTACTTGTAGTTTTTAAAGTTTCCCAGAAATATTAGTTTTTGTCTGTTCTACTATATACACATAATTATATACAACATAATCACATCGATATGTACAACATTCATATTAATTTTGGTTCAGTCCTATATATATCTTGGTATTTTAATCCCAAATAATAGGGGCCGCGTTGATGAAGTAAAGAGGCGAATGGCGATAGCCAGAACTGCGAGACATACGCATCCGACATGTGGACATTGCGAGAGCTGGAAAAGCGGAAAATAGATGCCCTAGAGATTTGGTGGAGTAAAATGCTGGGAGTGTCATGCGGACAGAATTTTGTACAAACATCTCCATATTCCAAGAACTCGGCATCACGCAGCGTCTCTCAACCATAACATCGTCTCGAATTTTGAAGTTGTATGGTTATGTCGCAACAACATTGTTGAAACAATGACTTCATAGAGCGTTTGGTGAGGGAAGGATGCGTTTGGTGATCCAGAGAAGGATGGAAGGAAACAGACCGCGTGGCAGATCACCCATGCGATGAGCTGGTGAAATAAAATCAGCAGCTGGAGACCCTATACATAAATGTACTAGAATGTCGGCCAATAAGTTACGATGGCCAGAAATTGTGAGGAGGGTCACATCAACCACCAATGATGATGTAACCTCATCACGATCACAACCGTTCTGTCAAGAGTGACTTATCTGAGAAGATGTACAACATAATGTTTATGTAAATAACCTTGGAATAAATTCAAAATCAGTTGCGAGGTTTGACTTGGTCACTTTCAAATGGAAAACGAATGAGTCAATTTTAATTGACTCATTCCTCTTCCATGTACATAATCATTTGCAATGTAATTTCAAATAATTCACATTATTTGTAGATTTTGATGCCATATTTATGTTTATTAATCTTAATAAATATTCGAAAAAGAAGACGACTTTTCCATGACATAATATATTCATCAATACATAAACTCTATTAGGTCCATAGATTTAAGTCATTATTTCAATGAAGTGTTCAATCAAATATCTCACGTTAAAGAAATAATTTTTTGAACATTTTCTTCGCCCTTTGCAAAACGAAAACATCTGCATAATAACGGAAATCTATTCAGATTCATAAAGTTTCAAAATATTTGTAAGTCCTACGATTTGTTTTTACTCCAATACAAAGGTTTTTGGGGTAGCGGTATGATTGCCAAGTGTACGATTATTCCTAAAATTATTCAAATTTCAGGAATATTTATGTTATCCATTTCTTCGATATTAATAAGGAATGACGAAGGTGACGTCTGGCTACTTCGTCATTTGCATAGCCTGTTGCTCTCTACTACCAATTTATTTAAGAGTTCCTCTGTAAAAAATAGATCGGCATGCGTAGAAGCAGAGGGAATTTTTTGACCTGGTTTTGATCCTAAGAATGGAAACTCAGAAAAGTTTGTTGGGTATATCGACCCACCTTTTCTCTTCGATGGAAACAGTTGCTTTGAAAATTACGTTTGAGCATATTGTAGAAGGATAAGCGTTCACTTGCATGAATGGAAGTTGAACTTTCGATTAACGTTAAATGTTCACTGTAATTTGTCTACCTGTACTTGATTACGAAAAACTTTTTCACCTTGGTTGACACAATCAACTTCGTCCGTCAGTGAAAAATCTCCCGAAGAGCTACATTATCATCATTTCACTACCGTGCATACATTTACATTTTTGATGAAATATTTTATGGTCGTGGAATATTTACTATTAAAAGTCCAATTCAACACGCGTCAAGTCAAGAGACGCGCGAGCAAGAGCCACTAACTTCGCCTCGCTTCCTCTCGCTCACTCACTATCGTCTATGAGTTGACTCGTCGCTGCCATATTGTGAAAATATAAACGAATATTTTCATAGGTGACTTTTTGTATGAATAGATCCAAAAAATAGATGGCACGAAAAGGAATAGGAAAATCTTTTTTCAAAAACAGGTAATGTAGTAATTTTCTATGTGGCCATTCTTTGTATAATACAAATAATTCCATACAAATTGATCCAATGATATCTGATAAAATCGCGAATTAAAATATCTACGTATTGGACATGTAAAAAAAATAATTCAATGTTATGTATCAAAGAAAAATGATATTCACTTTATCTGTTGAATAAAAACATAGTACATGAATCGAAAAATTTGTTATTATTCAAAGCATTAAGTCAAATTTGCTCAAATCAAAATTAGATAATAAGCACAAATAGGAATATCCATATCTGAGTCCTATATATGAAACTAAAAAAATAAGTTAAATTACATTCTTTAGAATGAAAGTAATGGATTTACGAATTACGCAGTAAAAGCAGTTTGGTTATTTCATGGCCTAATGGCTTATAAGTGTTCGGGGTATAGTTAGAAGGAAACTTATTTTATAGAAAAGTGAAATATACAATACATGAAAAGTGAAGCACGCAAGCAAAAGCTGGTGCAAGAAGTCGTTAAAATACTAAAAATTGTAACTATCGCCAGTGTCACATTTTGCTAAAAACAGTATATAACTAAGAAACAATATTAACGATCATTTCAACTTTGAAAAACCGAAGTTTCTTTGAAATTCGATTACAATATTAGATATAGAAGTTACCTATATCTAATATTGTAATTAATATCTACAGAGAATATTTTTTATTTTTTGACAAAGAATTGGCTACCAAAAGAGTTATTACTTATTGTTGAAATTGTTAGTACTGTTGTAAAATTATTAGCATCTTTTAGAACTTCGGGTATTTTACATTAAATTCTTAATGCATTTTTATTATCTGACTTTAAGAAAAGTGTGAGTAATTATATTTTATTACACTTTTATTTATCTATACAGTTTTTATTTATTTTTTGCAATAAATTTCTTGTCTAACTATCGATAATGTAATAAATAATGGACGTCTTAATAAATAATTTTTTGTTTTAATCTATATCATCTTATATATATATATATATATATATATATTTATATATATATATAAAGAAAACGAAGGTTTGAGGCGCTGCCTGTTGCCTTTCGTCTCTATTTTACTCCATCTCATTCGCTCATATGGCCAACAATACACACTGCCCAGCCACTGAAAAGCGTTTTATACCCGCGTTTGCTATGTTTAACTTTTTCTCAGTTGGCTCCTTATTCTAAGCAAGCATCTGTAAAGAAGCGTCGCTTCGGAAACGGACATTTAAAATAAATGGAAATAACTGAAAATAAAAAGAAATAAATAAAAAGAAATAAAAAGAAGATTAAGACAAATGAAATACTTATAGAACATAACTGGAAATTGTGAGAAGTTTGCGAACCATCTAAACACTTTACGATCTCGATTCTAAAGTTGTGACGCGAGGAGCGGAACAATTTGGAAGGCAACGCCATTTCCAACACAGAATTATACAAAGTCAGCAAGTGAACTATTGTGGACCGTATTCAGATGTTGGTACGTGCATACGAAATTTAAAATAGTGGCCAATTTCTTGCTTGCGCAAGCAGTTTGAAAGAAAAGACAATGTAACTGACGTTTTGAATAAATCTAGAATCACGTTCATCACTATTCTAATTTCTAAAATTTTATCCGGATGTGGCTGAAGATATTAATAAAGACAGAAGTAAACGCATTTCTCAAAGTAGATAAATCAAATTAATATTTTCTGTACTTTCCCCAAAATGACAACGTCATTAAAATGAACTTCATACGGAGATCAAATAATTGGATTCGTTACCAATTTACCATGGACCAGAGCGTTAAACGCAGCCTTAATGCAGTTGATCCATGGCAATCAGCCCTATGTTGTACCATGTTACTTTATGAATAACGTAAACGTTACCAAGTTGCCTTTAAGCAGACATCCGCATGTTGTATCATTGTGTATTGGTTGATACATACGTTAAAATGGTGCCTTATTTCACTTTACGTAAAAGTAGCTAATACAGTAGACGCTACGGTTGACTATATAGGTTATTTAAATATTATTTTTTCATAACAGTAAATTTAGCCTTACTAACAGAATTATTTGGGTGAACTGAAAAGTAGAACGATTCGTTTTTATAGTCACTTCATAACAATTATGTTATGTATTAAATTAGATACCAACAAACATCTTTGCATATTTCATCTCATAGAAATTATTTTGTATTTGAAGAAATGCCAATAAAGTCCACATACGAGAACTAAGGAATGTCTCACATCCATATACGTTACCAAATAATATACTTTCGTAAAATAATTTCGACTACTAAAACAAAAAACATCTTCTGTCAAAACCTATAAGAATGCATCTCATGTTATGCATAGATAAAGTACAGAACTATCATCGGTGACGAAATAGTTTAGTCCTTTTCTTTCTTTTATTAAAATTATATGATTATTTTCTTTTCTCTCAAGCCAACCAAAAATGACCTTACTTTAACGAATAATTAAGGTTAAAGCAAAGCCTAATAGTTATATATTAATGGTTAAAGCAAAGCATAATAACAGCTTGCCAATTTTTAAAGCGAATGTTAACACGACTGTTATTTTCGTGCGTTAGCTAACGTATACGTTAAGTAAAGTGAATGAAAACACATAACAATACACTAGATAAGGTTGATTGTCATATGAACATTTATTAATCCCAAAGAGCCCGTATGTCACAATATTATGAGTCACAGTGCTATTGTGACCTTTGTGCTTGGGGAGTTAAAATGACGAGAATGTTGTATTTAAACATTTTAGCCTTAATTATTTTAGCCTAATTACCCAACTATTATCTTTGATGGGAAACAGTTGCTTTGTAGAAGGATAAGCGTTGCATGAATGGAAGTTGAACTTCCAATTAAAGTTAAGTTGTTCACTGTAATTTCTCTACCTGTACTTGATTATGAAAATATTTTTGAGCTTGGTTGATAAAATCATCTTCGTCCGTCGGTGAAAAATCCCCCGAAGTGCTATTGGTACCATTACCATCATAGTTGCTCAATTTTACTACCGTGCATACGTTTACATTTTTGACGAAATATTTTACGGTCGTGGAATGTTTACTATTAAAAGTTCAACTTCATCGTGCAGCGCAATCAAACAGGCAATAGATACCTTGTCAAAAGACAAGACTGACTGACTGAATGAATAAATATATCTTACGAATCCTTATAGAAATCAGTTACGTATATATTTTATATTATACTGCGATATGCTACAGGACTGAGGTTATTAACTGCAGCGTGAAGTGTAAGCTTGCCGCGTACTTCACATACGCAATGAAGCAAATACAGATTCAGACCCGTTCGGATCCGAAATTCCTTCGATGTTACGTAATTTTTGTCGCTATTTAAAAAATCAGTGAGCAGTCACGGGACGCCTGGCAGATGTGAAACATCGTGTTCATACAAGTAATATGCATAAAAGATAAGATTATTACAGGAACTAAATATAGCATAATGAAAAAATAGTAGTATTACGAATTTCTTACAGAAAATGGTGACTTTATTTAAAAATAAACATTTATTTACCATTAATACAAAAATAATAAAGCACAGGTTATGTGTACCGTTGTAAACAACAGCGTCGAACTGAGTGAGGAGGGGTCGCGTAGTCGGTTGCGCATGGCGACACGGCGCCATACCGTACACTCTACTATATATAGACTATATATATATATATATATATATATATATATATATATATATACACCTTAGTATAGCGTGGCGACCCGTCGCCACGGCAAGCGTCGCCACGCGAACGATCCGGTTTATACCTGCGCCTATAGATGTTTCACATCAAAAGTGTAATAGTGATTACTATGCTTTCATCGACCAATATATAATATTATTATTATAAGATTAGAAGTTATATGAAAGATAATGAAAAATATGCACGTCTTACTGTATTCGTAGAGACTTGTTACCGGTACAGTATTCCACAAAATGGACCCTTTTCGAAAGAAGGCGAGGTATCATATTGTTACTGTTATTATACTGTTACGAATAGCGGAATGCGAAGTAGTTAAGCCTATGTGTACCTTGGAGCGTTGATCTCTAACAACGGCGCATGCGTGGATGAGGTGAGGAGACGTATGGCAAGATATGCTATGGACAAAACTTGAGAACGAAATAGACGCTATGGAAATGTGATGCTGGAGAAAAAGCTTGGGGTATCATGGAATGAGGTCTGTACGACTGTCTCTATACTTCAAGAACTTAGCATCGGTTATCAACACTTGTTCATACTCGGATTCTAAAATTTATTGGTCACGTCATGTATAGTAGCTCCATAGAGCGCATTGTGCAGGGAAGACGGCACTAGACCACGTGGGAGGTCGTCGATGCGAAGGACGCACCAGATCAAGTCTGCTGTAGGTAGTCTTCCATATCAGTACAACAGGGTGACGACAAAAAGGGGGAGATGGAAAGCCATCGTGAGGCGAGTGACAATGGCCACCTGTAACAATTCTACATGCTGACCACGACCGCTCTGTTAAGAGCGAAAAGAAGAAGATAAATTTTTGAATTATATAATTATGAAACGAGTTGTAAACTAGCCTTTGCTTAATTTTATGTCTGATATAAACTTTTTAATGAAGACTTTTCGTTTAATTGTTTTTTGTACGTGTACGAAGAAATTGTTAGATCATTAATTTGACTGGCACCCAACTGCTTTCTTTTTGAGTTCTAACGACCTTTTTTGATAACTACAGAGTTATTGGAACACATATTTATTGGAAGTGAAACTTTTTATTTACTTTTTACTTCTTTCCTACTTATTTCTTATTGCTTTCACGATTTCACGAGCATCGAGTTATGGACAATTAATTAAATTCACTACTGATCGTTATGGTAACATATTCATGATAATTTGTTTTTAGTTAATGTTGGTCTTGTAAAAAAGAATATTATGGCAAAAAAGTAAACAAGGATAATAAACATCTTGTGACACAATTAAATAAAAGATATCGTTTAACTTTAATATCAAGTTAAATTCTTAATTTTAATTATAATTGCTAATATTTATTATCGCTATAAGTTGATATGTTATTGCTGTAGATTGGCAGATATACCTTAACCCAACGCAGCAACCGGAGCTTCATACAAATCATCATCAATTATCGAATATCCACGTACCGATAGCATAATAGGCCGCAAACTGATTTCACATTAAACAATACGGCAAAAACACAAATGCCATTTGCGGAAACCATTTAATTTCGAGGGCGATGTTGCGTCCGCGTGTCCGGTAACCGTGATAAATGATGTATTTAAAAGTCACTTTGTAGAACAAGAGATGGTCATCAAATTTGCATTAATCCTCGAACGACCCGTTCTGTACGCTGCGCACATACGCGGCCACTAATCATTAATCAAGTGTAATATGAGGTCCAATGACGTGTTAATGGCGGACCCGCACACAACAATTATTTTACTTATATTTGTTCGTTTAAGACTTTAATGTACATACACGTGGTGGTTGCGTAACAGGCAGCAGAAATGAAAAAAAATTAGAGACTTACACGAAAAGACTTTAATAAGAAGTTTGAATCAATATTTAAGATACAAATAAAAGATCGAACATAACAACTTGAAATATTTTATTGTTATTTACAATAATTGTGACTGTGTTATTCTAAACCCCCCAAACAGAATAAAAAAAAACAATATGAAGCTTTGCATATATTGGTGTATACACACATGAGTACATGTGTGTATGTATGTATAAATAAATTCATCCAGGGGACTTCTTATAAAAATAGTCCATCCGTTAATAGTTTTGATTGGCGGGCACCTTAGGCTTAAGTATGTTAATTTATGTGGCTGATACTAGAGAGAAACACAGATGTACAAACCATTGCACAAAACTAATTTTTAAACGATAACTTTTAACCGTGTAGAAAAAAGCACATCACTGCACCTTATTTATTACACGGTTCATTCAGTGAAACAATAAGTAAACTTCCTGATGAAACAGCGTAATCGAGTTATCTTGCAAATGATTGTCGTTCTTGCAGTAATCTTTCGACAAGTAAAGGACCTTGTAGACAATTTACAAATTTTTAATAAATATATTAATTTATGATGTTGATACTACAGAGAAACACAGATATACAAATCATTGCACAAAGCTAATTTTTAAACGATAACTTTTAACCGTGTAATAAAAAAGCACATCACTGCACCTTATTTATTATACGGTTCATTCAGTGAAACAATAAGTAAAGTTCCCGGTGAAACAGCGTAATTGAGTTATGTTGCCAACGATTGACGTTTTTGCAGTAATCTTTCGACAAGTAAACATATGGTAATAAACGAAATATTTGCCATCGGCAGTGTGCGGGTACATCGCTACTATCGCTTTACTCTAGCTTGACTATTGTACTGAATTAGCAAATTCTAGTTGAATGCTGGTATGTTTCATCAATTCTACTCACTCCTGGGTTACTATTAGATATCTGGACATATTTGAATTAAATTTTGTTTAAAATATGATCGGTTATTTTTATACTAACTTGTTCCAAAGAGAAAGGCACAGAAACTATTTTTTTGGCGTATAAATGTGGACAAGTAAATAAAGGGTTTTATTAATATCCTTCTTTCTATATAATATGTGATCAATATAAATTCAGTTTTTAATTATCACTGTTTCACTCTTCTTACTAATAGAGCAAAACATTCTAAGTTTTATTTTCTTTCAAAAAATTGCACAAAATAATTATATGAGCCAAAATATTTTGAATAATTCATTATGTATCATATAAATACATAGATACTTATTTTTTATGGAGTACCTAGAAAATTATAAGGTCCATTTCGATAATGGAATTTTCAACTATCGAGTTTATTGTGCATTTTTAGGCACCGTAATTTTACGATTATAGCATATGTTCTCATTTGTCATGAGAAGATTTAGTATGCAGTATAAACACATTTATGTATTGCTATTTAGAATTTATATTTATTTATTTGAAATAGGCTACACATAAATTAACCATAGTTTATGTCGTTTGTCCCATGTCGTTAATATAATTGTCTATAATTTATTGATAGAATTACTATTTGCATAATTTGAAAGTAAATACTCCTAACTGAATACTGAATTTAATTTTAATTTGCGGTAATTCGGCTATAAAACTTATTGCCGTTCAAAAATTTGTTTAAGTGCAACTTAGAAAGTTGAGATCTATTTAAATTCAAACTTTATTCCTTAATTGAATTTAAAACTGTCAAGCTTTCATTTTTCGAAATTGCAAATAGGATATTAAAACAATGAAAAGGAAAAAATAATTACTTTTAATTGTATTTTTTTCTTAGTTTCTGATTAAATTCTTTCCCAAACATTCAAATAAGGACAAATACATTCCAATGCACAGAGGGTTACTTGAAGTTACAATTTTACTTTCAGTGTTAACTCCCCGCCAAACCAAGCCTTATCTACATTGTCGTTCCCCAAATTATAACATACCTTCCCTAAATTCAAAACCATTAACACAATTTTCCACCCTGCCAACCTGAAGCAGGACTCTCATATTACAAACCCCTAAATTCACTACCCTTAAATGCAAGTGTTTTACTCGCGTGTCATCACGCGAGTCGATGTCGGCGACTAGATACGGCGAGTAGCGTGACAGCCAGAAGACTAGGCTGGTAAAACAAAAAAGACCCTGCTAAATGTTACACGAGTGTACACTCAACACTAAAAAAAGGCAAACACAAAGATTACTAAACAGGACTGTATTGCGAGCTCAAAAATGTAAATTTCTTGTGGAAATAAAAGGTATAATACAAGAAATTGCAAAAAGTTTTATTTGATCTATCATCCTTATTTTCTCTGCTTTTGACAAAGATCACTGTAAAAAAAATCATATAAATGGTGGTCTTATATAATATTTATGTTAACTGATGCTAGTACTTGGTTAGATAAAACAAATCAGGCTTATCTATATTTAATTTATAAAACATATGAGGTTTATAAGAAAACATTTAACACACCTTTATTGTAAGGTCATCCATTTTTTAAGACAAAATAAACAGCATTGACTAAGTTGGATATAGATCAGGAAATGTACGCTTCATTTTGATACCTCTACTTCGTTCATTTCAGCTGCAATACCTTTATTTCTGGTCCAACTTTAGAAAGGCTTTTAAATATCTTTTTTCTACTTGTTTCTTGCTTCCATGGAGTTTGTGTTTCTAATTCTCCGTTCGGTTCAAATATTAAAATGATGTTAACATTTTTTTTAATTTTGTTAAGAATCACATTCTCTATTTGGTCTAACTCAGAATCCCTATTAGACTTATTATGAAACTGCGATCCAAATAAATCTCCGCACCGACCATCCTCCTTCCGTATCATAAAAGAAAAAAAGGAACCCTTATAGAATCACATCGTTGTCCGTGTGTCTGTCTGTCTGTTAAGACACTTTTTCCCAAGAACTAAGTTGAAATTAATATGAAATATTTAAGTTTACGGACCATTAGAGCTGTAAAAAAATCAATAGTAGCTTCTAAGTCAACGCAATGAAAAAACCCTAAAAACAATTTATGGTGTATATTTTAACACTCTCAAGTATATCAAAACCTGTAGACACTTTCCTTCGATCTAGAATAATGAAATTTGGCAAAAAGCAAGGACTTAAGCAAAAATAAAAGAAACAAAATCAGAAAATCGTTAATTTTTAGTTATATCACATAAAAAAATATATTTTTTGAACTATGCACATGTGAGAGACGTGGTAGGCAATATATTTTTGTTCTAAAGAATTAAAATTGTATTGTAGTTTAATAGGAATATTATGTACCATTAAATGTTTATAAATACCTAAATATGTACTAAACCCTCGTAGTGCGAGAACAGTGTCTTATTTAATTTACTTTTTTATGACTGCATCAGTCAATAATATTTGTATTCTGCATGTTTTAATTCCAATCCAAATATATTTAAAATCTTTCGATTCTTTTTATTATTTAATCATATCTTCTGCGATCTTTACATATTGTTTTATTACTTAATTCCCACTTTTCTACAAATTACTGTATTCAACCATTATTAAATTTTTCCCTACTGTCCCTGACTGTTTTTCCCATTTACTTGGAGTCAGTCTTCCTTGTTGTTTTCTTCCACTGAACATGATTTTGGGCTTTCTGCGCGTTAATTTAAGCGCATTTAAAATATATTTTGACCGTCGTTAGCTAAGAAGATATTCGGTGATATTCCATGTCCACGTTTCATCGTTGGCAAGTTTGGGAAAACTTTACCACGTCATCGCCAGGGTGTTTCTGAGTATGTCCGTACCAACGGAGGTGTTTTTCATTTATTTTGTTTGTAATTGGGAGATTTTAAAGCTCTTCTATATGTCAAGCCTTTTACGTATCCAGCACCGGTGACATTGCCGATTGCGACGATCAAGCCAAAACATTTTACAATTTATCAAAATCGTGTCCTCTTTAACCCACCATTTCTACTATATTACCATATATAGTCAAGATAGATCAAGCATTAGTGTAATAGCACTGCGGTTAATACAATAGTAATTATTTGAATTTATAATTAAATTCATGATCTTATTAATAAAATGTACAAAATTTTGTTTTGTTTTAAATTTATTTATTTCTTAAATTAAGTCGTTATGCCGTGCACGAATAAAAAAAAACTTCTAATTTCGATATCCCTTTCCTAATATCAGTATCTTATTTCATGAGTATGCTATGAAAATAGAAACTATAACGTTTCCTATACAATTACAGCAACAATCCAGCAATAATTTATTACATTTTCTCGCTTCAGCAAATCCCTACATCGCCCTTGAGCCAATAACAAGCAAGTATTATAATGAAAATATACGAAGGATATAATAGAGTTGGCAATAGAAATATATACAATATTCGGACGGACGTGCCAGCTCGATTCGGCATTTCAATTTGGCGTGTCGACCCGACCGTACCGAGCTTACCTACAGCTGCAAATAGATGAAGCGACGATATAAGGTAATGAAGATAAAAATACCGTCTATTTCGAAGGATAGTCACATGTCGCGTTATCGATTCGAAGTTCGATATTCGATATATAAAAGGCAAAATGAGAAATGGAAGCCTACATAGTTACGTTAATGGCGTATTTGATTAATTCCATAAGTTCGCCAGATGTAAATATAAAATTACTTGGAAAAAAAAATAATTTGAAAGAAATATATATATATTATTTAAAATTTTAAAGCTGAAATGATGGAACTGCCGGCATTGTTGATATTTAAATTCTATAATTATTTACAGAATTAAAATCTTTAAATAAAATCAAATTAGGGGTAAAGGCAACTCTGTAATTTATCCTCTTTCAAATTTCATACCTCCAAAGTTTCTACCTTTATGGTGAGATTTGATCGCCTCGATTCGAGCTCTCATATATTTTCAACGAATAAGAAAATTTTAAATTTACCTTAAAAATAAGTCTCATTTTTCAATGTAACGTATCGAACTTTCAAAATTGGCAAATAGCACAAAATACTAATCTCTTGAAATTTAGAACATTTTTTTTTAAATGTGGGTTAGTTATATATGATAATAATTTTATTAGAAAGATTTATAAAAAAATTAAACGAAAAACAAAGTTTTATTTTTCATACAAAACAAACAAAATCTTTATTATCTGAAATTGCTGCATTGAGTTGAATTAATTTGAGGGGTTCTTCATGTTTTTTTCAGTATAAATATGTTTTCAGTGGAAGTGCTGGGTATTCGTGAACCAAGAATGGCTCACGCAAAATATTTCATTATCTGTCTTAATACAACGATCGATGCAATTTATTGTGTAAACCAAATAAAAATAATGATAAAAAGGCTGTGTAATGTGTACGGAACACAATATTTGTTGGATCTAAGTTAGTAAAATACATATTATATTGCTGAACTTATTTTAATGAATGTTTTTTTGAAAAAAAAAATTGTTATCATGAAAAAATCTTTGTCATTCATAATCTATTTATATGAATTTACTAAAATTTTTCACAAAATTTATTTGAGTTTTCAAGAATAATTTTTTTTAAAGTTTGCTCTGTTTATCGTTGTTTTATAATTTTTTTCCTAATTCTATGATTTTTCACAAATGCGATAATTTATTCTTATATTAAATATATTTTACGTTATGGTTGTAGAAATTCATTATTCACATTTAAATGAAACTACGTCATATAGTATTACTTCTACTTTTTTAAAGTTTTTTAACACGACCTAGGTTTTGTTGTATTACAACATCTTCAGGTCGGCTATTACCAAATATCTTTGATAATCCTGAAAATCATCAGATCTCATTTAATTATGAGTAACTTATTCTCTTAAAATTTCAATAATTGGGTGAGTCAGGAGACATGTTCAAACAACGGAAAACAAAATAGCTCGGCTTTCAAAATTGACACAACCCTAAAAACAATCCCTTAAATTTGATTTATATCGACAAAGGGATTATACGATTATAATCGATATTATAATATCACAGCAATTATACAGCAGTTACATATAGTTAGCATATAGTTAGTATAGTTAGTATATAGTTACACAGCATTTCTATAGTATGCAAGATAAAGTGTTGAGCTCTGGCGACATTTTAGGAACAAAGATGTATTAGGTCTCAAATATTATATAATTTTATCGATATTTCCACGTGATGTCGAAATACGAGGAATATACTAAAAAATATACATATATAAGTTGAGCATACTTAGCAGATAAAAACAATTCTTTGAAAGTTAGACTTTGAATTCTAGTTAAGCACTTTCAAGTTTAAGTTTAGTTAATTAATTCACTGTTTAAAGTTTGGTTATGTGGTTAACTGTTGCTTTTCAAAATTTGATTTAATTGATTTTAACTATTGAAAAGATAACCTGAGATTCATAGTGTTCAATAAAGTTTATATAAATAAATAAACGATAGATATCACAATTTCTGTTATTGTTCTCAACCATATCCCAACAATTCAAAATACGCAATAATCGAATTGAATACTGAATAAGAAAATGTTATACCTAAAATAGAAATGAAATGAAAAATGACTTTTAAATCAGTATAAA
Source organism: Druceiella hillmani (assembly GCA_039881145.1). Lineage (NCBI taxonomy): Eukaryota > Metazoa > Arthropoda > Insecta > Lepidoptera > Hepialidae > Druceiella > Druceiella hillmani. The sequence continues at coordinate 163,993 of JAYKKI010000101.1, forward strand.
TAATGGTTTGAACCATTAAGGGTATATCAATATAACATTGATTCACGCAAATAGGGGTTGATGTAAGAAATACGCGATTCATACTTTTCGTTAGACTTCAGCTCGTCCAGTCCGTACAATTTTTAGTGCGATGTTGGCTTCGGCGGACACTACTGAGATGGAATGCCCACGATTTATTTACGTTAATGGGAACATTTAAGCGGCACTCAGAACAATTGTGACTTATCACCGAAGACAGTACTCCGAACGTGACAATTTTTAAGTCCTTTTACTTTGATAGATTCAGGAAAGTTTTAATTATATACTTTACTTCTTCTGCTTTAAGGCCAGTGACTGACCTAACAGTTATTGAGCTGAACTAAGTTGAGGTGTCGTGATGGTCTTTGATTTTCACAACTTAAAGATGGGGTTCTTAGGACAAACCTTTTCACTAAATGTGACACGGACAGAGTAATGTTTTCATTAATTGGCATCGAATTGTAGTGAACCTTGTATTTAACCTAATAACATTTAAGTTAAGACAAAGCTGTGATGCAATATGTACAAACCTTATTTAACCAAAGAAACAAAAATCCTGCAAAATGTTTATGTATTTCTCTAAAAATAATCCGGAAAATTTTTAATTATATGCTTTACTTCATCCGCTTTGAATCGGGCGACTGACCTAACTGTTGTTGAGCTGAAATGAGTTGAGGTGGTGTGATTTTTTTGTTCTTTGATGTTCACAGCTTAAAGATGGGGTTCTTAGGACAAACCTTTTTCCTAAATGTGACACGGACAGATTAATGTTTTCATTAATTGTGGATCGAATAGTAGTAAACCTCGTATTTGACCTAATATAAATATAAGTTAAGACAAAGCTGTGATGTAATATTTATAAACCTTATTTAACCAAACGAAAAACAAAATCATGCAAAACTTTTATATATTTCTCTAAAAATAAACTATTTATATGAATAACCGGTAAATAAATGTTCGGGTAAAACTTATACCGCTAGCGCTCAGTATATACTTAGTTTTACATATAAAGAATTAAATATCAACGTGTATATTATTACATATTGCTATCAAATTACTTATAAGTGTTGATATCATTATTCAGTGTGCATAAATATACACACGCAAGCGCACGTATGCACGATCGCACGAATGCCCGCACATAAATGTGATTTCGTTACTTCTTCTATTATAAAATAACAATAACTCAAAAAAAAAACTCCGGAAATACTTTTCGATTATAACTAAAAACAATATATTCCATCTATGGGCTAATACGAATAGCCTGAAACTTGTCCTGTGCCAAAGCGATAAATTTTTATTTACTTTTTGTAGGACGTAATTAAATTTTTTTCAGTAGAATAATTTAATAGCGAAGTGGTTTTCCAAGCTCGGAAAATTCCATTTTGTCTGTCGTTATTTTTACTGACTCTCTCGTGATTGCTAACGCAATATTTTCATAATTTTATTTGTATGTGTTGACTTTGACTTAGTATTGACGTAGTTCAACTTTGTTGAGGAAATCATGAGGATTTTTTGCTAAGGAACCTTAATAAGGATACCCTCAGAAACTTCCTTCATTCTTTTCTTTTTCTCTGTCGCTGGATAATAACTTTTCAAAATATTGGCGGTCAACAAATTAATTGTGACGAAGTTATAACATTTTTAATCCCATTTCAATGATAAAAGTAAGACAACTGAAAAAAAGAAAAGTTTTTAGAACTCGGAAAATCGTTGGTATGCATAAATAATAATAATCTATGAATGCAGTCAAGCCATTAATTATCATTGGTGGCATATCGTTTTTACATTCGCTGCATTCTTGTTTTTTTATTTTGCCTATTCCTGTTAGTTATAATTTTTTATCTACTTTAATTTTATGCTCTGATCTCATGTTACAAAAAACTATAACTATATAGATATTTAAAATGTCCCGCCGTTATTTTGATAGTAATTCGATTTTCAATACAAAACTATGCCATATATAGTGTACTCGAAACACATGCGACTTTACAATTTCACGGTTTTTTTTTTCACTGTTTATTAAAAATTATTTCTCTATAGTGATATTCTAAATAACTTAGCTTGACCTTGATTAAATTCAATACAATTGAACGAATCGTAGTGGAAATAACTCTACGATATTAATTCGCATTCATAGACAATATAAATTGTCGTAAAGAAAAGATCCACTTTCATAAAATTCACTTTCAAAATCAAGCTCGAATCTTGTTATTTGTTGTTGATCTTTGATAATCCTGTATACGTATTTATCGCACTTAAGTCTCAAATAGTTTTCGTTATCACAAATTTCCTCCTCAGTAAAATAACTTAGGTGACTTTTGATAAAATTTTACTTTACCTAAACGTCAGCGATACTATTTTAAGCTGCCTTAAATATTAAAATAATATTGAGTTATTCCCAAGTTTAAATAGAGACGAGAACTTTTTTACAACTAAAGATAAACTTTAACTATTGCTATATTTGAAGCTTAAAATAATAGTTCCACTCCTAACCATAATTAAACTCGATAAACTGGCCTCAGGAACGATTGTAATGAGGATATTTTTAGTCAGTGTGATGATAGTCTTATGATTGTTCTTCACACTAGTTTGCTTATAATTGATTGGAAAACCATTTTTAGATATGTATGCACTCAAAACACGTAACTAAAGTTTAAGAAATGTATGATAGAAACATGTTTTTGATTTGAATTTAATAAGGAAATATTAATTTTTAAAATAAAATCAACGAAGAAAAAACAAAAGCACTGAGATTTAAACTCAAACTTCCGTCCCATTCCGTACGTAATCCAGTGCTTTTCAGCGAGCGATGACTCGCTGAGCAAAGTATACAAATAAAAATATACTTACCAACTCGGCCGCCCAACGTTCCTCTAATTCGGCCGTATTCGGTCTACCATTGAGTACACCGGAAATCGAGACAAGGCGAGTACAAAGGAGTTTTCACCCCAAAAACTTAATTTCTTTATTTGCTATTCACTCAGTAGAAAATATGTTTCGATATCAAACACATAAGAGAATATATATATATATATATATATATATATATATATATATATATATATATATATATGTATGTATATATGTGAGGACGCGAAAAGAGCGTTATTAAAAATAACAGGAAGGGTCGTCCCAACGTTTGTTATACTGTGTGTATATTTCCAACCAATGCGCAGAATATGAACGTTCGTTTTCAACTACACACAGTCATGCTAAAGCTAAAAAATACAGTATTTTTATTTCTTCAATTGCTTTCTTCTAACTGGGAAAATTTTCAAAGTTAGTATAATTTTGATTATGTTGTTAGATTAGAAAATATGACTTAGGTCAAACTAATGAATGATTCAAGGACATATCATTGACACACAGCAGTCACACTAATATATAATCAAGCCATGTACGCGTATGAAAAAATCATGTGCATACTGCACAGTGCACATGATTCATAATTAACGATAACGGAGGAGGTAATAATTGAACAGAGAGATGTGTACGATATAATTACCGTAACCGAATGAGAAAAATTCAATAAACTAAATTCACATATATTTTCCTATTATAAATAGTATTCCAGAACGTACAAGATCTGTAACTCGACACAGTCTATAGAGGTCAGTTCGTGATGAAAGCACGGACAGTTATTTGCTGTTACAGGCTCTAGCATAGTTATAGCTTTTGCCTGCCCCTTCGCTCGCGTAGACTTTAGTTATTGCGGCGGAGTTTCCAGTATTATGTTCTCCAGTATAATATTTATCTTCTAAAGGTAACGCAGCTCGAGATGATGCAGCAAATTTTCATGAAGATGAGTCAATGTGACAGTCTGACTAATCTTTTAATCATCCCAGTCTTTAGAGGTCAGTTCGTGATGAAAATATGATCAGTTATTTGCTGTCACATGCTCTAGTGTATTTATAGCTTTTCCCCCACTTTGCTCGCGTAGGTTTTAGTTAATGCAGCGGAATTTCCCGTATTATGTTCTCCAGTATAATATTTACGTCTTAAAGGTATCGTAGCTCGAGATGATACAGCAAATTTTCGTAAAGATGAGTCAATGTGACAATCTGGCTAATTAAAACATTAGTTCTTAAATCCGCGCTTTCGATTCTCATTGCGTTAACATTATAATTGAATCACTTATACCATTGCGAAAATAATCAATCAAAACAAAAATAACCGACATTTTAATATGTATCCCGAACATTGTCCCATTGAAAATACTTTTCAAATTGATCGAGCTATGTTTTATTAACCACCACCCCCCCCCTCCATTACTTAAGACTGGAGAAAAAATATCGCCGAGTAGTTTCAATGAAATAGCCTGAAAATTAAAATGAGTTGAGTAGTTCCAATGAAATAGCCTGAAAATTAAAATGAAAATTTTTAATTTCTCGTCAAAATTAGGAGTGGAAATGTATCATTCAAAGCTAGGTTATAGAAGAATGATAAGATGTCTCTATATCATTATACATGGTTTCCCGGTATAGATGTCGGACAAAGAAACATGCTATTTGTTGGCTGTAAAGGAGTAAATTGTCGGAATAAAACGTAAAACACGTCCTTCTTCCAATTGATTGCAAAAAAAAATATTACACATAACTCTTTTCAACACACCCAATACTTGCCCGTAGTGCGGTGTTTACCCGCAGTGGCGTTATCTTCGCAGCAATTCGCGGGTTATTCGCCCAAGCGGCGCTGATCAATATGCACAAGTGTCATGTGTACGAAAAGGATGGCAAATAAATATGAATATTATTTCCATTTTTGTGAAAAAAGTCATCTCTTAAAATCTATTTTAACGACAATCAACTATTTTTCAGTCAAGTAATAACGTCTTTCTTTGTCCGACAGTTATTCCCGGACACCGTGTATATGTTTATCGAAAAGATATTTTTTTTTTATATTTTTCAATCATAAGATAATATTTAATAAACATGTCAGTATATCTCATTATGTACGATCAAGGTAATAATGAGACATTCTGAGTACAAAAGATTATAGTATTGGTATTACGATTATCGGATAATAGCATCGTATTTGGTTTTGTAAGCCTCTAATTTCGCGGTAAGTGCATTTTATTTTGTAATTATACTGTTCATTTTTTCTTTGTGAGATTGTATAGTAATATCTAATTTATGTTGCAGTTCATCCATTCGACAACTGTAATCAGTCAGGGTCAGGGTGAAAGACTGTAGCTTAGTATCAATACTTTGCATGGCCTGATTTAAATTAAACTGCCAGTAATTCGTTTTTAGTGTATCAAATTTTGAATCTGTGTACGCGATCAAAGTAGCAGTGTCAATAATTGCTGTTGAAGGAGTTTTCCTAACATTAGCGTCAGCATTCGAGTGGCTGGTATTACTCTGGTTCGCAATATGATTTTTATTGCAAACAACCGGTGGCGAGTGCTTCACGTTAGAACCCGTAGGAATTTATGGAGCGCGTCTTGAAGATGGCGTGAGCGTAGGGGCAGTCGTTGCGAGGAATGATGCATCTCCAGCCTGTTCTTCTGGCTGGCTAATAGCGGGCTTTGATTGTTGCGTCTTACAAGACATGCACCTCCACTTTGCACGATGCTTGGGAAGTAATTTAGAGTAGGCCGCTTCACTAAAACCGCCGCAATGGAAATGATATTGCTGGGAACATTTACTACAGATAATGCCATCTTTATCTAATATGGCCTCATTGAATTTACTGCACAGTTTCATATCAATTCTTATCTAATATGGCCTCATTGAACTTACTGCACAATTTCATATCAATTCTTATCTAATATGGCCTCATTGAATTTACTGCACAGTTTCATATCAATTCTTATTATTGTAATTCTTGTCAGTAATAAAAAAGCAAGCGCGCCTGCTGGTCTCGAAGCAAGTTTGCCACGATATAAATCTAATGAGATTCGTTATCTTCCATCTTATAATTCAATTGTTATAAGCAATTGTTCAAAGAGAGTCACACTCTGCTCCCTTATATCGATATGCATCACACATACGCATTAATACTCAACATGTACAATAATACTCTATAGGACGCGATCCTTTTCAAATTGACTTGATTCCTTCTTATTCTCATCACAATATAAGTTTAACGAAATTTGTTATATTTCATCTTATAAATTAATTGTTATAAGTAATTTTTCAATGCTAGTCACGCTTGGCTCTCCCATGCCGATATAAATTCGTTGTGGTCTATCTTAGACTATAATTGTCATAGATAATTAATTAAACTCGCTCGACTAACACAAATTAGATTAACGTAAAACAGTAAGAGCCAGTTATAGAAGCTTTTTATTATTATAAAATATATTACTACAAACTATTGTACTGTTTAATAAAAACAGGTATTTTATAGATCCTTTAAATCAAATGAATATAAAATAAATATAATTATGTTTTTTGTTTTGGTTTTAATTTTCCTTTGCTCACGTACCAAATAAAATTATAGTCCTTTTATGAAAATCGGATGTTCCATCTTGGAAATGACATTTTTAAGTATGTCGTATTTGTTTTAATAACGAATAGAAGAAATAAAGCATAATATTTTGAGATGAGATGTAAGTTTTTTCGCAAGAACAATTATTCCACAATTGAACATTTTCTTTAAAAGTAATAGATCACTCGTTAATTTGCCAGATTAAAATATATTTTTCTCAATACTTTTTATTAGTTTTAGATATCGTTAAAGTGAAGTAAGTTAGAAGCCAAATCCAATGACATGAAACATGAGCTCAAGTAGAGTATAAATATGTTTAGAGAATTCTCCATATGTTTCGCCAGCCCTACGTATCATTAATTCGAAGTAAGTCAGAAGCTAGTTCAATGATTTGGAAACGAGATGAATTATAGTCTATATCGTTTATGTGAAGTAAGTTAGAAGCCAAATTCAATGATTTGAAATATGAGATCAAGTATAATATAAACATGTTCAAAGAATTTTACATAGGTTTCGCCAGCCTTACATATTATTAATGCGACGTAAGTAAGAAACTAGTTCAACGATTTGGAATATGAGATCAATTATAGTTTAAACGTGTTCAAAGAATTCCCCGTATATCTATATCTTAATAACGTGTACTTTGATGTTTTGCGTTTACTTTACTTTTTGTCATTAAATTAGCAATATACTCTTATCTCAATGTAACGTACTAACAGAAGGGTAATGGACTCCAATGACCACGCAGAAGAGTAATGTACTCTAATCACAACGCAGAAGAGTAATGTACCCTAGTGACAAGGCAGAAGAGTAACGTATTCTAATGACAACGTAGAGTATGACAACGCAGAAGAGTAATGTACTCTAGTGAAAACGCAGAAGAGTAATGTACCCTAGTGACAAGGCAGAAGAGTAATATATTCTAATGACAATGTTGAGTAATGCACTATAATGACAATGCAGAAGAGTGGAGTATTCTAATAACAACGTAGAAGAGTAATTCACTCTAATGATAACGTAGAAGAGTAACGTACTCTAATGATATCGCAGAAAAGTAATGTGCTCCAATGATAATGGAGAAGGGTAATGAACTCCAATGACAAGGCAGAAGAGTAATGTACTCTAATGACAACGCAGAAGAATAATGTATTCTAATTGCAATGTAGAGTAAAGCACTACAATGACAACACAAAAGAGTAATGTACTTTAATGACAACGGGCAAGACTAATGCACTCTAATTATAACGCAGAAGAGTAACGTACTCTAATGACAACGCAGAACAGTAATGCACTCTAATGGCAACATAGAAAAGTATACTCTAAAAACTACGTGATGTAGTATTATTTCTAAATGGTACAATTTCATTCTCCTTTTTTTGAAAAAACTTTCGTTTTTCGTCTGCAATAATTTTCCACATTTGAGTGGTTTTAGTTTTCATCAAAATATGTCGGGAATTTTCACATTCTTAGTATTCATATATCTATCTGAACACATAGTTGAAAGAAGAAGCATTCAAACTACATAAATTTCGAAAGCCTACATAACCTAAACTTACGGAATTTCTAAATTACAATTTACAACAGAGATTGAAATAAAATCACATATTTTCCTAATATAGTTGTCCAACGCCTAACTGATTCTATTTGTAGTTAGCAGCTTGTATTTGATTATTATCGACATAATTCAGTATAATACAACCGAACTGTTTCTCTATAAATTGCGTGAGTCAATGCGTTGCTTATTAACAGCAGCAGAGAAACCGAGCACGGTTTTAATCTAGTTATTACAGTAAACCGTCGCTAATAAGAGGCTTCTACCTGTGGCTTTGCAACTAGTTTGTAGCGGTTGTTTATCTGCCCGTTCCGCTTTGATAAACTCACTTTTAATTAAAGCGATCGTGTGCTGTATTTATTGAAGGGTTTTAGATATTTATCGAACATTTCAGTTGCTGATAATGCGCTGATTTTTTATAGATATCATATATAAGTCCTATTGTGATGGCATAATGATTTTACTAGAGAAAATAGAAAAAAAAATTACCGAACAGAACGGCATATATTTGGTTTGATAAACTTCATTTAAAATATATAAAAATGTGTGGAAATTCTGTTAAAAAAACGCCACGAATCTTTTCCTTGATCCAATATAAAGAAAATACTTTGCTTTATTTCAGTGCAAAACTACATAAAAATTAAAGAGAAATTGGGATATTAATATGTTTAAATCATTATTTTATCGGTCGTGCCCTTTTGTAGTCTGGCATATTTTAAATATCAGAGGTCACACTATTTGCTTTGGCATCCACAAAAGCCATAAAAAGAATGTGACTACATTTCCGTAAGTAACCGTTTGTCGTGTGCGCACGATGTACAGAATAATTTAATGCATCAACAGTTTCTTGCCATATTGATATTTAGTCAAAATTTATATAAAACTATTCTGCCACAAATATGTTGGCAGTAAGAAGGGTCTTTTAAAAACTTTTTTCAAATCCTAAACCTTCCAATGTATTTAATAATTTATTATACTGCTATATCATTATTAATTTTGACAAAACGTTGCTAAATGCTGATGAAAACAGTGTAGATAGTAGAGAGACATTAAATCTGAAATCGAATGAACGTTATAAAGACTATCGAATCACAATTCACGCAATGCGGTGTCAATTTGAGTTTTTATGCTTGTGTATCAAAAATTAAATTATATTTTTTTTTTCATATTTCACCTTATAGTAAGATCTTAGCTCTCAATGACTGTTACTTATTTTCAAATTTGAATAAATTATTATTTGTTTTGGATACCTAAGTAATTTACTTTTGGGATCTAAGAAATATGTTTAAGTTGAAAAAAAAATTATTTTATTTTAAGTTCACCCCCAATGTATTTAACTGACTTGCATCATTAACGTGCAGATTCTCTTACATTTCTCTTTATTTTATAGAGCCTTTTGAACTTGACTTCGACGTTCCAGCAACAAATTGCATCATAATATATTCAATACACTTATGTAAGTAGCCGCCTCTGTAATAATTCTCTTCCCCAAATTAGCACCTTCTTTCAAATCAAAAGAAGCAGTTTATAGGTAATGCAACTTTTTCAAATTAAATCCAGGATAAACATTTAGAATTGTCACATTCGGCATCTTCTCATCTGTGATTATGAAATACGACTATTTTGAGCGATACTTTATTTCAAACACAGCTGTTCCATCTCAGTAGCATCCACTGCAGCTGAGACTATATTGAAAAATAAACCGCTGGAACCAGCAAATGATCAGACTAACAAATGGCACCACTTATGATATTCTTTACGTCCACTTCAATTTGTATGAATTGATTTCTATTAATACGTCTTTAATAATAACAACTAGGACTATTTCTACAATATTTAATTTAAACTTACGATTGAATTACAATTTTCTTTATCACAAAATAATGTTTCCGAACCATTAATTTATTAGGTTGTTATTGACTGTGATTTTTATTAAAGTGATTGTATTTATTATGTCTATATTTTTATATTCGCTATCATATCATATGTTATTAAACAAAATGAGTAGCGATGACAAAGCATTATATTTATATTTATATTATTGTTCTGATGCAACTATTTTGAAATGCTAACTTTGTTTCAACAAAGTGTTGTGATGTATGTGTGTCGTAAACAATCTTCTTAGGTTAGGGCTTTCATCCAACATTCTTCATTGTTCACAAGTGTGGCAATATTCTATGGGTAGTTATTTTTTACACATTTTTCTCAGTGATGATCTTTCTGTTGCACTGTTGAAGAAAGTTAAATTTTATTTTTGGAGCGAAAGGAAGGGTCAGTTATTTGTCCTTTTTGGCGATTTCTTGGTGTTTGTTTACTTTAGTCAACTAAACATCTGAGTATATATGGTAATCTTTTATTTTATCAAATAATAACTTAGTACTTTCACTGTAACATACGATTATAAAACTATCATTATAAAAATACGAAAATTATCGCAAATAAACTGTAAACAATGCGCGTATGTGATGTCAAACAGTATTAAAATTAATTTTTTCATAACGTTATGAGATAAAACTTACTAAAACTTTTCTGAATGGACCTTTAAATTTTCATAAGTAATACTACTTATAACTTTTTTAATATCGGTAGCAGTAGCTTCGATGAAAGTTTTATATAATAACATCTTTAAACTAATATCAAAATTGGAGATTTTATAGTGAATAAAGTAAAATATTTTAACAGGATGAAGTGAAAATAACAGCCGTAGCTTTTACGTTTATAATAATTTTCCATGTTGTATATTTATTTGTTCAAAATTATACCTATATTACTATTATTTAGTCTTAATTTTCAAGTATTTCAATTATATTTTTAATTGAATATTTATTGTAATATTTGTGTCCACCTATCGGAGAATTAATATTAACATTCTAAATTATACCTGCTGGAATAATTTAGAACGTAAACGTTATAATTAAATGACTTTTTTTACTACATTATTTGACTCTATTGGACACTACTACATACAATTTGTTAAAATTTTTCACTATTTGACTTCGTTATTTAAAATGTCAAGATATAGTTATTATATTCTATATACTTTATAAGAGCAGATAATTATATCTATATACTTTATAAGAGCAAATGAAAACCTAGCAGATTTAGGAAAAGACAATTATGGTTTGATGAAGACAGAAGCCATCAAGCTGATGAAAGTAAAATGTTTCTGGAAGAGATAAGTGAATGATCGTAAATCTTGCAATTTAATGGTAATTTTTGTGACTGATACCATAAAAAAATAGTTGAACATATGATTGGTATTTAGTCATTTCGATTCTTATCACAAAGTCTGTCAATATCCATGACTTATTATTTTTTTACTTTTGGACTAAATAATTTTTCTATATATCGTCCAGTAATACGTTTCTAAAACTTTCAACTTAAATAAAATACATTTATGTAATATTACCAATGACTGGAAAGTATGAATTAGGCGTTTGCGAAGAAATACTCCACGTAAAACAGGTAAACAAAGACATTGCGCAACGCTTCTCCAGGACAGGAATGTTTATCTGTGCTTTATTTATGACACCACCTCACATAGCCATTGCACGTGATTTAGTTAAACGTCATCTTATTTTCAATAAAATTTTGAAAACTATATTAATAATTACAGGGGTTGAAAAAAACAAAAAAAATTCTGTGACAATAATTAGGTACTTAACATTAAGTTAATTATACAATAAATGTAAATTTAACGTACATATTTATGTCAAAGTACCTGAGAATATTTTCGAATATTTGAAAAAATTCACAATGCTTTCGAGCCACTTCATTTTATTATATTCAAGGATATTCTAGTACATTATCATTCATCCTAATACATTTATACAAATAATGCTTCTCGAACATTTCAAAACGTTTTAATTCTTCCGGTCTAGTCAATTCCAGTAAATTAGAGGACATTCTAGTATGTTTTCTACATACTAGTACATTCAATAACGGGAGTTGGTGGTCGGTGGTCGACAGTAAAAAATCCCAAGGTGAACCATTTTGAAACACCATATCTCGCACACTACCACAGCCACCCACATGCAACCACCATAAACCACGGTGTGAGACTCGAGGCTACTATCATACAAACCCCAACTATATGCCGTTAGTAATTTTTGCTGCAAGGTGAATTATACGGATACACACATTCATATATATATATATATATATATTTAGCATAATCTTCAATTACCCTTCGCCCAGTCACTGACCGCGTCAGCCAACCCGCCCACGGATAAAGAGATTGCTCCTTTGAATCAATTCAAATGCTCTCTTTAAATGTTGCTGTTTGACAATGGCCATTCAACATTCAATCGGTACAGTAAATAAACGACAGCGCGGATAAAACTCAGGGTGTATTCAATATTTTTACTGCTGGCTCTAACCGCAATCTCTTTCAATTGATAAACAATTTATGAAGATATTATACATTAAATTGGCTTTAGGATTTGTGTTAGTAGCGTTTCATTGAATAGTAAAGGCCACAATACTAACAATGGAAGGGATCAGACTCATTGTGTAATTGTGGTAGTGGTCAAATATTAATATCATTAGTTAGATACACTTTGATTTATATGATTTGATTAATAAGAGTACGTAAATTATGCGTAGAGTATAAAAATTATATAATTTCTTATATGAAAACATTCTCTATCTATTTAAACACAGAATATTTTAAATTTTTAATGAAGCAGTGGTAATCTTTTTAATTATTATTGTAAATTAAAAATTAAATAGAATATTGTTGTAAACTTCCTATCAGTTTTAATTAGCCTCTTTATTTTTTTAACGCGTTTTATTCTAAAGAAAGTGTTGAGTGACAAGACATTGTTATATATTTTTATTTTCTGAAACTGTAAACAAAATATACAATTAGGATTAGCTTTACTTCAATTGGGGCTCAAACATACATATCCAATTTTTTTTCGATTTTCATATCATTTCATACTTTGATAGTTTTCTGAACTCCAAGATTTTTGGAAGTCTATTAGACTCGATTCCTATTTTGATGACTTCATTACCAAAAGTTCCTAAAGTTATTAGCTAATGACGTGTGTTCAAACTATACTTGTAACTTTACGACAATTATTTTTCTTTTATCTGCCAGAACACAGAATATCAAATGAAATATTTTCTTATCATCTATCGGTTTTTCGTTTAATTTTTTAAAAACCTCGTTATTTCAGGTGAAAATCATAGTTAAATTGGAAAAAAATCAATTCAAAAATATTATAAAACTACACTTACTCTGTTTAGATCATTAATTCCCTCCCTAACAATATACTATAGCATAATTATCAGCCTCAAAGTGAGAGAAGCAAAATGTTTAATTGAACCTTTCTCGAATTGAACGAATCGTCACAATCATAGTCCTCTCACCGGAGATAAAAAACGATCGTTTTAAGCGCCACTTAAGTAGTCCATTAACGTAAATAGATCGCAGGCAGTCAATCTCGGTAGCGCCCGCCGAAGACGAGACCACACTGAAAAATGTACGGCCGGGACGAGCTAAAACCTAATGAAAGACATCAATCGCGTCGCCTTTTACGTCCAGCCCCATTTGCGTGAATCAATTTTGCATTAAGATATCCTTGACGAAATTAAATAATTCTGTTACGAACATACTAGAATTTGTTTCGGTTTATACGTTATTTTTCTTTTAATTTTTCAAATTATTTCTAATTCTAAAAATCACATTTTATAAGTATTTTTAATTAAGGTTATATGACGTAACTTGGGGACAAAAATATAAATTGTCACATCGAATGAGTATCTTACTTCCTACTGTATATCATTATTTTATCTTCTACTAAGCGAAGCCGATACACGATTCAGACACCCCTCATTATTTTCCAGTACTGGCATATAATTTTCCATGATAAGACATACTTTGCATGACTCCAATTTTGCGTAACCAAACAGGTTACGAAATATCGGGGTCACGCACATATTGCGTGACCGAACAGTTGTAATTTGAAATAAATGATTGAATTAATTTATTGCCGCGTTCGAAAGAAATCGAACCATAACAAGATTCATTTAAAAAAATACAATTTTCTTTGCGTTTTTAAAAAACTGTGTTTTGCAAAATGATTGCAGTTTATTCGTAAAAGTTTTATATTACATAAATTGGTATATTACATGAATTCTGCTTAATGCAGTATTACAAGTATCGCTTGACATTATTACGTTCAAGGTTATTTTGTGACAAAAAGCCTTAATAAAATATATCATAGCCGTAGTACGCATAGTTTTTCAAAAGAGTAATATTCATGACACCACTTTTCAGAGCTGTGAACATATTTTTCACATGATTTAAGTTACATACACCAGATTGAATTTTGAAGGTTGAAACAATTTTGTATTTTAAATGGGAAATCGTTACACATCCGTTTAGACTAATGTTTTACTAGAATTTTGCTATGGAAACTATATTTTTATTGAGAAGTAATTAATAATATATATTCATTGCATCATCATTTAGTTTAAAGAAAAGAAGAATGAGAAGAGAAATATCGTACGTAGAAGGGAAGTTAGAATTAAAAGCTTTATCTTTCTGCGAAACATATGAATAAACTGCTTATCTAAGAGACGAAAGTGGGTGAAACCAAAAATTTTGAGAAAAGTTTATGTCTGTATATAATTCAACGCCAAGAAAACGAATTTAGTGCAAAGAATGGTATCAATATCCAATAAAAAGGAGAGAGTATTAATACAATCGACTAAGTACGTGGACATGCAGAAAGCAGGGTTACGTCTCGGGTTCGTTGATGCAAGTTAACCGAAACGATCTTATTTCAAAGTTGTAATCAAATGCCATTTTGTAAATTTCTTTCACGTTTTTTAAAATTATGGGTGAAAGATTGAAGGATTTGATAGAAAGTTTACAAATTTTTTAAAGATCTTCTCAGCCCCAAGCTTTTGACATACATATACATACGTATTAATTGGGTCCAGAGGTTATATAAGTACTTACTCGTAAAGTATTATGGACGTAAATCTAAAACTGAACTTGTGAGAAGGTAACAGACAGATGTAATGACATGACGAAATTATGAGAGTTTCGTAACGGAATGTTAAGAACTAACAAAATTCTTACTTGATTGTAGTAATGACGAACGTCAAACTTCAGGTGATACTTTTTTTATTACTGCATTGGTAGTATGTGAGCATATAATTGCAGAAAACCTCAGAATATAAGATTTCTTCAGCACAAAGAGCAAAAATCGCAACCGCCCACAGGAACGTACAATCCTTGCCGCCCAGCAGTCGACTGTGTTAATCAACCGGCCGCTAACAAACAGATCCCGCCTCTGAACGAATTCATGTACCTTCCTTGACAGGGCACGGCCGTCCAGATTCGGTATTTTTATTGCTGACCCGAGCCGTGAGCTCTCTCGGATAATAAGCAATTATTGGCGGATCATTTCGAGATAAGGCACGTATAAACCAAATGGGCTTTAGTCATTGGTGTTTGAGCTTCCTATACTTTAACGATGAACTCATTATATTTAATGAGAAGTTATGTTGCCGTAATACAATGTGGTTCATACACAGTACCGATTTATCAAGACCAGACATTACGAATATGGTAAGATCGAATTTTAAGGATACTATAAGTAATGTTAAAATAATATTAGACGAAAATATATCCTTGATGTAATTATTTAAAAGGTAAAACGTCTTAAGCGTGAATAAAACTCGTACTAGGAGATTTCTGTACTTAGAAAATATAAACATTTAAGGATACACAACGTAGCATTTCTATCAAACTTATTACAAATATTAATACTATTTTTCACTATGTAATTTTATGGCCTCTAATATCTTTCACAAGTATAAAAATATTTTTATTTTTTAATAAATTAGGGGCTTTAAAATACTAGCAAACCTTATTTTAATTTCTAGTAGCGCCGTTTTTTCATGATTTTGATGTTAGCAATTTCTCTTTCCCTTGGTGCTCGACACGATAAAGAAATAAAAAAAAATTGTAAAAGGAAATTATTTGTTTCCTTTAAAATTTCCATATAAATATTGTTATGATATATAGTAAATATACTTTATTTCTATACTAAATTATGAGTTAATATACTTTGTCTCTATACTAAATTTCAAGTTTCAATGTATCTGGCATAAATGGCATAAAGAACAGACGAACGGACATTTGAGCAACCTCATGAGGGTTCCGTTCCTTTTCCTTTTTAGTTACGGAACGTACGGATATTGTGAGTACAGTTAGTAAAAATTCTAGAAAAAAAGGTTTCAAAACTCTTTTATTCCGAATTTTAGGTAATATATTGTAAAAACTTTGTTGAAAATGGTCACGAAAACTTTTTTCCCTCAGCTCCCTCTATCTCTGAAACTTAGATTATCTCGTTCTCTATTATCGATATTCTCGTCACTTAGATTATCCCAGTGACTTACAAAAAGTTGCGACCACCCAATTTCGTAGCGCGCAAGACCACACTAAAAATGGACGGAACTGAAATCAAACAAAGAAAGGAAATTGAATGAAAAAAACTACGTCATTCGCATTACTTTTGCTTAAACCTCTGCGTAAAACAATATTGTGACATCCACTTTATATTACGAATAAAAATTTATCTCGCTTGATTAAATTTTTTATATTTCCCTGATTGTTTTTCTTCAGGAAAAAAATTCTTTTGCTGAATATTTTCTTCAAAATAGTACATAATTTTATTTGGTATAATAACATAAGGTAATAATTATCCAAGTTATTTATTGCATCCCTCTATATCGTCTAACCGTCTTCCGTAAGTTAAGGAAATAATGATGGGAGTCAAATTTAATATTTTAAAAAGAAAATCCAGCCCCGTTTATACAGTTGGTTTGTATTTTTACTAACTTTTTTCCAATTATTAAAAAATAACTAAACCTAGGATGACTTTCCCTTATCTTTTAGTAAATTTGTTTTTTTTCATTTGCATAAGGAAACTTTTTAAATGACTCCGTACTTAAAGTTAAAAACGAACTATTGCAAAACAATATTGTGTCGTTGATTTTTTATTAATTCAACGTTACAACTTAAAAAAAGATCCTACGTATAAAGTAAAGACTTATTGTTATACATTTTGTTTACTTAGATATTTATTGTTGGTTATGAAAACATATATATATATATATATATATATAGTTATTTTATGGAAAATGAAATTCGATGAAGCAAAATGAGGATAATATCAAATTAAATTCGGTGAAATTAAGGTCGTTATGAAATTCTCGCTAAAAATAATACTTCATTAAATTCATCCATACACATATTTGTTAATAACGGAATGTACAATATCTGATTGTAAACACTGATGTAATATTAAAAATATATATCATTAGCGTTCAAAAGTGGTCCCAAAAAGATATGGTAATTCTTAATCTTTACTAATCCGCCATTTATTACAAATTTACGACCAGTAGAGCATAGTTGTGTGCTGTTGCTACATTATTTTATTGTAGTGAATATCTAATTACTTTCCTGGATTACAAGAATGTGTTTTAGTTATACGGTTTCCTTACGTAAAAGTCTAGTAATAATATTTCAATTGTAATAATATATATTTCTCGGTTTTTCCTTTACCATTGTAAAATATTATTAAACACGAGAAAAGTGAAGCATTTTTTAAATTTAATTTTTCTAAATTCTCAACATGACAAAATATCGATCAGTATTACTTATGCAGCGTTTTGCAACGTTGTGTCTCTTATTGTAAATATATTGCCCAGTGTCGCTATCGCGGACATCATACAATTTGGAAAGAGTTCGAAGACAATCTTCTGAAGAATGGAAACATTTAATTATAGGGAAATAAGTATAAATATGCTCTTACTGTAATTCAATTGGGGATAATTTCCAATAGATATTTAAATATACGACGGATATATCTTTAACGTTTTCATTATTATCTCAGCTCATATTAGTTTCAGTAGTACATAACATTATGGATCTGTGAGCATAAAGAATATTAAAATAAATATCGATGCGAGACGTACAATGGGATACTGGCACTAAAAATTATTTCCAAAAATCATTATATGCAAGGCGGTAAGGTCGTGTTCAACATAGCAGAAATTAAATCTTAAAGAATATATTTGAAAAATATCTATTAAGAGTAAGCTTTGCTTGCACATTACTATTCTCTCTCATCGGCTTCTTCACTTAAACATAATTATTAATGCAACCCAATTTTGTGTTTAAAACAGATCCATGTGACAGCTTCGATGCCGTATCAAATTCATAATCATCGTCGTGAGTGAGGTATTTTTTGTAGAAAATCTTTTTCTCCAAAGTCAATGTTCATCAGTTACAAGGAAATAAACAATTAATTCCAGTGTTCACGATTTCTTCCAGATGTTTCTGAGCGACCCTACTAGTCGTAATGGTGGGGGGCAGCAATTTTTAAAGTTTTTCCAAAAAAAAAGTCAAAGTAAATTCTTTAAAAATATGTCTTATATATGAATGAAATTTTGCTTAAATCAATTTTAATTTTATACCCTACACGGTGAGATTTAAAGAAATTTTTTTGTCAAACTTTACTCCTGAAATTTTAAATTTTTAGCTCGAAGTGATTGCATTAGTGTCTTGACAGTTTTGCCACCGAACATTGGAGAATTAATAATAAATAATAAAATAATTAAAATACTAATAGCCACAGAATAAAAGGATAAAAGAAAGAAAGCAAAAATACTAATCAAATAATTAAAATAGCATCAGAACATTTATTTTCTTAAATATATGAAAGTCTTAACTTTCAGATAGTTTTCATGATTTTTGATATATAGTTTTCAGATTTCTCTCTCTCCCTCTTTCTCTCTCTATCTCCATATTATGATGAATTTACGAAACTACACGTGAAGATCAATTTCATCACTCAATAATTTCAAAGGAAAGTATGAAAAAATTATACATTCACAAAAATTATACTTCACATACGCCTCAAAGATATTTAAATATTACCTATGTATTATTATGGTTTCCGATATGGATAGGGTACCCAGGAATTAAGTCTGAGCATAAAGACTTTTTATGGTGATAAGGCTTTAGTGATTTTTTTCAGTTGATACAAAAACAGTGCCAAAAATATAAATAATACTAAATAATTCCTACCTATACAATAAGCACACAAAAAACGTCCACAGAAAGTATGCGTACGTAATCTATTGTGGACGTTTTTTATTTGTATTAGATGGACTTAGTTCATAATGGCAGTCATTGCAAATGTAAATAAAGATTTTTTTTGTGAAAAAACATACGGGTAGTTTGCAGGAGCCATATGATGCCACGTTCACTTTATGATTCAAGTTCAGTTTGATAGCAAAAACACCAGTAAAGATAGAAATAATACATGCCCCAAGTATGAGAGAGGTGAACGTTTATATATATATATATATATATATATAATATATATATATATATATATATATATATATATATATATATACACACTTAAATATGTTCAGTGCGAGTAATGATGCATATATTCATACCGTATTTTGAGTCATTTTATACGCTTGGGGTTCCCCACCTGTATTATTTAAAACAATACGCAGAGTGTAAAAATGTTAGCTTTAAGAAAAATATGCCTAATGTCGTGAAAATTCATAAAAATTATTATTGTTCTCATTTATTTTTGTACTCGATGCGAAAAACACAACATATTAATAATTAGTTAAGGGTTTAAGATTTTGCTTCGTTTTCGATGCTTTTTAGTAATTCACTTAATTAACTAAAATAAACTTGACCTAAAAATTTCTACGGACGAAAAGGTGTAATTTTATATTCAGTGTAAAATGGAAGTTTGATGTGATTCAAAGACGAAAGACGGAAAATAATGTAATAAAATATTTAAATTGATTTTACATAAATTAGAATCCTGAGACTTTGTTGATTGTGATAAATACTAATGACAAAATTGAAAAGATATTTCACGGGAATTGCGTCTCCGTATTAATAAAATCAATTGATAATTGTCCAGCTCCCTTCAGTCTAATTCATAGAAATGGGCGCCCGGTAAAAGTTCACTCGTCCAGGATAATCTCCCACCTCAAAGCGAAGAGGCAAATATAATTTAACTTCCCCAAATCGAACGAGACATAAATCTTTACAATTCTCACATTTTCAGTTCCCTCGTTGAAGGTAAGACACGATCGTTCTGAAAGACACTTAAAATAGCCCATTAACGTAAATAGGTCACAGCTATTGAATCGCGCCAGAAGCCGAGAGATTAGTGTTTTCCCGAACCTGAAAAAGGAACGTTTATATCTTACCATGGTACCTGTCCTTCCAATTGTCTGGCATACACGGTCTCCTAAACTCTAAGCTGTGTACTGAATAAGTTGTAATTTGGTAAATTTAAAAGGTCTGATAAAATAGAATCGTTTTGAAAAAAATACAGTATTTAATTTTTAAATGTATTTTTGGTATTTTAAAATTAGTTTTAAATGTATTTTTAATTACGCCTGATGTTCTTCGAAAGACTAAATATCAATCAATTTTTTTTTTCAGAAATAATGCTCCATAAATCACCAGTTTGTTTTTTGTATATAATATATTATTAATGTTTGATTTCATTTTCAGATTTTGACGTCATTATTTTAAACAATAAGAGAAAAATGTTCCCCAATACTAACAGTCTCGCTGGCTTCTATCATAAAACTTTACGTAAACTTGGTTACACAGTGATATAGTTTGTTTTTGGTCGTGACACTACTTTCAAATTCAACCGTTTTTCAAACGGATTATACCTTCCCATTTTCAGAATACAATTATCTGCAAGTATATTTCGAAAAATGATTTGAGAATTGAGTTAAATATATTTTCATTCAACGGACTCTATACAGCCTTTGTGCGAAAAAAATGTGACAGAAAATCTTTAACCTCTTGAACCAAAATAATGTCAAATCTGTAACATTTAATAATAGTTCTTTAAACATTACTCACACGCGATTGTCTTTAGCCAACTGATGTAATAGCGTAATTTTTCTTACATTTTTATGACTAAGAATAATTATAATGATAATTGCTTTTGCAGACTTGAAGACCGCGTTGTAAAACAAAGAATTCTCAGGTGTTGTCTTGCATCGTAGTGGTAAGCTATTTCAAACTTAACACATTTATAATTCGCATCCACTGTTTAATAAACAAAACAGATAAGAAAAAAATGAGCTCAGTTTAGCACCGAAACGGCTGTAATTTTAGGATATATTACAAACTAATGTGATGATATTACTATGCTTCAGCGCCGTTTTTATTTAATGTAGTAGAGTAAGCAATTTTAATAGAACTCGTCACATACAGGTAGGACGTTGGTAATGGATAACAATGACATTAAGGCAAGAAACTATACAAAAAAATTTGAAATTACTTGCGTGGGGTTATATTTCGCTATTGTCGCAAGGCTACATAGTTCTTCGGCGCATGTTTGACAAACAACATTATCATGTTCTACTTAAGGCATGTAACAGAGTTATTTTTGGTATTATTACACAGAT
Organism: Druceiella hillmani; assembly: GCA_039881145.1. Lineage (NCBI taxonomy): Eukaryota > Metazoa > Arthropoda > Insecta > Lepidoptera > Hepialidae > Druceiella > Druceiella hillmani. Next base: position 185,495 of record JAYKKI010000101.1, read on the forward strand.
AGTAGCAAAGTTATAACTTTTTTTATTATTCCTTTCAAAACTATGAGTGTGTCACTTCTTGAACATGCTAAGAGTAAAAAAAAACTGTGACGTTTCCTATACAATTACAGTAACAATCCAGTAATCGATTATTACTTTCTCTCGCTTAGGATGGATTCTAGGATGTAATCGAGTTGGCAATAGAAGTAGGAATGATATTCCGACGGAGGTGCCAGCTTCACTCGGTATTTCAATTTGGCGCAACGACCGTACCGAGCTTACCTGGCGCTGCAAATAGATGAAGCGACGAAATAAGGTAATGGAAGGTGCCAATACTATCTATTTCGAAGGGTAGTATCTTATTATGTTAGTGATTATTGTGGGTTAGTACGAAAAATCTTATCTTCAAAGTATGACTACAAAGTCATAATGATGGAATCTACAAAGTCAGATTAATAACGTGTTTTTACGTTAATGGCGCTATAAGTTCTTTAGTTTTAAATATGCAGTTATTCAGAAAAACGCATAATCAGAAAGGAATACAATTTAAGATTTCAAAATTAAAATGATGACTGGTGTCATTGTTGATGATGATGACTGGTATCACTGACATTGTTGGTACTTAAATCATGTAATTATTTACAAAATTAAAATGTTTTAATAAAATCATATTAGGTGACAGGATTGTTTTGTAATTTACCTTCTTTCAGATTTCGTTGTGTCGAGACTTGATTGCGTATTGTTCCTTTATAATTTCCATGTCTTTTCAACTATATGATAAAATCTTCTGAAATTTAGCTCCAAAATAAGTCTAATCTTTCAATATAACCATACGTTGTAGTGTTAATCAAAATGTCACCCTTGGTAATATTTTAGTGAAAAAAAAATGTAAGAAATCTTGAATTTTCAATAATATCGTCGATATTTCAATGCTATGGCGAAATATGCTAAATGTATTAAAAAGAGTATTTGTATTAGAGTATTACTGTATATGTTACAATATCATACGTTGTAGTTTGTAGTATCGAATGTAAGGTAAAGTGTTAAATGAAATGTATCTCTTGGTGACATTTTAGTGGAAAATATGTAACAAGTCCCAAATTTTTAATAATATGGTCGAAACTTTAACATGATGGCAAAATATGCAATATGTACCAAAACAGTAACATATTCAATGCTTACCTGTATACATTATATATATATATATATATATATATATATATATATATATATATATATATATATATCATTGCGTAACGATATTTCGGACGCATTTACAAGTGTATATCATCACGCAGTCTTAATTGCGTTCCAAACATCAGTCTACCTCCTTTCACATTCTCTAATTACGAGATATCGTATGTACCACTTGAACTTGTTTCGTTTTGTGAGTTAAATTATATTGCATCGACTACATTAGTGAATTTAATTTAATGTATACACATAATTTATTATTATTTTTGTTTTCTTCTTTTTCTCCATAAATTGTGGAATAATTTTCGAGCTAGAACTATTTTTGATCACTTCACACACGGTTGTTACCTTCGAGATACTGCTTTCGTATTAATAAGTGTTTCTGAACACTCAGGATTCATGAAGTATTTTATGAAGAAGTAAACGATAGATGCTCCAATTTCTGCTGTCGTTCCAGAATATAATCCAATAATCCAAAATATACACGCAATACTTTGGTTGAATACTTAATATTAAATGCGATAACTAAAACAAAAATAAATGAAAATGAACAAAAAAATTACGTTCGAATAGAAATAAATACTGGTTCGTCCCGTCAAGGGTATATCTATATAATATTGATTCACGCAAATAAGGGTGGACGGTAAAAGTAACGCGATCGATGCCATCCGTTTTGCTTCAGTCCGTCCCGACCGTACATTTTTCAGTTCGGTTTCCGGTTTAGGCAGATGCTACCGAGATTGAGTACCCCTGATCTTACTCGTTAATTTTAGTGGCGCTCAGAACGATTGCATCTCATAGCCGACGATTGAATTGTGAATGTGACAATTTTAGACATTTTTTTAAGTCGTTCGGCTCGGAAAAATTTAATTATATATTTTACTTCCTCTGCTTTGAGCCAAGCGATAGACTTAAGTAGTTATCGATCTAAACGCAGCTGAGGTGCCTTTGATATTTATAACTTAAAGATGGAGTTATTAGGGAAAATATTTTTGTAAAAAAGTGATTTGGAAAAGGCAGAATTAATAATTTGGTTAATTTTGGATTTTACAAAAATCAACGAAGGCGATGACTGTGGTGTCGCAGCATTTTCGTACGTTAGAACTGTTACATCATCGACCATACCCCGTCGTACGATCACGTATTTATAGTTTCAGAATTTATAACTCAATATTTACTATCGTATCCAAAAAAGCTATAAAGAAAGCCATCGTCACATTTCTCGTGTTGTGAAGAAATCATTTAATGCAAGGACAGGCTCTTTAAGTCCGAATTATTTCAGCGTTATCGCATTGTTTAACCAAAATTTATGTAAAATTGTTCTGTCACAATTAGTTCTTTAAAACTTCTTTGGAAAGTCCAAACTTTCGGATTTATTTTTACACCTTGGGACTAATATCGAAACGTCATATTTCAAAATAAAGTAGAACCTCCGAATTTGAGTTTTGACATTCCTGCGACAAATAGCCTCATGATATCTACAACCCACTTATTTAAATATTCATTTCTATAATAGTTCTTTTACCCAGATTAGCCACCCGTTTCAAAAGAAAAGAAGCAATGTAAAGGATAGAACCTACCTGAAATGAAAAGAAAAATAAATTTTCACATTCACTGATCGGGAATAATATATGATCATTACAAGCGACACTTACAGAAGCAGGTTATCTCAAATACCTGCCACACTGAAAAATGAACGGCTGAAATTAACTGAAACCTGGCGAATGGTACTAATCACGACACCTTTTATGTCTAGCTATATTTGTGTGAATCGACCTCGCGTTTATACTTTCATGAAAAACTCGTAAAACTCATAAAATTTCACTGTTGTATTTAATTTAAATTTTTTTTGTATTAATAATGTTTCTGCAATCATTAATTACTTTAATAGATCGTCATTAAATAGGACGAGTCATTCATCAATGAAAGTATTGAATGAACCTAAAAATGTATGATTTATATTTTTTTGTCCACCCTCATATCATCTCTTAGAAAATATAGGTGGAGACGATGACGTGTTATATTTATATCGTTTTGCACTGACGCAGTTACATTCTTCTCTCGATTAGAAGTTTCGCGCATAAATGAAGGAAGAATGTAGCTGGCATTGATCTTCATGCATACTTATCTTACTTACCTTCTTCCAATAAATCGTTAATTTGATTCAACAAGGACGAACCAAACTTAACGAACTCTCCTCTGTTTTGAGATTGTACTATCTTTCACCCAACGTTCATTCTTGAGTCTTTACTTGCGTGGTTGTCTTCCACACACCGATTTCTCAGTGATATCTTTCTACACAGTTAATATATGTTATTTTTAATTTTATACCCGCAATGAAGTGAACGGAATGATTAGTTATCGATCCTTATTGGTCTTTGCTTGGTGTTAATTAAGTCTTAGTCAACTAAGTCTTTGATGAGTATACGTGGTACTTTTTTATCTGCTTAAATAATAACTCAGCACATTCACTTTAACGTAAGCTTACGGCACTATCATTACAACAGATGAAAATATGGCACCGAAAACCAAAAAGTAATTATTCCATAACTTTTTGAGACAAAATTTTATTAAAACTTTATTAAATTAAAATTGTATTTTTTTATTTACATCGAGACTTACATTGTCAATTCAATTATTTGTCGAAATTATTTTACTACAGATAAATTCCTAACATCTTCAGTAGTAAATTCGATGAAAGTTGTTTCAAATAATAAAATCTCTAAACTAATATCGAAGTTGGAAATTTATGGTGAATAAAGTAATGCATTTTTAAACAGTATAAAATAGAAATATTAGTGGTGGTTAGAACGTTTATAATAATTTTTTTATTTTATATTTAGTTATTTAAAACTATGTATATTTATTTAAACATTTTTTCATCCCATTTTTTTAAGTGTTACAATTAAATTTGAATCTAAATAATTATTGCAATATTCGTGTCCATCTACGAAATACCTTTGTTTGTATAATTTAGATTTGTGATATTATAATTACATTTGATTTTCATTATGATATTGATAATAGTTAACTGAGACTTTCACAAATTATTCGTTAAAATTTATTATTATTTTGCTTCATCATTTAAGACGTACAGAGGTAATTTAATTTAGAGTAAACGAAAACGTAGCAGACCTAGGAAAATCTAATTAAATTGGTAATTAAGTCTTGATGCAGACAAACGGTTTCCAGAAGGGATAGGTTGATGACCTTAAATTTTGGATGTGTATTATGAATTTTTTCGACCATAAAAAATAATCAGTATTTAGTTATTTCGATTCTAATTCGTAAAGACTTGCAATATTCATAACTAATTACTTTTACATCGAATAAACACCGAAAAATACAACGTGCAACGATTTTAAAAATGTTTAACTCTGGAATATATAACTCTTAATTTGGATATGATCGTAAATATGTGCTATTTAATAATACATATTTACGATAATATCCGAGTCGAGCACTGGAAAGTATGAATTAGGCGTTTGCGAAGAAAGATCCCACGTAAAACAGATAAAAAAAGATGTCGCTTAAAGCTCTATTGGGATTGGAAATTTTAACTGTGGTTGATTTCTTACTGTTTCTTATCACCATGAGCACGCAATTTAGTTAAATATCAGTTTATTTCCAAAATTTTTAAAATTTTGTACATAGTAAGACAAAATGAACACTAGATTAATGGTTATAGCGGTCGAAGAAAGAATAAAAAACATGCGCATAAAAGTAATCAAGTACTTAAAAACATTAAATTTACTGTTAAATTAACACAACATCGACAAATATTTGACATCTTCTCAAGTTTAAAAAAAATCACAGTTCCTCCATCTACTTCTCTTACACTTTATTAATATTTACAAAAATACTTTAGAAACATTGGTTTTAGTCCTATATCCCCGTCCAGATACCGGTCACATATATTAACCTGCCCGCTAATAAAGGGATTGGCTTAAATCAATTCAAAAGCTCGCTTTGACCGTCGTTTTTTTGACCATGATCAGGTGACTTTGGCACAATAGAAATGTGACAGAGCAGATAAAACTCTAGGCCAAATCAGTATTTTTTTACTAATTCGAACCGCAATCTCTTCCACTTAATAAAAAAACATAAATATATTGTTAAGCGATAACGAGTTTTGCAATTAAATTGAATTTAGTCATTGATTTTATTATATAATAAAGGGTACAGTATAAATAATAAAAGGAACCGGTGTCATGTTGTAATTGTGATAGTGATTAAACGTTAATAAGTTTACATCAACCAAACTTCCAAACATATAATTTATTTGATAAGGATATGAAAATTGTGTGGAATGTAATGGCGAGTATTTTAACTCATAAGGATAAATTAAATAAAAGAAAATTTAACTGCAATTTTTTTATAAAATTAAATCATTTCCGGATTTTCACGGCATTTTTTTAAAACAAAGTTTGAGGTAAAGTCATCGTTACAGGTTTTCCTTTTCTTAAACTAAAAATAAAATACATTGTTTGAAAATCAACTTGTGATTAGCGTTACTTCAATTTCTGCATAAAATGTGCCTACATAAATTCATGTAAAATATTTTATAATTTTCTCTGCAACTTGACGTTTTTGGAAGTCAGCTAAACACCCACCTAAATTTAAGGACTTTACTATGAAATTTAGAAACTTAGTTGCCTGTGATAGACAAATACACAGGTGTGAAAACTATAATTCTAAAAAATTAACAATTCAATTAAGAACATATCACCTCATGAACTCCACGTTGCTTAATTTTGATACAGTGAAAACATTTTTTCCACACGAATTCATCGCTATATTAAAAAGAACAATTAGGAGAAAAAATAATAATTTCAGAGGTAATAAACCAAACATTCACTCGATTTAAAGTAATTTACGGTTAATCGTCTGCCCTAAAGCGAAAGAAGCAAAATGCATAACTGATCCTTATTCAAATTGAACGAATTATAAATCTTTACAAACGTCACACACTGTCTTCAAACCGAAGACGGAACACGATCGTTCTGAGCGCTACTTAAGTAGTCCATTAATGTAAATAGATCGCAAGCACTCAATCTCGGTAGCGCCCCCCGAAGTCGAGACCACACTGAAAATTGTACGGCTGGGACGAACTAAAGCTTAACGAATGGCATTCATTGCGTCGCCTTTTACGTCCAGTTCCATTTTCGTGAATCAATTTTGTATTGAGATATCCTTGATGGTAGAAATTAGAACTTATTTCAACAATATTTATTTTCATAATTTGAACGTTTTTTTTCTTATATTCCTGTTTTAAGAAATAGCATTAGTTACTAAATATTTTGAATTATGGTTACGATGTAAGTTTTAAACATTAACATAAATTTTAGTATTGATTGTATATTTCCGTACCCACAGTATAACATTCGTTTTTTCACTATGCAAAGTAAGCATTGATAATCGGTACTGATATTTTCCATGATTCCAATATCCTGGTACCAACGGGCAGAAATTTTAGATATATGTTAGTTTATTTATTGAGTATACAAATAAACTCCTTTCTTACAAGTAAATAAAGAACTGACAAGAAAAGTTGACAATAAAAGCTGTATTTTTTAATACTATTGTAGAGAAACTTCAATACGCATTCTCGCTTGCGTAAAAAAAACTGTGGTGAAATTAAGAAAAATATATTCTTGTGGAAACTTGGATCTCAGTATTGGAAACGGTTAAGTAGTTTGAGATACACAGAAGATGATTTAATTTCTGTTATTTCAAACTCAAGTACGAACGGATGTAGCGAATTAACTTTAATGTTTAATTTAATTCATTTTATAATTCTCTATTCCACCTCGAATTTAACGTTTAAAAACATGCGGTTGTAAAACATTTTAAAAATCGAGATGACTTCAAGATTATAGACATTTTAAGCTTTGGAATATTTTAAACAAAAGAAACTAATTTTCCAGATACTTTGAGGTTTGTTTTTAATTATTTTGATACAATCTAACTGATAAATTTGTTTTAACGTTGTTTTAATAAAGACAATGTTCGGTTAAGTTATAATTTTAAGAGAATTGTCAACAATGTTATTAACTGATGAATCAGAAATTGCGACACTGTTAATCATGGAAAATTTCGTTTTCAATCTAATTTTCATTTGTATTTATACTATAGTATCACTGTTCTAAATACATATTTCAAAACACACCCTATGATAAAAGTTACAATCCTGGCTACTAATTAATTTTTTTTAAATATATGTATTAAGCGATTTTAAGCTTGGTCAATTATAAAATATAAAAAAAATTTTGTAAATTTTTATTTATTATATTTTAAGCTTGGTCATTTGTAAAATACAAAAAAATTGTTGTAACTTTTATAATATCACGTGAATAATTTAATCACTTTTCTCCTTCTAAATTGAGATTCAGTGTATGGTGAAACCCATGTCTAGTTGAACCTAAATGGATTTATGAAAGCTCTATTTCAAGTAACTCACAAGATCAACGATAATCAGTCTACTATGTCAGATATTATACTAGTTTAATAGTCAGATATTATTCCAGTCTAATAGTCAGATATTATACTAGTCTAATAGTGAGATATTATATTAGTCCAGTAGTCAGATATTCTAATTCATATGAGAGGCTATATTTTGATCTCTAATTTGATTTCTACTTGTGAAACTCTTATATATTTATCTGTCTTATCTATATTTATATGTCTTTTTTGGCTTCAAAATAATGCCAATTCATCAGTTGATTTACTTTAGATTTATTAGCCGTACTTTCTTTGTTATAATGTCTAATTAGCGAAATGTCGTCACCTTTTCGAATTAGATTCCCAAATGCAGTCCGCCCGCCCACAATAATAGACAATCCTAGCCGTCTACCAACCGATTGCATTGAGCAACCAGCCTGCTAACAAATAAATCTCTAAAGAAATTCAACTTGACCGGGCACTGCCGTCCACCTAGTTCCAGGGCAACATAGATATTTTAGCTGATTTCATATTTTTATCGCTAACTTATAAATACAAAATCTATATAATATGCAAGTAATCTAATTACAAAAAAATCTGTCTTTGATAATTTTATGTTTATACGAAATTACCTTGCCACTAAATCGCACATTGATACAATCAATTTGAAAAAAAAAATAAATAAACAAGTAAGTCAATTTTTAAATTCCGTATGAAAACTTGTCGTATATGGGTACGTTTAGTATTCTCGTGTGCTTGTTAGTTGAAGTGTGCGTGTTTCCGGGCATGTGAGTGTGATTGTGCGGTTTGCGCTTGTGAATAATGTGTGCGTGTTCTTGCGAATGGGTGCGAGTGAGTGCGTATTAATGAATGCATTAGCGTTTGTGTGTATGTCTACGTGTAAATGTATATATGTGCTTGTAGTGTAAGTTCATACATGCTTGTGCATTAGGTCTGTATTACAGTATTACGTAGTACATAAACCATTGAAAAAAATTCCGTATTTGATTGGAATTAATTCTGAATTTATCTTGCTACCAAACCACTCGTAGATAAGTGGTGTACTTTTGTAATCATGTTTTATGATTTTATTTTAATGCTTACGTAAAAACGTACATATTTTAGTATTTTTTGTTCTAGACTATGTTATGCAAATGCAAAGAAAGTGCAATAAAATTTTAGTTTCTTAAAAGTCAAACTATTTCACGATTATTTATCAATTAGATTCAAATGAAAAAGGCTCACATTTAATATTGATCATAAATATTTAAAAATCAATAGGCGGAGGCATGTTTAATATGAAGATCCAATGACAGCAAGCATCGATGTACCGTTATTTAGTTATGATGATTATAAAAAATGTATGTGCTTCTAAAACGAGTGAAAAGTGAGCACTTTGTGTACACTGAAAAAAGAGGCAATAAAATAAAAAAAATAGATGTACATTTGAAGCCACTGAAACCATTAAAACACACGTGTTGTCATTTCCTAAAGGGAAATCTGATTACGGAAGAGCTGGTTCCTAGAGAGCAGTATTTAATCCTAGATTTAAATATGAATTGTAGGTTTAAGGCGTTTAAGGAACTTAATTTAAACACAAAAATAGTTTATAAATTCTATCGCTGTACTTTTTAAAATAATAAAAAATTTGGAGTGTGCAATAAAGAGACCTGACACATGATCTGCTATCTAAATTATCTTTTCATCGAGCTAAAGTGAATAAAACCTTAGAATCTTTAAAAATGATGTTAAAGCTTCATAGATGCTCAGCAGTGTAAAGAACACACTCACAATGGATTTACAAGTTTACTGTGTTCCTACTATGAGCCATAACACAATGTATACTATAGTCGCCAGTTGTCGAATTTTAATTTAGACATAAACTCTGGAGATATAAACGACGCTTTCATGTGTTTATCGCGAGAAGGTTTTTCCGACAGGGGGGAGGGGGTAACGGGGGGGGGGGGGGTAACGAAATAATCTCATGTCCAAACAAAGTACTTACTTAACAATAATATAAGAAGGAAAAAAACTTGAAACTTTTGTCTGGAATAGCAACTGCAGTGGGCACAATAAAAACAAAATATTATCAACGATCTGGGTATATCTAAAAATTAAATTTGATGAAATTCAGCACAAGTTTTTAATTTCTGTGCACTCTTATTTGAGGTGTGAGAGAAACTTTGCGTTAAGAGAGAAGCGACAAAGAGTTTCAGGGCCAATGGTTTGAGACGATTTGATTAAAATTATATAATAACCAAGAAATACAAAAAAATAAAGTGATCACAATGAGTGAAAAATGTTTTTTTTATTTTCACCGAGCTATAGATTCAGTTTTAAATATAGAGAAGTTGAGTATTTAAAAAGCACAGTGAATTAAGATATGCAATGAAGAGCCCCATAAAATGAGAATTTGGAAAACTTTTAATAATAGTATAGAGGCATGGAAGATATTTGGAAAAAAATCAAACTACTCATGATTTGAAGTCAATAATTGTCCAACAATTGGATGGTAAACATAAAATTTCCGACTCAAGAAAAAAACATTTGTAAGACACGGTCCCTTATTTGAAAAAGAAGAAGATAAGCTTTTTTTATTTAAACTTGGTGAAGTAGATAATTTGTTAGACAAAAAGTATATATTATTGGTTTATCTTCTTATCTCCCGTCACTAGCATGTTTACATTTTATATTATTTGAATGGCATTTAGTACTTTCCAGGGCATTGCAAATTGGATTTATTTTTTCACATAAAAACGTACAAGGTATTTACTACTTTCTGGAAAAGCAATTACCATATTATTATGAAAGTTATACCATATAACATTATTTTATTCTAGCCTCATTCTATCTGATAATAATAGGAAAAAGTATGAAAAGATTGCGTACATATCCGTTAGGAGGTATCTACATAATATTTATGTCAATGATAATATCAATGGCAAATGTCTGCATATTTGTATTTACCAAAATTTTACTTTTTTATCACAATGTTATATATGTTTACGTATTAAAAAATGTCTATGCAATAGAAATAGCTTCAGTCAATTTTGAAGACATTTAATCTTTCAAAAATTTCACAAAACGCAATATTTTTATTAAATATTCATTCTGTTAAATACAATATTTAAATCTGTTCATCATTTCAGCAATTAGAATGGCTGAATGATTTTTTTCAGGTGAATTGAATATTCCCCAGATGAAATCATACTTACTCTCATATTTTTGCAAACAATGAGAATATGACTTATTTATTTAAAAAGTCGATAAAAATATTACCTAGTAAGTTACATCATTACATGAAAAGGAACGTATATAGCCAAGAAGAATTAAATGTTACGTAAAAGTTTTGACAGAATATAATAGAATTTATTTATGAAAAATAGTGATCATTTTAGCAAATCTTACAAAACTTTCTCATATGACTCCTACCTAAATATATCGAATTCAAAAAGAGCGCCTCCATCTTTAGAAACGAAAATTTTGTACTGAGTGTTCGATTTATTTTTTGATTTATTTCAATAATGTACTTAAAAAATGACATTAATTTAAAACAAGAAAGAGACGATAGTTCAAGTAGCATAAGTTATTGTATTAGGGTCTCTCTTTCCGTTATCTATCGTCCGTATTCCGTTATCTCGTAAGTTTTGACATGGTTCATGTTCAAGAAAATAAGTTTTATTACTAAATATCCTAATCAAACTATTATCTAATTCCATTTGTTTATAATAACATGAGGTAATTACAACATAATTTACTGCCTTTCTCTACGTATCCATGTCACCTTCCATTAGTTAAAGAGAAGTAATGAGGTTAAATTTAACATTTTCAAAATAAATCCAGTCTCAATTCATTAAAAAAGTATGGTTCGTATAGTGTGCTTTTGTATACTTATGTTTTTTTTTCATTCATTAAAAAAAATTACCAAACGCCAAGGTTGCTTTCGTCTGCCAGTGTCTATGTATATCTATTCACCTACATAGCGTTACCTAAAAAGTACATAAATATTTGAAATTAAATGCGGTGGAAGCGAGATGATTCTGGAATGCTTCCACAAAATAGTATATGATATAAGTTGTCCACCTAGATATCTAATAATAATACTACGAAGAAGATGTGACTGCAAACAATGACATAATAACAACTGGACTTATCATTACATCAAAATACATGTAATTGCTTTATATTTATTAATATGAGACGTTTACCGTAAATAAATGTGAAAATTATATGTCAACCTCTATACAGACTCTATGCCGTACCATCCGATATTTTTATTTTATCCACAAGCATAAAAGATAGAGGAATACAATTCCCGGACGCCGAAGCGATGGTGACTGATTATGAAACCGGGGAAGAGACGTCCATCGAAAGAAACGATGCACAGAGTGCAACAGAAATTAAATAAAAAAAAAAAATTGCTGCTTGGATCCGTTGTTAATATCTCAGAAGCTTTCAGAGTTATCTAACGTACAAGATGATAAGATCGAGTACAACGTATTTATAATGATATCTTAAAGAATATATTTTTAAAAAAATCGTGTCTATATGTATTGTACGTGCGTTGAAAGTTATATTTCCTTGGTGTAAAACAAGAAAAACTTTATTTAGTGTGCTAATAATTAATGAAATCAAAATAATAAAAGGATTCAACGAACAATCAAACGATTAAATTTTAAAATAATTTATATAATAATACAAATAAATATCTACCGAAACACACACTTAGAGAAATACATTTAAAATATATTTTAAAACGCTTAGGAGCACAATTTATCTCACGAATGTTCACAAGAAATACACGTGTTCTGTTTTACGGACCGCTATCAAACTTCAATTTTTAAAAGATATTATTTAAAAGCACATATAGAACATAGATTTGTTTGAATACAAAACACGTATTGTTTATTTACAAATACCTCAATAAGTGTCATGAATATAATATCAGCCCTTACACGTAAGTAAATATTTGTTTAGTGAGTAACTTCATTCTGTCGATTTTTGTTGCATCACGGGCGCGCGTCGTATAATTTCCGTCTTATAATTTTTCATGACGCACCTAAAGAAGTATAACTTCAAAAAGTTAATTGCAAATTTGCCCTTATAGCTACAAAAGTGTTTATGAAATCTAGTTGTAATTTATTGATTTCTTTTTTTATTTCTAAATTAATAATTTTTTGTGTCCCAAAATCTTATATCCTGCCTTGTCTCAAAAATCTTGGACAGGTGTACCCCTATTAGGGTTAGGGAAGAAATTTATAAGAAATTAGACAAAGTAAATAAAAGTACCATATTAAAATAAAAGTTCATTCCTTGTTTGTGCACAGAACTTGTAAAGAGCGAAGGGTTGCTAGCAAAATCATACAAACCTCTATCTAAAGATAGCGATATTGAAGATGTACCTGTTAAAGTAGTGCCTGAAACTTTTCGCAGGAAACACTACCAAGAAATTTTTAGCTGGAAAAAGATTTTCTTTTCTAAAGACGATATAAAATGAAGAATGGAAAGTCACTCATTCATTCCTCATAGTAGTCTCAACATATAATTTCCACCAAATTTACACCCCACATTCCGTTTTGAGAGATCCTGTATTGCACAGATATATAATTCTGTAAGTTTTATATTGCTGAAGCCTATCATTAGCTATTTGACGGTTCTAAACCCATTAATTGCTGTAAAGAAATAAATCTTTCCAATCTTCAAAAAATTCCAGAGAGCCAAGTATTTATTTTAAATTATAAGGCATCTATGACTGAAATTCAATATCATTAAATAGTAAATATATGCATAACAAAAATTCCCATTAATTACACCATTAATATATTATAATATTCTCATTAATAACATAATTCACACATCCCTTGACACCGAGCAATATCGTTTATAATCACCCTTTGGCACCAGCTCAAAGCCACATTATTCGATACAAGTGTGAAGGAGACGAATATTTTTACACGTACATATATTTTAGTTTGAGTGATGACACTTAAAATAATGTCGTATTTTGGTACGCTTTGTACGCTCGGTACCTGTCTATATTATTTTTTAATCAATACACAGAGAATAAAAAAACTGAGCCTGGTCTTGTTTTCCTCAAGAAAAAACTACTTAATGACACGAAAATTAGTAAAATAATTGGTATTCCCATTTCTTTTCATACCAGCTATTAAACACAATATAATTACAGTTATTTATGGGTTTAATTTAAGACTACTTTAATAGACTCGTTTTCGATGGATGTTAGTAAACAACAAACATTTCCGAAATAAATTTAATCTGCAAAGGGTGCGAATGAAAATATGTAATGTGATACTATATCTTAACACTGGAAAGTTTTGACCTGAATTCGAAGACGAAAAGCGGAAAACAATATAATAAAATATTGGAATTGACTTTATATAAAATCGAATCGTGAACTACCATATCGGTGGATGTAAAAAATATTAAAAACACGGTTTAAAAAAAAATTCACAGGAATTACGTCTTCGTACTGATATAATAAATTGAAATTTGCCCGCCTCTTTTCAGTTCCATTAATACCAGTGGCTGCCTTAGTAATAGTTCCCTCGTTCAGAATAATCTGTCGCTTCAAAGCAAAGAGGCAAATATAATTTAAATTCTCCGAATTAAACGAGGCACAAATCTTTACAATTTTCACATTTTCGTCTCCTCGTTATAGGTAAGACAAAATCTTTGTTAATTATACTTAAAAAAGCCTTTAACGTAAATAAACTACAGCCACTGAATCGTGCCAGCAGCCGAAATATGTTTTTATTGTTTGAAGCTCAAAATGAAACACTTATGGGCTTATCTGCTGCCCTTCCGATTGTATGCAATATATATAGCCTTCTAAAATCTAAGCTGTGTAAGATGGAATTTACTTTTAACTATACGAGTATTTAAGGGTGAAAAGGCGTGGGGTGTAATTGTGTTACTAAAAAGGAAATATTTTATAATGCTAGCGTCTGTTGTGTCATAGGAAAGACATAACGTAGTAACACAGAAAATATTTATAAGTAAAAAAAATTAAAAATTTAGATAATCGTTTAAAAACATTTAAAAAAATTCGTATCCCACCCTTTTATTTCCTATGGTATCCATTGAAAAATTATGAAAACGTATTAAATATTTTTCGGCGTTTTCATCGCTTTGTATTGTGTGTTTATAAAATATATCAAAATACGAAGTAGATTAATTGAATGTTAATATTATTTATAATTACATCAATGATTTTTTAGTGATTGGGTGTATTTTTTTAATTAAATAAAATTTAAAGACACTCAGTAAAAATTATGATTCGTCGTCTTCGAAGATTTAATAGCCAATCTATTGTTTTTAGAAATCAAACTTCATTCAAAATTACTAGTTTGTTTTTTTCTTTCTTTATGTAAGGGATGATTAATTTTTTATTATATTTTTAGAAGATGGTATTGCATTGTTTTGAAAAATCAAAATAAAATATTTTTAGATAAATAGTTAAGTTCTCAAAATAAATAAACCAGTAGTTCCGTAGAAACTAATGCTTGTAGTTTGACTGCGAGAATGGTTGAAATTAGCGCTGTAATTATAATAACAGGGAATAATAAGAAATAAAATGTTACTATGAGTAGTTATTACCGTAGTTAGAAAATATTATTAAAGTTTCATCAATAAGTTAAATAATATTATATGCTGTCTCTTTTAATTGAGTGAATCTCGACCTCAAACTCTCTCATCGACGTATTGATATTGTAATTCCTTCTCAGACTGTCTCTTCTTATGATGTCTTTTTATACCACAGAGATCATAAGATACATTCTAAGAATGTGAGAGTAACTAATAAAATTAAATACCAAATAAAGAAAAACTCCGTGTTATCAAATTTGAGATACATGAACGAAGTTGGATTCCAGAAGATAAAAACAGATTTTTTATATATAAGTCATTGACCCTCTTTATTAGACAATATTCACAAGGAGTGTATAATTAAATTAACTCATTAAAATGTGCAAGGCTTTTATATAATTCGTCTAGGTTTAGTTTTAGGTTTCGGGAAAAGTGGCATTGATATTTTTTATGCAACCGAAACATAGTTTAAATCGGGTGTGCTCTCCCGGACTTACTATTTATGGCTATAGTATTGTAATAGCTATAAAAGAACTTGTTACATATATGTAGGATATTGGTCATGAATAACAATGATGTTAAGAAACTATAGAAAACAAAACTGAAAATACTTGTATTACGCTGTGTTATTGTCGTATGGATTTACTTATCATGCATTACGCATGTTTGACAAAAATATTATTATGCTCTACGAAAGGCACATAATATAGGTATCTTTACATTGTCAGGAAAGTTCTAATTTTGGCATTATTTCCTCTCATAACATGCGTATGTTACTTCTTGAGTATGCTGGGAGGAAAAAAATCCAATTATTCCTATATATTTACACCGAAGATCTAATAACAAATTATTACATTTTCTCGCTAAAAAATCTCTACATAGATACTACAATAACGAGCATCATAATAAAAATATACGAAGGATGTAATCGGGTTGGCAATAGAAATAAATACAATATTCCGACGGACGTGTCAGCTCGATCCAGTATTTCAATTTGGCGCAACGACCGTACCGAGGTTACTTAAAGCTGTAAATACATGAAGCGACAAAATAAGGTAATGGAAGGTGCCAATACTATCTATTTCGAAGGTTAGTATCATTTTATGTTATTGATTATTATGGGCTAATAATAAAAAATCTTATCTTCATAGTTCGACATCAAATATTAACAGACTCGATGTTTATTGGGAGATTATAAAGTCGGGTTAATTGTGCCATAAGTTCTTGAGTTCTAAATATGCAGCTATTGAGAAAATTATATAATCAGAGAGAAATAAAACTAATTTAAGATTTCAAAGTTTAAACGGCCTCTGGTGATGTCACTAACATAGTTGATTTTTAAATAATGTAATTATGAACAGAACTGAAATGTTTATTTTCGAATTTATATTTTTTCGTATTTAGTGCCACTAAAGGCTCGATTTTTGATTAAGACTATATCTGCTCCTATCTTCTTAACTGTTTGATAAAAACTTAGAACATTGTATTACAACTTTGAAAATTGAAAAAGAATACGAAAAACTAAGAGTTGATATTTAGAATAATAACGAATTTTTCTTTTACAAACTGATGATCCATAATATATGATAATAATTTTAATTTAAAGACTAGGAGGAAAATTTAAAAAAAAAACAAGGAAAATATACACCCCTGTCGCCAGCTGTTCTCAAATATATAGTGCAAAATAAATTTAAAAAAAATTATACCGAAAATTTAGCGGGTGACATTTACGAACGAACGAATGAAGTCTCAGGCTTACAATATTTTAGTTACAAAAATATGTTGCCTTCACGTACTACATATGAAATGATTTTTTTCATACAAATGAAACAGGATTTTTGTTAATCAATTTTTAATATCTATGGGGCGAAGATAACTGATGCAAAATATACTCATAGTGAGACATAACATCGATGTAAGTTGTTTTGCTTGGGCAAACTGGAAAAGACCAGAAAATGCCTAATTAGTATGAACCTAATGCGTTTCTTCGGTATAGAATACTGAAATTCTCATTGCACGAAATTAATATTATAAAACATTTTTAAAGAAATATGTTTTCATAAACGTATTTGTTCCTCATACATTTCCCAGAAGTTTTCCCAAAAAATCATAGATATTTTAGGAGGAAGAATAAACTCTCTAAAATTTCCTTCGTTTTATTTTTTTTTCAGAATGTTCTAGCTATCTCATAATTTTGGCCAAATGCGGTAATCAAACCTAAAAACACACTTAAATTCATCCTAATCAATTCTATAAATGAGAAGCCGCGCTGCATATGGATAATCAAACGGGAAAACGGTAGACGACAAAATTGCTTGAAAACAATGTATGTGTACTTCACATCATACTTTGTAGTGTAAAATAAAGTGTTAAGCGAAATGTGCTCCTTGATGACATGACTAATAAGTCTCGAATTCTCAAAAATTTTGTCGATATTCCCATGTGATGACGAAATATGCAAAATGTACCAAAAACAGTTACAGAGTTCGAATTCTTGCGTAACATTTTATTAAATAATTTGTTGTTTCTCTTGAAATTTGAATGAATTGGTTTCAATTATTGAAAAAGAAATCATTATGCAAAGGGGTATAGAAAGAGTTGCGGAACAATATTTTCGATCCATTTTCAAGCATTTATCATCTTGCAGTCTTAATTGCATTGCAAACATCAGGCTACCGCCTTACATATTACCTAATCTGGAGATATCGCATGTTCAATTTGAATTTGTTTGGTTTTGCATATTAAAATATATCGTATGGGCCATCTAAATTCATATTTATAAATTTATATAATGTTTTATTGCTAAAAATTAATTATTATATTTGTTTTCCTCCTTTTCCCTATAAGTTGTGGAACTTAGTAGTTCCAAATTTAATGAAACAAAGAAGATGCTTCTGCAAAGATTTTTACAAATAATACATAAGATCTTTGCAAATAGTCCACATGAAGATGTTGTAATACAACGAAACCAGAATCGTGGTAAAGAATTTAAATAAAGTAGAAATAATACATCACGTAGTTTCATTTACTTATGTTTGCACACTTTATGCTTGATGTTGAGATGCCCCAATCTCTGTTTTTCTTCCCGAATCCCAATAATTAAAAATACGCAATCCGTGTTTCATCGAATAGTTAATACGGAATCCTATAAATAAAGCAGGCATAAATTTAAATGAAAAAAAATCACGTTTCATTTAGAATAAATACTGGTTCGTGCCGTTAAGAGTATCCCAATATAATATTGATTCACGCAAAGAGGGGTAAACATACAAATTAACGCGATTGATGCCATTCGTTCGTCTTCAGCTCGTCCCGACCGTACATTTTTCAGTGCGGTTTCGATTCAGGCGGACGCTACAGAGATTGAATGCCCGCGATTTATTTATGTCAATGGCCTACCTAAAGTGACGATCAGAACCATCATGTCTCATCGCCGACGAAGGGATTGTGAATGTGACAATTCTAAGTTCTTTTTTTATTTCGTTCAATGCGGGAAAGTTTTAATTATATATTTTGCTTCGTCCACTTTGAGACAAGCGATGAAGTGGTTATCGATCTCAACGCAATTGAGGTGTCTTTGATATGTATATTATATCTTTAAACAATGTAGTTTCGTTCTTACTATTCTTCAATTTTAGTATAAATAAAATACTGCTTAATTCTTAAAATTTTAAAGTATTATTTACGAAATTTCATTACAGTGTATTTTTCGTATTTCCTCTTAAAATGATATATAATGTTCCCTTGATCATTCGTCAAACCTATATCAATATTTCCAATACTAATTCTGGAGAAACTATACCGCTGCATACAACTTGGAAAAAATAATTTAGTGAGATCAATATTATACTTTAAAACTATTTATTTTTGAAGTATATACTTTGAAACATATCTTTGTAATTTATTGTATTTTAAGAAGGCTATCATATGGGCCGAAAAGATTCTCATTTCGATTGTATCTAAGGCCATATTTCTTTGAGTTTTATCAAGAATAGACATAAAAATATTATTTTAAGCTTGAAATAAAGCCATCGTTACATAAATTAAAGAATACCTTTAGTTATTACAAAGTTTTCATCTCTGAACTTGAAAATATCTCAATGATTATATAATTTCATTATTTAAGGCAGTTTAAAACTATAACGCCAATGTTATGGGTAAAGTAAATTTTTGCTAATGTTGCCTTAATTATTTTACCCGGGAAGAATTTTTACTATATTTAAGTATAATAATATGCTAATAAGGGACTGTTTGATAAACAAAAGTACTTAAGACTCGAGTGTGATTAGTACTTAAACACATTCCTATGTTAAGGTGTAAGAAAGGTCAATCAGACAGTTTGTTAACAGTGTGTTATGAAAATATTATATCTGAATTTTAACAATAAACATAGTTAACTTGAAAGTAGGTTTGCAGAAATAAAATAATACAAATGTATTTTTGAAAGTAGAATGTAAGAAAATATTTCTTTAGTTTAATGCCCCTGTCACATAGAAATTTTTGAATAATTTGTGTTAGCTTGAAAACTATTTGATATTGATAACTTCTCCCATGATATTGTTTTCATTCAAAATATAAACCAAAAAATGTTTTTTTGATATGAAAATTTCTTCTCTGTTATGGTTTTCTAAACTTCAAGAAAGCTTACCCTAGTCTAAAGTCAGTAACATTGAATTAAACGAATCAGAGATTACTGTACAAAAAAGTTTAATAAAAATTATAGTTAGAAAGAAGAGATCCGCTATTTTAATGTTAAGTTAATTCTATATCAGCAGAAATTTGTACTAAGCTGAAAATCAACTCAGAACCTTGCCACTAGTTGGCGACCGTTAGTTACAGCCTATAGCTACATGTAATAATATCACACTGACCTTTATAAGTTCACGGTTCTTTACAAATTAACTCTGTTATGATTTAACTAAGTTCTTACTATCATAATAATGGAAATCGAATAAAATTCGTTATGATTCCCGTCTTAATTTAATTGTTATAGCAATTCCTCAACATGTAGCATGGGATATATATGGATAATATGTACTATAATATTATATAGGTCGCGATTATTTACGTTTTCACTCGATTCTTTCTTATTCTCATCATAATATAAATCTAATGAAATGCGTTACCTTATATCTTATAATTTAATTGCTATAACAATACTTTAACAAGAATCACGTTCAGTTCCCTCATATTGATGTGCACCCATGTGATACATGTAAGTATATATGCATAATACATATTACATCATTTTATATGTCGCGATTTATAGCATTTTGACTAGATTATTTTCTATTCTCATCACAATAGAAATTTAATGAAATTTTTAACAGTTAATCTTATTAATGAAATAAATGGAAAATATTGAGAATTATTTATATGTAATTCCTTTCATTTTTCTTTGCTTCACTTTCTTTTGCCAACATGCGAAACAAAACTTATATTTATTTTATGAAAATCTGGAATGCTCCACGTTTGAAAACAAATCACCATTTATAACAATATCGCGTTCAATTTGTTTTAGTAACTAATGAGAGATATTTATGATAAAATTATAATATTAAAGTATAAATTTATTAGAAAAATTATTTCAAATTGAATATTTACCTTAGAAATGAGGGTGATCCCTCATTTCCTCCTTATTTTTATAGATGAAAGCAACTTTTTCCCGAAGTGTTTCGATATTCTTACGTATCCTTAATGTGAAGTAAGTTAGAACCAATGCAACGATTTGGAACATGAGATCACGTCTAGTATAAAGGAGTTCAAAGAAATCTCCATGTGTTTCACCAGCATTATGTATAATTAATTCGAAGTAAGTACCAAGCCAATTCAACGATTTGCATTTAAAATCTAATGTAGTCTAAACGTGTTCAAAGTATTCTCCATATATTGCGCTAGCCCTACGTATCATTATCCGAAATAAATTACAAGCTATTGCAACGAATTCAGACATGAATTCAAGTATAATACAAATGTGTTTAAAGAATTCTCCAGTTGTTTCACTAGCCTTACATATTATTAATATGAATTAAGTTAGCAGATAGTTTAACGATTTGAATTTGAATTTCGACATCTGGGAATTGTTAATTTTAATTAAATTTGCACTTAAATAATTATAAATTAAATATTTTCCTTCATCAATGAGAGACCTTTACCGTTGTGATTTAGAATTTTAATATTATGATCATGTTTGACTTTACTTACGATTTTGATTGTATAAATTATTATAAATAATTGATTAAAATTTATGATAATGCTACTTCGTCATTTAAATTAGAGCAAGCAAAAATCTAGTAGACCTAGACGAAAGTAATTAGTTAAAGTCAAGTGGTCATAAAGCTGATGAAACAAACAGGTTTCTGAAATAGAGGGATAAACGAGAGAGAATTAATTACGCATCATGGCGATTTTCATTCATGAAGTCTCTGAATTCTCTAGACTAATTACGTTTTCACGTTCAGATCAAATAAACCCCGATAAAATACCACACAAAATGTTTCAATATTTCAGCAAATAATACATTTTTGAAACTTCTAACTTAAGCAAGTATCTTCGTTTAACATTATCAAACCCAGCTAAGGACGAATTAAACGTTCGGGAAGAACTAACCGACGTAAAACAGATAAATGAAAATTGCATTACGTTCCTCCGGGATTCAAATTTTTGTCTGTGGTTGATTTGACAACATTTCAATTCATTGCTACCCGATTTAGTTAAAGGTTAGTTCATTTTTGTTTAAATTCGTATCACATATAATTAACGAAAATAAAAAGAACACATGATTATTGAGGTCAAAGAAGAATAAAAAACATAGGCATGATATTAATAAATTACTTAAAGAAATATTATGTTCGTTGTTCAATAAGTCTAAAATTAAAAAAAAATTGCTTATGTGAAATTAAAGTTTCCACTTTATTGTGTAAATACAGGTCAAAGGTTACATATCTATACGATATGTAAACTTTGACTCGAAATCGAACTAATCGATCGAATTCTCTTAAGTTTCAAAATGATCTCAGTTTCTTCATCTATTTTTTTATACTTTATCAATATTTACAATAAATAACACAATCCCTCCTCAGCAAAATTCATTTTCAATCACCCTTTGCCGCCGAGCTACTGGCCGCGTCAGCCAACGCGCCCACGACTAAAGAGATTGCCTCTTTGAATCATCAAATGCTCGCTGTGACCATCGCTATTTGACCAGGTGATTCATGTTGACTCCGGCGCAGTAGAAATTGCTCTAGGCGAATTCAATATTTTTGCCGCTAAATTAAGTTGTGAACTCTTTCGAATAATAAATTTTGCGTTTGTAAATTGACAGATTATATCGCGATAACGGGTTTTCCAACTAAATTGGCTTGAATCATTATGACATTTGTGCTGTTTTATTAACTAACTACCTATGCCCAACAGTTTTATCTGCATATAATCATTTTAATTATGAGCTCTTCTGATGATCAGTCAATTAATAAATCGGTTTGTCTTCACACTGAACCGTTTAAGCAGTGGCTTCAACTACTGTTATATTTTTCATTACTCCTCTGTTCTTAAAAGTTCTAGCGTAATATTGTAAAATCTTTAATCTTTTTCGAAGTAAAGATTAAAGATAAAAAAATTCTAATACAAGAAACATTTTTCAAATTGAACTTATCATTAAAGAAATTACCGCAACAAACCAAATGAAGTTTTCTACTTTATATATTAGTACAGATAAAGGTCACAATACAAATGTTAGAAGAGACCTACGGCATGGTGCAGTTGTGGTGGCCACACCTGAATAATTTTAAGCTAGCTAAATTATATAATTCTATAATATAATTATTAGATTTATATAAATCAACTAATAATGATATGGAAATTATATGGCAAGCACATAACAATGAAGTGTAGATATGAAATAGATTATCAAATATCGTTTATGTCTATGAAAATTTGCTGCATGTGTTTAAGCGCACATCATATTATTTTAAATTAAGTAACAGTGTGTTATTTAATTAAATTTATAGATTATAGAAATTGAAAAAAAGCTTTCCACAATTTTTTATCAATTTCCATTATCCTCTTTTATTTATTATCGCACAATCGTTTGAACAAAAGGGTTGATAACCAAAATATAAAGTTAATTAATTTTTTAGCCTTAATTCAGTTTCCACATAAAATCTTACCATTTTTGGAAGTCAGTTAAGTTATTTGCACTGAGTATATATATATATATATATATATATATATATATATATATATATATATATATAAATTTATATTCGCAATTATTTTTGCAATTCTTTTTTATCTTGCAAGATACACAGATATATTACATTAGCCTTCTGTCCTTGATCAAATTGATTATTACCTCACAAATAATTATGACGGGAAGGCACCATTTTTTCAAGCGAGTATCATCGTTAAATAAAAAGAAGAAAAAAAAATTGAAAAGTGATGAAACGAATTCACTCAATTTAGAAGAGTAACAACCTCCCTAACAATTTAGGCCAGCTCCCGTTAATCGCCCACCTCAAAGTGAAAGGAACAAAATATGTAATTGAACCCTTCTCGAATTGAACGAATCATAAATCTTTACAATTGTCACATTCACTCCTCCTCTCGTCGGAGATAAAACACGATGGTTCTAAGCGCCACTTAAGTAGTCCATTAACGTAAATAGATCGCGGGCACTCAATCTCGGTAGCGCCCGCCCAAGCCGAGACCGCACTGAAAAATGTACGGCCCGGACGAGCTGAAGCCTAACGAATGGCGTCAATCGCGTTGCCTTTTACGTCCAGCCCAATTTGCGTGAATCAATTTTGTATTGAGATATCCTTGACGGTACGTAAAAGAATTTCTTTTTTCAACTTTTCAGTGATTTTTAATTTTTAATTTCTCTTAATAAATATTTTGAATTATGGTGATACGACGTAGGTGTCAACAGTAATTTTACAATTTTTCCTGCTATATCATAAAGTAACTTAAATGTGACATTTAAAAACATTTATAAGTTGAGATGCGTTTCAGTTTTTTATGCTTACGATAGATATACTAGGCAATACATTTACATTTTTCTGATTTCCCAGTAAATTTTCTCAGAAAACCATGTGATTTAAAAAACTTGAAAATTGACACAGTATAACATCTTACTGACCCACATATTTTACATCAGAGACTTTTTTTAAATATTCGTTTAACAATTAAATAGAAAATAAATATAGGTCTTAAAAATATTTTTCTAATATTATGTATCATTGAATCATTTGAAAATATTGTTACGAGGAATATAACAATATTTTTTCACAATTGTAAATGCATATTTAAAAAAATATGCAAAAATATGAAATTCCATCTTTTTACTTGTTGGTAAAATCTGAGTGGAAGTTTATAGGAAAACTATGATTATCTCATATCTCGCATATAATACATTGTAATATATTTACGTTTTGAAAATTAATATTTATGAATATTTTAAAATAAATATGTAGGCTATGTAGGCTGAAATGTTTACAAGTACCGATATATGCACGGAACCATCGCGTTGCGAGCTTTACTCTTGCTTGACAGAATTATTTTGAAAGTCATTTTATGAAGCAGTTTTAAGCTTCCCAATTTAAAAAATATTAAAAAAATATGTTGTGATATTTTATATCCACGTCTCGCAAACAATATAATTTTTTTCCGTATAAGTATTATCAGAATAAGAGTAGTACAACTTAAGTTTAGACATTTGTTATTAGTGACAGTGATAAAGTTTAACGTTTGGAATAGTTATATATTTGGAATAGTAGCTATATATTTGGAAGAGTAGCTATATATTTGGAATAATAGCTATATAATATTTGGAATAGTAGCAAGGACATATTTTCATCCAACATTCGTTGTGGTATCATTATAGCATAATCTTATTAAGACTGGTTGTTAAATCTGTAGTCTATATAATTACATGAGTCATATTGTACTATAGTACTAATAGTAATAGCCACACTTCTCGCTAAACATAATGCGTTCAGCACTAAATGATAGGAAACCCAAACTTAATATCTGGTGTTAATAAACACGCAGTGTGCACATGAACCACATTATATAATAGCAACAGTACTTCACATTAAATAAATAAGTTCGTCATTAAGTGTAGGGAGCTCAGACGCTAAGTACTAAAGCCTATTTTGTTTGTACGTGCCTTATCGTGAAAAGATCTGTCAATAATTGCTTTTTATTGGAGAGAGCTAAAGGCTCGGGTGAGCGATAAAAATATCGAATCGATTCAAATTGTCTACGTTATTCCGGAACTGGGCAGTCGGCAATGTCCGATCAAGGATGGCAGTTGAATTGTTCAGAGGTGGGATCTGTTTATCAGCAGGATTAATGCAATCGGCTGCAGGGCGGCAAGGTTTGTCTATTGCTGTGGGCGGGCGGACAGATCAATTATTTGGTTTTTGAAATTGTTAGTAATTTTTGCTTGTAAACATTATTTATTTATCATGACTATGTATTTTTACTCATTAGATTTTAGCTAACTAATAATAGTTAGTAAGTCTATACCGAGTGATGAACTAGTTTTATTTTGAGACTAGAAAGATTCCATTACAAAATATTTATAAAAGTATAAATCAAATGACAAGTCAAATTATATCGCAAATCACAATTATAGTACCGGACATATCGCGAAGATGTAAATAAATCTAAACTATTAATAACATTGGGAGAGAGTGAATTCTGCATATGGGAAATATTTTAAAAAGAGTGATTGATTTAGCACAAAGAAAGGAGCCGGAAAACCTTTTTTATAATTTTCATCTGTCTGTTTTTTTGTACATCAGTGAGGCAAAATTTATTGGACATATTTTAATTAAACTTGATATGGTAATACTTTAAAACCAAGAGCAACATGGGAGAGAAAAAAATATCTCATTTTGAATTTCACGTGGTTGAAACCGCAGGGCACAGCTCGTTTTGACTTTAGCCTTTTCTCTTTCAATTGCCATCACACGCGATGCGTAACATTGTAACAATTTATTTGCCGTCCCCATAATTTCCCCATAAATGTTTTTGTGTTAATTAGTGAGACACATGCGAGTTAAAATACTTTATAAATGTGCCAAATTTCGAGTTTCTGCTTGAAAGGGTTTCTAATGAAAATGCCTGTGACGTACGGACGTGAATGATCTCATCAGAATTCTGTTTTTTTTGAGCTACGGATCCGTAAATATTTTATAAGCGCAGTTAGTGAAAATTTTGACAAAAATAGTAACTTCTATAATTAGTGTGGAAAATGTCCATGAAAATATATTCTCCCTTTTTCGTCGAAATAGAGGATTTCTGAAGCTACTGATGTCAAAATTGTAAAAAAAACATTACTAGATATTTGCCCAAAATTTATTGAGAAACTACAGAGATGATTCTAAATTTCATAATTTTAGAGAAATTTTCAAAATTGTTACGCCTGTGAAAGAAATATTAGACAATGTACTTACGTGGTGAAACATAATATTAATATTTGTAAATAATATAACAGAAATACTTATGTAAATGTGTATGAAAGCTTTATGGTGCGAGTTCTATACAAACTTAACAGGTTTAATTTAACTTGAAAGTCTGAAAAATTTTTCCGAAACCGGTGTCGTCCTGACGAGAAAAAAAAATAAGCCGTTAAAAGTTACTTTACATCTACTATGGAGTTTTCCCGCTATAAGTTACATATCTTTTCTTCAGAGTCAATGGAATTTTAAAATTTATTAAAAAAAGAGGTGAACCTAACTGTTTGTTTTATCGTTTCCCCTCTCTAATAATGACTCAATATTTACACACCGATGAAAATAAGCCAATTTTTTACACAAGAGTGGATAGAACTGATTCGTACACCAAAAAATGCTTATTTCTTTCTCATATTACCAATGTTTGCAGTATGTTGGAAACCAAAGGGATACTAAAAACGTTTGTAAAATGATTTCTTAAAAACTGACATTTCACACAACGAACGCTTTAAAAATAGTTCTCCTTTAATTTCGGAATAATTTCCTTTAATTTTGGAATAATTTCTTTTATACCACAGAATTGCCATACGACAAAAATATTTACCATTAACTGATTTAAAAAAATGTTTTTTACTTTACAATGCTCATAGCTTGAAACACGACTGCCTTAATTTTTAATTAATTATGTTTGTTCAATATATAGTTATTATTTTTATGTATTGAAATCTTAACAGATTAGAGTTGCGGCTGAATATGTGCGTTAAAAATGAAAAAAAATATTGTGAACCGTTATTCAATTATATGTAAGTTAATATTATGTAAAAATAATTGCTTTCTTGGCGCTCTTACTGTGTGATTTTATTGTTGAATATTAATTACATCCCACACCCAACAGTCACTAATTATTCAAGGATTAAAATGTGTCTTGATATCTGCATTTTCATTGTCTGTTCATATTTGCAAGCGAAACCTATTAATTAGAACTCCCTTTAGAAATTTAATCCCACTTTATTCGATTATAAAGTTTATATTTTAAAGTACTGTGCCATAATGAAATGTAATCTTTACAGCAAGCACAATTTTTTTACTTGACAATATAAAAAACAAATGTTTATAAGTAAAGGTGCAATGGTGGTGGATATCCCTTAAATTAATATTAGCTCAGTTATAAGCTAGTTATAAATTCAATATTAGCTCATCAATAATATCGAGATCATCAATAGTAATCATCAATCAACACAATCCACAACTTCAAGACAATCATGCAGACCATCAACAACGTGATCTCGTTAACAACATCGTTTACGTTAACATCTGTTGAAGTACTTTTCTGCTTTAACATCCGTTGAAATATATTGCTTCACTTAAGACCCTTTAAGGCCAGTAACAGCTTCCATTATAATTTACGTCTTCAGTTTAACGTCCGTTTCAATTTCAGCACAATATACAATTGTAACCTTCATGAATTAAATGAATTATAAACCTTTAAGGTTTCCCAGCTTTGCAGTTCCCTCGCTAGTGATATAATGCGTTCTTAGCGCTTCTCAGAGTATCCAATTGACCCAAAAAGATCGCGACCACCCAATATTGGTGGCGCCCGACACTGCAATGAAAAATATACGGTCGAGAGGTAATGAAACTCGACGAACGGCATCGATTAAGTTACCTTTTATGTCAACTTCTATTTACGTAAACCAATATTGCGGTTGTATGTGCTGACTATACGAATCAGAATATGTTCTCGTTCAATTATTTTTGTTAAATTTCTAGATTTTCTGTGTTTAAGAAAATAATTTTTATAATTAAACTTTCTTTTCAAAATATTACCTAATCGTATTCGAGTATAATTTTATAAGATAATATTAATAACACAACTTATGACATCGTCTACAACCTTATACCATCTTCCGTTAGTTAAGGAGATATAGTTCAGCTTAATATTTTCAAAATAAATTTAGTCCTGTTTCACAACAAAGTACGGTTTTTGCAATATAATCTTATGTATTTACTTATATGTTTTTATTAATAAAAAAAACAAATAACGAAACCCAAGGTTGCTTTCTCCTGACTGTCAAAATTTATCTCTTCACTTCCAAACTTTAACCTAAAAAGTAGAAATTGGAAACAAATTATGGTAAACAAATTTTGTATGGAAGATTTTCTGAAAGTTATTTATTTATGTACTTTAATGTATCTTATTGGTACACGTGGCGGACTTATTGCTACAAGAGCAATTTATTGCACCCAATCAGAATAACAATTTCACAAAGTTATAATTAATAATAAAAAAAACCGAATCCGTGTATAAACTAACGACAGATAATATAGTTATGAATTTAGTTTATTTTGAATATTTGTCGTAAACTATGAAACAATACATTGCGTTCGTATATAAGTATATGATTATGTATGAGTGTCACTAAACATAAATAAAAGTGAGTTTTAATCAAGGAAAATGAAGACGATAGCAAATTGAATACGGTGGAAATGAGATCATTGAGAAATACCCGCCTAAAGTGGTATATGATTAAATTTATCCATACAGATAATTGATAGCAACACAATGCAAGAGGTGTGACTGATTACAAACGATAATATAAGATTAAGTAGACATATCGTTAGCATTCAAAAGTGATCCTCAAAAGATATGATAATTGCCTTATTTTTGTTAAGCTTATATTAAGCATGAATTTACGACCAGTATCGTGTGGTTATTTGTTGTTAATGAAATAAATATCCAAATGCAATGTCGTTAATAATCTCGTTTTACTTTCATACTTCCGTTAATATTTCAATACCTGTCAGCGCACGACCTTAAAATAGGTACATAAAACAAATACACCGTATATACATACTTTACTGTATATACATATTATGAAACAGCTAAGCACAAATATCAAAGTGCGCCCTCATGTTCTGTGTTTAAAATTCGTCTGAAATTTCATTACTTGTCATAGTCTGCAAATAAAAATTCTGCTCTATATCCCATGCCTTCCCTATCCTTAATGTTTAACCATTGTACTTTAGTTTATTTAATTTTTTATTAATTCAATATATTTCCTATTTATATTAATAGTAATACCATTATTTTGTTATGTATGTGTCGTTACCTGATTTCTAACTTGATTTTTTGTGGTTGTCTATGAAAGATTGCTTTCGGAGAAGTTCGCTACTGACGCTTAATTTTCAAAGCTTGCTGTAAAGATTCCTAAACAAAATGCTCACCAGAATTAGAAGAAATGATTTTAATTACATGGCGACTCCATAGAAAGGTGTAGTACCAATACCTCAATTGCAATTTTGTGAATAAAATAATTAAAATTTTTTTTATTTATTTTTGATTCGTTTATATTTTTCTAGCAGAAAAAAGTGGGACAGCAAATATAACACATGCAAGTGTGTTATATTTGCTGTCCCACTTTTGTGTTACATTTCATTAGTTTGTTCGTTCGTAGTTTAATTGGTACTTTTAAATTTAAAAGTAAATGACACATTAATTTTGATCTTGTCACACTCGCGCTTACGGTGACTCTTAATCCTTTCACGTCTAGGATGTATTCGCTCACGCATAAATTGCATAATTTTTGTAAATATCACTAACTTTTTCATATATTTGTTTTCCTTGACTCTCCATCTCTTTCATTAATTATATTCTATATTTAACTGCATGGAAAATTTCACATTTTGCTTATGAGCGAGTCGCATTCCTTTTATGAAAGTAGTATATTTAATATTGAATATATTTGGCGTTAATTTTGTAGAAATTCATTATTCACAATTAAATGAAACTACGTGATGTAGTATTATTTCTACTATCTTTAATTTCTTTACCACGACCTAGGTTTCGTTGTATTACAACATCTTCAGGTGGGATATTAGCAAAGATTCTTTGCTAATATCCCACCTGAAGATGTTGTAATACAACGAAACCTAGGTCGTGGTAAAGAAATTAAAGATAGTAGAAGTAATACTACATCACGTAGTTTCATTTAATTGAGTATATTTAATATAGCGGTATTAATGTTTAATACATGTATATATATATATATATATATACACATATATATGTGTGTATATGTATATATATATACATATATATATATATATATATATATATATATATATATATAAGGGAACCTTCAGGTTCTTTGACTATGGTCAATCGTACAAAAAATCCAAAAGCGTCAAAGATTAATTACGTAAAATAGGAGCGGGACAGAAAATCGTGGAAAGCAAAAGAAATATACATTTCATTCCAATTAAGAAAAGTTTAAAAGGTGGTAATATAAGGATGAATAAAAATGAAAAAGGGTTTATGAATGGACGTGCGTGAACGAGTGAAACAAAAAAGAATGCTAGGCGATGCATTAAGGTTTCGTACATGTTTAGATACATGTAAACTTATTTGTACTTAGATTATTCGTTACTTAATTCGATATTGGAGTCATAACGAATAACCAAATAAAAAATTCAATTTCAAAATCAAGGAAAGAGGAAAACGAAAATTATTATTCCTGTAGTGCCTTCAAACTATATGCCAGAAAATTTCCAAAAACAATGGGAAAACAGGAAGTGACAAATCTATTTAACGCGAAATAACTTCACTGAAATCTACTCAACGATTTAAGGAAATTGGAAACTTTTGTTCAATTTAATTTTTGTTTTAATAAGCTACTGCAGTGTTTATTCTTTATCTGTTCGATTGCTGGTAGTTGCGTCGGTAATGGGAGAGAGAACCGGGCTGGAAAATGATTTCATTGCATATCATAGTACGGGTTATTAGGTAGAATATCCATGATAATCATTGTGGTGACGCAACATTCAATTAATACACGTTGCTCTGAGATGTTTCATTTTGAGCGCGTTGACAAATCAATGAGAAGCGAAAAAGTCATTTAATCCTGGATTACTATAAAAACTCAACTTAAAATTTTAAAAAACATAACTGTAAACATCCATCTTAGTACTTCCCGGCTGTTCGTTCATCATTGTCAAATGACATGAAGCGTGTGAAATGTGAAGATTTTTTTAATTTCAAATCAATCGTGAAAAACTTCCACATGACAAAATACTGTATTTTACTACAAAAACCCGGTTTATCCATGCATTTTTTTTATTTATAGTTGTCAAAGAGATCAAGGGGAGTTACGTGTATAAAATATGAAGTATTTTTAATGTAAAATCAACTCTAAAATTAATTATGTTTGCGTGTGGGTGTGCACGTACGTGAGAAAGAGTCAGAGAGAGCGAGAGAGAGAGAGAGCGCCCGAGATAGCAAGAAAGAGAGAGAAAGAGGGAGTGAGAGAAAGAGAAAGGGAAACAGAGCGAGAGAGAGGCGCCGACTTGACACTGATTGCTAAATCTCCAATAGCAGTATTTTGCAAAATTTATATATGTTGGAAATAATATGTACTGAAAAAGTTCTATGTATTCCCATTTTTTTCGAATTTTCTATTTTTCAGTCCGCTCATTTTCAGTTTTCGAATTTTATAATTTCTTATGGCTACGTGAATTCGATTCCATTTTTTTTGCAAAAGTTTAATTTAAAATCAAATAAATTGCAAAATGTATCAATATAACGAAATACTGTCCATTCCCGTGAAAATTCAACTCGGTACTTCCCAGTTGTTTGTTTATCGTTTTGAAATGCCATGAACCGTGAGAAATGTGAAGAATGATTAAAATTCAAATGAATTGTGAAAAGTCTCCAGCATAGTCACATTCTGTCTAGCGTTACCTATGCAGCAGTTTGCAAAATCGTGTCTTTAATTGTGACTACATTGTCTAGTATCGCTTTCACGGTTGGGCAGATAATACTCGTAAAGGATATAGTTTACCGTTGCAAAAATTTTCTGAAGGAATGTTATGTCACATTTTAGGGAAATAAGTATAAAGAAGAAAGAATATATTTAAATATATACATTCGAAGATACCTTTCGATATATATATTTAAATATATGAAAGATATAGAACATATTGTTTAGTAGTAGTCTTACTATAATTACCTTAGTCGCTACTAGTATCAGCATGAAAACCTATGAAATACATATTGATAATGTCGTTTAATGGAATTTTGGTAAGAAGTAATTTGTAAAAATAAATGTATAGTACATTTATTTTTTTAAGATAAAAGCTTACTGAAATAGTTTGTAGACATAACTAATACAGACCTAAGAAGTACAAACAGAAATATGTAAAAAGACATCTAAAGATCGCGATGGTGAAGACGCACCTATTAAAATAGTGCTTGAAACTGCCTGCAAAAATACTTCTAAGAAGTTTCTCACTGAAAGATTGACCTCGAACTTTCTTTTCAACGAAGATATCAAATGAAGAAAGTCTAGTTATACATTCCTTTATTATAGTAGTTATAACACCTAATTTTCATCAAGTGTACACCCCAAATTCCTTTATGAGAGATCTTGTTGTTTATCGATGAACAGACTTGTGATTCTAAGATTTTTCTATTAAAAACGCATAATTATTTATTTTACGGTCCTAATACATTTATCGCATTCAATCAGACCTCCTTCAGTCTTAAAGGATTGCCAGTTTTCCAATCAATTTATTTTATATTATGTCAATGAAGACATCAATGATTTATGAAAAAATAAACACACTGATGAATATGAGCACAAGAAATAATTTTAACTAAAAACACCTTGACACCGAGCAATGTTAGTCTATAGTCGTATTAATCAATACATAACTGATATTTATTCGTAATTCTGAATGCGATTTAACTAAATTAATTGTCCTTTTTGATTGGTATCAGTAAGCGACTATTTCCGGCGTATTAGAAATGCGAGAAAATGACTAAGTTCAATATTTCCGTTACTAAAAGGCGAGAAAGTCTCTTCCAATTAATAAACGTCCTATTATTTTTTATTATTGTACTTTATGAACAACCTTGATTTAGTTGTTGCCATTCTGAACTTATTTTCCATCAATGAACGTAACTTAGATAGTTACGTTAAGACATTAGATAAGACGCCAAATAATGGCCAGATGACTACAGTTTTTGTTATCGCGCTAAGGCTCTGATTATTTTTTTAATTGATACAAATACGGAGCCAAATATATAAATAATATTACATACGTCTTGCGCATATAATAAGCGCGCAAATGTCAACAACAGGTCATGTGCAGATATAAGAATTAGCGTTAATTGTCTACGCCAGCCGTAGCAAGTGTTAACAAAGAATTTATTTTTGGGAAAATATAGTTTGTAGGAGCCAATATGATTTCATGCATATAGTGTTAATACAAAACAACAGAACGAAGATCAATGGTAGGATCTACCACGCGTAAGTTTCACATACTTAACGGATGATACTATTTAAAAATAATTGTCGACATTAAAAGATGGAAATGTATTATTTCTATCTTTTCAACTCCATGTCCTAAGTGTAACAGAGACTAATATCTTTATACACATACATATATTTTAGTATGAGATATGACGTATACATAGATATTTTGAGTCATTATATACATTCCAGGCCTATTTATATAATGTAAATCAATGTGCAGTTTAAAGAATTATTTAGTTTTATGTGCTTTATAAAAAATATACCTAATGTCAGGACAATTCATAAAAATTATTGGTATTCTCATTTCCTTTAATTATTGCTGTGTAAAACACAATATACTTACATTTGTTTAACGGCTTCATTTAAGATTTTCCGTAATTACACTTATTATCAATATTTTTTAGTGATCCACTAAATTCACCAAAATAAACTAGATCTGAAAAAATACGAAAGAAAAAGTGTAATTTTACACTAAGTCTAGAAATTGGAAAGTTTTCATGTGACGTGACGATTCAGGTTAATTTCATAGAAATTATTACCCTTAACTACCGCCTAATTGGCTACGATAGATACTAAAAAGATAGTTGAACAAATATTTCACAGGAATTGCGTCTCCGTATATATACAATCAATTGAAAATTGTCGTCTCCCTTCAATTCCGTTCAATGGCCGGCTTACGAATAGTAATAGTTCATTCGTCCAGGATAATTTAAACCACCCTCAAAGCGAAAACCAATTATAATTTAACTTCCCCGAATCGAACGAGGTATAAGTCTTTACAGTTTTCATCGAAGATAGGATATGATCGTTCTAAACGACGTTTAAAATAGCGTATTAACCTAAATAGATCACAGCCACTGAATCATACCAGCAGCTGAAATTGTTTTTCTCATTCTGCAGTGAAACATGTTTTTTTTGTTGTTTTAGAGTTCCTTTCCGAGGCTGAAAATGGAACACTCATGGTCTTAGCGTGGTGTGTACCCTTCTAATAATCTGTCATACATAGCCTTCTAAATTCTAAGCTGTATACTGAGAGCTGACAGTTATATTTACAGAGTCGGTTAATATCAAATTATTTCGGAAAAAAAAATTATAATATTTTAGTTTTAAATAAGTTTAGGGTGTAGCTGTGTCACCAAGAAACAAATATTTTTGAATCCCATCGTGTGATGTATCGAATGAGAGACATGATGTGGCAATTTAAAACTTATCTACACGTGGAAAAAGTAAAAATAAAAATAACCTAATAAAAAACGAACAAAACTACTTATCTCATCCCTTTGTCTTCTAAAGTATTAGTTGAAAAGTTCGAGAAAATATTATATATAGTTTAATTATTCTGTGTCCTATGAAGTTCACTTAAACGTAAAGTGTACTGTGAACATTTCCATAGTTATGTATCGTTTCTTTACAAAATGTACGAAATTAAAAAAAAATTAGTTTTAAATATTTATTTTTTCTGTGTTTTATGCCTAAGTTTTATTTAATTGACCGAGAAGGCACTCAGCAAAAGGTAGGCTGCGTGTTCTTTAAAATAATAAATACTGATCATTATTTTATAAGTGGGCTCCATAAAAATATCAGTATGTTTTTTAAATATAGAAGATTTTATTAAAATTTCGTGATATTTTTAAACGATTGCATCACTGTTTTAAACAAATAAAAAAAATGTTCTGCAACACTATACAGCCGCACTTTCCTCTTAAAAATTACGTAAACAATGTTAAACATACGAATTTGTATGTATGGGAAGAAAATTATTTGTTTGTAAATGGTTAACTGAGGCAGAAACTGAGTTCCTTTATGAAATGAATGCATTTATTCTATCCTATCCTAGTGTCGGTATCACGGACATCATACAATTTAGAAAGAGTACGAAGACATTGTCCTGAAGAAAGGAAACTTTTAATTTTAGGGAAATAAATATTAATATACTTTTACTGTAATTAAATTGGAGGTGCTTTCCAATAGATATTTAAATATACGACAGATATGTCTTTAAGGATTTCATTATTATCTCAACTCATATAAGTTTCAGCAGTGTATAAGATTATGGATCTGCGAACATAAAGAATATTAAAATAAATGTCGATGCGAGACGTACAATGGAATACTGGTACTAAAAATTATTTACAAAAGTAATTACATGCAAGACATGCAAGTGGTGTTCAACATAGCAGAAATTAAATCTTAAAGAATATATTTAAAAAGGTGAAATCGATTAAGAGGAAGCTTTGCTTGTACATCACTATTTTATCTCATCAGCTCTTCACTTAAATGTAATTATTAATCCAACCCAATTTTCTACTTGAAATAGAAAATTGAGTTGTATTAATAATTATAGCATCCATCTGACCGCTTCAATGGAGTATCACATTCATAAGCATCGTCGTGAGTGAGGTATTTTTTGTGGATAATATTTTTCTCCGAAGTCAATGGTTCACAAGGTACAAGGAAATAAACAATTAAATTGCCAATAAAAATTAATCGGCCTCAAATTTTTTTATCCTGATAATTTTTGCTTCTATATACTCTTATACCTAATTCAAATCTTCGTGATTTCTTTCAAATTTTTCTCAGCGATCCTAGTAGTCATAAGGGCGGGAGCAGCAATTTTTAAGAATTTTCCAAAAGACTGTCAAAGAAAATTATATAAATTTAATAAATAACATCTTATAAATGGTTGAATTCATGCTTAAATAAACTTTCATTTGATATCCTACATTGAAAGATTTAAAGAAATTTTTTGTCAAACTTTACTCCTAAAATTTTAAATTTTTATCTCGAAGTGATTCCATTACTGTCCAGTCTTGGCAGTTTTTCCACTGAACATTAAAGAAAATTAATAATAAACAAACCCTTACCGGCACAACCATGTTTTGAAACCCATGTGATTGGATTCTAATTTTATCCCCCAATTGATATTTTTTTTGCAACCTAGGATCTAGGAAAAAGTAAAAACATAGTTTAATTATGTAAATAAAATGCCAGATTAAAGTTAGCTGACTATTTGCCCAAATACTTCGACCTAAATAACCTACACATTCATTTTTTGTAGACATTCCATTTGGACCTAACGATATTAAAATATTGGGTCGGCTAATAAGTTTTTAACCCCGAGTTGCTGTC
Organism: Druceiella hillmani; assembly: GCA_039881145.1. Classification (NCBI taxonomy): domain Eukaryota; kingdom Metazoa; phylum Arthropoda; class Insecta; order Lepidoptera; family Hepialidae; genus Druceiella; species Druceiella hillmani. The sequence continues at coordinate 222,618 of JAYKKI010000101.1, forward strand.
AACAATTTTTATTAAAAAATGTATATGTGACATTAAATTTAATTTAAGTAAGAACCATTGCTATCTACTATTTGTCGTTATCCAATTGGCAGTGACAATATGTCTTTCTTGTATAATTCCGGTGACTTTGATTAACGTCGTTTTTTTCAAAGTAAGTGGTTACTTAGAGCTCTATATAAATGGTAATCAGAGAGCGAAACGTCTGGCGAATATGGTGGATGAGTGAATAGAACCCAGCCGAGTTCCTATAATTTATGACGATTAATATCTGCATTAATTGTAGACCTTTCTGGAAGCAAGTCCTAATAAATATACCCTTGATATTCCACCAGCAACAGAGCATCAACTTTTTGGCACTTATTTCAGGTTTGGATACTGAAACTCCTGTTTCTCCGACACCCAGCCAAGACACCGTGCACTCGCCCATTGCATGACATATATTATTTGTGGCAGTCTTTGTATCGTAACTTAGACGAAATTCGCAAATGGAATCAGTATTTGATATAAAGTTAAATCAATTATCTTTTATATAATTCACTTAAAGTTTTGGCGCTGACTGGACTGCTGTCAACTGACTGCACTTTGGCCTAAATATCCTTTATATCCTATAGTAAAACGTTTTAGAAATTTCGAAAATCTTTCTAGAAAATCCTGAAGTTGTAACTAAAAACTTACTAGCCAATCTAATAAAATATTAAAATAACATCAAGATATTTATTTCCATTATTACATATTTTTAAAAATCAAAATGTAAAACCAAAGCTAAATAATATCAGGTCATTCATTGTCTTAAATATATGGAAGTTTCAACTTTCAGGTAGTTTTATATAACTCTCTTACATATAGCTTTCAGATATCTCTCTCTCTATCTCCACGTCATAATGAACTTATCAAACTACATCTGAAGATCAATTTCATCACTCAATAATTCCAAAAAAAATTTTGAAAATATTGTATACTCTGAATATATGGCACGTCTAAGAATATATTGGAATATTGTCTATGTGTTATTATGGTTTACAATATGGACAGGGTACTCAGGAAACAAGTCATAATGCATAATGACTTGCTATGGTGGTAAGGCCGTAATTATTTTATTCAGTTGGTACAAACTAGGAGCCAAAAATATAATATCCTTTCCTATGCATATAATAATCACACAAAATACGGCCATAATGTATTATATGCACATACACAAAGTATGTGTACAAAATCGATTGTGGATGCTTTTTACTTGGACTAGTTGGACTTAGTTGGTAATTGCAGCCATTGCAAATGTCAATAAAGATTTTTTTGCGAGAAAACATACGAGTAGTTTGCAAGAGTCATATGATCCCACGTTCACTTTATGATTTCATGTTCACTTTGATAGCAAAAAAAAACCAGTTCACATAAACGATCAAAGGTGTAACATTCCACGGGGACATTCCATACACTGTAGTATGAGAGATGAGAGAGGTGAACATTTATATATATACACACTTACATATGTCTCAGTGCAAGTAATGTTGCATATATTCATACCGTATTTTGCGTCTTTTTATTCGCTTCGGCTCCACCAATGGTCCTCCAAAAATGTGTGCTTTAAGAAAAATATGCCTAGTGTCACGAAAATACATAAAAATTATTATTATTCTCATTTATTTTCGTACTCGATGCGAAAAACACAGCATAATAATAATTAGTTAAGGGTTTGTTTTAAGATTTTGCTTCGACTTCAATGCTTTTTCGTAATTCACTCAATTAACCAAAATAAACTTGATCTAAAAACTTGTACGGCTGAAAACGTGTAATTTTATATTAAGTCTAAAATGGAAAAGTTTCATATGATTCAAAGACGAAGGATGGAAAATTATTTAATAAAATATTCAAATTGATTTTATATGAATTAGAATTCTGAGATCTTGTTTGCTGTGATAAATATTAATGACAAAATTGAAAAAATACTTCACGGGAATTGCGTATCCGTACTAATACAAGCAATTGATAATATAATTGCCCACCTCCCTTCAATCTAATACATACCAATGGCCGCCTCAATAACAGTTCATTCGTCCAGGATAATCTCGAAGTGAAGAGGCAAATAAAACTTCCCCGAAATTTATCTTCCCCGAATCGAACGGGGCATAAATCTTTACAATTCACACATTTTCAGTCCAGTCGTTGGAGGTAAGACACGATCGTTCTAAAAGACACTTAAAATAGCCTATTAACGTAAATATGTCACAGCTATTGAATCGCGCCAGAAGCCGAAAGATTAGTGTTTTTCCGAACCTGAAAAAGGAACATTTATATCTTACCATGGTACCTGTCCGTCCAATGCCATACACTGCCTCCTAAACTCTAAGCTGTATACTGAATAAGTTGTAATTTAGTATAATTATAAGGTCTGATAACATAAAACCGTTTCGAGAAAATTTACAATAAATTTTAAATGTATTTGTGGGGAAAGGTAAGGAGTAATTGTGTTATCAGAAAAGAAATATTTCTGAACACCCCGTGATGTATTACATGAATATGTAATGTGGTAACGCTGAGCTCATTTAAATGGGAAACACTTAAAAGTACAAATAATAATTTAAAAAGCGAACAAATTTGCTGTAACCCATTTATTTTCGTAAGTATTCATTGAAAAAGTGTAAAAAACATTAAATCTACATTAATTATTATCTGATCTTAGAAGTTCATTAAAGCGCCCATTGAATGGGCTTTTTGTATTTTTTATTCTTAAAATTTACCAAAATAGAAAAAGATGGTGTTAAATATTTATTAACTTTCAGAAACACATCACTAATATTTTATTCTGATGTGAATGTTTTTAAATTAAATAAAACTGAGAAGGTGCTTATTGAAAATTTCGCCTCACGATCTTCGAAAGATTATATATCAATATATTATTTTTTCAGAAATAATGCTCCATAAAATCACCACTTTCTTTTTTGTATATAATAGATTATTAATGTTTGATTTTATTTACAATACTAACAGTCTCGCTGGCTTCTATCATAAAACTTTACGTAAACATAATTACAATGTGATATTCGACTTTGTTTTTCGTTATGAACGTCTTTTTTAATTCACCCACCTTTCAAACTGATTATTCCTTCCTATTTTTAGAATGAATTAAATGGCCCATTTGCAAGTATATTTCGAAGCAATGATTTGATGGCACATGAATAATCGTGTGCAGAACCGAGTTACTTTCTGAAATACATTTTCATTCAACAGGCACAGCCTTTATGCGAAAAAATGAGACAGAAAATCTTTAACCTTCAGTACTAAAATAATGTCAAATCTGTAACATTTAATAACAGTTTTTTAAACATTACTGGCACGCGGTTGTATTTAGCCAGCCGATGTAATTTCCTAATTTTTCTTACATCTTTATGACTCTAAGAATAATTATATTATAGTTGTAATTGCTTTCACAGACGTCAAAACATCGTAGTTGTAAGAGCCTTGCATCGTAGTGGTAAGAGCTATTTCAAACCTAACACATTTATAATTCGCATCCATTCTATACTATTTAATAAACAAAATATACAAGAAAAAATTGAGTTCAGTTTAGCACTAAAACGGCTATAATTTTAGGATATATTACAAACAAATATAAAGATATTAATGTTATTGTCTTAGCGCTGCTGTTCTATATTGTAGTATAGTAAGCAATTTTAATAGAACTCGAAATATCCAGGTAGGACGTTGGTCATGGATAATAATGATATTAAGGCAAATATTAAGACAAACTATAGAAACAAATTTGGAATTACCTGCGTGGGGTTACGTTTTGCTATTGTCGTATGGCTACACAGTTCTTCTGACCCACGTTTGACAAACTTTATTATGTTCTATGAAAGGCACATAACAGAGGTATTTTTGGTATTATCACACAAATACAAGCAAAGTTATGATTTTTTTATTATTCCTTTTAATACTATGAGTATGTCACTCCTTGAACATACTAAGAGAAAAAAATATGACGTTTTCTATATAATTATAGCTACAATCCAGTAATAATTTATTAGTTCTCTCGCTTCGGAAAAACCTTGTATCGCCTTTGGTTCAATAACAAGGTAGTAGCATAATGAAAATATACGAAGGATGTAATCGAGTTGGTAATAGAAATAGGAATGATATTCGGACGGAGGTGCCAGCTCCATTCGGTATTTCAATTTGGCGCAACGACCGTACCGAGCTTACCTGACGCTGCAAATAGATGAAGCGACGAAATAAGGTAATGGAAGGTGCCAGTACTATCTATTTCGAAGGGTAGTCTCTTGTTATGTTAATGATTGTTGTCGGTTAGTAACGAAACATGTTATCTTCAAAGTTCAATATCAAATGTTAAGAGGCTTGATGTTTTATTAGGAACCTACAAAGTCAGATGAATGGCGATATAAGTTCTTTAGTTATAAATATGCAGTTATGCAGAAAAACACATAATCGAAAAGAAATACAATTTAAGATTTCAAAGTTAAAATAACGACTGATGTTTCACTGATATTGTTGATTTTTAAATCGTGTAATTATTTACAGAATTAAAACATTTTAATAAAGTCATGTAAAGTGACAGGATTATTTTGTATTTTGTAATTAATCTTCTTTTAAATTTTATTAAGCTTAGATTTGATTGTCTATTTGAACTTTAGCTCAAAAATAAGTCTAATTTTTCAATATAACGTATACGACTTTCAAAATTGGAAAAGTTAGAAAAAAAATGGTTAATATTTAGAACAATAAAGTTTTTTGCGTATATGACAATAATTTGATTAATAACGCGCAGAGATAACACCAATATGTATATCCATCACCCCAGCTTTTATTGTGCGAAATAAATTAGAAAAAATTACATTGAAAACTTAACGGATAAACCTTATATCAAAAGTTCAGACTTCCAATATTTCAGTTAAAAAAATGATTGCTTTCACGTACTGTGGAAGCGAAACTTTTGTGTTTCATACTGATTAAACAGGATTTTTGTTATCCAATTTTTAATAAATATATTCATATTGAGACATAACACCGCGATTAATGTCACATATTTTGTTTGAGCAAACTAGAAAAGACCAGAAAGAGCCTGAGTAGTATGTACTTACACAATATTTCATCAATGCACAATGCTGAAATACTCGTTACACGAAATCAACATTACAGAATATGTTTAATAAAATAATGTTTTCATAGACGTGTTTCTTTTTGATGCCTTTTCCAAAAGTTTCCCAAAAAAATTATCGGGTTGCACAATCTCTTTCGCTTAATAATAAATCATCAATATATTGTTAAGCGAAAACGAGTTTTGCAATTAAATTGGATTTAATCATTGATTTTGTTATTTAATAAAGGCTACAGTACACATAATAAAAGGAACCGATGTTATGTTGCAATTGTGCTAGTGTTTAAACGTTTATAACTTTATGTCAGCCAAATTTCTATGAATATAATTTAATTAATAAGGATAGGAAAATCGTGTGGAAAGTAATGGTGAGTATTTTGACTAATAAGCATTGCAGATAAATAAAATAAAAGAAAAATGTTCTGTAATTTTTTTACAAATATAAATCATTTCCGAATTTTCACCATATTTTTTAGAACAAAGGTTGAGGTAAAGATATGTTTACAGGTTTTCATTTTCTTAAGCTAAAAACAAAATATATTGTTTGGGAATCAGCTCGTTATTAGCTTTTCTTCAATTTTTGCATAAAATATGCCTACATAAACAAATGTAAAATATTTTATAATTTTCTCTGACACTTGAAGTTTTTGGAAGTCAGCTAAACATCCACCTAAATTTAACGACTTTACTATGAAATTTAGAAACTTAGTTGCCCGTGATAGACAAATACACAGGTGTGAAAACTATAGTTCTAAAATATTATCAATTCAATCAAGAACATATCACCTCATTAACTCCACGTTACTTAATTTTGATACAGTGAAAACATTTTTTCCACACGAATTCATCGCTATATTAAAAAGAACAATTAGGAGAAAAAATAATTATTTCAGAGGTAATAAACCAAACACTCACTCGACTTAAAGTAATAACTGCCTCCCTAACAATATACTCCAGCTCCGCAACGGTTAATCGTCTGCCTTAAAGCGAAAGAAGCAAAATGCATAACTGATCCTTATTCAAATTGAACGAATTATAAATCTTTACAAACGTCACATTCACTGTCTTCAAACCGAAGACAGAACACGATCGTTCTGAGCGCTACTTAAGTAGTCCATTAACGTAAATAGATAGCAGGCACTCAATCTCGGTAGCGCCCCCCGAAGTCGAGACTACACTGAAAATTGTACGGCTGGGACGAACTAAAGCTTAACGAATGGCATTAATTGGCTCTCCTTTTACGTCCAGCTCCATTTTCGTGAATCAATTTTGTATTGAGATATCCTTGATGGTAGAAATCAGAACTTATTTCAACAATATTTATTTTTATAATTTAGTCGTTTTTTTTTTTTTAATTTTTCAGTGTATTCTTGTTTTAAGAAATAGCATTAATTACTAAATATTTTGAATTATGGTTACGATGTAAATCGTAAACATTAACATAAATTGCAATATTGTATACTTCCGTACCCACAGTAAGTCATTGGTTTTTTCACTATTCAAAGTAAGTATTGATAATCGGTACTGATATTTTCCACGATCTCAATATCATGGTACTGAAATTTTAGATATATGTTAGTTTATTTATTGAGTATACATCTTTATTACAAGTAAATAAAGAACTGACAAGAAAAGTTGACAATAAAAGCTGTATTGAATATATTTGGCGTTAATATTGTAGAAATTCATTATTCACAATTAAATGAAACTACGTGATGTAGTATTATTTCTACTTTCTTTAATTTCTTTACTACAACCTAGGTTTCGTTGTATTACAACATCTTCAGGTGGGATATTAGCAAAGATTGTATGATGATTATGATTATCTTTGCTAATATCCCACATGAAGATGTTGTAATACAACGAAAAAAAAAATTTAAATTTTTATTTATTATATTTTAAGCTTGGTCATTTGTAAAATATAAAAAAATTGTTGTAAGTTTTATAATATCACGTGAATAATTTAATCACTTTTCTCCTTCTAAATTAAGATTCAGTGTATGGTGAAACCCATGTCTAGTTGAACCTAAATGGATTTATGAAAGCTCTATTTCAAGTAACTCACAAGATCAACGATAATCAGTCTACTATGTCAGATATTATACTAGTTTAATAGTCAGATATTATTCCAGTCTAATAGTCAGATATTATACTAGTCTAATAGTGAGATATTATACTAGTCTAGTAGTCAGATATTCTAATTCATATGAGAGGCTATATTTTGATCTCTACTTTTGAAACTCTTATATATTTACGTCTTTTTTGGCTTCAAAATAATGCCAATTCATCAGTTGATTTGCTTTAGATTTATTAGCTGTAATTTCTTTGTTATAATGTCTAATTAGCGAAAAGTCGTCACCTTTTCGAATTAGATTCGTAAATTCAGTCCGCCCGCCCACAATAATAGACAATCCTAGCCGTCTAGCAACCGGTTGCATTGAGCAACCAGCCCGCTAACAAATAAATCTCATCTCTAAACAAATTCAACTTGACCGGGCACTGCCGTCCACCTAGTTCCAGAGCAACATAGATATTTTAGCTGATTTCATATTTTTATCGCTAACTTACAAATACAAAATCTATATAATACGCAAGTAATCTAATTACAAAAAAATCTGTCTTTGATAATTTTATGTTTATACGAAATTACCTTGCCACTAAATCGCACATTGATATCAGGTGCGTATACATAATACAATCAATTTGAAAAAAAAAATAAATAAACAAGTAAGTCAATTTTTAAATTCCGTATGGAAACTTGTCGTATATGGGTACGTTTAGTATTCTCGTGTGCTTGTTAGTTGAAGTGTGCGTATTTCCGGGCATGTGAGTGTGATTGTGCGGTTTGCGCTTGTGAGTAATGTGTGCGTGTTCTTGCGAATGGGTGCGAGTGAGTGCGTATTAATGAATGCATTAGCGTTTGTGTGTATGTCTACGTGTAAATGTATATATGTGCTTGTAGTGTAAGTTCATACATGCTTGTGCATTAAGTCTGTATTACAGTATTACGTAGCACATAAACCATTGAAAAAAATTCCGTATTTGATTGGAATTAATTCAGAATTTATCTTGCTACCAAACCACTCGTAGATAAGTGGTGTACTTTTGTAATCATGTTATATGATTTTATTTTAATGCTTACGTAAAAACGTACATATTTTAGTCTTTTTCGTTCTAGACAATGTTATGCAAATGCAAAGACAGTGCAATAACATTTTAGTTTCTCAAAAGTCAAAGCTATTTCACGATTATTTATCAATTAGATTCAAATGAAAAAGGCTCACATTTAATGTTGATCATAAATTTTTAAAAATCAATAGGCGGAGGCATTTTTAATATGAAGATCCAAAGGACAGCAAGCATCGATGTACCGTTAGTTATTCTCTACCTGATGGCAATGGAACAATTCAAATGGAACAATTAAGTATTTGCAGAACTATATGATATAAAATAATAAAAAAATGTATGTGCTTGTAAAACGAGTGAAAAGTGAGCACTTTGTGTACACTGAAAAAAGAGGCAATAAAATAAAAAAAATAGATGTACATTTGAAGCCACTGAAACCATTAAAACACACGTGTTGTCATTTCCTAAAGGGAAATCTGATTACGGAAGAGCTGGTTCCTAGAAAGCAGTATTTAATCCTAGATTTAAATATGAATTGTAGGTTTAAGGCGTTTAAGGAATTTAATTTAAACACAAAAATAGTTTATAAATTCTATCGCTGTACTTTTTTAAAATAATAAAAAATTTGGAGTGTGCAATAAAGAGACCTGACACATGACCTACTATCTAAATTATATTTTCATCGAGCTAAAGTGAATAAAACTTTAGAATCTTTAAAAATGATGTTAAAGCTTCATAGATGCTCAGCAGTGTAAAGAACACACTCACAATGGACTTACAAGTTTACTGTGTTCCTACTGGGAGCCATAACACAATGTATACTATAGTCGCCAGTTGTCGAATTTTAATTTAGGCATAAACTCTGGAGATATAAACGACGCTTTCATGTGTTTATCGCGAGAAGGTTTTTCCGACAGGGGGGGGGGCGGTAACGGGAGTGTAACGAAATAATCTCACTTACTTAACAATAATATAAGAAGGAAAAAAACTTGAAACTTTTGTCTGGAGTATTAACTGCAGTGGGCAAAATATAAACAAAATATTATCAACGATCTGGGTATATCTAAAAATTAAATTTGATGAAATTCAGCACAAGTTTTTAATTTCTGTGCACTCTTATTTGAGATGTGAGAGAAACTTTGCGTTAAGAGAGAAGCGACAAAGAGTTTCAAGGCCAATGGTTTGAGACGATTTGATTAAAATTATATAATAACCAAGAAATATAAAAAATTAAAGTGATCATAATGAGTGAAAATTTTTTTTTTTATTTTCACCGAACTATAGATTCAGTTTTAAACAGAGAAGTTGAGCATAGAAATAGGTTTGCAATGAAGAGCCCCATAAAATGAGAATTTGGAAAACTTTTAATAATAGTATAGAGGCATGGACGATATTTGGAAAAAAATCAAACTACTCATGATTTGAAGTCAATAATTGTCCAACAATTGGATGGTAAACAAAATTTTCCGACTCAAGAAAAAACCATTTGTAAGACACGGTCCCTTATTTGAGAAAGAAGAAGATAAGCTTTTTTTATTTAAACTTGGTGAAGTAGATAATTTGTTAGACAAAAAGTATATATTATTGGTTTATCTTCTTATCTCCCGTCACTAGCATGTTTACATTTTATATTATTTGAATAGCATTTAGTACTTTCCAGGGCATTACAAATTGGATTTATTTTTTCACATAAAAACGTACAAGGTATTTACTGCTTTCTGGAAAAGCAATTACCATATTATTATGAAAGTTATACCATATAACATTATTTTATTCTAGCCTCATTCTATCTGATAATAATAGGAAAAAGTATGAAAAGATTGCGTACATATCCGTTAGGAGGTATCTACATAATATTTATGTCAATGATAATATCAATGACAAATGTCTGCATATTTGTATTTACCAAAATTTTACTTTTTTATCACAATGTTATATATGTTTACGTATTAAAAAATGTCTATGCAATAGAAATAGCTTCAGTCAATTTTGAAGACATTTAATCTTTCAAAAATTTCACAAAACGCAATATTTTTATTAAATATTCATTCTGTTAAATACAATATTTAAATCTGTTCATCATTTCAGCAATTAGAATGGCTGAATGATTTTTTTCAGGTGAATTGAATATTCCCCAGATGAAATCATACTTACTCTCATATTTTTGCAAACAATGAGAATATGACTTATTTATTTAAAAAGTCGATAAAAATATTACCTAGTAAGTTACATCATTACATGAAAAGGAACGTATATAGCCAAGAAGAATTAAATGTTACGTAAAAGTTTTGACAGAATATAATAGAATTTATTTATGAAAAATAGTGATCATTTTAGCAAATCTTACAAAACTTTCTCATATGACTCCTACCTAAATATATCGAATTCAAAAAGAGCGCCTCCATCTTTAGAAACGAAAATTTTGTACTGAGTGTTCGATTTATTTTTTGATTTATTTCAATAATGTACTTAAAAAATGACATTAATTTAAAACAAGAAAGAGACGATAGTTCAAGTAGCATAAGTTATTGTATTAGGGTCTCTCTTTCCGTTATCTATCGTCCGTATTCCGTTATCTCGTAAGTTTTGACATGGTTCATGTTCAAGAAAATAAGTTTTATTACTAAATATCCTAATCAAACTATTATCTAATTCCATTTGTTTATAATAACATGAGGTAATTACAACATAATTTACTGCCTTTCTCTACGTATCCATGTCACCTTCCATTAGTTAAAGAGAAGTAATGAGGTTAAATTTAACATTTTCAAAATAAATCCAGTCTCAATTCATTAAAAAAGTATGGTTCGTATAGTGTGCTTTTGTATACTTATGTTTTTTTTTCATTCATTAAAAAAAATTACCAAACGCCAAGGTTGCTTTCGTCTGCCAGTGTCTATGTATATCTATTCACCTACATAGCGTTACCTAAAAAGTACATAAATATTTGAAATTAAATGCGGTGGAAGCGAGATGATTCTGGAATGCTTCCACAAAATAGTATATGATATAAGTTATCCACCTAGATATCTAATAATAATACTACGAAGAAGATGTGACTGCAAACAATGACATAATAACAACTGGACTTATCATTACATCAAAATACATGTAATTGCTTTATATTTATTAATATGAGACGTTTACCGTAAATAAATGTGAAAATTATATGTCAACCTCTATACAGACTCTATGCCGTACCATCCGATATTTTTATTTTATCCACAAGCATAAAAGATAGAGGAATACAATTCCCGGACGCCGAAGCGATGGTGACTGATTATGAAACCGGGGAAGAGACGTCCATCGAAAGAAACGATGCACAGAGTGCAACAGAAATTAAATAAAAAAAAAAAATTGCTGCTTGGATCCGTTGTTAATATCTCAGAAGCTTTCAGAGTTATCTAACGTACAAGATGATAAGATCGAGTACAACGTATTTATAATGATATCTTAAAGAATATATTTTTAAAAAAATCGTGTCTATATGTATTGTACGTGCGTTGAAAGTTATATTTCCTTGGTGTAAAACAAGAAAAACTTTATTTAGTGTGCTAATAATTAATGAAATCAAAATAATAAAAGGATTCAACGAACAATCAAACGATTAAATTTTAAAATAATTTATATAATAATACAAATAAATATCTACCGAAACACACACTTAGAGAAATACATTTAAAATATATTTTAAAACGCTTAGGAGCACAATTTATCTCACGAATGTTCACAAGAAATACACGTGTTCTGTTTTACGGACCGCTATCAAACTTCAATTTTTAAAAGATATTATTTAAAAGCACATATATAACATAGATTTGTTTGAATACAAAACACGTATTGTTTATTTACAAATACCTCAATAAGTGTCATGAATATAATATCAGCCCTTACACGTAAGTAAATATTTGTTTAGTGAGTAACTTCATTCTGTCGATTTTTGTTGCATCACGGGCGCGCGTCGTATAATTTCCGTCTTATAATTTTTCATGACGCACCTAAAGAAGTATAACTTCAAAAAGTTAATTGCAAATTTGCCCTTATAGCTACAAAAGTGTTTATGAAATCTAGTTGTAATTTATTGATTTCTTTTTTTATTTCTAAATTAATAATTTTTTGTGTCCCAAAATCTTATATCCTGCCTTGTCTCAAAAATCTTGGACAGGTGTACCCCTATTAGGGTTAGGGAAGAAATTTATAAGAAATTAGACAAAGTAAATAAAAGTACCATATTAAAATAAAAGTTCATTCCTTGTTTGTGCACAGAACTTGTAAAGAGCGAAGGGTTGCTAGCAAAATCATACAAACCTCTATCTAAAGATAGCGATATTGAAGATGTACCTGTTAAAGTAGTACCTGAAACTTTTCGCAGGAAACACTACCAAGAAATTTTTAGTTGGAAAAAGATTTTCTTTTCTAAAGACGATATAAAATGAAGAATGGAAAGTCACTCATTCATTCCTCATAGTAGTCTCAACATATAATTTCCACCAAATTTACACCCCACATTCCGTTTTGAGAGATCCTGTATTGCACAGATATATAATTCTGTAAGTTTTATATTGCTGAAGCCTATCATTAGCTATTTGACGGTTCTAAACCCATTAATTGCTGTAAAGAAATAAATCTTTCCAATCTTCAAAAAATTCCAGAGAGCCAAGTATTTATTTTAAATTATAAGGCATCTATGACTGAAATTCAATATCATTAAATAGTAAATATATGCATAACAAAAATTCCCATTAATTACACCATTAATATATTATAATATTCTCATTAATAACATAATTCACACATCCCTTGACACCGAGCAATATCGTTTATAATCACCCTTTGGCACCAGCTCAAAGCCACATTATTCGATACAAGTGTGAAGGAGACGAATATTTTTACACGTACATATATTTTAGTTTGAGTGATGACACTTAAAATAATGTCGTATTTTGGTACGCTTTGTACGCTCGGTACCTGTCTATATTATTTTTTAATCAATACACAGAGAATAAAAAAACTGAGCCTGGTCTTGTTTTCCTCAAGAAAAAACTACTTAATGACACGAAAATTAGTAAAATAATTGGTATTCCCATTTCTTTTCATACCAGCTATTAAACACAATATAATTACAGTTATTTATGGGTTTAATTTAAGACTACTTTAATAGACTCGTTTTCGATGGATGTTAGTAAACAACAAACATTTCCGAAATAAATTTAATCTGCAAAGGGTGCGAATGAAAATATGTAATGTGATACTATATCTTAACACTGGAAAGTTTTGACCTGAATTCGAAGACGAAAAGCGGAAAACAATATAATAAAATATTGGAATTGACTTTATATAAAATCGAATCGTGAACTACCATATCGGTGGATGTAAAAAATATTAAAAACACGGTTTAAAAAAAAATTCACAGGAATTACGTCTTCGTACTGATATAATAAATTGAAATTTGCCCGCCTCTTTTCAGTTCCATTAATACCAGTGGCTGCCTTAGTAATAGTTCCCTCGTTCAGAATAATCTGTCGCTTCAAAGCAAAGAGGCAAATATAATTTAAATTCTCCGAATTAAACGAGGCACAAATCTTTACAATTTTCACATTTTCGTCTCCTCGTTATAGGTAAGACAAAATCGTTGTTAATTATACTTAAAAAAGCCTTTAACGTAAATAAACTACAGCCACTGAATCGTGCCAGCAGCCGAAATATGTTTTTATTGTTTGAAGCTCAAAATGAAACACTTATGGGCTTATCTGCTGCCCTTCCGATTGTATGCAATATATATAGCCTTCTAAAATCTAAGCTGTGTAAGATGGAATTTACTTTTAACTATACGAGTATTTAAGGGTGAAAAGGCGTGGGGTGTAATTGTGTTACTAAAAAGGAAATATTTTATAATGCTAGCGTCTGTTGTGTCATAGGAAAGACATAACGTAGTAACACAGAAAATATTTATAAGTAAAAAAAATTAAAAATTTAGATAATCGTTTAAAAACATTTAAAAAAATTCGTATCCCACCCTTTTATTTCCTATGGTATCCATTGAAAAATTATGAAAACGTATTAAATATTTTTCGGCGTTTTCATCGCTTTGTATTGTGTGTTTATAAAATATATCAAAATACGAAGTAGATTAATTGAATGTTAATATTATTTATAATTACATCAATGATTTTTTAGTGATTGGGTGTATTTTTTTAATTAAATAAAATTTAAAGACACTCAGTAAAAATTATGATTCGTCGTCTTCGAAGATTTAATAGCCAATCTATTGTTTTTAGAAATCAAACTTCATTCAAAATTACTAGTTTGTTTTTTTCTTTCTTTATGTAAGGGATGATTAATTTTTTATTATATTTTTAGAAGATGGTATTGCATTGTTTTGAAAAATCAAAATAAAATATTTTTAGATAAATAGTTAAGTTCTCAAAATAAATAAACCAGTAGTTCCGTAGAAACTAATGCTTGTAGTTTGACTGCGAGAATGGTTGAAATTAGCGCTGTAATTATAATAACAGGGAATAATAAGAAATAAAATGTTACTATGAGTAGTTATTACCGTAGTTAGAAAATATTATTAAAGTTTCATCAATAAGTTAAATAATATTATATGCTGTCTCTTTTAATTGAGTGAATCTCGACCTCAAACTCTCTCATCGACGTATTGATATTGTAATTCCTTCTCAGACTGTCTCTTCTTATGATGTCTTTTTATACCACAGAGATCATAAGATACATTCTAAGAATGTGAGAGTAACTAATAAAATTAAATACCAAATAAAGAAAAACTCCGTGTTATCAAATTTGAGATACATGAACGAAGTTGGATTCCAGAAGATAAAAACAGATTTTTTATATATAAGTCATTGACCCTCTTTATTAGACAATATTCACAAGGAGTGTATAATTAAATTAACTCATTAAAATGTGCAAGGCTTTTATATAATTCGTCTAGGTTTAGTTTTAGGTTTCGGGAAAAGTGGCATTGATATTTTTTATGCAACCGAAACATAGTTTAAATCGGGTGTGCTCTCCCGGACTTACTATTTATGGCTATAGTATTGTAATAGCTATAAAAGAACTTGTTACATATATGTAGGATATTGGTCATGAATAACAATGATATTAAGAAACTATAGAAAACAAAACTGAAAATACTTGTATTACGCTGTGTTATTGTCGTATGGATTTACTTATCATGCATTACGCATGTTTGACAAAAATATTATTATGCTCTACGAAAGGCACATAATATAGGTATCTTTACATTGTCAGGAAAGTTCTAATTTTGGCATTATTTCCTCTCATAACATGCGTATGTTACTTCTTGAGTATGCTGGGAGGAAAAAAATCCAATTATTCCTATATATTTACACCGAAGATCTAATAACAAATTATTACATTTTCTCGCTAAAAAATCTCTACATAGATACTACAATAACGAGCATCATAATAAAAATATACGAAGGATGTAATCGGGTTGGCAATAGAAATAAATACAATATTCCGACGGACGTGTCAGCTCGATCCAGTATTTCAATTTGGCGCAACGACCGTACCGAGGTTACTTAAAGCTGTAAATACATGAAGCGACAAAATAAGGTAATGGAAGGTGCCAATACTATCTATTTCGAAGGTTAGTATCATTTTATGTTATTGATTATTATGGGCTAATAATAAAAAATCTTATCTTCATAGTTCGACATCAAATATTAACAGACTCGATGTTTATTGGGAGATTATAAAGTCGGGTTAATTGTGCCATAAGTTCTTGAGTTCTAAATATGCAGCTATTGAGAAAATTATATAATCAGAGAGAAATAAAACTAATTTAAGATTTCAAAGTTTAAACGGCCTCTGGTGATGTCACTAACATAGTTGATTTTTAAATAATGTAATTATGAACAGAACTGAAATGTTTATTTTCGAATTTATATTTTTTCGTATTTAGTGCCACTAAAGGCTCGATTTTTGATTAAGACTATATCTGCTCCTATCTTCTTAACTGTTTGATAAAAACTTAGAACATTGTATTACAACTTTGAAAATTGAAAAAGAATACGAAAAACTAAGAGTTGATATTTAGAATAATAACGAATTTTTCTTTTACAAACTGATGATCCATAATATATGATAATAATTTTAATTTAAAGACTAGGAGGAAAATTTAAAAAAAAAACAAGGAAAATATACACCCCTGTCGCCAGCTGTTCTCAAATATATAGTGCAAAATAAATTTAAAAAAAATTATACCGAAAATTTAGCGGGTGACATTTACGAACGAACGAATGAAGTCTCAGGCTTACAATATTTTAGTTACAAAAATATGTTGCCTTCACGTACTACATATGAAATGATTTTTTTCATACAAATGAAACAGGATTTTTGTTAATCAATTTTTAATATCTATGGGGCGAAGATAACTGATGCAAAATATACTCATAGTGAGACATAACATCGATGTAAGTTGTTTTGCTTGGGCAAACTGGAAAAGACCAGAAAATGCCTAATTAGTATGAACCTAATGCGTTTCTTCGGTATAGAATACTGAAATTCTCATTGCACGAAATTAATATTATAAAACATTTTTAAAGAAATATGTTTTCATAAACGTATTTGTTCCTCATACATTTCCCAGAAGTTTTCCCAAAAAATCATAGATATTTTAGGAGGAAGAATAAACTCTCTAAAATTTCCTTCGTTTTATTTTTTTTTCAGAATGTTCTAGCTATCTCATAATTTTGGCCAAATGCGGTAATCAAACCTAAAAACACACTTAAATTCATCCTAATCAATTCTATAAATGAGAAGCCGCGCTGCATATGGATAATCAAACGGGAAAACGGTAGACGACAAAATTGCTTGAAAACAATGTATGTGTACTTCACATCATACTTTGTAGTGTAAAATAAAGTGTTAAGCGAAATGTGCTCCTTGATGACATGACTAATAAGTCTCGAATTCTCAAAAATTTTGTCGATATTCCCATGTGATGACGAAATATGCAAAATGTACCAAAAACAGTTACAGAGTTCGAATTCTTGCGTAACATTTTATTAAATAATTTGTTGTTTCTCTTGAAATTTGAATGAATTGGTTTCAATTATTGAAAAAGAAATCATTATGCAAAGGGGTATAGAAAGAGTTGCGGAACAATATTTTCGATCCATTTTCAAGCATTTATCATCTTGCAGTCTTAATTGCATTGCAAACATCAGGCTACCGCCTTACATATTACCTAATCTGGAGATATCGCATGTTCAATTTGAATTTGTTTGGTTTTGCATATTAAAATATATCGTATGGGCCATCTAAATTCATATTTATAAATTTATATAATGTTTTATTGCTAAAAATTAATTATTATATTTGTTTTCCTCCTTTTCCCTATAAGTTGTGGAACTTAGTAGTTCCAAATTTAATGAAACAAAGAAGATGCTTCTGCAAAGATTTTTACAAATAATACATAAGATCTTTGCAAATAGTCCACATGAAGATGTTGTAATACAACGAAACCAGAATCGTGGTAAAGAATTTAAATAAAGTAGAAATAATACATCACGTAGTTTCATTTACTTATGTTTGCACACTTTATGCTTGATGTTGAGATGCCCCAATCTCTGTTTTTCTTCCCGAATCCCAATAATTAAAAATACGCAATCCGTGTTTCATCGAATAGTTAATACGGAATCCTATAAATAAAGCAGGCATAAATTTAAATGAAAAAAAATCACGTTTCATTTAGAATAAATACTGGTTCGTGCCGTTAAGAGTATCCCAATATAATATTGATTCACGCAAAGAGGGGTAAACATACAAATTAACGCGATTGATGCCATTCGTTCGTCTTCAGCTCGTCCCGACCGTACATTTTTCAGTGCGGTTTCGATTCAGGCGGACGCTACAGAGATTGAATGCCCGCGATTTATTTATGTCAATGGCCTACCTAAAGTGACGATCAGAACCATCATGTCTCATCGCCGACGAAGGGATTGTGAATGTGACAATTCTAAGTTCTTTTTTTATTTCGTTCAATGCGGGAAAGTTTTAATTATATATTTTGCTTCGTCCACTTTGAGACAAGCGATGAAGTGGTTATCGATCTCAACGCAATTGAGGTGTCTTTGATATGTATATTATATCTTAAAACAATGTAGTTTCGTTCTTACTATTCTTCAATTTTAGTATAAATAAAATACTGCTTAATTCTTAAAATTTTAAAGTATTATTTACGAAATTTCATTACAGTGTATTTTTCGTATTTCCTCTTAAAATGATATATAATGTTCCCTTGATCATTCGTCAAACCTATATCAATATTTCCAATACTAATTCTGGAGAAACTATACCGCTGCATACAACTTGGAAAAAATAATTTAGTGAGATCAATATTATACTTTAAAACTATTTATTTTTGAAGTATATACTTTGAAACATATCTTTGTAATTTATTGTATTTTAAGAAGGCTATCATATGGGCCGAAAAGATTCTCATTTCGATTGTATCTAAGGCCATATTTCTTTGAGTTTTATCAAGAATAGACATAAAAATATTATTTTAAGCTTGAAATAAAGCCATCGTTACATAAATTAAAGAATACCTTTAGTTATTACAAAGTTTTCATCTCTGAACTTGAAAATATCTCAATGATTATATAATTTCATTATTTAAGGCAGTTTAAAACTATAACGCCAATGTTATGGGTAAAGTAAATTTTTGCTAATGTTGCCTTAATTATTTTACCCGGGAAGAATTTTTACTATATTTAAGTATAATAATATGCTAATAAGGGATTGTTTGATAAACAAAAGTACTTAAGACTCGAGTGTGATTAGTACTTAAACACATTCCTATGTTAAGGTGTAAGAAAGGTCAATCAGACAGTTTGTTAACAGTGTGTTATGAAAATATTATATCTGAATTTTAACAATAAACATAGTTAACTTGAAAGTAGGTTTGCAGAAATAAAATTATACAAATGTATTTTTGAAAGTAGAATGTAAGAAAATATTTCTTTAGTTTAATGCCCCTGTCACATAGAAATTTTTGAATAATTTGTGTTAGCTTGAAAACTATTTGATATTGATAACTTCTCCCATGATATTGTTTTCATTCAAAATATAAACCAAAAAATGTTTTTTTGATATGAAAATTTCTTCTCTGTTATGGTTTTCTAAACTTCAAGAAAGCTTACCCTAGTCTAAAGTCAGTAACATTGAATTAAACGAATCAGAGATTACCGTACAAAAAAGTTTAATAAAAATTATAGTTAGAAAGAAGAGATCCACTATTTTAATGTTAAGTTAATTCTACATCAGCAGAAATTTGTACTAAGCTGAAAATCAACTCTGAACCTTGCCACTAGTTGGCGACCGTTAGTTACAGCCTATAGCTACATGTAATAATATCACACTGACCTTTATAAGTTCACGGTTCTTTACAAATTAACTCTGTTATGATTTAACTAAGTTCTTACTATCATAATAATGGAAATCGAATAAAATTCGTTATGATTCCCGTCTTAATTTAATTGTTATAGCAATTCCTCAACATGTAGCATGGGATATATATGGATAATATGTACTATAATATTATATAGGTCGCGATTATTTACGTTTTCACTCGATTCTTTCTTATTCTCATCATAATATAAATCTAATGAAATGCGTTACCTTATATCTTATAATTTAATTGCTATAACAATACTTTAACAAGAATCACGTTCAGTTCCCTCATATTGATGTGCACCCATGTGATACATGTAAGTATATATGCATAATACATATTACATCATTTTATATGTCGCGATTTATAGCATTTTGACTAGATTATTTTCTATTCTCATCACAATAGAAATTTAATGAAATTTTTAACAGTTAATCTTATTAATGAAATAAATGGAAAATATTGAGAATTATTTATATGTAATTCCTTTCATTTTTCTTTGCTTCACTTTCTTTTGCCAACATGCGAAACAAAACTTATATTTATTTTATGAAAATCTGGAATGCTCCACGTTTGAAAACAAATCACCATTTATAACAATATCGCGTTCAATTTGTTTTAGTAACTAATGAGAGATATTTATGATAAAATTATAATATTAAAGTATAAATTTATTAGAAAAATTATTTCAAATTGAATATTTACCTTAGAAATGAGGGTGATCCCTCATTTCCTCCTTATTTTTATAGATGAAAGCAACTTTTTCCCGAAGTGTTTCGATATTCTTACGTATCCTTAATGTGAAGTAAGTTAGAACCAATGCAACGATTTGGAACATGAGATCACGTCTAGTATAAAGGAGTTCAAAGAAATCTCCATGTGTTTCACCAGCATTATGTATAATTAATTCGAAGTAAGTACCAAGCCAATTCAACGATTTGCATTTAAAATCTAATGTAGTCTAAACGTGTTCAAAGTATTCTCCATATATTGCGCTAGCCCTACGTATCATTATCCGAAATAAATTACAAGCTATTGCAACGAATTCAGACATGAATTCAAGTATAATACAAATGTGTTTAAAGAATTCTCCAGTTGTTTCACTAGCCTTACATATTATTAATATGAATTAAGTTAGCAGATAGTTTAACGATTTGAATTTGAATTTCGACATCTGGGAATTGTTAATTTTAATTAAATTTGCACTTAAATAATTATAAATTAAATATTTTCCTTCATCAATGAGAGACCTTTACCGTTGTGATTTAGAATTTTAATATTATGATCATGTTTGACTTTACTTACGATTTTGATTGTATAAATTATTATAAATAATTGATTAAAATTTATGATAATGCTACTTCGTCATTTAAATTAGAGCAAGCAAAAATCTAGTAGACCTAGACGAAAGTAATTAGTTAAAGTCAAGTGGTCATAAAGCTGATGAAACAAACAGGTTTCTGAAATAGAGGGATAAACGAGAGAGAATTAATTACGCATCATGGCGATTTTCATTCATGAAGTCTCTGAATTCTCTAGACTAATTACGTTTTCACGTTCAGATCAAATAAACCCCGATAAAATACCACACAAAATGTTTCAATATTTCAGCAAATAATACATTTTTGAAACTTCTAACTTAAGCAAGTATCTTCGTTTAACATTATCAAACCCAGCTAAGGACGAATTAAACGTTCGGGAAGAACTAACCGACGTAAAACAGATAAATGAAAATTGCATTACGTTCCTCCGGGATTCAAATTTTTGTCTGTGGTTGATTTGACAACATTTCAATTCATTGCTACCCGATTTAATTAAAGGTTAGTTCATTTTTGTTTAAATTCGTATCACATATAATTAACGAAAATAAAAAGAACACATGATTATTGAGGTCAAAGAAGAATAAAAAACATAGGCATGATATTAATAAATTACTTAAAGAAATATTATGTTCGTTGTTCAATAAGTCTAAAATTAAAAAAAAATTGCTTATGTGAAATTAAAGTTTCCACTTTATTGTGTAAATACAGGTCAAAGGTTACATATCTATACGATATGTAAACTTTGACTCGAAATCGAACTAATCGATCGAATTCTCTTAAGTTTCAAAATGATCTCAGTTTCTTCATCTATTTTTTTATACTTTATCAATATTTACAATAAATAACACAATCCCTCCTCAGCAAAATTCATCTTCAATCACCCTTTGCCGCCGAGCTACTGGCCGCGTCAGCCAACGCGCCCACGACTAAAGAGATTGCCTCTTTGAATCATCAAATGCTCGCTGTGACCATCGCTATTTGACCAGGTGATTCATGTTGACTCCGGCGCAGTAGAAATTGCTCTAGGCGAATTCAATATTTTTGCCGCTAAATTAAGTTGTGAACTCTTTCGAATAATAAATTTTGCGTTTGTAAATTGACAGATTATATCGCGATAACGGGTTTTCCAACTAAATTGGCTTGAATCATTATGACATTTGTGCTGTTTTATTAACTAACTACCTATGCCCAACAGTTTTATCTGCATATAATCATTTTAATTATGAGCTCTTCTGATGATCAGTCAATTAATAAATCGGTTTGTCTTCACACTGAACCGTTTAAGCAGTGGCTTCAACTACTGTTATATTTTTCATTACTCCTCTGTTCTTAAAAGTTCTAGCGTAATATTGTAAAATCTTTAATCTTTTTCGAAGTAAAGATTAAAGATAAAAAAATTCTAATACAAGAAACATTTTTCAAATTGAACTTATCATTAAAGAAATTACCGCAACAAACCAAATGAAGTTTTCTACTTTATATATTAGTACAGATAAAGGTCACAATACAAATGTTAGAAGAGACCTACGGCATGGTGCAGTTGTGGTGGCCACACCTGAATAATTTTAAGCTAGCTAAATTATATAATTCTATAATATAATTATTAGATTTATATAAATCAACTAATAATGATATGGAAATTATATGGCAAGCACATAACAATGAAGTGTAGATATGAAATAGATTATCAAATATCGTTTATGTCTATGAAAATTTGCTGCATGTGTTTAAGCGCACATCATATTATTTTAAATTAAGTAACAGTGTGTTATTTAATTAAATTTATAGATTATAGAAATTGAAAAAAAGCTTTCCACAATTTTTTATCAATTTCCATTATCCTCTTTTATTTATTATCGCACAATCGTTTGAACAAAAGGGTTGATAACCAAAATATAAAGTTAATTAATTTTTTAGCCTTAATTCAGTTTCCACATAAAATCTTACCATTTTTGGAAGTCAGTTAAGTTATTTGCACTGAGTATATATATATATATATATATATATATATATATATATATATATATATATATATAAATTTATATTCGCAATTATTTTTGCAATTCTTTTTTATCTTGCAAGATACACAGATATATTACATTAGCCTTCTGTCCTTGATCAAATTGATTATTACCTCACAAATAATTATGACGGGAAGGCACCATTTTTTCAAGCGAGTATCATCGTTAAATAAAAAGAAGAAAAAAAAATTGAAAAGTGATGAAACGAATTCACTCAATTTAGAAGAGTAACAACCTCCCTAACAATTTAGGCCAGCTCCCGTTAATCGCCCACCTCAAAGTGAAAGGAACAAAATATGTAATTGAACCCTTCTCGAATTGAACGAATCATAAATCTTTACAATTGTCACATTCACTCCTCCTCTCGTCGGAGATAAAACACGATGGTTCTAAGCGCCACTTAAGTAGTCCATTAACGTAAATAGATCGCGGGCACTCAATCTCGGTAGCGCCCGCCCAAGCCGAGACCGCACTGAAAAATGTACGGCCCGGACGAGCTGAAGCCTAACGAATGGCGTCAATCGCGTTGCCTTTTACGTCCAGCCCAATTTGCGTGAATCAATTTTGTATTGAGATATCCTTGACGGTACGTAAAAGAATTTCTTTTTTCAACTTTTCAGTGATTTTTAATTTTTAATTTCTCTTAATAAATATTTTGAATTATGGTGATACGACGTAGGTGTCAACAGTAATTTTACAATTTTTCCTGCTATATCATAAAGTAACTTAAATGTGACATTTAAAAACATTTATAAGTTGAGATGCGTTTCAGTTTTTTATGCTTACGATAGATATACTAGGCAATACATTTACATTTTTCTGATTTCCCAGTAAATTTTCTCAGAAAACCATGTGATTTAAAAAACTTGAAAATTGACACAGTATAACATCTTACTGACCCACATATTTTACATCAGAGACTTTTTTTAAATATTCGTTTAACAATTAAATAGAAAATAAATATAGGTCTTAAAAATATTTTTCTAATATTATGTATCATTGAATCATTTGAAAATATTGTTACGAGGAATATAACAATATTTTTTCACAATTGTAAATGCATATTTAAAAAAATATGCAAAAATATGAAATTCCATCTTTTTACTTGTTGGTAAAATCTGAGTGGAAGTTTATAGGAAAACAATGATTATCTCATATCTCGCATATAATACATTGTAATATATTTACGTTTTGAAAATTAATATTTATGAATATTTTAAAATAAATATGTAGGCTATGTAGGCTGAAATGTTTACAAGTACCGATATATGCACGGAACCATCGCGTTGCGAGCTTTACTCTTGCTTGACAGAATTATTTTGAAAGTCATTTTATGAAGCAGTTTTAAGCTTCCCAATTTAAAAAATATTAAAAAAATATGTTGTGATATTTTATATCCACGTCTCGCAAACAATATAATTTTTTTCCGTATAAGTATTATCAGAATAAGAGTAGTACAACTTAAGTTTAGACATTTGTTATTAGTGACAGTGATAAAGTTTAACGTTTGGAATAGTTATATATTTGGAATAGTAGCTATATATTTGGAAGAGTAGCTATATATTTGGAATAATAGCTATATAATATTTGGAATAGTAGCAAGGACATATTTTCATCCAACATTCGTTGTGGTATCATTATAGCATAATCTTATTAAGACTGGTTGTTAAATCTGTAGTCTATATAATTACATGAGTCATATTGTACTATAGTACTAATAGTAATAGCCACACTTCTCGCTAAACATAATGCGTTCAGCACTAAATGATAGGAAACCCAAACTTAATATCTGGTGTTAATAAACACGCAGTGTGCACATGAACCACATTATATGATAGCAACAGTACTTCACATTAAATAAATAAGTTCGTCATTAAGTGTAGGGAGCTCAGACGCTAAGTACTAAAGCCTATTTTGTTTGTACGTGCCTTATCGTGAAAAGATCTGTCAATAATTGCTTTTTATTGGAGAGAGCTAAAGGCTCGGGTGAGCGATAAAAATATCGAATCGATTCAAATTGTCTACGTTATTCCGGAACTGGGCAGTCGGCAATGTCCGATCAAGGATGTCAGTTGAATTTGTTCAGAGGTGGGATCTGTTTATCAGCAGGATTAATGCAATCGGCTGCAGGGCGGCAAGGTTTGTCTATTGCTGTGGGCGGGCGGACAGATCAATTATTTGGTTTTTGAAATTGTTAGTAATTTTTGCTTGTAAACATTATTTATTTATCATGACTATGTATTTTTACTCATTAGATTTTAGCTAACTAATAATAGTTAGTAAGTCTATACCGAGTGATGAACTAGTTTTATTTTGAGACTAGAAAGATTCCATTACAAAATATTTATAAAAGTATAAATCAAATGACGAGTCAAATTATATCGCAAATCACAATTATAGTACCGGACATATCGCGAAGATGTAAATAAATCTAAACTATTAATAACATTGGGAGAGAGTGAATTCTGCATATGGGAAATATTTTAAAAAGAGTGATTGATTTAGCACAAAGAAAG
Source organism: Druceiella hillmani (assembly GCA_039881145.1). NCBI lineage: Eukaryota > Metazoa > Arthropoda > Insecta > Lepidoptera > Hepialidae > Druceiella > Druceiella hillmani. The sequence goes on from JAYKKI010000101.1 coordinate 248,159, forward strand.
GAGCCGGAAAACCTTTTTTATAATTTTCATCTGTCTGTGTTTTTGTACATCAGTGAGGCAAAATTTATTGGACATATTTTAATGAAACTTGATATGGTAATACTTTAAAACCAAGAGCAACATGTGAGAGAAAAAAATATCTCATTTTGAATTTCACGTGGTTGAAACCGCAGGGCACAGCTCGTTTTGACTTTAGCCTTTTCTCTTTCAATTGCCATCACACGCGATGCGTAACATTGTTACAATTTATTTGCCGTCCCCATAATTTCCCCATAAATGTTTTTGTGTTAATTAATGAGACACATGCTAGTTAAAATATTTTATAAGTGTGCCAAATTTCGAGTTTCTGCTTGAGAGGGTTTCTAATGAAAATGCCTGTGACGTACGGACAGAGACGTGAATGATCTCATCAGAGTTCTGTTTTTTTTGAGCTACGGATCCGTAAATATTTTATAATCGCAATTAGTGAAAATTTTGACAAAAATAGTAACTTCTATAATTACTGTGGAAAATGTTCATGAAAATATATTCTCCCTCTTTCGTCGAAATAGAGGATTTGTGAAGCTACTGATGTCAAAATTGTAAAAAAAACATTACTAGATATTTGCCCAAAATTTATTGAGAAACTACAGAGATGATTCTAAATTTCATAATTTTAGAGAAATTCTCAAAATTGTTACGCCTGTGAAAGAAATACTAGACAATGTACTTACTTGGTGAAAAATAATAGTAATATTTGTAAATAATATAATAGAAATACTTATGTAAATGTGTATGAAATCTTTGTGGTGCGAGTTCTATACAAACTTAACAGGTTTAATTTAACTTGAAAGTCTGAAAAATATTTTCCGAAACCGGTGTCGTTCTGATGAGGAAAAAAATAAGCCATCAAAAGTTACTTTACATCTACTATGGAGTTTTCCCGCTATAAGTTACATATCTTTTCTTCAGAGTCAATGGAATTTTAAAATTTATTAAAAAAAGAGGTGAATCTAACTGTTTATTTTATAGTTTCCCCCCTTTAATAATGACTAAATATTTACACACCGATGAAAATAAGTCAATTTTTTAAAGAAGAGTGGATAGAACTGATTCGTACACCAAAAAATGCTTATTTCTTGCTCATAGTACCAATGTTTGCAGTATGTTGGAAACCAAGGGAATATTAAAAACGTTTGTAAAATGATTTCTTAAAAACTGACATTTCACACAACAAACGCTTTAAATATAGTTCTCCTTTAATTTCGGAATAATTTCTTTTATACCACAGAATTGCCATACGACAAAAACATTTACCATTAACTGATTTAAAAAATGCTTGAAACACGACTGCCTTAATTTTTAATAAATTATGTTTGTTCAATATATAGTTATTATTTTTATGTACTGAAATTTTAACAGATTAGAGTTGCGGCTGAGTATGTGCGTTAAAAATGAAAAAAAATATTGTGAACCGTTATTCAATTATATGTAAGTTGATATTATGTAAAAATAATTGCTTTCTTGGCGCTCTTACTGCGTGATTTTATTGTTGAATATTAATTTTATCCCACACCCAACAGTCACTGAAGTATTCAAGGATTAAAATGTGTCTTGATATCTGCATTTCCATTGTCAGTTCATATTTGCAAGCGAATCCTATTAATTAGAACTCCCTTTAGAAATTTAATCCCACTTTATTCGGTTATAAAGTTTATATTTTAAAGTACTGTGCCATAATGAAATGTAATCTTTACAGCAAGTACAATTTTTTTACTTGACAATATAAAAAACTAATTTTTATAAGTATAGGTGCAATGGTGCTGGATATCGCTTAAATTAATATTAGCTAGTTATAAATTCAATATTAGCTCATCAATAATATCGAGATCATCAATAGTAATCATCAATCAACACAATCCACAACTTCAAGACAATCATGCAGACCATCAACAATGTGATCTCGTTAACAACATCGTTTACGTTAACATCTGTTGAAGTGCTTTTCTGCTTTAACATCCGTTGAAATATATTGCTTCACTTAAGACCCTTTAAGGCCAGTAACAGCTTCCATTATAATTTACGTCTTCAGTTTAACGTCCGTTTCAATTTCAGCATAATATACAACTGTAACATCCATGAATTAAACGAATTATATACCTTTAAGGTTTCCCACCCTTGCAGTTCCCTCGCTGGCGATATAATGCGTTCTTAGCGCTTGTCAGAGTATCCAATTGACCCAAAAAGATTGCGACCACCCAATTTTGGTGGCACCCGATATTGCAATGAAAAATATACGGTCGAGAGGTACTGAAACTCGACGAACGGCATTGATTGAGTTACCTTTTATGTCAACTTCTATTTACGTAAACCAATATTGCGGTTGTATGTGCTGACTATGCGAATCAGAATATATTCTCGTTCAGTTATTTTTTTAAATTTCTAGATTTTCCGTATTTAAGAAAATAATTTTTATTATTAAACTTTCTTTCCAAAATATTGCCTAATCGTATTCGAGTATAATTTTATAAGATAATATTAATAACACAACTTATGATATCGTCTACAACCTTATACCATCTTCCGTTAGTTAAGGAGATATAGTTCAGTTTAATATTTTCAAAACAAATTTAGTCTTGTTTCACAACAAAAGTACGGTTTATGCAATATAATCTTATGTATTTACTTATATGTTTTTATTAATAAAAAAACAAATAACGAAACCCAAGGTTGCTTTCCCCTGACTGTCAAAATTTATCTCTTCACTTCCAAACTTTAACCTAAAAAGTAAAAATTGGAAACAAATTATGGTAAACAAATTTTGTACGGAAGATTTTCTGAAAGTTATTTATTTATGTACTTTAATGTATCTTATTGGTACACATGGCGGACTTATTGCTACGAGAGTAATTTATTACAGCCAATCAGAATAACAATTTCACAAAGTTACAATTAATAATTTAAAAAAACCGAATCAGTGTATAAACTAACGACAGATAATATAGTTATGAATTTAGTTTATTTTGAATATTTGTCGTTAACTATGAAACAATACATTGCGTTCGTATATAAGATTAGTACATGATCATGTATGAGTGCCACTAAACATAAATAAAAGTGAATTTTAATCAAGGAAAATTAAAAAGATAGCAAATTAAATGCGGTGGAAATGAGATCATTGAGAAAAACCATCCTAAAGTAGTATATGATTAAATTTGTCCATACAGATAATTGATAGCAACACAATGCAAGAGGTGTGATTGATTACAAACGATAATATAACATTAAGTAGACATATCGTTAGCATTCAAAAGTGATCCTCAAAAGATATGATAATTGCCTTATTTTTGTTAAGCTGATATTAAGCATAATTTTACGACCAGTATCGTGTGGTTATTTGTTGTTAATGAAATAAATATCCAAATGCAATGTCGTTAATAATCTCGTTTTACTTTCATACTTCCGTCAAGATTCCAATACCTGTCAGCGCACGACCTTAAAATAGGTACATAAAACAAATGCACCTTCCTAATCTCTCAGCATGAAAATTTATTCTATGGAAAATCCTTTACTGCATATACTACCATATTATGAAACAGCTAAACACAAATATCAAAGTGCGCCCTCATGTTCTGTGTTTAAAAGTCGTCTGAAATTTCATTACTTGTCATAGTCTGCAAATCAAAATTCTGCTTTATATATATTGCCATACTTGTGCCTTAGGATAGGGATCCTTAATGTTTGACCATTTTACTTTAGTTTATTTAATTTTTTATTAATTCAATATTTTTCCTATTTATATTAATAGTAATAACATTATTTTGTTATGTATGTGTCGTTACCTGATTTCTAACTTGATTTTTTGTGGTTGTCTATGAGAGATTGCTTTCGGAGAAGTTCGCTACTGACGCTTAATTTTCAAAGCTTGCTGTAAAGTTTCCTAAACAAAATGCTCACCAGAATTAGAAGAAATGGTTTTAATTACATGGCGACTCCATAGAAAGGTGTAGTACCAATTCCTCAATTGTAATTTTGTGAATAATATAATTTAAATTTTTTTTGACATTTATTTTTGATTCGTTTATATTTTTCAAGCAGAAAAAAGTGGGACAGCAAATATAACACATGCAAGTGTGTTATATTTGCTGTCCCACTTTTGTGTTACGTTTATTTAGTTCGTTCGTTCGTAGTTCAATTGGTACTTTTAAATTTAAAAGTAAATGACACATTAATTTTGATCTTGTCACACTCGCGCTTACGGTGACTCTTAATCCTTTCACATCTACGATGTATTCGCTCACGCATAAATTGCATAGTTTTCATAAATATTACCATCTTTTTCATATATTTGCTTTCCTTGACTCTCCATCTCTTTCATTAATTATATTATACATTTAACTGCGTGGAAAATTTAACATTTCGCTTATGAGCGAGTCACATTTTATTCCTTCTTTGAAAGTAGTATATTTAATATAGCGGTATTAATTTTTAATATAAGTATATATATATATATATATATATATATATATATATATATTTATATACACCCATATATATGTGTGTATATGTATATATATACACATATATATGTGTGTATATATATATATATATAATATAAAAAACAAAATATATATATATATAAAAAACGGAACCTTGAGGTTCTTTGACTATGGTTAATCGTACAAAAAATCCAAAAGCGTCAAATATTAATTACGGAAAATAGGAGCGGGACAGAAAATCGTGGAAACCAAAAGAAATATTCATTTCATTCCAATTAAGAAAAGTTTAAAAGTTGGTAATATAAGGATGAATAAAAATGAAAAAGGGTTTATGAATGAACGTGCGTGAACGAGTTAAACAAAAAAGAATGCTAGGCGATGCATTAAGGTTTCGTACATGTTTAGGTACATATAAACTTATTTGTACTTAGATTATTCGTTGCTTAATTCGATATTGGAGTCATAACGAATAACCAAATAAAAAATTCAATTTCAAAATCAACGAAAGAGGAAAACGAAAATTATTATTCCTGTGGTGCTTTCAAACTATATGCCAGAAAATTTCCAAAAACAATGGGAAAACAGGAAGTGACAAACCTATTTAACGCGAAATAACTTCATTGAAATCTACTCAACGATTTAAGGAAATTGGAAACTTTTGTTCAATTTAATTTTTGTTTTAATAAGCTACTGCAGTGTTTATTCTTTATCTGTTCGATTGCTGGTAGTTTCGTCGGTAATGGGAGAGAGAACCATGCAGGAAAATGATTGCATTGCATATCATAGTGCGGGTTATTAGGTAGAATATCCATGACAATTATTGTGGTAACGCGACATCCAATTAATACACGTTGCTCTGCGATGTTTCATTTTGAGTGCGATGACAAATCAATGAGAAGCGAAAAAGTCATTTGATCCTGGATTACTATAAAAACTCTATTTAAAATTTTCTGGTATTTTATAAATTGTTATCAAATGCCGTTAAACTTACAAAAAGTGCAAAAAGTTTTTAATTTCGAGTAATTGTGAAAAGAGTGTCCAAAAACATAAAAAATCAAGTCATTATTCGTGGTTGTTTGTTCATTGTTATTAAATGATATTATGTGTGCGAGAAGTGAAGTATTTTTTAGTTTAAAATCAGTTGTGAAATGTGTTCAATATAACAAAATACTGTACATAACTGTAAACATCCATCTTAGTACTTCCCGGCTGTTCGTTCATCATTGTCAAATGACATGAAACGTGTGCAATGTGAAGATTTTTTTAATTTCAAATCAATCGTGAAAAACTTCCACATGACAAAATACTATATTTTACTACAAAAACCCGGTTTATCCCTGCATTTTTTTTTATTTATAGTTATCAAAGAGATCAAGGGGAGTTATGTGTATAAAATATGAAGTATTTTTAATGTAAAATCAACTCTAAAAATTATTCGATTTAATAAAAATACTGTTCATTAATTATGTTTGTGTGTGGGTGTGCACGTACGTGAGAAAGAGTCAGAGAGAGCGAGAGAGAGAGAGAGAGGGCCCGAGATAGTAAAAAAGAGAGAGAAAGAGGGAGTGAGAGAGAGAGAAAGAGAAACAGAGCGAGAGAGAGGCGCCGACTTGACCCCGATTGCTAAATTTCCAATAGCAGTATTTTGCAAAATTTATATATGTTGGAAATAATATGAACTGAAAAAGTTCTATGTATTCCCATTTTTTTCGAATTTTCTATTTTTCAGTCCGCTCTTTTTCAGTTTTCTAATTTTATAATTTCTTATTCAGTGGCTACGTGAAGTCGATTCCATTTGTTTTGCAAAAGTTTTATTTAAAATCAAATAAATTGCAAAATGTATCAATAGTTGTTTCAATGTAACAAAATACTGTCCATTCCTGTGAAAATTCAACTCGGTACTTCCCAGTTGTTTGTTTATCGTTTTGAAATGCCATGAACCGTGAGAAATGTGAAGAATGATTAAAATTCAAGTGAATTGTGAAAAGTCTTCAACATAGTCACATTCTGTCTAGCGTTACATATGCAGCAGTTTGCAAAATTGTGTCTTTAATTGTGACTATATTGTCTGGTATCGCTTTCACGGTTGGGCAGATAATACTCGTAAAGGATATAGTTTACCGTTGCAAACATTTTCTGAAGGAATGTTATGTCACATTTTAGGGAAATAAGTATAAAGGTATACTTATCGAAGATACCTTTCAATATATATATTTAAATATATGTAAGATATAGAACATATTGTTTAGTAGTAGTCTTACTATAATTACCTTAGTCGCTACTAGTATCAGCATGAAAACCTATGAAATACATATTAATAATGTCGTTTAATGGAATTTTGGTACCAAAAATCATTCATAAAAGTCAATATACGAGGGTTGCACTGATTTTCCGTAGAATTAGCCATTTATAATAATAGTAATAACGATGAAAAATTAATTCAAATTTAGAGAATCGAACTGCTAAATCATAAATTGTAGTATTTTTTAAATTAAATTTAAAAAATCGAATTCTGCTAAACCATTGTAATATTTTACTTGAATTTTTCATTAGAAATTGATGGTTTTCTTATTTGTTTATTAACGTACTTTAATGCATAAATTAAAATATATTACTACGAGAGCAATCTGCCACAGCTATTCAGAATACGAGCCTGCCCCGCTCGATGAACGACCGGAAATCGAACCCGGGTCTCCGCGATGAGCTCCACTGTCAATGACCACACAGTACGGTGACGACTAGTTTACTGGTTTCTTTTTTTATTTTAAAATTAATAATTTTTTCATTCTAGCATTTGAGATCCTAATGTGCCTCAAAAATAATTGCATAAGTATCCCTATTAGGATTACGAAAGAAATTTGTAAAAAATAAATGTATAGTACATTTATTTTTTTTGAGATAAAAGCTTACTGAAATAGTTTGTAGACATAACTAATACAGACCTAAGAAGTACAAACAGAAATATGTAAAAAGACATCTAAAGATCGTGATGGTGAAGACGCACCTATTAAAATAGTGCTTGAAACTGCCTGCAAAAACACTTCTAAGAAGTTTCTCCCTGAAAGATTGACCTCGGACTTTCTTTTCAACGGAGATATAAAATGAAGAAAGTCTAGTTATACATTCCTTTATTATAGTAGTTATAACACCTAATTTTCATCTAGTGTACACCCCAAATTCCTTTATGAGAGATCCTGTTGTTTATCGATGAACAGACTTGTGATTCTAAGATTTTTCTATTAATAACGCATAATTATTTATTTTACGGTCCTAATACATTTGTCGCATTCAATTAGACCTTTTCATTCTTAAAGGATTGCCAGTTTACCAATCAATTTATTTTATATTATGTCAATGAAGACATCAATGATTTTTGAAAAAATAAATACACTTACTGGTGAATATGAGCACTACTGAATATGAGAAATAATTTTAACTAATAACACCCTGACACCGAGCAATGTTAGTCTATAGTCGTATTAATCAATACATAACTGATATTTATTCGTAATTCTGAATGCGATTTAACTAAATTAATTGTCCTTTTTGATTAGTATCAGTAAGCGCCCATTTCCGGCGTATTAGAAATGCGAGAAAATGACTAAGTTCAATATTTCCGTTACTAAAAGGCGAGAAAGTCTCTTCCAATTAATAATCGTCCCATTATTTTTTATTATTGTACTTTATGAACAACCTTGATTTAGTTGTTGCCATTCTGAACTTATTTTCCATCAATGAACGTAACTTAGATAGTTACGTTAAGACATTAGATAAGATGCCAAATAATGGCCAGATGACTACAGTTCTTGTTATTGCGCTAAGGCTCTGATTATTTTTTTTAATTGATACAAGTACGGAGCCAAATATATAAATAATATTACATACGTCTTGTGGATATAATAAGCGCGCAAATGTCCACAATAGGTCATGTGCAGGTACAAAAATTAGCGTTAATTGCCTATGCCAGCTGTAGCAAGTGTTAACAAAGAATTTTTTTTTGGGGAAATATGGGAGAGGATGTAGGAGCCAATATGATTTCATGCGTATAGTGTTAATACAAAACACCAGAACGAAGATCAATGGTAGGATCTACCACGCGTAAGCTTCACATACTTAACAGATGATACTATTTAAAAATAATTGTCGATATTAAAAGATGGAAATGTATTATTTCTATCTTTTTACAACTCCATGTCCTAAGTGTAACAGATACTAATATCTTTATACACATACATATATTTTAGTGTGAGTTATGACGTATACATAAGTACCGTATTTTGAGTCATTATATACATTCCAGGCCTATTTATATAATGTAAATCAATGTGCATTTTAAAGAATGACTTGGTTTTATGTGCTTTATGAAAAATATACCTAATGTCAGGACAATTCATAAAAATTATTGGTATTCTCATTTCCTTTAATTATTGCTGTGTAAAACACAATATACTTACATTTGTTATACGGCTTCATTTAAGATTTTGCTTGATTACACTCATTAGAAATATTTTTTAGTGATCCATTAAATTCACCAAAATAAACTAGATCTGAAAAAATACGAAAGAAAAAGTGTAATTTCACACTGAATCTAGAAATTGGAAAGTTTTCATGTAATGATTCAGGTTAATTTCATAGAAATTATCACTCTTAACTACCACCTAATTGGCTACGATAGGTACTAAAAACATAGTGGAACAAATATTTCACAGGAATTGCTTCTCCGTATATGTAAAATCAATTAAAAGTTGTCGCTTCCCTTCAATTCCGTTCAGTGACCGACTTACGAATAGTAATAGTTCATTCGTCCAGGATAATTTAAACTACCTTCAAAGCGAAAAGGCAATTATAATTTAACTTCCCCGAATCGAACGAGGTATAAGTCTTTACAGTTTTCATGGAAGATAAGACATGATCGTTCTGAAGGACGTTTAAAATAGCCCATTAACCTGAATATATCACAGCCATTGAATCATGCCAGCAGCTGAAATTTTTTTTCTCATTTTTGCACTGAAACTTGTTTTCTTGTTGTTTTTAGAGTTCCTTCCGAAGCTGAAAATGGAACACTCATGGTCTTAGCGTAGTGTGTACCCTTCCAATAATCTGACATACATAGCCTTCCAAAATCTAAGCTGTATACTGAGAGCTGACAGTTATATTTACAGAGTCGGTTAACGTAAAATTATTTCGGAAAAACAAATTATAATATTTTAATTTGAAATGAGTTTAGGGGTGAAACTGTGTGACCAATTAACAAATATTTTTGAATCCCATTGTATGATGTATCGAATGAGAGACATAATGTAACAACGTAAAACTTATCTATACATGGAAAAAGTAAAACCAAAAATAACCTAATAAAAAACGAACAAAACTAGTTGTCTCATCCCTTTACCTTCTATTAGTTGCAAAACTTCGAGAAAATATTAAACATATTTTAATTTTTCGGTGTCCTGTGAAATTCACTTAGACCTAAAATAAAACGCACTATGGATTTTTTATAGCTTTGTATCGTTTCTTTGCAAAATTTAGGAAATTTTAAAAAATATCGAATTAAATATTTATTTTTTCTGTATTTTATACCTAAGCAAACGTATTTATAGATTAAACAAAATTTTATTTAATTGACTGATTGTCTTTCAAAACATTGTATACTGATCATTATTTTATAAATGATGCTCCATAAAAACATCAGATGTTTTTTATAAATAGAAGATTTTATTAAAATTTCATGATATTTCTATCACTGTTTGAAACAAATCAAAAATATTCGGCAACACTATACAGCAACACTCCTCTTGCAAATTACGTAAACAATGTTAAACATACGAATTTTTATGTATGTGAAGAAAATTGCTTCTGTGTAAATGGTTAACCGAGGAAAATGAATGCATTTATTCTATCCTATACTAGTGGCGGTACCACGGACATCATTAAATTTTGGAAAGAGTACGAAGACATTCTCCTGAAGAATGGAAAGTTTTAATTTTAGGGAAATAAGTATAAATATACTTTTACTGTAATTAAATTGGGGGTGCTTTCCAATAGATATTTAAATATACAAAAGATATGTCTTTAACGATTTCATTATTATGTCAGCTCATATTAGTTTCAGAAGTATATAAGATTATGGATCTTTGAACATAACAAATATTAAAATAAATGTCCATGCAAGACGTACAATGAGATACTGGCACTAAAAATTATTTACAAAAGTAATTACATGCAAGACGGTAAAGTCGTGTTCAACATAGCAGAAATGAAATCTTAAAGAATATATTTAAAAAAATAAAATCGATTAAGAGGAAGCTTTGCTTGCACATCACTGTTTCATCTCATCAGCTCTTCACTTAAATATAATTATTAATACAACCCAATTTTCTATTTAAAATAGAAAATAACGTAAACAAATAAATACATGTTAGGTACAATCAGTTTTGTATTTGTACCTGACTGCCCATTTAACAAAAATCTAATAATGAGTGATTCGAAAATAATATTTCGTGGAAGAAAATTTAAATGAAATACGTCAGTGGAATTGTAGAGTTCTGTTAGAGTTCGCAATTGATGCCGTTCGCCAGGTTTCAGCTCGTTCTATCCGTTCATTTTTCAGTGCAGTTTCAGCTTCGACTTTTAAGAGGAACGACGCCAGTCAATCACATATATTGCTGCTGAGCTTATACTACGCTGTTTTATTAGTAGCCATCTACGAAAAGGGTAGTTAGTCGTCTCCTTCATCTCTAGGTACCTGGAAATTTCTTTCTCGTGATACCCTTCAAATTTCAAAATAAGTAAAAATCACTGGGAGCTAAGTTCAAATTGTGAGACGAATGGATCAATTATCTGTGCCGTCACTTGTCTTTTGCACTGGTGCTTTTTCTTGCAGCAACAACTGGTTCATCGTCCATTTTTTACGAAATTTCCTTGATACCTTCTTTAATTTTTCTATTAATATTATGTTCATTTATATCTTCAACAAATATAATTATATCCTTTTTACAGTTGATCAATAAGATGAATGTTTGCGGATACAGGTACTTTAACTACATTATTGAACAAAGCTACCCGATTTATTTGTATACAGTGCGACATCTCGTATGCTTATGTGAAGTTGATATTTGACGTTTATATCCGTAATAATAAAATAATATGCTTATAGCCTACCTTTTCCACTATTTTGCGCAATTTTAAACCTACGTTCATTAATTTTAGTCATTTAAAAAACCCAATAGAGCCCAATCGATTCAATTAAACATTAACAACCGGTACTAGTAGCAAAGCGGCAAGTAGAATCTTCTTATGGCGACGGCTTTCTATAATAACTAGATCAAAACTTATAAACACGGTTTTTCAGCGGCTACTAATGATTGCCGTACTTATTTCATAAAGCAACGATCCCGCTGTTATTATATTGAATCATATCGATAATGATAAAGTACAAGTTCAAGGTGTTAGTTTGAAATGGAATCAATTGTGTGTTGTACAACTATGCTGTGGAAATTTGCAATTTAATTTAAATTCTTTTACGACAACTTTGGTACCGTGGGCTTTCAACGTTTACTTTCTTTGAATTTATTTGTTTTCTCTTTTCCAAAATTTTGTTTTACAGAAAAAATTGCTTTATTTCAGATACTTATATCAAAACAACAGTTGAAAAACTATGCATTTCAACAAAGACAGGAAAACTAACATGATATTATAAAAAATTACGATCGAATGTTTCAAAATATTGTTTCACTTAATTAAATCACACTCTAGTTGTAGTCACCAGATACATAGTCGAATATTAAAGATTGCGCTGTAAAAAAGTATGACCATTCAAATGTGGAAAATAATTGGAAACGAAAAACAAAAACTTTTTCAGAAACGATGGGAATAGAAAGTCTCGTTTTATAAATTTCATTAGAGTGCAAAACCCTTCTGCGTTGTAATTAGAGTACATTACTATTTTGTGTTACCATTAGAATGCATAATCTTCTGCTTTATCATTAGAGTGATTATTCTTCTACGTTGTGCGTTATGATTAATGTGCATAACTGTTGTGCATTGTCATTAGAGTACATTAGTCTTCTACGTTGTCATTAGAATTTATTATTCTTCTGAGTTGTCATTGGAGTCATTATTCTGAGGCGTTGTCATTATAGTGTATTACTCTTCTGAATTATCATTAAAATGCACTACTATTCTGTCTTATCATTAAAGTGCATTACTGTTCTGCGTTGTCATTAGAGTATACTATTTTATGCCATTAGAGTGCACTACTCTAGCACATTGTCATTAGAGCATATATCTTCTATGTTGCCACTATAGTTTACTTTCTTTGCATTGTCATTGGAGCACAATTCTTCTATGTTGTTGTTATAGTACATTTCTTCTACATTGTAAAAAATGAAAACCTAATATGCCCGGAGAAAATCCCTAGAATGTAATGGAAAAGTAATCATACACTATTACTTATTTTCCAAATCGTTAAAATACCTTCTAACTTAATTCATATTAATAATACCTAAGGCTAGTAAAACAAGTCGAGAATTATTTGAACAAATTATATATATATATATATATATATATATATATATATATATATATATAAATGTTCACCTCTCTCATACTCGGGGCATGTACTGTTTCTATCTTTTATTGTGTTTTTTTCTATTGTTCTATCCTTTATTGTATTTTACGGAATGTACCCATGGAATGTTACACATTTGATGAATTTGTGTGAACTAGCGTTTTGTGTTATCAAAGTGAACATGAAATCATAAAGTGGACGTGTCATCTTATGGCTCCGGTGAACTACTCGTATATTTTCTCGAAAAAAAATCTTTATTGACAATGGCTGCAATGGCTGCAATTACCAACTAAATCTATCTAGTCTAATTAAAAACATCCACAATAGATTATGTACACATACTTTATGTATGTGCACTTTATGTATATGATATTATGGCCGTATTTTGTGTGCTTATTATATGGGTAGAAATTATTTATATTTTTGGCTCCGTGATTGTACCAACTGGAAAGAAACATTACATCCTTACGACCATAGCAAGTCATTGCTCAGAATTGCTTCCTGAGTACCCTGTCCATATTGGAAACCATTATAATACGTAGACAATATTCCAATATCTTTAAGACGTACCATATATTCAGAGAGAATAATATTTTCAAAATGTTCTTTGGAATTATTGAGTGAGGAAATTGAATTTCCCGTGTATTTTCGTAAGTTCATCATAATATCGAGATAGAGAAAGAAAGAGGGAGAAAGAGAAATCTGAAGGTCATATATGAAAAAAATTATGGAAGCTATATGAAAGTTGAAACTTTCATATATTTAATACAATAAATGCCCTGTTGTTATTTAGCTTTGATTTTGCATTTTGATTTTTAAAAATATGTAATAATGGAAATAAATGTCCTGGTGCTATTTTAATCATTTTATTAGGTTGGCTAGTAAGTTTTCAGATACAACATCGAGACTTTTCTAGGAAGGTTCCCGAAATATCTTAAACGTTTTACTGCAGTGTGTAAATAGACAGTCAGTGCCGAAGCTTTAAGTGAATTAAATAAAAGATAATGAATTTAAATTTATATCAAATATGGATTCTATTAATTCACTAATTTCGTCTGGGTTACGATATAAAGATTATCAAAAATAATATATATGTCATGCGATGAGCGTGTCCACGGTGTCTTATGCGATGACAAAAATTTGGTTCAGAATGTTCAGGAATCGTAAAGTTTTTGGCACTTATTTCAGGTTTGGATACTGAAACTCTTTTTTCTCCGACACCCAGCCATTGACGTTTGCATGTATGGTTAACGTACGTAACCTACTTCTCATCGCCAGTTACTAATTGATTCAGCCAGTTGAAGTTACATTTCAATGTCAATAACTGTTGACAAGTATCAACTCTACACTGTAGGTGGGACACATCATATTTTAAATAAATTTTCCCAATTCGTGCAAATGTGTTCCTATGGTGTCAAGACTGCAGTGTAGCTCATCTGCCAAATGACGAGTCGTTAGTCAAGGATCCTACTCAATTTGGCGTCGTAATCGTTGAACGTCCAATTCAATAGGGCGTCCGGTACGGGGTTCGTCCTCACGATCGTAGTCCTCATTCTGAACCAAATTTTTGCCATGGCATAAGACACCGTGGATTCCCTCATCGCATGACATATATATTATTTTTGGGTAATCTTTATATCGTAACCCAGACGAAATTAGTGAATTAATAGAATCAATATTTGATATAAATTAAAATTCATGATCTTTTATTTAATTCACTTAAAGCTTCGGCACTGACTGTCTATTTACACAATGCAGTAAACGTTTAAGAAATTTCGGGAATCTTTCAGAAAAGTTTCGATGTTGTGTCTGAAAACTTACTAGCCAACCTAATAAAATGATTAAAATAGCACCAGGACATTTATTTCCATTATTACATATTTTTAAAAATCAAAATGCAAAACCAAAGCTAAATAACAACAGTGCATTTATTATATTAAATATATAAAAGTTTCAACTTTCATATAGTTTCAATAATTTTTTTCATATATAGCCCTTCAGATTTTTCTTTCTCCCTCTTTCTTTTTCTATCTCCGTATTATGATGAACTTACGAAAATACACGGGAAATTCAATTTCCTCACTCAGTAAGTCGAAAGAAAATTTTGAAAATATTATACTCTCTGAATATATGGTACGTCTTAAAGATATTGGAATATTGTCTAAATAGTATTATGGTTTCCAATATGGACTGGGTACTCAGGAAGCAAGTCTGAGCAATGACTTGCTATGGTCGTAAGGATGTAATGTTTTTTTCCAGATGGTACAATCACGGAGCCAAAAATATAAATAATTTCTACCCATATAATAAGCACACAAAATACGGCCATAATATATTATGTGCACATACATAAAGTATGTGTGATGTATATATATATATATATATATATATATATATATATATATATATATGTATATATATATATATATATATATATATATATATATATATATATATAATGTTTTAAAATAATTCTTGACTTGTTTTACTAGCCTTAGGTATTATTAATATGAATTAAGTTAGAAGGTATTTTAACGATTTGTAAAATAGGTAATAGTGTATGATTACTTTTCCATTACATTCTAGGGATTTTCTCCGGGCATATTAGGTTTTTATTTTTTACAATGTAGAAGAAATGTACTATAACAACAACATAGAAGAATTGTGCTCCAATGACAATGCAAAAAAAGTAAACTATAGTGGCAACATAGAAGATATATGCTCTAATGACAATGTGCTAGAGTAGTGCACTCTAATGGCATAAAATAGTATACTCTAATGACAACGCAGAACAGTAATGCACTTTAATGATAAGACAGAATAGTAGTGTATTTTAATGATAATTCAGAAGAGTAATACACTATAATGACAACGCCTCAGAATAATGACTCCAATGACAACTCAGAAGAATAATGCATTCTAATGACAACACAGAAGATTAATGTACTCTAATGACAATGCACAACAGTTATGCACATTAATCATAACGCACAACGTAGAAGAATAATCACTCTAATGATAAAGCAGAAGATTATGCATTCTAATGGTAACACAAAATAGTAATGTACTCTAATTACAACGCAGAAGGGTTTTGCACTCTAATGAAATTTATAAAACGAGACTTTCTATTCCCATCGTTTCTGAAAAAGTTTTTGTTTTTCGTTTCCAATTATTTTCCACATTTGAATGGTCATACTTTTTTACAGCGCAATCTTTAATATTCGACTATGTATCTGGTGACTACAACTAGAGTGTGATTTAATTAAGTGAAACAATATTTTGAAACATTCGATCGTAATTTTTTATAATATCATGTTAGTTTTCCTGTCTTTGTTGAAATGCATAGTTTTTCAACTGTTGTTTTGATATAAGTATCTGAAATAAAGCAATTTTTTCTGTAAAACAAAATTTTGGAAAAGAGAAAACAAATAAATTCAAAGAAAGTAAACGTTGAAAGCCCACGGTACCAAAGTTGTCGTAAAAGAATTTAAATTAAATTGCAAATTTCCACAGCATAGTTGTACAACACACAATTGATTCCATTTCAAGCTAACACCTTGAACTTGTACTTCATCATTATCGATATGATTCAATGTAATAGCAGCGGGATCGTTGCTTTATGAAATAAGTGCGGCAATCATTAGTAGCCGCTGAAAAACCGTGTTTATAAGTTTTGATCTAGTTATTACAGAAAGCCGTCGCCATAAGAAGATTCTACTTGCCGCTTTGCTACTAGTACCGGTTGTTCATGTTTAATTGAATCGATTGGGCTCTATTGGGTTTTTTAAATGACTAAAATTAATGAACTTAGGTTTAAAATTGCACAGAATAGTGGAGAAAGTGGGCTATATGCTTATTATTTTATTAATTAGGCCCGTATTAAGGATATAAACGTCAAATATCAACTTCACATAAGCATACGAGATGTCGCACTGTATACAAATAAATCGGGTAGCTTTGTTCAATAATGTAGTTAAAGTACCTGTATCCGCAAACATTCATCTTATTGATCAACTGTAAAAAAAGGATATAATTATATTTGTTGAAGATATAAATGAACAAAATATTAATAGAAAAATTAAGAATGTATCAAGGAAATTTCGTAAAAAATTGACGATGGTCCAGTTGTTGCTGCCAGAAAAAGCACCAGTGCAAAAGACAAGTGACGGCATAGATAATTGATCCATTCGTCTCACAATTTGAATTTTGATTACAGTGATTTTTACTTACAGTGACTTTACAGTGATTTTTACTTATTTTGAAATTTGAAGGGTATCACGAGAAAGAAATTTCCAGGTACCTAGAGGTGAAGGAGAGGACTAACTACCCTTTTTGTAGATGGCTACTAATAAAACAACGTAGTATAAGCTCAGCAGCAATATATGTGATTGACTGGCGTTGTTCCTCTTAAAAGTCGAAGCTGAAACTGCACTGAAAAATGAACGGCTGGAACGAGCTGAAACCTGGCGAACGGCATCAATTGCGAACTCGAACTAGAACTCTACAATTCCAATAACGTATTTCATTTAAATTTTCTTCCACGAAATATTGTTTTCGAATCATTCATTTTTAGATTTTTGTTAAATGGAATGAGTCAGGTACAAAGACAAAAGTGATTGTATCTAACATGTATTTATTTGTTTATGTTTGCTATTATACCATCTCTTATTAGCCAAGATGAGGGGTAGCGATGAGAATGTCATTTATATTGTTTTGCCCTGACGCAGACTTTAGTTAATAGTTTTAATATATGTGAAGGAAAAGTGCAGTTTGCACTGCGCCATGCGCCACCTTTTACTTATTATAACTTTCTTTCAATAAATCCTAAATTTGATTCAACAAGGCTAAATTTGACATGTGTCCAATCAATCTTAATACTGTTTGTTTTGAAATAGCACTTTCTTTCATTCGCATTCTCTATATGTTTTTCTTACATAAATCTAATATAAAAATAAGGATAATGTTAATTTTTTACCAACGATGGAGCGAAAGGAAGGAGTAGTGATTGGTCCTTGATTGTGATTTTACTTTAATCAGTTAAGCATTTGAGTATGCACAGTGCTTCTTTTACCTTTATAGATGATCACTAAGTACATTTATATTAATATAACTCTACATTAGTATCATTACCCGGTCCCGGTTCTCCATAAAGTCTCTAAACAAATATCAGATTTAGAGATTTTGTGGTGAATAAAATAAGATAATTTTAAAGGATTTATATTTCATGCTCTTTCACTTAAAATTACGTTTATTTACGTATTATTTCATTCCAACTTTCTCAGTATTCTTATATTAATACGTAAAGGTAATATTTTGTACCCTTTTGGAGAATATTGCGCGCACCGTGGAGTGTAAATTTAGCAAAGTTAATGTTTATATAGAGAAGGAGTGCAGAAAGCAAAAATGTGTATAGAATATGTCTTTCAAATACATTAAATTATACATTACAGATATATTAAAAGATGCATTGTTTATGTTCATACTGTCAATGCCAAACACATAATGGTCTGTGGTCAAACTGTCGCACAGAGTAGAGAATGTCGCCAAAGAATTTAAAATGCCAGATTGTCTGAATGAGTTTCCAGTTTTTAATTTTGTGTGATTTCAAATGTTACTTTACGTAAATAGTCTGTGGAGTATATGCCAAGGCTAAAAGCGTATATTTTATATTTTCTCTAATAGATATCTGTGTTATAACAAATACGAATGCAAGCTGTAATTGTGTTTTTTTCAACTTTTACTAATATTAAATTTAAATAGGTATTTTAGCGAATTAAGGCAAACAACATTCGCTAATGACTTATTTGTTCTCAGTGGAAGTAATAAAACAAAATTCAAAAAAGTTATATACAATGATAGAGGTATACTCTTTGATAAAAAATTAACTAAAACGTTCAAACTGAAAAATTTAATGGATTACGGTCGAATTTCGACATCTGGGAATTGTTAGTTTTAATGAAATTTTGAACCTAAATAATTATATTTAAAATAATTTCGTTCATCAATGAGAGATCTTTACCCTTGTAATTTAGAATTTTAATATTATGATCATGTTTGACTTTACTTACGATTTTGATTGGACTTAGCGAAGACTGTTATAAATAATTTATTAAAATTTATGAGAATTCTACTTCGTCATTTAAATTAGAGCAAACAAAAACCTGGTAGACCTAGAAGAAAATAATTAGTTAAAGTCAAGTGGACATAAAGCTAATGAAACTAGCAGGTTTCTGAAATAGAGGGATAAACGAGAGTAAATTAATTTAGCATCATGGCGATTCTAATTCATGGAATCTCTCAATTCTCAAGACTAATTACGTTTTCACGTTCAGATCAAATAAACTCCGATAAAGCAACACACAAAATGTTTCAATATTTCAGCAAATAATACATTTTTGAAGCAAAACATCTTCATTTAACATTATCAAACCCAACGAAGTACAAACTAAGCGTCCGGGAAGAACTAACCGACGTAAAAGATATAAATGGAAATTGCATTACGTCCTCCGGGATCCAATTATTTTCTCTGTGGTTGATTTGACCCATTTCAATTCATTGCTACGCGATTTAGTTAATCGTTAGTTCATTTTTGTTTAAATTCTGATCACACATAATTAACGAAAATAAAACGAACACTAGGTTATTGAGGTCAGACAAGAATGAAAAACATATGCATGATGTTAATAAATTACTTAAAGGAACATTACGTTCATTGTTCAATAAGTATAAAATTAAAAAAAAATGCTTATTTGAAATTGACGTTTCCATTTTACCCTATTAATACGGGTTATACACACAATAAGTAACCTTTGGCGATGCAAGCAAACAATCGACTTCTCTCATGTTTCAAAATAATCTCAGTTTATTTATCTATTTCCGTTATATTTTATCAATATTTGCAACAAATAAGA
Source organism: Druceiella hillmani (assembly GCA_039881145.1). NCBI lineage: Eukaryota > Metazoa > Arthropoda > Insecta > Lepidoptera > Hepialidae > Druceiella > Druceiella hillmani. The sequence continues at coordinate 268,117 of JAYKKI010000101.1, forward strand.
CAGCCCCTTCTCAGAAAAATTCATCTTCTGTCACCCATTAACGTCCAGCCACCGGCTGCATCAGCCTTCCCGCCGACGAATAAAGAGATTGCCTCTTTGAATCAATTCAAATGCTCGCTTTGACCATCGCTATTTGACCAGAGTCATTCAAGTTGACTTCGGCACGGTAGAAATTGCTCTAGGCCAATTTAATATTTCTGTCGCTAAATTAAGTTGTGAACTCTTTCGATTAATAAACATGTTGACAGATTATATCGCGATAACGGGCTTTCCAACTAAATTTGCTTGAATAATTATGGCATTTGTACTGTTATATTAACTAACTACCTATGCCCCACAGTACCTGCTTATGATCATTCACCTGCATATAATAATTTTAATTATGCGCACTTCTGCTCCCAGTTACTAAACAAATCGATCGTGTCACGAGTATTTCGCCCGGCATAATCGGAATGATGAATATACTGGTTTTTCTTTACATTGAACCGTTTTAGCAATGGCCTCAACTAATGTTGTATTTTGCATTATTGCTCTGTTCTTAAAAATTCTAGCGTAATATTGTAAAATCTTTAATATTTTTTAATGTAAATGATTTCTAACATAAGAAACATTTTTCAAATTGAACTTGTGATTCCAGAAATTACCGCAACACACCAAATGAAGTTTTCTACTTTATGTATTAATTAGATAAAGGTCACAATACAAATAATAGAGGGGACCTTTGGCGTGGTGCAGTTGTGGTGGCCACACGTGAATAATTTTAAGCTAGTTGAACTTTGTTTTATGTAATTAAATTAGTAATGGTATGGAAATTATACATCACTATTATTATTATTATTATTATTAAATAGTGCATAACAACGAAATGTAGCTAGGAAATTTATTATCACATATCGTTGGTCTATATGAAAATTGTCGGCATGTCTTTAAGCGCACATAATTTTATTATCAATTAAGTAACAGTATGTTATTTAATGAAATTTATAGATTTCCATAATATTCCATCAATTTCCATTATCCTCTTTTGTCTCTTATCGCACAATCGTTTGAACAAAAAGGTTGGGGTACGATATATCGTTATATATTTTCGTTTCTTAAACTAATAATAAAATTAATTAATTTTTTAGGCTTAGTTCAGTTTCTACATAAAATATGTTTACAACAATTTTCTTTTCCATTTTCATGTACATACATTTTAAAAGTTTTCCGTATCTTACTATTTATGGAAGTCAACTAAAATTGAGCTTAAATGTAATAAATTTGTTACTAACAATTTCAAAAGTTATTAGCACAGGCATGCTAACTATTATACATATTTAGTCAGTATATATATATATATATTTTTTTTTTGTTTTATATATATATATATATATATATATATATATATATATATATAATAGTTAGCATGCCTGTTTACCTCTCCATTACTGGATGGAGAGGTAAACCGGCATACCAACTATTCTAGTAATCCTAAGACCTTCCGTCCTTGATCAAATTTATTATTACCTCAAAAATAATTATGGCAGGGTGGCATCATTTTTCAAGCTAAAATCATCGTCAAATAAAAAGAAAAAAAACACTGAAAAGTGATAAACCGTACCCCCACTCAATTTAGAAGAGTAACAACCTCCCTAACAATTTACGCCAGCTCCAGTTAATCGCCCACCTCAAAGTGAAAGAAGCAAAATGTGTAATTGAACCCTTCTCGTATTGAACGAATCATAAATCTTTACAATTGTCACATTCACAGTCCTCTCGTCGGAGATAAAACACGATCGTTCTAAGCGCCACTTAAGTAGTCCATTAACGTAAATAGATCGCGGGCACTCAATCTCGGTAGCGCCCGCCCAAGCCGAGACCGCACTGAAAAATGTACAGCCCGGACGATCTGAAGCCTAACGAATGGCGTCAATCGCGTTGCCTTTTACGTCCAGCCCAATTTGCGTGAATCAATTTTGTATTGAGATATCCTTGACGGTACGTAACAGAATTTTTCTTTTCTACTTTTCATTGATTTTTCAGTATTTATTTCTGTATGAGGTAATATCATTTCTTAATAAATATTTCGAATTATGGTTATACGACGTAGGTGTCAACAGTTATTTTATAGTTTTCCTATTATATCATAAAGTAAAAATATAACGTTTAAAAAACATTTATACGTTGAGCTGAGTTTCAGTTTTTAGAAAGCGGGTTTTAATTTTTTCCCTTTGATTTTGGAAAAAATATTTCTTTTGTTTCCTGATACACTAAAATAATGAAATAGATTTTCCGCAGACGTTTGGGTTGGTTTTCAACCATTTAGGTCTAACATAAGGGGTATTTCTATTGTAATATAGTAAATAGTATAACGTTCTTACGTCAAATTAAAATCTTCACTAATAATATTGATTTAAGTGGTAATTTGAATAAAATTCTTTGAAATGGCTAGTTGCTAGGGTTTCAAAAGCATTTTTCTTCTCATAATTTTAGGTATTATATCTTTAGAGATATACCAAGAAGTATGCGAAAAAAAAATTGACTCGTGCTACTTAACCTAAAATTGTAAAAAAATATAGGCATTTAGAAGTCCACGTTGAGGTTGTATGAAAACTAACGGCGATCATTACTGATGTCATATTTTTGAAGTGTTTTCCATATTTTTATACTTACGATATTTTACATTTACATTTTTCTGATTTCCCAGTAAATTTTCTCAGAAAAACATAGTGATATATTTTATTGACCCACATATTTTCTACCAGAAACTTTTTTAAAAATATTCGTTTAACAATTAAATAAAAAGTAAATATAGGTCTTAAAAATAATTTTCTAATTTTTTATATCATTGTATCATTTGAAAAGATTTGTTACGAGGAATATAACAATATTTTAAACTATAATGATTATCCCAGATCTCGCATATATACATTGTGATATATTTACGTTTTGTAAATTAATATTTATAAATATTTTAAAATAAAGTCCCGATATATGCACGGAACCACCGCGTTGCGAGCTTTAGTCGTGCTTGGCAGGTTTATTTTAAAAGTCATTTTATGAAACAGTTTTAAGCTTCGCAATGTAAAAAATATTAAAAAATATGTTTTGATATTTTATATCCACGTCCCGCAAGCAATTTCACCATTTTTTTCGGTATAAGTATTATCAGAATAAAAATAGTATAATTAAATTTAGGCATTTTTTATTAGTGACAGTGATAAAGTTTAACGTTTGGAATAGTTCCATCAAGGATATATTTTCATCCAACATCCTTTGTGATATCATTATATCATAATTTTATTAAGACTGGTTGTTAAATATGTAGTCTACATAATTACATGAGCCATATATAGTGCGTTTTCCATCATATAGTGCGTTCAGCACTAAATGATGGAAAACCCAAACTTAATATCTGGTATTGATAAACACGCAATGTGCACGTGAACCACATTGTATGATAGCAACAGTACTTCTTATTAAATAAATAAGTTCGTCATTAAGTATAGGGAGCTCAGACACTAAGGACTAAAGCCTATTTTGTTTGTACGTGCTTTATCGTGAAAAGATCTGTCAATAATTGCTTTTTATCGGAGAGAGCTCACGGATCGGGTGAGCGATAAAAATATCGAATATCAAATTGTCTACGTTATTCCGGAACTAGGCAGTCGGCAATGCCCGATCAAGGATGTCAGTTGAATTTGTTCAGAGGTGGGATCTATTTATCAGCAGGTCGGTTGATTAATGACGGTTGGTTGATTGCTGGGCGGCAAGGATTGTTTATTGCTTTGGGCGGGCGGACATATCAATTATTTGGTTTTTGAAATTGTTACTAATTTTTGCTTGTAAACATTATTTATTTATCGTGACTATGTATTTTTACTGATTAGATTTTAGCTAAGTAATAATAGTTAGTAAGTGTATACCGAGTGATGAACTAGCTTTATTTTGAGACTAGAAAGATTCCATTACAAAAGATTTATAAAAGTATAAATCAAATGACAAGTCAAATTATATCGCAAATCACAATTATAGTACCGGACATATCGCGAAGATGTAAATAAATCTAAACTATTAATAACATTGGAAGAGAGTGAATTCTGCATATGGGAAATATTTTAAAAAGAGTGATTGGTTTAGCACAAAGAATGGTAAGAGGAGCCGGAAAACCTTTTTTTCATAATTTTCATCTGTCTGTATGTTATTTCGTACGTCAGTGAGGCAAAATCTGTTGGACAAATTTTAATGAAACTTGATATAGTAATAGTTTAAAACCAAGAGCATCATGTGAAAGAAAAAAAATATCTTACTCCGAATTTTACGCGGTAAACGTTGGGCACAGCTCGTATTGACTTTAACCCTTTCTCTTTCAATTACCATCACACGCGATACGTAACATTTTAACAATTTATTTGCAGTCTCCATAATTTTCCTGTGAATATTTTTGTGTATTAATTAGTGAGACACATGCGAGTAAAATACTAATAAAATACTTTAAAGTGTGCCAAATTTCGAGTTTTTACTAGAAACGGTTTCTAATGAAAATGACTGAGACGTACGGATAGAGACATGAATGATCTTATAAGAGTTCTGTTTTTTTTGAGCTATGGATCCGTAAATATTTTATAATCGCAGTTAGTGAAATTTTTGATAAAAATAGTAAGTTCTAAAATTACTGTGGAAAATGTCCATGAAAATGTATTTTTCCCCTCTCGCCGAAATAGAGGAATTGTCAAAATTGTAAAAAAAAATTACTAAATATTTGCCCAAAGTTTATTAAAAGAAACTACAGAGATAATTCTAAATTTTATAATTTTAGAGAAATTGACAAAATGTTTGCGCCTGTGAAAGAAATACTAGGCAATGTACTTACGTGGTGAAAAATATTAATAATTTAACAGAAATACTTATGTAAATCTGTATGAAAGCTTCGTGGTGCAAGTTCTACACGGATTTAACAGATTTAAATTAACTCGAAAATCTGAAAAACATTTTACGAAACCGATGTCGTCATCACGAGGAAAAAAAATGAAGCCGATAAAAATTACTTTAAATGTATAATAGGATATAATAATAGAATTTTCCCGCTGTGAGTTGCGTATCTTTTCTCCAGAGTCAATTTAAAATTAATTAGAAGAAGAGGTCAATCTGACTATTTGTCGTTTATTATCGTATCTAATAATGTCTAAATATTTATGACATTGATGAAAATAAGCCAATTTTTCACACAAGAGCGTAACGAACTGATTCGTATACCAAAAAATGCTTATTGTTTTCTCTTATTACCAATGTTTGCAGTATGTAGGAAACCAAGGGGATACTTAAAACGTTTGGAAAAATAATTTCTTAATAATTCTTAAACCGACATTTCACACAACAAACGCACAAATTTTTTATAAATAATTTTTTTTATTTCGGAATAATTTCCTATAATTTCGGAATAATTTCCTTTACACCACAGAATTGCCATACGGCAAAAACATTTACCATTAACTGATTAAAAAAAATTTTTTTTTTCCTTATAATGCTCATAACTTGAAACACGACTGCTTTAATTCTTAATAAATAATATTTGTTCAATATATAGTTATTATTTTTATGTATTGAAATCTTAACATATTATAGTTACGGCTGAAAATGTGCGTTAAAAAAGAAAAAACTATTCAAAACCGTTATTCAATTATATGTAAGTTAATGTTATGTAAAAATAATTGCTTTTTTGGCGCTCTTACTGTGTGATTTTATTGTTAAACATTATTTTTATTCCACACCCAAGAGTCACTGAAGTATTCAAGGATTAAAATGTGTGTCTTGATATCTACATTTTCATTGTCTGTTCATATTTGCAAGCGAGTCTTAATAATTAGAACCCGTTTAGAAACTTACTCCCACTTTATTTGATTATAAAGTTTGTATTTTAAGGTACTGTGCCATAATGAAATGTAATATTTACAGCAAGTACTATTTTTTCACCTGACAATGTAAATAAAAACAAATGTTTATAAGTATAGGCGTAATGGTACGGGATATTACTTAAATTAATATTAACTCAGTTATAAGCTAGTTATAAATTCAACATTAGCTCATCAACAATATCGAGATCATCAATAGCAATCATCAATCAACACAATCAACATCAAGACAATCATGCAGATCATCAACAACGTGAAATCGTTAACAACATCGTTTACGTTAAATCTGTTGAAATACTTTTCTGCTTTAACATCCGTTGAAATATATTGCTTCACTTAAGACCCATTAAGACCAGTAACAGCTTCCATTATAATTTACGTCTTCAATTTAAGGTCCGCTTCAGTTTCAGCACAATATACAATTGTAACATGCATGAATTAAACGAATCATAAACCTTTAAGGTTTCCCACCTTTGCAATACCCTCACTGGCGATATAATGCGTTCTTAGCGCTTCTCAGAATATCCAATTGACCCAAAAAGATTGCGACCACCCAATTTTGGTGGCACCCGACATTGCAATGAAAAATATACGGTCGAGAGGTACTGAAACTCGACGAATGGCATCGATTGAGTTACCTTTTATGTCAACCTCTATTTACGTAAACCAATATTGCGCTTGTATATTCTGACTATACGAATCAGAATGTATTCTCGTTCAACTATTTTTTTAAATTTTCTAGATTTTCTGTATTTAAGGAAACCTTTTTTATTATTAAACTTTCTTTCCAAAATATTACCTAATCGTATTTGAGTTTAATTTTATAAGATAATATTAATAACACAACTTATGATATCCTCTACAGCCTTATACGATCTTCCGTTAGTTAAGGAGATAAAGTTCAGTTAATATCTTCAAAACAAATTTAGCCCTGCTTCACAATGAGAGTACGGTTTATGTAATATAATATTGTATATTTAATTCTGTCTTCTTAATCATTTAAAAAAACAAATAACGAAACCCAAAGTTGCTTTCTACTGACTGTCAACATTTGTCTCTTCACTTCCAAACTTTAACCTAAAAAGTAAAAATTGGAAACAAATTATGGTAAACAAATTTTGTACGGCAGATTTTTTGAAAGTATTTATTTATGTACTTTAATGTATCTTATTGGCATACATGGCGGACTTATTGCTACGAGAGCAATTTCGTACAGCCAACCGGAATAATAATTACACAAAGTTATAATTAATAATTAAAAAAACCGAATCCGTGTATAAACTAACGACAGATAATATAGTTATGAATTTAATTTATTTTGAATATTTGTCGTTAACTATGAAATAATATATTGCGTTCGTATATAAGATTAGTACATGAATATGTATGAGTGCCACTAAACATAAATAAAAGTGAATTTTAATTAAAGAAAATGAAGACGATAGTAATTGAATGCGGTGGAAATGAGATCATTGAGAAATACTCGCTTGAATTAGTAAATGATTAAATTCATCCATAGAGATAATTGATAGCAACACAATGCAAAAGACGTGATTGATTACAAATGATAACATAACATTAAGTAGACATATCGTTAGCATTCAAAAGTGATTCGAGAGATATGATAATTGCCTTATCTTTACTAAGCTGTCATTAAGCATGAATTTACGACCAGTATCGTGTGGTTATCTGCTGTTACTTGCGTTGTTTTATTGAAATAAATATCCAAATGTAATGTCGTTAATAATCCCTTTTTACCTTCATACTTGCGATCAATATTCCAATACCTGTCAGCCCACTAGAACTAGGTACCAAAAACAAGTATACCTTCCTAATCTCTCAGCATAGAAATTTATTCTATGGAAAATCCTTTACTGCATATACTACCATATTATGAAACAGTTAAACACAAATATCAAAGTGCGCCCTTATTCTCTGTGTTTAAAAGTCGTCTGAAATTGCAGGCTAGGATAAGTAATGTATTACTGTCTTCGAATAAAAATTCTGCTCTATATCCTATCCTTGAACCTTCCCTATCCATAACGAATAATAATAAAAAGCAAATAATCCTATTTTGCTTTTGTTTATTTAATTTTTTATTACTTCGATATTTTCCATATTTATAGACATAGTAATAACGTTACTTTGTTATGTAGATGTCGTTACTTGATTTCTTACTTAATTTTTTGACGTTGTCTATAAGATTGCTCTTGTAGCAAGAAGTTCGCCATTGACGCTTAATTTTCAAAGCTTGCTGTAAAGTTTTCTAAACAAAATGCTCACCACAATTGGCGACATGGCTACCCCATAGAAAAGTCTAGTACCAATACCTCAACTGTAATTTAAATTTTTCTTGACATTTATTTTTGATTCGTTTATAATTTTCTAGCAGAAAAAAGTGGGACAGCAAATATAATACATGCAAATGTGATAAGACCAAAATGAATTTGTCGGATACGTTTAAATACTTCCAACGGCATTAGCGTTGGAACAATTTAAAAGCAACTGACACATTAATTTTGATCTTATCACACTCGCGCTTACGGTGACTCTAATTGTTTCACCTCTACGATGTATTCGCTCACGCATAAATTGCATAATTTTCATAAATATCACTATTTTTTATATATATTTGCTTTCTTTGGCTCTCCATCTCTTTCATTCATTAGCTATATTCTATACTTGACTACGTGGAAAATTTCATAATTTGCTTGTGAGCGAGTCACATTTTATTCCTTTTATATAAGTAGTATATTTAATATAGCGGTAGTAATTCAATATATATATATATATATATATATATATATATATGTATATATATATATTTATATATATATATATACATATATATATATATATATATATATATATATATATATATATATACATATATAAAAGAGAACGTTGAGGTTCTTTGACTATAGTCAATCGTACAAAAAATATTAATTACGGATAATATGAGCGGGACGAAAAACCAAAGAAATGTAAATTTCGTTCTGATTAATAAAAGTTTGAAAGATGATAAAGCAAGGATAAATAAAAACGAAAAAGCGCTTATGAACGTATGTGCTGTGAACGAGTGAAACAGAGAAGAAAATGTTAAGCGATGCATTCAGGTTTCGTACATGCTTAGGTACATATAAACTTATTCGTATTTAGATTATTCGTTATTTAATTCGATACTGGACTCATAACGAATAACCAAATAAAAAAATGTAATTTCAAAGCAACGAAAGAGGAAAAAGAAAATTATTATTTCTGTGGTGCTTTCAAACTATAAGCCAGAAAATTTCCAAAAATAATGGAAAAATAGGAAGTGACAAACCTATTTAACGCTAAATAGTTTCATTGAAATCTACTCAATGATTTAAGGAAATTGGAAACGGCTGCTTAATTTTATTTTTGTTTTAAAATTTACTGCTTACAGTGTTTATTCTTTATCTGTTCGATTGCTGGTAGTGGCGTCAGTATTGGAAGAGGGAACCGTGCTGGAAAATGATTTCGTTGCATATCGTAGTGCGGGTTATTAGGTACAATATCCATGATAATCATTGTGGTAACGCGACATCCAAGTAATACATGTTGCTGTGCGATGTTTCGTTTTGAGTGCAATGACAAATCAATGAGGAGCGAAAAAAGACATTTTTTCTAGGATTACTATAAAAATTCAACTTAAAACTTTTTGGTATTTTATCAATCTTCGTCAAATGCCGTTAAACTTGCAAAAAGTGAGGTATTTTTAATTTCGAATAATTGTGAAAAGACTGTACCAAAATATAAAAAATCAAGTCATCCCTTCGTAGTTGTTTGTTGATTGTTATCAAATGACATTAAGTGTGCGAGACGTGAAGTATCTTTTAGTTTAAAATCAGTTGTGAAAGGTGTTCAATATAACAAAATACTGTAAATATCCATCTTAGCACTTCCCGGCTGTTTTTGTTCATCGTTGTCAAATGACATGAAACGTGTGAAATGTGAAGATTTTTCTTGACTAGGGGAGTAAGCTGGTGAATGCGTGACGACAGCGTTACGAAAAGTGTGATCAGGCGAGGCGAACGTAAGTTGAGAGGGAGATATAAGTTAGTGAAGACAGAAAGAGAGAGAGTTACGTTTCGTATATTTAAGACACAGTGCAAGCCTATTGCCTGTATCACACTGTAGGAGCAAAAGAGAGCAGTGCGCTCGCACATTTTCTTTCTCTATTCCTCTCAAAGCCAGTGCATGAAATATGACAAACTTTTTATTTCAAGATTTTTCTACTAAAGACGCATAATTATTTATTTCACGGTCCTGTTACATTTGTTGCATACAGTTAGACCTTTTTATTCTTAAAGGATCGCCAGTTTGCCAATCAATTTATTTTATTTTACGTCATTCAAGATACCAATGATTTAAGAAAAAATAAGTACACTTACTGGTGAGTATGAGCACAAGAAATAATTCCAACTAATAACACCCTGACACCGAGCAATATTAGTCCACAATCGGCTTTGCCGCCCAGCTTAAAGTCACATTAATCAATAAAAAACTGATATTTATTCGTATCTCCGAATGCGATTTAACTAAATTAATTGTTCTTTTCGATTAGTATCACTTTGCGACCGTTTCCGGTGTATCAGAAATGCGAGAAAACGACAAAACTTCTGAAGTTCAATATTTCCGTTACTAAAAGTTATCTCCTTTGGCTCTTCTTATTGCGTTAAGGCTCTGATAATTTTTTTAATTGATACAAATACGGAGCCAAAGATATAAATTATATTACATGCGTCTTATGCGTATAATGATCGCGCAAATGTCAACAACAGGTCATGTGCAGGTCCAAAAATTAGTGTTAATTGTCTACGCCAGTCGTTGCAAGTGTTAATAAAGAATTTTTTTTGGAAAAATATAGTTTGTAAGAGCCAATATGATTTCAGGCGTATCGTGTCAATACGAAACAACAGAACGAAGATCAATTATACGATATACCACGCGTAAGTTTCACAAATCCCGGCACATACTTAATAGATGACACTATTTAAAAATAATTGTCGACATTAAATGATGGAAATGTATTATTTATATCTTTTCAACTCCATGTCCTAAGTGTAGCAGAGACTAATATCTTTATACACATACATATGTTTTAGTGTGAGATATGACACATACATAGATACCGTATTTTGAGTCATTATGTACATTCGAGGCCTATTTATATTATGTAAATCAATGTGCAGTTTAAAGAATGACTTGGTTTTATGTGCTTTATGAAAAATATACCTAATGTCAGGACAATTCATAAAAATTATTGGTATTCTCATTTCATTTCATTATAGCTGTGTAAAACACAGTATAGTTACATTTGTTATACGGCTTCATTTAAGATTTTGCTTGATTACACTCATTATAAATATTTTTTTAGAGATCCACTAAATTCACCAAAATAAACTAGATCTGAAAAAATACGAAAGAAAATGTATAATTTAACACTAAGTCTAGAAATTGGAAAGTTTTCATGTGACGTGACGATTCAGGTTAATTTCATAGAAATTATTACCCTTAACTACCGCCTAATTGGCTACGATATGTACTAAAAACATAGTTGAACAAATATTTCACAGGAATTGCTTCTCCGTATATATATAATCAATTAAAAGTTGTCGCCTCCCTTCAATTCCGTTCAGTGACCGACTTACGAATAGTAATAGTTCATTCGTCCAGGATAATTTAAACCACCCTCAAAGCGAAAAGGCAATTGTAATTTAACTTCCCCGAATCGAACGAGGTATAAGTCTTTGCAGTTTTCATCGAAGATAAGACATGATCGTTCTGAACGACGTTTAAAATAGCCTATTAACCTAAATAGATCACAGCCACTGAATCACGCCAGCAGCTGAAACTTTTTTTCTCTTTCTGCACTGAAAAATATTTTTTGTTGTTTTTAGAGTTCCTTTCCGAAGCTGAAAATGGAAGACTCATGATCTTAGCGTGGTGTGTACCCTTCCAATAATCTGTCATACATAGCCTTCTAAATTCTAATCTGTATACTGAGAGCTGACAGTTATATTTACAGAGTCGGTTAATATCAAATTATTTCGGAAAAACAAATTATAATATTTTAGTTTTAAATAAGTTTAGGCTGTAGCTGTGTCACCAAGAAACAAATATTTTTGGATCCCATCGTGTGATGTATCGAATGAGAGACATGATGTGGCAATTTAAAACTAATCTACAGGTGGAAAAAGTAAAAATAAAAATAACCTAATAAAAAACGAACAAAACTACTAGTCTCATCCCTTTGTCTTCTAAAGTATTAGTTGAAAAAGTTCGAGAAAATATTATATATAGTTTAATTATTCTGTGTCCTATGAAGTTCACTTAAACGTAAAGCGTACTATGAACATTTTCATAGGTATGTATCGTTTCTTCACAAAATGTACGAAATTTAAAAAAAATTAGTTTTAAATATTTATTTTTTCTGTATTTTATGCCCAAGCTTTACGCCTAAGTGTTATTTAATTGACTGAGAAGGCACTCAGTGAAAGGTACGCTGCGTGGTCTTTAAAATATTAAATACTGATCATTATTTTATAAGTGAGGCTCCATAAAAATATCAGTATGTTTTTTTTATATAGAAGATTTTATTAAAATTTCGTGATATTTTTAAACGATTCCATCACTGTTTTAAAAAAATTAAAAAATGTGCAATACTATAGAGTCGCACATCCCTCTTACAAATTACGTAAACAATTAAACATACGAGTTTTTACGTATGTGAAGAAAATTATTTGTGTGTAAATGGTTAACTGAGGCAGGAACTAAGCTCCTTTATGAAATAAATTTCCATAACCTTTCAAGAAATAAAATTTTACAAAAATTCGATATATTCTAGAACAAAGATAATGTCACATCTGTAACATTTAATAACAGTTTTTTTAATGTAACTTTTAATTTATTTTGTAGTTGTGAAGTTATAAAACAAAGTATTCTTAGGCGTTGTCTTGTATAATAGTGGTAAGAATCATAAAAAACCTAACATATTCATAATACAAATCAACTCAATTTTTTACGGTTTCGCGGTAAAAAATAAACAGAACTTTTATAGCGTCACTTAATGTTCCGTAAACCCGTTCCTCCGTCCGTCTGTCTTTCAAAGGTCTTTTTCTCAGCATCGGTTGAGATATCAAATTGAATTAATAATATCAATTTGATATCTCAAACGTTACTGAGAAAAAGACCAAATTGTAATTTTATCAAATTGTAAACATTTTCAGTTTTTTTTGGTTCGCGCAACAAAAAGATATGATCGTTTAAAACGTACTTTTTTAATCAAACAATCGTCTTACTCCAGTGAGTAAGACGATTGTTTGATTTAAAAGTACGTTTTTTTTTGATGATCAGTATCATCAAAACCTACAGGGCACTTTCGTTCAACCTATAATTTTGAAAGTCGAAATAATGGGAGGCCTTACAACACGAGTAACACATTTCTAACTCTATGTGTATTTTTACATTTTGTTTGTTTTTGCGCCTATGAAAAATGAAGTAGGCAATATAATTACTTTCTGAACAAAATAATTTTGGAAAAAGTTTATTTAGGAATATTATGTACCCTGAAATATTTATAAGCTCTTTAATACGTACGGAACCCCCGCAGTGTATGGTCTATTCGTGCGTGATAAGTATTTTCATTTATAAAATAGGTAACGTGTGAAGAAAATATTGATATTTTTAGGACTTAATCAAATCGAAGTAAAAAAATTATAATATTGCCTTGTCAGAATTGTATGTCATAATTTTAAATTTAAAACAAATATAAATGATTATAAGGAAAAAACACCTGGATAGTAGGCGTGAATCTAAAAACCACAATTTAATCCACAGTTCAATGTCTTTTTTTTTCTCCAGTAAAATGAAAATCATTTTCTACCTAAAAGTTATAAGTACTTTACAAGTTCTTGTTAATGGTGTGTCATTTGTCCCAAGATGATTTTTTTCCAATTTGCATTGTCGCCATTATACTATTATTGGGCGGGTAAATTCCATTCACGAAATTAACCTAAATTTAGAACTGTGTTCTTATTATGATTCTACAATACTTATGAATCAAGCCGTAATTCCTTCTAGGTACCAACAATATTGTTAGTATCACGTTATTAGCACATCCTTTTACGTATTTTCAGTTATAACTATGATATAACAGGTTCCAGAAAGGGATACTGATTCTTATTTACTGTTGCAGGATTTACATAGTGCCATAGCATGATAGCGTTGCCGCTAGCCGTAGTGGAGTGTGGTAATCGGTTTATAGCTTAATACTTGCGAATGTTCGATTGCGAGCTAAAGCTATGAACGTTCTACTATCGAGTTAGAACATAGGGTGTTGAATACCTTTGTGTCGATTTTATGAGGTCTGATTAACTTGTACAGCAGTTCTGATGGTATACTTCTTGTGATTATAGGATGAATGCAGCAAAGAATTGTTTGGACATTTTGAATAATAGATATTTCTAATACACATCATTCGTTCGCACAGACGGATATTCATCCATACGCAAATGGACGCACGCACGCACGCATTAGGGAAATAAAATGATATGCAAGATTTTGAGAGGTAACGCACATTACATAAAATATTAAGGGCGTTCTAAGATAGTCGAAACAGATACTTGAATCAAACTGTTTACAAATATTGGTTTTATTCACAATGAAGGTTACTCAGATGTTTCTATTTTGCACCACGATGTCAAGAGGTTAGGTTAGGTTAAGTTAGGTCTATGTCCCAAGAATTGAGTCAATGATAATTACGGATAATGTACTCATGAATAGTGGTATGAATTAATGCTAGCCTATGACTATGGCTACGCTATAAAATATCACTTAAAGCAAATCCAAGACCATCGCCTATTTTTTTCCTAAAAATATACGGTAAATGAGGCTGTTATAAACAAGTGAGAGGAAAAAGGTATTACAAAATAAATTATATGTTCTCCAGAGTTTCTTTTGATAAATTAATTTTATCTCAAATGAAATTTGATACGATGATCACGTATTTTAAAATTGTTAGTATTTGTAAATATTTATTAAAAACAATTAAGCAAATTTATTAATAGCGAAATTTATAAATATATATTTACAATCCTCAAATGTAGTTTTAGAACGACTATCCAGATGGTTCGGTGGTATTAATTTCATTTTTAGCAAAATTTTAAGTTTCGAAACAGTAGTATCATTACTTTTTTCTCAATTACACTAGCGTGTATTTGAGAAATACACGCTGGTGGTTTTTCTCAATTATACAAGCGTGAAGAGTGGGCTAGATTGCTAGTTACAATAACAATGATTTAAATTATTTTGCTAAATCATGATAAAAGTATACTTTGAAGTGAAACTTCAGCATTCATTATTCATGTCGATATATTGTATATTTTTGTATATATTTCATCCTCAAGTAAAAATTTGAAAACTCTTTAAATTCAATGTAAACTGCAAACATACATACATGGACATTATTACATATATATATATATATATATATATATATATATATATATATATATATATACATGTACATTACTAGAGCTTATATTTGATAATTTTACACATTAATATTCATCCTATACCTTAATCCGATGTACTATTTTAGTGACTCCATCTGAATCGCATGTGCTAATTGCTTTTCACTGAGTAAGAACGATCTCTTAACAAACATTATTATACTATAATATTTCTTTACACTTATAAGCAACCTGTATATCATATACAATTTGTTTATTTAAGTCATTTGTCACTCTCAAGACTCTTTTTGAGACATCGAATCAATTATAAATACATACAAATATGTCATTTATAGTCACTATAGTCAGGTTGATGTGATATAACTATTTGATATACACTTGAAATTACCTTTAATGCTATGTCTGATACTAAACATCACCAGATTATTAATCACATTCACAATTAAATGACGTGATGTAGTATTACTTCTACTTTCTTCAATTTCTTTACCACGACCTAGGTTTCGTTGTATTACAACATCTTCAGGTGGGATATTTGCAAAGAATTGTGAATAATGAAGTTCTACAAAATTAACGCCAAATATATTCAATATTGATAACATTATTTTAATAATTGGACTTATCGTCTAACCAGAAATAAAAAGAAAATCACCCTCATTATTTGTAAAATTTATCATTTTTATTTAATTTTTTTATGGAACCTTTCACATCTTCAATATAATAAAAAAATGAGAAATATAAAAAAAACAAAAAACAAAATTAAGTTTCCTTTAATACGCTTTCAAAAATTGTAAACTAACAAACAAGCCAAACGGAATGAAATTAAAAATAGCAAAAGTCAATTATAAATTTATCCCGGAAACAGCGGAATATGGAAATCTATATATTCTCCCAATGGGCAACAAATCTTCCACTTGAACTAATCAAATTCCAACTTCCATAATTATTAACATTCACAAACTAACGAAAACTTTCAAAAATACTTCATTTGAAAATGGACGGAGTGCTATGTACTAAGCCGGCAGTAACTGACAAAGGTAAGCAATGCTTCCAGTTACCCACCCAATAACACAATCAACAAATACACTGTAGATGAATATCGTACAATCGTTTGTGGCCGCCTCTCACCGCCCAGCCAGTCACCGCTTAAATAAACCCGGCAGGGGACAAACAGACCGATTGCGCCAGTGAACCGTTTCATCCATCTCAGTTGAATAGTGCCCTCGGCCGTTCAGCTTGAAAAGAATAAAAAACATCGCAGTGCCACAGAAATCCTAATAGAGTTCGTTCTACCAATTTGGCGTTGGTAATTAAATTTCATAGTATCCGATGAAGTTCCAGTTATTTGTCATGAAATGGAAAAGGGTCACATTAAGTAGTTTCCGTAACTTTAACACTAAGTAAATTTTATCAATTTAATCAGTCGCCAACAGTCATCTATCAATAGTGGCTGATAATTAAGATTTAAGAAATAATAGAAACATATGGATGGATTACTCGATAAGACACTCGATAATTATAGACAAAATAGGAATAAATTTTAAAAAAAAACAAAAAACACAAAGGATAATTGATCTGTTTGTGTAGTCCGTTGAAAGAATGGTCAGGTTGGCCGATTTTCTGCTAACGCCTTGTACTATTATAATTGCTCAATCAACTTTACCATTTTAAGTTTTAAAGTACAAATAAAACTCGCACTCGGATCTTTCGAGCACATAGGCACTTATAAATCTTTTAGCGCACATAGTATTTCTATTAAACTATTTATAAATATTAAAATGATTCGTCACCATTTAAATATATAAATATATAATATTCCCTGGTATACCTTTCGTAGATGTAATAAGTGCACATTTTAAAATATAAACTTATTTCCGAAGTAGCGAAGTGGTTTTTATGGCGTTTATATGAACGCTTTAAAAACCTAATTACATGTTAGCTATAACTCGTAAACTATATTAGTAGAGCCAAGTTAGCTGTGATAATTTTCCTTTTAATTTCCTTATATACCACTATTGTGAATATTTTTAGATCTGAAAGATAGCGGTTTAACTGGTAAGGGATGGAGACACCCAAATCTAACAAAAACTATCACTTTAAAATTTAATATTTCATGAATGTGTCTCTGACGTGTTCACAATATACCTCCAATTTTGATATGACGTGTTCATAATATACCTCCAATCTATTCAATGATACCTTAAATTATGGGGTGTGTGATTAAAAAACCCTTGTTTAGGCTCCCATTCTTATATGCAAGGGAGGGAGCCCAAACAAATTTGTTTATTAGATTATATTTATCTGTGTATAATCATCCAAAACTTCAGCTTTACACTAACAGTCTCTAAGTATAACGGCTGTGATATATAGACAGACAGACATATGAAATACAGAGTCACTATAACTTTACGGTCACTAACTTAGCTACGTAATCTTAAAAAAACTAGACATAATTATAATACACACAAAAGTTATACGAAGTAGGCATATAATAAAAAAATACAGTTGAACTCATGGTTATATATATTTATGCATATGAATGTATACACAACAATTTTAATATATAGACAATAAAAAAAATCTGGAAACAAAAAAAAATTAGTTGAAAACATCACCATTGTCCAAAGCATAATACACCCTTATCGCGATCGAAAGATCAATTCTATGTATTATTTGACACCACTTACGGAACGGGAATGTATTAAAATATCTGGCGTCACGAATATAGGGCAGCGAAAAACAAATGGTAGTGGATCGATAATATAACGAGATGTTAGAATGTAGTAATGTATCTTGATCCCGAAAATCAGATTAATTTCTATGGAACAGCTATCCAATACTTGGCAGATAATAAACTCGGAGAGAAAATGATATATACAGCTATATATGCAAGTGGAAATCCGTTTAAGTTTGATATAACGAAAGTAACGAGAGAACTTAAAATTATGTCCGCACAAAAAGCTTCCTCTGATCAATAAATACAGAATTCAATATGCCCACAGAGACAATCCATTTATATTCTAATATATTCTTAAGTAACCAAAACGAAAGTTAGTGCCAGTGAGCCACCATTGTGCTTCCAATTTCCATATTTAAATTACACGAAGAAACTCGACGCTAGAAGACGTTGAGAATGATCGGAAAACAATGAAAATGCGCAATTAAAAATAATTTAGGAAGTATTACATGAAAGAAATAATAAAATACCATACAATTTTGTAAGTAATATCTGGAAAAAATAAAGATTTTCACAAAAAAGGTGTGCGTCAGAAAGTACGAGAGAAATGAATGTATTAAGCAAACTGTGCAAATCAAATCAATATTGAAGATAACAATTCAAAGTACTGATTCATGAAAGGTAAAATAATGACGTCGAATTATGAAACAATAATTCAAAACTCAAAATTATTCAAGTCATACGAGTCACATCTACTATGCATAGCGTTGAGGTTGGTTGACAACGTAAACATAACGTGAAAGAGGCGGAACAAAGGACACGGAGACGCCCAACCACTGACGGTATGTCGAGACACTCGGCCATGTCGATTTCGCCGGTTTACTCCCGTGTATTTTCTTCATGCCGAGATGCGACTAAAGAAATCTTACATGGATTTAATACATAGAGACGAATACATATCTAAATCTAAAGGGAAGCCCGTTGGGGATTCCTTCAGAGCACGTTGTAACTGATTAATATAAAAAAATAACTTAATCGTTCGCATTAACCCCTTTATTCCCAGTGTTAAAAGAATTCGGGAAAATACATTTTTATACGCTTTTGTTAAGTTGACCTCTATGTCATATGTAATCGAATTAACGAAAGTAAATTTCATGCACTTCTAATTGTTGTATCATCATTAAACTTATCAGTTGTGTGTAGTTCTGAGGACAATAAAATAACTTCATCAAATTAAAAAAAAATATTTTCTGTACTCTTAAAAAAAATTAAATTAAATTTTCATCCATTTCCGGATGTCCCTTTAAAAAATTGTAGCTTCCGATTTCCGATTTAAAATTTTGTGCACGTATGAAGAACTAATGATAATGCATTAATTGAGTAAAATAAAAATATATTATATTAAAAAAGACTAGACAAAAAATTGGGTGAAAATTAAATTTCATTAAATTAAATTTTCACCCACTTCCAGACGTCCAAATTATTTAAAATTTTGCATATGTATCAAGATCCGATGACAATACAATAATTTTCAAAATATAAAATTTACAGTTTTAAAAAAATAAAAGAATTGTTTTTTCTCAAAAAAGAAATGACTTTGCTTTTCAAAAAAATATCAAGTGAATGAAAATGCTTAACATTTTAGTTAGGTCTCAAAACAAAGCGTCCTACGTTTTACACTCAAAAACAAACATAGTAGAGAGAGAAAGAGAGAACAGTTTCAATAATTTTTTTGCTTTTTAGTACAATATGTTGTAAAAGCTATGAAAAATTAGATTTACTCCAAGTTTTTAGGGCAATTCTAACTATGATTCTAAGTCTCATAGTTTAGAAAAAAATCAAGATATTTTTGAGCATTTGACAGATAAACTATGCAACATAGTTATATGGTGAGATATAATATTAATATTTGTAAATAGCTTAATGGAAATACTATGAACTCTTAAATGTCGACGTCATTAAATCTGTACTGATAAAAGGTAAAGACATATAAGGTTCTTAATATAAATTCTTAAGGTAAGTTTTGGCAATAATGATAGTACTTTACAGAGACTAATATAATTTTAATAGATTAGCACAAAGATCGAAATAGGTATTTATATTTTAAAGAAAACCGTCTTGTTTGTTAAGCAAAAAATAATATTGAGAATATATATGTACACTCAGTCCCGCAAAATGAGTTTATTTATTTTTTGTTTAGCTCATACTGGTGTAAAGTAAGTTCTTCAGAAAAATTTATTACGAACAATCATAATTTCTTTTAGTATTGAATATATTTGGCACTAATTTTGTCAAAATTCAGTATTCATAACTAAATGAAACTACGTGATGTGGTATTATTTCTACTTTATTTAAATTTCTTACGACGAACTAGGTTTCGTTGTATTACAACATCTTCAGGTGGGCTATTAGCAAAGATAGATCTTTGCTAATTGCTGACGGAGGAGGAAAAACATCTCTTAGTAATTTTCTTCCCCAATCGGTTGATGGTTTGTATTCTAAAGTATATAAAAAAACAAATATGAACGTAAGAAGCATAAATAATAGGTTTCATCACTTTTTTATTATACGCTACGTGCGTATACATTATATGCACATTTTGTTAAAGTAATCATTAGACAAAGATGTAATCCAGAAAGTGAAAATTATAAATTTATTTGTTGGGAACTATGCATTAAGTATGAAAACTCTGTTGACAAGTACGTAGACAAATTTAAGCTTATAGGAATTTTCCATATAATTCATCAAACATATATGTATACACACACACACACACACATATATATATATATATATATATATATATATATATATATATAATATATTCGTTATGGTCGAATACTATATAATTCGGTCGAATACCGATTAGTTACGGAATAATAGTAGCTCTTGGAATGACCTGCCGTTTTAGTACTGAAAATAATGGTAATTGAATTAGAAGTATCTTTTGAAAAATAATGAATTCTGTATTTTTTGTTCCTGGTTAAAGATATACCATGTTAAAACCATAAGCAATTTATTTCTTCAACGCGTTATGTGAAACTTAGGTGTACTTAATCATAAGATTTAAAACAATTTTTTTTAACTACACATTTACACACCGCTCACCTAATTTTAATAACTAACAATTACGAGGTCGAATTACCATTTATTTAAAAGGAGCATTACGTTAAATATTTTAGTCCTTACGTAAAAAAAACAGAACAACATAACACTCGCCGAAAGTTTTCATACATAATACTCAGCGACGTATTAATACATCCCAAGTTTGCTTTAACAACAATATTATAACTGTATCAAATTCCGTATGCATGGAAAGCTTTCCCTAATCAATATTCACGGAATTCAGTATATTCGCGGAGAGCATTCATTTATATTTTAATATATTTTTCAATAACCAAAATGAAAATTAGAATAAGCCGCGGTTGTATTTTCAATTACCATATTTAAATTTCACGAGGGAGCTCGATACCAAATAATGAGAGTTTCGGCAAAGTAGAAAGCGATTGAAAAATAAGGTAAATGCGCCATTTAAAACGATTCAATAAGAATTCTAATAAGTGAATATATTAAAATTGAGATAGTAGGTGTTAAATTAGCGTGTGCTTAAAAATAATCTAAAAATGGCTACATTATAAAATTCACGTGTGAATAGCAGGACGTGGACAAGGCATCGTCTGAAGGTTGTTCTTATTACTGAACTACTTTCACGATATTAAATTCATCACAAATTAAACATCAGATATTTAATTTGCCAATTCGTAATTCTGATTAAGCATATATCAAAAAGTTAATTATATATGTTGTTGTTAATGAAATACGTGTATATTA
This sequence comes from Druceiella hillmani, assembly GCA_039881145.1. Taxonomy (NCBI): domain Eukaryota; kingdom Metazoa; phylum Arthropoda; class Insecta; order Lepidoptera; family Hepialidae; genus Druceiella; species Druceiella hillmani. The sequence goes on from JAYKKI010000101.1 coordinate 290,013, forward strand.
GGACTTCGAATTTTGACCAATCAACAGATAGTGTCTATCTACTTTTCCATGTTAATATCGAGATTTTGACTCAAATCGATGATAGGAACAACAATAATTCGCACTAGATTTATGGGAAAAGACATCAAAATTTTCTTTATAATAATTTTCTACATATTAATTTTGATATCCATAGGAAGAAGTTTCTTCCAAAATTTAATTTACACAGGTTTGAAACTACAGAAACTAAAAGGGTGTGGAGAGACAGACGAGCGAACATGGCTAAACTAAAAGACTTCCATTTTTGTTATCTGTTACGTAAAACATAAAAATGGTGAAAGTTCCATTCGCCACGAATGGAATTTTCTTTTGAAAATATGTTTTATATGATAAACCCACTCAACGCCATGAAGGAAAACATTTTTCTAATGTTTTACATCTGAAGCATCTATTTGTAAAATTTCACGCAAATATCTACAACTCCACAAACTGTACTGGCGATGGCAGACAAACGGACGACGTACGTGACGAAATTATTAGTTTTCTCGTTTCATTACGGAACTCTAAAAGTCAAAATAATTCGATTTAAATCGAGGACATAATATAAGCTGTATAAAAACAGTACAAAGCCTTTTATTTCCATTTTCTAAGTTGTACACTATTTCATGTTAATGTAATTACGTATATAAGTCCAATAAAAGTACGTTCGTAAATAACAGTGTACCAATAATACAATGACAGCATCTAAAAAAATCGCTCGTCGATTGAGAGCAAACCGCCTTGCTTCCCGCTTATAATAATATTGTGGAGGATCGCGATATTTAGCATCAGTACCTCTGCCATTACTCAGAGTAATAGAGCGGAACGCTTCAACAAAACTAGCATCATTGGTAATATAAGTTAAAATTATCAACGTATAACACAGAAGTAGTCGTCACCGTGGTGTATTGGGTTGAGAGCAAAACAAGCACCGCGAGGATCTGGGTTCAATTCCCAGCCGCTCATCAAGCGGGACTGGAAGAAGTCCAACCTTTTGAGGCTCTTGCAACCACTTTTCCATGTGAGATCCTCTTCATCTCATGTGGACACGACAACAACAACACAACACAGAAGTACGATTTCTGTATATAGGGAGTCGGTGACTGACAACTTTCGTTGGTCAAGGTCGGTAGCCGACATTCCTCTAACTTTCCATCGACTTACCGCATAAATCAAAACGTGCTCACCCCACAAAAAATGTAGGTATGTTCACTCGTAAGTTTTATCCTTTTTTCTGATAGCGCGTTTTAACTTGTAACGTTCAGGTCGGCGAGTCAGAGGATTTTTTGTAATATCTTTATGATTTGTTAGGACTTTTGATTTTATTTTGAATTGCTATCCTTATTTTGAATTCAGTAATGTGTAAAAGTATCATTTTTGGCAAACAATGTAATAGGAAATAAATGAATAAACGTTAATTCAATACTGTACTGATCGATATCAGTAAGATTAAAAATAAGCTACTGCGAAATGCATAACAGGTACTTTCTGCCAATAGGTTAGTTTTTATGTATAACATATACGCTTTACATATTCTGCAATCCATTTTTTCTTTCATTTTGCTGTTGGGTCCATAGGAAAATTGTATGGCTGGGCTTATATAGTATTAATCATTTCATATAGAGAACTTTCCCCTACGCCCCGCCTTCGCTGTATGAAGGCGTGCAATTTACGTTCATGTTTTATGACTGATACCTGATAAGATTTTTCTCTGCAAATCAAGTTTTGACATATCATACGACCTACAAAGTATCAACAGTGTAAAAAGTTTCAAGAAAATATTTTGAAGCATTTTTGAGGAAATCTAATTTAAAATCAATTTTTTCTATGGAAAAAATACGATATTTATTAAAAAGGGGCAAACACAATATTTTACCTAAATCAGTACAATAGTTTAAGAATTAGATTAAGCGAAGGACATACCGACCTTTACAGACATTTTTCGGTACGAATTTTTGTGTCCTGTGAATGCTTTAAAATCGATTCCAGACTAAAAATTATTATTTTGTTTTTTTTTGCGATTATATATATATATGTATATATATATATATATATATATATATATATATATATAACTGTTGTCCCTTTCTACATTCATTGCATCGAGTGCTACAGCACTTGTGACTAATACCTCATTACCTCGTCACGTGCTTACTTTTAGATATTACAAATGGAATATTACACGGGAAACAAAAGTAAAACATATTAAATATATGTTACATGTTACCCATTATGGTAATAATGACTTGGGACGTCAAGATTAAGCCTTAGGGTGAACACTGACATGTTTGTTGAAACATTTTCCTGCATTGAAATAACTGTTGCATGTACACTGTGTTAAAATGACTAACATTCCTTTTCGTGCAAGGCGATAACATTTGAAAATCTTTAGCGACCAAAACTTGTTTTAGTTAATAACAATGGCTTCTCTTTTAAATCGCTTCCAGCTAATGAGGTGGGGGGGGGGGTGTGGTGCCGTCTGCGAATTATCCTTACTTATTATTTGAAAATTAATTACACTGTAATTATTTAGTATTTTGATGTCATTTGCACAATTATATAAATATAATTTCCTTTAATATTATGTATACGCTCATAATCACTTAAGAACGCTCATTACAGCACTTGATGTCTTTCAGAGTTTGCTTCTTGAAATAACCATCTTAAAATCTAAATGCATTGACCTTCTAGAATTTACTTATAGGCCATACCCAGGTAATTAAGGTCGGTCAACGTTTCCCTAATTTTGATATTTTTAGAAGCTTTTCTTTAATTTCACCTGAATTACAAGGTTTAAACCAGTTCCAGATTTAACCAAAACCAAACATATTAAAGTTTTGGTTAAATCTGGAACTAGTTTAAAATTAAGTCGCAAATTTTAAATCAGCTCCTCCCCGCTGGTTGAGCTAAAATTACACATATTCTGGTTTGGTGACAAGGCACGATTAGCTGAGTGACGTTATTCTAAATGCAACATCATGGACGCGACAAGATGGTGGTTTGTTATTTCTTTAAATCAGCAAAAGTTTCTTTGCTATTGCCTCTAAGACACATTTATGAAAATAAATGAGATGCTTAAAGTTATGATTTTGACTTTAAAAAAATATATACATTCATTTTTTTAGAGAAATCATGAATTTATAACATTTGTGGATATTTTTAAGCAAGTGTATTTTTTGGCATTTCTACAGCTTGAATATCCATCTTATTTGTCATTTAAAAAAATTAAAAAGTATATTAACGTTTTTGCATTGTATTATTACAATAGTAATAATTCAATAAAGAAATTTGTTATTATAAATGATAGTATTACTAAATTTATGAATGGTAGTAAAAATACTTATGAATACTTAGAAAAAAAACCTTTAACACCTCTGAGGCGATTCGGATTAGCAAAAAAATATTATTGTTGTCTTTAAGATCATTATCTACACTTAAGCTACAAAAAGCTTAATTCTTTACTTGCACTTAATAAATTTTTATCTACCTATCTGTTATTTTATCCTGTTTTAGGCGTGATTCAGAAACTAAAAGTTTTGTGGAAGTTAGTTTGTACCTTTAACGTAAAGTATAATATACATATACAACACTGATCATTGATAATTCACACTTTTATTTGAATTATAATAAAACATTTAATTGACAAGAGGATGGAACTAATTTTCAATAACAGTGTAAGAAATTACACTTACCACATATTATAGGAATCATGCATCTCGTTAAATTTTTTTAGTAAACAACAAATTGCAACTGGTTGATATTTTTTTTAAATTTTGTTTTTCATATATTGTATTGCTGTGTAGAAATACACATCCGCTAATTTACTTTATTAAATTAGGTGACGGACACCACAAATCTGGAAAGCCAACCCCATTAAATAAAAACAATAAAAATGTGGCTTCCCGCTGCTGGCAAAAATCCGAGCCCGCAGAGGGAAACTTTTAATCCCACGCACTTCCCCCTCACCCTTTCGCTAAAATGTTTTTCCAATCGTTTGCTCATTTGTATCCCAATTTGGATTAGAAAAAAATAGCTGCGAAAGGGTGGATAAAATTTTCAAGGAAAAATCAAGGTAGCGGGCGGTCTCGGCAAAATTTTTCAATATTATATACGGCAATATTTTGAAAGAAGCAATGCCACATATAATTGAATAAAGATTTCAACGTACCTAATTGTTGTGCTTTGCCAATTGGAAGAAAAATCGTTTCGGTTCTCATTAACGGAATATGTGGGATCTATAAAACTTTACAATAATATAAACTTCACCTTTATATAACTGTTGGTTCCAAAGAAAATTGACCGTAACGAATATGTGGATAGAAAGAGATGTTATTCTTTAGGGCTTCATTTTCCATTTTAAGGAAATCTTCTAAATGAACGCTTCATAAAAAAAATCTATAAGCAGGTAAAAAGTGATGAAGAAAATAAGTGAGAGGACGCGTAACATTTAGGAGTTTTAAAATTCAGAAGCTATTTAAGAAGGGAACTTTTGGCTAATAGTATAAAGTTTTGAAGCGTTACCTGAGATTGAGGAAATATTTTCTTTATTACAAAAGTTTCTAATTAAAATATAACACTAATTAATTTTAAAGTACATTTAATATGAAAATTAATATAAATTTACCATGAAAATTTCTGCTGATGTTAGAAGAAGGCGTTACACTCTAGGTAATTTAAATTCAGATTTGTGTATGCGATTCACAAATTTATTTCTGCTTAGTTGCTGTCAACGACCGAAGATGAAATTTGAACATTTACTTATCATGACTTGTCGCTAAATCCTGTTGAGATGAGGTGTAATATTATTATATAAAAATATTATATACTAGTTCCACGTCATGTTATCTTAACAATATAATTAATAGCTTCGATTTACAAAAAAAATTAAGCGTTTTCTTATATTTGCAAACCCTTATATAAAAAAGCTTTTTTTGCTTTAAATCAACACTTAAGTTACAATTAATATTTGAATTAATAAATTGCGTATACCAAGTTAAGTGTTCAATTTAGGAGACTGTCATCAATCTTCCTTCAATTGTGAGGATAAAATAACTTTATATACCTTTTATTATAAGGTAATATTAAAAGGATTTTTTAGTTCTTTCACACTTCTTGTGAAATAAAATTATATTTACAAACGATTTTCAAAAATTGTGGTTTAAAGGTTTATTTTCCACCTTTCACGGTAGAGAATCCTAAAGCATAGAGAATAACTAGATATTTATTTATTGATTAGTTTGCAATAGTCGAATGTATTGTTTTTATTTTCAGCGTTAGTCCAAATGTATTTCAGGACTAGTCAATTCGCTTGCTCACTTTTAAAATATTTAGTCTGTGGTAATATCCATGTGGTATGGAACTTACCAAGGAATATCTCTCGTCTGTAGTATGGTCCTTATGAAGGAATATCTTAAAAATCATCCATGCTATTCTACCAGCGATAATTAAATTGGGTATGGGTTCAGTAGCTTAGTGTCAAAATGGTTTAATATTTAAAAACCACGAAACTGTTAAAAGTATTATGACCTACGAACTTGCAAAATTTTCAACAAAGTAAACGAGGTAAAAATATCTTCAAATATTCAATAGTATTAATTGAACAGTTAACTAGTTTTGATAACTATTCCACGTGGAGGTTCGCTTTAAAAACGTGCCTTCAACGTGAAAAATTATGGAACTGTGTTGAAAGAATTGGAACAATTGTTTTAAAAGATGGTTTTGAAGCAGGAAAATATATTTTTCTGTTAATTAATACATAGAATTTTCTCTAAATCACTGTTCGAGAATTAGAGGAAGTGACGAAACATTGTATATCGCTTTAAAACTTAATATCTTGCAAACAGGGCTCAAGGATGAAAAATCGTAAAAGAAACCTCAATTTAATTTCAAAATACCTATCTCATGATACGCAACTCGTTGACATGTACAAAAAAAATAATTCGCACTACATTTATGAGAAAAGACATCAAAATTTTCTTTAGAATATTTTTCTACATATTAATTTTGATATCCATGGGAAGAAGTTTCTTCCAAAATTTCATTAATACAGGTCTGAAACTACAAAAACTATAAGGGTGTGGAGAGACAGACGAGCGAACATGCCTGAACAAGAAGACTTCCATTTTTGTCATCTGTTACGGAAATATAAAAAAGGTGAAGGTTCCATTCGCCACGAATGCAATTTTATTTTAAAAAATATGTTTTAAATGAAAAACACACTCGACGCGACGAAGGAAAACATTTTTTCTCACCATTTTACTTTCATGATTTTTTTAATATTTTACATCTGATGCATCTATTTGTAAAATTTATGTCACGCAAATATCTACAACTCCACAAACTATACTGGCGATGGCAGATAAACGGACGACGTATGTAACGAAATTATTAATTTTTCTCGTTTCATCACGGAACTCTAAAAGGCAAAATAATTCGATGCAAATCGAGAACATGTTGTATCAAGTTTAAAAACAATTTGTATAAGCTGTTTAAAAACACTACAAAGCCTAAAAACACTATAAACCCAATAAAAGTACGTTCGTAAATAATAGTGTACCAATAATAAAACGATAGCATTTAAAAAAATCGCTTATCGATTGAGAGTGAACCGCCTTGCTTCCCGCTTATAATATTATTGTGGAGGATCGCGATATTTAGCATTACTCTCCCTCTACCACCTCTGCCACTCTAGTGCCTCTACTATAGTGCCTCTGCCATTACTCAGAGTGATAGAGCGGAACGCTTCAACAAAGCATCATTACTAATATAAGTTAATACTATCAACGCATAACACAGAAGTAGTCGTCATCGTGGTGTATTGGGTTGAGAGCAAGACATACACCGTGAGGACTCGGGTTCGATTCCCGGCTGCTCATCAAGCGGGGCTGGAAGAAGTTCAACCTTTCGAAATTCTGGCAACCACTTTTCCATATGAGATCCTCTTCATCTCATGTGGACACGACGACAACAACATAACAAAGAAGTACGATTTCTGTATGTAGCGAGTCGGTGACTGACAACTGCCGACTTTTGTCCGTCAAGGTCGGTGGTCAACTATTCTCTGACTTTCCCTCGACTAAACGCATAAATCAAAACACGCTCGCTCCCCTCAAAATGTAGGTATGTTCACTCGTATGTTCTATCCTTTTTTCTGTTAGCGCGTTTTAACTCGTAAAGTTCGGATCGGCGAATGCCGACAAGAATCAATACGATTTTTTGAAATTACAATTTTCGTAGTGCGTGTGCGTGAAAATCTTATATATTCTATTTTCGTACATTCACAAAAAACTTGATACAACATATTCTATTGCGGTTAGGACTTTCGATTTAATTTTGCATTGCTGTCCTTATCGTGAATGTAGTAATGTGAAGAAGTATAATTTTTGGCAAACAATATAATAGGAAATAAATGAATAAACGTTACATCAATACTGTACTAATCGATATAAGTATGATTAGGAATAAGCTACTTCGAAATGCATAACAGGTACTTTCTGCCAAGAGGTTAGTTTTTACGTATAACATATACGCTTTACATATTCTGCAATCCATTTTTTTCTTTCATTTTGCTGTTGGGTCCATAGAAAAATTGTATGACTGGGCTTATAAATTATTAAATATTACATATAGCGAACTACGCTACGCCGCGCCTTCGCTGTAGGAAGGCGTGCAATTTACGTTAATGTTTTATGAGAGGAACCCTGATAAGATTTTTCCTTGCAAATCAAATTTTGACATATCATACGACCTACAAAGTAACAATAGTGTAAAAAGTTTCAAGAAAATCTTTCAAAGTATTTTTGAGGAAATCTAATTTAAAATCTATTTCGTCTATTCAAAAAATACGATATTTATTAAAAAGGACAAACACAATATTTATCAGTATAATAGTTTAAGAATAAGATTAGGCGAAGGACATACCGACGTGTACAGACATTTTTCGCTGCAAATTTTCGTGTCCTGTGAATGTCTTAAAATCGATTCCATACTAAAAATTATTATTTTGTTTACTTGTGCGATTATGTATGTGTGTACATATATATATATAAATATATATATATATATATATATATATATATATATCTACATATATAACTATGGTCCCTTGCTGCACTTATCGCAGCGAAAGTGCTACGATTACACTTGTTACTAAAACCTCATTACCTAGTCACGTACTTACTTTTAGATATTCCAAATGGGGTATTACATCGGAAACCAAGAGAGAAAGATGAACACTGACATGTATTTTGAAACATCTTTCTGTATTAAAATATAGTGTTGCACATACACTATGTTAAAATGACTAACATTCCTTTCGTGCAAGGATAACATCATTTTTGAAAATCTTTAGCGACCAAAACTTTTTTTTACTTAACAACAATGGCTTCTCTTTTAAATCTTCATGCTCATGCTCTCTGCGACTTATCTTTACTTATTGTTTGAAAAAATATTACATTGTAATCATTTAGTATTTTGGAGTTATTTACGACAAATATAATTTCCGTTAATATTATGTATTTGCTCATAACCACTTAAGAACGCTTATTATAGCATTTAATGTCTTTTTGAGTTTTCTTCTTGAAATAACCATCTTACAGTCTAAGTGCATTGACCTTCTAGACTTTAATTATGGGCGTAACCCAGGTAAATGAGGTGGGCCGATATTTGCCCTGATTTGATATTTTTATAAGCTTTTATTCAATTTCACCTGACGGTATGTTTCGGTCAAATTTGGAACTGGTTTAAAATTCAGTCGCAAATTTTAAATCAGCTCCTCCCGCCGGTTGAGCTAAAAGCACACATATTCTGGTTTGGTGACAAGGTCTAAGTGACGATTAGCTAAGTGACCTTATTCTAAATCCAACATGATGGACGCGGCAAGATGGTGGTTTGGTATTTCTTTAAATCAGCAAACATTTGTTGTTATTGTCCCTAAGACACATTTATGAAAGTAAATGAGATGCTTAAAGGTGTAAAAACTTTAAAAAAAATATACGCATTAATTTTTTTAGAGCAGTCAAGAATTTATAACATTTGTGGATATTTTTAAGCAAATATATTTTCCGGCATTTCTACAGCTTGAATATGTTGGATATTATTTGTCATTCAAAAGGATTTCAAAAATATATTAAAATTTTTACATTGAATTTTTGCAATAGTAACAATTCAACAAAGAAATGTACTATTTAAATGGTAATAAAACTAAATTTATGAATGGTGGTAAAAATATTTACGAATAACTTAAAAAACTTTTGCACTTCTGAGCCGGTTTGAACTAGAAGAAAATATATTGTCGTTGTCCTTAAAACCATTATCTACACTTAAACTACAAAAAGCTTAGTTTTCTGCTCGCACTTAATAAATTACTATCTACATATATGTTATTTTATCCTGTTTTAGGCGTGATTCAGAAATCTTGTGGCAGTTGGTTTGTAACTTTAATGTAAAGTATAATATACATATAAAACATTGATCATTGATAATTTGTACTTTTATTTGAATCATAATAAAAAATTTAGTTGACAAGAGGAAGGAACTAACTTTCAATAACAATGTAAGAAATTATACTTACCACATATTATAGGAATCATGCATCTCGTTAACATTTTTCAGTAAACAAAAAATTTAAACAGGTTGATATTTTTAAAAATTTTCTTTTTCATATATTGTATTGCTGTGTAGAAATACACATCCGCTAATTTACTTTATTCAATTAGGTGACGGACACCACAAATCTGGAAAGTCAACCCCATTAGGTTTTATTCCGCAGAGTGAAACTTTTAATCCAACGTACTTCTCCCTCATCCTATCGCTTAAATTTTTCCCAATCGTTTGCTCGTTTGTATCCGAAACGGATTATAAAAAAAAAAAAGCGAAAGGGTGGAAAAATTTTCAAGGAAATATCAAGGTAGTGGGCGGGCTCGGCAAAATTTTTCAATTTCGCCGTCGTTCGCAACGTCTTCGTCACGTTTAAGTATATTTAAATTATTTAAACTAAACTTTTTCATTTTGTTTGCGTTTAGAACATGTTGATCATCATTAACACCGCAAAAGGCACAGAGAGAAAGCCATCTAAATGGAACCTATCGAGTTAAACTTTTAAGTGGGTGAAATTAACAACAAGTGGTGTGAAATTAACAACTAAATATTATCTGAAGTGTAGAAAATACCTTTCAGTATTAAAATCACACACTTATTTTTATCCACGGAACTATTTACCTTAATTCATATTTAAAGTGCAGTCTCTGTGTAGACAAAACGGATATAACAAATGGAATTAATAAGATTTCAAACATAAAACACGGTGCAGTAAAAAGCTCAAATATAATATTGAAAAATAAAACAAGCAAATACGGAATGATGCGCACGTCGTAGATTCCCCGTTATCAACAAAATTATGAAGCTCTGAATTAATAACGTTGAGAGAAGGGGTACTCTCAAGAGGTCTTGTACTAATAACACATATCCGTAGATCTCTTTTGCGATCTACGGATATGTGTTATTAGTACGTACATCAAACAAAATAATCAAGTTAAAGGCATTTAATAAAACTTCAACGCCAAATTACTTCATCGACTTGCATCGATAAGATAAAGAGATGATCAATTAAATTGTATATATATAATTTAATTGAGTAATACTATGCAATGTTTAGATCCTGGAGATCCCTCAAGAGGTCTTGTACTAATAATATATATCTGTACGTCTCCTTTGCGAGATATAAGAGATGAACAATATAATTATTTTCGTAGCTACGTACATGAAACAATTATAATAATCAAGATAACGGAAGTTAATGATGCTTCAATGCAAAATCACTTCATCAACTTGCATTAATAAGTTAAACAGATACTCAATTAAATTAATTATCGTATTGCTGTGCAAGAAATGCTATGCAATATGTTTAGACAGTAAACAATAATATTAATATTGATAGACGTCACCAGAAATATGCAACTTTGAAGCTTTTAACTTAAAAGGCAAAATATTTATGTCAATGAAAACTTTTATATATGCGCGTATATTTTGCCGAACGAATAATAAAGTTAATTTGTCATCACTTATTTCGTTAAATGTAACTTTCAGGAATATAGAGACATTTTTCTTCCAAGTTATGCTTATTTATGTTCGTAACATTGTTTTTTTAAATTTTTACTTCGATCTTTTCTGGAAACAGCGTGTAAGTGAAATCACTTTTTGTCTTAAATTCTTATATACCTATCTCAAATTATTTAGAATCATGAAAAAAAATCGTTTTGGAATAAGCAATGCTACATATAATTGAACAGAGATTTCAACGTACCTAAATTTTGTGCCCTACCATTTAGAGGAAACATCGTTCCAGTTCTCATTAACGGAATATATGGGATCAATAAAAGTTTAAAATCTTATAAACTTCAGCTTTATATAACTGTTGGTACCAGAGAAAATCGACCGTAACGAATATATGGATGGAAAAACATATGATTCTTTGGGGTTCAATTTTATTTTTCAAAGAAATCTTATAAATGAGCACTTTACAAAAAATATCGATAAGTAGGTAAAAAGTCACAAAGAAAATAAGTTACAGGCCGCAGAACAATTAGAGATTTCAGAATTCAGAAGCTATTTAAGAAGGAAACTTTAGGCTAATAGTACAGACATTTGAAGCGTTACCTGAGAATGTGAAAATATTTTCTTCATTACAAAATTTTTAATTAAAATGTAACACTTAAGAATTTTAGAGTACATTTAATATGAAAATAAAATGTATACTTACCACGATAATTTCGGATGATATTAGAAGAAGGTCTTACACTCTAAGTAATTTAAATCCAGATTTGTGTTTGTGACACAAAATTATTCTGCTTAGTTGCTGTCAACCATCGAAGATGACGTTTGAATATTTACTTATCATGACCATGATGTGTTAAATGCATCTGATTTAGCACCGAACTTGTTGTCGATTAGCCAAATCATTAAAAACGGAAGTCAAGTAAAATTTAACGATAAAACTGTTTCATAAGTAGCTGAAATCATGAAGCTGTAGTTACTGCTAGTTTGGTGAACAACTGTACATATTGCAATGCTGGAAATATACTGAATGTTGACAAATCTTAAATATAATCGTTCGAAGACCACAAAAGTGATGGATTTAGTGCACTCGGATATTTGTGATGATGAAAACTATATAGCTCGGTGGAACAAGATACCTTTTAACATTCAAAGATTATTGTTTGTAAAAGGTTTTCATCCTGCAAAGGAAGTCGGCAGTGTTGAAGAAATTCGAAGAATTCAAAAACCAAATGGAAAATTAATGGAATTCTAGCATTAAATCTAAATAAAGAAGGCTATATGGTATATATCAATAAAACTGGTATATGTCAATAAAGAATTCTCCGAGTTCATGAAAAAGGCTGTGATAACGCATCGAATGACTATCGCATATATACCCGAAAAAAAATTAATTGCGGAACGATGAACCAAATTTTGGCTGAAAACTCAAAGTGCTTATTATTCAACACCTATCTTCCAAAGCAACGTCAGGATGAAGTAGTGAATATGGTTACCTATCTCAGTAATAGAACTCCGACTCGAGCACTGAAGTATAGAAATTCAGACAGACGGAAAAGAAACCAGTCATCTGAGAGTTTTTGGATATGAAGCAATGATTCATCTCCCAAAAGAGAAGGTGAGGAGATGAAATCCCAAAGCAGCAAAAGTGATCTTCATCGGATGTTTTGAATTCACAAAAGGGTACGTATTTACAACATCCAATTCGAGAACGATAGTAAAATATAGAGACGCGGTGTTTCTGGAACCCACCGTTAAAAGATATCAAGTTTTAATGAAATTCACGTAGTCAAATCATCGAATCAGACCCATCATGCGCTTTAGAAGGCGCCCGAAAAACTTTTGAGTCAATAGACACTACTATAGCCTGCAAAACTTGCAAATGAAATATATCTCTAAAGGAGTACTCATCATGTTGGAGCTCATATTCGCCATGCGTCAGAATAAAGAGTCCCACAACTTTTAACATGACGCTGAAACCAAGAAACAAACGGCCTGTTTGTGTCGTGTCTATTCCAGCACAATCATAGAAAAGAGCTATTGTGTGACCTAAGTTAGTTTGATAAAAGGACTCTTTGTTTAATATTAATGACAGAAGCGTTTGTTATCAGTGCGCTAGAATGGTGAATTGTAAAATTATATGCATTAAATATAAATTGGTAATGGAACATTTCTTAAACACTTTATAGACTTGAATCATGTAGACATACACATGTAATCATGTACATATAAGATAAAAGCTGCTGTATAACGGTATAATCCGTCTAGTCTACAATGGAGGGGGTATAAGTGGTATAAATGGTGTAACTCTATCACAGCACTTACACTTTTACATATTTTTTAGAGATATCATATAAGAGTACTGACTATTTGTCCCGATTTATCTTTGAGGGATATCTCAACAATCATCCAGCTGGTGGAACCGCAGCGTAATAATAATTCAACACTTCAAAATATATCGCTAAATAAATCATAGAGCGCCCTTTATCCTTTGTTACTCACTGCACAGTTTGATCGCTTTTCGATAAATGTGCTTAACATTTTTGAATTGGCGTTGGTATTATTGTTTATTCAGTTAAAAGTATATTTTATTTTACAACTTCATCCATTCATTGCTTGTCGTAAATCTAGGGCAATAAATACAACGGTTTTTGACCGATAACAGGTGGCGCCACAATCCTCATTAAATCGCACTGTGGTTTGTTTCAGGTGACATATACAAATAACTATTGAAACCACATCTAGGGAGAATTTTATATTTAATTTTCCCATATTATGTACATAAATCGGAGCGCAGTAAAATGATTCAAAAATTTTGAAAATACTACGCGCCGATACACCTTTCCAGATTTTCTGATGTATAACTTATCACCACCATATATAACTTAACATACACACACACATATATGTGTATATATATATATATATATATATATATATATATATACATATATATATATATTATATATATATATATATATATATATATATATATATATATATATATATATATCTATATATATATATATATATATATGTAGCATATTGATACATATATTGATTAGTAACCGGAAATTACATCAAAACACACTGACACTGTTGTTGCGTGTAAACGGCAATACATTAGTAATGCATACTCGGAAGTAAATTATAATTTACTTGCAAATGTTTTCAACGATGAAAACCGGAAAATCAAAACTGGTGAACTTAATACAATGGTAGATAAAAGAACCTTCCACGGAGCCTAACTTCGTATGTAGAAAGTCTCTTCTTTCAAAAAAAAGTAATTCTTCCTTCAAACTTTTAATTTTAATTGTTTACTTTTTGCATTCTAAAAGGAATAAAAAATTTCCGAAGAGGCGGAAAATTTTGGCAGGAAAAATCAAGTCAGCAGACAAAAATCTTTTTTTGTTTCAAAACTCAAGTCATGGTCAAGTCAAGTTTTTTGTTTCAAAACTCAAGTCAAGGTCTAGTCAAGTCAAGGAAAAGTCAAGTCAGCAGATAAGCCGAAGAAACTTTTCCACTTCATCGCTGTTAACTGTATTTCTACTGTGTAAATTCTAAATTCTACTGTGCATATGAGTTCCCCGAAAGAAAATTTATTTTTGTAAAGGAAAAACATACAAATAATTGACATTTTTATCAGAACATTTATTTCTAGATATAACAATTTAATATGGTCTGCGCTTTTTACATGAAAGTTAATTTTTTTGTCACCAGGGAGATCCATTCGCCCTCGGCCAACATCTTTATATTTAAATATTATTTTTTAGCTCGTGTTGATACAAACGCGTGTTTTTTTAGTTTTATAAATTATAATTTAAAATTTTTTTTACTTGTTTTGTTTTAGGACTAAAAAAATTTTTTTTTTTTTCCTTAATTTATTTTAATATCATCGTTTCTTGATATGTGTGCAAAATTTTAAATAATTCGGACGTTTGGAAATGGATGAAAATTTTATTAAAAGATTTCGTTATATTTAGCCTTTTTTTTCAAGACTAGAAAAATATAATTTTTTATATTTATTTAATTATTATGTTTCCATCGGTCCTTAATACGTGTGTAAAATTTTAAATAATTTGGACCTCTTTAAATGGGTGAAAATGTAATTGAAAAATTTCGTTATATTCATTCATTCATACATTTAAACATACATACATACGTATACACATATATACATACCTACAAGCAAAGTTAATAAGCCGTGACTATGTACATTTAAGCATCGAAATAGAAGTAAAGAACCATTAAACATAGACATAGTAACTGAGTCACAAAACACTGTCCAATCACGATGTATGACGCATTATTATACTACCACTTATTGAACTTATTGATCGAATTTATTATACTACCACTTATTGAAAGGAAAAAAATTTTTTTAAAAGAGTATAAAGATAGATTTCAGAAAAGAAACTTATAAAGAACAGAAACAAAAAATGTATTCTAATGAAATGATAATATGGCACATAACACTATTACATTTTAGTCACCACTACCTTGTTTATCGTAGTATACCAACTATGACTACTTTGTATTTATGTCATATGTGGCATGAAGGTGTAGTTGAAAAAATTAAGAGTGGTTTGAATTGACATGAAGGTGTAGATGAAAAAATGAAGAGTGGTCTAAAAATATACGGTAAATAAGATCGCTATGAACAAAAGAGAGGTATCATTAAGTAAGAAAAAAATGCAATTTCCTCCAAAAATATTTTGATAACAGAATATTCTAAATATGTTACAAATAACAAATACAGTGTACGTGCGTGTGTATGCATGTGTTTGCTATCTCCTCAACGAATTATTGAATTTAAATGAAATTTAATATGAAGGGATGATAATCTACTTTGTTTTTAATATTTATCAAAAACACTTAACTAAATTAATTAATGACGACATCTAATTCTTTTATCAGTAACAATAATGATTTTGGTTTTTTCGAATGTAGTTTTATAATTTTCCTCTAGATGGCGGTATTAGTTATATTTGAAACAAAATTTTTCAATTTAATATCGTATTTTATTTTGACATTAGCAAATAAGTGAGAGTAAGCGTGAAGGGCAGGCGATATTGCTAGTTGCAATAACATTAATTTAAACTATTTTATCAAATAATCATCTCAGATATAATTTTTGCTTGAAGTGAGACTTCTGCAGTCCGAATGTAACGTTAAATGTTGCATTATTTATTTCGACATATTTTATATTTTCATATATAATTTATACTCAAGTAAAAATATAATTACATGAATTCAAAGCAAATTTTTAGCTTTTATGTGTACATCATTATAGGTTACGGTTGACCATAATACGCATTAATATTCTGCTTTATTTTTTACTTTTCAGCAACGACCAACAAAAGTAAGCAATACTTCCAGTTACCCGCCCAATAACACAATCAACAGATACACCCGCTCGTGTGGTAGCTGTAGATGAATATTGTATATTCGTTTGTAGCCAACCTTTTTCAACCCAGGCAGTTACCGTTTTAATAATCCCGTCTGTGGACAAACAGAGCGATTGCGCCAGTGAACTGATGAGCTGACTAGCCCCCTCGGCCGGTTAGCTTGAGTACAATAAAGATATTGCGGTGCTACGGTAATTCTGGTAGAGTTCGTTCTACCAATTATATATATATAAATATATATATATATATATATATATTTATTTTTTTTTTTTCATGTGTTTTACCAGACTTTCGGAAAAAAGGTTATTAAAAATAATTTTGAAAAAACATCCTTATATATAATAATATAATGTTTTACGATTTATTCAAAACTTAATAATGTCAAGTCACTTCTTTAAATTGGGCAAAGAGCGATCGAGAGATCAATTCAACGTATATTTTTGGACACCAGTTACGAATTGGGCGTCTTAAATGGCAGTGGATCGTTATTGTAAACAGATGTGAGGACGAAAGCTGGAGCGAAAATCAGGGCAGACCACCAAAAAAATTATATACTATTAGGAGAAGCAATGATGAACGAAATTACCATTAAATGGATTTTTAAGAAAATTATGTCCTCGATACTTGTTAACGTTTTTGAATAAAATATAAATTTTCATTTAATTTTGCTGCCGCGGTTTCAAAAAAATCCTTACAAGTATTTAAAAATGCACATAGATATGATTTTAACAACTTTCTCTTTTTTGGGATCTAATATTAACCAATAATAATTTATTTAATGACACATCAATTATACAACGGAAAATGCGCTAAATTTAATATTACAAAAATAATGTAACTATAAAATTATGTTCGCGCAAAAAACTTCCGCTAATCAATAAAGATAGAATCCAGTATATCACGGAGACAATCCATTTACATTCTAATATATTCCTAAATAACTAAAACGAAGTATAGTGCCAGTGAGCCGCCTTGTGTTTTCAATTTCCATATTTAAATTACACGAAGAAAGTCGACACCAGAAGGCATTGAGAAAAACCATTCTCAATAGTAGGAAAAAATTGGAAATGCGAAATTTAAAATAATTTAGGAAGTATTAAATGACAAAATATTAAAATACTAAATAAGTAGTTTGCAAATTGAAATATATTTGGAATAAATTAGAAACATTTTCACAAAAAAGATGAGCGTCAAATGACGTATGACTGAAATACAGAAGAAAAATTCAAATTACTGTATCATGAGAGATAAAATAATGAAGTCGAATTACGAAACAGAAATTAGAATTCAAAACTTAAAATGATTCAAATCATAGAAGTGTCATCTACTATGCATAGCATTGAGGCTGGTTGAGAATGTGTACATAACGTGAAAGAGACGGAAAGAAATAAAAATACACGGAGAAGCCTGGACACTGATGGTATGTCGAGAGATATTTTCTTAATGCTGAGATACACACCAAGAAACTTCACAGCAATAAAATATATATTTTGACCCAGGGACGAATACATAAATTTAATCTGTAGGATGTCCTTCTATGGAGACTCCTTTAAAGCACATTTTAACTCCATGTTGAGAAATGACTACTTCTTAAATTGAAAAATAAAGAACATAACTTAATTGCTTGTATTAACCTCTTCCTTACTAGTGATAAAAAAATATATATTTAGTATTTATTTCCACTTTATAACCAACCCAGTATAATTCGACTACTATAGACAAATTTTCATGGAAATACGCTATTACAGTTTGTCATGTTTTACGATTTTTCAGCGCTATTAGTTATCAATTATTTTAAAGAGATTTAATATATTTCACTAAAGCCACTTTTTAAATATACAAATCACTTTTTAGCACTTCTCATCTTGAAAGAAAAAGTTAATAATCCTTGAACATCTCTCTTCGTTCGTCTGCTGTGTGCTACAGCCGTTTCCCTTTGAAAGCGTATGCCGTACAAATTTGAAATTTTGCCTTACAGTTATAAAACAATTAACATGCTTATATTTCAATAATTGTCACTGAAAAATGTAGCAATCTAATTATTTTTTAATTTCATATGTCGTGTGGAGATTACGCGAAAGGGCAAGTTTATTGAGATCATTTCCAAAGATATCCTTGAAAATGTTTGCTTTCATGTCTGTCCTTTTATTTCCGAAACTGTTAAGCCAAAAATCAAATTCACTAGAAGTTTACAAGAAAACTCTAGCTATAATTCTAAGTAACATAATTTTGAAAAAAAAATTAACATATATTTGATCATTTGAAATATAAATTAGGTGGCACTATAGTTGAATGGTGAGAAATAATATTAATATTTGTGACAGAAATAGCTTAACAGAAATACTATGAAACCCATAAATGTCGACATCCTTAAGTTTGTACTAAATAAAGGTACATAAGGAGGCATATAAGGACATAAGGTATATTGTTAATGTAAGTTTTGCAAGAATTATAGTACTTTACAGAGGCAAATAGAATTTTAACAGCTTATCAAATATAGAAGTAGGTTTTATTTTATAGAAAATAGTCTTGTAGAGAAGTTAAAAATAATATTGAGAAAATATATCGATACTCATTTCCGCAAACGAGTTTATTTACTTTTTGTTTATTATATGTTGGTGCAAAGTAAGTTCTTCAGGAAAATTTATGACAAATATTTATAACTTTTTCAAATTAAATACGCGAAAGCGATCGCCAACTAGATGTTGACTGATGTTGTATGTCACATACAATATGTAAGTGCGGTATTCTTGTCGGTCACATAAAATATTACAAACGTGTTTACAGTAAATGATACATTATCATATTTTTATTACAAGCGCAAATATCTTCGTGGAAATTGTTTTTATGAGACCACATATTTGTCCTTGAATACTTAAACATTAACACCTTTTCTGTAATTCATTTAGATAAATTAGAAAATTACTAATATGTTTTATGTTGTAAATATTTAAAATTCTGATACATATCTACGAAGCAGAAAGTTTCTTGGAGTTTTCTACGATTTTTTTTGGCGGTATGAATGTATAGCAATTTACAATTTTCCATAGTATATAATATACACATGTACACGCACACACACGTACACACACACACACACACACACACACACACATATATATATATATATATATATATATATATATATATATATATACATACACATACTCGTATATATTACATACATTATTAAATAACCGCGTAATCATTTTATATCAAACAACCCAGTACCCAAACGAATTCGTTATGACCGAATATTAAATGTGATCTATTCGGTGGAATGGCGATTTGTTACCGAAAATTAGTAGTTCCGGCAACGACTTGCCGTTTCAATACTGAACATTATGATAATTGAATTGGAAGTATATACTTTAAAAATAATGAATTCTGTACTGTAACTGTAGGTTCTTGGTTAAATATACTTTATATTAAAACAATAAGAAATTTACTTCTTCAACGAGTTAAGTAAAATTTACGTTTACGCAGTAAGGAGATTTATAAGAATTTTTTAAACTACGCATTTACACACTGCTCACCTAATTCTAATAACTGACAATTATAAGGTAGAATTTCTAATTATTTAAAGGACGCATTACGTTAAAATTTTCATCCTTTCGAAAAACAGAATAATATAACACTTGCTGAAAATTTTCACACATAATACTCAGCGACGTATTAATACATCCCAAGTTTACTTCAACAAGAGATTACACCCGTATCAAACTCCGTATGCATGGAAAGCTTTCCTTAATCAATATTCACAGAATTCAGTATATTCAAGGAGAGCATTCATTTTTATACTTATATATTCTTCAATAAACAAAATGAAAAGTAGAATAAGCCGCGTTTGTATTTTCAGTTAGCGTATTTAAATTTCATGAGGGAGCTGGATACCAAACAATGAGAGTTTCGGCAAAGTAGAAAGCGATTGAAATATAATGTAAATGCGTAATTTAAAATGATTCAATAAGATTTTGAATAAGCAAATATATTAAAATTGAGTTAGTAGGTGTTAAAGTAGCGTGTGTTTAAATTAATCTAAAAGTGTATGGGTATACTATAAAACTCACGTGTGAATAGTAAGACTTGGACACAGCGTCGTCTGAAGGTTGTTCTTATTTCTTTCACGATATTAAATTCATCACAAACGAAACATTAGATATTTCATTTGCCAATTTGTAATTCTAATTAAGCACATATTGGAGAGTTGATTATGTATATTGTTGTTGATAAAATACGTATATATTATGTCTTTCTATTTTGACCAGTCAAGATATAGTTTATATGTACAGGTGGCATTTTAATAAAAATCAACATCCCTATTGAAATTAATAAATATTTTCCATTTCTTTCGAATTTCATGTTTTATCTAGCAATTTTCCAAATTTAGGAAATTGCAATGAATCCCATGGATAAGCTGTTAGTTGGACTATAAGACTATAAGTTTTAACTTCTTCTATCTTATTTTTAAAGCATTATTTTCTTGGCCTTATTTTTAAATCATTATTTCAAGCAGTACAGTAAAAGTTTATGATTATAATTTTTGAATCTAATAACAAATTCTTTACGCAAATGACCTAACTATAATAACGAAGACAGAAGAGAATGATTTATTCCTTCTATCCCCTGCATTTCCTCAATATTAGTCTTAATTAAAAAAGTCAGTTTGAAGGAAAGTTGTGAATAGGTAATCAACATCAGCCGTATAATTTTCCAACGACCATAATTCATAAAACGATGTGCAAAATAATCCTTAAAAATTAATTGTACATAATTCAGATATTTCCACTTATTTCCTTTAATTTAAATGGGGCCCGAAGTAAAATGAGAGTTGTTTTGTTTAAATGAGTCATATTTAAATTACAATAGATGAAAATTTAAATAATATTAAAATCTCTTAGGAGAGTATTATAAGATGCGTGAAGTAAAGTAGAAATAAAATTAAATGCTAGTACTAAAATTTTCTCGATTTTTCAAAGCGATGGTTAAGAAATGAAAGAGTACAGGGATGGGGGTGTGTGTTTGAAAACAGTCTGCATGTCACTTTGAAGCTTGGCAATTTAGACACTTTGCTTAAAAATGAAAACCTGTCTAGTGCGTGTTGGATTGCGCACTACGTAAATTTTTTTTAATCACTATTCAAAAATAAGAGGAGGTGGTGAAACATTGCATGCCACTTTGAAACTTAATATCTTGCAAATAGGACTTAAGGATTGTAAAAGAAACTCAATTTAATTTCAAATTACCTATTTCATGATACTCAACTCGTTGATATGTACGAAAAAAATCATTCGCACTACATTTATGGGGGAGGATATATTTTCCTACATATTAATTCAAATAGATCTACGACTCTAATTGTACTGGCGATGGTAGACAAACGGACTGCATACATAACGAAATTACTAGCTTTTCTCGTTTCATTATAGAATTCTAAAAATTAAGATAATTGGATGCAAATCGAGAACATAATATAAGCTGCATAATAACACTACAAGGCTTTTTATTTCTATTTTACAAGTTATACATTATCGCATGTTAGTGTATTTATATGTAAGTCCAATAAAAGTACGTTCTTATGTAATAATGTATCAGGGGTATCACGATAACATCTAAAAAATCGCTCATCGATTGAGAAGGACCGTCTTGCTCCCGCTTATATTATAATATTATCGTGAAGGATTGCTATACTTAGCATCAGTAGCTTTACCATTATTCAGCGTGATAGAGGGAACGTTTCAACAAAACTAGCATCATCGCTATACTATCGAAGCGTAACACAGAAGTGCGACTTTTGTATGTAGCTGGTCGGTGACTGATAACTGTCGACTTTTGTCGGTCAGGATCGGTGGCCGACTTTCCTCCAACTTTCCATCGACTTACCGCATAAATCATAACGCGCGCGCTGCTTACAAAATATCTGTATGTTCACTCGTATGTTCTATACTTTTCTCTGTTAGCGCATTTTAACTCGTAATGTTCGGATGGGAAAGAGCCGGGATGGGAAGAGGTCCGATTTTTTTGTGAAATTGATTTTTGTAGGGTGTTTAAGTGAAAATATTATATTATATGCTCTATTTCCGTACACAGTCAAAAAAACTTAATACAACATATTCTACTGCGCGGATGTAGTAATGTGTAGAAATATCATTTTTGAAAAAAAAATTACATCAACACTGTACTGATCGATTATAAGTGAATACTTGCTCAAAATGCATAATAGATAATTTCTGCTAACAAGCAAGTTTTTACGTATTTGTTTTTTATAATCCACTTTTCTATCATTTTACTGTTGGATCCAAAAAAAATTTTATAGCTAGGCTTATAAAATATTAATCATTACATGTAGCGAATTTTCGTTGTTTGTATTGTATTATTTATTAAAAATGTTTGCATTATATTATTGCAATAGTAATAATTCAACAAAGAAATTTACTATTATAAATGATAATAAAACTAAATTTATGAATGGTGGTAAAAATACTTACGAATACTTAAACAAAAAAAAAATTTTACATTTCTGGGCCGATTTGGATTAGCAAAAATATATTATTGTTGTCAAATATTGAATATATTTGGCGTTAATTTTGTAGAAATTCATTATTCACAATTAAATGGAACTACGTGATGTAGTATTATTTCTACTATCTTTAATTTCTTTACATCTTCAGGTAGTATTATTGTAGTATTATTTCTACTATCTTTAATTTCTTAACAACATTAATTTCTTTACTTCAGGTGGGATATTATTTTAATTTCTTTACTTCAGGTGGGATATTAGCAAAGATTGCTAATATCCCACCTGAAGATGTTGTAAAGAAATTAAAGATAGTAGAAATAATACTACAATAATACTACCTGAAGATGTTGTAAAGAAATTAAAGATAGTAGAAATAATACTACAATAATACTACCTGAAGATACTACATATACTACAATAATACTACATCACGTAGTTTCATTTAATTGTGATTATTGTTGTCTTTAAGACCATTATCTACACTTAAGCTCCGAAAAGCTTTTATCTACCTATCTGTTATTCTATCCTGTTTTAGGTATGATTCAGAAATAATCGTAGAAATTTTGTGAAAGTTGGTTTGTAACTTTAATATAAAGTATAATAGACATATAAAAAAATGATTATTGAAACCATTAACACCATGAAAGGCACAGAGAAAACGCCGTCTAAAAGGAGTCAGCCGAGTGAAACTCTTAAGTGGCCGGTGTGAAAACTATTACCTGAAGCATGAAATGAATAAGATGAAAAATGAAATGAATATGATTTCAAAAAGAAAACACGGTGCAGGGAAATGGCTTTAATATAATATTGAAAAATAAAACAAGCAAATACGGAATGATGCGCACGTCGTAGATTCCTCGTTATCAAGAACATTATGAAGAGCTGGATTAATAACTTTGAGAGTATCCCTCAATAGGTAATGTACTAAGAACACATATCTCTACGTACGTCTCTTTTGCGAGATATAAGAGATGAGCAACAGAATTATCTTCGTAGCTACGTACATCAAACAAAATAATCAAGATGACAGAATTTGATAAAACTTTAATGCCAAATTACTTCATCAACTTGCATTAATAAGATAAAGAGATACTCAATTAAATTAATTATTGTATTGCTCTGAAAGATATACTATGCAATATGTTTAGACAGTGAAAAATAATATTAATATTTATAGACATCACCATAAATACTGTGAAACTTTGAAGCTTTTAATTTAAAAGGCAAAATATTTATGTCAACGTAAACTTTTATTTATGCGCGTGTCTTTTGCCGAACGAATAATTGAGTTAATTTGTCTTCACTTATTTCGTAAAATATAACTTTTGAAAATAGCGTGTAAGTGAACTAATTTTTTAACTTATATTTTTACGTACCTATTTGTAATTATTTCGAATTGTAAAGAAAATCGTTTTGAAATAAGCAATGCAAATAATTGAACAAAGATTTCAACATACCTAAATTTTGTGGTCTACGATTTGGAGGCTTAATCGTTTCAGTTCTCAACAACGGAATATGTGGGATCAATAAAACTTTACAATCGTATACACTTCAACTTTATATAACTGTTGGTTCCAGACAAAAGGGACTGTAACGAATATACGGATGCAAAAACATGTGATAATTCAGAGTTCCATTTTCTCTTTTAAAAAAATCTTATAAATAAGCGCTTCTTAATAAATATTGATAAGCAGGTGGAAAGTGATAAAGAAAGTAAGTGAGAGTGCGCGTAACATTTAGGAGTATCAAAATTCAGGAGCTATTTAAGAGGGAAACTTTAGGCTAATCGTACGAAATATTGAAGCGTTACCTGATATTTGGAAAAAAAATTCTTTATTAAAAAATATTTTAATTAAAATATAACACTGATAAATTTTAAAGTACATTTAATATGAAAATTACTCACTTCAAGTAATTTAAATCCAGATTTATGTTTGCGACACACAAAATGATTTCTGCTACGTTGCAGCTTAGTTAATTTCTGCTTTTCTGCTTAGTTGCAAATTTGAATATTTACTTATCATGACCTGTCAAGTACTTGTCCTTAAATTCTGTTGAGATGAGGTATAATATAAATATTATGTACTAGTTCCACGTCATGACTAATATATACCAGGAACATAACATAAAATTAACTAAAAACCAAATTAAATTTCTAAAAATAATTCCACAGATATTAATTCAATACTTTATACACATGGTAAGTTAATCATCAGACAAAAGGGTATCGACACGTAGTATTTTCAAAATTTTTGAATCATTGTACTCCGCTCCGAATTTAAATATAAAATTCCCCATACAAATTGTTTCAATAGTTATTTGTAGATGTTACCTGAAATAAACCACAGTGTGATTTAATCGTTTAACAGTGCGATTGTGGCGCCACCTGTTATCGGTCAAAAACCGTTGTATTGATTGCCCTAGATTTACGACAAGCAATGAAGAGATGAAGTTATAAAATAAAATATACTTTTTACAGAATAAACTAACGCCAATTCAAAAATTTTAACCACATTTCTCGGAAAGCATCGAACTGAGCAGAGAGTAATGTAGGATAAAGGGTACAGTATGAATTATTTACCGATATATTTTTAAGTATTGAATTATTATTACGATGGTGGAACTGTCTGGATGATTGTTGAGATATCTCTCAATGAGAAATCGGTACAACTAGTCAGCGCAACTTTTGATATCACCAAAAAGAATATGTGAAAGTGTAAGCGTGGTGATAGAGTTACGGTTTACACACCCTCCACCATAGACTAATAGACTACACGAATTATACAGTTGTACATTAGCTCTTATCTTATATATACATGATAACATGTGATTACATATGATTCAAGTCTATAATGTTTTTAACAAATTTTCCGTTACCAAGTTATATGTAATACCTATAAATTTTCAACTCACCATTCAGACGCACTAACAGCACTTCTGTCATCGATTTTAAACAGGCAGTTTCTTTATCAAACTAACTTAGGTCACACAATAGCTGTTTTCTCTGATTATGCTGGAATGGACAGGACACGAGCAGGCTGTTTGTTTCTTGGTCGCGGCGTCATGTTGAAAAGTGTGTGTACAAACACACATACGCAGACACATGTGCGTATAATATATATATATATATATATATATATATATATATATATATATATATTAAAACGTGGTCTTAAAATAATCGGATAATTAATTGTTTAGTTGTTCATATTGCAACATATTGATTAGGAACCGGAAAATACATCAAAACACACTGCCTCTGTTGTTGCGTGCAAACGACTATAAATTTGTAATATAAACTTGCAAATGTTTTCAACAGTGAAAATCGGAAGATCAAAACTGGTGAACTTAAAACAATGGCAGGTAAAAGCACCATTCACGGAGCCAAACTTCCTATGTACAAAGTCTTAGTGGTACTTCTTCAATCAAACTTTTAATTTTAATTGTTTACTTGTTTGTATTCTAAAAAGAGTGAAAAAGTTTCGAAGAGGCGGAAAATGTTGGCAGGAAAAGTCAAGTCGGCAGATACACCGAACAAACTTTTCCCCTTCCTTGCTTTTAACTATATTTTCTAAATTAAACTGTTCAGATTTTTTTTAATTTCTTCAACATTTTTGAATAAGGTTTCCGATTTATACTTATTTAAGACATACTGAGAGGAAATAGATTATGGGATTGTAGCAGAAGACTCACAGAATTTGCCTGTGAATTCATGAGTTTTTTTAAAATTCGATTGTGCCTGTGAATTCCTCGAAAGAACATTTCTTTTGTAAGGGAAAAACGTACAAATAATTTACATTTTTTATCAGAACATTGATTTCTACATATCAAAATTTCATTTTCAATATAATGTACGCTTATATAATGTACATGGAAGTAATTTTTTTTGTCATCAGAGATATTCATACGCTCTTGGCCAAAATCTTAATATTTTAAGATTATTTTTGATATCGCTACAAACAAGTTATGAACAAAATTTAAATAATTCGGGCGGTATGAACAAAATTTTATTCGGACGTCTGGAAGTGGATGAAAACTAAATTGAAAAATTCCGTTACATTCATTCATTCACACACACACATATATATATATATATATATATATATATATATATATGCATACATACTTACATACATAAATACAGACAAGTGAAGTTAATAATAAAATCGTGTTAAAAATTACACGCAAACGATCGCTAAGTGTCTCTATAACACTTATTAACTACGCATATTTAACCTGTGAAATAGGAGTAAAGAACCATTAAAAACAGACATAGTAATTGATACACAAAATACTGTCCATTCACGAACTATGACACATTGCACACTATAAAAATATTTCATAGGTTGTCACTCTCTTCGATTACTACCATTTATTTAAAAGAGAAGAAGTTTTTTAAAAGAGTAGAAAGCTAGATTTCAGAAAATACACTTATAGAGAATATTAAATATTTCGGAATAAATGACGTGTTTTTTTTAAATTCAACTACCGAAAACAAAAATGGTATTCTAATGAAATGATATTATGGCACATAACAAATGAGTACATTTTAGTCACTACTACCTTGTTTATCGTAGCATATCAATTATTACTAGTTTGCATGTATGAGATATGTGGCATGAAGGTGTAGATGAAAAAATAAACAAAATGAAAGAAGGGTGAACAATCTGCGATCAGCAAACTGGTGAACTTACTGGGTAAAAATACTGACTTAAAAAGTATTTTAAAAATTTATTAGTCATATGTTATGTTACTTATTATTGTCAATTTAAAATCGTTTAACTTGAAAGTGATGGATCAATTTTGGACATAATTAGTTATTTTCGAAAACAGGTACAACACTTTTTTCAAATAATATTTGATAACCTGAGAACCAGGTTTAAAACACATAAACACCCAAATAAACCTTGTTTTAAAATTTTGAATAATATTTTTCAAAGTTGTCGGCAATACTACTAAAGATACTTATCTAATGCAGTAATTGTCTTCGCAAAATTTGAAAGTTCGTATGACGAGAAAACCTGACTCTAAGTCAAGAATAAATCATTAATGGTTTGAATATTTGAGAAGTAGATATGTTTAGAACACTGTGGCACATGGGATATCATGATAATTTCTCAGAAAAATTATTTCAATGAAAGTTAGTTCATTATTTTGAGAGAAATAAATATAATATAACACAACTATACGTTCACTGTTAGGTTTCATACGAAGTCAGATTTATATCGGATAACGCGAAACGTAGGTGTCTTACGTTATGTTATATTTTATTAAGTAATTTTTTCTTAAATCGTCAATCCCTATATAATAGCATTTTGATTAACAAAATTCACATTTAATATCAATATTAAACATTCTGTTAGTACAAACTTGCCCTAGTTAACTTTATATTTTAGGAAAATAATATTAAGAATAAAAATATTTTTAACTTTACTAAAGAGATCATCCAGAAAATTACGTATTGTTATACCGCATGCTAGTCTGATATTGTCATGATTTCATCTACAGGAAAAAATTCATCTCTAAATACACAAGAAAGAAGTTCTTGTTCGACAAGAACTTCGTCGTTAAGACGATTTAACTAATCATTAAAAATACAAAATCTCGATAAACCGAAATGGGTAAATTCTGAATAGATATAAACTGTCAGAGAATAACCGGATAACTCAAACATATATCCATTTTTCTGAAGGATACAAATGCATATAACTTAATTCAAGGCACTTGTCACATAGTGACCACGTTAAGTGGAACATCGTCAATGGGCCTCGGACAGTATTTAGTGATTAATTTGATTTGAGGTGTTGTTAATTAGGATTAGGGCGAAACAATTTTCCACCACTGCTAAATGAAAATTTAAATAGCAAACAATTAAATTATGCTTGAAGATATGTTGAAATAACACTAAAATTGTGTAAAAGCATGAAAAATTTTAAATTTTGAAAAATGTAAAAAAATTGCTTCCACCGTCTATGAAAACGGAAGATGAAATTTTATTTAACATTATAATCATAAGTCTCTATTTTACGATCATAATTTGTCTCTTCATGAATTCATTACTAGTTCTTTGTAAAATTTATTCCCGCAAAGATGTCGCAGAAAGTTAAAGATCAACACAATGAGCGAATGAGACTCTCTCCAGCTTTGTGCACCTGTTGCACTGAATGATATAACATTGTAGATATATAAATTGACTAAAACTACCCCTCAGCTTTTCATCTACCAAAATAATAGGATGTGATATAATACAGAAAAATTTACAGATGTACGAGTAACAACATATTTTTGGATTTTCAAAAGTCTTAACAGACAAAAAGAAATAACGATTTCAATCGCAAAATGAATTCCACCATCTATCGAATTCTGCCTCTAAAATATTCATTTCCAATTCCGCTTCGCCACTAGATGGACCGCGCCATCAGTTAACCCGCACGTGAACAAATATTTCGAAACCACTTAACCAACTCAGCTGTTCCTTTTGACCAGAGCCGTTGTTTTGCTGTCTACAGCACAGAAACGAACGGTGAATATCGTGGTCGACTCCATTTCATTTACCGCTGATGTGAACCGCGAGCTTTTTCAATCACCAACAACGTTTTGACTAATTAACTTACGATAAAATAAATTTCACCAAATTTTGCAATTTTACTTCAATTGCAGCTCGTTCAATTGATTAACTCTTCTATAGTAGTGTTTAATATAGTATGCAGGCTTACGTGACGTCTTTGTGTACAATTTTCAATTTTGAACTCCCAAATGTGTTGTTTTTTTTGGAAAATATAATAATAATCAAGGTTACTTAAAAGCCAATATTAAAAAAAATTTCTCAAGCGGGTGAAGAACTCACATTATAATGGTTCCGTATATATTTAGGCTCTCATAAATATATAAATTCAGATATTATTTTTATTGAACTATCTACAAATATTATTTTTTCGCTACGTGAATATATAATATGTGACCTACTACGTTTTTTATAGACGTTAAAATATGGTGCTTATTTAAAAAATGATAAGATTTACTATTATCACTACGATTTATCTGCAACCTTTGTGTAAACTTCTGAAAACTAAATATTTTGGTAATTTTAGGTTGAGTAGCTTCGGATGAATAAATATTTTTGGGGATGAGATAAATACTTTGTGTATATTATTATGTACATCTCTGAAGTTATACCAATTAAGATTGTAAAAAAATATTTTAAACTTTTTATTATTAGCCCTTTCAAAGGATATCTAATCATATGCATCGAAGGAAAAAAAACAAATTTCGAGCGCTTAACTTGACCCGCCCGAAAATTTGTATATTTTTTTTACTATACTATACTTTTGAATGTCAGCTATTGAGATATGTGCAAGCTAATGTTTCATTACTGTACCAAATTTCATTTTTCTGTGTCAAGCGATTTCTGAGAAAAATGCCTGTTGTAAACAGACACATGAGCGTTAGTTAAGGGCTCTGTTTTTCCTTTTATGACATTAGAAATTATAAAAATTAAATACGAAATAAGGTAAAATGCTTGTAAATTTAAACTGGGATTGCGAAAAATGACGTCACAATTCAATAATGCCCACCTCGTCTAAATGTTAAGTCGAAATTTTCATAATTTTCACAAATTGTTTCACTACTCGTCAGAATATAACTTGACGTGTTGAAATTCAGATTAATTCTGGGCTACGCAACTATTACTAAACGGCATAATTATCTTGTTCTTTCCAAC
Source organism: Druceiella hillmani (assembly GCA_039881145.1). Taxonomy (NCBI): domain Eukaryota; kingdom Metazoa; phylum Arthropoda; class Insecta; order Lepidoptera; family Hepialidae; genus Druceiella; species Druceiella hillmani. Next base: position 320,731 of record JAYKKI010000101.1, read on the forward strand.
TATGAAAGACTTATGTCTGGCGATGGATTAATTTATTAAATAGCAGCCAAAATCAATGGTGAATGAATGGTTGATCCATTGAGTATTCCATAGAATGTGGTCTCCTAAATGTCTTTAATATTTCATTCTCCTTGAAGCTAAAATTCACCTGTTGTTTGCTATTTTCTCTAGTAGATTACGGAGTTGTGCGCTATTCTGGTATTTCCGAAGAACTAGCTTGAACTGAGTAAACTTCAACGAATTCCACATTAATTTATTTGTTAAATTTTCAGCCTCAGAAAATCTAATCAGAAATTTGAGTTTGGGCTATGGATAAATTGTTCCGGATAGGTGCAACTTTCACATTTTGTCCCTTCTTCACAATCATTCAAAAAATCCCCGCAGTTCCACTTACATTATTGCAATGTTGCAGAATTCATGGCTCTTTCTGTCCGTTAACTGTGTCTACATTGTGAAAAACTTGATTTTTTTATGGGCATTCGTTTACTGTTTATGTTACTAAAAATATGCGGTAAATAAGATCGTCATGAACAAAAGAGGGGTACAATTGGATAAGAAAAAAATGCAATTTCCTCCAAAATTATTTTGATAATAGAATTTTATCCTAAATATGTTACAAATAAAAATACAGTGTACGTGCTTGTGTATGCATGTGTTTGCTATCTCCTCAACGAATTAATGAATTTAAATGAAATTTAATATGAATGAAATTTAATATGATTATCATCCCGATAATCTGCTTCATTTTTAATATTTATCAAAAACACTTAACTAAATTAATTAATGACGACATCTAATTCTTTTATCAGTAACAATAATTATTTTGGTTCTTTCGAATGTAGTTTTAACATTTTCCTCTAGATGGCTTATTAATTATATTTGCAATAAAAATTTTCAATTTAATATAGCATTTTACTTTGATATTAGCATATAAAATGTCATCACTTTTTCCTATTTCTCCCGAGTGAAGAGCGGGCGAGAATGCTAGTTACAACAATATTAATATAAACTATTTTATCAAATAATTATCTCAGATAACATTTTTGCTGGAAGTGAGATTTCTGTAGTCCGAATATAACGTTAAATATTGTATTGTTATATATTTTATATTTTCATAAATAATTTATTCTCAGGTGAAAATATAATTACATGAAATCAAAGTAAATTTTTAGCTTTTATATGTATATCATTATAGGTTACGCTTAACCATATTACGCGTTATTATTCTGCTTTATTTTTTACTTTCAACAACATTCCATTTGAAAATAGGCCGGAACTTCTATATACTACACCAGCAACGACCAACAAAAGTAAGCAATACTTCCAGTTACGCGCCCAATAACACAATCAACAAAGACACCCACCCGCGTGGTGGCTCTAGATGAATATTGTATATTCTTTTGTAGCCGCCCTCGCCGCTCAGCCAGCACCGCTTTAATAATCCCGTTTGTGGACAAACAGAGCGATTGCGCCAGTGAACTGATTCATCTATCTCAGTTAACTAGCGCCCTCGGCCGGTTAGCTTGAGTACAATAAAGATATTGTGGTGCTACGGAATTTCTGGTAGAGTTCGTTCTACCAATTTGGGATTGGTGATTAAATTGCATAACGTTCAATGAAGTGTCAGTTATATTTCATGAAATATAATGGGGTGATATTAAGTACGTACGATGAGCAGTTTACGTAAGTTTAACACAAAGGAAATTTCATCAATTTAATCAATCGCTATAAATCATCCATGAAAGGCAGCAATTGAAGAAGCATTAAGGAATAATGGAAACATATGACAACGTACTTGATAATTATTATTTATAAAATAGAAATAAATTTAAAAAGAAAATTAACAAAGGTAATCAGCTCGGCTTGTGTATCTTGCGACGATTAACATCAAGTTGGTCGATTTGCAGTGAACGCTTCATATAATTAACAATTATTGAATTGATAATACCAATTTAAATAAGCTAGTTAAGGCCAAATATAACTCGCACTGCGAGGGTTCTGTACATCTTGTGCACTTGTAAACATTTAAGAGCACAAAGTATTTCCATTAAACTATTATTTGACACCATGTAAATATATAAATATATATTTACATGGTGTCAAATAATAGTTTATCGGTACGATAGACTATTATATATAATAGTCTATCGTATCTTTTACAGACATAATGAGTATACAATTATAAAAAGCGGCTATTCTCTGTTCTTTTTATGGAGTTGCCAAGAACTCTTTAGAGACCCAACTACATGTAGTTGGGTCTCTAAAGAGTAGGACGTGTCCTAAGTTGCTCAGCTATTACTTGTAAACGAGTAGAATCTATTTATCTGCGACAATTTTTCTTTTAATTTCGTTATATATACTACTATTTTGACATATAATGGAATAAGTATAAGGAACCCAAGTTCAGATTTTGAACACTAAAAACTAGACATCATTATGATACACACAAAAGTTACACAAAGTAGGCATATGGTAAAAAAATACAGATTAACATAATAAAAAATACAGTATGTATTATGTTTATGCACTTGAATATATAGACAAAAATTTAAATATACAGACAATATTACGTGGAAACTGATGGAAATAAAATAATATTTTTAGAAACTAGTAAAGATATTTTTTAAACTATCCAATGTGTTTATTGCCTTAATAGGTGGAGGAAAATCGTTCCATAATTTGATAGAAGAACATGTAGAAAAATCACGGAAAATAATTAAGTCCATTTCGAACATCACAGTTAAATCAATCATAATTTTATTTATTAATTGGGTCCTCTTACTTTGGCGTGTTATTTGTTTGTTATCTATTATTTTAAATTGGTTATTCGAAAATATGTCAACAACGTTATTTCGACTTGATATTCTCTCACGTGAGAAATAAATTTATGCTTACTTCAGTAATATTCTTCAATACATTAATAAGTTACGCAGACGTTATTCAGATTAACGATTTCAGCACATTAAATATATTTAAAAAGTAAAAAGATCATTCAGCTATTTCTGTAACGAAGGAAAAAGGCAAATAGTAAAAAAATGTGAAAGGGATGGACAAAGTTTTTTTTTCTACTCCATTGAAAACGAATTTAACAGCGTTCACGTTTAACGCATTGTATTAAGCTGGCGTTAATATTTAACCGTTAAGTGGCGTTAGTTTTAAATGGATTTATTTTAACTTTTTTACTATGGCCGTTAGTTTTTTACTATGGCCCCTAAATAAGTTTTCTTGCCGGCGATAAATACAAATTTTACCTTCATATTGCCTTAAAATACATAATAATTAAAGGCTCATCGGATATGTATTAATAAATTGATGACATTACGAACACAAAATATTAAGCTTCTCGCAAACTTATATATGACTTAATTTATTTTTATACTTGTTTTTTACAAAAATATTACATAAACCTATATATAATTTCATTGTGCCATACGTAATTTCTTATTTATAAATTGATTGAAATGTCTAGCTTTCAAATTGAGCAGAAACCGCCTGCTTTGTTCTCGTTATGGTTTCAATTTGTGTGATCATGCCCATAAAAATATTAGTTTTGATATCTAATAATTCTGAAATCAGACAGTGGTTTGATTCTTTGATTCTATTCTAAGATCTAAGTGACTTTACGATTGAGGTAATTGACTGAAAGTCGTTCGATGACGTGTCTCAAGATCTGTCTAACTTCAGCCACTTTCAACAATTGTTGGTGGTTGGTATTTCCAGTATACTTTAATGTTTGTCACATTAAAATTGTGTAACGTCTGTGAAAACAAATGTCGAGGGCATCCGACTGGTAGTGGAACCACTCGAATGCCAACAACATGGCGGATAGAGTCAAAAATTTATTTCACTCCGTCAGGAATTTATGTGGGTGAAGTCATACCTTATTTTTTAATTTAATTTAATTTAAATATTTCTTCCATATAATATTGCTATAAGAACTTAAATAATTGATTCCTATAATTTAAGGTTTTTACTGCATTTTTCACATATTTTTACATTGCTTTATCTTAAGGCTAGAATGGGGACTAGATGGGTAAGGATTTTTACTTTAAAATAATAAGCAAGTATACATATTTTGTGTCGTCATAAGCTTTTCATTGGTAAGCACAAAGACACAGAGAAAAATAAGATGGTTACTGCATTTTACACAAATTTTTACATTGCCTGATATTAGAGCTAGAATAGGGACTAGAGGCGAATTGATTTTTGCTTTAAAATAACAAGCAAATATACAAACTTTGTCTCATCATGAGCTTTTCATTGGTAAATTCAAAAACTCAAAGACACACGGAGAAAAATAATGTTATGGGTAGAATTGGTCCTGGATTTGAAGATACCATTTAAAAAAATATGTACGTACATCCCTTTCAAGAAATATACTATCGTAACTCCAACATGATTCCTTGATTTTGAGCATTTTTCAACGAACACTAGAAATAGGGGAAACGTGTATTTGAATGACAATTTAAAATAAAACATGTATCCATTATATATATATATATATATATATATATATATATATATATATATATAATGGATACATGTTTTATTTGTAAAGATTGGTCTTATCTTTACAAAATGCCACCTGAAGATGTTGTCGTACAATGAAACCTAGGTCGTGGTTAAGAATTTCAATAAAGGAGAAATAATACTACATCACGTAGTTACATTTGGTTGTGAAAAATCATTAAGTGATAATGAATTTATACAAAATTAACGCCAAATAAATTTAATACAAAATTTAAATTAGGGAATCATGGGAGATTAAATAATGAAATCGAATTATGAAACAATGATTTAAAACTCAAACAGATACAAGTGGTACGAGACACATCTATTTTGTGTGGAATTGAGGATTGTCGAGAACGCATACATAATGTGAAAGAGACGAAAACCATTAAAAACAAAAGGAGACGCCCGCTTATTGACAGTATGTGTCGAGATGCTAGGTCGTGTCGTTTTCGTCAGTTTACTCTAAGATATTTTCGTCATACTGAGGTGGGCCCCAAGAAAATTCACCTCACTAAAATACATATTTTGATAGAGGGATGAATATACATATGACTTAATCTATAGACTCTGCTCCCCCTGGGGAATCCTTCAAAGCACTTTGGGACTGAATGTTGGGGAATTACTTTTTCTTCAGATATAATATAAATAAAATAATGTAATTGTTTGTTTTAACCCGTTTCTTGCCAGTGTTACAACATTTCGAGAAAATACATTTTTATTATTTATTTCCGATTATTAAACAGTTCAAAGAAATGTAATTCGACTGGTTCAGACCAAATTTTTAATGAAATACGCGATTAGAATTTATTAGCTTACAAGATTTTTGAGCGTTATTTTTTTTAATTATATTAAAACTTTTTTGTTATAAAAAACTATTTTTCACAGTATCATATCTTGAAAGAAAAATTCTTTGAATATGAGGGATGTTATATTCATCCGTTTGTCTATGTGAAAATATTGTTACAAAATGTTCAAAAAAATATGTACTTTCATTTTCGAAACTATTATAATTAAAATCCAAGTTACTAGATGTATACTTAAAAAATCATATTTACTATATATTTATTTAAAGTTTAGACCAAATTTCATAGTTTTGGAGAAATAAAAGATATTTTGGAGCATGTGAAAGATATATCACACAGTATATTTATGAATTGAGATATTCTATAACTATTTGTATACAGCTTAATAGAAATAAAATTCACCATTAAATGTTAATATGATTAAGTATGTATTGAATGCACTACTAACAAGTTTTGTTTTTCAATTTAAAGGCAATGTTTATATCGTCGTTATGATATAGCATTATAAAGGTATACATCCATTAAATTCAGTTAAAAACAATACTTTAAATTTACGATAAAAATTTAAAAAAATATTTTAATCGAATATATTTGCTAAAGTTTTCTAGTTTTATTTATAACGAAAAAACGAACTATCTGCAACACCCATAAAGCAATATAGTTAAATACATATAACGCTTAACAGCAGAAGGCGATTACGTTTTATTTTCAAATATATTTTCTATACAAATATCAAACTATAAATCTTGTTAACAGAACTATAAATCTTGTTAACAGTACTACACATAAAATTTCATCTTAAGTCTTCCATAATAATCGAAACCATAAAATTAAACCTTTGGCAAGAAATAGATTCGCCTTTAGTGCTATTAGTCAGATATCATTAACGTCGTACATGAGAATAAACAGGACGCTACACGAAATATTTATTAAAAATAAAATTTATAATAAATTCAATCACTTGTACAGTAAAGTAATACTCTCTGTGCAGCTGGGTGGCTTCGTTAGTGAGTCATGAAAATTGTGTCTCTAAACTAATTTAACCACTCCATTTAACAACACTCCGCCCGCTCAAACCCAGTACAGTAGAAATGTGGCTACGCAGTTAAAACTATGGATTGATTTAGTATTTTTGTAGCTGAAATGATTAAACTACGTATTGACAGATTATTTTGTAATCAATCACAATTTTAACCGATAAGGAAAAAGTATAGTTACGTTTATTAGAGAGTATTGTGATAAAGAGTCACAGGTATACATTTTTATTATTTTTTCCGCTGTATAAATACCTCAAATAATAAAATACATGTGTTGTAAACTTCAAAGTCATCATGGCTTTTATGAAAAAGAAAAGATAAAACGATTACCTACAAATATCATGTAAAGAAACACGATGAACGTATTAAATATAAAATTAATAAGGAAGAATTTTAATGCGACTTCAGATTAAACTTAAGTAAATACGAAAGCCGCCAAGTGCGTCTACACTTACTGTCATTTTTAAAGAAAGTTTCCTAACATAAAATAATTTGAAAGTTCTGATCTAGTTCTAGCATCTAAACTGTTTTTCGATTTTTCAGATTCATGACCGAAATGTTAGAGCGTGAGGAACACATTGTGTATTCTCTTCAACTTGAACATATTTCGCAAACGCATTTTGCAAATGGAAAATGGTTAATGGCTCTATGATTTTGTTCAAAAAACCTATCCATTGAGGTCTTCGAAGAAATTGTAGACAAGCGTCGTTGTCCATTGACATGCGTAGCGTCCACTGGTCTGTACTTATTTATATGTGTATGTACAGGTCGATTTTAGGGATCCTTTTACAATAAATTGATTATTTATAGGAATAAAAGTGTATTGATTTTTGCATTGATTTGTCAAACAGTTTGTAAAATTTGATACTTGGCTAATGATTGTAAATATTTTTATAAAAAAATTTCCAAGAAATTTATTTTTTTGTGCTTGGCGGCTGGTCTCGGCTCCCGTTTTGTTGGTATCTTCTTGCTCCTTCTCTTTACTCTCTGTTGTTTTCAACTTTTTTTAAATTTTTTTTGGAGTTTATTCCTTAAGAATTGATTTTCATATATAGCGCCCGGTTTGAAGTTTTATGAGGGGTAAAATCATAATTTTAGAGCGTACGAAGTTCAGAGCATTAAAAAAGTGTAAAACCAGATTAAATCGCGATTACGTCAGTCTAGATTAATATGAATGTATTATGTCTCCGTTGGTTTAATAGACACATATTAAAGTAGTATTAACTAATCGAGTTTGGAAAATCAAAGATTAGCCAATCGGAGATTTTTGTTTTGATTCAATACTTTCCCCTACGCAGTACGTACTGCGTATTAATCGTTAACCAATTTCAGGCTCACCTTGACAAATCAAATTATATATTGCCAGTTGGAAGCACAGATCATATAGTAAAATTGTAAGCGTCGTTTCTTTTTGGCTGAAAGTAACGCGTTTAACAACAAAGTAATAAACTGAATACAAGAAAAAGAAAGAATTGGAAGAAAAAGACAGCATCGGATGGCCACCAGCGGAGGAGATGCGATTAGCGACATATAAATTGACCCTGTCATTTCCTTAATAGCGCCAGGGCTAATTGTGGAAGTCTCATCGAACAATTCTGCCCAGTAATTCAATCGAGATAAATAATGCAAATTTCAATAAGTGTACAATTAATCTTTTATTTCCATTGTTTATATTGTTTTTTAGCAACTGTTTAACATAATAAAGGGGCACTGAAAGTTTCTAGATTAATTTATTTGAATTGAACTTTATTAAAATGTATATTTAATGCCGAAAAAACAGTATTAAAAACGTAAGTAGTTTGCAATTTAATGGCTTTTAAAATTACAAATTGTAAAATTCATTTAAGAACCTTTCAATTGAACTTTTATTTTCTTTTCTTTCTATAAACATGCCAAAATATCTTGAAATTTAAAGTTTGTACTATTTGCGATATTCATGAATTGACATTAAATTAATTAGAGTCAATTATCTACAGATCCGTCTAAGTAACAATCGATAAGTAAAAGTGAAGTTTTTGCTGAAGCCGTGGAAACTTTGCCGACACCGTCCGAGGCAACCAAAGATGTTCCTGCTGTTCAGCCAAGGGTTGAGGTACAGGAAACCATTTTGGACGTGGACACGAATATACCAATTTCGAGGAGACGCACTAGCACCCTGCGTTCAGATACCTGGCTTGCTTTCAGCCAACGTCAGTTGCTTCAGACGGAAGAAATAAAAAGAGATTGCATGAGGCATGAAATGGAGTAGAGACAACGAAGAAAAACGAGCTCCACGAAATTGACAAGGAAATTTTGTTAAGTCAAACTCAAGAAGTGAAGACTCGTGCTTAAATTGCGGATAGGGAATTGAAAAGAACATGAAATACGTAATTCATTTTTTTACTTATACATTTTTCTTCTATTTTGTATTTTTAGATATTGTTTTTTTCTTATTTAGTTTTAATTTTTATATAACCTGTTAAATACTTTTTGTACTATTCTTATTTTCATTACTTTTATTTTTATAAATTTTTCTGCTCACGTGTTTTATTTTACATTTTTAAAATTTCACAACTGACAATTAAATTTTCAATAATACATTATTAAGTCAATATTTTATGTATATAGAAAGGCAGTATAGCACGTAAAAGTTTAAATATGTTAATGTTTATATTTTTGATCTCACACAAAAATGGTGGTAATATTTCACTAATTGTAAAGTCGCATTTATGTTATCAAGCTTTGTTAATAATATATATGTTAATAATATATAATGTTATATATATATATAAATATATATATATATATATATATATATATATATATATATATATATATATATATTACAATTTGGTAAGAGATTCGTAAAAATAATGTCAATGAAATGATGTATTAACCAATGAAATTGGATTTACATATTGAAACCTTTTGAAAAATGGTTTATATTATTTAGCTAGTCCAAATTAATTTAATGCATGTTTTTGTTTTAGTTATGAGTAAATTGTAACGTCCTATATGAAGTTTTATGAGGAGTAAAATCAGAAGTTCAGAGCATTAAAAAAAAGTGTAACCGTTAGGTGGCCTCTCCGCGCGACATTTCTGCGCATCTTTAGGGTGAGATATCAATATGTTTATTAGTCATTTTCTTATAGCGTGATCGCAATGACAGAGTATGCCACAAATAATTTACAATTGTTCGTTTATATATAAGATATAATAGTTAAATGTCATTATGTTTGAATATTGGGTGTATTCTATTCTACAAAACTAAAAAGTGTCTTTTAATTTTGACTTCTTAGGCTTACGTTACTAAATGTTTTTAATTTTCGTGTATGAATTTGATCTTGTTCATTTGTGTTTTAGTTTAATTATATTTCCAGCATTTTTTTATTAAAGAATGTACATTTACATTTAATGATATTGATATTTATATACAGTGTAACCAATTTTATACATTCTAAGACAAGCGTACTTAAGGAGTAAATTCCAGTCGCGCGTCGGAGCTGACACGCACAATTTTTTTCTTATGATTGTTTATCTACTAAACAATAAAAAACGCGATATTTTTATTTTTGATTTTACCTACGAAATACCTTTTACCTTTCAAAATGTACTTACTTTTTTTCTAGAAACGTTGGACATTACAGTTCTGGAGCAGTTCGCTTTATTTTGAAAATATGAAATGATGAATAATTTATTATCCAAGTATTGACAAAATTTTAATATCCAAATAAGAAATGCTTAATATTCACTTTTAAATTTACTTATTAAGTTATTTTCTTATATCAAACTGTTCGAACCACACACACATAATTTCCGAATATTTACAAAGATATATGATGGTAATATGACATACTTACCGCGAAGACAAATTAATATTAGTAAACTTCTATTAAGTTTGAACGCCAGGTCGTCAATAACAATTACAAGAGGAATAAGCAATCATTCTAAATATCAATTAATAAAACAATGCCGCTTGGAATAGCTCGCCTTCAGCAAAATTCATCTCTGATCGCCTCTCATTGTTCAGTCGCCAGCCGCGTTAACCAACCTGCTCTAGGACAGACAGAACAAACGGGGCCTCTGAATCAATTTAACTGCCTCTTCTGGCCAACTTTGCTGTCCACCCAGTTCCGCGTTTCGAAAGGGTGGTAATTTTGCTTGTCTTCTAGTGAAAAACAAAACTAAGTAGCTAGTTTTTCCAATTAATGAACAAGTTGTCATTAGATTATTCTGCCATTATATTGATTACAATTTAATGAAGACGAGATTTTTGATTCGTGTATGTATAAATTGGCCATTACATTTTTAGTGAATTGACTTAAAATATTTTGACTTTGAATCATGTAATTTTATTGAGAAACCTTCATTGACCAATTTCAAGCACATAAAAGAAAGAGACACACAACGGATAGAGCATATCTGTACTGACACACAACGGATAGAGCATATCTGTACTTGTGTGACGTGCAATATTTGTTTTTCTTGTTATGTCATGGGGCTAATATAGGTGCATGCGCGTGATTCTTAAGAATTAGCATAGTATAGAATTATAAATTAGTGTAGCTTGAAAACGCGTTTAGCTAAGATGTTTATTTGAAAAACTCGCAAAGCATTACCAGGTGTACCCATTATATTAAAGTGAATGATAATTAAGTTACTTATTAATATGAAACCCTTATTATAAAATTCTCCCTAAGTTTTCACGAAAAATCTACGTCGCAGGCCTGAACTGCGCCTTTCGGTTTATTTTTGAAAAAACAATGAATTCTAATAGCTAACAAATCTAACATCGAATGACCATTTAACTAAGTGACGCAGTACGTCAAAAATGTACATCCTTACTCTCTCCCATTTTTTTATTTAACAAAATAACACTCGCTGAAAATTTTCATACATAATACTCAGCGGCATATTAATACATCTCATGTTTACTTTAACAACAATATTATAACCGTATCAAATTCTGTATGCATGAAAAGCTTTCCTTAATCAATATTCACACAAATCAGTATATTCAGCGAGAGTATTCATTTATATTCTAATATATTCTTCAATAACCAAAATGAAAATTAGAATAAGCCGCGGTTGTATTTTCAATTACCATATTTAAATTTTACGAGGGAACTTAATACCGAACTATGCGAGTTTCTGCAAAGTAGAAAGCGACTGAAAAATAATGTAAATGCGCCATTTAAGACGATTCAATAAGAATTATAATAAGCAAATATATTAAAATTGAATTAGTAGGTGTTAAATTAGCGTGTGCTTAAAAATAATCTAAAAATGTGTGGGTATATCATAAAACTCACGTGTTCATATTGGAACGTGAACGCAGCATCATCTGAAGGTTGTTGTTATTAATAAACTACATTTAAGACATTAATTAGTCACAAAATTGAACATTAGTTATTTCATTTGACAATTCGTAATTCTAATTAAGAATAAGTATGTTGGTTGGGTTGAATGTGATTACTATATCGTGGAGTTGATTATATTTATTGTTTTCAGTCAGGTATGTGCATATCAGGTGAGAGACCTGGTATGATATTTTGATCAATCGAAGGTTACTATCTATCTATTTTTGGTATTTTAATGGAAACCTATTTATACCACTCTTGTAAATGTTCACTGTATAGAAATCACCTCACGTGTTAATATCGGAACACGAACACAGCATCATCTGAAGGTTGTTTTTATTATTAAACTACATTTAAGACATTAATTCCATCACAAAATTAAACATTAGTTATTTCATTTGACAATTCGTAATTCTAATTAAGACTATGAATGTTGGTTGGGTTGAATGTGATTACTATATCGTGGAGTTGATTATATTTATTGTTTTCAGTCAGGTATGTGCATATCAGGTGAGAGACCTGGTATGACATTTTGATCAATCGAAGGTTACTATCTATCTACTTTTGGTATTTTAATGGAAACCTATTTATACCACTTTTGTAAATGTTCACTGTATAGAAATCACCTCACGTGTTAATATCGGAACACGAACACAGCATCATCTGAAGGTTGTTTTTATTATTAAACTACATTTAAGACATTAATTCCATCACAAAATTAAACATTAGTTATTTCATTTGACAATTCGTAATTCTAATTAAGACTATGAATGTTGGTTGGGTTGAATGTGATTACTATATCGTGGAGTTGATTATATTTATTGTTTTCAGTCAGGTATGTGCATATCAGGTGAGAGACCTGGTATGACATTTTGATCAATCGAAGGTTACTATCTATCTACTTTTGGTATTTTAATGGAAACCTATTTATACCACTTTTGTAAATGTTCACTCTATAGAAATCACCTCACGTGTTAATATCGGAACACGAACACAGCATCATCTGAAGGTTGTTTTTATTATTAAACTACATTTAAGACATTAATTCCATCACAAAATTAAACATTAGTTATTTCATTTGACAATTCGTAATTCTAATTAAGACTATGAATGTTGGTTGGGTTGAATGTGATTACTATATCGTGGAGTTGATTATATTTATTGTTTTCAGTCAGGTATGTGCATATCAGGTGAGAGACCTGGTATGACATTTTGATCAATCGAAGGTTACTATCTATCTACTTTTGGTATTTTAATGGAAACCTATTTATACCACTTTTGTAAATGTTCACTCTATAGAAATCACCTCACGTGTTAATATCGGAACACGAACACAGCATCATCTGAAGGTTGTTTTTATTATTAAACTACATTTAAGACATTAATTCCATCACAAAATTAAACATTAGTTATTTCATTTGACAATTCGTAATTCTAATTAAGACTATGAATGTTGGTTGGGTTGAATGTGATTACTATATCGTGGAGTTGATTATATTTATTGTTTTCAGTCAGGTATGTGCATATCAGGTGAGAGACCTGGTATGACATTTTGATCAATCGAAGGTTACTATCTATCCACTTTTGGTATTTTAATGGAAACCTATTTATACCACTTTTGTAAATGTTCACTCTATAGAAATCACCTCACGTGTTAATATCGGAACACGAACACAGCATCATCTGAAGGTTGTTTTTATTATTAAACTACATTTAAGACATTAATTCCATCACAAAATTAAACATTTGTTATTTCATTTGACAATTCGTAATTCTAATTAAGAATATGTATATTGGTTGGGTTGAATGTGATTACTATATCGTGGAGTTGATTATATTTATTGTTTTCAGTCAGGTATGTGCATATCAGGTGTGAGACCTGGTATGATGTTTTGATCAATCGAAGGTTACTATCTATCTACTTTTGGTATTTTAATGGAAACCTATTTATACCCCTCTTGTAAATGCTTACTGTATAAAAATCGCTCAAGTTTTCATCACCACCTAAGATTTCAATGTTTCATCTAGCGAAAAATTTCAAAAATATATGACATGAAAATGTAGTGGCTTAAAATAATCAGCTTCTTCCATCTGTTATTATTTTTAAAACACTTCTCTTGGACCTATGTTTCAACCATCACAATGTAAGTTTATGACTGTAATTTTTGAGGCTAACAAAAAAATGACGTAATGACGCGCCTTATTTATTAGTGTTTATTGAGATTATTTTTGGCGCGTTTTTTCAAATTATTTGTTTCGTAGACTTGAAAGAAATGAGAACTACTTCTTTGATGATGGTGTCAGATAATGCTACTAACTCAGCCTTCGTTTTAAAAGAATTTATTCCTCTTGTTGCTTGTATTTCATCTCGATTTGTCCGAACATATCGCATTTATTTTCTTAAATTCAAATCAGAGCCGAAGTGAGACACTGAGAAAACTGTTTTATTTAAACGAGTTAGATCTAAGCTATTATAATATGAACGAATTTAAACAAAATTAAAATGGGTAAGGGCATATCAGAACATACGTAAAGTAAGTTTCCTATGTTAAAAAAATAGTTGTCGCAAGTTAAGTAAAATAATTTTCCAGGGAAAAAAAATTCTCAACTTTTCAAACCAATTGGAAAAAGAAATTAGAGGGGAATTGGCGGGGGGGGGGGTGGGTGGTGGTTTGAGCGGAAACAGGTTGCATGTCATTTTAAAGCTTAGCATTTCGCAAACGTTGTTTAAAAAACTAGTCCAGTACGTGCTGGAATACGCAAGGTTCTGTTGTTTTCTTATTTATAGTTCTAATAAAATGTATCAGTATCTAGAATTTTTTCACCTTTTTCAAAGCCGTAGTCGGAAAATTGCAGGAGGATGCAACACGTTGTTTATAATTTTGAAGCTTAATCTTCTGCAAACAATGTTTAAAAATAAAAAAAATATGATCAATTAAACCTATATTTTATTTCAAAATATCAAATTAATGACTCACTCCACATGTTTGGGGGAAGGATATTAAAATTCTTTTCGGTCATCAGCGACTGACAGATATTCCAGCGAACAGGATGAAATTATAAATAAGGATTCCGCTTTTGCCATTGGCTACGGAACGCTAAAAATGGTGATGACGAAATGGAATTTTATGTAAAAAAATTATCCAATAATAAGCACATTCGACTGGACGAGTATGTTGATGTAATTAGAATTTCAGTAAAAATAAGTATGTTCGTAAATAATTGTGTACCAGTAATATTATAAAAATTAAATAGCTCATCGATTAAGATCGGACCTTGGCGTCCCGCTTTTAATGTTATTGTGGAGGTTCGCTATACCTAGCAACACTAGCTCTGCCATTACTCAGCGCGATAGAATGGTACTCTTCAACAAAACTATTATCACTGTTAATGTGAGTTACTGCTATCAAAGCACGACGCAGACGAACGATTTTGTATCTGGCGAGTCGGCGGCCGACAACTGACGACTTTGGTCGGTCAAGGTCGGTAGCACACTTCTTCCGACTTACTGCATAAGTCTGAGAAAAATTTTCCTTTTAATATTAAATCGTTTCCGAGTAATAAAGGTTATGTAATAAATTAATAAAAATGTAATTCTTTAATGGCTGGGCCGACTTAGAAACAGCAAAAGTATGTTGTTATTGTTCCTAAGACACATTTCTGAAAAATAATTGGAAGCGCAGTTACGACAACCTATTTTTCAGATTAAATTATTGTTTTATAACATTTGTGGATATTTTTAAGCATTGTACGAGTATCTTAATAAATTTTGAATATCCATCGACATTAAAAGAAAATTATGTGAATTTTTCATTATATTTTTTCATCGTTTCTTTTCAATTAGGTTATTTTCCTGGTATGATCACGATTTTTTTATATTTTGTTGGAATTGGGTCCTTCATATTTAAAATAATTGTAAAATATATTATTAAATTTTTCATTGCATTTTTAGTAAACGAAATTATAATTTTTGCAGAATTGAAATTTTATAGAAATTCCCCAACAAATGTTTGTCTGTATATCTGTTATTTTAACCTGTTTTAGGTGTGATTCAAAAACCAATATAACAATTTTGTGGGAAATGGTTTGTAACTTTATATAAAGTGTAATGTACATATTTAACATTATTTATCGGAAATTTATAAGCATAATTTAATTCAAATAAACCTAATCGATCAGACGATAAAGCAACTGTTCAATAACAACATGAAAAATTATTTTTATGTTTTATTAAAATAATCTGCAATTCGGTACCAGTTTTCCAATTTACAAAAAATCTCAACGCATTCATATTTTTGTAAATTTATTTAGATGTATATTGTATTGTCATCACACATACACAAGCTTTAATTAAATAAGATTATCGAAAAAATATCTGGAAGGCTAACCCCATTAAATAAATACAACGAACAAGCCGCTTCCCACTGCTGGCAAAAGTCCAAGCCTGCATAATAAAACTTTCCACACAACTAACTCTCCCTTTACCCTTTCGCTTGAACTTTTGTTTCCAATCGTTTGCTCATTTACAATAAAAATGGAGTATAAAAAAGACTAAGGAAAGGTGGGAAAATATTTAAGAAAAAGTCAAGGAAGCGAGCGGGCTCGGCAAAGTTTTCAACTTTGTCGTCATTCGCAGTCTTCGTCCGCGTTTAAGTATAACAAAAATTATTTAAACTGCTTACGTTAGAGTTTTCCAATGTTACCTAAAGAATTGGTAAACTTTATTCACTTTATTTTTATTCAGAACATGGGTGTTGTCATTAGTCTCACGAGAGTCAGAGATAGAGAAAATTCCGTCCAAAATATGTCATCCGAGTTAAAGTTAAGAAGGCGAGTGCTAAAAGAACTCACAACTTAGTATTATTTTAAGTAAAACAAAGGTAATAAACACATCAGCCAAACTTCCACACAAATTTATGTCCATAAAATTCAATCGTGTCGATAAAACAAAAACAATATTTGAATGAAAGATAAATTAAAAATAAAACGTTTTACGCTGCCATGGTTTCAGTACTATATTGAAAAAAAAACAAGCAAGTGAAAAGTTTGCCTATTATCAGACATATTATGTAGTGCTGAATTAAATACATTGAGATTATCGTTAAAGAGTTGAGAGTAACACATATAATCACTACTAATACATATCATATGACGTCTCTTTTGCGAAATATGAATGTACAGTATAACGCCCCTTCTCCTATCTTCTTCACTAACTTGGATTATTAAGTTAAAAAGGCACACAATAAGGCTAATCGTATGACTATCACATATATACTATGCAAAGCGATGATATATATATATATATATATATATATATATATATATACATATCTCATTGCTAGTACAGTACAGAGTGAGAAACAATGTTAATATTTATAAATAGTATTAGAAACATCATGCTATTTCCCACAGTTTTTAGTTTAAATACAAAACTTTTATATCGATGTAAACTTTTACCTATATGTGTGTACTTTGTCGATCGCTTAATTAAATTAATTTAACTCGTTTATTTCCATAAATGTGGCCTCTATATTCATAGAGATAATTTACCTCTAAACTACATGAACCTTTATTTTTAGCATTATCTTTTTTTTTTTGCTTCGCTTCTTGTGGAAATGCAGTGTATATTGAATTAGTTTTTATCTTAACTTTTTAAAGAAATTACTTATTAAATACAATCATGAAAAAATTATTTTGAAATACGTAATACCACTTACGATCGAATAATGATTTCAACAACACCCTCAACTTTGATGCCTTTCAGTTTGAAGGATAGTTTGCTAAATTCTCTTTAACGTAATTTATGGGGGTAAATTAAACTTTACGACTGTAAAAAATCAGCTTTATACCACTATTTAAGCGAAAGACAGACAACAATTTGTAACGAAAAAATAAATGATGGTTCAGGGTTACTTTTGCCTTTTAAAAAAACTTTGAAATGAATGATTGACCAAAAATATCGATAAGCAGATAGAAAGGTATAAAGAAAGTATTTAAAGCAGAAGGTTTTATAAAGAAGGGCCTAAAATTCAGGAGTTATTTAAAAATAAAATTTTAGGCAAACAGTACAAACACTCGAAGCATCAAGTGAGGGTGGTAAAAATACTTTCATTATTACAAATGTTTCTTATTAAAATGCAAAATTTAAAATCAATTTACTCAGGACAGTTTCTACGCTGTTAAAAGTAGTCATTATACTCGAGTACACTCAAAGCCAGAGTTATGTCCTCAACAATGGATATTATACTCTGTTTCTGCTTAATTGCTGTCGGCTACTGGAGATTACATTGAGACCTATTAGTTATAAATTACTTATCAGATCGAACAAAAAGTTCTTAGCCTAAGACATTTACAGGTGCGCTAAATGTTCTCCGACAGATCACTACTTAAGCGAGATTTAATTAGTAAATAAAGAAAGTTTGATGTCACTAGCTTCATTAATCTTGCAGTAATTGAACCAACAATAGCTGAGTTATCATGGAACCTATCGACACTGGAGTGTCGTGCAGTCACGATGTTTCTTGAAAAAAAGGGAGCATGGAAAGAGATTTTTGAAAATTATCTGAAGTTTACCGAAAATCTGTGTTATCATCTGTTATTACCGAATATTGGACATGTTTAGTTCAATAGAGTCGGGATTCCCTTGAGGCCGACTTCTGCCCGGGCGTCCAAACACGGCTGTAACTAAAGAAAATATTGCCGAAGTCAAGAAACTGATACTGGTAGTCTGCAGGATAAAAATGTGGCAGGTAGCAGCAATAAAGCAAAAATTGTAGATATTATATTTAACCATATATATGCACATGAGAAAAGTCATTATACTTTGGGTACAATTGATAATATAAATGTTTCAAACTATATACCACCAAGATTGAATTTTTAAAACATTTCAAACTAACTTGCATAGCAATAAAAAGTAAAAGAGTATCAAATTCCATATGCATTGAAAATTTACAGAATTTGGTATTCCATGAAGTAAGGCCATTTATGTTTTTATAATTATATTATTTCAATTTCGTAAGGATAATTAATACCACACAATGAGATTTTCAGCGAGAAAGCGGATGAAAAATAATATAAAACATGAAATAATAATTAATTTGACCTCAAATTTAATACCGAATATCCAACGTGTTCCAAAATCGAACAGGGTGTTTTACATGTAAACTATATGACCGAAAATAGACACGGCAATACATACAATCCAGGAGAGATCAAAGGGATAAAAATGGAGAGACTATGGAGACAGCATAGCGCGTGCCGAGTCTATAAAAAACACCAGCACCGAACGCGCACGCTACTAATCTGTCACCGACCGTCTATAGTAGTGAACGTTTTAAAGGTCCGTGTCTGCGCAATTCGCGACTGTATAGCGGCACAATGTTTAGGCCGGTCGCTCGAAGGTAGACGTCACATAGCTCGTGCAAAACATCACACCGTACACGCAAGTTAAAATCTGTAGTTGTCACAGTGTAACACAGTTAGAGCAAAGTTTTATAAGACTTGATAAAGATAAATATTTTCTTTAAAGAATAAAAATCCATAAGGACATTTTAGTTGAAGGAATTATGTTAAAAAACAAGCAGTGAGGAAAGTAAAAGTTCGCTCCTGATTGGAAAGACGATGGATGGTCTCAGAGAACTCGTATATATTTCTACCATTGCTTTGAAGTGATAGTAGCTAAAATAAAAACAAATGGTGACGAAAGTAGGTGACTTGATCTGCTTACGTCATTTTTAATAATTATTAACTTTAGCCGTATAATGAAATGATTCTAATATGAATAAAATAACCATGACTGCATTTGATATTTACTTTATACAAACATAACACACAAAATAAAATTAATTTGTTTAGCAGGCCGTAAATAAAGTACATTTGTATCAATGTCTGGTAATGCTTACAGTAAAATATTTATCCGCATCTGGAAGCAGTGTTTATTTGAAAAACAAAAACATTTTTCGAAGGTGATATCTGTTAAGAAGAAGAACAAATAGATTTCTTCCTTTAAGGACGAATTGCAATTTCTATATCCATATATACCTACCACTATATACCTACCACTAAGAAAAATATATAATGAATTTTATATAAAACAAACTAATATTAGATTAACTCAACAAAATAGTGCCTTTGTATTTGGTGTGACCATATACTAAAAACGTGGCCTATTTCATCGAATACCGAATAATTAACGGCCATTAGTAGCAAATTGAGCAAACTGCCGTTTCAGTACTGAACTAGTGATAAATGTATTGAATGTAAATTTTAAAAATAATTAATTCTGTAATTTACTTACAAGCTTTTCGAAAAGCAAGGAAATTTAAAAGCATTTTCAAAATTTCTCGTTTATACGCTGTTACCGATTTCCAATAGCTGATAATTTAAAGGTCGAATTACCATTTGTTTAAAGTACGCATTACGTTAAAGATTTTCATTACACCATTTTACATGAAAAAAACAGAGCAACATAATACTCGCTGAAAGTTTTCATATATAATACTCAGCGGCATATTAATACATCTCAAATTTGCTTTAACAATAGTATTATAACTGTATCAAATTCGGTATTCATAGAAAGCTTTCCCTAATCAATATTCACGAAACTCAGCATATTCCCGGAGAGTATTCATTTATATTCTAATATATTCTTCAATAACCAAAATGAAAATTAAAGTAACCCTCGGTTAGACGAATATTTTCAATTACCTTATTTAAATTTCATGAGGGAGCTCGATAGCAAACAATAAAAGTTTCAGTAAAATGGAAAGTAACTGAAAAATAATGTAAACAGTTGTTTTATAAATATATAATAATTCCATAAGATATTCCAATAAGCAAGTATATTAAAATTGAATTAGTAGATCTTAAATTCGTGTGTGTTTAAAAATGGACAAATAATTTATGGACATAATATAAAATTCTGTGTTAATATCCGAATGAAAACACAGCAGCGTCTGAAGGTTGTTCTTATCATTGGACCTCATTCGCGGCTTTATTTCAATCATAAAATTACACATTAAATATTTCATTTGCCATTTCGTAATTCCAATCGTATATTAGAAAGTTGATTATATTTTTAGTTGTCAATGAAATATGTGTCTATTAAGTTTTTTTTCAATTCTGATCAATCGAAGCATACTGGTTATCCTCTTCTGGAATTTTAGCAAAAATTGATTTTGAAGTTAGTTTTTACCACCTTTTTGGTGGATGACACTGATATAGAGCGGTCAGACCACAACTATGAGTTTCTTATATCTTATATTATATATAGGACACAATTTTCTTGGATGCGTAATTCAGCTACTTTAATGAACATTGATGACTTTAATCTTCGAGTATATTAAAAATGATGAGAAAATGCACGCATTGTCCTGCGTTTCCAGGTGGTCACATTAAAATTAAATTGACGTACAATTAAAATTCGTTGTTACGCCCACTTTACGCAAATTACCCATAATTACTTCGAGAGGGCCAGACTCTGCCGCTAGCGCACGTATAGCTAAGTTAAGTCATAATTTCAAGTTGTAAGTTAAACCAATCATTATTTGAGAGATGTAACCAAATGCTAGTACCAGTATTGTCTAATTTTTTCAAACCAATGACTAAAAATTAATGCAGAAGGATCATGTCCATTATAGTAAACCTCTCTAATGAGCTTCAGCTCAATGACGTGTAAAGACGTTTTTTTCGTCCTATTTTGTAAAAAAAAATGTTACATACTAATTGAGATCTCCAAATGAAGCATATATTTCTGAAATTTAATTTACCTAGATGCAAAACTACAAAAATTATAACGATAAGACCGATAGAGACAAACAGATTAAAGAACGGACATGATGAAACTTCCAGGATTCCATTCTGATATTTGGCTACAGAACTATTAAAACTGTAAATGGAATTTTATAAAAGGAATTTTATTTTAAAAAATATCTATCCAATGATAAACAGCTCGAGTGGATAAGGAAAAAGATTTTTGACAACCTTTAGTTTACTATTTTTCCAAATATTTTGTGTATTGATTTAAATCTCCATTTTTCCAAGTACATGCTTCAGCATATGCCTGCTAAAATTTATACAAATAAATCTGAAACTGTTCACACTGTGAGGTCGTGACAGATGAAATTACAAGGTTTTTTTGTTTCATTATGCGATCCTAAAATAAATATCATTCAATAGAAATCGAGAACATGAAATAATGCGTATAATAACAACTAGCGTGACCCGTGCGAAGTCTTCGCATTATTATTTATTCCATTATGAAGCTCAGATGACAGATCAAACAAATATTTTACTAAAATTGACATATAGAGGCGCAAGTATCAAAAGCATTGAGCTAAAGCGCCACTTTATTTATACGTGAGTGGATTTGAAATTAAACAAAAATTTTACCGACCGTCAATCATATTGACGTTGAGCCGTTAGATGGCAGCATTGCTGTTTTGTGTATATAATTTTAATAATTAATTAATTTGCAAAAACAATAGCAATAATACATTTTTTAGTTGTGGATGCCGGTAGAGCAAGCAATTATCTATAAAATGATATATAATTTATGTGGATTAGTTGTGAGGTTTTTTCTAAAAAGGGAGTGTAACATCTTAACCTTAGCGTATTAATATATATGATGATGATACAAAAACTTTCGTTTTTACTTATTAAGTTTTACCTTATTAAGTTTTAATCTAATTACATATAAGTCCAATAAAAGCATGTAATACATCGATAGCATTAAAGAAAAATAGCTTATCGATTCAAAGCATCCTATTGGTTTTCTGCTTTTAATTTTGTTATGGAGGATCACGATACCTAGCAACAATAGCTCTGGTGTTATTCAGCGGTATAAATGGGAACATTTTAATAAAACAATCTTTATTGCTAATATTAGCTAATACTTTTAACGCGTAGTGCAGATAAACGCCTTTGGATATGTGGTGAGTCGATGGCCGACAACTGCCAACTATTGTCGGAGGTCTGCGCGTATGTGTAAGTGGATCATGACCTATTTACCGTTCAAGTCAAGATGCATGTATCGCTAATAAAATTTCTGCTACCTCATTTTGCGCATGTTAAGTTGTAAACAGAGAACATATTTTATTTATAGACTTTTCCCCGACAACGCGTTTTAACTCGTCGAGTCGGTCAGAGTCGCTCGGATTTCTTTACAGGATCAATTGTTGGGAAATATGTACGTTAAAATATTCAATATCGTATGCTCTATTTTATTCAATATGTAAAGTTACCAAACGCAAGTCAAACTTGCACGATTAATATTCCGTGCAGACATCTAGGCATACGTGGAGTTGTATCAAGCGTGTGTGACGGGCGCGTTTTTGGGTATGTAATATTGCTATCAACCGTTATGAAAAACGTTTTTATAATTGAAAAATAATAAAAATATGAAAATAACTCTTACATTTTTTTATATATTTTAGTAGGAGGAATTCAAGCCAATAATTATTTTCCATTAATACTTTGATTGTACCTTAAATAATAATTTTTTTTATAAATAACATTGCACGTGATGGGTAGAAGAAAATTTTGTCATAAACCTCATTAATAATATTTCTGATTTCTTTACAATTTTTTTAACTGATGGTTTCTGAATCACGAGGAGTTTCCACAAAAAGATTTCTTATACTTTTATTTGATACTCAAAGTTGCTTGAAAAAAAAAATAATTTCCGCCCCAAAACGAAAACGCAATTTTCTTTATGTAACTTCTGTAATTGGGCCACTAATTAGTAAAATCATGCCAAATTTTTATTTTCAAAATCAATTGAATAATATCTACGACAGACATAAAAAAAATCGCCTGCACTTAAGACTTTGAATTCTATGTTGCATTTTACTTTGACTTTAGTGTTGTCCTTGCGAGTCAAATAACTTGTTAAACTTTTAATAGATACACAAGCACCATTACTGCACTGATCAAACGCGATATTAATAAGAATACATATCACGGGTTTACCAAAAGTCTATTGAGGCTATAAAGGCGAAGGTGAATTATGCTCGTAGAACTACGTTGTAAAATAAAACAGTTGAGGAAATGCATATTCATCGACCTTTTAAATTAGGTGGCTAATATTTTCTCTGCATTATGACTTTGAAAGCTTTGTATAGAGTAATCATTTCGTCGAAGTTTTAGAAGTTCATTGTTTTAAAACTGCCTTTGACATATTTAGGAAAGCTCCAAAATGAAATTCCCTGGAGAATCGTAGCTACTAAAATACTTTTAAAACAAACTACATTTTTTAACATTTCCACATTTGATATTCGTTAATTTTAAATACACATTTGATATTCGTTAATTTTAAAAAATAAGTGTTGCAAAAATAGATGTCTGGATCCTTTTTTCTGTGTATATGTTGGTAAGTAAATCTATGAATAATTGTATATTTGTTGGTAAGTACATGTTAAAAGTAAAGATCTCAAAATAGCCATTAATAACAAAATGTAACTTTAGTTGGAAGATAGATACATGTATCATAGTGCATGTTGTCTTATGCTATAATCTAAATATAATAAAAGTGTGGGGTAAATTGTAAGTAACATTTTTGGTAAGCATGATAGTAATAAATAACAGGATAAATTACATTTTCAAGAAGCATCGATGAACAAACACTATACTGATCGATATAATTGAATACAAAAGAAAATAACCTAGTGTGAAATGGATAGAAATATTTTTTCCTAAAAGACAAGCATGAACGTATTTTTTTTTATCATTTGTAATTTCATTTTATTGTTGGGTTTATAAAATATTAATAATTACGCGCCACGAATTCTCCCTAACGTTTTGCCTTCACTGTTCGTACAGTTTACGTTAGTAGTAGCAGCAGTTTATTTTAAAATTATAATATTTGAAAGACACTAATAAGATTTTTCCTGAAAGGAATACGTTATGACGTATTAGATGACTAACCAACAACAATGTTGAAAGTTAGTAGAAAATCTTTCGAAGTATTTTTAGGAAATATAAATTGAAATTAATTTGTTCTATGTAAATAACGAAACTTATTAGAGACACCCGAATACAACATTTAACTTAAGTCTATCCAACAATTTAAGAATTAGAATGTATGGTGGGTGTAAAAATCTTTATAAAGACATTTTTCAATTTGAATTTTCATTTCCTCTTAACGATTTGGAATCGATTACAGACACAAAATCATGACTTAGATTTTTTGGGCTCTTACAATACATCCTTCTCTCCATCTGTCGCTTGAAAATAATAGATGGGCTACCTTCCTTAAATTCCATTAATTTAAGCTATCTTTGCTCACTTCACATACATACATATAACTATAGACTCTCTTCTGTATCCATCGCACGGAAGTGCTTTCGTTACACTTGTGACTAATAAAAGCCTCATCACCTCGTAATGTCCTCGCTTTTAAATTTTCCACCTCGAAGATTACATCATTAACTCAAATAATCTTCATCAAATATATATTGCGTATATCTCATTACGGTAATAATGGCGTAATACTAGTTGCGAAATGTCAGTTAGACGTATTAAGCCGTGGGGCGCCGAGTTTAAACTGTAGCGCAACAACTGACATGTTTGTGACATATTTTACTGTATCGTCATATACTGTAGCACATCCACACTATGTTAGAATGAGTAACCTTCCTCTGCGTACAAAGCGATGACATCGTTTTTTAAAGTCTTTGGCGAAAAAATGAAAGTTTGCATTTCATTTTATAATAAAGACTTCTGTTTAAATCGTCTAGGAAACATTTTTATTTATTGTTTGAAAAAATAATACAATATAATTATATAGTATTTTGAAAGCAGTTTACAATTTCCAGAGTCTCATTTCCATTGAAGTTATGTATCCACTCATAAATACTCAATAATATTTATTATAGCACTTGATGTCTTTTAGAGTTTGCTTCAGGGAATAATAATCTTAAAATCAAAGTGCATTGACCTGACTAGAATTTACTTAAAGACTGTAGCCGGATTAAGTACTTATTGAGAAAAAAAATAAGATAAATAAATATTTGAGAAAAAAATAAGAAGCGCAGTTACGATATAGGTATTAAAAATATGTGAATTTATTTATTTTTTTTTAAATTTCGTTATTTCTTAGGGCAGTCATGTATTTTTTTTATAACATTTGTGGAAACATTTTTTAAACAATGTATATTTTTTGACATTACTACATTTTGAACACCTATCTTACTTGTACTTTAGTAAAATTAAAAAAATGTTTTTAATTTTTATTACACTATTGCCGTAATGAAGGAACAATTTTGCAATCATAAATGCTCATAAAACGAATCTAAGAAATTCTTGTAAAAGATACTAATGAACACTCGTTAAAACAAAAACTTTTAAGCGGCACACCCGATTTGTGTCTTTAAGACGCTTACGCTTACGCTACTTTCATGTTTAAACTTTTTTAACTTTTTTGTAAATGTTCAAGACTTACTTAGGAAAAATTAAAGCGTAAAGTAATGAAAACCTTAAAAATACCTGTATTTTTTATTTCTTTTAAATTAGGTTATTTTCATAAAGCAATCATGAATTTTTTAACATTGTTGGGATAGGTGCTTAGTATTAAAAAAATATATATATGAAACATATTTTTAATTTTTTATTGCATTGTTTTTTATTGCACTGCTGATAAAACTATAGTTATTTTAGATCTCATATTCGATATAAAGTAAAAATAGTTTTGAAATGTACTCAATGAATACATAACCGCCTCTTTGTTACTTTAACCTATTTTAGGTGTGACTCAGAAATCATTATAAAAATTGTGCGGAAGTTGATTTTCAACTTTTTTATAAAGTGTAATGTACATACATAACATTATTTTTTGGAAATTTATACGCTTAATTTAATCCAAATAAAAAGTTAATTAATAAGAAGATGAAATAATTTTTCAAAGGCGATAGGAGAAATTACTTTTACGACTTTAATAAAAGAATCATGCAATTCGATAGAAGTTTTTGAACTCACAATAAATCTCAACGGATTGATATTCTTTTAAATTTATTTTTACGTATATTGTACTATTATTAACTTGCACAACTATAATTAAACAGTGTTCCTAACACAAAAAATCCACAGGGTTAAACATTATGTAAAAACAATAAACAAACGGTTTTACATCGCTGGCAAAAATGCAAAGTCAACAGCATAAAACTTTCCATCTAGCAAACTTTCCCTTCATTCCTGCGCTTAAACTTTTATTCCCAATTATTTGCTCCTTTGTATTCGAGATAGAGTATAAAAAAGGTTGTGAAAAGAAGAAAAATATTCTAGGAAAAGTCAAGAAAGCGGGCGGGGCCCGCCAAAGATTTCAACTTTGTCGCCGTTCGTCCGCATTTAAGTACAACTAAAGTCATTTAAACTACTTACTTTAGAGTTTTCCAATATTTTGTGTATAATTTTTAAACTTTATTTACTTTATTTACGCTTAAAATATGATTAGCGTCGCGAGAATCAGAGATAGAGAAAATGCTACATAAACGTGTCAACCGAGTTAAAGTTAAGTGGGCGAGTGCCGAAAGAACAATCAGCTTAGTATTATTTTAAGTAAATCAAATGTAACAAACATATTGGTTTCCTGTCATATTTCTAAACAAGTTTTTTTTTCATGATTCTTCGTCGCGTAGACAATGAAAATGATATTTGAAAGAAATATGAGTTAAAAATAAAATACTTTAAGCTGAAATGGTTTCAGTATAGTACTGAAAAAAAAAACAAGCAAATGTAAAATGACACGCACCTGTAAGTTTCCCTATTATCAGACATATTATGTAGTACCGAATTAAAACATTGAGATTATCGTTGAAGAGTTCTTCCATTAGTAATACATATAATATGATGTCTCTTTTGCGGGACATAAATGTACAATATAACACCACCTCCCCTATCTTTTTAACCATTATCATCAGATCATTAAAATAACTGAATTTTATTAAAATGATACTCCAATACAAATATTACTTCATTAAGTAGAATTATTAAGTGAAAAAGGCACACAATCAGGTTAATTGCGGTATGATTTTGAATTATTTACTAGACAATGCAAGTGTGAAATAATATTAATATTTATCAACAATATTATAAATTCTAAGCTACTTCTAGCAATTTTAACATGAATTTTTAAATCAGTTTTTATCCTAAATTTTAAAGAAATCACTTATTAAATAGAATCATAAAAAAATTATTTTGAAACAAGTAATACCACACATCATTGAGTAATGATTTCAACATCCTTAACTTTGCTTCTCAGTTTGGAGAATAATTTACTAAATTTTCTTTAACGTGATACCTGGGGTTAATTAAACTTTACGACTGTAAAAAAATCAGCTTTTATTATGTAAGCTATGTAACTAACATACAGGTAGAAGAATTGTTCAGGGTTACTTTTGCCTTTTAAAAAAACCTAAAATTAATGGTTGACTAAAAATATCGATAAGCAGATAGAAAGTTATAAGAAAAATACATCAAACGGAACGTTTCATAAAGAAGAGGCAAAATTTGGGAGCTATTTAAAAATATAAGTTTAGGCTAACACCACAAACATTTGAAGTGTCATGTAAGGGTGGTAAAATATTTTCAATATTACATTTTCTTATTAAAATATAACACTAAAATGCAACACTTAAAATCTATTTACCAGGAGAATTTCTATGCTCTTTGAAGCACCTGTTACACTCGAGATCATTCAAAGCCAGATTTATGTCCTTAACAGTGGATATTATACTCTGTTCCTGCTCATTTGCTGTCAGCTACCAGATATTACATTTAAGTATTTACACCAGAACAAATTTTCTCTAACAGATCACTACTTAAGCTTGATTTAATTAGTATATAAAGAAAGTTTAATGTCACTATCCTTGGTGTAATTCATTATGCTTTTGAACCAACAACAACACCATGTCTGATTTATCGTCGAATCTATCAAAATTGAAGTATCGCGCAGTAACTGTGCTCCTTGTAAAAAAGGGTACTTACATTTTATCAAAATTTCTCTCGCTGCCTTGAAAGAAATTTTGGAAAAAATATCTGAAGTTTACGGGAAATCTGTGTCATCGTCTGTAATGTTCAAATATAGGACACGTTTGTTTCAATAGAATAGGTATTTCCTCGAGGCCGACCCTTGCTCGGGCCAAACACGACTGTGACTAAAAATATATTGCCAAAGTCAAGAAACTGATATTGGAGGACCGCAGGATAAAAATGCGGCAGGTGGCAGAGTATTTAGACAGCAGTAAAGCAAAAACTGGAGATATTTTATTTAATCCATCCAACTCCATGCATACTGACTTTTCTTATGTGCATATGGCACATAAGAAAAGTCAGTATGCATGGAGTGCCAAAAATATTCACACCTTTGGCCACACGACGGTGAGTTCAGATTTCAGTTGAGTTTTTGGAAAATTATTACTTATTATATATATTCACATTACATTGTTTATAAATAAAAGAGTAAAAGAAAAAAATACAACCTGTCTCAAACTTTATATCACATTAAGATTGAAATGATAAAATGCGTCAAACTAGCTTCCACAGCAGTGTTAAAATAGTATCAAATTTAATATGCATTGAGAATTTCAAAAATTCAATATATCTATGAAGTAAGGCCATTTATGTTTTTATAACAATAATATTTTAATTTTGTAAGGCCAATTAATACCAAACAATTAGATTTTCAACAAAGTAGAAAGTGGATGAAAAATAATATAAAAACATGTAATTTAAAATAACTTATTAAAAATTAGTATTTTAGAGAGTAAATCGAATATCGAAAATCTGACATGGGCCCAAAACCGAACACGCTGTTTTATATTTAAACTATGTAGCCAAAAATAGAGAGGCAATACATAAAAATTGAGACAGAGCAAAGGAATAAAAATGAAGAGACGATGAAGGAGACAGCGTAGCGCATGCCGAGTCTATAAATACATCAGCACCGAATGCACTCGCTACTAATCAGCCACCGTCGATCGACCGAATGTTTTAAAGCTTTATGTCTGCACAATTCGCGGCTGGATGGCGGCGCTTGCTTAGGCCGGCCGCTCGAAGGTAGACATCGTATGGTTCGTACAAAACATCGCATCGTACATGCAAGTGTACGATGTCATACTTTGTGATGATTTATGATTTTCGAATAATGACGAAATAGTGACAAAAGCAGGCTACTTTATCTGCTTGGATCATCTCTAGTAATTATTAATTTTAGCGGCGTACTGAAATATTTTTAAGACCAGTAACACTGTCATGATTGAACTTGATACTTACTTCACACATACATAGAAACATACAAAGTGAAATCCATTTGTTTAGTAGCCAGTAAATAAAGTACATTTGTTACAATGTCTGGCAAACTGGCAGTAAAATATTTATGCGCATCTGGTAGCAGGGTTTATTTGAAAACAGAAACGACCCATCGCATGGAAGTGATTTCGTTACACTTGTGACTAATAAAAGCCTCATTACCTCGTAATGTCCTCGCTTTGAAATTTTCTACCACGAAGATTACATCACTAACTCAAATAATCCGCACCAAATATATATTGTGCATATCTCATTACGGTAATAATGGCGTAATGCTAGATGCGAATTGTCAGTTAGATGTATTAAGTCGTGGGGTACCGAGTTTAAACTATAGCGTAAAAACTGACATGTTTGTTAACATATTTTACTGTATTATAATATACTGTAGCATATCCACATATGTTAGAATGAATAACCTTCCTCTGCATACAAAGCGATGACATCGTTTTTGAAAATCTTTGGCGAACAAACTTTAATTTAATTTTACAATAAAGGCTTCTTTTTAAATCGTCTAGGAAACATCCTTATTTATTGTTTGAAAAAAAGAATACAATTATACAGTATTTTGAAGACAGTTTACCATTTCCGAATCTCATTTCCATTGAAGTTATGTATCCAGTCATAAATACTTAATAATCCTCATGATAGCACTGGATGTATTTTAGAGTTTGCTTCAGGGAATAATAATCTTAAAATCAAAGTGCATTGACCTGACTAGAATTTACTAGAACACACTATTGTCGTAATGAAGGAACAATATTGCAATTATTAATCCTTATAAGACGAAGCTAAGAAATGCTTGTAAAAGATACTAATGAACGCTAATAAAAACAAAAACTTTTAAGCGGCTCAACCGATTTGTGTCTTTAAGACGCTTGAGCTTACGCCACTTTTACGTTTAAACTTTTTTGCAATCATTTAAGACTTACAAAAAATTTAAGTGCAAAGTTACAAAAACCTTAAACATACGTGTATTTTTTATTTCTTTTAAATCAAGTTATTTTCAATTACATATTTTAAATTTTTAATTGATAAAAAATTTATTTTAAATTTTTTATTGCTTTGTTTTTTATTGCACTGCTGATAAGACTATAATTATTTTAGAACTTATATTCTATATAAAGTAAAAATAGTTTTGAAATGTACTCAATGAATACATAACCGCCTCTTTGTTACTTTAGCCTATTTTAGGTGTGACTCAGAAATCATTATAAAAATTGTGCGAAAGTTGATTTGCAACTTTGTTATAAAGTGTAATGTACATACATAACATTATTTGTCGGAAAGTTACGCGCTTAATTTAATCCAAATAAAAAGTTAATTGACAAGAAGATGAAATAAGCTTTCAAAGACGGTAGGAGAAATTACTTTTGCGACTTTAATAAACGAATCATGCGATTCGGTAGAAGTTTTTGAACTCAGAATAAATCTCAATGGATTGATATTCTTTTAAATTTATTCTTATGTATATTGTACTGTTATTCTTTTAAATTTATTCTTATGTATATTGTACTGTTATTCTTTTAAATTTATTCTTATGTATATTGTACTGTTATTCTTTTAAATTTATTCTTATGTATATTGTACTGTTATTCTTTTAAATTTATTCTTATGTATATTGTACTGTCATTAACTTGCAAAAACTTTAATTAATCAGTGTCACTGATAAACATTCGCAAGGCTAAACATTAAGTAAAAACAATAAACAAACGGTTTTCCATCGCTGGCAAAAATGCAGAGCTTATAGCATTATACTTTCCATCTAGCAAACTTACCCTTCATCCCTTCGCTTAAACTTTTATTCCCAAACGTTTGCTCAATTTTATTCGAGATAGAGTATAAAAAAGGTTGCGAAAAGGAGAAAAATATTCAACGAAAAGTCAAGGAACCGGACGGGCTCGGCAGAGATTTCAACTTTGTCCTCATTCGCAAAGACTTCGTCCGCATTTAAGTACAACTAAAGTTATTTAAACTATTTACTTTAGAGTTTTCCAATAATATGTGAGCAAAGTTTGAAACTTTATTTACTTTATTCGCGCTCAAAATATCATTATTGTCGCGAAAATCAGAGAAAGAGAAAATGCTACATAAAACGTGTCAACCGAGTTAAAGTTAAGTGGGCGAGTGCCGAAAGAATAAACAGTTTTTTTCATGATATTCAATCGTTGTGTAGACAAAACGAAAATGATATTTGAAAGAAATAAAATACATTACGCTAAAATGGTTTCAGTATAATATTAAAAAAAAAACAAGCAAGTGCAAAATGACACGCACGTCCAAGTTTCCCTATTATCAAACATATTATGTTGCCCCAATTGAAGATTCCCTCGTGGCCGATCCTTGCTCGGGCCAAACACGACTGTAACTAAAAAAATATTGCCGAAGTTAAAAAACTGATTTTGGAGGGCCGTAGGACAAAATTGTGGTAGGTAGCAGAGAATTTGTGCATCAATAAACCAAAAATTGGAGATGTTTTATTTAATCATATGCACATAAGAAAAGTCAATATGCATTGGCTGTAAAAAGTACTCACGAATTCAGATTAAGCTGCGTTTTCGGAAAATTATTACTTATTTTTAAAAATAATCCATCATAATTATCCAAAACATTATATTATTATAATTTTATTTATATAACAATAATTTATTAGTTTTTGGTTAATTATGATCTCTTTTTACAATTTTTTTTCTGACTTCCGAGTTGTTGGATAATGTAATTTTATTGGCAAACCTTTATAAAGTACATATTACTGACTCATAGTTTTCTAATCGTGATATATCGGATTGAAAGTGACGTTACTCGCCGTTGCTTCAGAAATATTTACATTATATTATTAATAAACAAAAGGGAAATATAAACTTGATATAATACCTGTTTCAAACTTTATATCACATAAAATTGAAATTTTAAAATGTGTTAAACTAGCTTGGATATAAAATTTAAAAAATTCAGTAAATGTATCATGTTAGGCTATTTATGTTTTTATAATCATAATATTTTAATTTTGTAAGACAAATTAATACCAAACAAAGATATTCTCATCAAAGTAGAAAGGGGCTGAAAAATAATGTAAAACATGTAATTTAAAATAATTTAGTAAAAATTAATATATTTGGCCGTAAATCGAATACCGAATATCGGAAGTGGGTCCCAAACTGAACACGCTATTTATATGGTAGTAAAATATTTGTCCGCGTCTGGAAGCAGTGTTTGAGAAAAACAGATTTCTTCCTTTAAGGAAGAATTGAATTTTTTATATTACAACCTATCGCTAAGAAAAATGTAATTAATTTCGGATCAAACAAATTAATATTAGATAAATATGGGTATTCGATAACATAGTGCTTTTATATTCCGAGCGACCGCATACTAAAAACGTGGCCTATTTTATCCAATACCGAATAATTACCGGAAAATAGCAGCAATTCGAATGAGCTGCCGTTTGAGTACTGAAATAATGGTAAATATATTGGAAATCAATTTTTAAAATAAGGAATTCTGCCATTTAGTTACAAGCTTTTCGTTAAAATTAACATCTTCTTGACTTTATAAACAATCCATTTTTGCAAGGCGTTAGGAAAAATTAAGCAAGCCCAATAAGTAAATTTGAAAGGATTTTCAAAATTTCTCGTTTATGCACTACTCACCGAACCTCAGTAGCTGACAATTCTAAGGTCGAATTACCATTTGTTTTGAAGTACGCTTAACGTTAAAGATTTTCATTACACCATATTTACGTGAAAAACAGAGCAATATAACACTAGCTGAAAGTTTTCATATCATATCCTCAGCGACATATTATTTATACATACTAAGTTGGTTTTAACAACAGTATTATAACTATCAAATTCGGTATGCAGATAGCTTTCCCTAATCAATATTTACAAAACTCAGTATATTCCCGGAGAGTATTCATTTATATTCTAATATATTCTTCACTCAATAACAAAAATGAAAATTAAAATAACCCTGAGTTAGACGAGTATTTTCAATTACCTTATTTAAATTTCATGAGGGGGCGCGATACCAAACAATGAGAGTTTCGGCAAAGTGGAAAGTAACTGAAAAATAAGGTAAAGCACTGTTTTATAAATATATAACAATTTAAGATATTCCAACAAGCAAATATATTATCATATTAACATATTTGCTTATTTATAATGAATTAGTAGATCTTAAGTTAGTCTGTGCTTAAAAATGGTAAAATAATTTATGGGCATAATACAAAATTCTATCTTAACATCAAAGTGAAAACATGGCATCGTCTAAAGGTTGTTCTTGTTATTGGAGATTTCATTCAAGGCATTAATTGAATCTTAAAATTACATAATAAATATTTCATTTGTCATTTCGTAATTCCAATGGTATATTAGAAAGTGGATTATGTAATTACGAATATTTTTGGGGTAGTTTTTACCACCTCTTGACAAATTTGTTTTCCAGCAATAATTTTTTGAATTTTGGAAAGAATAGTATTCGATGAATTTACAGTGATTAACACTGACATAGGGCAATTACACCATGACTAAGAGTTTATTTTATAGTATATTCATTTATTTATCACCTTTTATGTATATTACATATGGCGGACTTATTTTTACATGATCAATATCTTCCAGTCAACCTTAACAATTGGTATTGAAATTTAGTTGGTAGACTGTAAGAGATTTTACAACGAAAATTCTTTGCAGTACATTAGACAAAAAAATTTAAAAAAATACAAAAGTATAAGTAATATAAACTATTGACATGATTTGGGATGGGAAAGACAGGAAAAGACAAGGGCGCAAAGGAAAAGGTCTCAGGAGAGGCAGGACTTTTTCATTCGATCTTTGAAAATATTTAGGGACGTGATTTCCTGATGTCAGGATCCATGTGATTTCAAATGTTTACTGCTTGGACAGTGAAGGATTTTTCGTAAATCGTAGTGGTATATTTAGGAATAACTAAACTTTGAAGTAAGTGAAGTTTCAGATCGTAGCGCAATGCCGTGAGCAGACAAATCTGTAAATTTGCCACTAAGATAATTTGGGCTATGAGGACTTTTTAATATATTAAAAAGAAGTGTAAGTACGTGAAGTCGGCGTCGATCACGGATCTTCTGCCATTTGAGAAGTGACCTGTATTCAGAAATATGATCATATTTCCTGAGGCCGAAAACATACCGGATGCATAAATTTTGAAGACGTTCCAACTTGTACGAATATTTTTCATTAAGATCAGAATAGCACACATCTCCATAATCAATTAATGGTAATAAGAGTGTTTGACAAAGGTAGATTTTCGTTTTAGTTGGTAGACAATTTTGAAGACGCTGCAAAGATTGTATCCTGTTGAAAATACGACGACTAACATCATTTACTTGAGATCACCAATTAATATTTTGATCGATCAGTACGACCAGGTTTTCAATAGTTGACATATATAGTATTATTGTACTATTTAGCACTAATTTCGGTAAACTAGGTAGATTTAATTTAGATTTCAGTTTTTGGCTACCAATGATGATAGCTTGTAACTTACTTGGGTTAATCAAAAGACCCATTTCATGAGCACACTGACCAATTGAAGCGAGATCTCGATTAAGAATATCGATGGTTTTTGATAAGGAACGCAGGTTCGAGTGCGCATAGATTGTAGGTTATCATGTTATAGGTTATCAGCATAGAGATGATAATTGCTACAAATATTTCTAATCACATCATCAATCAATATCCTTGAGGTATACGTATGACGGTATGACGTAACACATTGTCTGCGTCCATGGAGATATGAACTAAATCACTCAAGTGAATGTTGGGATATATTAAGATATTTCAAGCGGGCAGGA
This sequence comes from Druceiella hillmani, assembly GCA_039881145.1. NCBI lineage: Eukaryota > Metazoa > Arthropoda > Insecta > Lepidoptera > Hepialidae > Druceiella > Druceiella hillmani. Next base: position 356,555 of record JAYKKI010000101.1, read on the forward strand.
AGAATATCAAAGTCAATAGAGTTCAACGCACTGCTGAAATCAAGAAGCACAAGGACAGTGAATTGTGTATTATCCATAGCTAAGCGTATATCATCAGTAACCTTAATACTATGTTTGGAACATGATTTTCTTGGCCACGTCATTCAGTTATTTCAATGATCAGTTATTTCAATGATTTAATATTTGGGTCTAATAAAAAAAAAGAAAATGCATCCATTGACGTAGGTTTCTTGTTAGTCCTGTAAAAATATATATCCATTTAAGATTATTTAATTCGACCATATCACACAAATTGCTTACAATTACTTCTACAAGCCAGACTACCGCTAGCTCACATTTAGCTAAGTTAAGTTATAGTTTCAATTTACAAGTTAAAAGTAATCATATTATTTGAGAAATGTAATCAAATGCTTGTACCAGCATTTTCTCATTTTTTCAAATCGATGGTTAAAAATTAGAGCAGAAGGGCCGTGTCCATTATAGAATACCTCTCTAATGATCCTCAACTCTATGACGTGTAAAGGCATTTTTTGTATTCCTATTTTACATATATGTCTCCCTCTCTAATAAAAAAATGTTCGTTTTTCACTACATATATACATAGGATTCCGTTTTGCTATTTGTCAAGAGAACTTTTAAAATTGTTAATGGAATTTTATAAAAGGAATTTAATTTTGAAAACTATACATGCAATAATAGTCAACTCGGCTAGAAGCATTTTATACATTTGATAACGGACGTGATATAATTAATCTAATTACATGTAAGTCCAATAAAAGCATATAAGTATGTACTCGCAAATAATTATTCACTAGCAATAATACATTAATGATATTAAGGAAAAATAGCTTATTGATTCAGAGCATCCGATTGGTTTCTCGCCTCTAATATTGTTATGGAGGATCGCGATGCCTAGAAACACTAGCTCTGCCATTACTCAGTGGTATAAAGTGGAACTTTTCATTAAAACAATATTTATTGCCAATATGAGTTAATACTATTAACGTGCAGCGCAGATAAGATTTAGGTAAGTAGTGAATCGACGGCTGGCAGCTGCCGTCTTTTGTTAGAGGTCTGTGCCGATTCTCCACCTACTTACCGCACATCATACATTTCTGTCATATCCTTTAGCGAGTGTTAAATTGTATATACAGGACATATTTTCTTTATATACTTTTATCCGGCAGCGCGTTTTAACTCTTCTGATCAGGCAGAGTTGCTTCGGTTTGTTTCTAGGACCAATTTTTGTGGCACGTGTACGTTAAGATATTCTGTATTGTATGCTCTGTTTTATTCAATATGTAAAATTACCAAACGCAAGTCAAATTTGCACGATTAGTATTCCATGCAGAGCTTTAAGCATTTACGGAATTGTACCAGGCGTGTGCGTTTCAAACATTATCTTAAACGTTTTAATAGTATACCGTTACATTATTATTGTATATTTCGATAGGAGAAATTTAAGCAAACAATTATTCCACTGCCGTTAACACTTTGATCGTAAATTAAATAATTAATTTTTTTTATAAAAAATATTGCATATAATAATTAGAAGATAATTTTGTCATAAACCTCATCACTAATATTTCTGATTATTTTGAAATTTTTTTGACGACAGTTTTCTTAATCACACGGAGAATATTTGAGATACATTAAGAATTTCAATGAAAATTTTTCATATACTTTTAAATATCTAAATATATTATTTCTAAAAGATCTCGAAAGGCTCGATCTCTTTAACTACTGCACCAAAAAAAATACCCACTTAAAGCTTATGTTTTCTACTTTGGGCAAAAAATTCGAAAAAAATATTTTTGTTGATAAAAAAATTAATTTTTATACCAACTGACATCAGCGCCATCTGTGGGCGACACATCAAATATCTTAGCCAAATTGCATACTTGGAACACGCTAGATGGCGATATAGTGCGAAGACTTCGCACGGGTCAGCTAGTCTAATTATAATAATAAATATAAAATATATATTAACTAGCTTTTTTCGAATTTTTTTATATTTTTTGCCCAAAGTAGAAAACACAAGCTTTAAGTGGGTATTTTTTTAATTTCTTTTGGTGCAGTAGTTAAAGAGATCGAGGCGCTCGACCAAAAAACACCTTTTAGAAATAATATATTTTGATACCCAACGTGGCTTGAAAAAAATAATTTTCGCCCCAAAATGAAAACGTAAATTTAAGTGTGTAAGATCTGTAATTGGACCACTAATTCACGAAAATCATGCCAAATTTTTATTTTCTATGTTAACTGAAAAATATATAGGACAGACATTAAACAAAAATCGCCGGCACTAAAGACTTTGCCTATAAGGTTATATTGCTCTCTATGTGCGTCAAATAACTTGTCAAACTTTTTACACATACCCAAGCTCCATCATTGCATTGATTAAATGCAGTATTAATAAGAATACATATCAACGGATTAAGGCTATGAAGTAGAAGGTAAATTGTTTTGGTAGAAATACGTTGTGAAATTAAGCAGTTGAGGAAATACATATTCATTGATCTGTCCAGTGTGAAGACTGTTATTTTCTCTGCATGACGATTTTAAAAGCTATTCATATTCATAATTATTTCCTTGAGTTGCTCGTTCGTTGTCACAGTATGTATTGTATCCACAGTATAGTGATCGTTGAAGTTACAGCAGCTTCATTGCTTTGAAACTGCCTTTAACACATACAGGAAAACTCTAACAGCATATTTCCTGAAGTGGCATATCTGCGAATATGTATTTAAAATAAATCAAACTACGTTTTTTTAACCGTTTCAATTAATGTGAATTTGGTTTCCATGAATTTTATTTTTTTTAAATACGCGAAGGGAAAATTGACTATTCGACTTTTTCCTGTGAATTTATGAGTCAATAAATCTATAAACATAGCAGATAACGAAGATTTAGGCATATTAATAAATACTACAAGTAATAATCTCAATAAAGTCTTTAATAAAAAAATGCGCATTCTTACTTAGAAAATAGATACTGGCCATCAGTATCATATTTTCTTATTTAAAAATAATAAAGAGGTTCGTAAACCGTTGAGAGTACCATTTTTGACAAGCAAGATAATGAGAAGTAAAAGTATAAGTCACATCGTCAGAGAGTACATATGTGAATAAGCTACTATGAAATGAATACAGATACATTCCACTAAAAGGCAAACCTGTAGGTATGTTTTTTATTATTAATTTTTAATTTTATTTTATTGTTGGGTTTATAAAATAAATAGTATAGTTGGGCTTATAAAATATGAAACATTGCGCCGCGAAATCTCCCCAACGTTCTGCCACCTCTTGTACGAACGCATGCAATTTACATTAATGTTGTATGAAAGGCACACTAAAAAGTTATTTCCTGAGAAAAGACGTTGTGACATATTATATGACTAACCAACCGCCAACAATGCTAAAAGTTTGTAGAAAAGCTTTGAAAGTGATTTTAGGAAATATAATATGCGTCCCTCTTAAATCGTCTACGAAATAATGAACGAATGTAGGATTTTAAAGCTCGCTTACCATTTCCCTAATTTAATTTTCTTTCACGTTATGCATCCACTTATAAATAATTAATAACCCTCATTATAGAACTTGGAGTGACTTTTGGAGGTTGCTTCATGAAATAATGATCTTAAAATCAAAGTGTATTTTTGATCTTACTAAAATTTTAAATACTGGCAATAGGCCATTGCTCTGATTTGTACGTTTTTTGTTGTTTGAGTTTCTATCAGTGGTAGTTTTCACTGAGTAAAATTTTGCCTTTTAAAGTTTAATTTTTCCTACATTTAATCATGCTGTTTAATGTATAATCCGAGTAATAACGATTAAAACATAATTTTTATATTGCTGAGCCGATTTAGATTCAACCAAAGAATATTTTTATTGTCCCCTAAGAAACTACAAAGTAAATATATATATAATATATATATATATATATATATATATATATATATATATATATATATATATGTAGGTACTTTTCTAGTTAGGTTATTTTCTTAGATAAATCATGAATTTTTTTATAACATATTGTTAAGCAATATATTTTTTTATATTTCTACATTTTGAATATCCATCGTATTTGACCATTAAACAATTTAAAAGAATGTTTTTTAATTTTTTCATTACACTATTGCAACAATCTTGAATAATTTTGAAATTGTAAATGCTTATAAAACGAAATTTATGAAACTTGTATCAATGAGTGCTGATAAAAACAAATTTTTTTAAGCGGATCCGATTTGGAGTAACGAAAAATACATAGTCATCCTCTTTAAGATACTTACACTTAAATTACTTTACGTTTAAATATCTTTGTAAGTGTTTAAGACATATTTACAAAAAACTGGAGCGAAATGTTACAAAAACATTAAAAATACGTTTACTTCTAGTTTATTTATTTTCAATTAGATTATTTTCTTAGGACAATCATGGTTTTTTAACATTATTGGGATAGGTACTTAACATTAATATATATTTTTAATTATTTTATTGCACTATTACCATGACATAAATACATTTTTTTTAGAAATAATATTTGATATAAAGTAAAAATAAGTGTGAATTGTACTTAGGAAATTTTTATCTACAAATATATCTGTTATTCTTAGTGTGATTTAGAAATTATTACAGAAATATTGCGGAAGTTGCCTTGTAACTTTGATATAAAGTATAATGTATATATAGAATATTATTTATTTAAAAGATATACTTTATTTAGTCCAAATAAACGCTTAATTGACCATAGGATACAAGAACAGTTCAATCACAATATGAGTATTACTTTTTCGAATTAGCAAAGGAATTATTCAATTCAGTAGATATATAATAAAATAAGGTAACCGACCAAAAGTTCCGCAAGACTAACCCCATTAAATAAATATCATAAACAAGCAGTTTTTCACTGTCTGCAAAAATCTGAGGCCACAGACCAAAACTTTCCATCCAAGAAACATTCCCTTCATCCTTTCGATTAAACTTTTATTCCCAATCGTTTGCTCGTTTATTTTCGAAACGAGTAAAAAAAAGCTGCAAAAAGGTGGAAAAATTTTCAAGGAAAAGTCAAGGAAGCGAGTGGGCTCCGCAAAGTTTTCAATTTTGTCACCGTTTGTAATATCTTCGTCCCCGTTAAAGTACAACTAAATTATTTAAACTGTTACGTCAGAGTTTTCCAAAATTTTCTGGCAAAATGTTAAACTTGATTTACTTTATTTGCACTCAGGACATGCCTATCGTCGTAATTGTTGTGAGAGGTTGCGATAGGAAAAACGCCATATAAAACATGTCAGTCAACAATTAAATGAAACTATTTGATGTAGTATTATTTCTACTTTCTTTAATTTCTTTACCACGACCTAGGTTTCGTTGTATTACAACATCTTCAGGTGGGATATTAGCAAAGATTCCGAGAAGAGAAAAGATTAGAAAGATTTTGCTAATATCCCACCTGAAGATGTTGTAATACAACGAAACTTAGGTCGTGGTAAAAACATTAAAGAAAGTAGAAATAATACTACATCACGTAGTTTCATTTAATTATGAATAATGAATTTCTATAAAATTAATGCCAAATATATTCAACATGTCAGTCAAGTTAGAATTAATGGGTAAGTGTTAGAAGAACTGACAGATTGGTATTATTTTAAGTAAAGCAATTGCACACTTAATAAAACACATTAGTTTTGTATAAACTTTCCAAAGAATTTTTTGTCAATTATATTCAATCGTTGCATAGACAAAAAGAAAATAGTATTTGAAGGAAATATTATTTCAAATAAAATACTTTACGCTGAAATGGTTTCAATGTAATATTGAAAAAAAAAACAAGCAAGTGCTGAATTGAATACATTGAGATTATCGTTGAAGTGCCCTTCCATTAGTTATACATATCATATAACGTCTCTTTTGCGAATGTAAATTTACAGTATAACACCCCCTCCCCTATCTTTTTAACTATTCACGTCAAATAATTAAGATACTCTAATACGAACATTACTTCATTTAAAAGACACACAATCAGGTTAAATATCGTATGACTTTGAGATATTTATTAAGAAATGCAGTGATATAATGCATTGAATCAAACGAAAGATGACGGATAAGCTCAGAGACCTCGTATATATTTCTAACATTGCTTTAATGTTATGGTGGATGAAATAAATAGAAACGGTGACGAAAGTAGATGACTTAAACTGCTTGTGTCATCTTCGTAATTTTTAGCGGATTATACTGGTATATACTGATATATTTCTAATACGAATACCACCACCACGAACTTGATACTTATTTCACAAATTCATAACAGAACATAAAAAGGAATTCATTCGCTTAGAGGACAGTAAATAAAGTACAGCTGTCAAATTTCTGGTAAAGCTTGCAGTAAAATAGTTATCAGAATCTGGAAGCAGTGTTTATAACAAAAAGTTTTCCGAAACTGGCATCTTGTAAGGAGAAAAAACAAATAGACTTTATCCTTTAGGGAAGTATTGAAATTTCTGCGAAATAACCAAATGCTAAGAGAAATATGTAGCTAATTTCAGTTTAAACAAATCAATTATCAAATAAACTATGGACATTCGGTATTCGATCAAACAGTGCTTTTGTATTCGTTGTGACTTACTACTAAAATATGGCCTATTTTATCGAAAACCGAATATTTCTCCGGATATTAAATGTCTCGAACGACCTGCGGTTTCAGTACAACAGTTAAATAATAACAACTTTGTTATTTAGTGGCAAGCTTTTCGTTAAAGAGTGAATCATAATAGCTTTATATACAATTCATTTTTGCAAGTAAAATAAAACCCAAACCCCTTAGAAAGGAGATTTAAAATGATTTTCAGAACTTTTCAATTATACACTGCTCACATTTCAATAGCTGACAATTATGAGGTCGAAGTATTATTTATTTAAAGGACCATTACGTTAAATATTTTAATATTTACGAGAAAATATTTTAATATAACACTCGCTGAAAGTTTCTATATATGATGCTCTGCTGCATATTAATATAACCCAAGTTTTCTTTACCAATAGTAACAACACTGTGAAAAATTCGCGTCCGTTGAAAGCTTTTCCTAATCGATATTCACAAAATTCAGCGTATTTACAGAGAGTATTCATTAATATTCTAATACATTCTTCAATAACCAAAATGAAAATAAAAATAAGCCTTAATTATACGAGTATTTTCAATTACCATATTTAAATTTCATGAAGGCGCTCTATACCAAACAATGAGAATTTCAGCCAAGTGGAAAGTAACTGAAAAATAATGTAAATGCGCTATTTTATAAATATATAATGATTCAGTGAGATATTCGAATAAGCAAATAGATTAAAAGTGAATAAGTAAATCCTAAAGTAGTATGCGCTTAAAAATGGTCAAATAATTTAAGGGCATAATACAAAATTCTGCGTCACTATCAAGACGAAAAAGTGGCATCGTCTGAAGGTTGTTCTTGTTAGTGAACTACATTTACGGCATTATTTTAATCACAAAATTTGTAATTTTGTAATTCCAATTGTATATTACAAAATTGATTATGTTTATAATTCTCAATCAAATATGTGCCAATTAGATTTTTCAATTTTTATCAATCAAAGGATACTGTTTATATTCTTTGACGTTTTAAAAGAAATTTATTCATGGCCTTGTTGTAAAAGTTTATGATGTTAAAAAAAATTCGGAGGTAGTTTTTACCGCCTCTTTACAAACTGATATTTGTCTAGTGAAACATTTTCTGAATTTTGGAAAAAAGGTCATTGCATGAAACTACAGTGGACGACACCGACATAGAGTCATTAGATCATAACTATGAGCTTCATTTAACTTATATTATGTACGGAACGCGCTTTTCTTGTGCATGTATGTCAGCAATTTTAATGAATAATGATAACTGTCATCTTCAATTTATAAAAGAAAAAGAAAACGCACGTGTTGACGTGCCTTTCTTGTTAGTGACATGGACATTAAATTTAAGTCTATTTAAGATTCTTTGTTACGCCCACTTCACGCAAATGGCTCACAACTACTTTGACAATGTAGTCAGACACTACTGCTAGGTTACACATAGTTTTAAAAGAATTTGGTCCCTCTATCGCTTTAATTTCTTAATTATCAATATTAGTATCAATTATAAAGAATATTTTACGATGTTGGGCAAATTTATGTTACAAGTTAAATGCGATCATATTATTTGAGAATCAATTGAAAAAACTAGTAAAAGCATTTTTTTAATTTTTTCAACGTAATTGTTAATAAATTAAAGTTAAATTATAATAGTTAGTCCAGACATCTCAGTGCGTGATGCGCGCATCTTTGGGCGTACAATGGGCCTACGGATCGTTATGTTATACATTGTAATAATATTATTAATAATGAAAATGTGAAAGAAACGTTTAAAATATTTTTGTATGTTTTAATACCAGGAACGTGAATAATTGTTTCCTTGCCATTAACACTTTGATTGTGCTTTTTGTAATTAATTTTATTACAAAAAATATTGCATGTTATAAGTAAATGATATTTTTTAGTAAATATACACTTATAAACCTCATAACTAATATTGTTAATTTTTTTTGGAATTTTTTGATCGACAGTTTTACGGGTCGCAAGAAGAAATTTTTTAATTCAGGAATTTCGTTACGAAATTTTTGACAAAAAAAATGTTTCATACTTTTAAATTTGCATTTATATGTTTTTATTTAATATCCCATGTGACTCAAAAAAAATTATATTCACCCCAAACTAGAAACACAAATTTTTGTATGTAAAACCTGTAATTGGGGCACTACACTAAAATTTTTATTTTCCGTGTCAAATTAAAAATATTTACCACAAACAACAAAAAAAAATTCGTCTACTCTTAAGACTTTGGTTTTAATATCATCGTATTATTATACTTTTAAGTTAAGTAAATTGTCAAAATCTTGACTTATACACGAAAACATCATTGCCCTGATCAAACGCAGTATTATTGAGAATACAAATCACGGTCTTGGCAACGGAATTTGAGGGTTTTGAGGTTATAATGCCGAAGGTAAATTGTGCTAATAGAACTATCTTGTGAATTTAAGCACTTGAAGAAATGCATATTCATCGACCTTTCAAATGAGGCAGCTAGTATTTTTCTGCATGATGACTTTGAAAGCTTTGTACATGGTAATCATTTAGTCGAAGTTATAGACGCTTCCCTGCTTAGCGACTGCCCTTAACATATACAGGAAAGCTCTAATGTGATATTTCTTAAAGTGGTATAGCTACTAAAATACTTTTAAAACAAATCAAAATACATTTTTTTCACTTCCATTTATTTACATTAATTTTTTTTCTCCGGTTAAAGAGTTTCAAAAGTAAATATATCCAACTCAAAATTTTTTTCTGCGCATTATTTACAGCTATTCTTAAGTGCTATATAACAAAAGATCTTGGAATAACTATCAATAACAAAACGTGTATCTTTAGTTAGAAAAAAAATACAGCTTATCAGAATCATCGTGCATTTTGCATTGTTCCCTTACAGACAAATAATAGAAGTGTACCGTAAATGGTTGAACTCACAAAACACTGGCCGAGCGAAGAATAAGCGAGTACAAATGAGAATAAGCTACTCCCAAATGTGTACAGATACTTCTTCCTTAAAGACAAGCCTGGATGTATGTTCTTTTAAATGAATAATTTTTAATTTCATTTTATTATTGAGTTTACAACAAAAAACTGTATTGTTGGGCGTATAAAATATTAATCATTAGGCGCCGCGAATTCTTTGTAACTTTTTTACCTTCGTAGTACGAACGCGCGGATTTTACATTAAAGTTGCATGAAAGGCACCCTAATAAAATTTTTCCCGAAAAATCAAGTTATGACATATTGTATGATTAACCAACCACCAACAATGTTGAAAGTTTGGAAAAAATCTTGAAAGTATTTTTAGGAAATATAATTTAAAATTGATTTTTTCTACGTAAATAAAGATAGTTATTAAAACACGCGAACAAAATATTTCACCTAAGTGATCTAACAGTAACGGTTTAAGAATTAGAGTGTATGGCGGATATACAAACCTTTGTAAAGACATTTTTCAATTCGAATTTTAATTAGAATCGATACCAGTCTCAAAATTATAACTTAGATTTTTTGGGCGATTGCAATATATCCATATGCTAACTATACCAATACATTTAATAACAATACCTTTTTAATTCTTATAATCTTCTCTCCATATATTTCTAGAAAGTAAAAGATGGACAACATACCTTAAATTAGGTTACATTAAGATATCTTTGCTCACTTCACATACATACATATAACAAAGATCCTCTTCTGTACCCATCGCAGGGAAGTGCTTTCGTTACACTTGTGACAAATAAAAAGCCTTATCACCTCATAATGTTCTAGTTTTTAAATTTTCCGCCTGGAAAATTATATCATTAACCCAAATAATATACATAGAATATATATGCTTATAACTCATTATAGTAATAATGGCGTACTACTAGTTGCAAATTGACAGTTACACATATTGAGCCGTGGGACGCCGAGATTAAACTGTTTTTTAATCGTTGCGTAGACAAAATGAAAATAATATTTCAAAGAAATATGATTTAAAAATAAAACACGCTTACGCTGAAATGGTTTCAGTATAATACTGAAAAAAGGCAAGTGCAAAATGACACGCGCCTCTAAGTTTCGCTATTATCAGACACATTATGTAGTATTGAGTTAAAAGCATTGAGATTATCGTTGAAGGGTTCTTTCACTAGTAATACATATAACATAACATCTCTTTCATTAACTTGCATTAATAAGTTAAAGAAACGCACAACCAGGTTAAGTATCGTATGGTTGTGAAATATATACTAGGCAATGCAATAATAATTTGTATTTCTATTACACTACACAGTGAGAAATGATATTAATATTTTTTTTATCATTACTAGAAATACTATGCAGTTTCTAACAGTTTTAACTTCAAACGCAAAACGTTTATATCTATGTAAAGTTTATGTATACATATACTATGGCCGAGTGCCTAATTAAATTAGTTTAACAACGTTTGTTTCTGTAAATGTAGCTTTAAGGAGCATTCAGATAATTTGCCTCTAAATTATGATTATTTATGCATTTAGGATTTTTTTTTATTTTGTTCCTTTTGTTAATGCGGTATAAAGGGAATCATTTTTTTATTTTAACTTTTCAAAGAAATCTTTAATTAACTAGAATCATGAATAAATAGTTTTGAAATAAGCAACACCACATACGATTGAATAAAGATTTCCACATCCCTAACTTTGGTGCTTCACAGTTTGTGGGAAATTTGTTATTTTCTCCTTAACGAGGGGTTTATTAATCTTCACTGTAAACAAATCAGCTTATATCACCACTTAAGCCAAAGACAATCGACTATGAACAACAAGAAAATCAAGAGATTCTTTAGAATTACGTTTTTCTTTTCAAAAATCCATAAAAATGAGCGATTGACAAAAACAGCCATAGGGAAGTCAAAAATATCAAAGAAAATAGTTAAAACGGTTCGTTTCATAAAGAAGGGCCAAAAAGAACTATTTAAAAAAATAATTTTAGGCTAACATTACAAACAGTCGAAGCTTTAATTAGGAGCGGAAAAAACATTTTCCTTATTATAAAACACACTAAATGTAAAAGTTAAAATCAAATTACTCCTAGAGTTTTCACTGCTGCACGAAGTAGGCTTTACACTCAGGGTTATAAAAAACCAGATTTTTGTCCTCAATAAAGGAACTTATACTCTATTTCTGCGTAGTTGCCAGCGGAGATTATATTCGAGTATTCATAAATTATGACTTATTAGGTACTAACTACGTACCAGTTCTGAGCTTAAGGTACCCTAAACGCTCCCCCGATAGATCACTACTTAAGCGACATTTAATTAGTGTATAAGGAAAGTTTGATGTTATTGGCTGCATCACGCTTGGAGTAATTAAACCAACAAAATAACGATGTTTGATTCAACGTCGAATCTGTCAAAACTCAAAAAAAGACATCGCGCCGTTATTTAGTTATTCGTACGAAAGGTGAAAATAGCAAAATAAATTTTGAAGAAATGCCTGAAGTCTACGGAGAATCTGTATCATCGCCTGCTATGGTCAAATGTTGGATATGCATATTACAACATGGTCGAGGGTCCCTTGAAAACGACACCCGCTCGAGTCGTCGAAAATTGATATTGGGAGGACTGTAGGATAAAAATGTTGCAAGTAGTAGAGAAGCTGGGCATCAGTAAATTATGAATTGGAGATATTTTACACAACCATTTTTACCGTACGATAAAGGCAGCGAATTCAGATTTTGTGTGAGTTTTTGGATAATTTTTAATAAGAAGAAATGCTAATTATCCATAAATTATAATTGTTATTATATATTTACATAACGATAACATTATAAATTATCATTTACTTTTATATATTTTTTATAACTTCCTACCTTTTGGATAACTAACTTGGTTAGCAGACTTTCACAAAATATAGTCAGTAATGACTCAAAGCTGGAATGCTTTTTTGCTTCAGAAATATTTATCTCATTAGTGTATTACTTTTAGATAAAACTGAAAAGTGAAAAATACACTTGGTACAATACCTATTTTAAATTTTACATCACATCAAAACTGAAATTTTAAAATGTGTCAAATTAGATTTCATAGCAGTATTAAAAGCGTATCAAATTGTGTTTGCACAGAAAATTTACCGAATTCATTATACTTACGAAGTGAAGTAATTTATTTTTATAAAATTACAATATTTTAATTTTGTAAGGCAACTTAATATCAAATAATGAGACTTTCAGCAAAGTAGAAAGTGGGTGAAAATAATATAAAGTATATAATTTAAAATTATTTAGTAAATTTAAGAATATTAATATATTTGAACTCAAGTCGAATACCGAACATCCGGTGGAGGCTTGAATCCGAATCCGTACACGCTCTTTTACGCATAAATGGTGTGGCGAAAATAAACACGGCAATACATAAAGTTTGGGACAAAGCATAGAAATGGACAGATAATGATGGAAACATATCATAGCGCGTGTCGAGTTTATAAATACACTCACGCCATATTCGCTCGCCGCTCTTCCACCGTCGACCGTCGAGAGGAGTGTACGTCTCAAACCTTCATGTCTGCGCAATTTGCGAGTGGATGGCGACGCGTTGCTTAGGCCTGCCGCTCGAAGGTATACATCGCATAGCGGATTGAAAGTATCACATCCTATATGTAAGTTAAATTCTATGATACTAATTGTGCAACAAAAGTTATAGCAACGTTTTCGAAGACCCGATGAGGATAAATATTTTCGTCAAAGAGAAAAAGTCCATCGGTGCATTTTCCTGCAAGGCATTATCATGCTATTAAGCAAGCAGGGAGAATAATGCAAGCTCACCTCCTGATTTGTATCAAACGAAAGATGACGGATGAGCCCAGATAACTCGTATATACTTCTAGCATTGCTTTAAAGTAGTAGGGGCTAAATAAACACACATGTTAACCAAGTCATCTTTCACAGTAATAATCAATTACTCTTGATGGTATACTGAAATATTTCTAATACGAATAACATTATCACGCCTGAACTTGATAGTTACTGCACACATAAATAACAACACATAAAAATAAAGCCATTTACTTAGTGGGCAGTAAATATAATACAGTTGTCGCATTTTCAGGTGAAGCCTGCAGTAAAATATTCCTGCGCATATGGAAGTAGCATTTATTAAAAAAAATTTAAAAGAACATCTGGTATAGACAAAAAACAAGTAGACTTTTTCTTTTTGGGAAGGATTCAAATTTCTGCATAATGACCTACCGCCAGGAAAGGTATGTTGTTCATTTTAAATTAAACAAACCAATCATAAAACAAAATTGAGTGTATTTGGTATTCGATCTAATAGCGCTCTTTATGTTGTTCATTTTAAATTAAACAAACCAATCATAAAACAAAATTGAATGTATTTGGTATTCGATCTAATAGCGCTCTTTATGTTGTTCATTTTAAATTAAACAAACCAATCATAAAGAAAATTGAGTGTATTTGGTATTCGATCTAATAGCGCTCTTATATTCAATGTGACCGAATACTAAAAATGTGACTTATTTTGTCCAAATTGGTACCGGTTATTAGTAAGAATTCGAAAAATCTGCCGTTTTAATACAGAATTAGTCGTATTGATAATGGGAGTAACTTTGAAATAATGAACTCTAAATTAAATGAAACTACGTGTTGCAGTATTATTTCTACTTTCTTTAAGTTCTTTACCATGACCTAGATTTCGTTGTATTACAACATCTTCAGGTAGGCTATATTGTAATACAACGTACCTGAAGATGTTGTAATACAACGAAACCTAGGTCGTGGCAAAGAACATAAAAAAGTAGAAATAATACTACATAATGTAGCTTCATTTAATTGTCAATAGTGAATTTCTACAAAATTAACGCCAACTATATTCAACAATGAACTCTCTAATTTCGTTGTAAGCTCTTTGTTAAAAAGTACATCTTAAACAATTCATTTTTTCAAGTAAAACTTAAACATGCTTGGGAAGGAGGTTTAAAAGGACTTTAGAAATTCTTTATACGCTGCTCACTTAATTCCAACCCTAAGGCCGAATTACCATTTGTTAGAAAGGCGCATTACGTCAAACACTCGCCAAAATTGTTCATATAAAATATTCAGGAGCATATAAATACATCCCAAGTTTGCTTTAACAACAGTATTATAACTGTATCAAATTCCGTATGCATGAAAAGATTTCCCTAATCAATATTCACGAAATTCGGTACATTCATGAAAAGCATTCATTTACATTCTAATATATTCTTCAATAACCAAAATGAAAATGAAAATAAGCCTCGGTTATACAAATATTTTCAATTACCATATTTAAATTTCCTGAGGGAGCTCGATACCAAACAATGAGAGTTTCCGCAAAGTAGAGAGCGACTGAAAAGTAATGTAAACGCGCCATTTAAAATGTTTCAATAAGAATTCCAATAAGCAAATATATCAAAATTGAATTAGTAGATTTTAAATTAGTATGTGTTCAAAAAATTACCTAATAATTCTCGGGCATAATACCAAACTGTGTGTTAATATCAAAATTAAAACACGGCATCGTCCGAAGTTTATTTTTGTTACTGAACTATATTAACGGCACTAATTCAATCGCCAAACTAACATTAAATATTTTATTTGTTAATTCTTAATTTAAATCGTATATTATGAGGTTGGTTTTGTTTACTTACTTTTTATATTAAGTTATTCAATGTTTGTAACTTTTGGTATATTAACTGAAAATAGTTTATGACATTGTTGTAAGTGTTTATTGTATTACTTAATACTTTTGTTTTTAAAATGGTTTTTACCGCCTCTTGACAAATTATGATCTACCAAATAATTTTCTGAACTCTAAAAAAAAGATCACGGCATGAAGTTGCAGTGGGCGACATTGGTATACTATAACCATGAGCTTCTTCTATCTTATATTATGTTTAGTATACACTTTTCTCGTACATGTAATTCAGCTATTTCAATGAACATTGATGACTGTAATTTTTGGGTCTGAAAAAAAAAGAAAACAAAATTTACGTTCATTTGACATTCTTTGTTACGCCCACTTCATGCAAGTGGCTCAAAACTACTTTGACGATGAAGTTAGATACTGCTAATAGATCATTCGAGTATATGGTTTTAAAAGAATTGAATCCCTCTATTGCTTTCATTTCATGATTATCAATATTAATCTCAATTATAAATTATATTTTAAAGGAAAATTGGCAATTAAGGAAAGTGATGGGCAAACTAAACCTTCAAACTTAATTTAAAAATTTTGTTTATTTTGCGTTTTCTTTTTATAATTCAAGTCCTACCCCTATTCGCAAAGTCCCGCTTCTTATTTTATTATGGAGGATAACGATACCTAACAAGTCCACCTTTGCCGTTATTTAGCAATATAGAGCGGAACGTTTTAATAAAATTATAATTACTGTTAATATGAGTTAATACTATCCACGAGCAATGCAGATAAATGCATTTAGGTACTTGGTGAGACGGCAGCCGATAACTTCCGACTTTTGTCAGAGGTCTGTGCCGATTTTCTAACTACTTACTCTACAAGTCAAAATGCTTGTATCACGGACTAAATTTCTGCCGTTTTCTTTAGTGCGTGTTAAACGTATGAAGAAAAAATGTTTTTTTTATGTAATTTTCTTTGTTTTAACTCAACAGGTCGATCGGAATCGCTCCTTTTTTTTAGGACAAATTTTTGTATAAGGTATATGATAAAATAACCAATACATTAGGCTCTATTTCGTTCAGTATGTAAAGTTGCCAAGTGTAAGTCAAACTTACACGGTTAATGTTTTACTTATAGGCTATAGTCGGATAAATATTGGTAATTAGCCTTTGCTCTGGTTTTTATGTTTTTTGTTATTATTGATATTATTTGAAATGTTAGTAATGGTAATTATTATAGAGAAAAAGTTTACCTTCTAATGTTCAACCGTTTCCAAGTAATGAAGGTTATATGATAAATAAAAAAAATAGCTCTTAAATAGCTGGGCTGATTTAGAATCAATAGAAACATATTTCTAATTTCGTTAAGGTATTTTTACGAAAAAAATTAAGAGCGTAAAATTACTATAACCTTAAATAAAAATACCATAACATAAGCTAAAACATATGAATTTATTTCTTTATGAATTAGATTATTTTCTTAGCAAAATCGTGATTTTGTGTGAAAAAAAAATAAAAAATACTGGCACTGGGAAAATGTCATCTAACAAAGTAAATCGAGTAAAAATTCTCTTATTAATAATTAAGCGAGTGGCGTAAATTATTTGAAGGAAATGAAGTACAAAGTATAAATCAGTTTAGAAGTACAAAATATAAATCAGTTTACAAAATATAAATCAGTTTACAAAACATAAATCAGTACAAAATATAAATCAGTTTACAAAATATAAATCAGTTTAGAAGCAAAGTTTTTATTCACGAAACCATTACGCTAATTCACATTTAAAGTGTAATTATTGTTTAAACAAAACGTAAATAATAAATTATTTAAATTATATTTCGAAAATAAATTACTGTATTGAAATGGCTTGAATATAATATTGAAAAAAGTAACAACGCAGTGCAAAATGACGTACGTCGAAGGTTCCATGTTATCAAGTAAATTGCGTAGCGCCGCATTAACAATATTGAGTGTATCGTTAAATAGGCCCGCTACTTATAATATATATGATATGATGTCCCTTTTGCGAGATATGTACATCCAAAAATGATATGTAAAATGATACCCTCCACCCTTCCCTATATTTTTAACTATAAACTTCAAATAATTTAAAAAATCAGGATAACGGAATTTAGTATGATATAAAATTACTTCATAAACAATTAAGTTAATTATCGTATGGCTGTGAAATATATACTAGGTAATGTACTTACACGGAAAAAATAATATCAATATTTATACTAGTTGGCCTGTATGAACAATTCGCAATCTAATTCCTGTTTGAACGACTTTCGTGTATGTTAGTTAAAGAAATTGTCAATAGATGGCGTTATTTTAAATAATCACTCCTTGAAGGACTATCATATATACTACTATCATATATATGTTAGTTCAAAATATTTTCAATAAATGGTATTGTTGACAATATAAACACCTTCGTGAAATAATATTTAGAAAATTAAAAAATTGAAAAATTAATTTTGATTTTTTCCTTTATTTTTCATCATTAGCGGTGAAGATAATCTTCAAAATGATAGTTCAATTATTACATTGGATGAAAAATAAGAGAGATATGGAGTACTAAAAAAAATATCTTTGTAAAATAACATACAGGAATTAATAAAAATTCTACGCGACTTTTAACGTCAAACGTATAACGTCAAACGGACTTTCATATCGATGTCGACATTTACGTATAATTTTATATTTTACCGTCCGCATACTTAAGTTAATTTGTAATAATTTATTTAGATGAATATTTTTAAACAAGAAAACCTTTCAAAACAACATCACGTATAAATGAAAAAAAAAGATTTCCGTTTCGGCGTTCGGGAAAGAGGAGAAAATTTTTTCTTTAAAAAAAATTTGTTGATACCCATTAATAGAATATATGGGGTTTATTAAATTTCACTGCATAAATTTCACCAATATTTCATTCAGAGAAAATCGACTATAACGGAAATATGAACGGAAAAACACGTTATCCTTTTTGGTATCGTTTTACTTTTTAACGAAGCTTTAAAAATGAGCGACTGAAAAAAATATATATAAGCAGGTAGAAAGTAATAAAAAAATAGGTGAAACAACACGTATCATATAGTAGGCCAAAATTCAGAAGCCATTTAAAAAGGGAATTTTTAGTTAAAAGTACAAATACTAGAAGGTTCACTTGAGTGCACCGAATATATTTTATTTATTACAAAATTTTCCAATTAAAATATAGTACTAAAATGTGTGATTTAAAACCTACTTACCACAAGAGTTATTGCTACTGGTCAGAAAAGGCGTTACACTCTAGGTCATTCAAACCCAGATTTGTATCTGTAACAAAGAAAATTATGTTATGTTCTTGCTCAGTTCCTGTCAGACACCGAAGAGTATATTTTGGTAACCATACGTGTCACGGCCCACTATCTATAAAATACTACATAAGCGAGAATTAATAACACATAAAAGAAATAGCTACTAGTTCCACATCATTATTTTGTCCAGGAAAATCAAGTCATTTTAACATTCTATTAAGAAACAAAATACAAAAAAACATTGGAATACCCCTAAAATAAAAAAATTCTATTATCAATATGTTAGTTGCAATCAAGTTTATTTATAATTAAATAATGTATACCTAGCAAACTGGCAAATTTAGAAATTTTCCCAGTTTTTTAAACCTATTTCATCTATTGAAGTTCACTAAATTAATACTGAATTAATATTGTATTTACATATGAATTCTACAAATTATGGTGCAAAAATTGATACAGAAAACATTTGGCGATAGAGAACCCTAAACACAAGTGTAAAACTAAATACATATTTATTGAAATTTTTTTGCAATAAGCCAATTTAATATTTTCATTTTTAGCATTATTTCAAATATATTCCAGAATTAACCTTCTCGCTTGCTCACAAACAAAACGATATACAAATCATACTGTCCCCTTTAGCCTACGTTACCACCCGCCCATATCGATCGTAATGGGCGGGCGGTAAAGCGATGAAGTAGCGTAACAAATTTATTCTTATCCCTGATTTAATCTATAAGCGTTTTTATTTCAAAAACAAATCTTGACAAACAATATCGCAATAAAATATATTTTTTCGATGGATTTGCTTCGGATTTTTAAACGGACTATATGCATAGATAATTTTACATTTATTGTTAGCATATCGGTAGACACTTAAATCAGTGAAATTCAACCATATTATTATTAAATCTATTTCGAGGGACATAAAATGAATGGAAAAGTTCGAAACCGATACACAATGTAGCAGACTAAATTAATTTATTGACTTATTCAGATTTTACGGTATCGATTATCACAATACGATTTATCACAATTATAAAGTTATCGTTATAAACTTTATAATTGTGATAAAATCGACGAAAATCTGTTAAGAAATTTATTTACTTTAATTTGAAACAATCATTTGGTTTATTGTTAAGTTATCCAAAACATTACATATTGATTCGTAAGCGGAAAGCACATTAAAATACGTTGACACTGTTGTCGCATGAAACGACAACAAATTTTATAATACAAACTCGAAAATAAATTCAAATTTATTTGTGAGCGTCTTCAACAATAAAAACCGGAGGTCCAAGTCAGCAAACTTAAAATAATGGCGGGAAAAAGTACAATTCACGGAACCAAATTTCTATGTAAAAAGTTTTATCTGTACTTCTTCACTCGAACTTTTAATTTTAATTGTTTACTTCTTTGCAGTTTTAAAAGGAGTGAAAAAGTTTTGAAGAGGCGGAAAAATTTAGCAGGAAAAGTCAAATAACCAGATAAACTTTTCCGATTCATCGTTGTTCATGTCGACTCCATCCCCATTGACTACATTTTACAAACCGGTTAGTTAAGAGTTTTCTCATTTTTGTCAATGTATCTGTGTCCACTTTATACTCATTTAAGGCATTAAGATGAGGTATGTGATAGAAGCAGAAGAGGTATAATAAATTTGCATGTGAGTTCTTTGAAGGCATTAAAATTATTTTTTTAAGGGAAGAACGGAGAAGTAATTAAAAATTTATGAGAAGATTTCTTTTTTTACCATATCACAATTACAGGACGATGATGGGAAGACCTCTGAAATCTTGAATTCGGGTGGCACATCACTAATGAAAATTCTTTAAAAGCTGTTCAGTTCCGTCATACCTGAGAGCGTTTTGTCATAATTGTGGACTAGGGGTACGGTGGTACTGTTTTTTTTAAAAGGGCGATAATACCCTCGTGAAGAATTATATACTCATTACTTTCCTGAGTCACGTTTGTAAGTTATTTTTGAGAGTCATCATAAACCGACTCGCAAGCATATTTGGTCACCTTCACCTTTCCGAACAAGCTGATTTCCGAAAATATTACATCAGATTATATATAAATCCAAGGAATATAGTCAGCCGCTATGTTTAGCGTTTACAGACTATGAGAAAGTTTTCAATTCTACCTTAACCGAGGCCGTGCTTTAGTCTCTCCAGCCGTGGCATTTTGATCACTGGTATTTTGAAGTGTTGAAATATTTGTAAAGTAATGCCACCATATCATTCTGATTATAGAACCGGAGTATGAAACCGATCCAGTTCCAGAAAAATGCAAGACATCAGAAAGCTGGAAGATATATCCAAGTTTTTGGAATGACACCACTCTTTTTTTATTTGTCAACGATATTAGTTATGAAAAATCGCTCGACGACCTTGCGCAACAATGCTCTTAGCAGAAAGGTTTTCCAATAGATACCAAATATGAACAAACCAGAGTCCATTTCGTATCTATATAAGTACGTGTCAGGAATGCTACTCACAAAGTTACTGATCACTATATACCTAGCACAAGCTGTCTAATTAGGTTAATTCAACTTTGAGAAAGAGGTCAACCAGAGAAGCTAATTTGGCTGGGCAAATTTGTCAATATTCTCATCTAAAATACCCCAATGTCTGAAAAATTTAGACATGGGATATTTTAGATGAGAAAATAGATTAAAAAATGGTCCAAGTTACTCTCAGAGAGCAATGGAAAGGGTTATGCTTCATGTTTTCTTTACGAGATATGATTTGTAATGAGATCTGCATGAAAACCAAGTTCACAGACATAGTTCGTAAGATTTGCAGGTTAAAGTGGAAATGGATTATTAATATAGCGCGCCGAACCAACAACCGCTGGAAATGAAAAATTTTCGAATAGCTATCACGTACAGGCAGACGCAGAATGGGACGTCTCACGCTAGGTAAACAGATAACCTAGAGAAAGTCACGGCAAATCGTTGGATTCAAGCAGCACGTTCAATCTTTGTAGGAGTTTATGGGAGAGGTTTACGTTCAGCAGTAGACGTCTTCCGGCTGATGATGATCATAATTTTATTTCCGATATTGTTATCATTTCAAATGTTCGAGCAGAAATATAACATGGACGGAAATGCGATTAAGAAACTTAAAAAAGAAATTAGTATTTTAAGCTGTAAATAAAAACATATTTGTGAAAATTTTATAAAAATAATCGCTCTTTCTATACAATATTTATTGAGTGAAATCACCGTACATCCTTAATCTCTGAAAACAGGCATCAGGAACGATAATTACAGGTCTATTGGCACAATTATAAAACATTTTTCGCTGCTCTCTCAATTTACGTATATAATTCAGGACTTCTTACACGCTATGAAGATTATTTTACAGGTTTTAATATTCTTCTTTATATTATCCTTACTAATGTACTCTTTTAACAGAGTGGGTAGACATATGTTAGGAAAACAGATTATAACGAACATCAAATATAATAAAAATAAATTATGTGTTATTTTAAACCCAACCAATATGAACGAAAATCGTATCCTATCGAAATAATAGTGGAGCACATGAATAGTATATTTTGGTCATTACTACCTAGGTCACTGTGATAAAACAGTTATGATTATTTTGCATTTACGTGACACGTAGCGTAAAGTTATAGATAACATAACAGAAAGTAACCGTCTGATCGTTATTAAAAAATACTGGCTTAAAAAAGATTTTGAAAATTAAACAGGAGTTAATGAATTACCCGTTACAGTAGGTATATGTTATAATGCATATTATCTGTGCATTCGAAATCGTTAAATTTTAAAAGTAATAAACTGATTTGAAGGAAATATTTTTTAAATTTTCAATGACAGATATACCTTTTTAATTAATATTTGTTAAAATTAAAAAAAAAAATCTTGTTCTCTTAAATTTTGTGCAATGAAACTGTTGGCAAGGCTACTAAAAATGTCAAGTAATAACATACAATTATTTATTTCTGTGTTGAGAAAAAGTCTTTAGAAATAGAGATTGGATAACGATTTGGTACATTGACTATTTCATGAAAATCTTCTAGAAAACAATTTAACTTAATTTACGCACTGTGACTTTGAGCGCAATAAATGTAAAATAGAATAAATGCTCGTTCAATTCGCTACTATATTAGAGTGATATAGTGTAACGTGACTAGTGTATAACTCATATGCCAGGTCATCTTTCTTAATTAATCTTTAAAAAATACTTTTTTCATTTCTATGCCGTCGGTTCTGATATAATCATATTTTAATTTACGCAATTTATACTTAATATCAGTTTTAAGACTCTTTGACTACAAATTATGCTAGATAACTTTTCACAGCATAAACAAAATTTTCCTCACTTTTAGTTTTCATTAGTAAATTACCTTATGTCGTATATAATGCTGATTACTTTGATAATGCCACTATTTTTATCTACTGGATACATTTCATCTCTAAACACACGAGAAAGAGTTCGTATCGAACCACACGATTCGGCGTATTATTGAAAGTACGGACTCCCACTAATATCAGCTAGTTTTTTTTACTATATCCTCTGAAGATACAAATCCAAATAATAAATATTTTAATGCAGCAGTGGCCATTTCAAAGTGAAATATCAGAAATAGAACCCGGATAGTATTCGTGAATAACTGATCTTTGAAGAGTTTCGCATCTGCGCATAGCAACTTTTGACTCGAGCAACATTAAATGAAACTTTCAATAGTTAATAATTATATTAGCCTCGAAGAGACTTTTAAGTAATTTTCAAATTTTTAATTTTGAAAATTGTAAGTAAAATGAAACAAAAAAAAGTTTGCTTTTATTGCTAACTAAAATGGCAATTGAAGAAATCCATATTTTCTTTAAGAGTACAAAAATATTTTTCTTTTTTACGACGTCAACAAAATCTTCTTTTAAATTTTTTTTAATAAATGTGCAATGAATTCAAATCTTTCCTATCATTTTTGCGTGAAAAGCTGCACACAGGGTTGAAGGTCGACTCAGTGAGTGAACTCCGTCTTCTTCACTCTTGATCATTGAATAAAAGCAATGTCACGTTAAGAAATATTTTTGTGCTGACGTCCTGTTTCACCATCTAATAAAGTTCTAAAATAAACTTCGTTTTCAATGTCATACAGTTACGAAACTTGAGTAGGGATAGTTACTTATGATATATGCTTGAGTAGGGATAGTTACTTATGATATTAACTTGAGTAGGGATAGTTACTTATGATATTAACTTGAGTAGGGATAGTTACTTATGATATTAACTTGAGTAGGGATAGTTACTTATGATATTAACTTGAGTAGGGATAGTTACTTATGATATTAACTTGAGTAGGGATAGTTACTTATGATATATGCTTGAGTAGGGATAGTTACTTATGATATTAACTTGAGTAGGGATAGTTACTTATGGCATTAACTTGAGTAGGGATACTTACTTATGATATTAACTTGAGTAGGGATAGTTACTTATGATATTAACTTGAGTAGGGATAGTTACTTATGATATATACAAAGAATTACCAACATTTCATGAATGGCAGTAATTTCTAACAAATTTTGCCTTTGAATACAACTATATCTCACCTACCCCACTTGCTGTTTTTTTATTATTTGTACGGTTTTTCTCTCCACCCACTAATATTAAGATTAAGATGAACATTTATTCTTTTTTTCTGTAACGGTTTAGAGTATTTTATTGGTAAAAAAAATTTCTGCAAAAGTATTACTTTGTCGATGCTAATAGCGAGGACGACAAAATCAGCAATTCCTAATTTATAGCAAAGATATGACATTGTGTATGAAAGTTACTTAATATAAGTTGAAATAACTTAGTTGTAACATGTTTTAATAAAAACAATAGAAAATACACAATGTTAAGCATATCTAAATTAAAATGTAGTTTTAAGAAAAGCGAGAGAAATGAGATCTCAGAAGCGAAAGCATTCAAATGAAAGTGTTTTCCATGATTAAAAATTTACATAAAAAAAACAAATTTATCATCACTCTAGTTTCATCGGGAGCTGAACAATGAATGCGCGCATGAAAGCGATTTAGAAATCAAAACAAATAAATGCAATGCAAGTGTACTTGCACTGCATTTAGGGGATGGATGAAAAACAATTTGATTATTATAATGGAATATTTGAAAAAAAGCCATTTATAGACTCGTTTAACAACACTAAAATATTTTTGATTTAACTTTATATTCAGATGTACTCCTGATGTGATATAGTTTTAAAATATGTAGTACTAGATTTATTTTCGCAGCATCCTGGGCGTGTTATTCGGTTAAGACATTGGGGTTTTCCTCTAGTATATATGCTATAAATAATATTAAATCCTTTATGTATATTTTTGATCTAACTTTATATTCAGATGTACTCCTGATGTGATATAGTTTTAAAATATGTAGTACTAGATTTATTTTCGCAGCATCCTGGGCGTGTTATTCGGTTAAGACATTGGGGTTTTCCTCTAGTATATATGCTATAAATAATATTAAATCCTTTATGTATATTTTTGATCTAACTTTATATTCAGATGTACTCCTGATGTGATATAGTTTTAAAATATGTAGTACTAGATTTATTTTCGCAGCATCCTGGGCGTGTTATTCGGTTAAGACATTGGGGTTTTCCTCTAGTATATATGCTATAAATAATATTAAATCCTTTATGTATATTTTTGATCTAACTTTATATTCAGATGTACTCCTGATGTGATATAGTTTTAAAATATGTAGTACTAGATTTATTTTCGCAGCATCCTGGGCGTGTTATTCGGTTAAGACATTGGGGTTTTCCTCTAGTATATATGCTATAAATAATATTAAATCCTTTATGTATATTTTTGATCTAACTTTATATTCAGATGTACTCCTGATGTGATATAGTTTTAAAATACGTAGTACTAGATTTATTTTCGCAGCATCCTGGGCGTGTTATTCGGTTAAGACATTGGGGTTTTCCTCTAGTATATATCCTATAAATAATATTAAATCCTTTATGTTTACGCGTTGTGCTATCTATTGACAGCATTACCGAAATTTTACTATTAAAAAGAAAATATATTTATCC
This sequence comes from Druceiella hillmani, assembly GCA_039881145.1. Lineage (NCBI taxonomy): Eukaryota > Metazoa > Arthropoda > Insecta > Lepidoptera > Hepialidae > Druceiella > Druceiella hillmani. Next base: position 382,211 of record JAYKKI010000101.1, read on the forward strand.
TACAGGAAAAATTTTATTTTTAAAGCTAAAAGTAACTAATGTATTAATGTGAACCATCACTATGTCGGCACGAAGTTTTATTAAATTCTTTTGTATCGTTTATGTGTGATCAAGAAACAAACATACAAACAAACTTTTCATGGTAGTAACATCCCACGATGCGGAGCCGCGAACACTATAGGCTATGTATTAACCCTAAGTGAATTTACGGATACCAAAATGAAACTTAAAGCTTTACATCATATCCATCTGTCTGTCCATATATCGCATAATATTAACTCATTAACATTGAGGCTGATGAGGCCAAATTTTGCACGAAGACCTACTTGTGAATACGTAAAAATTTTAATATTAAAAAAATCATACGCCAGTTCTTTTGTGAGGTACACCGTCTCTTTTTTCTGCAGTTTGTTAAAAAAATGAAAAAAAAAACTTAATGATACGAAAATAAATTCCAATAACCATAGGAAAAATTAATATTATGACTATTAAAGAAATCGTTTAACTTTGTACACAATTTGTCATTTAACTACAAATCTCAATGAACTCGTATGTAAGTAGATTTATAATATATAAATATATTTACATATTACTTGATATAAACATATATAAAAAGAAAATTTATAAATCCATTGTTTTAATTTGCGCACAAATATCTTTTAATTAAATGATAATTATAGGCGAAAAAATCCGGAAGGCCAACTCCATTAAGTAAAAATGACAAACAAGCGGCTTCCCACTAGTGTAAAAAAATCCAAGCCTACCGAGTGAAACTTTTCATCTAACAAACTTTTCATGCACCCTTTCGCTTAAAATTTTGTTCCCAATCGTTTGCTCGTTTGCATTCGAAACGGAGTATGGAAAAAGCTGCGAAAAGGTGGAAAAATATTCAAGAAAAAGTCAAGGAAGCGGGCGCGGTTGGCAAAGTTATCAACTTTGTCGTCGTTCGTAACTTTTTCATCCGCGTTTAAGTATAACTAAATTACTTAAACTACTTACGTTCGAGTTTTCCAATATTTTCTGACGAATTTCTAAATTTTATTCACTTTATTTGCGCTTAGAACACGCCGACTATCATTAAGTGTTACGAGAGACAGACATAAACATCTAAAATATATCGGCGATTGCCGTAAAAACTAGCAACTTCTTATTGAAGTATTATTTCGAGTAAGCAAATGTTACTTGAAGTAAGCAAACTATTATTTGAAGAAAGCAAATATATCAGTTCAGTAATAAAACCATGCACCTATATTTTTTCAATATACTATTTACGCCAACTGTTTGGTTCTCATTAATGGAATATAGGGCATCACTAAACTTTACGGCTGTATAAATTTGTAATTAATACTACGATTTTTGACAGTAAATATAAATCCCCACAAACTACAATAAATAGCACTGTGGTTTAGCTAAAGTGAGTTCTATAAGTATTGCCATAATACATGTAAAAAATTTCATATTTAATTTTCCATAGATTGCCACTTAAACGGTGAAATTGGATCATGTTACTGTTAAACCACCCAATCTATACGTATAATAAAATTGTAACGGAGTCAAGTCTGTACAAGGAAAATATTTTAAAAAGTATGATTGATTTAGCATATAGAATGATAATAGGAACCGAAAAATCTTTTTTTTTAGAATTGTCTGTATATTATTTTGTGTGTCCGTGACACAGAACCTACTGAACGGATTGAAATGAAATTTGGCTCGCCAATAGTTTATTACCAAGAACAATATATGAAAGAAATCTTCAAGAACAACAAATGAAATTGTTTTTTTTCTTATTCCGAATTTCACGCGAGTGAAACCGTGGGACACAGTTAGTATTTTATATACTAGCTGTGTCCGCGATTTCGTTCGCGCGGAATTTGGAGTAACAGGTTATTACATTTTTTGTGTTTTTCATTTTTTATTTTATAAAAACTTTAATACATGGCATTGACAACAAAATCATTCCGCCGGCTCTGATATTAGCATGCACAATGAACGTAAACTAAAATTGATGTATCTTTCTTATTTCTGAAGTGCGATTGAAATTAAACTAAGCCTAAATGTTAGCCCAAGCTAATCTAAATACATCACTTAAAACCGCATCCAAATCGGTTCAGCCGTTGCTGAGATTAGCGTGCACAATAAAGCTGCATACAAGCAGGCAAACACACAAACTGACAAATATGAAAATGTCTTTAGTAGCACATAGTTTTACTGAAAAATATTCAATTTGCAGACCCAGTCATTATACATACTTTAAATAATCGATCAATTTATTGTCCAAATAACGTATGGATTTCACTGTTTGACATTAAATGAAAACCCAGTCACTAATAATTGTCAAAAATACTTTAAAATAGTAAAATAAACTATTATGCCAAGATTAAAAAAAAATATTTTTCAAACAAATTAAATGGTACAACAAACAAAACGCAAACCCCATATTCAATGTCTATATTACTAACTTTTGCTCGGCGCAGGGTCTCGAACGATTCAAACAAAAAATAGTTCGAATCACGCATTCGAAATTCAAACTCTGTTCGAATAAATAATCAAAAAGCGCGTTTCGCTTTCGTGTATCGCATTCTGACTCTTATGATACAGGCATAGGAATTATTTTACTATTTGCATGTGATTAAGAAATAAAATAACTTTATGTGAAGGTGTCGATATGACAACGTACATTGGCCTGGCGAATTGTTGGTAACAATACATCGTATTTGAAATTACAGACCTATTTAAACTATTCCTGTAACTAAACTACTGAGTTTCATTAATTGATTTTGGTATACAGTTGAGAAACATCGTTGAGTACATCAGGGTTCATTTAATGTCGAACGGTTAAATCCACATTGTACATTAATTCGAAGTTAGAAAATAAATAAAAATACTAACAGCGATATTGTATGTAAACACCATCAAAGGTATAATACAAACTTAAAAGTAAATTCTAATTTACTTGTGCATGTCCTAAACAATGAAAGTCGGAAAATCAAAACCGTTAAACTTAAAACAATGGCAAGTAAAAATACAATTCACGGCGCTAGACTTTCTATCTACAAAGTTTTCTACGCGCCTTTTCACTCGAAGTTTTAATTTAAATCGTTTATTCGTTTGCATTCTAAAAGGGGTAAAACAGTTGTAGCGGCTGGAAAAATTGTCAGGAAAAGCCAAGTAAGGGGACAAACTGAACAAATTTTTCCTTTAATCACTATTCGTGTCGCCTCTACTTTTTAAATTACTTACTTCATAATTTTGTGATTTTTCTGAACATATTTGTACACTGTATTAATCTTATTCATATTTAACACATATTAGGAGGAAATAGACTATGCGATAGTAATAGAAGTGTTCCAATAAATTTGCATGATTTTCTCATGAAACTGAATGCATGAATTTGCTATGAAACTGAATAGTTAATAAATAAATACTTCTCAAAGATCTGTTTTAAATAACGCCAAAATTGTGTCAGTCATGAAAAAAAGTTTGCTTTTGCTGTTTACGAAAACGGCAATTTAAAAAATCGACACTTTATTTAGGATCACAAAAATATTTTTCTATTTAAGACTTTGACATAATTTATTTTCTTCAATTAAGTTATAAATGTCCCGCAATCCTAGACTTTCGTAAAATTTATTCTTTTAAAGATACCACACAAAGTTCAAGATTGACAAAGAGAGCGAATGCCGCCCATTCCTCCCTCGATCATTGAATAAAAGTAATGTTGAAAAGTTACTTTTGAGTTGACTTACTTTGTCTCTACCCGATGAAGTTTTAAGGCGGAACAAACTTAGCTATCAATGTCGTACGGACGTAAGTAAGGGCAGTTACTTATGCCATATGCTACATGTAGAGACTTTCATGAATTGCATAAGTGCTGATGCATTTTACTTTCGAATACAATTGCATTTTGCGTAGCCTCAACTACAGTCCCTGCTGTTCGTATATTGTTCGTCCGCCCCTTTTCCCTATCTCTAATTATTCATGTCAGATAAACATTTTTAAATTTTTTTTAACCCTGTATAGAATTTACAATCAGCGGAACTGTTACTGTATATAATGTTTGCGAGGATGAGAAAACAAATGGGTTTTGATGTATAACAAAAATTATAGACTAAATACAATGACATTGAACTCGAAACTTGATAAATATTTGTTAAAATGGTACAGTACTAATTAATCATATTTCGAGTAAAAAGAATAAAAATACCAATTTATACTTAATAAAATTATCATATAAATAAACATAGGAGAACTGTACTGGAGAGAAAAATAATATTTGAAAAAAGTCGCTTTTCTTTTATTAAACGACTCTACTTTTTCAATAAAAGAAAAATATTTTTTTGATTTAAATTTCTATTTAGAGATGCTACTAATCATGTAACATAAAAATATGTATTATTAACTATTTGCACGCAACATCGTTCACGTGAATTTTCAGTTAATACTTTGGGATTTATCTCTATTCCAATGCGCACAGTGATACCACCGAGATATCTGTGTATAAATAATGTTATTTTGATATATATATATATATATATATATATATATATATATATATATATATATATATATACATTGCGCTCTCTGTTTACATGTTGCACTACTGACATTGTATTATTGTTAAAAACAATTAGTTTCATCCTACAGAAATATTGATATTTATCGGGTTATAATTGACCAATATGTTAGTTTGAATCATTAGCTATCCTATCAAATTTTAAAAAAAATCTGTCAGACCTTCTAAACGTGATTGAGTAACAAACACCTAAATGTACTTTTATTCGTATTAATATTCCAAGCGTGTGAAACCGCATACAATATATAGCCTATTTGTTCGCTATACGCAAAATACGCTTGTCCAATGTGTCAAGGATTCTTTGCTTGGTTGCAAATTTATTAGGTAAAAAAACAACTAAACTTCCGCAATTACAATATTAATATTATACAAAACCAGGAGCACTATATTATAGCAGGGGCACTTTTAAATATAAAATTAGACTAAAGCTATTGTTTGGCTATCAAATAAAGTTGCTTTATGGAGAGGAAAAACAAATTTCTTTTCACTCCACTCTACTCTGCACAATCGCAAACCTGTATGTACGTTCTTTTATTGCACAATAATTTGTTTATTTTATTTGTATTGTTGGGCTCATAAAGTATTTGTATTGCTGGGCTCATAAAACAATAATCATTGGGAGCCGCATTACCCCTCTACAACCCGCCCTCGCCGTATGAATGAGCGTAATTACCGAACAAATATTGTATGAGGTATCCTAATCAGTTTTCCCGAGTTATGGTATGAGAAAAACGAGTCATTATGTATTATTGATAACTTATTTTTTACTCCATATCCCTAAGCATAGGATTCCATAGCCGTTTTTAAATCGATTACTGAAAATATCTCCGAATATTTTATTTTCAAGATTTGTGTTTGTTTAATTTAAATATTTCAATTAATTTATGACCCTGTATAATATTTCAATTAATTTATATTGCTCGTTAAATAAAAGATATTTGCAGATAAAGCTTACACAGTAACGATATAAATACTTTGTTATATGTTATTTGTTTCAACAATCCCGGAAAATTCAATGGGTTACCATAAGAATAATATGCAATTGAATATGTCAGAGAATCACTTAGCCTTACTTTCCTTCTATATCAGTAACTTGTAAGAAAAGCAAACTCTTGTCACACAGTCTTGTTTAAAAACGATTATTTATTATAGATATTAAAAGTAATATTATAAAGGATATCCCTTTAAAACAAGTTTTTTGTTTAAGTTATAAAAACAATAAACAACGTCATATTCTGCCTGCAGTTCAAATTTGAATATTAATTTCTATAAATGTCGTCACATAACACACAGGCTTATACAAACTGACTGATAGATGGTATTAAAATAACGTTATATGTCCATGAAATTCTATATAATTATCCTTCAGCTTTTTATCTGTCAACATAAAAGAAGTTTTATTTTAGAATAGGAAGAATGAGATAAAATATATAAAAACAGAGAGAATCATTATTCAAGTTAAGTATAAACATGACAAAATGTTTAATACAACATTTACTAATTATAATGTTAGTTAAAGTACATGTCACCGATTTTTAACAAGCCTTGATGAACGATGAGGAGTAACAACTTCAATTACAGAATGAATTTCGCAATCTGTCGCATTCCGCCTCTGAAATATTCATTTCAAGCTGAGTCGAGCCACTAGATCGACCGCGCCATCAATCAAGCCGCACGTGAACAAACAGCTCAAAGCCACTCAACCAACCTAACTGTTCGCTTTGACTAGAGCCGTCATCTCATCGCCGAGAGCATAGAAACGAACAGCGAATATGATTCCGCTTCGTCTACCGCTGACATGAGCCACGAGCTTTTTCAATCAACAACTACGATTTGACTAATTAACTTACGGTAGAGAACATTTTAATGGATTTTGTCATAATATCTTGAGCATTTCAAAACGAGCAACTCCCCTGCGCTGCTGTTTAATATATTATGTGGATTTATAGAACTTTTCCTTGTGCAATTTTCACAATTCCTGAATTTGCTGTTCCTTTTTATAAAATATATGACAATGAAGGTTAATTAAAAACCGATATTCAAAAAACTATAAAAGTAGTTACTAGATAAGCCAGTTATGAGCTTTTAAATTTAATAGTAGACATAGTCAGTCTGCCTCATGTGCATATTTGGAATAAAATGAGCATTATTAAAAATGACGTCACATTTCAGTATTGCCGTCCTTGTCTAATTGTTGAGTTAAACCTTTATAACTTGGCTAATTTAAAAAATTTTTAAAAATGGTTTCACTATTCTCCAGCGTACTCCTTGAAATTATGATTAATTAAAGTAATCAAATATCCTATTGGGTTATTAAGTTTTATTGGGGTTCGTTCATCAGACTATATATTGTAATAACAATTTTATATAACTTTACATTCTTCAACATTTTTTAACCACACCAAATTAATTAAATTAACACTCTGTCTCCGAGAACATATGGTAATTGACGTTTTAATTTTAATTTATTTTTGTAATTTACCTAAACAAATTCTAATTTTCTATTTACGTTTAGTCATAAGAGCGGTCAAGTTCTAATCATTGATTTAAGTTATATACTCAGGTATACATCTTAAAAACATATAAGACGTGGAATTTAAAATGATGTATTTCCATAATATATAAAATAAAAATTTTTTCACAATAACACCTTTTGTGGTTATTTTACATCATTTACATTTATTCATAAAATTTATAACAATCTAATTTCAAAATTAACAGTTTATTTTTCATGCAACTTTATGAATTAAACAGTTTCAACGATATTTTGATACATTAAAGAATTTTTAGATATTATTACTTCAATAATTATCTCTAGCTGCGTCCTTATTTTAATTAAATCAACCCAGTTCATTTTTGAGAATGTAATTATGTATTAAGATATTCCAACAAGCAAATATATTATCATATTAACATATTTGCTTATTTATAATGAATTAGTAGATCTTAAGTTAGTCTGTGCTTAAAAATGGTAAAATAATTTATGGGCATAATACAAAATTCTATCTTAATATCAAAGTGAAAACACGGCATCGTCTAAAGGTTGTTCTTGTTATTGGAGATATCATTCAAGGCATTAATTGAATCTTAAAATTACATAATAAATATTTCATTTGTCATTTCGTAATTCCAATGGTATATTAGAAAGTGGATTATGTAATTACGAATATTTTGGGGGTAGTTTTTACCACCTCTTGACAAATTTGTTCTCCAGCAATAATTTTTTGGAATTTGGAAAGAATAGTATTCGATGAATTTACAGTGATTAACACCGACATAGGGCAATTACACCATGAGTTTATTTTATAGTATATTCATTTATTTATCACCTTTTATGTATATTACATATGGCGGACTTATTTTTACATGATCAATATCTTCCAGTCAACCTTAACAATTGGTATTGAAATTTAGTTGGTAGACTGTAAGAGATTTTACAACGAAAATTCTTTGCAGTACATCAGACAAAAAAATTTAAAAAAATACAAAAGTATAAGTAATATAAACTATTGACATGATTTGGGATGGGAAAGACAGGAAAAGACAAGGGCGCAAAGGAAAAGGTCTCAGGAGAGGCAGGACTTTTTCATTCGATCTTTGAAAATATTTAGGGACGTGATTTCCTGATGTCAGGATCCATGTGATTTCAAATGTTTACTGCTTGGACAATGAAGGATTTTTCGTAAATCGTAGTGGTATATTTAGGAATAACTAAACTTTGAAGTAAGTGAAGTTTCAGATCGTAGCCCAATGCCGTGAGCAGACAAATCTGTAAATTTGCACTAAGATAATTTGGGCTATGAGGACTTTTTAATATATTAAAAAGAAGTGTAAGCACGTGAAGTCGGCGTCGATCACGGATCTTCTGCCATTTGAGAAGTGACCTGTATTCAGAAATATGATCATATTTCCTGAGGCCGAAAACATACCGGATGCATAAATTTTGAAGACGTTCCAACTTGTAGGAATATTTTTCATTAAGATCAGAATAGCACACATCTCCATAATCAATTAATGGTAATAAGAGTGTTTGACGAAGGTAGATTTTCGTTTTAGTTGGTAGACAATTTTGAAGACGCTGCAAAGATTGTATGCTGTTGAAAATACGACGACTAACATCATTTACTTGAGATCACCAATTAATATTTTGATCGATCAGTACGACCAGGTTTTCAATAGTTGACATATATAGTATTATTGTACTATTTAGCACTAATTTCGGTAAACTAGGTAGATTTAATTTAGAATTCAGTTTTTGGCTACCAATGATGATAGCTTGTAACTTACTTGGGTTAATCAAAAGACCCATTTCATGAGCACACTGACCAATTGAAGCGAGATCTCGATTAAGGATATCGATGGTTTTTGATAAGGAACGCAGGTTCGAGTGCGCATAGATTGTAGGTTATCATGTTATAGGTTATCAGCATAGAGATGATAATTGCTACAAATATTTCTAATCACATCATCAATCAATATCCTTGAGGTATACGTATGACGGTATGACGTAACACATTGTCTGCGTCCATGGAGATATGAACTAAATCACTCAAGTGAATGTTGGGATATATTAAGATATTTCAAGCGGGCAGGAAGAATATCAAAGTCAATAGAGTTCAACGCACTGCTGAAATCAAGAAGCACAAGGACAGTGAATTGTGTATTATCCATAGCTAAGCGTATATCATCAGTAACCTTAATACTATGTTTGGAACATGATTTTCTTGGCCACGACATTCAGTTATTTCAATAATCAGTTATTTCAATGATTTAATATTTGGGTCTAATAAAAAAAAAGAAAATGCATCCATTGACGTAGGTTTCTTGTTAGTCCTGTAAAAATATATATCCATTTAAGATTATTTAATTCGACCATATCACACAAATTGCTTATAATTACTTCTACAAGCCAGACTACCGCTAGCTCACATTTAGCTAAGTTAAGTTTTAGTTTCAATTTACAAGTTAAAAGTAATCATATTATTTGAGAAATGTGATCAAATGCTTGTACCAGCATTTTCTCATTTTTTCAAATCGATGGTTAAAAATTAGAGCAGAAGGGCCGTGTCCATTATAAAATACCTCTCTAATGATCCTCAACTCTATGACGTGTAAAGGCATTTTTTGCATTCCTATTTTACATATATGTCTCCCTCTCTAATAAAAAAATGTTCGTTTTTCACTACATAAATACATAGGATTCCGTTTTGCTATTTGTCAAGAGAACTTTTAAAATTGTCCATGGAATTTTATAAAAGGAATTTAATTTTGAAAACTATATATGCAATAATAGTCAACTCGGCTAGAAGCATTTTATACATTTGATAACGGACGTGATATAATTAATGTAATTATATGTAAGTCCAATAAAAGCATATAAGTATGTACTTGCAAATAATTATTCACTAGCAATAATACATTAATGATATTAAGGAAAAATAGCTTATTGATTCAAAGCATCCGATTGGTTTCTCGCCTCTAATATTGTTATGGAGGATCGCGATGCCTAGAAACACTAGCTCTGCCATTACTCAGTGGTATAAAGTGGAACTTTTCATTAAAACAATATTTATTGCCAATATGAGTTAATACTATTAACGTGCAGGGCAGATAAGATTTAGGTAAGTAGTGAATCGACGGCTGACAGCTGCCGCCTTTTGTTGGAGGTCTGTGCCGATTCTCCACCTACTTACCGCACATCATACATTTCTGTCATATCCTTTAGCGAGTGTTAAATTGTATATACAGGACATATTTTCTTTATATACTTTTATCCAGCAGCGCGTTTTAACTCTTCTGATCAGGCAGAGTTGCTTCGGTTTGTTTCTAGGACCAATTTTTGTGGCACGTGTACGTTAAGATATTCTGTATTGTATGCTCTGTTTTATTCAAAATGTAAAATTACCAAACGCAAGTCAAATTTGCACGATTAGTATTCCATGCAGAGCTTTAAGCATTTACCGAATTGTACCAGGCGTGTGCGTTTCAAACATTATCTTAAACGTTTTAATAGTATACCGTTACATTATTATTGTATATTTCGATAGGAGAAATTTAAGCAAACAATTATTCCACTGCCGTTAACACTTTGATCGTAAATTAAATAATTAATTTTTTTTATAAAAAATATTGCATATAATAATTAGAAGATAATTTTGTCATAAACCTCATCACTAATATTTCTGATTATTTTGAAATTTTTTCGACGACAGTTTTCTTAATCACACGGAGAATATTTGAGATACATTAGGAATTTCAATGAACATTTTTCATATACTTTTAAATATCTAAATATATTATTTCTAAAAGATGTTTTTTGGTCGAGCGGCTCGATCTCTTTAACTACTGCACCAAAAAAAATACCCACTTAAAGCTTATGTTTTCTACTTTGGGCGAAAAATTCGAAAAAAATCTTTTTGTTAATAAAAAAATTAATTTTTATACCAATTGACATCAGCGCGATCTGTGGGCGACACATCAAATATCTTAGCCAAATTGTATACTTGGAACACGCTAGATGGCGATATAGTGCGAAGACTTCGCACGGGTCAGCTAGTCTAATTATAATAATAAATATAAAATATATATTAACTAGCTTTTTTCGAATTTTTTTATATTTTTCGCCCAAAGTAGAAAACATAAGCTTTAAGTGGGTATTTTTTTAATTTTTTTTGGTGCAGTAGTTAAAGAGATCGAGGCGCTCGACCAAAAAACACCTTTTAGAAATAATATATTTTGATACCCAACGTGGCTTGAAAAAAATAATTTTCGCCCCAAAATGAAAACGTAAATTTAAGTGTGTAAGATCTGTAATTGGACCACTAATTCACGAAAATCATGCCAAATTTTTATTTTCTATGTTAACTGAAAAATATATAGGACAGACATTAAACAAAAATCGCCGGCACTAAAGACTTTGCCTATAAGGTTATATTGCTCTCTATGTGCGTCAAATAACTCGTCAAACTTTTTACACATACCCAAGCTCCATCATTGCATTGATTAAATGCAGTATTAATAAGAATACATATCAACGGATTAAGGCTATGAAGTAGAAGGTAAATTGTTTTGGTAGAAATACGTTGTGAAATTAAGCAGTTGAGGAAATACATATTCATTGATCTGTCCAGTGTGAAGACTGTTATTTTCTCTGCATGACGATTTTAAAAGCTATTCATATTCATAATTATTTCCTTGAGTTGTTCGTTCGTTGTCACAGTATGTAATGTATCCACAGTATAGTGATCGTTGAAGTTACAGCAGCTTCATTGCTTTGAAACTGCCTTTAACACATACAGGAAAACTCTAACAGCATATTTCCTGAAGTGGCATATCTGCGAATATGTATTTAAAATAAATCAAACTACGTTTTTTTAACCGTTTCAATTAATGTGAATTTGGTTTCCATGAATTTGATTTTTTTTAAATACGCGAAGGGAAAATTGACTATTCGACTTTTTCCTGTGAATTTATGAGTCAATAAATCTATAAACATAGCAGATAACGAAGATTTAGGCATATTAATAAATACTACAAGTAATAATCTCAATAAAGTCTTTAATAAAAAAATGCGCATTCTTACTTAGAAAATAGATACTGGCCATCAGTATCATATTTTCTTATTTAAAAATAATAAAGAGGTTCGTAAACCGTTGAGAGTACCCTTTTTGACAAGCACGATAATGAGAAGTAAAAGTATAAGTCACATCGTCAGAGAGTACATATGTGAATAAGCTACTATGAAATGAATACAGATACATTCCACTAAAAGGCAAACCTGTAGGTATGTTTTTTATTATTAATTTTTAATTTTATTTTATTGTTGGGTTTATAAAATAAATAGTATAGTTGGGCTTATAAAATATGAAACATTGCGCCGCGAAATCTCCCCAACGTTCTGCCACCTCTTGTACGAACGCATGCAATTTACATTAATGTTGTATGAAAGGCACACTAAAAAGTCATTTCCTGAGAAAAGACGTTGTGACATATTATATGACTAACCAACCGCCAACAATGCTAAAAGTTTGTAGAAAAGCTTTGAAAGTGATTTTAGGAAATATAATATGCGTCCCTCTTAAATCGTCTACGAAATAATGAACGAATGTAGGATTTTAAAGCTCGCTTACCATTTCCCTAATTTAATTTTCGTTCACGTTATGCATCCACTTATAAATAATTAATAACCCTCATTATAGAACTTGGAGTGACTTTTGGAGGTTGCTTCATGAAATAATGATCTTAAAATCAAAGTGTATTTTTGATCTTACTAAAATTTTAAATACTGGCAATAGGCCATTGCTCTGATTTGTACGTTTTTTGTTGTTTGAGTTTCTATCAGTAGTAGTTTACACTGAGTAAAATTTTGCCTTTTAAAGTTTAATTTTTCCTACATTTAATCATGCTGTTTAATGTATAATCCGAGTAATAACGGTTAAAAAATAATTTTTATATGACTGAGCCGATTTAGATTCAACAAAAGAATATTTTTATTGTCCCCTAAGAAACTACAAAGTAAATATATATATATATATATATATATATATATATATATACATATATATATATATAGGTACTTTTCTAGTTAGGTTATTTTCTTAGATAAATCATGAATTTTTTTATAACATATTTTTAAGCAATATATTTTTTTATATTTCTACATTTTGAATATCCATCGTATTTGACCATTAAACAATTTAAAAGAATGATTTTTAATTTTTTCATTACACTATTGCAACAATCTAATACACAATTTTGAAATTGTAAATGCTTATAAAACAAAATTTATGAAACTTGCATCAATGAGTCCTTATAAAAACAAAATTTTTTAAGCGGATTAACCGATTTGGAGTAACGAAAAATACATAGTCATCCTCCTTAAGATACTTACACTTAAATTACTTTACGTTTAAATATCTTTGTAAGTGTTTAAGACATATTTACAAAAAACTGGAGCGAAATGTTACAAAAACATTAAAAATGCATTTACTTTTAGTTTATTTATTTTCAATTAGATTATTTTCTTAGGGCAATCATGATTTTTTAACATTATTGGGATAGGTACATAATACTAATATATATTTTTAATTATTTTATTGCACTATTACCATGACATGAATACATTTTTTTTTAAATAATATTTGATATAAAGTAAAAATAAGTGCGAATTGTACTTAGTAATATCTGTTATTCTTAGTGTGATTTAGAAATTATTATAGAAATATTGCGGAAGTTACCTTGTAACTTTGATGTAAAGTATAATGTATATATAGAATATTATTTATTTAAAAGATATACTTCATTTAATCCAAATAAACGCTTAATTGACCATAAGATACAAGAACAGTTCAATCACAATATGAGTATTACTTTTTCTACAGCAAAGGAATCATGCAATTCGGTAGACATTTTTCAATTAACAACAAGTCTGAACGGATCTGTATGTTTGTAAATTTATTTTTACAGATATTGTATTGATGTTCAATCAAAATTTATACATATACTATTTTAACTTGCACAATTTATAATAAAATAAGGTAACCGACCAAAAGTTCCGCAAGACTAACCCCATTAAATAAATATCATAAACAAGCAGTTTTTCACTGTCTGCAAAAATCTGAGGCCACAGACCAAAACTTTCCATCCAAGAAACATTCCCTTCATCCTTTCGATTAAACTTTTATTCCCAATCGTTTGCTCGTTTATTTTCGAAACGACTAAAAAAAAGCTGCAAAAAGGTGGAAAAATTTTCAAGGAAAAGTCAAGGAAGCGAGTAGGCTCGGCAAAGTTTTCAACTTGGTCACCGTTTGTAATATCTTCGTCCGCGTTAAAGTACAACTAAATTATTTAAACTGTTACGTCAGAGTTTTCCAAAATTTTGTGGCAAAATTTTAAACTTGATTTACTTTATTTGCACTCAGAACATGCCTATCGTCGTAATTGTTGTGAGAGGTTGCGACAGGAAAAACGCCATCTAAAACATGTCAGTCAACTATTAAATAAAACTATTGGATGTAGTATTATTTCTACTTTCTTTAATTTCTTTACCACGACCTAGGTTTCGTTGTATTACATCTTCAGGTGGGATATTAGCAAAGATTCCGAGAAGAGAAAAGATTAGAGAGATTTTGCTAATATTCCACCTGAAGATGTTGTAATACAACGAAACCTAGGTCGTGGTAAAGAAATTAAAGAAAGTAGAAATAATACTACATCACGTAGTTCCATTTAATTGTGAATAATAAATTTCTACAAAATTAACGCCAAATATATTCAACATGTCAGTCAAGTTAGAATTAGTGGGTAAGTGCTAGAAGAACTGACAGATTGGTATAATTTTAAGTAAAGCAATCGCACTCTTAAAAAAACACATTAGTTTTGTATAAACAAAGAATTTTTGGTCGATTATATTCAATCGTTGCATAGACAAAAAGAAAATAGTATTTGAAGGAAATATTATTTCAAATAAAACACTTTACGCTGAAATGGTTTCAATGTAATATTGAAAAAAAAAATAAGCAAGTGCTGAATTGAATACATTGAGATTATCGTTGAAGAGCCCTCCCATTAGTTATACATATCATATAACGTCTCTTTTGCGAATGTAAATGTACATTATAATACCCCCTCCCCTATCTTTTTAACTATTCACGTCAAATAATTAAGATACCGGCATTTTGTTTCTATGATACTCTAATACAAACATTACTTCATTTAAAAGACACACAATCAGGTTAAATATCGTATGACTTTGAGATATTTATTAAGAAATGCAGTGATATAATGCATTGGATCAAACTAAAGATGCCGGATAAGCTCAGAGAACTCGTATATATTTCTAACATTGCTTTAATGTTATACCGGATGAAATAAATAGAAACGGTGACGAAAGTAGATGACTTAATCTGCTTGTGTCATCTTCGTAATTTTTAGCGGATTATACTGGTATACTGATATATTTCTAATACGAATACCACCACCACGAACTTGATACTTATTTCACAAATTCATAACAGAACATAAAAAGGAATTCATTCGCTTAGAGGACAGTAAATAAAGTACAGCTGTCAAATTTCTGGTAAAGCTTGCAGTAAAATTGTTATCAGCATCTGGAAGCAGTGTTTATAACAAAATGTTTTCCGAAACTGGCATCTTGTAAGGAGAAAAAACAAATAGACTTTATCCTTTAGGGAAGTATTGAAATTTCTGCGTTATAACCGAATGCTAAGAGACATATGTAGGTAATTTTAGTTTAAACATATCAATTATCAAATAAACTATGGATATTCGGTATTCGATCAAACAGTGCTTTTGTATTCGTTGTGACTTACTACTAAAATATGGCCTTTTTTATCGAAAACCGAATATTTCTCCGGATATTAAATGTCTCGAACGACCTACGGTTTCAGTACAACAGTAAAATAACAACAACTCTGTTATTTAGTGGCAAGCTTTTCGTTAAAGAGTGAATCGTAATAGCTTTATATAAAATTCATTTTTGCAAGTAAAATAAAACCCAAACCCCTTAGAAAGGAGATTTAAAATGATTTTCAGAACTTTTCAATTATACACTGCTCACAACATTTCAATAGCTGACAATTATGAGGTCGAAGTATTATTTATTTAAAGGACCATTACGTTAAATATTTTCATATTTACGAGAAAAATATTTTAATATAACACTCGCTGAACGTTTCTATATATGATGCTCTGCGGCATATTAATATAACCCAAGTTTTCTTTACCAACAGTAACAACACTGTGAAAAATTCGCGTCGGTTGAAAGCTTTTCCTAATCGATATTCACAAAATTCAGCGTACTTACAGAGAGTATTCATTAATATTCTAATACATTCTTTAATAACCAAAATGAAAATAAAAATATGGTAATTGAAAATACTCGTATAATTAATATACGAGTATTTTCAATTACCATATTTAAATTTCATGAAGACGCTCTATACCAAACAATGAGAATTTCGCCCAAGTGGAAAGTAACTGAAAAATAATGTAAATGCACTATTTTATAAATATATAATGATTCAGTGAGATATTCTAATAAGCAAATAGATTAAAAGTGAATAAGTAAATCTTAAAGTAGTATGCGCTTAAAAATGGTCAAATAATTTATGGGCATAATACAAAATTCTGCGTTACTATCAAGACTAAAACGTGGCAGTCGTCTGAAGGTTGTTCATTTTACTGAACCACATTTACGGCATTATTTTAATAACAAAATTAAACATTAAATACTTCATTTGTAATTTTGTAATTCTAATTGTATATTACAAAATCGATTATGTTTATAATTCTCAATCAAATATGTGCCAATTAGATTTTTCAATTTTGATCAATCAAAGGATACTGCCTATCTTCTTTGACGTTTTAAAAGAAATTTATTCATGACCTTATTGTAAAAGTTTATGATGTTGAAAAAAATTCGGAGGTAGTTTATACCGCCTCTTTACAAACTGATATTTGTCTAGTGAAACGTTTTCTTAATTTTGGAAAAAAGGTCATTGCATGAAACTACAGTGGACGACACCGACATAGAGTCATTAGACCATAACTATGAGCTTCATTTATCTTATATTATGTATGGAACGCGCTTTTCTTGTGCATGTATATCAGCAATTTTAATGAATAATGATGACTGCCATCTTCAATTTATAAAAAAAAAGAAAACGCACGTGTTGACGTGCCTTTCTTGTTAATTTAAGATTCTTTGTTACGCCCACTTCACGCAAATAGCTCACAACTACTTTGACAATGTAGTCAGACACTACTGCTAGGTTACACATAGTTTTAAAAGAATTTGGTCCCTCTATCGCTTTAATTTCTTAATTATCAATATTAGTATCAATTATAAAGAATATTTTACGATATTGGGCAAATTTATGTTGCAAGTTAAATGCGATCATATTATTTGAGAATCAATTGAGAAAACTAGTACCAGCATTTTTTTCATTTTTTCAACGTAATTGTTAATAAATTAAAGTTAAATTATAATAGTTAGTCCAGATATCTCAGCGTACACTGATTCGTATCAGGCGTGCGTGACGCGCGCTTCTTTGGGCGTACAATGGGCCTACGGATCGTTATGTTATACATTGTAATAATATTATTAATAATGAAAATGTGAAAGAAACGTTTAAAATATTTTTGTATGTTTTAATACCAGGAACGTGAATAATTGTTTCCTTGCCATTAACACTTTGATTGTGCTTTTTGTAATTAATTTTATTACAAAAAATATTGCATGTTATAAGTAAATGACATTTTTTAGTAAATATACACTTATAAACCTCATAACTAATATTGTTGATTTTTTTTGGAATTTTTTGATCGACAGTTTTCCGGGTCGCGAGAAGAAATTTTTTAAATAATTCAGGAATTTGGTTACGAAATTTTTGACAAAAAAAATGTTTCATGCTTTTAAATTTGCATTTATATGTTTTTATTTAATATTCAATGTGACACAAAAAAAATTATGTTCACCCCAAACAAGAAACACACATTTTTGTATGTAAAATCTGTAATTGGGGCACTACTTCCTAAAATTATACCAAAATTTTTATTTTCCGTGTCAAATTAAAAATATCTACCACAAACAACAAAAAAAAATTCGTCTACTCTTAAGACTTTGGTTTTAATATCATCGTATTATTATACTTTTAAGTTAAGTAAATTGTCAAAATCTTGACTTATACACAAAAACATCATTGCTCTGATCAAACGCAAAACCTTTATACAAACCTTTATAAAGACATTTTTTTAGTAAGTATTATTGAGAATACAAATCACGGTCTTGCCAACGGAATTTGAGGATTTTGAGGTTATAATGCAGAAGGTAAATTGTGCTGATAGAACTATCTTGTGAATTTAAGCACTTGAAGAAATGCATATTCATCGACCTTTCAAATGAGGCAGCTAGTATTTTTCTGCATGACGACTTTGAAAGCTTTGTACATGGTAATCATTTCGTCGCAGTTATAGAAGCTTCCTTGCTTAGCGACTGCCCTTAACATATACAGGAAAGCTCTAATGTGATATTTCTTAAAGTGGTGTAGCTACTAAAATACTTTTAAAACAAATCAAAATAATTTTTTTTTACTTCCATTTATTTACATTAATTTTTTTTTAAATACGGACATCTCCGGTTAAAGAGTTTCAAAAGTAAATATATTCAACTCAACATTTTTTTCTGCGCATTATTTACAACTATTATTAAATGCTATATAACAAAAGATCTTGGAATAACTATCAATAACAAAACGTGTATCTTTAGTTAGAAAAAAAATACAGCTTATCAGAATCATCGTGCATTTTGCATTGTTCCCTTACAGACAAATAATAAAAGTGTACCGTAAATGGTTGAACTCACAAAACACTGGCCGATATAAGCGAGTACGAATGAGAATAAGCTACTCCCAAATTTATACAGATACTTCTTCCTTAAAGACAAGCCTCAATGTATGTTCTTTTAAATGAATAATTTTTAATTTCATTTTATTGTTGAGTTTACAACAAAAACTGTATTGTTGGGCGTATAAAATATTAATCATTAGGTGCCGCGAATTCTTCGTAACATTTTACATTAAAGTTGCATGAAAGGCACCCTAATAAAATTTTTCCCGAGATATCAAGTTATGACATATTGTATGAACCACCAACAATGTTGAAAGTTTGGAAACAATCTTGAAAGTATTTTTAGGAAATATTAAATTTTTTCTACGTAAATAAAGATAGTTATTGAAACACCCGAACAAAATATTTCACTTAAGTGATCTAACAGTAAAGGTTTAAGAATTAGAATGTATGGCGGATATACAAACCTTTATAAAGACATTTTTCAATTAGATTTTAATTAGAATCGATACCAGTCTCAAAATTATAACTTAGATTTTTTGGGCGCTTACAATATATACATGTGTTAACAATACCAATACATTTAATAACAATACCTTTTTAATTTTTATAATCTTCTCTCCATATATTTCTAGAAAGTAAAAGATGGACAACATACCTTAAATTAGGTTACATTAAGATATCTTTGCTCACTTCACATACATACATATAACAAAGATCCTCTTCTGTACCCATCGCAGGGAAGTGCTTTCGTTACACTCGTGACAAATAAAAAGCCTTATCACCTCGTAATGTTCTCGTTTTTAAATTTTCCACCTGGAAAATTATATCTTTAACCCAAATAATATACATAGAATATATATGCTTATAACTCATTATAGTAATAATGGCGTCCTACTAGTTGCAACTTGACAGTTACACGTATTGAGTCGTGGGACGCCGAGATTAAACTGTGGGGTAACAACTGACATGTTTGTTGACATATTTTACTGTATTAAAATATACTGTAGCACATACACACTATGTTAGAATGATTAACGTCCCTCTACGTACAAAGCGATGACATCGTTTTTGAAAATATTTGGCCAACATTTGTTCGCCAAATATTTATTTTTAAAAGAAAGGCTACTCTCTTAAACCGTCTGCGAAATGTCCTTTTTTATTGCCTGAAAAAAGAGCACTATATAATTATTTGGTATTTTTAAGCACGCTTACCATTTCCCGAATTGTATTCCCATTGAAAATATGTACCCATTCATAAATACCCAATAACCCTCATTATAGCACTTGATATCTTTTAGAGTTTGCTTCAGGAAATAATAATCTAAAAATGAAAGCGCATTGACCTGATTAAAATTTACTTAAATGCTATAGCCGGATAAGTGCTGGCAACTGTTTTTTTTGTCTGATTTTTAAATTTGTTATATTTGAGTTGCTATCAATGTTACTTTTTAATGTTAAACCATTTCCGAGAATTAACGATTATGTGTTAATTAAACAGAAATTAACTCTTACATGTTTGGGTCGATTTAGAATCAACAAAAATGTGGTGTTATTGTCCCTAAGAAATATTTAAGAAAAAAATGACTAGCAGAGAAATGATTTAAATTTTTATTTTTTTTTAAATTTGGTTATTTCTTAGGGCCTTCATGAACTTTTTTATAACGTTTATGGATATTTTTTTGACATTACTACATTTTGAACAACTTTTTTTTTAACTTTTAGAAAAATGAAAATATATTTTTAATTTTTTATTACTCCATTATCATAATCAACAAACAATTTTGGAATTATAAATGCTTATAAAACAAAACTTAGGAATGCTTGTAACAGTTACTAATGAACACTCATAAAAACAAAAACCTTTAAGCGGCACAACCGATTTGGGTCATTAAAAATATATGCTTTCGTCTTTAAGACATTTACTAATGCTAAGTTACTTTACATTTAACATTTTTGTAAATATTTAAGACTCACAAATAAAAAAATAAAGTGTAAATTTACAAAAACCTTAAAAATACCTGTATTTCTTATTTATTTCTTTCAAATTAAGTTATTATCTTAAGACAATAATCGATTTTTTAACATTTTTGGCAATGGTACTTCATACGTAAAAAAAAGTATAAAATATATTTTAAATTTTTCATTGTACAATTAATATGACGCAACTAAAATTTTTTTAGAACTTATATTCGATATAAAGTATAAATAACTGTGAAATGTACTTAATAAATGTTTACCTGCCTATCTGTTATTTTAAACTGTTTTAAGTGTGTTTCAGAAACCATTATACAAATTGTGTGGAAGTTGATTTGCAGCTTCGATATGAGGTGTAATGTCAATATACAATATATTGTATTGGAAATTCATACCCTTAATTTAATCCAAATAAATATTTAATTGATAAGAAGATAAAGTAAGTTCTCAATGATAATAAGAGAAATTACTTTGGCGACTTTAGTAAAAGAATCTTGCAATTAGGTAGAAGTTTTTCAATTATCAATTAATCTCAACGGATTGATATTATTATGTTGTACTGTCATTAAACAAAAATTTACACATTCACAATTTTAACTTGCATAAACTTTAATTAAATAGTGTCACTGACCCAAAAAATTCGCAAGCCTAACCACATTAAGTAAAAATAATAAAGCAGCGGTTTCCCACTGCTGGCAAAAATTCAAAGCTTGCAGCATAAAACTTTCCCTCTGGCAAACTTTCCGTTCATCTTTTCGCTTAAAATTTTATTGTCAATCGTTTACTCGTTTGTATTTGAAATAGAGTATAAAAAAGCTTTGAAAAGGTAGAAAATATTCAAGAAAAAGTGGGCGGGCTTGGCAAAATTTTCAACTTTGTCGCATTTCGGAGTCTTCGCGCTTAGAATATCATTAGCGACACGAAAGTTACAGATAGAGAAAATGCCACATATCAGCCGAGTTAAAGTTAAATGGGCGAGTGCTGAAAGAACTAACAGTTTAGTATTATTTGAAGTAAAGCAAATGCAATGAATACATTAGTTTTTTTTAATCATTGCGTAGACAAAATGAAAATAATATTTGAAAGAAATATGATTTAAAAGTAAAACACTTTACGCTGAAACGGTGTCAGTATAATACTGAAAAAAAGGCAAGTGCAAAATGACACGCGCGTCTAAGTTTCTCTATTATCAGACACATTATGTAGTATTGAATTAAACGCATTGAGATTATGGTTGAAGGGTTCTGTCACTAGTAATATATATAACATAACATCTCTTTCATTAACTTGCATTAATAAGTTAAAGAAACGCACAACCAGGTTAAGTATCGTATGGTTGTGAAATATATACTAGGCAATGCAATAATAAATTGTATTTCTATTACACTACACAGTGAGAAATGATATCAATATTTTTTTTATCATTACTAGAAATACTATGCTGTTTCTAACAGTTTTAACTTCAAACGCAAAACGTTTATATCTATGTAAAGTTTATGTATACATATACTATGGCTGAGTGCCTAATTAAATTAGTTTAACATTGTTTGTTTCTGTAAATGTGGCTTTAAGGAACATTCAGATAATTTGCCTCTAAATTATTTGTATCTATGCATTTAGGATTTTTTTTTATTTTGTTCCTTTTGTTAATGCGGTATAAAGGGAATCATTTTTTATTTTCACTATTTAAATAAATCTGTAATTAACTAGAA
Organism: Druceiella hillmani; assembly: GCA_039881145.1. Taxonomy (NCBI): domain Eukaryota; kingdom Metazoa; phylum Arthropoda; class Insecta; order Lepidoptera; family Hepialidae; genus Druceiella; species Druceiella hillmani. The sequence continues at coordinate 404,840 of JAYKKI010000101.1, forward strand.
TCATGAAAAAATAGTTTTGAAATAAGCAACACCACATACGATTGAATAAAGATTTCCACACCCCTAACTTTGGTGGCTCACAGTTTGTGGGAAATTTGTTACTTTCTCCTTAACGAGGGGTTTATTAATCTTCACTGTAAACAAATCAGCTTTATTGATATACACTTAAGCCATAAGCATTCCACTTAAGCCAAAGACAATCGACTGTGAACAACAAGAAAATCAAGGGATTCTTTAGGATTACGTTTTTCTTTTCAAAAATCCATAAAAATGAGCGATTGACAAAAAACAGCCAAAAATATCAAAGAAAATAGTTAAAATGGTTCGTTTCATAAAAAAGGGCCAAAAAGAACTATTTAAAAAAGTAATTTTAGGCTAACATTACAAACAGTCGAAGCTTTAATTAGGAGCAGGAAAAATATTTTCTTTATTACAAAACACACTAAATGTAAAAGGTAAAATCGAATTACTCCTAGAGTTTTCACTGCTGAACGATGTAGGCTTTACACTCAAGGTTAAAAAAAAACAGAATTTTGTCCTCAATAAAGGAAATTATACTCTACTTCTGCTTAGTTGCCAGCGGAGATTATATTTGAGTATTCATATATTATGACTTATTAGGTACTAACTACGTACCAGTTCTGAGCTTAAGGTACCCTAAACGCTCCCCCGACAGATCACTACTTAAGCGACATTTAATTAGTGTATAAGGAAAGTTTGATGTTATTGGCTGCATCACGCTTGGAGTAATTAAACCAAAAAAAATAACGGTGTTTGAGTCAACGTCGAATCTGTCAAAACTGGAGCATCGCGCCGTTATTTAGTTTTTCGTACGAAAGGTGAAAACAGCAAAATAAATTTTTAAGAAATGTCTGAAGTCTACGGGGAATCCGTATCATCGCCTGCTATGGTCAAATGTTGGATATGTATATTACAACATGTCGAGGGTCCCTTGAAAACGACCCTCGCTCGAGTCGTCCAAAATTGATATTGGGAGGACTGTAGGATAAAAATGTTGCAAGTAGCAGAGAAGCTGGGCATCAGTAAATTATGGATTGAAGATATTTTACACAACCATTTTTCCGTACGATAAAGGCAGCGAATTCAGATTTTGTGTGAGTTTTTGGATAATTTTTAATAACAAGAAATGCTAATTATCCAAAAATTATAATTGTTATTATTTATTTACATAACCATAACATTATCAATTATCATTTAGTTTTATATATTTTTTATAACTTCCTAACTTTTGGATAACTAACTTGGTTAGCAAACTTTTACAAAATATAGTCAGTTATGACTCAAAACATTCCGGTCTTTGCTTCAGAAATATTTATCTCATTAGTGTATTACTTTTAGATAAAACTGAAAAGTGAAAAATACACTTGGTACAATACGTATTTTAAACTTTACATCACATCAAAACTGAAATTTTAAAATGTGTCAAATTTGATTGCATAGCAGTATTGAAAGAGTATCAAATTGTATTTGCACAGAAAATTTACAGAATTTAGTATATTTGTGAAGTGAAGTAATTTATGATTATAAAATTACATTATTTTAATTTTGTAAGGCATCTTAATACCAAATAATGAGACTTTCAGCAAAGTAGAAAGTGGGTGAAAATAATATAAAGTATATAATTTAAAATTATTTATTAAATTTAAGAAGATTAATATATTTGAACTCAAGTCGAATACCAAACATCCGGCGGAGGCTTGAATCCGAATCCGTACACGCTCTTTTACGCATAGATAGTGTGACGAAAATAAACACGGCAATACATAAAAATTGGGATAAAGCATAGAAATGGACAGATAATGATGGAAACATTTCATAGCGCGTATCGAGTCTATAAATACACTCGCGCCATATGCGCTCGCCGCTCTTCCACCGTCGACCGTCGAGAGGAGTGAACGTCTCAAACCTCCGTGTCTGCGCAATTTGCGAGTGGATGGCGACGCGTTGCTTAGGCCTGCCGCTCGAAGGTATATATCGCATAGCGGATTGAAATTATCACATCCTACATGTAAGTTAAATTCTATGATACTAATTGTGCAACAAAAGTTATAGCAACGTTTTCGAAGATCCGATGAGGATAAATATTTTCGTCAAAGAGAAAAAGTCCATCGGTGCATTTCACTTGAAGGCATTATCATGCTATTAAGCAAGCAGGGAGAATAATGCAAGCTCGCCTCCTGATTTATATCAAACGAAAGATGACGGATGAGCCCAGATAACTCGTATATACTTCTAGCATTGCTTTAAAATAGTAGGGGCTAAAATAAACACACATGTTAACCAAGTCATCTTTCACAGTAATAATCAATTACTCTTGATGGTATATTGAAATATTTCTAATACGAATAAGATCATCATGACTGAACTTGATAGTTACTGCACACATAAAAATAAAGCCATTTGCTTAGTGGGCAGTAAATATAATACAGTTGTCAGGTGAAGCCTGCAGTAAAATATTCCTGCGCTTATGGAAGTAGTATTTATTAAAAAAAAAATTGAAAAGAGCATCTGGCATAGACAAAAAGCAAGTAGACTTTTCCTTTTTGGGAAGGATTAAAATTTCTGCATTATGACCTACCGCCAGGAAAGGTATGTTGTTAATTTTAAATTAAACAAACCAATCATAAAAAAACTGAGTGTATTTGGTATTCGATCTAATAGCGCTCTTATATTCAATCTGACCGTATACTAAAAATGTGACTTATTTTGTCCGAATTGGTACCGGTTATTAGTAAGAATTCGAACAATCTGCCGTTTTAATACAGAATTAGTCGTAATGGTAATGGGAGTAACTTTGAAATAATGAACTCTCAATTAAATGAAACTAAGTGATGCAGTATTATTTCTACTTTCTTTAAGTTCTTTACCACGACCTAGATTTCGTTGTATTACAACATCTTCAGGTAGGCTATATTGTAATACATCGTAACTGAAGATGTTGTAATACAACGAAACCTAGGTCGTGGTAAAGAACTTAAAAAAATTAGAAATAATACTACATAATGTAGCTTCATTTAATTGTCAATAGTGAATTTCTACAAAATTAACGCCAACTATATTCAACAATGAACTCTCTAATTTCGTTGTAAGCTCTTTGTTAAAAAGTACATCTTAAACAATTCATTTTTTCAAGTAAAACTTAAACATGCTTGGGAAGGAGGTTTAAAAGGATTTTAGAAATTCTTTATACGCTGCTCACTTAATTCCAACCCTAAGGCCGAATTACCATTTGTTAGAAAGGCGTATTACGTCAAACAATCTTTATGTGAAAAATAGAACAATATAACACTCGCCAAAATTGTTAATATAAAATATTCAGGAGCATATAAATACATCCCAAGTTTGCTTTAACAACAGTATTATAACTGTATCAAATTCTGTATGCATGAAAAGATTTCCCTAATCAATATTCACGAAATTCGGTACATTCATGAAAAGCATTCATTTACATTCTAATATATTCTTCAATAACCAAAATGAAAATGAAAATAAGCCTCGGTTATACAAATATTTTCAATTACCATATTTAAATTTCCTGAGGGAGCTCGATACCAAACAATGAGAGTTTCCGCAAAGTAGAGAGCGACTGAAAAGTAATGTAAACGCGCCATTTAAAATGTTTCAATAAGAATTCCAATAAGCAAATATATCAAAATTGAATTAGTAGATTTTAAATTAGTATGTGTTCAAAAAATTACCTAATAATTCTCGGGCATAATACCAAACTGTGTGTTAATATCAAAATTAAAACACGGCATCGTCCGAAGTTTATTTTTGTTACTGAACTATATTAACGGCACTAATTCAATCGCCAAACTAACATTAAATATTTTATTTGTTAATTCTTAATTTAAATCGTATATTATGAGGTTGGTTTTGTTTACTTACTTTTTATATTAAGTTATTCAATGTTTGTAACTTTTGGTATATTAACTGAAAATAGTTTATGACATTGTTGTAAGTGTTTATTGTATTACTTAATACTTTTGTTTTTAAAGTGGTTTTTACCGCCTCTTGACAAATTATGATCTAGCAATTAATTTTCTGAACTCTAAAGAGAAGATCACGGCATGAAGTTGCAGTGGGCGACATTGGTATACTATAACCATGAGCTTCTTCTATCTTATATTATGTTTAGTATACACTTTTCTCGTACATGTAATTCAGCTATTTCAATGAACATTGATGACTGTAATTTTTGGGTCTGAAAAAAAAACAAAAAATTTACGTTCATTTGACATTCTTTGTTACGCCCCCTTCATGCAAGTGGCTCAAAACTACTTTGACGATGAAGTTAGATACTGCTAATAGATCATTCGAGTATATAGTTTTAAAAGAATTGAATCCGTCTATCGCTTTCATTTCATGATAATCAATATTAGTCTCAATTATAAATTATATTTTAAAGGAAAATTGGCAATTAAGGAAAGTGATGGGCAAACTAAACCTTCAAACTTAATTTAAAAATTTTGTTTATTTTGCGTTTTCTTTTTATAATTCAAGTCCTACCCCTATTCGCAAAGTCCCGCTTCTTATTTTATTATGGAGGATAGCGATACCTAGCAAGTTCACCTCTGCCGTTATTTAGCAATATAGAGCGGAACGTTTTAATAAAATTATATTTACTGTTAATATGAGTTAATACTATCAACGAGCAATGCAGATAAATGCCTTTAGGTAGTTGGTGGGACGGCAGCCGATAACTTCCGACTTTTGTCGGAGGTCTGTGCCGACTTTATAACTACTTACTCTACAAGTCAAAATGCTTGTATAACTGACTAAATTTCTGCCGTTTCCTTTAGTGCGTGTTAAACCTATGAAGAAAAAAATGTTTTTTTTATGTAATTTTCTTTGTTTTAACTCATCGGGTCGGTCGGAATCGCTCCTTTTTTTAGGACAAATTTTTGTATAAGGTATATGATAAAATAACCAATACATTAGGCTCTATTTCGTTCATTATGTACAGTTGCCAAGTGTAAGTCAAACTTACACGGTTAATATTTTATTTATAGGCTGTAGTCGGATAAATATTGGTAATTAGCCTTTGCTCTGGTTTTTATATTTTTTGTTGTTTTTGATATTATTTGAAATGTTATCAATGGTAATTATTATAGAGAAAAAGTTTACCTTCTAATGTTCAACCGGTTCCAAGTAATGAAGGTTATATGATAAATAAAAAAAATAGCTCTTAAATAGCTGGGCTGATTTAGAATTAATAGAAACATGTTGCTAATTTCGTTAAGGCATTTTTACGAAAGAATTAAGAACGTAAAATTACTATATCCTTAAATAAAAATACCATAACATAACCTAAAACATATAAATTTATTTCTTTATGAATTAGATTATTTTCTTAGCAAAATCGTGATTTTGTGTGAAAAAAAATTACAAATATGTATTTAAATTTTTTCATTATATTATTATAAAAGCAATAATCAAACAATCAAAATTCACATTTAAAAAATTTGCAGTTATAATAATAGAATTTTGAATAGCAAGAAATTGAAGAGCTGAACCTATTTGGATAAGCAACAAATTTATTATTGTCTTTGAGATACTAGTAAGACTTGAGTCACTTTACATTTCCAGTTTTTTGTAAATGTTTAAGACCCATTTACAAAATAGTTTAAGCATAAATTTATAAAAAGCTTAAGAAATACGTGTACTTTATAACAATATTAATTGAGTTTTATTCTTAGAGCAATCAGAATTGTTTCAACATTTAAGTATTTTTAAACAGTATATATTTCTAGAAATTTGTGGTATGGTATTTGATATTTAAGAAACAATAAAAAGATACAACTAAGACTCATTTCGAAATTTTATTTGATATAAAAAAAAATTGTGAAATATTTTATTGTGTTACTTCAATAGCAATAATGTGAGTGAAATTATTGTAATGTAAATTTCACTCGTACTTAATAAATTATTATCAGTCTGTTATTTTATCTTGTTTTATGTATGATTCAAAAACTATTTCATAACTAGTTTAATATACATATACAATATTATTCATTTAAAAGCTATACGCCTAATTTTATCCAAATAAACGTTTAATTGACAAGAAAGTAAAACAAATTTTCAATAAAAATATGAGAAATAACTTTGACCGCTTTATGATTTGAATAGTGCAACTCGGTAGGAGTTTTTCAGTTTTACTTTTATAAATTTATTTTTATATACAATATTGTATTGCTATGAAATACAAATTTACGTATTCACTATTTTAATCGGAAGAAGTTTTAATTGTATAAGGTTACCGACACAAAAAATCTGGAAGGCCCAAGCCCTTTATATAAAAACTATAAGCAAGAGGCTATCGAGGAAAATCGAGGTTTCCAGAATAAAACTTTTCACCTAACAAACTTTCTCTTAAACTTTTATTCCCAATCGTTTGCTCGTTTACATTTGAAACGAAGTATAAAAAAGGTGCAAAAAATTGGAAAAATAATCAAGCCAAGGAAGCGAGGGGCCTCAGCAAAGTTTTAAACTTTGTCGCCATTCGCTACTTCTACGTCCACTTTTAAGTACAACTAAATTATTTAAACTATTTGAGTTTGAGTTTTCCAATATTTCCTAATGAATTTGTAAACTTTATTCACTTTATTTACATTTAAAATGTGTCGATTGTCTTTAACACCGTGACAGGCACTGGGAAAATGTCATCTAACAAAGTCAATCGAGTAACAATTCTTTCAATAATAATTAAGCGAGTGGTGTAAATTATTTGAAGAAAATGAAGTACAAAATATAAATCAGTTTAGAAGTAAAGTTTTTATTCACGAAACCATTATGCTAATTCATATTTAAAGTGCAATCGTTGTTTACACAAACCGTAAATAATAAATTAATTAAATTATATTTCGAAAATAAATTACTGTATTGAAATGGCTTGAATATAATATTGAAAAAAGTAACAAGCTAGTGCAAAATGACGTACTTAGAGGGTTCCATGTTATCAAGTAAATTACGTAGCGCCGCATTAACAATATTGAAATGGCTTGAATATAATATTGAAAAAAGTAACAAGCCAGTGCAAAATGACGTACGTCGAAGGTTCCATGTTATCAAGTAAATTACGTAGCGCCGCATTAATAATATTGAAATGGCTTGAATATAATATTGAAAAAAGTAACAACGCAGTGCAAAATGACGTACGTCGAAGGTTCCATGTTATAAAGTAAATTACGAAGCGCCGCATTAACAATATTGTGAGTATCGTTAAATAGGCCCGCTACCAATAATATATATGAAATGATGTCCCTTTTGCGAGATATGTACATCCAAAAATGATATGTAAAATGATACCCTCCACCCTTCCCTATATTTTTAGCTATAAACTTCAAATAATTAAAAAAAACCAGGATAACGGAATTTAGTATGATATAAAATTACTTCATAAACAATTAAGTTAATTATCGTATGGCTGTGAAATATATACTAGGTAATGTACTTACACGGAAAAAATAATATCAATATTTATACTAGTTGGCCTGTATGAACAATTCTCAATCTAATTCTTGTTTGAACGACTTTCGTGTATTAAAAAGTTAGTTTCGTGTATTAATTGACTTTCGTGTATTAATTAGTTAAATAAATTGTCAATAGATGGCGCTATTTTAAATAATCACTCCTTGAAGGACTATCATATATACTACTATCATATATATGTTAGTTAAAAATATTTTCAATAGATGGTATTGTTGACAATATACCTTTGAGAAATAATATTTAGACAATTAAAAAATTAATTTTGATTTTTTCCTTCATTTTTCATCATTAGCGGTGAAGATAATCTTCAAAATGATAGCTCAATCATTACATTGGATGAAAAATAAGAGGGACATGGCGTACTAAAAAAAAATATCTTTGTAAAATAACATACAGAAATTAATAAATATTCTACGCGACTTTTAACGTCAAACGTATAACGTCAAACGGACTTTCATATCGATGTCGACATTTACGTATAATTTTATATTTTACCGTCCGCATACTTAAGTTAATTTGTAATAATTTATTTAGATGAATATTTTTAAACAAGAAAACCTTTCAAAACAACATCACGTATAAATGAAAAAAAAAGATTTCCGTTTCGGCGTTCGGGAAAGAGGAGAAAATTTTTTCTTTAAAAAAAATTTGTTGATACCCATTAATAGAATATATGGGGTTTATTAAATTTCACTGCATAAATTTCACCAATATTTAATTCAGAGAAAATCGACTATAATATAAACGGAAAAACACGTTATCCTTTTTGGTATCGTTTTACTTTTTAACGAAGCTTTAAAAATGAGCGACTGAAAAAAATATATATAAGCAGGTAGAAAGTAATAAAAAAATAGGTGAAACAACACGTATCATATAGTAGGCCAAAATTTAGAAGCCATTTAAAAAGGGAATTTTTAGTTAAAAGTACAAATACTAGAAGGTTCACTTGAGTGCACCGAATATATTTTATTTATTACAAAATTTTCCAATTAAAATATAGTACTAAAATGTGTGATTTAAAACCTACTTACCACAAGAGTTTTTGCTACTGGTCAGAAAAGGCGTTACACTCTAGGTCATTCAAACCCAGATTTGTATCTGTAACAAAGAAAATTATGTTATGTTCTTGCTCAGTTCCTGTCAGACACCGAAGAGTATATTTTGGTAACCATACGTGTCACGGCCCACTATCTATAAAATACTACATAAGCGAGAATTAATAACACATAAAAGAAATAGCTACTAGTTCCACATCATTATTTTGTCCAGGAAAATCAAGTCATTTTAACATTCTATTAAGAAACAAAATACAAAAAAACATTGGAATACCCCTAAAATAAAAAAATTCTATTATCAATATGTTAGTTGCAATCAAGTTTATTTATAATTAAATAATGTATACCTAGCAAACTGGCAAATTTAGAAATTTTCCCAGTTTTTTAAACCTATTTCATCTATTGAAGTTCACTGAATTAATACTGAATTAATATTGTATTTACATATGAATTCTACAAATTATGGTGCAAAAATTGATACAGAAAACATTTGGCGATAGAGAACCCTAAACACAAGTGTAAAACTAAATACATATTTATTGAAATTTTTTTGCAATAAGCCAATTTAATATTTTCATTTTTAGCATTATTTCAAATATATTCCAGAATTAACCTTCTCGCTTGCTCACAAACAAAACGATATACAAATCATACTGTCCCCTTTAGCCTACGTTACCACCCGCCCATATCGATCGTAATGGGCGGGCGGTAAAGCGATGAAGTAGCGTAACAAATTTATTCTTATCCCTGATTTAATCTATAAGCGTTTTTATTTAAAAAACAAATCTTGACAAACAATATCGCAATAAAATATATTTTTTCGATGGATTTGCTTCGGATTTTTAAACGGACTATATGCATAGATAATTTTACATTTATTGTTAGCATATCGGTAGACACTTAAATCAGTGAAATTCAACCATATTATTATTAAATCTATTTCGAGGGACATAAAATGAATGGAAAAGTTCGAAACCGATACACAATGTAGCAGACTAAATTAATTTATTGACTTATTCAGATTTTACGGTATCGATTATCACAATACGATTTATCACAATTATAAAGTTATCGTTATAAACTTTATAATTGTGATAAAATCGACGAAAATCTGTTAAGAAATTTATTTACTTTAATTTGAAACAATCATTTGGTTTATTGTTAAGTTATCCAAAACATTACATATTGATTCGTAAGCGGAAAGCACATTAAAATACGTTGACACTGTTGTCGCATGCAAACGACAACAAATTTTATAATACAAACTCGAAAATAAATTCAAATTTATTTGTGAGCGTCTTCAACAATAAAAACCGGAGGTCCAAGTCAGCAAACTTAAAATAATGGCGGGAAAAAGTACAATTCACGGAACCAAATTTCTATGTAAAAAGTTTTATCTGTACCTCTTCACTCGAACTTTTAATTTTAATTGTTTACTTCTTTGCAGTTTTAAAAGGAGTGAAAAAGTTTTGAAGAGGCGGAAAAATTTAGCAGGAAAAGTCAAATAACCAGATAAACTTTTCCGATTCATCGTTGTTCATGTCGACTCCATCCCCATTGACTACATTTTACAAACCGGTTAGTTAAGAGTTTTCTCATTTTTGTCAATGTATCTGTGTCCACTTTATACTCATTTAAGGCATTAAGATGAGGTATGTGATAGAAGCAGAAGAGGTATAATAAATTTGCATGTGAGTTCTTTGAAGGCATTAAAATTTTTTTTTTAAGGGAAGAACGGAGAAGTAATTAAAAATTTATGAGAAGATTTCTTTTTTTACCATATCACAATTACAGGACGATGATGGGAAGACCTCTGAAATCTTGAATTCGGGTGGCACATCACTAATGAAAATTCTTTAAAAGCTGTTCAGTTCCGTCATACCTGAGAGCGTTTTGTCATAATTGTGGACTAGGGGTACGGTGGTACTGTTTTTTTTAAAAGGGCGATAATACCCTCGTGAAGAATTATATACTCATTACTTTCCTGAGTCACGTTTGTAAGTTATTTTTGAGAGTCATCATAAACCGACTCGCAAGCATATTTGGTCACCTTCACCTTTCCGAACAAGCTGATTTCCGAAAATATTACATCAGATTATATATAAATCCAAGGAATATAGTCAGCCGCTATGTTTAGCGTTTACAGACTATGAGAAAGTTTTCAATTCTACCTTAACCGAGGCCGTGCTTTAGTCTCTCCAGCCGTGGCATTTTGATCACTGGTATTTTGAAGTGTTGAAATATTTGTAAAGTAATGCCACCATATCATTCTGATTATAGAACCGGAGTATGAAACCGATCCAGTTCCAGAAAAATGCAAGACATCAGAAAGCTGGAAGATATATCCAAGTTTTTGGAATGACACCACTCTTTTTTTATTTGTCAACGATATTAGTTATGAAAAATCGCTCGACGACCTTGCGCAACAATGCTCTTAGCAGAAAGGTTTTCCAATAGATACCAAATATGAACAAACCAGAGTCCATTTCGTATCTATATAAGTACGTGTCAGGAATGCTACTCACAAAGTTACTGATCACTATATACCTAGCACAAGCTGTCTAATTAGGTTAATTCAACTTTGAGAAAGAGGTCAACCAGAGAAGCTAATTTGGCTGGGCAAATTTGTCAATATTCTCATCTAAAATACCCCAATGTCTGAAAAATTTAGACATGGGATATTTTAGATGAGAAAATAGATTAAAAAATGGTCCAAGTTACTCTCAGAGAGCAATGGAAAGGGTTATGCTTCATGTTTTCTTTACGAGATATGATTTGTAATGAGATCTGCATGAAAACCAAGTTCACAGACATAGTTCGTAAGATTTGCAGGTTAAAGTGGAAATGGATTATTAATATAGCGCGCCGAACCAACAACCGCTGGAAATGAAAAATTTTCGAATAGCTATCACGTACAGGCAGACGCAGAATGGGACGTCTCACGCTAGGTAAACAGATAACCTAGAGAAAGTCACGGCAAATCGTTGGATTCAAGCAGCACGTTCAATCTTTGTAGGAGTTTATGGGAGAGGTTTACGTTCAGCAGTAGACGTCTTCCGGCTGATGATGATCATAATTTTATTTCCGATATTGTTATCATTTCAAATGTTCGAGCAGAAATATAACATGGACGGAAATGCGATTAAGAAACTTAAAAAAGAAATTAGTATTTTAAGCTGTAAATAAAAACATATTTGTGAAAATTTTATAAAAATAATCGCTCTTTCTATACAATATTTATTGAGTGAAATCACCGTACATCCTTAATCTCTGAAAACAGGCATCAGGAACGATAATTACAGGTCTATTGGCACAATTATAAAACATTTTTCGCTGCTCTCTCAATTTACGTATATAATTCAGGACTTCTTACACGCTATGAAGATTATTTTACAGGTTTTAATATTCTTCTTTATATTATCCTTACTAATGTACTCTTTTAACAGAGTGGGTAGACATATGTTAGGAAAACAGATTATAACGAACATCAAATATAATAAAAATAAATTATGTGTTATTTTAAACCCAACCAATATGAACGAAAATCGTATCCTATCGAAATAATAGTGGAGCACATGAATAGTATATTTTGGTCATTACTACCTAGGTCACTGTGATAAAACAGTTATGATTATTTTGCATTTACGTGACACGTAGCGTAAAGTTATAGATAACATAACAGAAAGTAACCGTCTGATCGTTATTAAAAAATACTGGCTTAAAAAAGATTTTGAAAATTAAACAGGAGTTAATGAATTACCCGTTACAGTAGGTATATGTTATAATGCATATTATCTGTGCATTCGAAATCGTTAAATTTTAAAAGTAATAAACTGATTTGAAGGAAATATTTTTTAAATTTTCAATGACAGATATACCTTTTTAATTAATATTTGTTAAAATTAAAAAAAAAAATCTTGTTCTCTTAAATTTTGTGCAATGAAACTGTTGGCAAGGCTACTAAAAATGTCAAGTAATAACATACAATTATTTATTTCTGTGTTGAGAAAAAGTCTTTAGAAATAGAGATTGGATAACGATTTGGTACATTGACTATTTCATGAAAATCTTCTAGAAAACAATTTAACTTAATTTACGCACTGTGACTTTGAGCGCAATAAATGTAAAATAGAATAAATGCTCGTTCAATTCGCTACTATATTAGAGTGATATAGTGTAACGTGACTAGTGTATAACTCATATGCCAGGTCATCTTTCTTAATTAATCTTTAAAAAATACTTTTTTCATTTCTATGCCGTCGGTTCTGATATAATCATATTTTAATTTACGCAATTTATACTTAATATCAGTTTTAAGACTCTTTGACTACAAATTATGCTAGATAACTTTTCACAGCATAAACAAAATTTTCCTCACTTTTAGTTTTCATTAGTAAATTACCTTATGTCGTATATAATGCTGATTACTTTGATAATGCCACTATTTTTATCTACTGGATACATTTCATCTCTAAACACACGAGAAAGAGTTCGTATCGAACCACACGATTCGGCGTATTATTGAAAGTACGGACTCCCACTAATATCAGCTAGTTTTTTTTACTATATCCTCTGAAGATACAAATCCAAATAATAAATATTTTAATGCAGCAGTGGCCATTTCAAAGTGAAATATCAGAAATAGAACCCGGATAGTATTCGTGAATAACTGATCTTTGAAGAGTTTCGCATCTGCGCATAGCAACTTTTGACTCGAGCAACATTAAATGAAACTTTCAATAGTTAATAATTATATTAGCCTCGAAGAGACTTTTAAGTAATTTTCAAATTTTTAATTTTGAAAATTGTAAGTAAAATGAAACAAAAAAAAGTTTGCTTTTATTGCTAACTAAAATGGCAATTGAAGAAATCCATATTTTCTTTAAGAGTACAAAAATATTTTTCTTTTTTACGACGTCAACAAAATCTTCTTTTAAATTTTTTTTAATAAATGTGCAATGAATTCAAATCTTTCCTATCATTTTTGCGTGAAAAGCTGCACACAGGGTTGAAGGTCGACTCAGTGAGTGAACTCCGTCTTCTTCACTCTTGATCATTGAATAAAAGCAATGTCACGTTAAGAAATATTTTTGTGCTGACGTCCTGTTTCACCATCTAATAAAGTTCCAAAATAAACTTCGTTTTCAATGTCATACAGTTACGAAACTTGAGTAGGGATAGTTACTTATGATATATGCTTGAGTAGGGATAGTTACTTATGATATTAACTTGAGTAGGGATAGTTACTTATGATATTAACTTGAGTAGGGATAGTTACTTATGATATTAACTTGAGTAGGGATAGTTACTTATGATATTAACTTGAGTAGGGATAGTTACTTATGATATATGCTTGAGTAGGGATAGTTACTTATGATATTAACTTGAGTAGGGATAGTTACTTATGGCATTAACTTGAGTAGGGATACTTACTTATGATATTAACTTGAGTAGGGATAGTTACTTATGATATTAACTTGAGTAGGGATAGTTACTTATGATATATACAAAGAATTGCCAACATTTCATGAATGGCAGTAATTTCTAACAAATTTTGCCTTTGAATACAACTATATCTCACCTACCCCACTTGCTGTTTTTTTATTATTTGTACGGTTTTTCTCTCCACCCACTAATATTAAGATTAAGATGAACATTTATTCTTTTTTTCTGTAACGGTTTAGAGTATTTTATTGGAAAAAAAAATTTCTGCAAAAGTATTACTTTGTCGATGCTAATAGCGAGGACGACAAAATCAGCAATTCCTAATTTATAGCAAAGATATGACATTGTGTATGAAAGTTACTTAATATAAGTTGAAATAACTTAGTTGTAACATGTTTTAATAAAAACAATAGAAAATACACAATGTTAAGCATACATAAATTAAAATGTAGTTTTAAGAAAAGCGAGAGAAATGAGATCTCAGAAGCGAAAGCATTCAAATGAAAGTGTTTTCCATGATTAAAAATTTACATAAAAAAAACAAATTTATCATCACTCTAGTTTCATCGGGAGCTGAACAATGAATGCGCGCATGAAAGCGATTTAGAAATCAAAACAAATAAATGCAATGCAAGTGTACTTGCACTGCATTTAGGGGATGGATGAAAAACAATTTGATTATTGTAATGGAATATTTGAAAAAAAGCCATTTATAGATTCGTTTAACAACACTAAAATATTTTTGATTTAACTTTATATTCAGATGTACTCCTGATGTGATATAGTTTTAAAATATGTAGTACTAGATTTATTTTCGCAGCATCCTGGGCGTGTTATTCGGTTAAGACATTGGGGTTTTCCTCTAGTATATATGCTATAAATAATATTAAATCCTTTATGTATATTTTTGATCTAACTTTATATTCAGATGTACTCCTGATGTGATATAGTTTTAAAATATGTAGTACTAGATTTATTTTCGCAGCATCCTGGGCGTGTTATTCGGTTAAGACATTGGGGTTTTCCTCTAGTATATATGCTATAAATAATATTAAATCCTTTATGTATATTTTTGATCTAACTTTATATTCAGATGTACTCCTGATGTGATATAGTTTTAAAATATGTAGTACTAGATTTATTTTCGCAGCATCCTGGGCGTGTTATTCGGTTAAGACATTGGGGTTTTCCTCTAGTATATATCCTATAAATAATATTAAATCCTTTATGTTTACGCGTTGTGCTATCTATTGACAGCATTACCGAAATTTTACTATTAAAAAGAAAATATATTTATCCTACAGGAAAAATTTTATTTTTAAAGTTAAAAGTAACTAATGTATTAATGTGAACCATCACTATGTTGGCACGAAGTTTTATTAAATTCTTTTGTATCGTTTATGTGTGATTAAGAAACAAACATACAAACAAACTTTTCATGGTAGTAACATCCCACGATGCGGAGCCACGAACACTATAGGCTATGTATTACTCCCTAAGTGAAATATACGGATGCCAAAATGAAACCTAAACCTTTATAATTTCATCATATCCGTCTGTCTGTCCATATGTCGCATAATATTAACTCATTAACATTAAGGCTGATGTGGCCAAATTTTACACGAAGACCTACTTGTGAATACGTTAAAATTTGTTTTTTTAAATTTCTTTGAAGTACCTTCACGTACATCGAATTTCATTTTGAATTGAATGTCAAAAAAGCTTTTAATATTAAAAAAATCATACGCCACTTCTTTTATGGGGAACACCGTCTCTTTTTTCTGCAGTTTGTTAAAAAAATTAAAAAAAAACTTCATTGATATGAAAAGAAATTCCAATAACCATAGGAAAAATTAATATTATGATTTCATTAAAGAAATCGCTTATATTTGTACACAATTTGTTATTTAACTACAAATTTCAATGGACTCGTATGTAAGTAGATTTATAATATATAGATATATTTACATATTACTTGATATAAACATATATAAAATGAAATGTTATAAATCTATTGCTTTAACTTGCGCACAAATATCTTTTAATTAAATGATAATTATAGGCGAAAAAATCCGGAAGGCCAACTCCATTAAGTAAAAATGACAAACAAGCGGCTTCCCACTAGTGTAAAAAATCCAAGCCTACCGAGTGAAACTTTTCATCTAACAAACTTCATGCACCCTTTCGCTTAAAATTTTGTTCCCAATCGTTTGCTCGTTTGCATTCGAAACGGAGTATGGAAAAAGCTGCGAAAAAGTGGAAAAATATTCAAGAAAAAGTCAAAGAAGCGGGCGGGGTTGGCAAAGTTATCAACTTTGTCGTCGTTCGTAACTTTTTCATCCGCGTTTAAGTATAACTAAATTACTTAAACTACTTACGTTCGAGTTTTCCAATATTTTCTGACGAATTTCTAAATTTTATTCACTTTATTTGCGCTTAGAACACGCCGACTGTCATTAAGTGTTACGAGAGACAGACATAAACATCTAAAATATATCGGCGATTGCCGTAAAAACTAGCAACTTCTTATTGAAGTATTATTTCGAGTAAGCAAATGTTACTTGAAGTAAGCAAACTATTATTTGAAGAAAGCAAATATATCAGTTCAGTAATAAAACCATACCTATATTTTTTCAATATACTATTTACGCCAACTGTTTGGTTCTCATTAATGGAATATAGGGCATCACTAAACTTTACGGCTGTATAAATTTGTAATTAATACTACGATTTTTGACAGTAAATATAAATCCCCACAAACTACAATAAATAGCACTGTGGTTTAACTAAAATAAGTTCTATAAGTATTCCCATAATATATGTAGAAAATTTCATATTTAATTTTCCATAGATTGCCACTTAAACGGTGAAATTGGATCATGTTACTGTTAAACCACCCAATCTATACGTATAATAAAATTGTAACGGAGTCAATTCTGTACAAGGAAAATATTTTAAAAAGTATGATTGATTCAGCGTATAAAATGATAATAGGAACCGAAAAATCATTTTTTTTAGAATTGTTGTCTGTCTGTCTGTTATTTTGTGTGTCCGTCACACAAAATCTACTGAACGGATTTAAATGAAATTTGACTCGCCAATAGTTTATCACCAAGAACAAAATATGAAAGAAATCTTCAAGAACAACAAATGAAATTATTTTTTTCTTTTTCCGAATTTCACGCGAGTGAAACCGTGGGACACAGTTAGTATTTTACATACTAGCTGTGTCCGCGATTTCATTCGCGCGGAATTTGGAGTAACAGGTTATTAAATTTTTTGTGTTTTTCATTTTTTATTTTTTAAAAACTTTAATACATGGCATTGACAGCAAAATCTGATAATCCGGCTCTGATATTAGAATGCACAATGAACGTAAACTAAAAATTGATGTATCTTTCTTATTTCTGAATTGCGATTGAAATTAAACTAAGCCTAAATGTTAGCCCAAGCTAATCTAAATACATCACTTAAAACCGCATCCAAATCGGTTCAGCCGTTGCCGAGATTAGCGTGCACAATAAAGCTGCGCACATACAAGCAGGCAAACACACAAACTGACAAATAGACAAAAATTCTAAAAACTATTGTTTTAGGCTTAGTAGCATGTCTTTATAGCACATAGTTTTACTGAAAAATATTCAATTTGCAGACCCAGTCATTATACAATTCAATTTATTGTCCAAATAACGTATGGATTTCACTGTTCGACATTAAATGAAAACCCAGTCACTAATAATTGTCAAAAATACTTTAAAATAGTAAAATAAACTATTATGCCAAGATAAAAAAAAAATATTTTTCAAAGAAATTAAATGGTACAAAAAACAAAACGCAAACACCACATCCAATGTTTATATTACTAACTTTTTCTCGGCGCACGGTCTTGAACGATTCAAACAAAAAATAGTTAAAATCATGCATTCGAAATTCAAACTCTGTTCGAATAAATAATCAAAAAAACTTTCATGCATCGCATTATAACTCTTATGAAACAGGCAAAATAATTATTTTACTATTTGCCTGTAATTAAGAAATAAAATAACTTTATGTGAAGATATGTCGATATGACAACGAATATTGACCTGGCGAATTCTTGGTAAAGATACATCGTGTTACAAGTTACAACCCAATTTAAACTATTCCAGTGACTAAACTACTGAGTTTCATTAATTGATTTTGGTATACAGTTGAGAAACATCGTTGAGTACATCAGGGTTCATTTAATGTCGAACGACTTGGATGTGGATTTAACCCATATTATACATTGATTCGAATAAATAAAAATACTAACAGTGATATTGTATGTAAACACCATCAAAGGTATAATACAAACTTAAAAGTAAATTCTAATTTACTTGTGCATGTCCTAAACAATGAAAGTCGGAAAATCAAAACCGGTAAACTTAAAACAATGGCAAGTAAAAATACAATTCACGGCGCTAGACTTTCTATCTACAAAGTTTTCTACGCGCCTTTTCACTCGAAGTTTTAATTTAAATCGTTTATTGGTTTGCATTCTAAAAGGGGTAAAACAGTTGTAGCGGCTGGAAAAATTGTCAAGAAAAGCCAAGTAAGGGGACAGACTGAACAAATTTTTCCTTTAATCGCTATTCGTGTCGCCTCTACTTTTTAAATTACTTACTTCATAATTTTGTTATTTTTCTGAACATATTTGTACACTGTATTAATCTTATTCATATTTAACACATATTAGGAGGAAATAGACTATGCGATAGTAACAGAAGTGTTCCAATAAATTTGCATGATTTTCTCATGAAACTGAATGCATGAATTTGCTATGAAACTGAATAGTTAATAAATAAATACTTCTCAAAGATCTGTTTTAAATAACGCCAAAATTGTGTCAGTCATGAAAAAAAGTTTGCTTTTGCTGTTTACGAAAACGGCAATTTAAAAAATCGACACTTTATTTAGGATCACAAAAATATTTTTCTATTTAAGACTTTGACATAATTTATTTTCTTCAATTAAGTTATAAATGTCCCGCAATCCTAGACTTTCGTAAAATTTATTCTTTTAAAGATACCACACAAAGTTCAAGATTGACAAAGAGAGCGAATGCCGCCCATTCCTCCCTCGATCATTGAATAAAAGTAATGTTGAAAAGTTACTTTTGAGTTGACTTACTTTGTCTCTACCCGATGAAGTTTTAAGGCGGAACAAACTTAGCTATCAATGTCGTACGGACGTAAGTAAGGGCAGTTACTTATGCCGTATGCTACATGTAGAGACTTTCATGAATTGCATAAGTGCTGATGCATTTTACTTTCGAATACAATTGCATTTTGCGTAGCCTCAACTACAGTCCCTGCTGTTCGTATATTGTTCGTCCGCCCCTTTTCCCTATCTCTAATTATTCATGTCAGATAAACATTTTTCAATTTTTTTTAACCCTGTATAGAATTTACAATCAGCGGAACTGTTACTGTATATAATGTTTGCGAGGATGAGAAAACAAATGGGTTTTGATGTATAACAAAAATTATAGACTAAATACAATGACATTGAACTCGAAACTTGATAAATATTTGTTAAAATGGTACAGTACTAATTAATCATATTTCGAGTAAAAAGAATAAAAATACCAATTTATACTTAATAAAATTATCATATAAATAAACATAGGAGAACTGTACTGGAGAGAAAAATAATATTTGAAAAAAGTCGCTTTCCTTTTATTAAACGACTCTACTTTTTCAATAAAAGAAAAATATTTTTTTGATTTAAATTTCTATTTAGAGATGCTACTAATCATGTAACATAAAAATATGTATTATTAACTATTTGCACGCAACATCGTTCACGTGAATTTTCAGTTAATACTTTGGGATTTATCTCTATTCCAATGCGCACAGTGATACCACCGAGATATCTGTGTATAAATAATGTTATTTTGATATATATATATATATATATATATATATATATATATATACATTGCGCTCTCTGTTTACATGTTGCACTACTGACATTGTATTATTGTTAAAAACGATTAGTTTCATCCTACAGAAATATTGATATTTATCGGGTTATAATTGACCAATATGTTAGTTTGAATCATTAGCTATCCTATCAAATTTAAAAAAAAATCTGTCAGACCTTCTAAACGTGATTGAGTAACAAACACCTAAATGTACTTTTATTCGTATTAATATTCCAAGCGTGTGAAACCGCATACAATATTTAGCCTATTTGTTCGCTATACGCAAAATACGCTTGTCCAATGTGTCAAGGATTCTTTGCTTGGTTGCAAATTTATTAGGTAAAAAAACAACTAAACTTCCGCAATTACAATATTAATATTATACAAAACCAGGAGCACTATATTATAGCAGGGGCACTTTTAAATATAAAATTAGACTAAAGCTATTGTTTGGCTATCAAATAAAGTTGCTTTATGGAGAGGAAAAACAAATTTCTTTTCACTCCACTCTACTCTGCACAATCGCAAACCTGTATGTACGTTCTTTTATTGCACAATAATTTGTTTATTTTATTTGTATTGTTGGGCTCATAAAGTATTTGTATTGCTGGGCTCATAAAACAATAATCATTGGGAGCCGCATTACCCCTCTACAACCCGCCCTCGCCGTATGAATGAGCGTAATTACCGAACAAATATTGTATGAGGTATCCTAATCAGTTTTCCCGAGTTATGGTATGAGAAAAACGAGTCGTTATGTATTATTGATAACTTATTGTTTTCTCCATATCACTAAGCATAGGATTCCATAGTCGTTTTTAAAGCGATTACTGAAAATATCTCCGGATATTTTATTTTCAAGATTTGTGCTTGTTTAATTTAAATATTTCAATTAATTTATGACCCTGTAATTAACGTTTTTTCAAGTCTTTATATTGCTCGTTAAATAAAAGATATTTGCAGATAAAGCTTACACAGTAACGATATAAATACTTTGTTGTATGTTATTTGTTTCAATAATCCATGAAAATTCATTGGGTTACCATAAGAATAATATGCAATTGAATATGTCAGAAATTCACTTAACCTTACTTTCCTACTATGTCAGTAACTTGTAAGAAAAGCAAACTCTTCAGTTTTGTTTAAAAACGACTATTTATTATAGATATACAAAAAGTAATATTATAAAGGATATCCCTTTAAAAAAAGTTTTTTGTTTAAGTTATAAAAACAATAAACAACGTCATATTCTGCCTGCAGTTCAAATTTGAATATTAATTTCTATAAATGTCGTCACATAACACACAGGCTTATACAAACTGACTGATAGATGGTATTAAAATAACGTTATATGTCCATGAAATTCTATATAATTATCCTTCAGCTTTTTATCTGTCAACATAAAAGAAGTTTTATTTTAGAATAGGAAGAATGAGATAAAATATATAAAAACAGAGAGAATCATTATTCAAGTTAAGTATAAACATGACAAAATGTTTAATACAACATTTACTAATTATAATGTTAGTTAAAGTACATGTCACCGATTTTTAACAAGCCTTGATGAACGATGAGGAGTAACAACTTCAATTACAGAATGAATTTCGCAATCTGTCGCATTCCGCCTCTGAAATATTCATTTCAAGCTGAGTCGAGCCACTAGATCGACCGCGCCATCAATCAAGCCGCACGTGAACAAACAGCTCAAAGCCACTCAACCAACCTAACTGTTCGCTTTGACTAGAGCCGTCATCTCATCGCCGAGAGCATAGAAACGAACAGCGAATATGATTCCGCTTCGTCTACCGCTGACATGAGCCACGAGCTTTGTCAATCAACAACTACGATTTGACTAATTAACTTACGGTAGAGAACATTTTAATGGATTTTGTCATAATATCTTGAGCATTTCAAAACGAGCAACTCCCCTGCGCTGCTGTTTAATATATTATGTGGATTTATAGAACTTTTCCTTGTGCAATTTTCACAATTCCTGAATTTGCTGTTCCTTTTTATAAAATATATGACAATGAAGGTTAATTAAAAACCGATATTCAAAAAACTATAAAAGTAGTTACTAGATAAGCCAGTTATGAGCTTTTAAATTTAATAGTAGACATAGTCAGTCTGCCTCATGTGCATATTTGGAATAAAATGAGCATTATTAAAAATGACGTCACATTTCAGTATTGCCGTCCTTGTCTAATTGTTGAGTTAAACCTTTATAACTTGGCTAATTTAAAAAATTTTTAAAAATGGTTTCACTATTCTCCAGCGTACTCCTTGAAATTATGATTAATTAAAGTAATCAAATATCCTATTGGGTTATTAAGTTTTATTGGGGTTCGTTCATCAGACTATATATTGTAATAACAATTTTATATAACTTTACATTCTTCAACATTTTTTAACCACAACAAATTAATTAAATTAACACTCTGTCTCCGAGAACATATGGTAATTGACGTTTTAATTTTAATTTATTTTTGTAATTTACCTAAACAAATTCTAATTTTCTACTTACGTTTAGTCATAAGAGCGGTCAAGTTCTAATCATTGATTTAAGTTATATACTCAGGTATACATCTTAAAAACATATAAGACGTGGAATTTAAAATGATGTATTTCCATAATATATAAAATAAAATTTTTTTCACAATAACACCTTTTGTGGTTATTTTACATCATTTATATTTATTCATAAAATTTATAACAATCTAATTTCAAAATTAACAGTTTATTTTTCATGCAACTTTATGAATTAAACAGTTTCAACGATATTTTGATACATTAAAGAATTTTTAGATATTATTACTTCAATAATTATCTCTAGCTGCGTCCTTATTTTAATTAAATCAACCCAGTTCATTTTTGAGAATGTAATTATTTTCCCAGCTGATTTTAATAATATTTCACCGTGAGCCAGTTTTAAAATATCATTAAAATGGGAAGGATATAAAAAGTCAGTATAAGCAAATGTCACTAGTTAGTAATTCTTGGCAAACTTAGCCTTGTCCATAAACATTTTTTTAAATATTTTTGGATAATAGGATTTAAAAAGCCAGTATGAAGAAAGTGTGGCTAGTGATCAAACAATTTTTCACTACTTCTGATTTTTTTTTGGAATGGCGTTAAATCCTATGATATGATATATTTTTCGCTAGTTAGGTTCTGATCCTAATTATTAAGGATGAACAAGAATGAATCAATTCAAAAATATTTGATTTACACAATATTTAATAATCTGTTGAATTCACGGATGAGTGGTTCGCATCTTGCATAAAAAATTAGCTCTCCTCTGAAAGAATATAGGACAATTATTCTTCTCATCTTCAGTCCATCAGTCATTTCGAAAATATATATATTTTTTTAATTGTATTTCCCTTGTAGCTACATTTTGGCAACAGTTCTTCATAAGCTTTCGGGCTTTTTGATCATACTATAAAAGGCATTTCAATGGCTGAGATGATTGAGCCCTCTAAAAACGTTATTCCAGTTCTTTTTTGTTAGTCGTTGCTAGTTCTAAATTTATTTTGTTACAACTCTTGGAATATGAATCATTCTTGATTGTTTTTATTTTTAGACGACATATTCAGATTCTATAGGCTAAAGGGACTAAATTTTTTATGAGCTTTTTCATTTACTTAATATGCAACGCTTATATAATATCTATCACCAGATCTAATATGTATATTTGGGCAGAATAAGAAAATCAAAAGGAAATTATCTTTTGATATTGTTTATAAACTTATTGTTCTACTCTAATCCATTACTCTCAGAGGGAAATAATTTCATGAAATAAACGGTAATCTTTATAAGATATCAAAAAAGAAAACAGTCAATTAAATTACTTTATACCATTCCACTACGTGGTAGTTTTAACGTGAAAATTACATTGCCCGTTTAAGGCTGTGCCATTGCTATAAAGTGATGCAATTGCTGTAACTGTATGTGACAATTTTCCCCGGTCAAAGTAATTTGCAAAGGGTCAAATTAAAAAAAAACTTAACTTTTTGCAAAGTAAATAACTTCAATAATGTTTGCACTATAACTCAATTATCAGATTCTTTCGTGTGAGAAAGCCAAACAGTGGTGGTGCAACTTAAAAATAATGTTATTTCAGGATAAATATATATATATATATATATACACTTTTTATAATATCAAATATTTTTATGTTTATTTCCATGATATAGACTTGACTCACGCAAAATGTTTTAGTGATCAATTTAATAATTGAGGCGTGAAAATGTGATAAACACACTCACTTCCACATTTTTAAAAATAGATAGGAGTCACAGAAATAATTTCATCGAATTAAAACAAAGTTACAGTCTTTTAGCAATAGCTTCCGACAACACTATTTAAAAATATACAATATATATATATATATATATATATATATATATATATATATATATATAATATTGCTTTGCTCCTAACTTAATTTCTCAGTTAAATCTTCGTCCACATAAAGTATAGTGGTTGAAGAAACGAATGTTCGTTTCTTCACTTTAGTTTATATTTTAGTGACACATTATTAAACACCAAATCAACTGAGAAAACACACAAGCTCAGAGTAATTAATTTGCTGGCACTTAAGTTTGCCGCTCTATTTTTTCATCAACGCCCGGTTTTGATTACTCATATGAGGTTAAGCTACGAATGTAGGTAAAACAAAGATAAGAAGATAACATTTAAAAGTAAAAAAGAGTGTTTAGTACTTACAAACTGTACGTCATATATTATTAAAAGAGACTTCCCGTACAAATCTTTGGTTTAGAAGCCTATTTGAATACAGTAGTGTGGTTTTGAATCCATGGCAATATATGTAATCTGAAAGAATCGTTAAATTTTAGAAAAACGTTCTTAAAGTTTCCTTTATCAAAGCTCGTGTACCGTCGTCACTAAATTATTATGGAGAGCGCCTATCGTATTTCAAAATTACTCACCTCAGAGTATAATATTCTCGTTTATGAGAAATTTTAGAAAATATTCTTAAACTTTCCATTTTACAAAGCTCACGTACCGTCGTCACTAAATTATTATGGCGAACATCTATCGTATTTCAGAATGCACCCATTAGCTCACCTCAGAGAATTATTAGATTGCACTTTCTTGCGTAAACTATTAAATGCGGAGATCCATCAACTAAGAGATATATAAATTTATATACTTCCCATGAAAAGAGTCGAAGAAATCTTTTCCGATCTTTTTATGTCCCTCCATATCTAGGTAACACGGGATTTTATTCAACCTCGTGAATTGAATTTGCCGTGGATTTGCTTATTTTTTTATTGACATTATGTAACTTTGTGTTCTCAATATTCTCGTTTATGAGAAATTTTAGAAAATATTCTTGAACTTTCCCTTATATAAAGCTCGCATACCGTCGTCACTAAATTATTATGGCGAACATCTATTGTATTTTAGAATGCACTCATTAGGTCACTTCAGAGAATTATCAGATTGCACTTATACCGTCAAATACGGAGATCAATTATGACCATCTACTCGTAGATATATAAATTTAAATAATTCCTATGAAAAGAGTCGAAAAAATTTTGTCGAACTTTTTATGTCCCTCTATATCGATGTAACACGGGATTTTATTCAACCCCGTGAATTGAATTTGCAGTGGATTTCCTCATCTTTCCATTGACATCTTTGGGTTTTCAATATTATCGTTTAAGAATGATTTAGTTAACAATGTCTCACCCATTAAATAATATTTTTCGAGTTACAACGAATAAAACTATTTCATTTTACTGTATTGTATTACTACTGTTTTATTTGTGCAAGTTATTCAATTATTGAATGGAATTTGATGATATTCGTTACTTTTGAACGAGTGTTATTCTTTACTTTTGGATACTATCGTATTTGATTTGGTTAATTTAATATCATTTACTTTATTTTTATACAATTTCGCTTCATTCGATTCGGTTTCATTTGATTTAATTAAATTTGACTTATTTTAATGTAATATATTTATTTATCTACTTTAATGTGTCTAATTGATACATTTTGCGGACTTGTTACGAGAGAAATCTGTTGCTGCTAACTATAACACCAGTCCAGCCCCGTTTGACGAACGGCCGGGAATCGAACCCGGATCACCGCGGTGCGCCGCATCGTCAAAGGCCATATGCCTTGTAATCAACCCAACACACCACGGTCGTCGCCATCATTGAGCATTGAGGCATTGGGGTGATCATAAGGCATAATTTAGTTATATTTGATATATTGATTTCTTTTAAATTTATTCAGATTTCTTTTCAATAGTCACCATTATATTTTGTTCATTAAGTGTCGGTTCCATCACAAGAAATACTATATTTAAACAGTCCAATTATATTTAATTTTGTGGTTATATATTTTGTGCACCAAAAATATTAAAGTAAAGTAAAATTAAAAATTGAATAGCTATTAGCAAAACACACCATGCGAGCAATCGGTACAAATAATAATCTTTTTCAGTTTATATTAACCTTTGATACAGTGATTGCGCGGTCATAGTGAAACAAAATCCCATTTAATACATATGCAAACATTTGAATTTGATCTGTAGTAATGAAATTACTGAAAACAAATATTAATATATAAACAAATATTTATTAAAATTTATATTTTACCAAAATAAGGCATGCGATTTTCCTTTTTGACATTTATTTAATATTTCAAAAATAATCACTAATAATCTTAGATTCAGCACTAAAGAATATAAATAAAATTCGTTTTCTACTGAGATGCTAAGTTCGTCACGTAATATATAAGGTACTAAAATCAAGAGCCAGATGTGATCCATTATATTTCGCTGTATTTAAATATCTTCATTTTTGTATTGAGACGAATTTTCCAATATATACGACTTTTCCAATACACTCGCGAGTATTGTTCCTGATTGCCTCAAGAAAGTATGAGGCAATAACAGTCAGAAACAGAATAGGGCCCTAATTTATATGCTGTATAATTTCCGCATCAATCATTTATCAGAAATACATTTTACTACGCATGACACACATGACGGAATCTTTAACCATGGAAAGCCAGATTATCATAAAATGTTCGATTGTGAATGAAATAAAAGTGAGAAATAATAAGAAAAGTTCGAACTAGGCATCCCGTTATTTCAGTATTTTTACATTTTACGTGTTCATCAAGCTGTGCTATTTGTACTCATTTTCGAGAAATCACGAGATTATTGTTACGAGATCATTTTCGATTGCCGTGGTCGTCGTACTAAGACATAGCCTTAAATTAAGTATTATTTGTCGATATATTACATGTATACTTACATGTTTTTCTTTAATAGGTCTCTGTGGTATATATTCTAACCTTGCATATTTTTATACGTCAAATTATTGAATTTTAAGCAAACATTTTTATAACAAATGATGTCACGTATTAAAATCAAAAGAAGAAGAAAAGGAAAAAAAACTCTGTTACGGTTATTTCTTTGAGAAACCCCTCGTGGAGTTATAGATATATATCCATAACATTAACTGAAATACCTTTATTTCAGTTAATGTTATGGACAACATTTAGCAGAGTGGAAGCCCTAGCTTTATAGACTGTACTTTCTCTGGACTGTAGTGTTCTGGATATTCTGTGAGAGCTAAATATTTATTTGTTTACGTACTTTAATGTAAATGATTGATACATAACGCAAACTTATTACTACGGGAGCAATCTCTCACAGCCAACCAAGATATTCTGATTAGTAAAAGTATAACTGTTAAATACTAGTACAACTCGCACTACGAGGGCACTGCACACACACTTAGTCACATGTACTTATCTAAAGATATATAGTATTTCTATCAAACTATTTAGGGGGATTCAGGAAAACTGTCAACGCTTCGAATTATAGCCCTCATAATCATGTGGGTAATTAAGAAATTGAAATATTAGTAATTAGTCCGCCAGTACAAAATCGTTTGCACACTATTCGTCATATCGATATTAAAAAAAAACGTTTGTCTCAATTTTTGTATTTGGGTGAAAGATCTCATTTCGTATAACCAAGGCTTCTAAAGTTAACGAATTATTGGATATATTTGGCGTTAAGTTTTTAGAAATTCATTATTACCGATTTTTTCTTCACAGCTAAATGAAACTACGTGATATAGTATTTTTTCTATTTTATTTGAATTCTTAACCACGACCTAGGTTTTTTTGCATCATATCATCAGGTGGGGCTGTATGACAATCTTTACAAATTGGCTACTCGCAGATGTTGTCATACAACGAAATCTAGGTGGTGGTTAAAAATTTAAATTAAGTAGAAATAATACTATATCACGTAGTTTAATTTAGTTGTAAATAAAAATTAAGTGTTAACGAATTAGTAAATAAATATATATTCCAAAATAAAAAATTATTTTTGTAATTAATTTAAGTCATAGTCATAAATCATTAATGAATCTATTACTATTACTCGTGTATGAGTAGAGCTTATTTATTTTTGATAATTTTCCTTTTAATTTCGTTATATATACTACTATGATGAATACTTTTAAAATATTTAAAAATGGTAATTTAGCTAACTAAAAATTGTGATTTTGTAGGGAATGGGAACACGTAATAAAAGAGAAAGTTTTAAATTTTAATACTTATTAAACAAATTCCTAGATCGAAAAATTATTCACGACAAACTCGCAATATTTTTGAAAGACCTACTCAATAGGTTTTACCAATAAAATTGAATTCTCCCTCAAGTTACAGGTATGGGAAGAAATCTATTAAAACTATAAAATACTAGCCGTGCCGAGGTAACTTCCTTCGCGTGAAATTCTGTATAGGAAAAGTTGCTAGGAATGGTTTTGTTTTTTTTTTTATTTATATTACTAAAAACGCTAATCTTTGACAGTACCATATCTCAATATATCTATGAGCATGAAGTTTATTAAAAAGTCTGTTAGATGGCGTTGGCAGTACCAAATCGTAATATTCACCAAGTCAGGGCGTTTTTTATCTATAATATCCAGATTAAAAAGTATTCTATATAGTGCTCGATGATATAAACTATTATCATATCAAAATTCATCTAAATCCGTGCGGTAGCTAATTGAAGAACAAATTAGCACACAGACAGAAAAACCGACGCACAAAAATTCTAATAATAGTATTTTTTGGTTTCTACTATCATTCTATACGCTAAATCAAATATTTCCCAAGAACATAATTCACTCTCTTACAATTTTATTATATGTATAGATTTTGCATATACATAACTGTGTAGGCGTTATAATTATATATACACACACATATATATATATATATATATATATATATATATATATACATATATATTTATATATATATATATATATTTATATATATATACATACATATATATATATATATATATATATATATATATATATATATATATATATATATATGTATATTTATATCATAATCATGCCAAATTTCAGTTTTATGGCACTAATAGTTTGTGAGTGAGATACAGAGGAACATAGGCGAAACTGTAAGGATTCCTAGTTTGGCAATGGAACCCTAAATGGAACCAACCAAACGACATTTATGTACAAATACTAAATATATGAAATAATGAAATAATAGAAATACTAAACGATTCCACAATTTTGAATAAGTAAATATCTAGTTTGTACATTTGAATCACAGCTGTTGCTATAATACGTATATAGAGTCTTATAAACTTGCTCGGTGAGTTATGTTAGCGTGTCCACACCAACGTAAATTTTATCTTTATTTCAACAAAAATTTATTAACTTTTCGCTTTTAATTTTTCAAATAATACACTTTTTCTTAAGGTTAGCAATAGCTGTTGATGATTTGTAAATAAATAATTGAGTAAGTGGATAAACTATGATACTCTGATGACTGAAAATTTAAATAAAAACACGTTAACACCCAGAATTCACTTTACCTCAATTACATTGGTAACAAGAAACTACTGTCGAAAAAAAAAGAATTTATATATATACGTATATATGTATATATATATATATATATATATATACATATATATATATATATATACATATATATATATATATATATATATATATATATGTATATATATATATATATATATATATATATATATATATATATGACTGATTCACCACAGCTGTTCATTAAAGGCTATGCTATCCCTTTTACTTCAATTGTAAAAGATCTTGGCCTACTAATTGATCAATATTCACATGGTATTCGAGGAGTAAAATTTTCTTCAAAATTCACTTCTTTCTCGAACCTTTTCAATTTTTTTCCTTTCAAATCTTAGTATACTTTTTTCAAATACTAATTCTGTCTATCCTTGATTATAAAGACGTGTGTTTATTCTAATCTAAATAAACATTTACTAAATAAATTAGAAAGAATTCCAAACCTTTGTATTGAATACATAACCTCCGTAACTTCCATTTTCTATATTTTTCTTATTTAACATCCTCAACAATCACTTTATGCCTTTATACCTCAGGTCTAAATTTAAATAACTATTATCCTACGACTTAACTACGTTCTAAAAACAATTACACCCTCCGAGTGTTCTAAGAACAATTACACCCGCCGAGTCCCTCAACATAGAACTTAATTCTGTGGTGGATTACCGCTTAATGTATACGCTACTAGATTATAAAATGAGATGAATACCAATGTTTAAAGTGCGTCTACATTGTCTGTGTTCAAAAGTTGTCCGATATTACATTAACCTATCATCACCTATAAGAATTCTTTCAATCATATTTACTTATCCCGTCTCTACACCTAACGTGACATTTTGCTTAAATTTATTATCAATAACTAGCATTCATATATCACTTATAGTCTACCATAGTACTTATCTTTCTCACTCATCTCATTGTTGTGAGATATTGCTCTTGTAGCATTAAATCTACCACCGCAAACTTAGTTTTTTAAGCTTACAGTAAGTATGGTAAATAAATAAATGAAATAAAAAGTAGTCTAAATCTACAATACCTTAATAGTATCTTAACAGCATTATGAAAAAAATTAAATAACATTTTGTAGTGATGCTTTTTATGATCAAATAATTAAAAAAGGAGTACTTTTTGAAAATAGTGTCGGAAAAGAAGTTCCTAACGAAATATTTTACTAGTTTAATAATGCATCTATATTTTCCTTTAACGTTATATTATTTGAGTATTTTTGCTTTGAGATGATTTTTTGGAAATATTTTTCAAATTTGAACCACCGCCGCTTTCAAAATTTAAGATAAATTTTGTACGCCCACAGAATTTACTTACATTTTGATGTAAACTATTTTTTGCCAGATTTCAAGATCGATTGAGAAATTTGTCTTATGTATTTCATTACATTATATAAACACACACCCACAAACACACACAATCAGATACATATTTCCATGGATTCCCAAGCATTAAATAAAATTATTATTATCAATAAAATTTTCTTAGATTTCTTCGCGTTATTGAGTTACACTATACTAACGTTGACTCAACTCATACCGGATGATTGACTCAATGCATACGCAGCGCATCTTATATTTAATGGTCTTTGAATATTGTGCAATATGAGTATTATTTCACAAAAAGAAAAACCCGTTATACTGGCAGTTTACTATCGATCTCAAGCTTTTATTCATGGAGATGCTGTGTATGATAATAATATAACTAAGATGTTGTTTATGATAATAATAAATTAATAAAACTTTACAATTTTTAATATTTGTATTTTTTTATTGCAATAAGGTATAAAATAAAAACATTTCATACATACGTTTTTTACTTCGTTTTTTTTTAGTCGTTTTACACGTAATTTTAACATGACAATATGATTTAGACGTCACTACGGAAGTTCCACTTCAAAAATGAGAAAGGTTAAATTTTTAAACGGTTAATCAAAAGTATATACTCGTAGGTAGATTATTAAAAAAGTAAGCATAGTTTTGTTTTTCGCATCATTTTCTGTAAAATCAAAAATAATTTCACTTTGAAAAATGAGCTATATAGAACAAAGAAACAACTTAAATTATTTTTGCATTTGTTGGCATATTTCCAAAGCAACTTTATAGTAAAGAGTTGCATTTCCTTCTATCTTCATGATCTTAATGAAGAAAAGCATAGTTTTAAAATGAATCGAAATATATTTGCCAATGTGGCAAGAAATACATTTTAAGACCTTTGTCTGATCGCCTGTTACTGGAAGAAGTTACTACAATACTTTGATTTAATACAGTGATTGCGCACTTATTGTGAAACCAAACCCCATTTAATACATATACAAACATGTGAATTTGATATGCAGCAATGAATTACTGAAAATAACTATTAATATATAAACAAATGTTTAAAAAAATCTACAATTTTTGGGAAATTACAAATCTTAAGGCATGCGATTTTCCTTTTGGACATTTGATTTAATGTGTCAAAAAGAATCACTAATATTCTCAGATTCAGCACTAAAAAAAATAAATAAAATTCGTTTTCTACTGAGATGCTAAGTTCGTCACGTAATATATAAGGTACTAAAATCAAGAGCCAGACGTGATCCATTATATTTCGCTGTATTTAAATATCTTCATTTTTGTATTGAGACGAATTTTCCAATATATACGCTTTTCCAATACACTCGCGAGTATTGTGTGTTCCTGATTGCCTCAACAGAGTATGAGGCAATAACAGTAAGAAACAGAATAGGGCCCTAATTTATATGCTGTATAATTTCCGCATCAATCATTTATCATAAATACATTTTACTACGCATGACACACATGACGGAATCTTTAACCATGGAAAGCCAGATTATCATAAAATTTTCGATTGTGAATGAAATAAAAGTGAGAAATAATAAGAAAGGTTCGAACTAGCTAATTTTCGAGAAATCACAAGATTATTGTTACGAGAACTAAGTCATAACCTTAAATTAAGTATTATTTAGTGATGCATATATACTTACGTGTTTTTCTTTAACAGGTCTTTGTGGTATATATTCTAAACCTTGCATATTTTTATACGTCAAATTATTGAATTTTAAGCAAACAGACGTGTCTCATGCCACGTATTAAAATCAAAAGAAGAAGAAAAGGAAGAAAACTCTGTCACTGTTATTTCTTTGAGAAACCACTCGTGGAGTTATAGATATATAAAGGTATTTCAGTTAATGTTATGGACAAAATTTATCAGAGTGGAAGCCCTAGCTTTATAGACTGTACTTTCTCTGGACTGTAGTGTTCTGGATATTCTGTGAGAACTAAATATTTATTTGTTTACGTATTTTAATGTAAATGATTGATACATAACGCAAACTTATTACTACGGGAGCAATCTCTCACAGCCAACCAAAATATTCTGATTAGTAAAAGTATAACTGTTAAATACTAGTATAAGCCGCACTACGAGGGTTCCACACACACTTAGTCACGTATACTTATCTAAGGATATATAGTATTTCTATCAAACTATTTAGAGGGATTCAGGAAAACTGTCAACGTTTCGAATTATAGCGCTCATAACCTTGTGGGTAATTAAGAAATTTAAAGATTAGTAACTAGTCCGCCAGTACAAAATCGTTTGCACACTATTCGTCATATCGATATTAAAAAAAAAACGTTTGTCTCAATTTTTGTATTTGGGTGAAAGATCTCATTTCGTATAACCAAGGCTTCTAAAGTTAACGAATTATTGGTTATATTTGGCGTTAATTTTGTAGAAATTCATTATTACCTATTTTTTCTTCACAGCTAAATGAAACTACGTGATATAATATTTTTCTACTTTATTTGAATTCTTAACCACGACCTAGGTTTTGTTGCATGATACCATCTTCAGGTGAGGTTGTATGACAATCTTTACAAATTTTCCACTTGAAGATGTCGTCATACAACTAAATCTAGGTCGTGGTTAAAAATTTAAGTTAAGTAGAAATAATACTGTATCACGTAGTTTAGTTTAGTTGTGAACAAAAATTAAGTGTTAACGAATTAATAAATATATATTCCAAAATAAAAAGTTATTTTTGTAATTAATTGAAGTCACATATATGGCGATTTTATCCATTTTAATGATCATGTCATAGTAATAAATCATTAATGAATCTATTACTATTACTCGTGTATGAGTAGAGCTTATTTATTTTTGATAATTTTCCTTTTAATTTCGTTATATATACTACTACTAGGAATACTTTTCAAATAT
The DNA here is from genome assembly GCA_039881145.1 of Druceiella hillmani. Taxonomy (NCBI): domain Eukaryota; kingdom Metazoa; phylum Arthropoda; class Insecta; order Lepidoptera; family Hepialidae; genus Druceiella; species Druceiella hillmani. Next base: position 438,970 of record JAYKKI010000101.1, read on the forward strand.
TTCAAAATGGTAATTTAGCTAACTAAAAATTGTGATTTTGTAGGGAATGGGAACACGTAATAAAAAAGAAAGTTTTAAATTTTAATACTTATTAAACAAATTCCTAGATCGAAAAATTATTCACGACAAACTCGCAATATTTTTGAAAGACCTACTCAATAGGTTTTACCAATAAAATTGAATTCATCCTCAAGTTACAGGTATGGGAAGAAATCTATTAAAAATATAAAATACTAGCCGTGCCGAGGTAACTTCCTTCGCGTGAAATTCTGTATAGGAAAAGTTGCTAGGAATGGTTTTGTTTTTTTTTAATTTATATTATTAAAAATGCTAATCTTTGACAGTACCATATCTCAATATATCTATGAGCATGAAGTTTATTAAAAAGTCTGTTAGATGGCGTTGGCAGTACCAAATCGTAATATTCACCAAGTCAGGGCGTTTTTTATCTATAATATCCAGATTAAAAAGTATTCTATATAGTGCTCGATGATATAAACTATTATCATATCAAAATTCATCAAAATCCGTGCGGTAGCTAATTGAAGAACAAATTAATACACAGACAGAAAAACCGACACACAAAAATTCTAATAATAGTATTTTTTGGTTTCTACTATCATTCTATATGCTAAATCAAATATTTTTAAAATATTTCCCAAAAACATAATTTACTCTCTTACAATTTTATTATATGTATAGATTTCGTATATTCATAACTGTGTAGGCGTTATAATTATATACACACACACACACACACACATATATATATATATATATATATATATATATATATACATATGTATATTTATATCATAATCATGCCAAATTTCAGTTTTATAGCACTAATAGTTTGTGAGTGAGATACAGAGGAACATAGGCGAAACTGTAAGGATTCCTAGTTTGGCAATGGAACCCTAAATGGAACCAACCAAACGACATTCATGTAGGAATACTAAATATATGAAATAATAGAAATACTAAACGATTCCACAATTTTGAATAAGTAAATATCTAGTTTGTACATTTGAATCACAGCTGTTGCTATAATACGTATATAGAGTCTTATAAACTTGCTCGGTGAGTTATGTTAGCGTGTCCACACCAACGTAAATTTTATCTTTATTTCCACAAAATTTTATTAACTTTTCCCTTTAGTTTTTCAAATAATACACTTTTTCTTAAGGTAAATAAATAATTGAGTAAGTGGATAAACTATGATACTCTTATGACTGAAAATTTAAATAAAAACACGTTAAAACCCACAATTCACCTTACCTCAGTTACATTGGTAACAAGAAACTACTGTCGAGAAAAAAAAGAATTTATATATATATACGTATATATGTATATATGTATATATATATATATATATATACATATATATATATATATATATGACTGATTTACCACAGCTGTTCATTAAAGGCTATGCTATCCCTTTTACTTCAATTGTAAAAGATCTTGGCCTACTAATTGATCAATATTCACATGGTATTCGAGGAGTAAAATTTTCTTCAAAATTCACTTCTTTCTCGAACCTTTTAAATTTTTTTCCTTTCAAATCTTAGTATACTTTTTTCAAATACTACTTCTATCTATCCTTGATTATATAGACGTGTGTTATTCTAATCTAAATAAACATTTACTAAATAAATTAGAAAGAATTCCAAACCTTTGTATTGGATACATAACCTCCGTAACTTCCATTTTCTATATTTTTCTTATTTAACATCCTCAACAATCACTTTATGCCTTTATACCTCAGGTCTAAATTTAAATAACTATTATCCTACGATTTAACTACGTTCTAAGAACAATTACACCCTCCGAGTCCCTCAACAAAGAACTTAATTCTGTGGTGATCCTTTAATGTATACGCTACTAGATTATACAATGAGATGAATACGAATGTATAAAGTGCGTCCACATTGTCTGTGTTCAAAAGTTGTCCGATATTACATTAACCTATCATCACCTATAAGAATTCTTTCAATCATATTTACTTATCCCGTCTCTACTCCTAACGTGACATTTTGCTTAAATTTATTATCAATAACTAGCATTCATATATCACTTATAGTCTACCATAGTGCTTATCTTTCTCACTCATTTCATTGTTGTGAGACATTGCTCTTGTAACATTAAATCTACCACCGTAAACTTAAGTTTCTAAACTTACAATAACTATGGTAAATAAATAAATAAAATAAAAAGTAGTCTAAATCTACAATACCTTAATAGTATCTTAACAGCATTATGATATAATTTTACATACCTAATATACGGCGTGGCTACCTATACATAAGACAAATTACCTATGTCATATGGGATAAACAATTATGAATTAAATAATTAGCGGAATTTTTGTCATTAAATGCACTTAAAATGTGCAATCGAATGCTTTTTCATTCAACTATTTACAACGAAATATTTAAAAAAATTAAATAACATTTTGTAGTGATGCTATTTATGATCAAATAATTAAAAAAGTAGTACTTTTTAAAAATAGTGTCGGAACAGAAGTTCCTAACGAAATATTTTACTAGTTTAATAATGCATCTATATTTTCCTTTAACGCTATATTATTTAAGTATTTTTGCTTTGAGATGATTTTTTGGAAATATTTTTCAAATTTGAACTACTTCCGCTTTTAGAATGTAAGATAAATTTTGTACGCCCACAGAATTTACTTACATTTTGATGTGAAATATTTTTTGCCAGATTTCAAGATCGATTGAGAAATTTGTCTTATGTATTTCATTACATCCTATAAACACACACCCACAAACACACACAATCAGATACATATTTCCATGGATTCCCAAGCATTAAATAAAATTATTATTATCAATAAAATTTTCTTAGATTTCTTCGCGTTATTGAGTTACGCTATACTAACGTTGACTCAGCTCATACCGGATGATTGACTCAATGCATACGCAGCGCATCTAATATTTAATGGTCTTTGAATATTGTGCAATATGAGTAATATTTCACAAAAAGAAAAACCCGTTATACTGGCAGTTTACTATCGATCTCAAGCTTTTATTCATGGAGATGCTGTGTATGATAATAATATAACTAAGATGTTGTTTATGATAATAATAAATTAATAAAACTTTTAATATTTGTATTTTTTTATTGCAATAAAGGATAAAATAAAAAAAATTCATACATACGTTTTTTACTTGGTTTTTTTGGTCGTTTTACACGTAATTTTAACTTGACAATAGGATTTAGACGTCACTACGGAAGTTCCACTTCAAAAATGAGAAAGGTTAAATTTTTAAACGGTTAATCAAAAGTATATACTCGTAGGTAGATTATTAAAAAAGTAAGCATAGTCTTGTTTTTCGCATCATTTTCTGTAAAATCAAAAATAATTTCACTTTGAAAAATGACCTACATAGAACAAAGAAACAACCTAAATTATTTTCGCATTTGTTGGCATATTTCCAAAGCAACTTTAGTAAAGGGTCGCATTTCCTTCTATCTTCATGATCTTAATGAAGAAAAGCATAGTTTTAAAATGAATCGAAATAAATTTGCCAATATGGCAAGAAATACATTTTAAGAACTTTGTATGATCGCCTGTTACTGGAAGAAGTTACTACAATACTTTGATCTAAATAAGGCAGTCAACTCCTTTTGACATGATATGTAAAATACCATTCAAACTGTTTCCAGGTATTCCTTTTTTATTGAATTAGAGCAGCACTTAATTCCTCATAATTTTTCTAATTTTACTGACAATAAATGATAATTGTCACAGTATGTTATTATAATATGTTATCGGAGACGAGTCCAATATGATGGAATTTATAATAAAGCAACTTATAGGTAAAATTACCTTTGTTTGATCGCTAGCTACTGGAAGAAGTTACTACAATACTTTGATCTAAAAAAGACAATCAACTCCTTTAGACATGATATACAAAATACCGTTCAAACTGTTTCCAGGTATTTCTTTTTTATTGAATTAGAGCAGCACTTAATTCGTCATAATTTTTCTAATTTTACTGACAATAAATGATAATTGTCACAGTATGTTATTATAATATGTTATCGGAGATGAGTCCAATATGATGGAATTTATAATAAAGCAATTTATAGGTAAAATTACCTTTGATCGCTAGCTACTGGAAGAAGTTACTACAACACTTTGATCTAAAAAAGACAGTCAACTCCTTTAGACATGATATACAAAATACCGTTCAAACTGTTTCCAGGTATTTCTTTTTTATTAAATTAGAGTAGTACTTAATTCTTCATAATTTTTCTAATTTACTGACAATAAATGATAATTGGCACAGTATGTCATTATAATATGTTATCTGAAATGAGTCCAATATGATAAAATTTACAATAAAGCAATTTACAGGTATATCGCTGCATTTTATTGAACAATATTGTTCAACTATTAAAATATAACAAAATAATGTATTTTCCGTACATTAACTGCAATAAATGTAACGAAATGATATTGAAATGAGTTAATAGATGCCTATAATAAACATTTTTTGGTAACAGACAGTTAATTTTAACATTGTAGGCAAAGTCTAATAACTACTAATTCTATAATATATTAAAAATAATAATTTATTATACTGTTTGTTACGATAATCTAATGAAAGAAAACAAATATCTTTTTACAGCAACCGGTGGCATTTGTACTTAAAGAATTATAGCCTTGGCAAATACAGCCGGGCAACAACGTCGGTCACTGATCGCTAGTCATAGATAAAGTCAAAGGAAGCTTTATGCATTGCTTTGGTTTCTTGTACCCTACTTACTACGCCATTCGTTTTTTTTGCTCGGACACGGTTGTAACAGACTGTAAGAATTATTTAAATGCATCCGGATAAAAAAAACGCAATTTTTTATGCACACACACACACACACATATATAAATATATATATATATATATATATATATATATATATATATATATATATATATATATATATTACGTCAATAAATTAATGAAAGAAATAAACTAGAACTAGAAACAATACTTTAAATTATTATGATCAAATATTATTTTAATATTAGCTAAAAGTACAATTTTGTGACGGCTTGCGAAGTTTTATCATTAAAAATAGTACACACATTTAGAAAAAATTACAATATTTCTGAAGTATCTATCTCTCGATTACGCTGAAAGGGCGCTGTTGGGACTTCAGGTTCAGACATTATTTAATAATCGATTCTGGCCATCATCTTTATTATCTGAATTAAATGGAATATGTTTTCCTTGACTAAATATTATTTGTTAAAAACACTTTTATTAGAAGGTAAACTTTTTAAATTATTTTCATTATAAAATCGCGATAGCAAGGATTATTTTTTTAATATATTTAAAAATAGCCCCAAAATTACTAAGGTTAACCATGAAATGTTAATACCCTTTACCATCATATTTTAATTTTTCATCAAAATATTACGAATTTTACTACCGCCTTACCTAAATCTATTGACACTAATTAAAAATATATTTTGAAATAGTCTCAATAGAATGAGGTAAGGGGGTAGTAATATTCGTAATGTCTTGATGAAAATTGACGATTTGCCCACTATATCCCAATTGACCACATTTAAATCGATAAACTCTAATAACCGAGTGACTTGAGCAACTAAATTTATTTAATAAATATAAGCTCTTCCAATATATTAGGTTGTGGCCCATAATTTACATTGTTGACTATAGAAAATTCACTTCATTTTTTAAGTTGGAATTTGTGCAGAGTACAAAATCCTTCTTCTTCAATAGATCCTTCTTCTTCAATCCTTCTTCTTCAACGGCAATGACAAAAACTGCAAAATTTATTGTCAATTTTTGAAGTTATACTTCTTTAGGCGCGTTATGAAAAATTTATGAGAGTGAAATTTTAAGATTCGTCACACAAAAGTTACAGTATGAAGTTGCAGCGGTTGCAGTCTCGAAACAAAAGCTATTGGCACCATCGTCGCCTCTGTTGACTATTTTCATATTCATAGTATTTATCCACATGTTTCTAGTGTCTACATTCACACACGTATTTTAGTTTCATATAAGTGCGATTAATATATGTGCTGGTAAATTATATTCAGTAGTGATTTAAATTCAATATTATGATTAATATATTTACTATTCGTAAATATTAGTGAAAAAATTGTGTTTATAGACTTTTTCAAGTGCTCCAATATAATTGAGGTTATCTATCCGTATGTATTATTTAATGATGCAAAAGAATTATAACTTCTCACGCGCGTACATAAGTACACGCACCCTTTTTTCTCGTCAGTTTCAATATTACCTGCATATTCAAAATAGTGAACATTTTTTCTATAGAAACATAATTCATTATCTTAATTTTTTTCTGTCGTTTCCTTGTATCACGTATCAGAGAACGGTTACATCCACGTTCTTTACAACCAGTTAACGTAGGCTTTTGTGACATTTTGCTGTAATGATATAAATTGTTTGGGTTACATTATTTAAATAATAGTAATAATACAGTACCTAATTAAGTATTTGAATATTTGATAAATCCACAAAAAAAAAACTTACCTATTAATTATTATCGACGCTATTTTTCATAAATGCATTAATCGAATTTATCCTAGAGCTAGTTAAACATGTGATTAAACAAATGCATTTAAATTACGTATAACTTAACGAACTCATATCAACAGTTTTAATTCAATTCTCTCGTTAGGTTTATATACTCTATCATATATACAAGAAACTTCCCAAAAATTTTAGAACTAGTTATTGTCCGAGTAACAATTAGAAACGTGAGGAATCAATTCAATGCCAGTTTCTTCTGTAGCATAATATACATTCTTATTAATTCCTGCAATGCCTAACAGATGAAGTTTACAATACCATTTTGGCAATTTTAAAGTATTAAACATTGATTTTTCATAATTTGTTTTTGTTAAAAACGGTTTTTCTACTAAAATATTGATAGATGACATATCTAAATATGATTATTAATAACTGTGTTTAATTTCAAATCTAGAACTGTCATTCTTTATCCGTAAAATGTACCACAAAAATGTGTCGATTGTTACGTTGTATAAAAGTTCACTCCGCTCGACTTAAAATAAAAAAATCGAAATATCTTCTCAGTAGCTACGACATATGCTATGATTAAAATTTATAAACTGTTTTCTAATACAACGTTCCAATGTTCGGAAACCCTATTCAGTTACGGCAGCTACCTCTCATTTCACGATTATGTTATTGATACTACTTCTAAGGCTGCATATATGTAGGTTACTCGAATTTGTTGTACAGAACTTCCCGGATTTCCATGATACAATCAGCAATAAAGCTTCGTAATAACACTCTCTTTCGCAGGAAATTGCAAAAACGAACTCAATCGTTTGGTATTAATAAGAGGAAAATTTCTTACTCATGTTGGAGAAAATACGAAAAATTTCAATAAGAAAATACGGAAATCGATTTCTCAGTATTAAAAATTATGATTATTATCCTGACATGTACATATCACCTTTCATGTTGGTCATTGAGGATATAACATTCTGCCAGCAAGAAGATAATTGCAACGGGCTCTGAATTTAGTCAAAAAGTGAAAATATTATATAGGAAATCCATCAGTGTTGTTTGTATCTTTTGGGTGCGACCACGAAGATGGTCGCTATTACACTTTATTTAGTACAATATTGAAACCATTGTTCCATCTTGATTTGTACTCCTATTTGATTTGAGACTTTGTAATTAAGATCTTTAAGTATTTTCATTATTTTCATTATATTTTCTATTCATCATACACGTATTTGTTTCCAATAATGATTTTTGTTTTTTTTAAATATTCTTTGTTTCTTCCAAACTTGTTCAACGCATTAGTATTAAGTTACAGTTTCACCAAAGATCTTATTAAAAAAATAAATACGTAATTTATTTGATTTTTAATATTGATTACTATTAATTTTACTTGTTCAATAATGCTTCACAGTTTAAGTAGAGGATGGGAATTGGAATTGAAAAGCAATTTTACAATTTATGTATATATCAATTTAGGATATGACAATTATTGTTTAAGGAATAAATACCCCATGATATTTTTTAGTATTTAGTTAAATAAAGTTTACTTGGGAAAATATTATTTTATACGATTTATGTACAAGTTGTTTACTTATTGATAAAAAAATTTTATTATTGAATATTTATTATTGATAAAAAAAAAATACTTAACCGGTACACTTTCATTTTAATATAGTAAATACTTTCTTTTATTCACTTAAGTGTCTATGATGTTACGAAGGTTATTTTTGTAATTTTACCTCACCGTTTCCTATTTTTTAAAATTGAGCATGGTTACCCTACTTGATAGGAAGCACATAGACAGTATAACTTACGTACGAGGAAACAACTCTGAATTATTAAGTTGAAATACAGAGACATCCGCAATATTAATGACAAATTTTGATATGCAAAGTAGTTATTCCTTGTTTATTTTTTATAAAATCTTCTCAGAGAAACATTTTATGGATATTTATAAACCGGATGGCTTTTATTTTTTTGATAAAAAATATGGGATTACGTTAAATTTTTCTGTGGCAATTCAGCTTTTACAGTAATATATCATTACCTGGTCGTTATATCATTCTTTTACTTTGACGTATTATATGTTTACGTGTCTAATTTAAATACCCTTTAATTTTACATTTACTTGAAGACATTATCCATTGTCTATCAGTTTTTCGGAGCTATTTATTTATTTATTTGCATATTTCAAGGTACATAACTGATATGTATGGAGATCTCATTTCTACAGGAGTAATTTCTTACAGCTAGTAAATGAATATTAAAAGAGTATCATTACTATCGATAGTGTGAACTAAGTTATAAGTAAAAAATAATTATCTTATAAATATTATTTGTTGATATTTTGGTATAAAAACTTTTAGAATACGCATACATACTTGCAAAATTGACATACACATAAATACAAATGGACTCAAACACATAAACTCATATAATTGTACGACACAGGATGGAGCACAGAGATAAGATAAGAGAGTAATAAAAGGAGTGAAAAAATTGAATTGAGAGTTGAGTAAAATTGTAAGTTATGGCAAAAGATAAATTATCTAATTAATATTATTTGTTGATATTTTGGTATAAAAATTGTTAGAATACGTATTTGCAAAGAAATTGAGATGAAAAAGAATTGATGGAGCACAGAAATAGGATAAGAGAGGACTAAACTTGATAGATATTAGTTAAACTTGCGCGAGGAGAATCCGTACACACTAATTTACGTAGGAAGTTTAATCCTTAAGAGTACATAGAATTTCTATGTATATAGCTGTGAGAGACGTGCCATTTAAAATTATGAAAAAAATAATTTCTAGATTCTTGTAACTTTGAGCGAAACAAGAAATTACAACTTTCAAGTATCTGATTTACTCCTTTAAATTTTTCATATAAGTATTTTCTAGTGATGAACTATAATAACCAGCAGACTTATACTGAAATATAGATACGCTGCTTACAATGCTTTATCACTGTGCCGAGTTTCAAGTTTCTCTGTCAAACGGTTGGGCAAAACAGTTGTGTGTATTTTTTATTAATCATAGTATGCTGAGCATTAACATGATTTATAAAAAAAAGAAAGGTGCGTGTATTTATGTACGCGCGTGAGAAGTTATACTTCTTTGGCATCATTAAATATTACATACGGATAGATAACCTCGATTATGTTGGAGCACTTGAAAAAGTCTATAAACACAATTTTTTCACTAATATTTACGAATAGTAAATATATTAATCAAAATATTGAATTTAAATTACTACTGAATATAATTTATCAGCACATATATAAATCGCACTTATATTTTTTTATCCAATAAATTCAAATGAAAAAGCGGCTCACTGCGTCAATATTATGTACTTATGTCAATATTATCTAATTGATATTTTAATTCTGTATGAAAAGTGAATACAAAATAAAGATAAAAACAATATTACCATAAAGCTAAATGCCTTATGGTAATATTGTTTTTATCTATTATCTACATAAATTAAAATTATCATCAAGGAAATCTGCATCAAATGGTAATATTGTTTTTAAATATCATCTGCCTCTCTGTATAAGTATTTATCTGTGAAACTTGGATATTAGATTTATTAGTAATATAAATAAAGAATCACAATTAATGACATCAAACATTTTTAAATTATTCGAAAGACAAATAAAATGCAGAATCTAAAAATAAAAAACTTGTCTTGGACGCGCCGGGTATCGATCTCGGTACCTCTCACATGCTTAGCGAGCGCTCTACTATCTGAGCTACGCCCCCAACGTAAGTTTCGTACAAAATATTGGTATTAATATATAGTCTCAATAACTGCAACTTCATACTGTAACTTTTGTGTCACGAATCTTAAAATTTCACTCTCATCATTTTTTCATAACGCGCCTAAAGAAGTATAACTTCAAAAAATCAGAATACATTTTTAAATATAAGTATAATTCAATCGTCAGAGATGTTAAATCACATGAATAAATAATGAGAGATTTGCCCTTGCCCACAAATACATGTATGTGGCGACACTCATCCTCTATTATTAAGAGCATCACAACACAAGGAAAGTGTGACATGCAAGTTACTTAGTACACATTTTATGTGTAATAAATTTATATTTTTTAATTATCAATCAGATTATTCTAAAAATTCTGTACTATTAGATTTGAAGCAAACCTTTATCTTACATTTAATGAACTATGTACCATCTAGAAGATATAAGATACACATAAATATGTGGAAGGTGACCATCATCTCCGATTCCGGGTATATATTACCCGGAATCAGAGATGATGGTCACCTTCCATCGTAAATTGATCGTGATCAAGACCCCTGCGAAGCAGTGCGATGTCGACTGAGCATAAAAGACTGACATGAAACTTAATTTAGTTACATAACTATATTGTGACCATAATATTTTTGTGATGAAAGGCTACATCATGCAGGATGAATCAGACACACATTGAGACTACACGACCCCGGCATGCTGCCATCCTGTTGACTGATTTCTGATTGTTCTCCGATTTCTCTCAAAGTTACACTGTGAGAAAAAATAAACATATCTGCTAAACTAGTTATATCGGAAGATTATTTTTGATTGCGAGTTTTTGTTGAAGCAAGATGATTCATTTATATTTTCCAGTTGAAAACAACCAGAAACTATTTAAGAAAAGTAGTAGGTGATGAGTGAAATGATACTTTCCTACATGATGTAATATCTAAATATATAAAAAGAGACGTCCAGATTGACTGACATATCAACGCCCAGCCCAACTGCTAATGATAGACATTTTAAATTTGGTGAGGTAGTTAATTTTATACTGGAGAGATCGTTTAAGAAGAGATTTCTTGAAATTCATCCTATGAGAGGGCTTTTCACCAACTGTGGTAAATTGCGTACAGGAAAACATTTCCATTATAAATGTTTACTTTAAACTTAGTAATAATACTCTCTTTGGACAGACGTACTGACAATTGAGTGATTTTATAACATTTCTTTTTCTACTTTTCTGGTATGTTTTCCTAAACAAAGGGTAATGTTATTAAGGAATTATGAAAAATATAGCTTTCTCACAGTGCTCTTGAATATACATATATTAGTAGAGTAATTTATTTGTACATAACAGTTAGTGACTGTAAATGCTGTGAATGAATTTTCATAGAAGGTAATACATCCTTAGGATCAAGGAACTAGAGATGTAGAATTAGTTCATGTTTTTCAGTTTTGGTAACGAAGAAACTTATGTTGATTCACCAAAATATGCGGTGGCTTTTTCAAAGGCTCTCTGATTTTTTTATATCTGTGCCGAGCAGCATGAATTATAGTTTCATACTGGATTATACACCCCAGTTTTGGCCACTTAAACCAAGGTTCTCTTCTTTAGGCGAAGTGCTTCCCCATAATGTATACGAAACTTTCTTCTCATTTTTTTATTAACACTTCATGTAAATATTTATTCTATTTATCGATCCAACTTGGTACGTGGAACATACGAAATATGTTTCTGACTGACAGTCAGCCCGACTAACTGCGAGTGTTATAGACGGGATTAAGTTGGATACCAGGTTGCACGTTTAAATCGACTTAATTGTCAAAACTGACCGGCGCTTCGTTTTATCCAGCCCAAGCATAGTATCAATGCAAAAAATATCTCGGATCGCTCCGGAATCCACCATTGACGAGCTTAAAGGGAGACCGTCTGCCAAGCTACCCGCATCCGACCGCATCAATGCAGTAACACATTGCTTATGCGCAGAGTAAAATGGGAGCATTTCGATCGAGCCAAACAAAAATTTTGAAAAACATAAAAATGCAAAAGTTGTTCCCAATATTGCAACAAATATTTTATGTCGAAAAGCTAAACAATTAAATTGTTTACAAAAACCATTCGCGCTGGAATTTTTCAATCCTGACAATTTTCGTTCAATCCTTATATAAATTCCAATGTTCGTGATAAAAGTGGAGGGCAGCAATTTTCAAGAATTTTTTCGGGAAAGTGTCTAAAAATAATCATAAAAAATTGTTACGATTAGTTTCCAAGGAAACTCTCTGTAACTGCTAGATAGACGAACATCGAAGGGACTCCATTAGTATTCCGTTTTGGTAATTTTTCCACGAATTACTAAAAACAAAACTTTGAATATATCCTATCTATACGCCACTCGATGATAACCTAGCTATACATCACTCATTACTCATCAATAAACCACCCGTAAACTCTTAGCTAATAAAAATATTATTACATTTATAACAAAAGTGAAATTAGAATAACTTCCCGTTAACTTCTTTTCATACTTGACTTCAAGTAAATCGTGTTTACAAATTTATTCCAAAAATTCTATGCAAATTCTTCCTTACTGATCAAATGTTGAAAACAAAATTTTAACATATTTTTTGATTGTAACTTGTTTATACACCACTCATAACCCATCAATAAACTACTCGTAAATTCATAGCTAGTAAAGATAAGATTACATTTATAACACAAGTAAACTTAGAATAACCTCCAGTTAACTTCTTTTCATGTTTGACTTCATGTAAATCGTGTTTACAAACTTATTCCAAAAATTTCATTCAAGTCCTTCCGTACTGATTAAAATATAAAAAACAAAATGTTATCTTATTACTTTGATAATAACCTGCCTATACACCATTCGATTACAACCCATCTATACACTACTCATAACTCATCAATACACTAATCGCAAACTCTTAGCTAGTAAAGAAATGAATTACATTTATAATGAAAGTAAAATTAGAATAACCCCTAGTAGTTCTTTTGATATTTGACGTCATGTAAATCTTGTTTACAAACTTAATCTGAAAATTCCATTAAAATTCTTCCTTCCTTATTAAAAATATTAAAAACAAAATTTTAATATATTATCTTGATTGTAACCTGTCTATGCACCACTCATACCCCATCAATAAACTGTACGTAAATTCTTAGTTATTAAAGATGAAATTAGACTAACCCCGGGTTACTTCCGTTCATATTTGACTTCATGCAAAACCTGTTTACAAACTTATTCCAAAAATTCCATTCAAATTCTTTCTTACTGAACAAAAACTTTCGTGAAGAGCAAATGCGTAATTTTTGGGAAAAATATTATCGGTTTTTGTCTACAGTATTTTCGAATAAAAATGACGTTGAATCAGTTCAAACCATCATTTGGTATAAAGAATTATAATCTTTCTAATAAGTAAGTAATATAATACCCATCTTTTATAGTTCTCGATCTAAAGTCCAACAATTTTTGTTTCTTTTAATGTCTAGCATCATTGTTCCGTTGTGTTAACAAGTTTCTAAATAATTTAATACAAATTGGTCTCAATAATATATTGACTTTATTTTTCAAACATATCATGTCAGTAAATCTGGGATAATAGTATTGATTAAATTAATTTTCGTTTTTAAAATTTATATCTTCTCCTGATTTAACAGTATTGATAAATATGTCACGAATATGAACAAAAGCAGACAGTAAAATTTAAAACGATCAAGTAATCAAACAGATTAAAGTCATACTTAAATAAAATGAAAAATATAAAAATCATTGTAACTTGCATCGATATTGCATGTCTCAAATTTATCTGATAATTATATAATACAAGTGAGAGTTTCAAAACGTCTGTGAAATTTATTTACCCTGGAATTGATACTTATATACTTCTGCTGGAATTGATCAATATAGTTTTTAAAGGCATTACATTTTTTCTTTACGATTATATGCTGAAAAGTAATACGCTGTATATTTTTTCTAAATTCAACATGTTTTTCTAACTGGGTTTTATATGGAAACAAAATAATATTTTCGTTACCCAAGTTCATATTGTATAGAGTTAATTATAACGTAGGTCAATATAATTTTGCAAGATTTAATCAACTCAAAACGAATCGCAAAGCTAAACCAATTCTAATTGCCTCTTTTAACCAACCCTCGCGTCCGCCCAGCACGATTGCAAGAGGTGAAACGGTGAATTTCTGAACTAATTAATTATTTATGCTGTTAACCCAAGTCACGGGCTTTTTCAATTAATATACAAGATATCGATAGATAACACCGTGATAAAGCACGTTCTAAACAAATTGTTGTTCGTAATTGGTGTTTGTATCGTACCTGGTAACCTCGCAATTGCACAGTTATGAAACAAACATCGATAACGTCAATAGCTAGCCATTTATATGTGCATAAATTTATTGAAAATTTACATTAACATATTATCATAATAATAAGTTAGTTTCAGTAGATTACTCACGCGTTGTTTTTCAGTTGTTATGGATACTGAAAAATAATATAAAAATTTATATAATTATTTTCTTACGAACCCGTGAGCGTAAAAATTTCGTTAGAACATTTATAATCTCCTAATTTATATTAATTCGTTTCGAAACAAAAAGAAATATGAATAACTGAAAGAATTATTAATACCGTAAAATATAATAACTAACTCAATTAGTTATGTATTGCGTTTTTTTTTCACGATTGACACTTAATAATTAAAAATCTTCGTAATAATTAAAAATTTCAGAATATTTTTGCTAAAAACAAAAAAAAAGACAGAGCACAAAACACTGGCTTCGGAAAATAGCAACGTTTTAAAGCGGCTGCTCTTTGTCTGTATTTATTAATTACCCCATTACACTAGTCTATACATTCAATTCATTATCATCATGTAATAGTTAAAGATAAACAGTATCCTTAAATATTTACATAGAGATAAAGTTCATTATTGATTTATGAATCAAATTTACTTTGCAAATTAGCACACGTCAAGGTTCTCTCTTTATTTAGTGGTCACACGGTAACTCGTGCAAATTTAGACCCATCAGCATAAATATTTCTGCATCAAAAATCAGAAAACTTACTTGA
This sequence comes from Druceiella hillmani, assembly GCA_039881145.1. Classification (NCBI taxonomy): domain Eukaryota; kingdom Metazoa; phylum Arthropoda; class Insecta; order Lepidoptera; family Hepialidae; genus Druceiella; species Druceiella hillmani. The sequence continues at coordinate 454,388 of JAYKKI010000101.1, forward strand.
TTTTAAACATAGTTGTGTAATTTGTAAAATAATATTTGGTATATTCGAAAATTACAGACATACAATAATTTAATACATTAACTAAATTTTGCACTTCCTCTTAACGAGATTGCAAATAAAATCATTGTTAAAGAATTAGAGTGCCTGTAATTTTCCTCGAGGTACAAATACAAGTTTACACGGTTATCAGAAAAACTGTAAACACGTTTACTTAAATTTTTACCCCCAATCCTCAGTTTATTTACATTCGTAACAGAGTAAAAAAATCGATGAAAATGGAGACCACTTTTCGAAGAAAATGGAAAAAATGTATGAGGCGGGAAAAGTTTTTCACTAGGTCACCATTCGTGAAGATTTTACATTTAAATCTTACCAAGTTTTAAAAATTTTTGATCTGCTAATTTTCCAATAGCTCCGAAGATTTTTTCCAAACATCCCTAATAAAAAAGTGCCAATAATCGTTGATTTTGTAGGGGGTAGCGTTAGGGAAAAGCTAGAGCAAAAGTGCGCGACTAGGAATTATTCCAGTAATTGTAATGATACTCGTACAGCAAATTCACTTCCACTGAAATTATTTGGCGGTAAACTCTGTCATACATTTTGTCTTATTGCACGACGTGATAATATTACCTGGAGATGGTCTGAACTTATTCATGAATGTTCAGCTTACCTTTGTCTACAAAACCAGTATAAAATAGATAAACATAAGTGTTATACAAGTTCTGCAATTTTATTATTTCTAGAGACAACATTTACTATATAAATGTTTTCTTCAATGTGTTTGTTAGGAGTAAACGTCTGTTGAATATGTTCACCCGGTGCCTTAAGGAGATTGCTACTTATATGTCGAAGAAATAAATAATAAGAAAGTAGTTCAGAGCAAAAATCTAAATAAATTATCAAAACGCTTTAAAGAAAGTCGTGTTGATGAAAGTGATATAGAATTAATGAAAAACGAGCCATTAAAATTTTTTATGTTCCGAGGTGCTCGAAGATTAACACGCCCCTCAGTACTTTTTTATATTTCCTCTTTTGTACAAAAGATTAAAAACAAGCGAGCGCAAGATTACTAGGATACGTATAATACCAGGAATTTTTAAACAAACATACAATACCAGGAAATTTCATTTTCCACGAGCGCAGAATTTAGAAAGTACTGAAATCTTATTATGTTTTTAGTAACGCCTTCATCTAATATAGTCGAGTCTTACAGCGTACTGTAATAAAAAACTTCATTACAACTCACCTTTTTGGATACACTAAAATAGACGACGTTTTAATTAAAATTATATGTAAATTAAAAATATTGAAAGTTTGAGATTTTTGTCAAAATTCATATTCGATAAAAATTATCCAAAATTATTGGTGGGTATTTATCATCAAAAAGGTATTTAAGCGGAGCATATGCAGCAGAAAAATACTCTCCTAGAGTTGTTGTCGTTGTTGTATTTATGTAATTTGACCGTAAAAATTCGTATGAATTTTTTTTACTCTTTTGAAGTATTATTCTTTGCAAGAAGTTAGATTGTTGTTATTATTGATTAAATTATCCAATAAATTTTATTTTTTTGATTGTAGGAAGTATTATCATTATTTAAGATTAGGTAATACGCGAATACATAATAGTATTTATTATAGTACAGTTCACTTCACGTACAATATGAATGGTTGATTTTAAAATTGCAGGAGTTAACTATAGTATTCTATAAGGTTAAGGAGTTTATACGCGATTACGCTGAATCCTTAGTTGCCGGCATACTTAGTATCTGAGATCAAATTCTGTTTGAACAGGAACACGAATTCCGTTAAGATCAATATTAAAAGGACTCATATAAATGTACGTGAATACTTAAAATATATAACGAAACGCATAATAACTTTTTTATACCGGAAGTAAAATTGGATAAACTAATTTTACATCAATTTATTACATACAATTTTTGAATTTTTTGAAAATATGCAGGTTCTTTATTTCGTTCGACAATGCATGACCTATATACTTTCATTGATTTCTCTCCGTAACTATCAGCGGCTTCACCAGCGTATTTGGTCGATATATTTCTTATAGTTGATAGTTGGAGTAGGAAATTATTTCTACTTTATTTAAATTCTTTACCACGACCTAGGTTTCGTTGTATGACAATATCTTCAGGCGTGCATTCAACGAAACCTAGGTCGTGGTAAAGAATTTAAATAAAGTAGAAATAACACTATATCACGAATTTTTTACAAAATTAACACCAAATATATTCAATATAGGAAACTGGTGTCGAATTTTTATTCGGCCACTGCTTTGCCTGGTAATGTTCATAAGGCATTTGTCTATAATCTCTAATATTGGATAGGCGGCCTTTGACTATTTTAGAGAAAATCGATACCTTTGTGCACTTAGCAATCCCCGGTACCTTCATTTTATTTACATAATTTCAATAATTTTCGTTATATAAATTCTAATTATTTGATAATGAGTGTATAATATTGAATACATTTGGTGTTAATTTTGTAGAAATTCATTAAACACAATTAAATAAAACTACGTGATGTAGTATTATTTCTACTTTCTTCAAGTTCTTTACCATGACCTAGGTTTCGTTGTATTACAACATCTTCAGGTGGGCTATAAGTAAAGATTATTTCTTTATCTTTGCTAAGAGCCCACCTGAAGATGTTGTAATACAACGACACCTAGGTCGTGGTAAAGAACTTGAAGAAAGTAGAAATAATACTACATCACATAGTTTCATTTAATTGTGAAATGTATAATATTTAAATTTAAACAATCAATGAATTGATTATAATCATTTACGAAGATTACAATAAAAAATCAATTGGGAGCAAAACACTAGTAAGTAGTTCGTTTACTATAATCACAAACTTTATTTTTGATAAGTTAAACGTGGCAATTCGTAAAATAATTGGCTATAAAAATTAAACTGAAATTCGTAAAAAAAAACAATTAGAATAAACTTCATTCCCCCATAAACTTCCCCCATTCGCTAAAACTGTTTATTTCACTCAGCCGCGGCGTTCTAGCCAAACCAGTAGTCGACAAACAATTCGCACCTCTATACCAATTTAAATATCGCTTTGACCATATCCGTCGCCCGCCCAAATTGGGCACAAAACTGGGGCAGTCTGTATTTCGTTTGACTACGGTCCGTTCATCACTAGCTTAAGTCTTCAATTGTGTAAATTATGTTCGATTAGCAAAATGATTTTGAAAACTATTATTTTATAAAGATGTGCGTTTTAACACATTTTGTATCGGTAATTAAATCAACTATGCTGCTGTATACTATAGTACTCAGTCTTTACAAATTAACATATTAAAATAATATTATTATGTCTGTGCACTATGCTGCATTTTTAAATTTAAACTCTGAAGTTTTTAAAGTGCATCCTTATCACAAAATTTACAACATTTTACATATATAAGTACCAATAACTACAATAGTTTAAAGTAAAATGTGGACAAAAATTAATTAAATTGGATGATTGTATAATTCAGTTTACATATAAAAAGAACTAATTATTAATTATAAACTATTGAATTATCTTACAATTACGTTCCTTAAGCTATAAATAGAGGATAAAAATATCTAGTTTAGTCATTTCTCGTAATATTGAGTAGATCAATGTAAATGTGTGAAATGCAAGTGAACGCTGTATGTAGGATGTTCGTGCGGGTTTTAAGCTTTATTAAACCCAACCCTGAGGGGCTATCAACAAAATTGTTTAATGAAACAAAAACTTGATTAAATAATTCCTATTATATGATTGAAGGGAACGAAAGAAATAAGGATAGCCCCCGGACATATTTTATTTTAAAGGCTATTCATTTTTTTAATTATTTTCTTCAACATGATTTTATGTTACACGTGGAAACGGTGCTTGTTTCAAGGATAAAATAATAGATACTATAGGAGGTTGAACAAAGTCACGACACACTCATTGTCATGAAATTATTATTTATTTACGTTGATCAAGGTTTTCATTAATAGCATAAAATTCTATTATATCATAAAGATTAAGAAAATAATAAAGCAGATTTTCTACTGTACGTAAAAGTTATGTACCAAAATTAAAAACGAAACGTGGTCCTTTATATATTGCTTTAATTTAATATTATCGTTCTTAATAACATGGTATTTACATGATGTTTTATTTTCTCGCGAATTATTAAATTATCTGCTGAAAAATACGCTAAAATCGTCCATGTATAATGTCCAATAGAACGTCCGGATCGTATTTACTTGGAAGAATACTGCAAAAAGCTAGCTTTTGGCTACCCCAGATAAACCAATCTTGGAAAAGCGAAGCGGTGAAGTAATAGTTTTTTTTATCAGAGCTTATAAATGTATATGCTAAATTTCATCCTTGTTCTTTAGCTATATTTTATTTCCCCCTATTTACTTATCTGTAGAAAAGACAAAGATAGGCAAAAGTTTAGTTAAGGAATGGTCGGGGCAAAGTTTTTCTCTCCGTCCCCGCGTATTCTTGAAGTCTTAAATTTAACTAAATGATTTATTGAGTTAGAGTTCTGTCATATTTTACGTTATTAGAATACGGCGAAGATCAGTTCTGTCAGGGGACAATATTTTGATATGACAAGATGATCATAGATGATTCTTTTTCTGCAGTTATTGTGTGTACAGTTTATTTTTCTATAGAATTTGCATGATTGCATCGAAATATTAATCTGAGAATAGCCTAGAAAAATAACTGGAGGATACTAATGTCTGGTTAATTTCATGTCGGACAAAAATTTTTACGTTTGTTTGTATAAAAGATATTGGAAAGGTAAAATCAGAATTTCTGATGATAATAAATATCAACACATTCTAAAAACCATAAACTGTTGAAGCATATCTAGCAAAACGTGTGACAGTATATGACAATAATACCAGTTTATGATTTTTGAAAAAAAAGAAAAAAAAACGAACGGTCCATATTATGAATAAACACTCTTGAACATTAGGTACTTTATATATTAGAGTCCTGTGGTTTAAAATATGTTACTTAATCTAATGCTTAAACACACCATAACATTGGTAATTAAAATATATAGTACTGTAACAATTAACCTCGAAAATCAAGTTACAAAAATATGCAAAGCAAGTTCATATAAATGTAAATTTTAATGTAGAAAATAATACAAACACATGCATGTATTTAAACGAGGGTAAAGACCTGGCAATACGCATATAATCACAGAAATAATTTTTAGTACAGTTGTAGAAAATATTTATCAACATTCCATTTTATTCATCAGGATCAAAATTGTTTCACAACTCAACATAAGTACGTAGTGTAAATTGCCAAGAATTGGGTCTTCATGTTTGATAGGATCTTAATTAATCGTATAAAAAATAATGTGTAGATTGTTAAAATTATTATATCTTAAAATAATTAACGTTTAAATCGTTATATCATTATAATTTTTCTGTAAACATCTATATAGTATATAAATAATTTACATTCTCAATCACCTTCTTGCTAAAACTATAGTCAAATACGCCCGCGGATATAATTCGTGCTTCTGTGTCGATATGACCAACACAAAGACCAGCAATGACCCCCACACACCTCAGTAGCTGGGCAGTATCTATCCTGTTCGATTCCGTTTCATCTGCCGTTGACACGAGCTGCCAGCTTTTTCGATCAATAAAATAGGCTTTGATAAATTATGCTGTGATGAAGCGCGTTTCAACTAGTTTCGCATTCAGATTTGGATTTAGCGCTTTCGGTTCCCTAATTCAGACATACTGCTGCTTAATGTGATATGCAGGCTTTGTGAATTATTTTTAAATTGCTTTTTCCTATTCGTTTTATTTTTAAAATTGTTTAAATAGAATATTTAATAACTTTAATTTTTTACCGAAAGTATTGCGCCTTTCAAACAAGTATTTTCTTTTATCTTTTATCCTAGTAATATGACTACAGAGATTTGAACCGACATCTAATATTATTCTTCAGCTCTTTTTGCTCACACCCACTAAGTAAAATTATGTTTTTTTAGTTTGTTAAAAACATACGCAATCACTCATTCAAGCAGCATCTTTCAAGAAAGGCATTGATTTAACGAATAAATCTTATGATTATTTGCACAACAGATGCTTCGCGGTTATACAATAAAATAATTAAATAATTTTAGCCATAAAAAAGTTAGCCATAATATATTTTATGAATAAATAACCGGGAGATAATGTTTTCACTACCAATATGAGATATACATTGTGTTAATAAGATTTGTCATAAATAATAAAACTTATTTCAACTTTATTGTGAAGTTCGTGACGTATGTTGGGCACATTAAGACGTGCCCAACATTAAACAAAATGTGATCCGTCATTTATTGGTATGTATTTTATCTTTTTTTGACATCGTAGAATTAGGTGGAACATAGTCGCTAACATCTACGTAAGAGTATGATATTTACAACTAAAATTAAAATATGACTATGTGATTAATTTATAAGAATAATTACGTACATAAACTTACCACAGGACCTTCATATATCCGGGTGAAAAGTACCGAAATCCATATTAATAGTAATTATTTTTCCAATTATAATAAATACATGACTTGTATAATTGAAGAAAATTTATAGGAGGAAAAATAGATATAAGTCAGTTTAGTAACCTTTGGACACGGAATATTGCATACATATTACATGCCGTATTAACCTGAACGGTATATAATAATATTAATTAATATTAGTAAGTTTGATGGCAGAAACCTAATACTTTCCAAATATATTTCAGATTCAAGTATTTTTATGTTTTGGAAAGGAACATTTAAAAGAGGAGAAATTATGTATTTTTTCGTTCAGCAATGAGCACAGTTCCGTCTAAGTCAATAATAAGTTCGCTTTCACGTCCCATCGTTCGCGCACTTTATTGGTGCGTAATTTAGAAATCAGTTTCAAGACGACACATCTGGTAAATAAAGGGGAAAATTGAACGTTACATGGAAAGGGCAACTTCATGGAGAGTATGAAAATTGCAAAGGCGATTTTGTCAATGTTGCAACAATTTCAACAGATCCAAAAATTTATTTTTAACCCACCATCAATCTTCAATATTCCACCTCTGTTTCTGCATATAAATACTTTGCGCAGATTATTTATATATAAATAATCTGCAACAACGTTCAGAGGACTGGAAAAAAGGGTTTCTGATTACCGTACCAAAAAAAAAGTATACTTTAGCCCATATAACAATTGGAGTGCATTATTTATAACTTGCTTGCATTCCCTTTCAAGGTGCTCTATAAAATTATGCGGGACTGGTTTTTGGAGGCCGTTGAACTTTTTCTTCGTAGAAAGCAAGCTCGTTGCCGTCCAAACTGCTCACGTATATAGATCAGATAAATACCATTTGCATTTTACATGAATAATCATCAGAAAGGCGAAGTGAAATTTATTTAACCTTTACTAACTTCAAAAAAGCGTTTGATATTTTAAGATGGAGTAGTATCTGACCCCGTTTCAGCGGCGCGCTCAAGAAATGGAAGGCGGCGTAAAATAATGTGTGAATTATCAGAGGTTTGAGAAGAGATGGGCTATGTTGATTATACTGATTCCCGCGTGGACATATAAGCCAAATTGGAAGATTTGTGGGGAGAGTAAATTTCTATTAAAACTGAGCCTGGAAAGCATAGATGGATGATAACTCCTATAAATTTTTGTCAGAAAAAAGAAAAATTTAGAAAATTCTATTTTACGAGAAAAACGAATATCTACGTACTATGTAGTCTTCGGCAATTCTGCTATATGTTAACCAGAGACACATTGGAGATGGTGGCGTTATATTATAAATGAAAGTAGCATTTAAATCTTGGAAATTTTATGATCTTTCGACTGTTTCATTACTCCACAGAACCAAAGTTCCAATTAAGGACTCAATAATCCAATTAATTCTGGGATGGACCGTCAGAAATACTAAATCAATACTACGGAAAAGATTTCATCCCTGATTTGTATGTTTGCAAATGTTAGATTAATTTTAAATATTGCAACTTCCAATTTATCAACTGCTCTAGTCCGAACGTTCTACAATACAAACCATTATGTAGCGAAGGCCAAAGTGGGATTTTTCTTGGATATTCCTGCTTCATATTTTTTTCGTTAATTTTTTAAAATTTTTTAATTTAGCAATATTCATTGAAGCCATCTCTCACTCTTAGTCGACCTTGTGTCAATAAATTGTCTGATGCATAAACAAATTCCTTCATTAAACTAATTCAATGGGTCCTTTTGATGAGTTCTATTACCCAACTCAAATCCATTCCGATACCTTCAGTTCAAACACACAAATTATTTTTAAAATACTAATTTTTCACGAATTAGCCGTTTGTAGTAATACAATTTGTATTGCTTTCGGAAGAAAACTATTCCACTCTATAAATCGAGTTAGTTTATTTTGCAACAGTTTCAAACATTCATTTACGCCCAGGTATGTAATGTTATTGTCGCCAAAGATAACATTCATTTCTAGCATTCATTAAAGATAACATTCATTTAATAATGTAAAATATAATATTCATTTAGCGATTCTTGACGCAATGCGTCATGAATTGCTTAGTTTTCACTCCGACTGTATTTGAACTAGTACCAAAAAAGATTCGTGATGGTAACATAACATATAAGTGGTATAGGATAATTTTGTTATTAAAATAATATATTTTATATAAAATAATATATTATTATGGTATTCAGAGTTACATCCCTTTATTATACTGTTAATATTTCCATAAAAAACTATATCGTAACTTTAAACTATAACATTTAAATCTTTCCGAAGTAGAAGGTTTGTTACAGCTTATTTGTCGAGTGCTTCCAGCACAGTGTAGGGTAATACATCTATGAAGTCAATAACACAATCAAAATGACAAATCCCGCTGGAACCAGGCTCATCAATCTCTCGCATGCTATCCGAATGTGTTTCTATCGTAATATTCGCAATAACCTTTGTCAATATTATAAATCATAAATAAATTTATGATGAGTTGCGATATTGCTACATCTTATTTTTCAACATATAACTCTAATAAGTTAATTCTGTATAACTTATTTAGGCGTTAGTATTGCAAGACGTTTTCAAAAGCATTATTAAAACGCTTTCAAACTGTTAAATTTATGTCCCTAATATAAACGTCCGCCCAGCTAACACCTAAAATGTTACCATACGTTTCAAATGTCTCATAAAAATTTTGACTCATGCTCTTTTATGATTTTTAAATAGCAACTGAAGTGTTTTTTAATCTATTTACAAAATGTTTTATTACGTTACCTCATTACTAAATTTGTTGCACATTTATGAACATCAATTTAAATCAATCTATACTTACATTAGTTTTAGGTCTCAATGATACGTGGCTTAAATTTAATAAATTGACTTATTTCCAGATTGTGTACCTTGTCCCCATATCCAGTTAGTTATTACTCTAAATCATAGATGCATTAATATTAACAAAAAAGGATAATCAATATAATTCTAGCATAAATTCTTTTAATATTTTACTCTATGTGTTACGTACCACATAAATATTATCGCTAATTGATTTCGTGAACAGCATTTTCATTCCCTTTTATTGCAAGAGCATGGAAATACAAACGGTGTATGATAGATGCGTATGTCCATTACAGAAAGTGCTTGATGTTGTTTGCTTATTTTGACTTAAAATAGTGGAAATAATTAAATCAAGTTCAAATTTTAAGCCGAACTTACCAGTCACAAACTAAAACTGTAGATTACAAATTCTCAAAAATTGTTCACAACCCACATTGAGTTTCTTGAATTTACACTGACTGAAAATTTAAAGTTCTTGTTATTTAGTTGCATGTAGTTATTATACAATAAAGTATATTACAAAATTTTATCATTAATGATGCCAAAAGTGAAACAATTTTAATAATTTTCAATTTTATGTCTAGGTTAACCAGATTGTAAACAGAAGCTTACTTCTGTTTACAAATGGCTTCTGGTTACAAAAAAAAATGGTTTACATTTTTTTTATATAAAAATTTCATAACATTCGGAAAGTCAGATAAAACCACACATGTGATCTCCATGGATATATTTATTTAAAAAGCAATACTGTAATTCATGTGTGTGGGTAGATTCGAATTCTTTCGCAATAAAAATAATCCAAGGCACACTTGATGTTGCTGTTTTAACTACAGAGCAAACTGAATGAATAAATATGTATAAAATATCCGCACTATAAAAATATAGTGCGGACTAAATCATACTACACAATCTTTAAACCACGCTAAATCTAAATGGTACACAAAATTCTTATTAATAGGAAAAAAGGTCAAAATATGAAAATGGCACATATAGTAATAAATATTCTATTTATGCTAAAGTTGAAGCTCAATTTATTCGTGACTAACTGGCAATAAACTAGGAAAGTCGACTCCTAAAACCGAAATAATAAACGGTTTTTCTCTACTCGCAGCCTGCATACGAATCTACTAAAATTTCCACATATTATTTCACTTAAACATTTATTATTAATTCTTTGTATTTCGAATGGAAAAAAGGCTACGGGAAAAGGGGAAAAATAGCGCAGATAAAGCCAAAGATGCGTACGGGCCGAGCAAAGTTTTCTCTTTCGTCAACATTTGCGACAACTCTGCACATGTTTCAAGTCGAAGTGAAGTGAACTACTTTAGAGTTCTATAACATTTTGTTTTCCTTCCTGGTTCGTCTGCTTTTTTGCAACAGAAGCACATGATTGAAATAAATCCGATGAGAGAACTGAAATAGTTTCCTGATAGCAGCTAAAGTTTTCTTGACGTACTCCGATTAATATCTTACGTGGGTAGCAAGATAGAGTCAACAAGAAAAAAATAAGTAGCTATTGAAATCCATTACTCCTTAATTAAAAAAAAATTAACTTTATAAAATAACATATGTTGTGATGGTTGATTATCAACATTGAGAATACGTTTAATTACACGTCATAAATAAAAAACGTTGTTGTTTATAAGGCCAAAGTGAGATATTTCAGCTAAAAGTTGCCTGCTACATAAAATATTCGTAACGTCTGTGGAATTTATTTATTTCATACATGCTGGCATTAATCAACATAGTTTTCAAACGCAATCTATTTTTTTTCTAAGATTATATGCCGATAAGTACTTTGTTTTATATTTTCTTCAAATTCAAAATGTTTTGCTAATTGTGTTTTATACGGAAAAAATGATATTTCCTTTTTAATATCATTACCTGAGTTGATCTTGTGGAAAGTTAATTACAACATAGATTCTATATAATTTTGAAAGATATAATTAACTCAAAACAAATCACAAAGCTAAACCAATTCTAATTGCCTCTTTTAACCAACGCCAGCGCCCGCCCAGCACGATTGCAAGAGGTGAAACGGTGAATTTCTGGGTTAATTAATTATTTATGCTGTTAACCCAAGTCACGGGCTTTTTCAATTAATATACAAGATATCGATAGATAACACCGTGATAAAGCACGTTCTAAACAAATTGCTGTTCGTAATTGGTGTTTATATCGTACCTGTTAACCACGCAATTGCAGAGTTATGAAACAAACATCGATAACGTCAACCGGAAGCCATTTATGTGAGCATAAATTTATTGCAAATTTACCTTAAAATATTACCATAATATTAAGTTAGTTTTAGTAGATTACTCACGTGTTGCTTAAGTTGTAATCGACGCTGAAAAGTAATATTAAAAGTAATATATTTATACAAATTATTTTTGTACAAACCCGTCAGTGTAAAAATTTCGTTAGAATAATTATAAGCTCCTAATTAATATTCATTCGTTTTGAAACAAAAGAAAATTATTAATAAATATGACAATTATTAATACCGTAAAATATAATAACTTCCATTAGTTACGTATTTCATTTATTTTCATGTTCAACACGTGTAATAGTTGTAAATTTCAGAATATTTTTGATAAAAAAAGATAAAGCACCAAATACTGGCTATGGAAGATAGCAACTTTTCGAAGCGACTGCCCTTGGTCCGTGCTTATTAATAATTACCTCATTCAACTATTCTATACATTTGATTCATTATCATCGTTCATTATCATGTAATAGTTAAAGGTAAACAGTATTCCTCAAATATTTATAAAGAAATAAAGTTCATTATATCGTTTATTATAGATATATGAATAATATTTACTTTGCAAATTAGCACACGTCCACGTTATTTTTGCGTTCGCACAGTAAATCATGTAAATTTATACACGTCAGAATGAATATTTCTGAATTAAAGGAACAGAAAGCTTACTTGATTTCATATATACTTGTAAAATTTGGAAAATAATGTTGGGTGTACTAAATAATGATAAACATAAAATAATTTAATATTAAACTGTGTGGAGGATAATTAGATAATATATTAACTAAATTTTGCAGTTTCTCTTAACGAGATTGCATATAAAACAATTGTTTATTAGATTTAACTGTTGCAAGTAAATTCATCAATTTGCCAATATTTTCAAAAGTATAATAGTTGAAATACGTATTCGATTCATTATCATCGTATAATAAATAAGCATTTAAATAGTTAAAGCATTGGAGTGCGTGTATTTTACCTCGAGATACAAATACAAGTGTACAGCGTTATCAGAAAAACTGCAAACACCGTTTACTTAACTTTTTATCCCTAATCCTCTGTTCATTTGCATTCGTAGCGGAGTAAAAAATCGGCGAAACTTGGAAACACCTTTCGAAGAAAAAGTAAAAAAATGCATGAGTCAGGAAAAACTTTTTCACTGGGTCACCATTTGTGAAGATTCCGCATTTAAATCTTATCGAGTTTTGTAAACTTTTGACTCGCTAGTTTTCCAATATTTCCGAAGATTTTTATCCAATTGTCCTTAATATAAAAGTGCCGATCGTCGATTTTGTAGAGTATAGCGTTAGGGAGAAGCTAGTCTGAAAATGGTAACCAAAAGTGCACGACTTGGAATTATTGGAATAATTGTAATGATATGGCAACAAATTAACTTCTACGGGATTTTTTTGGTTGTAAACTATTCAATTCACTTTGTTTTACCACATGACGGGATAACCGTATCTAATATTCAGCCTACCTCCATCTACAATCTCAAGTATGAAATTGATGGATATAAATGTTATACAAGTTCTCCAAGTTCATTATGATTTATTTACTCTAGAAACTACATTGACAATATAAATATTTCCTTCAATGCCTTTGTTAGGAGTTAACTCGGTTTAAATAAGCTCACCTGATACCTTAAGGAGATTGCTACTTATATGTTGAAGAAATAAACAAAAAGAAATTAGTTCTAAACAAAAATCTAAATAAATTTATTTAAATCATTCAAAACGCTTTAAAGAAAATAGCGTTAATGAAAGTAATATAGAATCAATGAATATTCCAAGGTGCTCGAAGATTAACAAGCTCCTCACAATTTTTTTTACATTACCCTGTTTTGATGAAGTATTAAGGAAAAATGAACCTTAGATTACCAAGATGTGGATGAATATGGTTATAAGGATTTTATATATTGGATTTTAAGTTTGAGAATTTTCTCTCAATTTATTTGCGATAAAATTTAAGCAGCAAGACAGTATTAGAGTTGTTGTCGTTGCTGTATTTATGTCATTTAAAAGTAAAAATTAATATGTAATTTTTATTTTTTTGCGATTTCTTTTGAAGCATTGTTTTTTATGAGAAGTTAGAGGTTTGGTGTTATTGTGTAAATTTTACAGTACATTATTTTTATAGTTGCAGAAATTATTATCGTTATTTAATATAATTTATATCGTTATTTATTTATCGTTATTTAATATTTAAATTGTTATTTAATCTAATCACGTGATAGGCGAATACATAACAGCATCTACTCTACTACAGTTTACGTGCAATATCCATGTTTGATTTTAAAATGGCATATATTAACTGTATTACTCTCTACTAGTCTATAAGGTTAAGGAGTATATTCTCGATTAAGCCCAAACTTTAGTTTGTCCGCATAAGTGTAGACAAACTTGAAATTAAATTCTGTTTTAATAGAAAACAGAATTTCCTTGAGATCGAGACTCAAAGAATTAATTTCAATGAATTTTTATACTTAAAACATAAAACGAAAAATAAATACGTAAAAATTTTTTTTTTTATACTGGAAGCAAAATTAGATAAACTAATTTCACGGCAATCTATTACGTATCATTATTGAATTTCAATGAAAATATGCGCTTTATTTATTTCGTTCGAAAACGGACGTACCACATACTTTCATTGATTTCTCTCCGTGAATATCAGCGATTTTATCAGCTTATTTGGTCGATGTATCTTTTACAATTGATAGTCGTAGTTGAAACTCTCTATCTCTAAAAACGACTGACATTTTAATCTGCCACGGCTTTATCTGGCAATGTTCAGAAGGCATTTGTCTGTATTTTCGATATTGAATAGGCGGCCTTCGACTATTTTAGAGAGAGAATCGATATATTATGCACTTAGCAATCGGCGGTACCTTTATTTTAATTAAATAATTTCAACAATTTTCATTACATATATTCTAACTAATTGACAAAAAATTTATAGTAGCTAAATTTAAACAATCAATGATGATATCATCGTCATTTATGAAGATTACAAAAATAAATCTATTGGCGGCAAAACATTTGCAGGGAAATCGTTTTCTTTAATCATGTGCTTTATTTCTAATAAATTAAACGTAAAGATTTGTGAAATAATTTCCTTCAAAAATTGAACTAAAATTCGTAATCAGAACTAATTGGAATAATCTTAACTCTTCGTTAAAACTATTTATTGCATTCAGCCGCAGCACTCTAGCCAAACCGGCATTCGGCAAACTATTCGCACCTCTGAACCAATTTAAATGTCGTTTTAACCATTTTCGCCGCCCACCCAACTTAACACAAAACCGAGGCGGTCTGTATTTTAATTGAATACAGTTCGTTCATTACTAGCGTAAGTCTTAAACTGTGAAAATAGGCTTAATTAGTAAAATTATTTTAAAAGCTAGTATTTTATATTGTTGCGTGGTTTAATATATTTTGCATTGGTAATTAAGTCAGCTATGCTTCTATTTATTACAGTTCTCATTCTTTACAAATAATCTATGAACAATTTTAAAATAAACTTGCTATGTGCGTGTACTATGATTCATCATTCTTCTCAACCCTAGTTATGAACTATGCTAGAAGATTGTTTAATTTTAAAGTGCGTCCACGTCGCGAAATTAATAGCATTTTTAAGTGCATTGTATATTTATAAGCACCACGAGCACAATAGTTTAAAGTACAATATTAATAAAATAAAGAGCACAAAACAATCCAGTTTAAACATAAAATGAACTAATTATGAGTATCTATTGTGAACTGTCAAAGTAATCACATTCCTAAAGCTATAAATGGAGCAGAAAATATCTAGTTAGAACGCCTCTCGTAATACCATGTTGATAAACACAAGTGAGGGAAAAACAATTGAGCGCTGCAAGATGTCCGTGCGCGCTCTAGACAGATGAAATAAACTATGATTTTGTCCTCTTACGTAACATTCAGGAGCATAAAGCCTTGTCAGACCCAAGACTGAGGGGTTATCAAAAAAATTATTTAATAAAGAGAAATGCTTGGTCAGAAATAATTCCCTTTGTAAGATTAAAGGGAATTACATCTGACTATGACCATTACAATATCAGAAGGAAACAAATAATGATAACTACATTTTTTACACTAAAATCTATTATTTTTTTAAATATTTTCTCCAACATGAGTATAAATGACAATATATGGAGACCAGATGACTGCATTATTTTCAAGAATACTACAGTAGATAATATAGGAACAAAGCCACGAAATACTCACTGTTATTAAATTATTATTCATTTATGTTGGTCAAGGTCTTCATAATATATAATTATTTTACATCATTCAGATTTACGAGAATTATAAATCAGTTTCTCTACTGTACGTAAAAGTTATACACGAAAAAAAAAAGAAAACGAAACGTGATCCTTTATACATGGATTCAATTAAATATTATCGTCCTCGGTAAGATGATATTTATATGCTACTTTCGTTTCTTGCGAATTATTTAATTATGTGCTAAAAAGAATACGCAAAAATATGTTCATGTCAATAGAAGATCCAGATCGTTGGACTGGGAAGAAAATTGCAAAAAGCTAGGATAAAGACCGCTAGTTCATTTTTGGTTATCCCAGATAGACCAAATTTTGGAAAGTCGAAGCGAAGTAATAGTTTTCTATGAGAGCTTGTTAAAGTATCTGATAAACACAATTAAACGAAACTACGTGATGTAGTATTATTTCTACTTTCTTTATGTTCTTTACCACGATCTTTGCTAACAATCTTTGCTAACAGGCCCACCTGAAGATGTTGTAATACAACGAAACCTAGGTCGTAGTAAAGAACATAAAGAAAGTAGAAATAATACTACATCACGTAGTTTCATTTAATTTTGAATAATGAATTTCTACAAAATTAACGCAAAATATGTTCAGTATCTGATAAACTTCACCCTTGTTTTTTCAACTAATATTTTGCTTTTGACTATCTACTTGTCTTCAAAAAGGCACAAATAGAGCAAAAGTATGACTATATCTTCAGGTGGGCAATTTGAAGAGATGATTATGACCGGAAATGATGTTACACAACGGAACCTAGATCATGGTTAAAGATTGAAATAAAGTAGATATAACACTACATGAAGTAGTATCATTTACTTCTTAATCAAAATTAAGTGACAATGAAATTCTACAAACGTCACGCCAAATATAATCAACAATTAAATGATTTAGAGTTCTGTCCGTATTTTTGTGTATTTATACTAACTTTGTATGCTACTGGAATATGTTGGGGATAATTTATGTTAAAGAGATATTTTGATTTAACCAGGTGACCATAGAAGGTTCTTTTTCTGCAGTCATTGTGTGTCCAGTTCAATTTCTATTGAATTCATATTTGAATCGAAATAATAGTTTAAAAATAGCCTATAAATTTAGCTGATTTCTGATGAATTTTTCGTAGGGAAAAACCTTTAAACTCGTTTATTTAAGACATATTAGAAAAATAAAGCAATCATTTCAAATGCTATTAAATATCAAAATATGGTAAAAATCAACCACTGCCGAAGCATTCTCAAGAAAGCATACGATAATACTAGTATATGATGGTAATGCCAGTCTATGATCTCTAAAAGAGAAAAAAGCAGTGTGTATTATAAATAAAAACCAACGAATATTCACATTATGTAATATAAATAAAAACCAACGAATATTCATATTATGTAATATATTCCTTCCATTTAAAAGATGTTATTTAATTTAACGCACAAGCATAGAATGTTATTTGTAATCAAACAAACAGTACCAGCTATCCCTACGAGTTCGTTTGCGTGAAAAATTTATTAGAATTTTTTTTGTTTTTCGTATGTCGCTCTTGGGTATAACTATAATCATACCAACATTTATCAAAACCCGTCGGTCTGGTAGATTTCGAGTGACTCACAGACAAGTTAACGAACAAATAGAGGAAAATTTAAAAAAAAACAAAAATTTTATGGTTTCTATTACGATCCTTTACGTTAAATCAATTACCCTTTTTAAAATATTTTCAATGTAGAAAATTCACTCTGTTACAATTTGAACCGAGGAAACTAAAAACCAAATGATACAGTTAATAAATGGCGGAAAATTAATTTACAAAAATAGCAAAGCAAATTCATAAAAATACAAATGCCTATAAAAAAAAAATATTTGCATGCATATACATATACATATGCATGTTATTAAACAAGCGCAAAGTGAAGAACTGGTGGCAAACAAAGAGTAAAAATGTAATACGCATTTCACCGTAGGAATCATTTTTAATACAATCATAGAATGCGTTTATCAATATGTCATTTTAATAATAAGGATCAAAATGGTTTCACAACTTAAGTACCTAGTGTAAATCCCCTTACTCTTTACGTTTGACAAGAATTGGATTTTAATTAAGGGTAAAGAAAATATTGCGTACATAGTTACAATTATATCTTACAACAATTGATATTTAAATTGTTCATTAATTCATCAAATTTTTCATTCTGTAATTCATCATTATTCTGTAACCATCTATGTAAGATATAAATAAGTTATATTCCCAATCACTTTCTCACCAAATCTACAGTCAATCCGCCCGCGGACATAGTTTACCTTCTATATCGATACGACCACCACAAAGACCAGCGATAACGCCCATCCACCTCAATAGCTGGGCAGGGTCTATCCCGTTTCGTTTGCTATTGACCCGAGCTGTCAGCTTTTTCGATGAATAAAATAGGCTTTGATAAATTTGCTGTGATGAAGCACGTTCCAACTAGTTTCGCATTCATAGTTCAGCGCATCCGGTCGCTTAATGCGGGCTTTACGAGAAGGCTTTGATGAATAATTTTAAAACGACTTCCTTCCTATTTGCTTCATTCTTAAAATAGAATATGTAAATAGATTAATTTTAATTTCTTATTAAGTTGAATGTTTAGCAGAATATTTAAAAAACTTTGAACATTTTTCCGAAACAAATATTTTCTTCCATTTTTTATCCAAGCAATATGTCGCCATAGATTTAAAAAAACATATAACGTTATTCTTCAGGTCTTTTACTAACACTTACTTTGTCTTATTCTTTCTGTTAGATCAAAGTGGAAGTACAGCAAATCTCAAATTTATTTTTGTACGAATCAATGCATCAAACTTATTTTAACGAATAAATTTAAAGATTATTTATTTAACAAATGCTTTGTGGCTATACAATTAAATAAGTACCACTTTCAATTTAACTATAACCAAACTAACCCAGGGAAATTTAATGTTTTCTCTACCAATATACATTGTTTTAACGTAGATTTGCTCCAGATAATAAAATTAATTTTCAACTTTATTGTAAAGTTAGTTACGTAAAATATTAGATACCAAAATTAAAAACACAACGTGACCCGTCATATGTTGGTTTGTATTTTTTTTTTTGACATTGTAGGAATTAGGCGAAATATATTTGTTAACATCTACATAAGAGAATAATATATTTATAACTAAAATCAAAGCAGAGGCTTGATTTATATGAATTATTACGTACATAAACTTATCACAGAATCTATATGCATATATTCATGTAAAAATGCCAAAATCTATGTTAATAGTCGCTATATTTAAATCATAATAAATATAGCATTGGAATAATTGAAGAAGATTTATAGGAGGAAAAACAGTTCTTACTCAGTTTATTTGCCTTACAGGATTCCCTGGACAGGGAATATTAGATACGTTTTACGTGCCATATTAACCTGAACGGTATACGCGTATTAGAAAAATGCATATCAGAAACCTCACATCTTTTAATGATATTTGAGATTCATGTTTGTTCATATTTTGAAAGGAAGTGTTTTTATTTAATTCGGCAACGAGCTTATGTTTTGCGTACTTTATTGGTGCATAAGTAAGCTATTAGCGTATAAAATATTAATGGAAAAAATTATTTTCAAGTCGACGTCTCTCGTAAATTGTAAATAAAGAGGACAATCGATCGTGACATCCGATGTGTAGCTTTATAGAAGGAATGCAATTCTCAAAGGGGATTTTCACACCGTCAACATTTATACTTGACACACCATCGATCGTGAATATTTCACTTAAACTTCTGCATATAAATACTTTGCAAAGAACACATTTCAGAGAACTGGAATAAAGGGCTTTTTATTACCGTATTCAAAAAGGTAAGTTTAGCCAATGGAAATTTTTGAGGGTATTACTTATACCTTGCGTGTCTTGCCTTCAAAGGTGCTCCGTAAAATTATGTTGCACAGGTTTTCGGAGGCCATTGACCTCCTTTTTCGTATAAAGCAAGCTAGTTGCCATCCAAACAGTTTATGTAAATAAGATATATACTTGAACTAGCATCAGAAGGGCGAAGTGAGATTTATCTCACCTTTATCGACTTCAAATTTTTTTTTATTTTTTAAGATTGACTAGTATCTGACCCCAATTCAGCAAAATTGGTATACCAACAAAGATCGCAAATATGCCAAACAAAATCTACAATAATCTATAATAATTTATTTAAGATTACACAGAATTTCCTTATCTCTGAGAATATTATGGTACACGCAGGCTTCTGCTTCTTTCGATGCTTCCCTTTCTGATTGTTTTTGATAGTATACATATGTAATACATAGATGTATTACATATGTAATACATGATGTAATACATAGCTCAAACAATGAAAGGTGGCGCGATGTAATATGTGAATCATCAAAATTTAAGAAGAGATGGACAGGACAATACGGAAGACTGAACAGTAACCATGTGAACACGCAAGCCCAATTATAACACTTACGGCTAGCGTATAATGAGCTTAAAGTTAATGCACGGATGATTCTAGAAATAAGATGTGGTGTGAAGGACTCTTTGCTACTACACACAGAGCAAGTGAAACGTACTGAACTAAAAAATACATTCCTTTACGAATCATCAAAGCAAGGAAAATCTTCGTGTAACTCCGCCCAATGTGGCATTTGCGGAAGCTGACATGAAGAAACTAACTCAAAACCTCCCATTCCTACGTCAAAACCGTTCTGCTATATGGGTTTGAGACATGGCAGTCAACAAAGTAACTCCAAGTTTTCATCATGGCTGAAATAATAATATAAGGATATGTCTTGACTCGAGAAAATAAATAAAGGAAAACGCGGTCGTAGTGCCATGAATGTCCCTTGCCCTACCAAGGGAAATTTGGACTTGAAGAAGAATTAATATATAGCGCTAACCTGACATATATTGAAATATACTGAGAGTATATTTCATCATTGAAATATACTCTCGTCTACCTTGAAGATTCTTTACACTATGGTTTAGTAAATCCTGCATCTGATACAAGTATGTTCTTTCTTGTAACGTAACTGATATGTCTAAGTTTATTTAACGAATACTAAATTGTTCCTTGGTATTAAATGTAAAATCCAAAATTATTTCCTTTTAAATTTCAGTTAGAAAAGAGTACGGAAAGCGCAGATCAATGATGTCATATTTAAATTGTTGCTCGAGAACAGAAAGAATGAGAAAATTCTGTTTTTCGAGAAAAAGAAAAATCTACCTACTAAGTAATCTCAAATAATTCTGCTACCTCTTAACCAGATATATATAGCTTGGGAATTATATAATTATATTAAATATGAAGGTGACATTTAAATCTTGAAAAATTTTGAATTGTTTCGACAATTTCATTATTCCACAAAACAAAAATTCCAAATAAGGACTCAAGAATTTAATTTAAATTTTAAATTTAATTTAAAATATTGCACTGTCCAATTTGTTAACTGGTCCTGTCACTGGTACTTCCACTTTCTACGGTTGATATTTATTTTTTGTAAATTGTTTTTGTTTACTTTTATCCCTATTTACTGAAGCGATCTCTTACTTCTCAGTGGACTGCGTGTTAATAAATTATCTGATGCGCAAACAAATTGAACCAATTCAAAGGGCCCCTTTGATCAGTTTTATCACCCGTCACCCACCCTATAGTTTGACAAATTACTTTTAAATACTAATTTTTGACGAATTAGCTGTTTGTGATAAAACAACCATTATTCCTTTCGGAAGATTAATATAACATTTATGTAATCCGCTCTACTCTACTCTACTCTATAAATCGATTTAGCTTGTTTTGCAACAGTTTCAAACATTCATTTACGTTCAGGTATATAATGTTATTATCGCCAGAAAATAACATTCTTGTGTATTGCGTCAAGAATTGCTTAGCTTTCACTCCAACTGTATTTGAACTAGTAACAAAAAATATTCGTGATGGTAACATAATATACAAGTAGTGTAGGATAATTTTGCTATAGAAAATAATATATTCCGGGTATTCAGTGTTACATAAATTTATTTATTATACTGTTAATCCTGCTATAGAAAAAAAAGTATATCGTAGTTTTAAATATCATAAGAATATTGATTCGTGCTCTTTCATTAAATCGCAACTAAGCTTTTTCTTATATCCATTTCTAAAAAGGTTTTTTATGTTGCCTCATTATTAACTTTATTGCCACTAATGAACATCAACTTAAATCAATCTATACTCATATTAGTTTTAGGTCTCAATGATATACGCCTTAAATTCGATAAATTTACTTATTTTCAGTTTGTGTGCCATGTCCAAGAAGTTATTGCTCTAAATAACAGATGCATTTGTATTAGTAAAAAAGGTTAATCAATCAATAAAAAAGGTTAATCAATTAATCTCAGCACAACTTCTTTTAATGTTTTGTTATATATATTGCGGATCACATAAATGTTATCGCTAATTGATATCTTTACAACCATTTTTATTCACTTTTATTGCAGCAGACACTATCTACAATGTTATTGCAGTCGTAGACTTGAATCTCCATTGCAGAACGTGCTTGGTTTTTTAATTCTTATTTTGGCTTAAAATGGTGGAAAATAGATAAACCAAGCTAAAATTTTAAATCAAAGTTACCAGTCGCAAGCCGAAGTCATTGATTATTAATTTGCTTAATATTTTTACAACTGACATAGTATTTCTTTAATACACGGCGAATGAAATTATTAAGTTTTTAAGTATTTTTCAATTGTACGTACCTATTACGCAACAAATTGAATTATTAAATTTTACGAATAACGACACCAACAGCCAAAAACTATCATTAATTTTATATCACTAGTTAATTAACTAGATCGTAAACTAAAATAGGCTATTTTTCCCTAACTAATAATAATATCACGACATTAAAGAATTCACATTAAACCGCATATGTGAACTACACCGATATAATTTATTCCAAAAGTCGTACTGTAATTCATGTATGTGGGTAGGCCCGAATTTACTCACATTAAAAGTAATCCAGGGCACACTTAATCATGCTGCTCTAACTACAAACTAAACGGTATAAACTAATAATGATTTTACATATTATACAGTTTATTTTATACAAATGGTAGTAAGGACGAAATCATATTACACAACCTCTAAACCGCTTTATAAATAAATGGATATAATTCTTTTTAATCTGAAAAATGCCAAGAATGAACAACTGGTTTATATAGTAATAAACATTCTATTTACACTAAAGTTAATGTTTAATTTACTCGTGACTAACTGGCAGTGAACTCCAAAAGTTAGCTCATATAATTAGAAAAATGAACGTCTTCTACCTACTAGAAGCCTGTACAACGTATTTATTAAACGTTTCATATATAATTTCACTCATGTGCTCGTTTGCAAACATTTATTCTCAATCGTGTGCTCGTTTGCATTCGGAATGGAATAGAAAATACTACGGGGAAAACAAGAAAAACTATGTAGAAAAGGCCAAAGGCGCGTACGGGCCGAGCAAAATTTTCCTCTTCGTCAAGATTTGCGACGACTCTGCATATGTTTCAAGTCTAAGTGATATAAACTACTTTAGAGTTCTGTAACAGTTTTCGGCGTATATGTGAAATTTATCCATTTTTTTCTCTTTCGGAGTTCGTCCGCATTTTTTTTGCAAAGGTAGCACACGACGGAAATAACTCCGATGAGAGAGTTGAGATAGTTTTCTGATGGCAGCCAAAGATTTTCTTGATATATTGCGATTCATATCCTACGCGGGTAGCGAGATAGGGTTAATAAGAAATTATTGAGTAACTATTGAAATCTATTGTTCGACAATTTAAAAGAAGTTAACTTTAAAAAGTGATATATGTTGTAACTTTTGATAATTATCAACACTGATAATATGTTTAAGGTACACATAAAAAAAAATTTTTCGGTTTCACTGCTATAATTTCAAAGTGAGATATTATAACTATAAGTAATATGAGATCTCTTGAAAGGGTGAATATACTCAGCTCTTTGCTAACAAATCACTCCGATAAGACAATTCAGGTCACCCCCGTTGACCAGCGCCCCTGCTAGTTTAGTTGAAGTAAAAGTGGCGTGCGATTAAGCAATGAAATGTTGTGTTTATTAATTTCTTTTGTTGTTAGTCCGTAGTGTGATTTTTATTTCAATTAATGAATGGAATATTCATGGATTATTTCCGACCGAGTTTGCTTAAAGCGGATGATTATTTGTAGCTGAAATTACTGTTTGTCAACCGATAACCGATCGTTAGAAGATATCGATAGCGTTCCGTCCATTCAAGCTTAACGCACAAGTTTAGAAAATGATCTACTGATTATTATGACCCTTAATTAAATGAAACTATGTGATGTAGTATTATTTCTACTTTCTTTAATTTCTTTACCACGACCTAGGTTTCGTTGTATTACAACATCTTCAGGTGGGATATTAGCAAAGATGGTATAATCATCTATTGCTTATATAGATGATTATCTTTGCTAATATCCCACCTGAAGATGTTGTAATACAACAAAACCTAGGTCGTGGTAAAGAAATTAAAGAAGGTAGAAATAATACTACATCACGTAGTTTCATTTAATTGTGAATAATGAATTTCTACAAAATTAACGCCAAATATATTCAAGATTATTATGACGTCAAAAAGCAAATTGACCGAATAAAATACATCATCTTCATATTAAGGGATTTCAAAACACCGAATTTTTCACATGTTAATATTAAAATATATAAAGGAAAGTTTTATCAGTTTACAAAGTCGCACAATTTAGAAATATTGAATTAAAGGGAGAACGTCTAACAATTAAACCAGAAAGTGAAAATAATTATAAATTTTGCTCTGCTAATAAGCCTAAATATATATTTAACTATGTTTATCGGCGATGCCGCCTCCCAGCCTCTAAAAATACAGCATGGCGTCTAAGCCGCACGTCTTCTACTGACTCGGGCAGCCAGTTTTTTCTTTGAATGAACTACATTTTCAGAAATTGTATTGCGGTGGAACACGTTTAAGTTAGTTTCGTATTCATAATTTATTTCAGCACTTCCGATCGGCTAATTCAGTAACGATAGTGTTTAATGAAGTGTACAGATTTTACAGAAGTCTTCGATTAATCATAATTTTAAAAGTACGTTTTTACTTTTCACGTTATTTTTATAAGCTGGAGATATAATTACAGTTATTTCTGTAAAGTAACTGATAAGTCAAGCAAACTATAATACAACGGAGCTAAATTATTTTCTACTTTCTGACGATTACTAAATATTTATAGCTGTAAAGGCGTAGAAACCAAAGTTTTTTTTTTTAAATTTCCACTAAACATTAGTTTAGAAAGTACAGACGGACGACGACTTTTATAATTTGCTATGGATAGGAAAATCTAGAATTTGAGACCAACAAGTATCTATATACTGTGCAGTCTTAATCATGTCACTTCCTCTCACCGATGTGACCCACGATAGCTCAAAGATGATCCAATTAAGTTAAATACTGAAGGTCGTATTTAAGTTTTAGAACGTTTTGTAGTATTTTGGTAGACATACAAAGTTCCAAACAAGGATTTAAGAGTTCATATTATTTGGGGCTGAACCGTCAAAAATATGAAACAGATACTACAGTATAGATTTTATGCCAAATTTGTATTTATACATGCGTTAGATTGATGGAAAATGTCCAATTATTTGCAACTCCAGTCTAGATTTTTTACAATAGCAATTGTATAAATACTTCTTTAATAGTTTTACCTAACTTTATTAAGTTAATACCAAAATTAAATCTTCAAGATTTCCCTTAACATTTAGTAATTTTGTCGATATTTATTTTTCAACAAATTTTTTTTCATTACGTCAATAATGTTAACAGAAACCACCCCTTATAACGCAATCGACTTTATGTCAGTCAAATAGCTCATGTACAAAAAATTGCGCCTTTAAACCAATCTAAAGAGCCCCTTTGACCTATTCTATCACCCGTGCAACTCGAATCCTTTAATTTTTCTTGCAATTAATAAATTACAGTTTGAATCTTATTTTGCAAATAGTACTTTTGACGAATTGGTCATTTATAGTTAGGTTTATTCCTTTTGAAGATCGATATAACTCTACAAAATAAATATGCTTGCTTCGCAATATTAACTCATTCCCATTCGGAAGTGAATTATTAGTTTCACCGTAAGCACAGAATAAGAATATTTCTTAGCGGTTAACATTTTGATAAAGATTTTAAATATTTTATCATAATTTTGAACATTTTTCAATAAATAACAGCTAAGTTTATCATTGATCCATTTATTTACTCGCCCCCAAAATAATATACCGCATACATAATTTGATTTTTAATTGTAAATATAAATATAAAAAATAAATGGTAAATACTAATAAGGACTTTATTACCAAAATTGTCCCATTTTGTACAATCAAAATAACTTTCATACTATGAAGCCAAAATGTTTTATCTAAAACAGTTTTTTTATTCAAACTTTATTATAAACTAAATAAACCTAAAGAATCTATAAACAATAAACGTTAAAGAAAATTCTCATCACCTGTAAAACGGCAACATAAATAAGAGGCAAGCGCATAATATTCTATTTACGCTAAACCTTAAATCTAATTTACCCGTGTGGCTGGTTGACTATGAACCATGAACTCGGAAGCTCGATCTCATAAAATCGGGACAATAAACTGACATATTTCTATTCATTGCCTGTAGACTTATTTATATCAAACTTTTTGCTTATACTTAAACTTTTATTCTCAATCGTTTGCAAGTTCGCGTTTGGTTTGGGGTAAAAAAGCAACGAAAAAGAAGGAAATAAAAGGAGCAAATGAGCTGTGCAAAGTTTTCCCTTTCGTCAGTATTTGCGACGACTCTGCATATGTTTCAAGTCTAACTAAGTGATATAAACTAATCTGGTATTACGTAATATTTTTGGGCGTACTTATGAAATTTATTCACTTTGTTCTCTTCTGGGATTTGTCAGCACTTTTTTTGTTAAGAAGAATATGATTGAAATAGTTCAAATAAAAGGGGACAGCTGAAGTAATTTTGACAGCTAACATTTTTCTTGATACAATACTACTACCTGTACTGTACCAACTGTACCAAAAATTATTATCGTACTCAACAATACATCAACAATTATTATCGTACGTAACAATACAGAGTCGATAAGAAAAAAAAATAATAACTGCTGAAACCTAGCGTTAGTTTATCTTGAAGAAGTCAAACTTAAACAGTGACATATAGTGTATCATTAATAATTTTCAATAAGGAAAGTGTTCTTAATTGTACGACATAAATAAAAAACATTGTCGTTTTACGGCTACAATCCAAAAATGTATAGTGCATGTTTAAATAGCTTTAAAGAATTAATGTATTCAACAGTATAGACACAAATTTCGCTGATAAACAATTCTGGCTGCCCCCGTTGATCAGCGCCACCGCCCGCCCAGTTAAAGTAAAACTGATCTGCAGTGAAGTGGTTCTGTGTCAATAAATTATTTCTCCTGTTGACCCGTAGTGTAAGCTTTTTTCAATTATTAAATGAAGTATTGACGGATAATCACAAGGCAGAGATTATTTAGAAGATATATTTATTAATAGCTGGAGTTCATTTTATACCTGTTATCCTATCAATGGCGTTCTGTTCATGCAAGTTTTAATGCAGCCTAGTTAAATAAATATTTATTAATTAATATTAGGTAAAAAAAGGAATTAATAATTGTACGACTACATTTTTACTGTTCACATTATTTATACAACCAAATATTTTAATAGGTTAGCAATTAATATTGAAGATCCTTTGCCACGTGCAAGCAAAATAGCTTCGAAGATTCTGAAATTTATTCTTCAGCTCCTTTGGCGATACACTTTTAATTTAAATCATCTTCCTAGACCAAAGTGCGAGAGCAACAATCAACATGTTTTAAATAAAAACAGAAAAGTATTACAAGGCCGATTACTATTATATATTTACAATACGAAATAAAAAGCATTGCTTTTGTGAATAAATTCTTAGAGACACATTCTAAATCGATACTTCGTAGTAATACGGAACAATTAATTTTCTGTTTTATTATGTAGCTCGTCATATAAAATATTGACGTAAGTATTATATACCAAAATAAAAACAAATAGATGCACTGCCTTATGTGTTTGTGTATTTATAGATATAATAAAACCTGTAAAAATCAACCCCGTTAACATAAAAAAACAAGTGCCACTTATCTACTTACAGCTTGCAAAATTATCTGTTGCTATTTGTAATACTTTCCGTAAATACTTTCATTTAAACTCTTATTCTTATTAGTTTGTTACTTTGCATTGGAAATGGGTAAAAGAGTTACGAGAAAAGCGGAAAAAAGAATCTAGAAAATTAATGGGTCCACAAAGTTTTCGCATTTGTCAGCGTTCGCGACGACTCAACATGTATTAAGTGTAAGTAAATAAGACAAACTACATTAGAGTTTTGCTATTATTTCCGGACTATTTGCGAACTTTATATTTACTTTAGTCACTATTAGTATTATTCGGTGTACGTTTACATTAAGGAAAGGTAGGCGTTACCATTGATATATTTAAGCAATGCTCAGTCTTTTTCAGCCAATGTGTACCATTTTCTTTGTAAATCCATGTAAGGTAGTCGATATGCGGTACTTTAGCCAATGTGATAATTAAGAAAATTTTCTAGAGGAAATAGAGTATTCAAGAACATCAAAGTAAGGAAATAATCATAGTTTTGTCATTATTACTATTTCTCTATAATTTATTTATTTTATACTGAGATCCTGAAACTAGTTCCTATTGAGAAGTTTAATCAGTCTTGTTTTTCTTTGTTTAGAAGTAGCGTTTCTTACAATAAAGTTATTCAAGGTAGAAAAGAAGTAATTAAGTTTATTCATATTTGAAAACCGGAACATGGCATACGTATTATACGCCATTTTTACGATTAACGTTGTACAAAATAATAGTATAGTTGGTTTCAGAAACCTTTCATGTCCTGTCAGGTTCATACATATTTTGAAAGAAAACATTGACGTCTTCATTTTTTTTTAAGAACACATTGACGTCTTTACTTTATTTGACGTCAAAAACAATTTTAAGTAGAAAATTTTCAATAAGTAGATAAATGTTAGCCTATTTGCACCTAATTTTAATGTGATTCGAGGAGGTGTTTTCAATAGAAAGACATAATACAAAGAAAGAGTATTTTGAAGACAACGAATATTTATTTACCTACTCAGCAGTTTCAATAAATTCTGCTATCTATTAATGAAAGGTCTATTGATAGTTCGGGGATGCTGAAGTTGGGTTAAATGTTAAAGACGATATTTACATTTAGGAAAGTTTTGCAGTCTTTCGATATGAGTCTTTTGCGGGACCCAAAGATTCAAATAAACATTAAAAAATCCTACTAATTTTGGTTTTAACTTTCAAAAATACGAACCTGATATTACATGAAAACATATTTCCTTGCAGTTTATTTATCTTAGGTCCATATTACGCTTTATTATTTTAAATATCCTTTATTATATTCATCCATCTTCACTACAGACAAATCTCAGTACTCAATCGACTTTTGTAAATCAATTGATTGCTCGTGTATGAATAAATTACGTCATTAAACCAATTCGATGATCCAGGTCTATCACCTTTCCAACTCGAATCCATTCTGATGCATCTGGAATTGATCAACACCGCGAGCTTTTTCAATTAATACTCATTAATAGATAAACTGTAGATCAGTTGATCTAATTATTTAATGATGAGTAACTTTTATGAAGAGTAACTTTTGACTAATTGGCCATTTGTGATTAAGTTTACTTCTTACGGAAGACTAATAACGTGTCATGACTCTATAAAATTAATAAAATTTTTTTACAACACTTTAAAAAATGTCTTTATGTCCAGATATATAATATTATAATTTCACATAGGTATGCTATGCGTGAGGACATTGCGTTGAAATTTTATAAGTCGTTCTCAGTAGCTTCTCTGAATGTTAATTATATTTCATTAAATGGCAATTAGGCTTTATTTTTAATACATTTACACAAAAGCTTTGTACGATACATCATTATTACCTTTAATGTATATTTATAATAATTCATTTCAATCAATCCATGTCTACAATTATCTAAATTTAATTTTAAGCTCAAAGGATATTTGGTTAAATCCAACAATTTACAATATATGTGGCCTCTATTGAGTCAGATTATTTCAAAAAGCATAATTGTTAACAACATAAATTGGTAGACCCGAATTTACTCCAACAAAACTAGTCCACGGCACACTTAATAATGCCATTCTAAGTACAGAGATAATCATTTACTCTAATAATGGCTTTATTATAAACTTTGCCTCATTTTAACTAAGTGATATCAATAAATAAAAATATTTTTTCATTCTTACGGATTAACCACAATATTTTATATTAAACAGTTTACTTTATACAAATTGTAGTACAAATTAAATAATACTACACGATCTTTAAATACAGCGACCGTTTTAAATCAAATTTTCAATTAACGGGAACAACGGCGAAATATACAATAAGCAGGCGTATGTAAAGCGTAATAAATATTTCATTTGCTCTAAAGCTTAAATTCTAAGTTATTGATGGGACTGGCTGACAATGAACCACGAACCTGGAAGGTCAACCTCATAAAATCTGAACAATAAACCGGCATCTTTCTATTCACAGGTTGGAGAAATACACATTAAACTTTTAAAATGTACCGTCACTTAAACTATTATTCATAATCGTTCGCTGATTTGCATTAGGAATGGAGTTGAAAAGGCAACGGAAAAACGGGGAAAATGACCCAGAAAAAGTGAAAGGAGTGTATGGGTTGAGGAAAGTTTTCCTCTTAATCAATATTTGCGATCAACGTACCGTAAATTGACAATGTGTTTCGTCTATGACGTACATTAACCTTTATAATGTAGGTCACTGTTTAAGTTTGCATTCTGCAAACCAAAAAACCTTATTCGACAACAATTGTTTTTTTCTTATCGACTCCATCTTCCCATCTGCTTAGGATACAAATAGATACAAATGATCGTATTAAGATACATTTTAGCTGTCACCACAAAATTATTCCTGCTGCGTCCTTTCACCAGAAATATTTCAATCGTTTCAATTATAACCAAAAAAAGAGTAGACGAATCCTAGAAGAGAACAAAATGGACGAATTTCATATATACGCTGAAGAGTGTTACGAAACTCTAGCTTAATTTATATCCCTTATTTTGACTTAAAATATATGCAGATTCATAGCAAATGTTGACGAAGAGGAAAACTTTCCTCGGCCCAGTCCTGTAACTTTTTCTGAGTCACTTTTCCCGTCTTCCCGTTACCTTTTTTACCCCATTCCAAATGCAAACGCGCAAATGACTGAGAATAAAAGCTTATGTGAAAGTATATTTGGAAAATTTAGTTTGTATTTCTGCAGCCTGTGAATAGAAAGATACCCGTTTATTGTTCTGATTTTATTAGGTCACCCTTTTAGGTTCCCGCTTCATTGTCAACCAGCCCCATGAATAATTTAGACATTAAGCTTTATAGTAAATAGAATATTTATTAAGCTTTACATACGCCTGCCTATTGTATATTTGCCGTTGTCTCCGGTTATTCAAAATTTTGTTTAACATTTGGTTGCTGCATTGATAAAAGATTACACTATTTACGAGTAATAGAAAATATTGTGACAAATCAGTAAGAATGAAAAAATATTGTAAACCAAGGTTTTACCCGGGCAAGAGTTCAGACTTTCTTCCAGATTGAGTTGTTTGTTCGACGATAGTTCAAAGACTACTGATTCTATTATGATAAAACTTGGTATTTATACTAATAATGAGTTACTTAACTAGCTATCATTCCCTTAATCACCTTTACTAATGGCCTACTTTTCCATTCCGCGAACTTAACCCCACCCCCCTCGTAATAGAAAATATTGTGACAAATCAGTAAGAATGGAAAATTATTTTTACTTATTGGTAAGGCTTAGTTAAAGTGAGGTAATATTGATAATTAAGCCATTATTAGCGTATACATTGCGCTTTCTAGTTAGATTGGCATTATTAAGCGTGGATTACTTTTGCAATATTTTAAGGGTTGAGCAATATCTTCATGCAATGTACACCTATGTTAAAGTCTAAAATCATGTATCTGGTCATAAATATATTGAAAACTTCTAATAATATTTTATGGGTTAAGTCTAAAATCATGTATCTGGTCATAACAATATTTTAAGGGTTAAGTCTAAAATCATGTATCTGGTCATAAATATATTGAAAACCTCTAACAATATTTTAAGGGTTGAGCAATATCTTTATGCAATGTACACCTATGTCAAAGTCTAAAATCATGTATCTGGTCATAAATATATTTTTTACCTTGTTGAAAAACAGCTTAATTCATTTTATAGAGTAATGGAATTGTACTAGTTTTCCGAAAAAAGTAAACCTAACCACGAATGGCCAATTAGTCAAAAACTAATTTTTACCGAATATTTGACCAACTGACCTATAATTGGTCTATTTATGAATATTATTTCTAAAAGCTAGTGGTTCTTATCAACGCCAGATGCATTGGAATGGATTCGAATTAGACGGATAATAGAGTTGAGCCTGTTGAATTTGTTTAATAGCGTAATTTGTTCGTACACGAATCATTAATTGATTTACAAAATATCGATTGAGTATTGAGATTTGACATCAGAAAAATTGGCGAAAAATTAATTTGAAGATAAGTAAATACTAAGAAAATGTGAGAAAAAGATCATTTTGATATGAGCTCAATAACGATTGTCAAAAACACCACGTCAATATTTATATGTTCGGTTGTTTGTATAGTCCGTATTCCGTATATTGTATAGCCCGGACTGGGAGATAACATACAACGCTTGCATAGGAAATAATACAACGCTTGCTTTGTCTAACCATTGATGTATTATTAAGTTCATGTTTTGACCATTCAAACTAAAATTAATCGGATTCTTGAAACTTTATTTGGAACTTTGGATCCTACGAAGGAATAAGATTCTTGAAAGACTGTAAAACTTTCCAAAATTTAAATACCGTCCTCATCATTTAATCTAACTTTACCTCTCCGGGCTATCATGAGACATTTCCATGACAGGTAGCGGAATTTCTTAAGACTCATAAATATTATTTGTTCTCGAACGTTCGAAATTTCTAGTTTTTTTCGTCCTCGAGCAGCAAATTATGGAATCAACGGAAGTTTTAAGAATAATAAATTTGGTTTTTAAATCGTAATAGCTATATATTTTTAGTTTAACTTGTTTGACGTACCTTATATATATCCTCCTTTCGTAATGTATCCTACATTATAAAAAAGAATATATTAAAATTAGATGTAGTGTTTACTAAATTATAGTGTCTGAAGTCTTTATGGTAGTAAGTGGATATTTCAATAAAGAATATAGATACAATTAAATGAAACTACGTGATGTAGTATTATTTATACTTTCTTTAAGTTCTTTACCACAACCTAGGTTTCGTTGTATTACAACATCTTCAGGTGGGCTATTATCAAAGATCTTTACTAATAGCCTACCTGAAGATGTAATAAAACGAAACCTAAATCGTGGCAAAGAACTTAAAGAAAGTAGAAATAATACTACATCACGTAGTTTCATTTAATTGTGAATAATGAATTTCTTCAAAATTAACGCCAAATATATTCAATAATTGAATATAGATATATCAGGATAGCGCTTTGTTTTACTTTCGCACTGATGAAATCGATAAAGTATGATTGAATACGGTCTTACATTATTCGAAGAGGCCATGTTCTCTCATCTATCAGGATATCTTCGAAGTTCATCATCGATTCTTAACCATCGGGATCGATTTAGACATAACGTCTAAATCGATATATCATTGCATATCATTGCACGAGAAGGTGTGCTCGTTGCTGAATAGTACAAAGATAATTTCTTCGCTTTCACTCATAAATGCTTATAGGATAGTCCGATTTGTACATTTCATTTTAATGAAGGGCATACTTCCCCATTGGTCCCGATGGTTAAGAATCGATGATGAACTTCGAAGATATCCTGATAGATGAGAGAACATGGCCTCTTCGAATAATGTAAGACCGTATTCAAACTAATTGTCCTCCCTTATAAGTACTTTAGTCACAGATTTTGACCAGATCCTGATAATTATCTTTATCGCCGAAGAGTACTTTAACCAATCTAAGATTTGTCTTGACGGGTTTGACTTGTCTTGTCCTTTTGTTACAAATAGTGATTACAGTCTGATGGTGGAGGCAGAAGACGGTGACAGAAACTCCTCGATAGTGAAGAGTAAATTCATCGAATCTGCATACGTTCCATGGGTCTTGACATGAGGGGGCAATGTTATTGACATGTTCGTGTAAGTATATTCACGCGTGTATTTATGTAAGTAAACATGCATATATTTATATTCATTGAACGCAGCAAATGCCTGTTTGATATTCAGTAAATAAGGCATTATTGAATTCTTTACGATTTCGTAACATTTTCCGTAATATGGCTCAAAGAATTTAAAAAAAAAACTCTGAAAAAGAAATGCGTTGAATATTATATAATGAACTAATTTTCATTACAAAAATTGATTTAAAAAAACAGAGAAAACAAAAAATAATACTCGTTTTTATTGAAAACGCCTCCTCGGATCAATAGAAAATTAGGTGCAATTAGGCTAGTATTTATCTATTTAACTTATCTGAGTGGATGCCAAACAATATGGGACAAGCAGGCGCCGATTTCAAAAAAAATGTCAAATAACAGTTGTAGATAAGAAGATAAATACTTGCCTATTATCAATAAAAATGGTATTATTTTTTCTCTTTCTTGAAGTCAGGGTTTTTTTGTTCAAAAAGTTATCAAACGTGTTCTATCAAAATGTGAATGAACATGGATCTAAAATACCTTGAAGAGTAAAAGATTTCTGAAAAAAAATTACTGATATTACGTACAACGTTAATAATATAATAAAAATGGCAAATATTAAATTAAAAATCGC
This sequence comes from Druceiella hillmani, assembly GCA_039881145.1. Lineage (NCBI taxonomy): Eukaryota > Metazoa > Arthropoda > Insecta > Lepidoptera > Hepialidae > Druceiella > Druceiella hillmani. Next base: position 489,338 of record JAYKKI010000101.1, read on the forward strand.
TACTAAATAAAGAAAAATTAGACTGATTTAAATTTTTCATAAGAACCAACTTCAAAATAAATAAATTATAGAGAAATAGAAACTATGATTATTTCGTCACTTTGATATTCTAAAATAAACTATTTCCCCTAATAAATTTTCTCAACTAACGCATTGACTGTAGAACCTCATACCGACTACCTAATGCGGCTTAACAAAGAAAAACCATCACATTGCCTGAAAAAAACTGAGTGGTTGCTTAAATACATCAATGGTAACGCCTACCTTTCATGAACGGAAATGTGCATCGAAGAATACTAATAGTGACTAAAGTAAATATAAAGTTCGCAAATAGTCCAGAAATAACAGCAAAACTCTAATGTAGTTTGTCTCATTTACTTACACTTAAAGCATGTCGAGTCGTCGCGGACGCTGATGTAAGCGAAAACTTTGACGTCCCATTAATTTTCTAGATTTTTCCCGCTTTCCTCGTAACTTTTTTACCCCGTTTCCGATGCAAACGAATTAACTAATAAGAATAAGAGTTTAAATGAAAGTATTTGGTAACTGGCACTTGTTCTTTTTATGTTAACGGGGTGAAGTTTTCCAGGTTCTATTATATCTAGATGTTAAAAAATATGATTAAATACATAAACACGTGAGGCAACAAATCTTTTCTTAAATTTTGATATGTAATCTTATGTTAATCTTTTACATGATAGACTTCAAAATGAAACAGAAAAGTAACTGTTCCGTATTATTACGAAGTAACGATTTAGCGAATATCCCAAAGAATTTATTTGCCTATAAGTGCTTTATATTACTTTCAAGTTTTTGATTTAAAAAAATGTAATTTGTTGCTTTCTCACTCTAATCTAGGAAGATGATTTATTTTTTTTTAATTAAGAGTGTGTCGCCAAAGAAGCTGAAGAACAATGTTCAAAATCATCGAAGATATTTTGCTTCCACATAACAAAGAATTTTCAATATTAATAAACAATTATTAAAATATTTGGTCTTACAATTATTAATTTACCTAATAGTAATCAACAAACAATTGTTTAAAATGGTTGCATTAAAAGTTTCATAGACAGAACGCCATTAATAGGTTAACAGGTATAAAATTAATTCCTGCTACAAATAAATATCTGTTTTAAATATACTCTGTTCTGATATTATCCGCCAATACTTTATCAATTGAAAAGCTCACATTACGCGCCGATGGATAAAAATAAATAATCAACACTAAATTTCACCTTTTCATCGAACTTCAATTTACTTTGACTGGGCGGGCGGTGGTGCTGATCAGCGGGGGCAACCTGAATCGTTGATCGGCTCAATTTGGATACTACTGAGTAAAGTATCTCTTTAAAGCTGTTTAAACTCACGCTATACATTTTCTAATCGTAGCCATAAGACGATAATTTTTCTTAAATATGGCGAACAATTAAGGACATTCTCTTCATTGAAAATTATCAACCATTACAATATATATCATTGTTTAAGTTTGACATTTTCCAGTTAAACTAACGGTAGTTTTCCACAGTTATCTATTTTTTTCTTGTCAACTCCATGTTCCTTACCAAGTAGGGTATGAATTGGTAATACACACGACCGTATCAAGAAAAACTTTTAGTTGTCATCGTAAAACAATTGTGGCTGTTCCCTTTCATTAGAACTATTTCGATCATATTCTTCTTCAGCAAAAACAGTGCTGACTAATTCCGAAAGGTAACAAAGTGAAGAAATTTCACAAATACGCCCAAAAATATTACGTGACGCTAGCTTGTTGGATTTGAAACATATGCAGAATTGTCGAAAATATTAACGACGAGGAATACTTTTGCTCCTTTTATTTTTTCTCTGTAGTTTTTCCTGTCTTCCTTTACTTTTTTATCTCATTCCAAATTTTAAGTGAAGGTATATATGGAAAGTTTGGTATATACGTCTAAAGGCAGCAAGTAGAAAGATGTCGGTTAATTATTTCGATTATCGACCTTCCGAGTTCATAGTTCATTGTCAGCCAACTCCTTGAATAAATTACATTTAAAGCTTTAGCGTAAACAATATATTATACGCCTATATATTATACATATTGCCATTTCTACCGGTTATTGAGAATTTTCTTTAATATTTGATTGCTGTGTTGCTTATAGATCCTGTAATTTAGTTTGCACTAAAGTTTGTAGAGAATGAAATGTTGGTATAAAATATTTTGGATTATGAGTATGAACAACTATTTTGATTTTTTTATATTATTTACAAAATGGGGTAATGTGGGTAACGATGTACTTATACCGTTTGTCCGGTAATTAAAATATTATATTAAGTATGCCGTATATTATTTTGGTGTGAGTAAATAAATGGATTAAAGATAAAGTTAATTGCAATTTATTGAAAAATATTAAAAATTATAACGAGATATTTGAAACCTTTAGCTACATTTTACCCGTTAAGCAATATTCTAATTCTGTGGATATATATATATATATATATATATATATATATATATATATATATATATATATATAAATATATATATTATGGATAAAATAATAATACGTATCAAGATATAAATGTGTAAATATTGTAAAGCAAGCTTATTTATTTTGGAGAGTAGCGGAGTTATATCGATCTTTTGAAAGCAATATTAAAAAAAGTACTATTAAAAGTACTAAAAAAAAGTACTATAAAGTACTATTTGCAAAATTATTTTCGAACTGTATTTTATTAATATCAAAAGCTCTCGATTCCGGTCAGCACCTGAGTGGATTCGTATTGAACGGATGATAGAACCGGTCAAAGGGGTTCTTGAAACTGGGCAATTTGCTTGTACATGAGCCATTTTACTGGTACAAAGTAGATTGAGATATGATACGTAGTTTCAGTTAATATTATTGAAAAAATAAAAAAAATATTAAAAAATAAATTTTGACCAATTTACTCAATGGACCTTGAAATCGTGAAAATTTCATTTTATTATATATACTAAAAAAAACATATATATATATATATATATATATATAAAACATATATATATATATATATATATATATATGTGTGTGTGTGTGTGTGTGTGTGTGTATTCACAGCACGCAAATTATTTTGTTTAACATCTACTTGCTGTGTAAGCATTAAAAGAATATCTTTCTATCGAATTTCGATAGAATACTTTACACAAGATATTTTCTTAAAAAAGACCGTTGGCACAATTTGCCCTGTGTTAGGAGCTACATGTACAATGAGACAAATATAGACAGTAAAAATAAAGTCAATTTTAACACATATGCGTGCTTTAGTTTTGTTATTTTCCAAGCCAAGATAAACCTTTCCATAATCCATAATATTTATAGATAATATAAAGAGTTATGTTGGCTTGGGAATATATCATCACTGCCACTAAAACATTTTTTCACATAATAATCAGCATTAAAGATTTCTTTATATAAATAATTGCTTAGTTATGTAAACTATATTTATTTCACTGTAAGACTTTAAATCACATTCACTACCTCAACAACTAAATAAATAGACGCTACGTAACGATAAAATCTAGTCTTCATCAGAGTAACAATTAATATAAATATCTTATTAAAAGATTCAACTCCTATCACACGTTTCACATGTGCCCACATTTTACATGCTACTTTTCTCCCAAGTTCCGCTTTGTCAGAAATATTAAAGGTTTGCCTGCAAACTAAATCACTCCTCAATTTCAGATTCTGAATCAGAACTCAAATTCTTTTTCTTTTTATTTTTTCTATCTAATCTTTCTCTTTTGTTGATTCGCCCTCGCTTTATATTTGTCCTTTCCTCCTTCCTAAAAGGAACATTTTAAAAGCATTACAGCTATTAGAGTATATGGGTAAATCCGAATTTACTCAAGCCGAAACTAATATATAGCCCATTTAATAATTCTATTCTAATTACACAGCAAATGGTATACATTAATAATAACTTTATTTTCCAAGTTACTCCACTGTAATTACGGAATAATAATAAATTAACCTAACTTTTCCGGCTATTTTTACCTAATCGTTTATTTTATATAAACTTTAATACTTAAACTTTAGCACAAATTAAACAATTCTACGCAATATTTAAACAACATAGCAATAAAATATTAGATAAAATTCTTATTAACGGGATAAACCAGCCAAAATATATAATAGGTAGGCACGTGTAAAGCGTTATAAACATTCTATTTACAATAAAGCTTAAAGTTTAATTTACTTATCAGACTGGCTGATAATAAACCATGAACTACTCGCAGCCTGCAGATGTACACACTAAACTTTCCACATATATTTTCACTTAAATTTTCATTCTAAATTATTTCTAATTTGCATTCGGAATGTAGCAAAAAACGCAACTATAAAAGGAAAAATGAGCGAAGTAAGGAAAGTTTTTCCCACTAATTAATATAAACAATGTTAGAGTATTTAATATTTTCCAGCCTATTTGTGAAATTTATTCCGGGATTCGTCAGCACTTTTTTGCTAAGGAAGAACCCAGCTGAAATAACTCAGATGATGAACAGTTTTCTGGTGGCGGCTTAAGTTCACGTGTATCGATTATATCCTACACGGGTAGCAAGATAAAGTAGACAAGAATAATTTAAGTAATTATAGAAATCTACTTTTAGTTTAATCTGGAGATTTAAAACTTATACCGTGACATAATTTTTGATGGTTATAGTGAGCCATAAATGAAAAATATAGTCGTTTTTATGACTATAACCCTAATGTGGGTTAATACAGCTAAACATTTTACTTTTAATGTAGGTTGAAATATCTTTAAAAGTTTAACAAATTTGGTCGTATACGTACAAGTCGCACCGATAAAATAAATCGAGTTGTCCCCGTCGACCAGCGCCGTCGCCGGGCTGTTTAAATTCAAATTGGCACGCGACAAGTCGGGGAAGTCCTGAGTTAACCTGATTAATTATTTCCATGAACGACCCGAGGTGTAAGTTTTTTTAATATGATTATGTCTAAAATAAGCGTTTTTCAAAGTTATTGACAATCTTTCAATCAATTTTGAAAACAGTCAGAGTAGATAATTATTTACTGGTTATTATCACCTTTCAGCAAAAAATCCACTCTGCGAATTTCTTTATATCTACTAAAGCTCCTATGTATTTTTTTCATAATTTCAATTGTATAAAGTACGACAATGACGAAAAATTGCCCAGGGTGCAGCTGAAATAGTTTTCCGGTGACAGCTAACGATTTTCTTGGTGTGATCGTGTGACTCATATTTTAAGTAGACAGTTAAATAGATTCGATCAAAAAAATATAAGAAATTGTTCTTAGTTTAGATTAAAGAAATCAAACTTCAACAATGACGAAAACTGTAACGGTTGATAATTATAAAAAATGAGAATGTGCTTAATTGTAAGCCCATAAATGAAAAATAATGTTGTTGTTACGGTCATAATCCGAAAACATAAATGTGTGTTTAATAGACTTAGACTTGATATGCTCGGTTATATGCTTCTTCTTTTCTTGTTCGGATCTTTTACCACTTTGGAGAGAAATGTATAAAATAAATTCACACTTTTCTACGCCACTCGTGATGCTTAACCCAGCTGTTAAGTCTGCAACTATGAATGGTATCTCATCTTCATCTGTTTCTAGGGGACATCAATTTAAACAAATGGATACCTGTGAGTTCGAAGTTTAAGCTAATCTTCTTGGGATAAAATCCAAATCCATGGGAATTGATAGCTTAAATATTAAAGCTCTTAAACCAATAATATATATCGTGGCTCCGGTTATCGCTGATATTTTTAATACCTCTTTGGCAATTGCTGTCTTCCCTTTGGTATGGGAAAAAGCTTATATTGTGCTCATAACTAAAATTTTATTAGCTACGCAATCCGAGGATTTTCAGCCCATATCTATTCTACCGCTTCTATGCAAAGTATATGAACGTATTTTTCATGGTCAACTCGTCACTTTTTTCAATACCCATAAAATCTACTTTTGTCGAAAATCTCTTTTCTCAAAGACTCTTATTACGATTAATTGATTATGAAGATGTGTGCTATCCTGACGCTAATGAAAAATATTAGTGCAAGTTGGAACGTCTTCAAAAATTTATGCATCCGATATATCTTCGGTCTCAGTAAATATGATCATATTTCTGAATACAGGTCACTTCTCAAATGGCTGAAAATCCGTGATCGACGCCAACTTCACATACTTACACTTCTTTTTAATATATTAAAGAATCCTCATAGACCAAATGATCTTATTGGCCAATTAAAGATTTGTCTTCTCGCGGCCTTGGGCTACGATCTAAAAGTTTACTCACTCTACTTATTCATAAACATATCTCTACCTCTTACAGAGAATCCTTTGCTGTTCAAGCAGCAAAAATTAGGAATCATCTGGATCCTGACACCGGGAAAATCACGTCCCTAAATATTTTCTATTTATCTTATTAAGATAGAGTGAAAAAGCCCTCTCCTGAAACCTTTTCCTTTGTGCCTTATCGTTTCTTGGCTTTCCCATTCCAAATCATGTCAATAGTTTGTATTACTTATACTTATGTATTTTTGTAATTTTTTTGTCTAAAGTACTGTATATAATTTTCATTGTAAAATCTATTACAGTTTGCCAACTAAATTTCAATATAAATTGCTGACTGAAAGATTTTGCTCATGTAGCAATAAGTCCACTATATGTATATATGCATAAAAGTTGATAAATAAATAAAGTAAATAAATATACGTAGACAATTTGCGCCGATAAACCAATTCAGGTTGCCCCCGTTGATCAGTGCCACCGCCCACCCAGTTAAAATAAATTTGGCGTGCGGTTAAGCGGTTAAACTCTGCGTTGATTAATATTTTTTTCGTTGGCTCGCGATCTCTTTCCATTAATAATAAAGTATTGATGGATTATTTTAAGATTTATTTAGTACTTGTCAATATATTAATATTGACAAGTACTAAATAAACTTAAGTGTTCCGTCCATGGAACATTTAAAGCTGTTATTTTAAATAGAATAGCTTCTGATAATGATGAGGCAAAAAATTGTAAGAAACTAATCTACCTGGATAATATCTTCCACAGCCTCTCCATTCTATGGAATATTTCCAAACTTAGAACTTTCATAAATTCTGGAATATTTATGTATGTATTATGTATCTGGACATATAAAAAAATGCAGGCTAAAATCGACATATAAACCAGAAAATTAGAATACCACTATAAGTTCAAAATTCGTACAAGAGCAATAGAGTACGTTTCTATTTGTAATAGATTTAAGCATTTCCCATCCGCTAATTCTGCATTATGTTTTCGAAGATTTGAACCAATATGTAATTTAGTTCTTCAGTTCTTTTGCTGACAACGTCTTAGTTTGTATCACCTTCCTAGATCATAATGCCAGGAATTGTTTTTTTAATGAATGTGTGGAAAATGTCAGAAGATCATTATAATAACCTATTTAAGAAGAATACTTTAAAAGTGTAGGATATATATATAATAAGATTTTGTGAATAAAAACTTAGGAATATTCGCTTAATTGATACTTTGCAGTCATAGAAGAATTACTTCTCTGCCATATCGTGAAGCTAATCAGGCATAAGATTAACTGAGGATTAAATACCAAAATTAAAAAGAAACCATGATCCGTTATCACTTTAAACTTTAATCTAAAGAGATATATTTACATAAGGTACATAATTTTTTTTGTAATATTCCAATATGAAAGGAATAAAATCCTCAGCAATGGTCGCTACATATCAATGGTAAAAAATTTATTAATTAAAGTCAATCATGAAGCTTATTCACTCATGGCTACTACTACCAACAATAAAACTCGAAAGAATCGGTCCCGTTAACGTAAGACGTTAAAGTGCCAGTTATGTATTCAATGCTTCCAAAAGTTTCTATAGAATTATCCACACAAATTTTCACTTAAACTTTTTTTCATAATAGTTTTCCCGTTTGCACTTAGAATGGCGTAAAAGACACTCCATCGATTTTATCGATGTAGAAGTAACATATTGTGCTATCCTGGCCTATTTTCTTTCTTTATTGGAATATCCTCTTACATACCATAAACATTCCAGAAACCATGGTTTAGTAAATATGGCATCTATTTCGAATATGTTTTTGTTTGTAAAGTAACTGAATGGCCAAGTAATTTGTTCTAAACCTTACAAAATATGCTTGTTTTTAACGATTACTAAATGTTTGCAGCTATAAAGATTTGAAGAACTAAGTTAACGTTCTTCAAATTTTCATTGAACATAACTTTGGAAAGTATCGAAAAAAGTGCTTGAGGATAAAAGAAAAATCTAGAAAACTCGAAACTTCGAGAACAACAGATGGAAGAAGAAAAGAAGAAAAAACACGCCGTTCGAGAACAAAAAGTATCTACTTACTGTACAGTACTTGGCAATAACTTGTCACCGAAATGATTAACGATAGCTCTGGTATCTTGGAATTAGGTTAAATGGGGAAAATAACATTTCAGTTTTGAAAAGTTTTGGAGCGTTTCAATGTTCTCTTTAGTCCATATAATTCAAAATTCCTTGTATTACTCAATATAATCCAAGTAAATTACTCAATATAATCCAAGTAATTCAAGGCTGAACCGTCAAAAATATGAACCCGATACTGCAGCATAAGCTTTATCTGTTATTTATATATTCACAAGCCTGAGATTGATTTAAAATATGGTTCTATCCAAATTGTTTGCTACTGTAGTTAGCTTGCTAGATGGACTTATTCTCACACCTTCCTATCATTTACTTGCTTTATTTCTGTGTATATATATATATATATATATATATATATATATATATATATTTTCGTTAATTTTTTTATTACATACAAAAATATTCACCGAAGCTAAATGTTACTACTCAGTTGACCTTGTGCAAATCAGTCGACTCATGTAAAAAACTAATTATATTAAACTAGTTCAAAGGAACTCTTTGATCGACTGTTAACTAAAAATATATGTACGACAAGATACGTAATATTTCTTTCGCCGGATATTCATTGCGTTAGGATGTCTCTTAAGAGTTAACACGTATGACGATTTTGTACGACATATCATTTTTATCTTTAAATTATATTTATAAACATTCATTTAAATAAATCCATACTTAAATTAGTTATATTCCCCGATGATAAGTAGCTTAAATTCAATCATTTAACATACTTGTGGGGGTCTCATGGAGACAGTTTATATCAAAAGTGCTGCTGTAAATAATCTAAATAAGAAGACGCACATTTAGTTTCTTATGATGCTATTCTAGCTGTAGAGCAAATCGTACGTACAGAACATTAATAAAAAATGTATTAACCAAATTATCCAATTTAATTACGTAAAATCAATAAACCAAAATAACTTTTCATTGTTACTGATAAGTCAGATTGTGCTTTTTTAAAGATTTTGGTTCATGCAAACTTTATAACTAACTAAATGATATTACGCAATCTTTAAACAACGCAGAAATCAAATGTTAAACCAAAATCTTACTAACCGTTATAACACAAAATGTACCATAGGCGTATTTAAAGCGTAATAAATATTTTATTTATAGTAAGGCTTAACGTTTAATTTACTCATGTGACCGGCCTGAAATGAACTATGAACCCGGAAAAGACCTAATAAAATCGAAACAATAAACCAGCATACTTCCGCTCGCAACCTGCAGATATATCCACTAAACTTTCGACATATACTTTCACTTAAACTTTTATTTTCAATTGTTTGCTCGTTTGCATTCGAAATTGAGTATAAGGCACCAAGAAAAGGGGGAAAATGGTCCAGAAAAAGTCAAACGAGCGTACGGGTTGAGGAAAGTTTTCCTCTTCGTCAACATTCGCGATGACTCTGCGTATGTTTCAAGTCTAACTTAGTAATATAATTTAAGCTAGAGTTTTGTAAGATTTTTCGTTGTATTTGTGAATTTCATTCACTTTTTTCTCGTCATTCGTCAGCGCTTTTTTGCCAAGGTTCGAAACGATTGAAATAATTTCAGTGAAAGGCCGTAGCAGGTATATAGTTTCCTGGTGGTGGCTGAAGTGAAACACAATCGTGTGTGTCGATTCATACCCTACGCAGGTAGAAAGACAGAGTCAACAATGAAAATCAAATAACTATGGAAAACTATCACTAATATAGTTTGAAGTATTCAAACTTAAATAATAGCCTACATTCTTTAGTTATTATTCACCATAAACGAAAAACATTGTAATTTATACGGCCATAATCCCAAATCGATTTAGTATAGCTAAACACTTGTAAAGCAAGCAGAAACATTTTTAAGAGGTAAATCAAGTTGCATAGTCTTTATTGAGAAGCGCCGCTGCCCACCTAGTGATACTCAATTTAACACGCGACAAAGTGATGAAATCCTATGTTGATTAATTATTTTTACCAATGATCAGAGGTGCGATTTTTTCAATACACAAATGAAGTGTTTATGTGTAATATTGAGACATGTACGATGTTCGAAACTAATTTTTATTCAAAGCTAAAGTTTGTTTATTTAATATCTTTTAATCTGTCGTTGACATTCCGAATATACTAGTTTTAAAGCAATGAGTTTTAGAAAAATATTTATGTGGTATTATCAGCATTCTCGGTAAACATCCATACTTTGAATTATTTTATATATGCGTTATCGTGAAAGATTTTTGGGTAAAAAAAATTCTTAACAGAAGTGGTATGATTCAAAATAGTATTAAAAGTTTTCTGAATCAATTTAAAATAGAATTTATTTTATGTAAAGTGAAATTTTGATTTATTAAGTTTTTTATTAACATTTTCTTAAATACATATATTAATATTATTTAAATATTTGTAAGGCTTCAAAAATTGGATTTTAAACATTTTTAAAGTTTCTTAAGAAATAACAAGAATGAACAGCATGTAGTGGAATAAAATTGTAAACCATTTCGTTTAAGTATAAAGAAACGATACAAAATATGATCGCTTAGAAATTGCAGTAAAATAGTAAAATAAAAATTAAAAGATAATTTTAGTGCCTTTTTTCCATAAAAGTTCTAAACATACAAGCAAATAACACCCAACAAAACCGATAAACAGCAAATAACGTACAGCAAGACCGATGGACCGCGAGCAATACAGTTCCGGGATCTTTATTTCTTATTTTAATTTCTCTCTATATTTAAAAAAGTTATCACGTAAAAGATAATTTAAAAAAAAATACATAAAAAATAAATGTAGAACGAACGAAAACTTTCTCACGATTAATTAGTAACAAACTACGAAATGAAAAATATGAATTTGCCAAACAATGTATTTTGTTTCATTATAAAATTTCAATTGCACAGTTGCATAAAGATTTTCATTTCTGAAAGAGTAATTGGAATTCGCTAACGTTCAGGAACATTTCATAAATCAAAAATTATAATATTAAAATGTGATGATCGAATACAAGTAAATCAATGAGGATACACCGAGCATATGGAGAATATAAAGAGATAGAACGGAATGTACAGAGGAGAGTTAATGTAGAATACAAATTTAAGGGAAAAATCTCTTAAATTTGTAGTTGATGTAAATTATATAGAGGTAACGACAAGAGCTCATTGAGATTCTCCTTGATATTTAATTCTTATATCCCCCTGAGTTAATTAATTATTTATTTCCCAACTTTAAGGTACACTACATGTGGCGAACTTATTGTCATAGGCATAGTCTCCTTCAATAAACCATAGCAATGAGTTTAGATAAATCGGTTGTTTCATTTTTCGTAGGAGATGTCTCAATATAATATATAAGGTGTACATAAAAAGACAAACAATTAGAAAACAAATATCGACATGAGTCATGAGATGGAAAAAGAAAAGGATAAGAAAGCGAAAGGATTATAAGATTTAGAAGAGGTCGGATCAAGAGATAAAACTTAAAAGTTTCGCTGTGAATATGTTAGATAATTTGTTGGATGAGTAAGCTTTCAGAGCACAATCATGGGCCAACAAGTTATATTATGGTGATATTTAATGGTTATTGCCAAAAATAGACGTAAACGCTTTAAAGCGTATTGTTACACCCTATTGTTGTTAGCAGCAACGCTTACGCAACACCGCATTTGTGATTATCATATTAACATGGTAATAGCAGTCCGGCTTCCAAAGCATCAACTCACAATGATGAAGCCCTATTGCGAGGCTCGTCAGCAAATCCGCCCCAGATACCTCAGCCCTTCTTAAGTTTTTTAAACCCTAGACGGAATTCCCGCGGGGTTCAGGTCATCTCAGTCCAATTCACCGCTCAGTCCGTGTCAGTCATAACCAAGATGCAAATCGCAATTCAAGTCTAAATAAATATTTGATAATAATTTATTTGTAATAATTTTGGAAAATGATAAATAATTCAAGAATAAATTGTTTCTCATATCTCAATCATATTTTAAAGTCATCATAACAGTACAGTAAATTTTTTTTAACGTTTTAAAGGAAGGACAAACGTAGTGAAAACTAAGCATGACCTTAAATTTTACTTGTCAAATTATGCTTATTATTTTACAAGGTGAGTCGGTTGCAAGAGTTGAAATGGATTGTTTGAAAGGATGGCAATAGACGTGACAAGTTTCAACATTTTAAGGGATATACTACGACAATCTAAAGAAAAACTCGTAGAATTATGTGAACCCATAAATTACAATAAACAATTTTGACATTGTCACACAAAATTTATGTGTACTTGAAATCAAAGCAAAAGTAACCATATTTTTGACTAAACGAAACAAAGAAATTACTGATTATCGACTGGAAGTCAGGGCATAGTGTGCATAAAATAGAAACCTAATTGATATAATTCAAATTTGAAGAGTGAAAAATAATTTTTCACATACTAAAGGAAATTACATTCAAAATTCAAAAACTCATATAAGCTACTGAAAATATAAATTCGCAGATTCAGAATATCGTGATTACAAATAATATTCATGAAATTCAGAATATCGCAATATTCAAACATATATTAATAGAGCCCAGTGAAAAAAATAATTTTAAAATATTTAGCCATATGTCGTTAAAGCCTTCAATAAATTGTGAAAAGAATTTTACGTAGTTGGAAAACAAACGACAGTAGTCAAAATTAAGATGATTGTAAGAAATGGGAAAAATAGGGCAAATGAAACTTAATATTCATGTAATAAATTTAATAACAATTAGCATTGTTTTATGACAATAAATGTAAATTATGAAAAGTATTTTACTCTACAAATAGCTTTGTTATACTAAATCTTCCATTGTATATATTAAAAAACGTATATTACGTAGTTTAAAAACGTAGACGGTGTTAACTATTTAAATTTATAAGGAATATAAAAATATCACATGCATTTGAACGACTAAGTGTTGAAAATCTTTTACTCATACTAGAAACCCATGGCACAATATTTTCCGAATTCAAATTAATACAAATTTTACGAAAAATGTCAATAATCCTATTAATACGATAATTTAAGATAATGTAATAAGATAATAACAATAAGATAGTGTAATAAGATAATGACAATCGGTAAAATGTAACAAGCAAAAAATTAAAGGAGGTACGTAAGAAAAATAAAAAAAGAAAATTTGATATTGTAGAAAAATAAGAAATTCATTAGTATTATATTATATAAATTTCAGCACCTTCGATCCGATATGAGAGGCTGAAAGCATTGCAATTCGGCCGCCATTTTAATATAAGCTAACAATTTTCTTAGTTTATGTTCAATGTGTCAGACTAAAATGTTGTCTAGTGCACGTTCATTAATTTTTTACAACACAAAAATTTACAACTTTTCAGGGTAATAATAACATACAAGTTATCCGAGAAAAAAATATGGAATGAAAAATTTTGCAACAACTTTAAGTTTGTATGTCAATTTCACTATAAAAAATACTATATTGCTAATTAATGGAGCAGTTCCTAGTGAACAAATTTTCTTTTCTTATTAAAATTTATTTCATTTTTTTTTCAGCATTGCTGAAATTGGTAAACTGAAGTTAAGCAATCTATTTTTGTTTTGAGGAACATTCCATCTTTCTACGTCCCACGTAAGATCGAGATTTAGGGGTATTTTTTTAAGTAAAATTACTTGTAGGCGTATTCCACGTGTCTTCATAATGACAATATTCAGATATTCTTGGGGACCAGGTTAAAAGTTGTTTTTTGTAGAAATATTATCGTCTTAGAAAATCGTAGGATCCTCGTCGATGGAAATTTCCGTATTTTCATCATTTTCATTGTAGGTCGACATCGTAACATTACTCAATATGAAAAGTAACGAGCGAAAAACAATAATTGACGGAACGAAAAAGTAATTATTGAAATTTACGTCTATATTCTCTTCATCTAACAAGTTTAATAGTATTGCATATTTTCACACTTTTTACCACGTAATTATTAGAATATTTTTGAAGAAGTCGTTAAAAGATGTATATTCTTTGAGGGGTGAAGCCCTACCATTTTGGTACCAAGATTTCGGTAAAAACTCGTAATCTATGCTTCGAAAACAGAGGACTGACTCCCATGACGATTAATCGAAAATCGCAAGGTAACTAAATCTGCGCATTTGATTCATAAATTTAAAACCACCTTTTTTAAAACTGGCCTTACCTATTATCAAAAGTTAAAAAATATGGTGTTGCAATTTATAATAAACTAGTTATACCAGTGACTTCGTACGTTTTTTATGTGTATATTTCCATACTTCAATTTCGGGTACGCCTATTTCAACAATATATATCCGTGTGGGAAACTTCATTGCGCGATTTAAAATGAACGTAACTCCATCTATAAATGTACATAAATACACAATATATTTGTTTTTATTGCACTAAAACAATGTGAATAAATTTAAAAAAAAATTTAATTGTCGTATGTTCCGATTAAGTGAACCATTTGTGCCTAATTAAAAAGTAAATTCAAGTTAATCTTTATGTGTTCATAAACATTTTCAGTAAGTTGATAGTTTTTACGTGATACGTGCACAAATATTCATAATTTCAATTATTCTTTTTTTGCAAATATTATTTAGGTATAAAATATAGGATGTAGATTTCACTATGCAACCTCTCTATGACATATATTTTATTACTCTATGATTCTTAGTCTTGAAAATGTGGTTTATTTTCCTGCACCATACTAAAAATATAACCTTTGATACACTTTAATTTTCATGGCTTTTTATATTCTCGTCTTGCCAACATGTTGCCATGTTTTTTTGAATCACCCATTACTTTTCTTAATAATTTTAAATGCTTTTCATTTTAATAAATAATCTGTATGGGAAAAAATGCATATGTAAATAATTGCCATGAATGAAGCGATGAACGGCTGGCACCTACACAATCGTTGTGGATTTCAGCCTTACGTGCAGAATTACACTGAACCGATCGCTAACTAGTTGCTAATTGTGATTTATTTTCAGATAGGATTAATATTATGTAAACAAACATAAACTACATGAAAAATCGCAAATCACAACGGGGAAATATCGGAACTTCGATTATATCAGTAAAATATACAATCTTCTATTACTTTCGTTTAAAACTAAATTAAAATAATTAAATCAGTTGTGAACAGAAATATTAGTGAACGATATTAATGTTAATATTAACATTTGTGAATGCATTTAAAATATCAAAGTTTTTTATTTGTTGTGCGATTCGAAATATAAAAGAAATTGGGCAAAAATGTATGTAAAAACAAGTGTTTAAATGATGCATCATATTTTTTCATCACTTATTTAAAATAGAAAAAAAACTTTGAAAACTTTACTTTAATACTTATACGTTAAATATTGATAGCACCTCATTTTATAAAAAAATCTTCAAGAAAATTGCTTTGTCACCACACATCAGGCATATCTTCTGGTACGTTAATTTTATGACATCCAGCGATAAAAGAATTGAACATAAGATTTCAATCAAACCCAAAGTCTAGTCAATTGATGGTTAAGGTCGAGGGACCATGAAACGAGAGAAGGTCGACCCCATGAAGATAAAATAACAAAGTGTTCTCTTTTTACTTGCAGCCTGCAGACGCATCTGCCAAGCTTTCCACATAAACTCTCATTTAAACTTCTATTCACAATTGTTTACTCGTTTGCATTCGAAATGGGATAAAAAAGGATACGAGAAAAAGAGGGAAAATGTCACAAAAAAATCAAAGAAACGAACGGATCTGGCGAATTTTACATCTTTATCAACATTTGCGACGACTTCATAAGTATAACTGAATTATAAAAACTATGTTGGAGTTTAATCATATTTTTCACCGTACTCGTCTTGTTTATTCTCTCCATTTAATTGAATACCATTTACCGTACAATATTATTTACAATAATAATATTAATACCGTATACTGTAGAATACCGTATACCGTACCGAATAACGTACAATATTTATTTATTGGAGTGTGACGGCAAAGTTTCCAACTGTCGCAGCTAAAGTTCTTTTTTTTTGCTACTGTTTTACATTTTTATCCACTTCACTCGATGTAGCTAAATATTCACATTTAAACTTTAATGGCCTTAAAATCATTCCAAATTTAAAAAATAACTAATGATAATAAAATGTGTCAAAAGAATCATAAATAAGTAAAAAATCTCGCTTACAAGACATTAATATGATTTTTTAAAATTTTTATGTGTAGTTTGAATTAAAAAAAGTTTAGATCAAACTTATTCCTGTCTAAGTTATCACTCTTGATCACTTAATCTTAATAAACTTTTGAAGATTATTTTACGGACGTATATATATATATATATATATATTCAGAAGTTATATATATATATATATATATAACTTCTAAAAGAGCGTACATCACCTCCCGTGCCGATCGATAGTTGAATAACATGAGTATTTTTTTTTTCCAAATAGCAAAATTTAGGTGATTTCAATATTAATTTGTTACATTTTCAAACTAAATAGATGCAATTAATTTCTAATTATTATGATTCTCTTTAATATAAAAATGAAGTGTTTATATATCCCAATAAGTTGAGAAATTATATGTACGGTATAATGAGTGCAACGGTTTTTATTTGAGGCAAAGTAACTGGGTCATTACAAGTATTAATACTAAGAATATAAGAATTCCAGTAACGTTATGTTAAGTTTAATCAGAGTCAGGTAAGCGTTAGATCCCTTAAGGTATTTATTAAATAGTATGATATATGTAAATATTTAACAATGTCAACTGAAAAGAGCTGAACGGAAACGGATACCCTTTTATCTTATTGAATACTCATGTCGTCAGTGTCAAACAGAACGATAACCTCTGAACACACTTGCGCCCACTAAGTTTTAACTGATTCCGAAATGTAGAAATATCATCTTGTGGCAAAATTAAAATTTGGAGCTTCGAGGTTATATTCAAAGCAATTATTTTATTAAAAGTGGTTTTTAAAATACCTTTTATCAAATATTTGCGTTTTATAACAAAACCGTTTGTTTGAAGATAAACGTGTTACTGTTGTTACCGTTATGTTTTGGGTTGATCACAAACTTACAGGCTTTAACGGCTGAAAAAATTACACGGTCCTGGGATCGATCCTCTGTCGCTCGGCGAGTAATAGCGAACCTAAAATGCCAGTAGCGGGCAGCGATGGTACTGGTGTGGACGACTACGTAGTGTGACCACCAACCCGCCTGCGTGGCAGTTATGGGCATTACCGCTATTGATACGCGCATTGCGCGAGATTTATGTCTAGTAGTGGACTTGGGGATTGGCTGTTGGTGAAATAATAGTAACTACCTATAACTACAAATCTATCAAAACCCAATGGAACAGGATATGTTCGTGGATGTTAAATATACATGTAACGAAATTATATTACTCTCTATATTTTAATTGTTACAGTTTAGTATGGCCTTTAGAACCGAACTGCTTCAATTATTTACTACGCTGTATTAAAACGATTTGTATGTCTATTTTAATAAATATAAATTATTAACTTCTTTTAATTGACATACGTAAAAAAAGCCGCCTCAGACAGATAGGGATATTTGTTTTTTGTGAAATTTGTTAAATAAAAAAAGACGAACAGTATTATCCACACTTGAACAATATTAAACACATCCAACACATAACGCCAATTGAATTGACGGTTCCTTTCCGAGTATAGAATGACAATAGCTAATCATTAATAATTCTCGATGATCTGGTTGTATTTAGGTGAAAATATATATATATATAGATATTTATACAAAATAATTAAATTTTTGCCCTTGTTTAAAACTGTCTACTCTTCCACTTAAATAAATTAGTTATTAATATACAACTCGTAATTCTAAAACAAATCACAAAAAGAACTAATTTTAATATCGGTAAAAGTGTACTTAACTTAAACACATGTATATTATAACACATATATTTATAGATGAGATCGAATCTGGAAGATTATGAATTTTTAATTCAAAATAATTTTTTATTAATTATTAATATGTAAAAGCATGCAATGCAATGTAAAATGAATACTTATGTCACCCAAGGGTGCTAGTAATACATAATAGTTAATAAATATAGTACTTCAGACTGAGTATAATGTCTAGTTCGCTAATAGATTTGCTCGACAATCTATTCCGAAAAGGTCAGCCTCATAAAATTGAAACAATAAAGCGGTAGTGGCAGCTCCGTATTTGCCAAACTTTCCACATATACTTTCA
This sequence comes from Druceiella hillmani, assembly GCA_039881145.1. NCBI lineage: Eukaryota > Metazoa > Arthropoda > Insecta > Lepidoptera > Hepialidae > Druceiella > Druceiella hillmani. Next base: position 507,985 of record JAYKKI010000101.1, read on the forward strand.
CTTGAACTTTTATTCTCAATCGTTTACTCGTTTGCATTCGAAATGGTGCAAAAGAAGCGATGGGAAAAAACGTAGGGGAAAGATGCAAGAAAGCGAACGGGGCGGGCAAAGTTTTCCCCTTCGTCACCATTCCCGACGATTTTGCATATTTCTTACTAAACAATGTAAACTGCTTCAAAATTTCGCTGTGTTTTCACATCCAATATAAAATTTATTAACTTTATCTCTATTGCATCAAGTTGGGAAAAGTCTTCGAAGACGAAGAGTACATTGTAGACATTTTCCCCAATAAGGTTGTAACTATTTTTTTTAACAAGGTAATGTGTGTGTTTATTTATATTTTATTAAAGTCGAATGAGAAAATCGAAGGGAGAATTAAAAAATATATATATAAATTTCCATCATAATAAATCACGGTTAAGAAAACCCTGATTTAGGAAAAAAAAGTATTTCGTAACATTAAACACACGTAATCGAATAAATACATCACAAATCAAGTATATCCAGTGCGAACTAAGCTTTCTTAAATGTTCCACATATAATAACCATTTCGAACCTATTTGTGTTTACTTCCATTATCAACTTGGTCAAACTTTTATCAAGGTATCACTCACCGCACAAACTTTGCACACAATTCACGTGTGAAATAACGTAATCAATTGAAAAGCTCACCCTACGAGCCAAAGGAAAAAAATAAACAATCAACACGAAATGTCACCTCTTCATCGCACTGTTATACCCCATGCTAGTATAGATATATGCTTAGCAAAGTACTGTATCATCACAGTACTCCAAGTATATCCGATTTCCCTTATTTCAAAACATCTACCCAGATAATACACGAGTCTCAGATAAAAAATTTAGCTTCAAGTCTGTCAGTCAGTCCTCGTCCCGCGTCGTGTGTAGACATTTACCAATTGCTTTAGAATTATTGTATTTAATTCTAAATATTATGTTTTATATTCTAATTGAAATAAATAATAAATGAAATTAAATTAATTCGGATTAAATAAGCGATAAAGATTTTTGAAATCTAGGTACGCCTCAAATAGTTAAATAACGCAATATAAAACAAAATTGTTTGAATTGAAATACTTCTAACAAGTGCAAAAATCAAAACCCTGTCCACACGGTCATTCAACTACGCAGAACACAAATCCAATAATTCAATCACTCAACGACTGACTCCTGCCAACACAAGCATCTGCAATCAGCACCATCGTCTTCCCGATCTTTTGTCCACTGTGCGGTAATCGGCATATCGCATCAGCGCGCCTCTATGGAGACTGTCCAGCACCGAGAGAAGATCCTGAATTCCCAAAGGTCCAGGTCAAATCTGATATGACATCTACAAGTTCCTTATTTTCCAGTGAGTGATTATATATTCATCCCAGAAGTGCGTAGACAATATATTTAGTTCCTGATTTATACATTCAAATCTACAGATTGTTTATTTGTTTATATTTCCATTTTATTTTACATATTAATTATATTTATTAAATATTAGTCTTCTGTAATCTCACTCAGAGAACAAAGCAAGTCAATTTTTTTGATAATTACCGTAACTTAATATTGTAAACAACACACCGCCCGTATTAACAACATATCATATTACCTTTTGAAGGACCTGCATGCTTACGTATCAAGAAATATTTATTGCCCGCTTACCCACTCAGCACTTCGCTTTCTCCATTAGAAAAACTTTTTTCAGTATAGAACCGAAATACAATTAATAACAATAACCATAGCCGCACTCAACAGATATTAGATCTTCTCTGTGTCAATCAAGACTACTTCTTCTAATTCAATTCATACTAAATCCTATAGGTTCCCTGAATGCCACAGGGAGGAAGTAAACATCAAGTAACAAAAATACTAAATCAAGAAATTGTAAAACCCTCGACATATCTCTGATCCTTCCCAATTTGGGTGGTACCAAAGAAATTATATGCATCCGGCCAGAGAAAGTGGCGAGTTGTTATTTTTTATCGAAAACTTAATAAAATAGAAAACTCTTACCCAATTCTTAATATTTTGTAGATCCACGATCAGATAGGCAATATCAAATATTTCAGTATCCTTAATCTTAAGTCAGGTTTTCATCAGATTTATATATAACCCGACGACTCCCCTAAAACGGCGTTCTTTATTCCTGAAGGACACAACGAATGCAATCGTATGCCTTACGGGCTGAAAAATTACCCATCAATATTTCACATATTAATGTATTGAGCTTTATCTAGCCTCCAGGACATCTAATGCTTCATTTATCTCGACGATATAGTACTACATTCTTTCGACCTACGTTCACAGATCTGAAAACTTTCAAATGTTTTCCAAAGATTACGAAATTTGAATCTAAAATTATAACCTGACAAGTGCAAGTTCTTGAGAAAGGAAGTGTCCTATCTAGGCCATTTAATTACTGATTAAGGAGTGAAGCCTAACCCCAAAAAATTCAAAGCAGCAGAAAATTTTCCAATCCCAAAATTACTGAGAGACATCAAATCGTTTCTAGGCTTAGTATCATATTATATATTTATTCCTGAATTCTCCAAAATCACTAAATCCCTTACCGCTCTCCTGAAAAAGGATATTCCATTCGCTTGGCAAAATTTGCAGCAAAACTTATTCGAAAACTTAAAAAATTAATTAATTTCCTCCCCACTCTTAGCTTATCCTGATTTCTCTAAGCCACTTGTACTTACATATGACGCGTCAAATTACACAATCGTCGCCATTCTTTCCCAAAGACCAGTAGGTAATGACCGCCCTATTATATAAAATAAAGCTGAATTAAATTATAGCGTAACCGAAAAAGAATGTTTAGTAATTATTTTTGACACTAAAGTGTACCGTCCATATCCATACGGACATCGCTTTAAAATCATAACTGATTACAACCCACTTAAATGGCTCTTAAACTGCAAAGATTGCAGTTCGAAATTAGTGAGATGGCGATTGAAATTAGAAGAATTTGAATACGAGATCGAATATAAAAAAGAAAAAATTAACAGCAATGCAGATGCATTATCTTGCTACCCCGGGAACCAAATTCAACAAAAACTCCATAAACCGATTTTTTTTAATATAGACGATCTACAACCCTCAATCAGTTCATTTGAACCTCAAATTCATGAGCCTTTTCAAGCTCAACGATCACCGCAAGAACCTGTTGACGACTTGATAGATTTTGGTCCTCTGGAGCTAAGCCCTTATGGTGATCAACACCCAAGCCTCAGTTGCTTAAATAATTCACCATCGATAAAACCCACCGAAACATGAGATCCGTTATCCGATATTGATTTATTTAACTATGACTATGCTGAATTCTTAAACGTTATCTCAAAAATGTAAACTTCAATACAAATTTAAAGGAATTAAACGAAGGATTGACGCGAAGTATTTTTGAGAGCGATATTCATTCCTACTTCTATTGACATAGAGTCAAGAAATTTTAGAAAATTTCCAAATTCCCACAGACTTTGTTAACATTGAACAACTATTACACTCATACAAAAAACTCAACACCAATAACAAAATATTCTACTTCTTATTTACCAAGGTTCATTATTTCGACGACTGTACTTCTCAGGATACAAATGTTTGAAATAAATTATTGGTGACGGAAAAAATTAAAGAAATAGCAATATGACACAACACTGACATAACTGTCAATGTTTATTACGATAAGATCATTTTTCCCGTCCCTAGCAAAATATCAAAGATCCTCAGAGACAACTACGATATTCCGATTGCAGGACACTTAAGTTCCTCAAGACTGTATGCCAGAATTAAAGAACGAGGTTACTGGAAAAATATGAGATCAGACATAGAATCCTAGGTCAAACGATACCGGTCGGGTCAGTCTAATAAAACCTTACGGCAAACGAAACGAGCACCAATGCAAATTACGATGATTACAACCCGTCCATTTCACTCCTTAATCTGAATATAGTGGGTCCATTACCCGTATCCGGAATACACAAATGAAAATTTATTTTGACGTTCCAAGATGACCTAACTAAATATTTCATTGCTTACCTAATTTCCAATGCCAAGCTATGAGCGTCTTAAGCTATCTTAAGTCCTGTGTAAGTGATAACCAAACTGATTAGCACAAATATGTGTATCTAAATCTGCAATATCAAACTTTACTCTGTCTGTTTTAAAATAATTAATATATTTTTTTTAATTAATATTTTGTAGGAATCTAAAGAAAATAGAAACAATGCTGCATCACTTAGTTTAATTTAATTGTAAACTAAGTAACAACAAATGGTTATTTGACCAATCGGAGCCATCGAAATTAAGCATCGAATGTGATTCGGATATTAAAGAATTCATTATATCTGGTACAAGTGAACTGAACCTGACACATGAATGCACAACATTGCGTAAAAACACTCAACTAGTTGGTAAAACAAACCCTAGGATTAATGTTAATAGAATGTCTTCCGATTATAATCTAATAGACGATAAGTGCTGTAATTTAGATAAATTTATCAAATTTAATGTCGATGTATCAAATTTCAAAATGTTAAATGTTAATTTAGACAATCTTAAATAACTGAAATTATTAGCTAATAAAGAATTTTGAAATGTCTTTGAAACTGATAATCAAAATAATTTTAGTAATCATGTAAGTATAGCACATCCACGTCTTAGAGAATAATTTTACAAAAATTTTAAATCTCCCGTAAATTTTCTTTCAATTGGGGGGCTGTTATACCCCATGCTAGTATAAAGATATACTTAGCAAAGTGCTGAATCATAACAGTACTCCACGCTTATCGAATTTCTCTTATTTCAAAACATCTACCCAGACAAAGCACGAGTCTCAGATAAAAAATGTGGCTCAAGTCTGTCAGTGAGTCCTCGTCCAGCGTCGTGTGTTACCAATTCCTTAAGAATTATTGTATTTTATAATACTGTATTTTATATGTAATTGTTTTTTAAAACAACAAATTCTGGAATAAAATGAATAATTTTCATAAATACGCCCAAAAATATTATGTAAGGCTAGCTTAATTTATATCACTGAGTTAGTCTTGAAACATATGTAGAATTGTCACAAATATTGACGAAGAGGAAAATTTTGCTCCTTTTATTTTTTCTCTGTAGTTTTTCCTCTTTTCCTTTTTTTTTGTCCCATTCCAAATACTAACTAGCAAACGATTGTGAATAAAACTTTAAGTGAAGGTATATGTGGAAAGTTTGGTATATACGTCTACAGACAACGAATAGAAAGATGGCGGTTTATTGTCTCGATTATCGACGTTCAGAGTTCATAGTTCATTGTCAGCCAACCCCATGAATAAATTATATTTGAAGCTTTAAGCTAAACAGAATATTACACACCTATCTATTATATATTTTACAATTTCTACCGATTAATGAGAATTTTATTTAACGTTTTATTGCTGAGTAGTTCATGGATCCGTAGTTTTATTTAGTTTGCACTAATGTTTGTAGAACATAAAATGTTTGGTATAAAATATGTTGGCTTGTCAGTATGAACAATTATTTTGATTTGTTGATTTTATTTACAAAATGGAGTAATGTGGGTAATAAAATCCTTATACCGTTTGTCAAGTAATTAAAATATAATATTAAGTACGCCGTATATTACTTTTGGTGTGTGTAAATAAATGGATTAAAGGTAAACTTAATTGCTATTTATTGAAACATATTCAAAATTATAATAAGATTTTTTAATATAAGAAAAAGACCTTTAGCTACATTTTAATCGTTAAGAAATATTCAAGTTCTGTGCTTATACATATATTACGTTATGGCGAAAATAATAATACATAGCACGGTGTAAATGTGTAAATATTGTAAAACAAGCTTATTTATTTTGTAGAGTAGTGGAGTTATATCCACCTTCTGAAAGCAATAAACCTAACTATGAATAAGCAATTCGTAAAAAGTATTATTTACAAAATAATTTTCGAACTGCAGTTTATTAATTTCAAAAATTCGTGATTCCGCGTCAGCGCCGCATAAATCGCAGCGAATTCGAGTTGGACGGGTGATAGAACCGGTCAAAGGGATCCTTTAAACTGGGTTAATGCCGCAATTTGCTTATACATGAGCCATTTCACAGACACAAAGTCGATTGAGATATGATATGTAGTTTCAGTTAATTTTATTGAAGGAATTAAAAAAAATATTGAAAAATTAATATCGACAAAGTTACTAAATAGTATGAGAAATCGTGAAAATTTCATTTTGGCATTAACTCAATAAAATGTTGTAAAATGTCATAGTAGTATTTAAATTATCGGTATTATATAAAATCTGGACTGGCGTAGCAAGTCATTGGATAATTTATGCCAACATCTAACTTATACTTACTTTATCTCAGGTTTGTATATCTAACATCTGTAGATATACAAATTTGAGATAAATCATATGCATTCAGCAAAAAATATGTATTCAGCAACCTTGATTGACTTACACTTTTTCAGCAAACGTAAGTGAAAAAGATAATTATAATTACAAAACAAAACATTCTCTAGATTTGTTTCAATTATTATTAATGTAAACTTACTACAAAACATTTAAAGATATCTGGGTAAAAAATCTACAGTAATGGTCAATATATATGTATATATATATATATATATATATATATATATATATATATATATATATATATATATGCAACACGTAAATATAATGGTTAAACTTTTCATATATAGGTGAGCGAAGTGCTTGTTGTAACAATTTTTAGAAAAAAATAATTTAATTTAATATCTGTTTGCTGTTTCAGCATTAAAAGAATATTTTTTTATAACCTAACTATTCCTGTATCATATAGAAAAGGAATAAGATGAAAACTGTTAATATATACGTTTCTCAAGATATTTTCTTAAAAGAGACCGTTGACACAACTTGTCCAGTGTTTGGGGTTATAATACCATGGGGCATATAGTGACAGTAAAAATAAAGTCAATTTAAATACATATGTGTGCTTTAATTTTGTTATTTTCCAAACTAATATAACTCTTTACATTATCTATAATAATTACGATTATTACAAATAGAACATTCTTTCATGAAATTAATCCACATTAAGGATTCCCTTGTTTAACTAATTGCTTGTTTATATAAACTGCATTTATAATCAACGTGAGACTTTAAATCACATTCATTTACTTAAAGATTAGATAATTAGACGCTGCATTACGAATAAACTCAGTCTTCATCAGAGAAACAATTAATGCAAATAAAATATTAAGAGATTAATTTCCTATCACACATTTCGCATGGGCCACATTTTACATAATATTCTTTCCCTCCTTTCCTCTTTATGATATTTGTTACAGGCTTTACTGCAAACTAAATAATACCAATCCTAATTTTCAGATTCTGGATCAGAACTCAAAATTCCTTTTTAACAATTTCTATGCCATCTTCCTCTTTTGCTGATTTGTCCTCGCCTTGTACTTTTTCTTTCATCTTTTCTTTTCCTTTTAACCCAAGATGGGTTAAAAGGAAAATTATAGGAGAAAGCCATTGCTTTTCTTTAATATGTTTCTACGTATCTTTCCTTAATGATTCCTCTTTAGGTGTGTCTGTTAAAAGAGTGGATTTTCTTTGGAGTCCCCTATGAAAGTTAAAATTTCTTGACCTTCGAAAGTTAAAATTTTGTTTGCAAACCTGAGCAACTTGGAGTTGACCTTTTGTCAATTTGGATGTCACGTATCATTTTAGAAATGCTTATATCAAGTTCAAAATAAGCACCTACATTTGTCCTTTTAAAAGACGTTGCTCGATTTTACAAACTGGCTTCTGGTATTCTAAGAGACAGATGAAGGTACCTACGCATAAAGCATTTGAAACAGTTCAGACTATACTTTTTTAATGCCAAGAAGGATGGATAGTTTTAGCTTTAAGTAAAGCAGCGCACTAGTAAACTAATTTCCTTATTTCGATTGTAAGCAGTTCAGAGTATATTTCCGTGCACATAAGGATATTGGAAGCCATTTTACTTTCCTCCAACTAGCCTAGGTTTGACAAGTTCAACTTTTCACTAAATATAAAACTTTTTAGAGAAAACTAAAACTAAATACATTTTGGAGCTATATGCAAAATAAATAAATTAATAATAGATACGGAAAACTATAGTTTACTAAAACATTATTTTACGACATCTAGCCAAAATGAAGCACATACACACATCCACTGATCACGCTACTGACGTAGCACTGGCCAGGATGACGTGATTTTGCATGATGTAAGAATTAAAATGAGAAAAAAATATGGGTTCATAGAGATCAGATTACCAGAAAAAAATTGGATGTTACTACTACTTATCCCTGGTACAGCAAACTTCTGGCATCCAAATTTTCCATGTGCATTCGTAATGAGTTAAAATAACTACGGGAAAAGCAGAAAATCCTAAATGAACAGGCCGATAAAGTTTTTGCCTTCGTCATTATTCGCAACGTCTTTACATGAGTTAATTCCATGTAAATAAGGTAAACTATGCCAGCTTTTTGCAATTTTTTTCTGGACTATTTAAATATGTTATAAAAGAAAACACTTCAAAGAGAATTAATTATCCTTGTTTCGTTCAACAACGAGAAGGCGTAACCTTTAATGACTCAAAGGTTAAAATACTATTTACATAATTTCCCTACATTTCTGATTTATAAATATTTCTAAATTTGCAAAGTGTACTAAGCATCTGGTTCTATAGTTTGCATAACGTTATCCTATAAACGGTTGCACGGATCCTACCCCCGCCCAATTTATTTAATACAGTTAATTACACAAAAAAATGTCACCAAACCTGTGTAGTGAATTTTATGCTCAACAAGTTTTATTAAAATTCTAACGACATACAAGGTAAAGAAAATGAAACATTTGTGAGAAAATATTTTCCGGACATTTAACCTTTGATGTCTCGACTAGAAGACACGATTTAATATGAAACGTTTCAGTCCATCTTTAAAACATCAATGCAAATTTTCAGCTTTCCTCCTCCTATCCCGAGATATAAACGTTACTTGAGTGTACTAGTAAGTATTGTGAAACAAAATAAATTATTTTTGAAATTTATAGAAAACGAGATCAAAGGTCAAACAGGTTAAACTCAAACGGAAAGTATAAAAACTACACGTTTATTAATGCTATTCTAACTACAAAGTAAAGGGTTTATAATGATTTCCCAAATTGCCCCACTGTAATTACGCAATATCAACAAATCAAAATAAATTTATCTACTATTTTTAATTAATTGGTTTATTGTATATAAAATTTAGTACAAATTAAACAATACTACGCAATCTTTCATAGAACATTGGGCAAAATTCGTGTTAACTGGATAAATTGGCCAAACTATATAACAAGTAAGCACGTGTATAGCGTTATAAACATTTTACTTACATAAAGCTTAAAGTCTAATTTACTCATTAGACTGGCTGGCAATGAACCATGAATTACTCGCAGCCTGCAGATGTGTCCACTTAACCTTCCACATATATTTTCACTTAAATTTTTATACCCGACGATTTTCTGGTTTACATTCGGAATGGAGCAAAAATCACAATCGAAAAAGGAAAATAAATAAAGCTGAAAAAGTGAAACTGGCGAAACTACTGAGAAAAGTTTTCCTTTTCGTCAACATTTAGGACGATTGTAGAATCGTATATGTAGATATGTTCTACGTCAAACTAATTGATATAAACTGTATTAGATTTTGTAATGTTTTTCGGCGTATTTGTGAAATGTATTCACATTGTCTTCGTCCGGGATTCGTCAGCACTTTTTTTGCTAAGGAAGAACACGACTGAAATAACTCCGGTAAAAAGGCGTAGTGGAAATTGTTTTCTGGTGACGGCTTAATTTTATCTTCATGCGATCCTGTATATCGATTCATATCACACACAACAGGGTAGCAAAATAGAGTAGATAAGAATAATTTAAGTGATTGTAGAAATCTACTGTCAGTTTACTTTGGAGATTTCAAACTTAAACACCGACATACTTTTTAATGACCGTGGTAAGCCATAAATGAAAAACATTTTCGTTTTTATGGCCATAACTCCAAAGTGGGTTAATATAGCTAAACACTTGCTTGTAATGTGGGTTGAAATATACTTAAAGGGTTAACAAACTCGATCGTATACAAACAAATCGCACCGATAAATCAAGTCGAGTTGTCCCCGTTGACCAACGCCACCGCCCGCCTATTTAAATTCAGGTTGACATGCGGCAAGACTTGAGTTGATTAATTATGTTCATCAATGACCCGCGGAGTAAGTTTTTCAATACATTAGATATTTGAAATATGTGTTTTTTTTCAAAGTTATTTACCGTCTTTCAATAAATCTTTAAATCAGACAGGTAAGAAAATTATTTATTGGTTACCATCATTCTTCTAGAAAAAATCCACTTTGCAATTTCTTCATATCTGCTAAAGTTCCTAGATATTTTTTGCATAATTTGTTAACACTCAGAACGCATTCAACATGCTAAAAGTTAATAAAAAAATTGTAAGTCAAAATGGGACGTCTGGCAGATGTGAATATCTAAACTTTTCTAATTGAAATATTCTTATTTATACGAAATGAGAACAAAATAAACAGATATTCAGATATTAATTTATTTTCATGAAATAATTTATTATAGGAATATTTCTTAATAATCTATTGAAAATATACTTTTAATTTCATGTTACTCTTAGCTAATAAGACGCGAAGTTGGCCGAATTAAGTCGGAAAGACCTGAAAAGATCCGAAACTGAATGCTGCGAATAGTATGTCGCCATGTGCCATCAGAATGTTTTAACTCCCATCCAAACACGACATTAGATGTTTCACATCAAACATTTGTGAACCATCATGAGAAGCCTGACAAATGTGAAACATCTATTTTTTTTGTTTTCATGTTGAAATATTTTTGAAATATTATTGTCTTTTTTTTGTATGAAACAATTTATAACCCAAATGTTTCTTAACAATCTATTGAAAATATATTCAAGCTTACAATACTGTTAGCTGACAAGACGTGAAGCTGGCCGAATTAAATCGGAAAGAGCTGACCAGACGCGAAGCTGGGCAAATGGCAGGTCGCAACTTGCTATCAAAATGTTTTAACGTCCATACAAACACGTCATCAGATGTTTCACGTCACAAAGTTCCACTTAACGCTATGAGTTCTTGAAAGTCGAACAAATCAGCATTATTTATTTAACATGAAAAAAACTCAATTAAATCAACAAACTTTATAGTCATTACATGTACCGTAATTGATTTAGCTGCTTATAAACTGAATATAAAGTTAATTATAAAATTTTATTTGAAATAAATCCTAAACATGCAAAGTATTGTTCTTCGTCAAGAATTTACTCGTTTTTTACATCTCTATTTAATCCAAGGATGTGTTTAAAATTTACCTTCTATCATAGGTCTTTGAAAAAGGAAGTGTTTGTTATAAAGCTTTATCAGCCATTATGTTATGTAAAAATTATTAGCTTTTATGCAACTTTTTTAGAATGTTTTTCTTATTGCCTATTTACAACAGAATACGTGTTTTATTAGCGTTATAAACAACTAAAATTCGTTGACTTGCAATTCATGAGTTTAACTATTAGTTAAATTCATCAATGATATATAAGTAAACTATCTGTTGCAATTAATACCTTGTAGTTGCCATTTATTGTTCAAAATTTTGTTTGCTTCAAAGTACACGTGCCTTTATCTAACTAAAAATATGTTAAAGAAAAGTTGTTGTAAAATTTTATAATAAAAAATATCATTCAACTTATTTATTTCTAAAAAAAAACCCCTTGAACAATATACAAATTTAATGAAAGCATGGGCAATGTGGAACAACATAAGGACAAATATTTATAATACGTATAAATAATAACGAGTAACACAGATAAGTGGAAACAATAATAAATGAGACAGAAATACACAGCGATTCGAATAAACATAATTCTAATAGCTAGTCGTGAACCACAAAGCATTTTTTTTAACCCCATACCTAAATCGGCCAATGAAGCAGATAACATATCTAAACTGGGTGCACCTTGTAATAATGTATTAACAATATGTGTGAAAAAAATACACGTTAATGCTACAAACATATTCGTGCGCACACTGGGCAGACGAAATAAACTGTAACATTTTCCTTTTACATAAAAGCCAGAAGCATGAAGCGCTTCTAAACCAATCATCAAAGGATTATAAACGTAATGCTGAAATAATTTTAAAAAATCCGTCGCGAAAGCAATTCGCAGCGAACTTGAAAATAATTACACCAAACCATTTAAGATATTTTTTTTTTTTAATTTTCTCATTAACTGTTGTTTAAACGATTTTTCAATAATTTTGAAAGACCTATTTATTCAAAGTTACCCTACTCAATGGGACATTCGAAAGTAAAAAAATCCCCCCAACTTTATGTGTAGGGGAGGTACCCTAAAAACTTTTTTAAAACATCTCATTTTATGACTTTGTATGTGCTATATACAATATATATAAGCAGGCTAAATTTCAGCCTACCAATTTATAGCCCTGTAGTCTGCGTGTAAAATAGCTACGGCATAAAGGTATAGGTAAATAGATAAATAGGTAAATAGGTAAATAGGTAATAGGTAATAGGTAAATAATCAGACATAGTGAAACTGAGACATTAGCCAACGGAACCATAAAAATGCTAAATCGAAAAGATATTCTCGAATAATTTCGACGAGGTTTTATTTTAATAGATTTTAGAAACGAATAAATTATATTTACAATTGTTGCTTGCTAATATGTTAATCAACCAATGTTAAAGTAGCCGCCCGCGGAAATATAGGTCGCGTCTCTATATCAATACGGTAATCTCAAAGACCGATGATTAGCCCGCCCGCCTCCGCTAAAGAGCTGGGCGGGGTCTATCCCGTTCGACTTCAGTTCGTCTGCTATTGACCCGAGCTACCACCTTTTTCAATGAATGAAATAAGCTTTGATAAATGATGTTGCGATTAAGTGCGTTTCAACTAGTTTCGTATTCATAATTTAATTCAGCGATTCCAATCGCTTAATTCAGATGAAATGCTGCTTAATACAACTTGTAGGCTTTACGAGTAGTTAAAGATTTAAATAGATGAACTTTGATTAATTCACTTGTTGGATTGAAAATTTGAACAGAATATTTAGCAGCTATAAATAGCTTTCCGAAAATAACCCACCTTTCAAATAAGTATTCTCTTCCTTTTTATATCTAAGAAATACGTCTCTGAAGATTTGCGTTTAATATTAATCTTCAGCGTTTATTTTTCCGACAAGGGAAGTGCAACAAACGTCAAAACTTATTTTTATTAATAAAAAATACACAAAAGTGTCAGTATGCAAAAAAAGTATCAATAAAACAATATTATCTAAAAAGGTATTGATTTAGCGAATAAATTCTTAGGATTATTGGCTAAATCGATACTTTGTTAAGAACAAAAAGTGATCCATAATATACCAGTATGTATCTAAACTGTCATCTTCTTTTACACGTAGGTATCATGCCTAATACGTTCGCTAACTTCAACAAACTTCAATTTTTCGTGTATACTTTCCGTTTGTACTCGAAATGAATTAAAAGAGCTACGAAAAAAGGGAAAAATTATGAAAATAATTTCTGTTTTTTAGGCTATTTGTAAGTTTATATTTATTTAGGCCTCATTAGTATTCTTCTGGACAAGCTTCCTTTAAGATATGTTAGCATTCCTAAGTTTAAGTGCCGCTCAAAATCCTTTCAGCCAATGTGAAGGTTATCTCTTCTAAATCTAACGGATGTGCTGATTGAACATGTACTAAGGGAAATAGAATATGTAAAAATATCACAACGAGGAAATTATAATTTCTTTGTCATTATTATGATTTTTCTGAATTTATTTATTTTAATGTGAGATCCTAAAACAGTTTTGTATCGAAAATTATGGTCAAACTCTTTTATTTTATTACGAAGTAACATTTCTTACCACGAAGTCATACGGTGAAATATAGATTGAATTTTGTTTACTTATTTTTGAACAAGGAGGCGTTACACATATATCACCCAAAACCATCGACTTGAACCATTTATATAAGGTTAATAAATTTAGCATCCGAATTTTTTTAATTCAACTTTGTTCAGATTTCAAAAGTAAACATTTCAAAGAAAAAGAAATTACATTTTTTATTAAACAATGAGCATGCGATTATGCTAAGTCATTACTAAATTCGTGAAGGTCATCGCGCGTGTATCACTTTTCTTTTTTACACACTTATCCACTGTAAAGAAGCCAAAAACTATGGTTTAGTAAATCCTGCATCTATTCCTAATATGTTTAATGTAGAGATAGAATAACTAACAGATTGAGCAAGTTATGCCACAAAATATGTATTAAGTTTATTACTTTTCAACGTATACTAAATGTTTGCAGATATTAGGAGTTGGAAATCAAAATAATTCTTCTTCCGATTTCCATTGAACACTCGGGAGTGGCGGAATTGGGTTAAACAACAACAAGAAGAGTATATTTAAATCTTGGAAAGTTTTGCACTCTTTCTATAATCTCATTACCCCGCAGAACCCAAATTTCCAAATAAAGAATTAAGGATCCCATTAATTTGGGGTAGATGCCTGAAAATTACAAATCCAATACTATAGAATAGGCTTATTTGTGATTTTTACATTTACAAGTGTTGGACTGTTATAAAATATGATATCATCCAGTTTGTTTACTACTCCAATGAAGAATACCATATAGATAAATTCGTCTTTCTAGAATACCATATAGATAAATTCGTCTGCAGTACTTTTATATAACCTCATTAAGGTAATATCAAAATGAACTTTTCTCGCATCCGCTTATATATTTATTTTGTGCTAAAGTTTTTTTGTTACAGTAAGCAATATTCACTGAAGCCACTTCTCACTAGTCAGTCGATTTAGTGTCAATCAATTGGCTAATATGCAAACAAATTAGGCCATTAAATCAATTCAACGAATTTATTTTATCGGCTCTATAACCCGTCCAATTCGAATCCACTCCAATACGCCCAGCGCTTATCCCAACCGTGAGCTTTTTCAATTAATAAATCACATTTCAGAAAATCATTATGTAGAATACTTTTTGACCAATTGACTATTCGCTATTGCGTTATTGCTTTCGGAAAACTAATAACTCTGCACATGTCTTTTAAATTTATTACTTTGTTTTGAAATAATTTTAAAATGTATTTAGGTGTGCACTGTATTAGAACATATACGTTATACATTATTTGCATTAGACATTGCTTTAGGACCTATATGTACTCATTGATTAGGACATTTCTTAGCTCTCAATCAAACTACATTTAAACGCACGTTAGCATAACGATTAAAATGTTCAAAATATGTATCAGAATGTTGATTACCTTTTATTAAATGGCAAACAGGAAGAATTAAGAATTAATTCATTTATATTAACCGTTTTGAAGGACACATTATTATTAACTTTAAGATATTTTACTAACATTCATTTCAGTCAGTCCATACTTATATTAAGTTTAGTTCGCAAGGTCATGCGGCTTAAACTCGCTAATTTTATTAGCTTTATTTTCAATTTTTCCCAATTTGTGTAACCTGTGCTCTTGTCTATGTAATTGTTAATCTAAAGCATAGATACAATTATATCATCAAAAAATAATCGATATAAGCTCAGCATAATTTATTTTAATATAAAACAAGATATTTAACAGAAAATAATTAAACCAGGTTTATATTTATAGCCAGTGTTGTCAGTCGCAAGCCAAAATAAGCACAAATGACACAGTGTTTTTATTTAATTTATTCCGAATGAAACTGTTATTATTGTTTCTAAAGGTGAGATGAGGAGTTTTATAATATATCGCATCCGCTTATTAAGATATCAATGGCCAACTTTGCAAAGTGCATCCGGTTCCGTAATTTACACAGAGTTATTTTACAAACAAATGAACATTTCTCACCCTCCGCACCATATCTAAAAAATTGTTAATATACAAGAAAATATAACAAAGCTTATGGAAAATATCATGCTCTAAAAGATTTTATGAACCTCTTACGACATATAAAATATAGGAAATGAAAAAAAAACATTTTGCGATCTTTGACCTTTGATGTCTTAACTTCCGGACACGATATATTACGAGACTTCAGTTCATCTTTAAAACAACGGTACAAAGATGATGCAAATTTTCAGCTTTGCTTCGAGATTTAATAATTATTTAACTAGTAGTCATTGTGCAATTAATTATATACCTGTTAGAATTTGTGAAAAATAACATCAAAATTAAAGCAGTTTTATTCATTTTCAAACATGTCACTGGGTTAACTATATTGCAGACGAAAGTAAGCTAGTTTTTTCCCTTACTTTAAGAATAACTACATAACTTTTAGGTAAAACCATACTTATGGCCTTTCTAGAAACAGTTTATTTAAACAACTTTACGGTAATTAGTGTATATTGGTAGACTCGAATTTACTCAAACCGGTAGTTTGAGTAAATTCGAGTCTACTTCGAGTAAACTCAAATCTACTTAAATTCGAGATCTACACAGCAGACGGTATAAACTAATAATAATATTTATTTCCCAAATTACTTATCTTTAATTCACAATATCAAATCAAACTAACTCTTCTCCTCAGTAATAAACTATAATATTTTCACCTAAATGTTTTATTTCAAATAAAATTTAGTACAATAACATTAAGCAATAATTAAGCAACGAAACAAAATATATGTTAGATAAAATTATTAACAGGAAAAAATAGCAAATGTACAACGCGTTAACAATAATAAATAAAGCGTAATAAATATTTGTTTTTCGCTAAAGCTTAAAATCTAATTTACTCATGGGACTGGCTGACAATGAACCATGAACTCGAAAGATCGACCTCATAAAATCTAAATAATAAACCGGTATCTTTCTACTCGCGGCCTGCATACTTAACTGCTGAACTTGCCACATATATTTTTGCTTAATCTTTTATTCTCAATCGTTTGCTCGTTTACATTTTCAATGGGGTAAGAAAGGCAACAGGAAAAGGAAAAAACGACGTAGAAAAGTTTAAGGAACGGACGAGCTGCGCAAAGTTTTCCTCTCCATCCACATTTGCGACGACTCTGAATATGTTTCGAGTTTAACTAAATTATATAAACTATATTAGGAATATTTGTGAAATGTGTTCACTTTATCCTCTTTCGGATTTCGTTCGCTAAAGAAGAACTTGATTGAAATGATTCCGATAGGAAGATTCAGCTATACAGTTTTCCGATAATAGCTAAAGTTTTCCTGATACGATCGTGTGTACCGATTCTTATCCTACACAGATAACTAGATAGATTCGATAAAAAAAATAAGAAATTATTGAATCCTACCGTTAGTTTAGCATGAAAAAATCAAACTTAAACAATGACATAAATTGTAATGTATGCTAATTATCAAAAATGAGAATGCGCTTAATTGTGTGCCATAAATTAAAGATATTATTGTTTTTATAGTCATAATCCCAAAACTTATAACGAGGGTATAAATAGCTTTAAACATTTAATAGGCTCGATTGTATGCAAAAAACTGGCGTGCGATGAAGCGGTTAAATACTATGTCGTTTAATATTTTTTCCATTGGCCCGTGATCTCTTTCCATTAATAAACAAAGTATTGACGGATTATATTGGAATAAAATATATTTAGGGAAAATTATTTATTCGTAGTCGGAGTTTATGTCGTATCTGTGAAATTATCGATATTGACAGGTGCTGAATGAACTCCAGTGTTTCATTCTTGAAAGCTTTAATAAATAATATTTAAAGCTTTAATAAATAATTTAAAAAATATTTTCGTTGATTTCAACACTTCAATCGGCTAATTCAGCATTACGTCTTCGAAAATTTTAACCAACATGTAACATAGTTCTTCAACTCTTTTGTCAGCACACTCCTAATCTATATCTTCCTCGTGGATCGAAATGCGTGTACAGTTACTGTTTTGTTTGATAAAAACAAATAAAAGTTATAGAAAATTCTTAGGACTATTAGGTTAATTTATACTTTGTAGTCACATAGAAGAAATACTTTTCTGCCCTATCGTGAAGCTAACCAGATAAAATATTGATTTACATTTACATAAAAACATTTGAAAAACGGAACATGACTCTCTCTTAAACTCATCTCTTTTAACTTCGGTCTAAGCACAAACAAACTTTGACTTCTATAATTTGTTGCTCGAAGATGAAAATAAAAGCTAGAAAACTCGACCTTTCGAGAAAAAAACTCGCAGTTCGAGAACAAACAGTATCTACCTAGTGTACAGTATCTAGCAATCTCTTGTCAGCGAAATTATTAACGATAGCTCAGGTATCTTGGAATTAGGTTAAATGGGAAAAATTGTATTTCAATTTTGGAAAGTTTTGCAGTGTTCCAACAGTCTTGTTAGTCCATATAATCCAAAATGTATCTTATTACTCAATATAATCCAAGCTTATTAATAATTGAAGGTTGAACCGTCAAAAATATAAACCCAATATTTCAGCATAAGCTTTATCTGTTATTTGTATGTTCACATGCCTGAGATTAGTTCAAAATATGACACTATCCAAATTGTATGCTACTATAGTTAGCCTGCTAGATGAACTTATTCTCAAACCTTCTTATCATTTACTTGCTTTATTTCTATATATATTTATTTATTTCTATTATTCCATTATTATTTATCCTTAAACTTCAGTCTACCAGGATTTTAGTCTTTTCAAGACTAAAATCCTCAGCAATTATCGCTAGATATAAATGGTAAAAAACTTATTACTTGAAGTCAAGCTGATAGCTCATTCACTCAAGGCTACTACCTACCACAATAAAACCCGAAAGAATAGGTCCCGTTAACGTAAAACGTTGAAGTGTTCATTTATATACTCAATGCTTCCTAAATATCTGGAAAATTTTCAATAAACATTTTTACTTAAACATTTTTCTTAATAGTTTACTCGTTTACACTGAGAATGTGTAAAAAAGCTAGGAAAAGTAGGAAAAAAACATAGAAAAATAACGGGTCGACAAAATTTTTGCCTTCGTCATTTTTTAAGGAAAGGTTTTCCTTTGCATATCCATTTAAGGTAGTGATATGCGGTTCATTATTATGGTTAATGCATATTTATAAACATTCATGTAAATCAGTCCATATTAGTATAACCTCATAGAATAACATCAATTTCATTTATTACCCTCACTAAAATACTTGTATGTTTTATAACTTTCGAAAATGTAATAAAAGCTGCACCGCTCCCCTGCAATAAACTCATTAATGTAAGCAGTGGGAAACCCCGCCCAAACCCGGCTTCCTCTATTGTTTTGCATAATGTATAAATGCTGTTGGAAGTTCCTAATAGTTATTCTTTGCTAATAGTCCACCTGAAGATGTTGTAATACAATGAATCCGTAACGTAGTAAAAGTAGGTCGTGGTGGTAAACGTAAACTATAGGTCGTAGTAAAGAATTTAAATGAAGTAGAAATAACACTACCTCATGTAGTTTAACTTGATTGTGAATAATGAATTTCTACAAAATTAACGCCAAATATATTTAATACCAAAATATAAGACGGGCCTATATAAAACGTAATAAATGGTCTATTTATGCTAAAATTCAAAGTTTAATTTCCATGAGTAAAATAATCTTTGACTGGCGACTGGCTGGTAATCAACTATGGACCCGGAAAATAGACTAATAAAATCGAAACAAGAAACCGGCATCCATCCTCTCGCAACCTGCAGATATATCCACTAAACTTTCGACATATACTTTCACTTAAACTTTTATTTTCAATTGCTCGTTTGCATTTGAAAATGAGTGAAAAGGCGCCGAGAAAAAAAGGGGAAAATGATCTAGAAAAAGTCAAACGAGCGTATGGGTTGAAGAAAGTTTTCCGCTTTGTCAACATTTGCGATGATTGCATATGTTTCAAGTCTAACTGAGTAAAATAAAAAAAAAGACTTAGCAAGTGTTTTGTAAGATTTTTCGCTGTGTTTGTGAGTTTCACTTACTTTTTCTCTTTCGGAATTCGTCAACCCTTTTTTGCCAAGGTTCGATACGATTGAAAATATTTCGGTGACAGGGTGTAGCAGAAATAGTTTTCTGGTGGAAGAAATATAGAGTCGATAAGAAAAATTAAGTAACTACTGAAAACCAGCGTTAATATTGTTTTAAGGATTCAAACTTAAAGTGGTGTAAATTTTAACATTTATTTTACGCCATAACCGAAAAACGTTGTAATTAGTATGGCCATAACCCCAAATTGAATTAACATAGCTAACACTTGTAATGCAAGCAGAAAAATCTTTACAATTAAACCAAATCGCATTGTCTCCGCTTACAGGCACCGCCGCCCGCCTGGTATATTTAATTTAACATGCGACAAAGCGGTGAAAACCTGTGTTGATTAATTATTTTGAAGGTTTGATTCAGAGGTGTGATTTTTTCAAATAAAAAATTAAGTATTTATGTGTAATATCGATACATGTATGATGTTTGAAACTAATTTTCATTCAAAGCTAAAGTTTATTTGTTTAATATCTTTTAACCTGTCGTTGACATTCCGAACATAACGTATTAAAACAATCATAAAAAAAATATTTAGGTGTTATTGTCAGCGTTCTCGAAAAAAATTCACACTTTGAATTATTTCATATATGCAGTATCGTGAAGTGTATTTGGGTAAAGCAAGCTATTAAGAGTATAATTTTATAACAAATTTTTAATTATTAAATTGAAAATTTGTTAAAAAATAATAACAAAAACGGTCAGAATCAAAAAATTTCAAAAGTTTTCTTAATACATTTAAAATAGTATTTATTTTTGATAAAGTGTCTTTTAAAAACCTTTCCACCTGAAATTTTGAACTATTACGCCTTGTATTAAAATTTTTTTAAATGCACATATTAATTTTATTTAAAATTTGTGAAGCTTCTAAAATTAGATTTTAAAAATTGTTATAGTTTCTCAAGATATAGCAATAAGAATAAGTAGCATGTGGTGGAATAAAATTTTAAACCTTTTCGTTTAAGCATAAATAAACGACATAAAATATGATCGAGTGATCATAATAAATATGCAGTAAAATAAGTAAAATAAAAATTACAAGATAGTTTTAGTGCCACTTTCGACTTTTTTATTTCTATAAAGTCCTAAACATACAAGTAAATAACAGACAACAAAACCGATAGAAAGCAAATGACAGACAGCAAGATCGATGGACAGCGAGCGATACAGTTCCGGGATCTTTAGTTCTTGTTTAGATTTCTCTCTTTAAAAAAGTTATCATGTAAAAGATAATTTTAAAAATATATACAAAAATAAGTGTAGAACCAACGAACTTTTTCTTACCGTTTCTTCTTGGTTAGAAACAGCAGATTAGATTTTAAATATAAATATAAATGTGAATTACGATTAAAAAATAACAATCGTAGATTAATTAGTAACAAAGAATGCATGAAAAAATTAATTTGCAAAACGATGTATTTTGTTTCATTATAAAAGTTATTTGCATAGCTGCATAAAGGTTTTCATTTCTGAAATAGTAATTGGAATTCAATAATATTCAGCAACATTTCATAAACAAAAAATTATATTATCCAAAGGTGACGATTGAATGCAAGTGTAGTAAATCAATGAGGACACCAAGCACAGGGAAAATATAAAGAAATAGAATGGAATGTACAAAAAAGAGTTAATGTAGAATGCAAATATAAAGGAAAATCATTGAAATTTGTAGTTGATGTAAATGATATGGTGGTAACGACAAAAGCTCATTGAGGGTCTCTTTGATATTTAATGTTTATATCCTATTGAGTTATTTATTTATTTATTTGAAAATTATAACGCACACTACATGCAGCGAACTTATTGCCATACGTTTAGTCTCCTCCAATAAACCATAACAATTAGTTCTCACAAATTGGTCGTTTGATAGATTGTCGCAAATGTCGCAATTTAAAATATAAGGTGTACATAAAATGACAAAAAATTGGAATACCTATATTGACATGAATAAGGGTTGGAAAAGGAGAGGATGAGGTCATGGTACAACTAGTATTTTGAAGAGATCGACCATTTCAATTGACTTTTGAAAATAGTTGTTTTTAACGCTTTCTATTATGTAGCTAGATTAACTTAAATATTTTTATTTCACGAAAAAATTAATCAAAAAGAAAGTTTAAGTGACAGATATTTATTTGTTAAAAAAAAGATAAAATTTCATATCATTCAAGATATTTCCTTTTAAGGAATTTTTTTGCAGTCTGGATACAGTTTTCTATGTTGTTGCACTCTGCGTAACAAAAACTGCTTTTGTCTTTCCTCTCCAGTGACCAAACCATAAAAGTCTTGCTACAAATTTTACGGCTCTTACGGCTGTATCATTAATTGCTTCTTAAATAAAGAACCTTTTTTATCTCCAGAAAGGCAGCATCTTTTTTCCCCGTAAAAACGGGTTTTTGGAGAAAATTTTCATAAATTTTTAATATAGAAAAAACAATAATGTTCTTAACGGACACATCATTTAATGAGTTTCCTGCGACAATAAACTAAGGTAATATTATTATGTTTAGTATTTAATATGGAAAAAACAATATAAGAAACAAAAGTATGTATTCCCACTCACCATACAAATAATTAGACTTCTCTTCTTTCGATGGAACGTACCTCGTCCTAAAATCACACAAACTCTCTCTTTGTGAATTCACTACAATATTTCCCATCATTTGTTTACCAACATCATTATCAAAGAGTGATAAGACGGCAATTTCTTCTGACAAGTACGAAAGGTGTTGGCTAAACTTGCTCAGTGCCACTTTGGAGATCAATTTGTCAACAGTTTCATATTAGTCGCAAAATGGCATAGTTAAAAAGCACAAATTTTGATTTGATGCCTCCACCGCCAGATTATATCCAAGCCAGGGTTTAACATATATAGCCGCAATCCATAAACAAACCTCTTGTAATGCTCGTTTGTCCCTGGCGATCATTTTGAAATGTGATTGCTGCAAACATATTTTCAAAGAGTAAATGTCTTTATCCTTCCATTTTACTTGATGCATAACTCCAGGAGGTCTGATTTTAATTTTTCCCTCATCATCTCCTCCTAAGAAAATAATGGATAATCCAATCAGTATCCGATTATTGTATAATGGATTTTGGCAGTTTTTCAAAGAGTAAATGTCTCTAGCCTTCCATTTTACTTGATGCAGAGCTCTAGGAGGTCTGATTTTAATTTTCCCCTCATCATCTCCTCCTAAGAAAATAATGGATAATCCAATCAATTTCCAAGTATTGTATAATGGATTTTGGCAGTTTTTGATAATAAAAGCTCAACAATCCTTCAATTGATGTATTACGAAAATATTATTTGATGAAATCGGTATATGTTTCAATAGCAGCAGGATTGTTGTTTTTTCCAGTCGTCTCTTAAAGTTTTTGAACAGTACAATATCAGAGCGATCTTGTGATTATTTTAAAACTATTAATTTTAAAACCAGTTTGTAAACATGATAGCGGCAAGCGAAGCGTACCAATTCTCTTTCTAACTGTTTTCCAAAAGTACATAAACAAAATTCAAGCCCCTGTATTAGACGCATTTGTGTCATATTACATTATTTGTACTTTCCCACTGAGGTTCTAGTCATAAAATGTGTTTGATACAGCTTTAGCTTGATCTTGGCCGAAAAAACTCTCTAGTTTTGTTACAGCAAGGAGTTGCCCCTTCTCTCCAAATAAAATAAAAATTGGCAAGCGTTTTTCTTTAGAACTCCTCACGTCCAGTCCAGGTAAAAATTTCGCATCCTAATTAATGGTAACTACTTCAGGCATATTATTCTGAAAATCGGATTTTATTCCGCTCTATCTTTTTTACTCTGTATACGAATGCGTTGAACAGAACGTTTGTCGATTGGGAAATCATCACTGACTACGACAGCCTGAAGTGTATAAACAGAATTTCTTATGCTTAATTGACATATTTCTAAAGGTGCAACTAACTTAGACGTGATAAAGTCTTTCCTTCCCCTTTTTGTAGTATTTCCAGAACTTACAGATAAGATGTCAATGGCAAATGTTCGTTCCCGGCAGGTTGGTCTTGTTCTTGAAGTTGTATAGAATCTTGTGTAGTAAGAGATGAAAGATAAACTCTCTGAATATGTTTGCTCGAGTCTTCTTTTTTCTTCTTTTAGTTTTCTCTATCGTGCCCTTTCTTCTTTCTTGGCTATGTTTTTGTCTACGCCCACTAAACAACCTAGACGCTCTGATTCTCTTCTTGTTTACAAAAACTAATTTATCTTCCTCTATTTTCATTCGTTCCAAGCATTAGTTTGTTTTATATCGAATAAATTATCTAAATTGAAATTGTTTTTATCTCTCTCCAAGTTTGTTGAATATCTAAAAGTTTATTTACGCAGTTAGGTATAGCTTTGGCAGTTATTCTAGTTTTTTCCCAGAATATAATACACTCTTTAACGACAAGATTTGCGCTTTCATTAATAGTTAATTTAACTTTGCGGATGTTAAAAAATAGAAATGCAATAGCTCGACTTTTAGACAATAACTTTGCACCTGGTATTTTTTGATAATTTACGTCACCAACTAAGAAAATAATTTTTTTATTGCTTCTTAATTCCACTGTCATATTCTGAATGTAAAATAATACGTGTTAATTACCCGACCTCCCAGGAACAACTGACAAATACCGCCGGCATGCGCCGCTTTTTCCGCGCAACTTCTACGAACATGTTTCGATGCGAGTCAGCACGGGTTGCAGTACTCCAAATAAGGTAAAAATTCATTTTCGATTATTTTAGGGTCAAATAAAAAATACTAGGACCTATGCTCTGGAATATATATATATATATATATATATATATATATATATATATATATGTATATATATATATATATATATATATATATATGTATGTATATATATATATATATATATATATATATATGGAAAAGTATTTGTTAATCTTTTCATGTATACTTTCCGTTTCCATTCGGAATGGTTTACAAGAGCTACCAGAAAATTGGGAAAAATCCAGAAAATGAATGAGCTAACAAAGTTTTCACCTTCATCACAGTTCGCGACGGCTGCATACTAATAATTCAAAGCTGTCTTTCAATTAAGAAGTGTTAGTATTCTTGTGTTTAAGCGCGGCTCAAAATCTTTTTCAGGCAAAAGGAAAGTTATCTCTGGTTAGTATAGTGGATGTGTTAATTAAAGAAGTTATACTAAAGTAAAAATATTTTTTAAGAATACCAAAATGAGGAAATTATCACTGCTTTCTCGTATAACGGTTTGTCTTAATTAGTTTTTATTTTGATCTGTGATACTAAGACAAGTTCGTGTCGAAAATTGTGGTCAATCTGTTTTTTTCTTTATTTAGAAATAATGTTTCTTAGAAAGAAGTCATATGGTAAGATATAGATGTAATTCTGTTTATTTATTTTTGAACAAGGGAATATTACATACATATTACCCGTAATATTAACTCGAACGGTTTACACAGTATTAGTAAATTTGGTATCTGAATTTTTTAAATTGAGTTTTGTTCAGATTTAAAAAGGAAACATTTCAAAGAGAAGAAATAACCTTTCAACAATGAGCATGCGTTATATCTAAGTCATTATTCATTTGTGAACGCCATCGCTCTTGTTGATACCCAAACATATCTGACGTGTCTCTTTTCTTCGTTAAGTATGTATTACACTTAACTACTATAAAAAAGCCAAAAAAGATGGTTTAGTAAATCGTGCATCTAACCTTAATATGTTCTTCTTATATTGAAACTAACAGGCCGAGGAAGTTATGTTACAAAATGTTTAATAAATATTTCTGCTGTTCAATGTATACTAAATATTTACAGCCGTTAGAAGTTGGAAAGCAAAATCATTCTTCTCCCAATCGGGCAAATAGACAGATGACGTTTTCAAAACTTGCTACTAGAGTATATAAAAATATTGAAAATTTGGCCATTAGAGAACAAAGAGTATCTGTCCACTTTGTAATATACAGCAATTTTGCTAGCTGTCCCTGAACTGATCAAAGAAAGTTCAGAAGTTGTAGATGAGAGATTAGGTTGAACGATAAAGATGGTATTTAAATCTTGGAAACTTTTGCAGCCTTTCAATAGCCTCATTACCCCGTGTAATCTAAAGTTCCAAATAAGGATTTAAAAATGCAAATGATTCGTGGCAGAACCTTAAAAATTACAAACACAATAATAGAGAATAGGATTTATCTACGATTTTCCTATTTACAAGGATCAGATTGATGTAAAATAGAAATGTAATGGAGCTCCGCTTTCGCTTACGCAAATGCGGAAATTCCGCGACAATTGCAACATTCGCTTTTAGTTCTGCTTCTGCATATTTTAAAATGGAAGTATAAGGGAAGAAATATTATTTTATTTTTTACTAAAAACAAACATAGCCGTCAGCCGTGCCTTGAAGCGACAAGTTGTGACTTGTTGAGTGATTTGTTTATAAATTAGTGTAAAAAAGCTAAAAGAAAAAGCAATTTTCTTTTGGCAAAAGAAAAACAAAAGGCCAAAGGGAAAGATCAATTTCGTTTCATTTAATTCATTCAGTGCGTAATCATTTCCCAGTTCTTTATTGAATTTCCTTGTTTTATAACTAATAAATTGTTTCACATCTGTTGTTTGCTACAGTTATTCTGTACTGTGTGTTTATTAGGTATAAGATAGTGATTAAAATGAAACCAATATTAAGCCCAATTTGGAGATTTTCTTCGAAAACAGAATATATTTCTTTCATTTTTAAATAAATTATATAAAAAATAACTTTGCCATTAAGAGCAAGAAGTACATACAACAGAAGCAAGTACATACACTTGCTTCTGTTTGTGTTTCTCCTTCCGTTTCTACTTCCGTTATAACTTTGAATAAACATCTGTTTCCTTTTCTACTTCCGTTATGTCACTTCTGTTACATCTCTAATGTGAAATAGGGTATCGTTCAATTTGTAAGCAACTCCAGTCTAGCCTTTCCACAATATGAAATAGATAAATTCTGCTGTAGTATTTTAAATAATTTTATTGAATTAATAGCAAAATGGACTTTGCCTCCCATGATTTTATTATTTAAATGTTTTATGTCGATATTTATACTAAGGCTACCTCTCACCACTCAGTCGATGTTGTGTCAATCAATTGGCTAGTATGGAAATAAATTGCGCCATTAAACCAATTCAAGGAGACTATTTGACCGACTCTATAATCCGTCCAATTCGAATATATTTCGATGTGGCCGGCGCTGACTCCAATCGCGAGGTTTTGCAATTAATTAACCATATTTTGATAAATTATTTTGTAAAGTACTTTTTGACGAATTGGCTTTTCGTTATTGCGTTTATTGCTTTCGTAAAACTAATAACACTCCACAAGTCTGTTAAATGAATTGCCTTATTTTCAAACAGTTTCAAAATATATTTAGATGTGCACTACATTTGAATCTATACGTTACACCCTATTTGCATTAGACAACGCTTTAGGATCTATACGTACCCGTTCATTAGGACATTTCTTAGCACTCAATCCAACTACATTTGAACACCCGTTAACCTGACGATTCAGATATTTAAAATATCTATCAGAATATTGATTGTGCTTCATTGAATGGCAAAAAGGCTTTAGCATTAATCCATTTATATTAAATGTTTTGTATGAACCATGATTATTAACTTTAAAATATTCTTATAAACGTTTATTTAAATCAATCCACACTAACATTAATTTTAGTTCGCAAGAGTGCACGGTTTAAATTTGCTAATTTCACTAGCCTCGGTTTCAATTTTCTCCAATTTATGTGACCTATGCTCTTGTCTATGTAATTGTTAGTCTAAATCGTAGATTCGTTCATGTTGACAGAAAATTATAATCGGTATAAACAGCATAATTTATATTAATATTTTATTGTATGCAAATAGTATTATAATACTTTTATTATAATACTATTGTTACAGGCAGTACCGCTCGTATATGCATATTGAAAAATTCTCTCGGTTTTATTAGTCTTAACTTCAAGTTAAAATGGTGGAAAACAGTTAAACCAGGTCTAAATTTAAAGTCAGTGTTACCAAGTCGTAAGTCGTAGCTGTAGATCATAAATGGTTAGAAATTCGCGCAATTAGTAACGTGTTTATAAAATGTATACCGAATAAAACTTTCAAGTTATTATCATTTCTAAAGATGACCTGAGGAGTTTTATAAGATATCGTGACCGCTAGTCAAGATACTTTTCAAAGTGCATCCAGCTCCGTAATTTACACAGTCATTTTGCAAACAAATTCATCTTTACACCCTCCGCGCTACAATCGCGCTAAAATTTACGCGACCTTTAAACTTTGATGTCTTAACTCGCGGACACGATATCTTACGAGACATCAGCCCATTTTTAGAATATCAATATAAAGATCTATGCAAATTTTCCCCTTTCCCCCGAGGTTTAATCTTTATTTGACTATGCGACGGTTATTCTGCAATAAAGCGTATACCTGTTGAAGTTCATGAATAATTACATAAAAAGTAAAACAGTTTCATTAATTGTCAAATAATATAGTTAACACAGTCATATGTTTACTATATTGCAAACGTAAGTATGCTAGGGTTTTTTTTCTTACCTTGATAATAACTACACAACATTCAGGAATGCAGGTAAAACCACACCTATGGTCTATCTAGAAACAGTTTATTTTAAAAGCGTTCCAGTAATTAGTAGACCCGAATTTACTGCAATCGAGAGTAATCCATGGCACATTTAATAAAACTATTCTAATTAGACAGCTTCATTACCCAAATTACCCCATTTTAATGACGCAATATCAATAAACCAAAATAACTTTTCCTACTTACTAATAAACTATAAAATGATAATCTGAATGTTTTATTTCTAATTAACTTTAGTACAAACTGGATATTACTAAGCAATCTTTAAGCAACGAAGCAAACAAATCTTAGATAAAGTTATTAACAAGAAAAAACAGCAAAATATACAACGCGTAAACTTACGTAAAGCGTGATAAACATATATTTGCCGCTAAAGCTTAAAATCTAATTTACTCATGGGGTGGCTGACAATGAAGCATGAACTCGAAAGATTAACCTCATAAAATCGAAACAATAATCCGGTACGTTTCTACTCGTGGTCCGTATACTTTTCTAATGAACTTTCAGCATATACTTTTACATTATATTTTATTCTCAATTGTTTGTTTGTAAAAAAGGTAACGGGAAAAGAAGAAAACGACATAGAAAAATCTAAGGAACAGACGGACTGAACAAAGTTTTCCTCTTCGTCAACATTTGCGACGATTCTGAATATGTTTCTTGTTTAACTAAATTACATAAACTATGTTAGGAATTATTAATATTAGGAATATTTGTGAAATGTATTCACTTTAGTCTCTTTCGGATTTCGTTCCCTAAAGAAAAGTATGATAGAAAGTTTTTTCTGATACGATCGTATGTACCAATTCATATCCTACACAAATAGCTAGACTTATTCGAAAAGAAAAAAAGAAAGTAAACAGTGACATAAATTATAATGTTTTTGGTTGAAATTTGTCAAAAAATGTGAATGTGTTTAATAGTATGCTATAAATGATAAACATCGTTGTTTTATAGCCATAATCCGAAAACTTATTATGTGGGTTTAAATAGCTTTAAAGAGTTAATACGCTCGGTCATATGCAAACAATTCGCGCTGATAAAACAATTCAGATTGCCCCCATTAACCAGTGCCGCCACACGTCCAGTTATAATAAAATTGGCGTGCGGTGAAGTGGTTAAATTCAGTGGTGTTTAATATTTTTTCTTTGGCCCGTTATCTCCTTCCATTAATAAACAAAGTATTGACGGAAAATACTGAGATAGAGTAGATACTTTGGGTTAATTATTTATTCATAATCAGAATTTATATAGTATCTGTGAACTTATCAATATTGACAGGTGCTAAATAAATTCCAGTGTTTCATCCATGGAAAATTTAAAGCAGTCATTTAAAAAAAACATTTTTGATTATGAGGGAAATTCGTCTGGAAGGAAACATACTCGCCCGGACAAGACTTCTACACCCTTAGCATTCTGTGAAAAATTACCAAACTTATTTCAGCACTTGTAATCGGCTGATTCAGCATTATGTCTCCAAGGATTTTAACCAACATGTAACATAGTTCTTCAACTCTTTTGTCGGCACACTTTTAATTTATATTTTCTTCTTAGATCAAAAAGCATGTACAGTAACAGTTTTTTTTAATGAAAAATAGAAAAAATAACGGAAGATGTAATCATCCATCCAAATAAAATATTTCAAAAAGGCATTGATTTTACCAATGAATTCTTAGGACTATTAGCTTAATTTATATTTTGTAGTCATGCCTGCCTTATCGTGAAGTTAATCACGAAAAATATTAATTTACAATTACATACTAAAATTAAAAACAATACATGATCCGTTACCTATTTCAATTTCAATCTAGATATATATATATATATATATATATATATATATATAAGGTACATAACATCACCCTGATTTTTGTATTATATGCCTGATGAATAGTATTAAAATTCTCAATAATAGTCGCTATATAAAAATGGTAAAAAATTTATTAATTGAAGTCAAGCATGTAGCTCATTTACTACTATGAATAATAAAGACCGAAAGAATCGGTCCCATTAACGTGAGAAGATGAAATGCCAGTTACGTACGTAATCACCGGTTGTAAAAGTATCTGTAGAATTTTCCCCACATACGTCACTTGAACTCTTATTCTTACTAGTTTACTCATTTGTATTGGGAATGGAGTAAAAGAGCTACGAGAAAAGCTGGAAAAACATAGAAAATTAATGAGGCGGCAAAATGTTTGCCATCGTCATTATTCGCAACGATTCAATGTTCATCAAAGGTAAATGAATAAAGCAAATTACGATAGAATTCTGCGGCTTTTCCTGGACTATTTTAGAACTTTATTCATTATTAGATTTCTTCCCTGCACGTTTCTCTTAAAAAAAGGTTTTCCTTTGTATATCCATTTAAGGTAGTTATTATGCGGTTATTTAGTCAATGTGATAATTAAGAAGATTTACTAGAGAAGACAGATAAGCAGAATGCATATTTAAGAACATGAAAGTAAAGAAAATTGTAGGTAATTTATTTACATTAAATTTATGTCCAAAACTAGTTCGAATCATAAAATATTGAAAATGGGATAAAAGAACTACGAGAAAAGCGGGAAAAAACCTAGAACATTAATGAGCTAGCAATATTTTTGCTTTCTTCACTATTCACATCGGTTTGGTATACATTAAATATAAATAAATAACTCAAATTACTTTAGAGTTCTGCTACTTTCTATTTATGAACTGTTTTCCTTCTTTGGTGTAGATTTCCGTTCAGAGAAGGTTTACCTTTGTATATCCATTTATGGTAGTTGATATGCGGTTCTTTAGTCAATGTGATACAAAGATTTACTAGAGGAGGCAGCAACATTTAGAGGAGACAGTGGATTTAGTAGAGGAGACAAAAGTATATAAGAACATCAAAATGAGGAAATTATCACCGTTTTGTTATTAATACGATTTCTGTGTAAGTTATTTATTTTAAGTGAGTTCCAAAACAAGTCCGAGTCAAAAAATATGAACAACCTCTTTTTTATTTCTTTATTTTAAAATAAACGGTATTTCTCAAAATAAAGTTAAACAGAAAAAATAGATGTAATTCCGTTTATTAATAGTGATTTTAGGGGTGCACGTAATATTTGTAAATTTGGGATCAGAAATCTTTTATTCCCTTAAAATATCTGATCCAGGGTTTTTCTCCAGATCTTGAATTTATCATACATTTAAGAAAGGAGAAATTATTTTTATTTCGTTCAGCAATGATCGCACGTTACGTCGAAGTCGTATGCTCCATTGATTTTATCGGTGCAAAAGTAACATACTGCGCTATTCTGACTTATTCACTTTTCTTTATCGAAATATTCACTTACTGCCATAAAGACTCCAGACACTATGGTTTACTAAACTCCGCATGTAATGTTCTTGTTTTGTAATATAACTGATCGTTCAAGCAAATTGCACAGAACATTATCTGGAAAACAAAATCATTGTTTTCCAAATTTTCATTGAACTATGTCTTTGGGAAACATAAGCAAACTTTGACTTCTACCACTTCCTGACGGAGAATGAAGAAAAAATCTAGAAAATTGGCCGTTCAACACCTATTGTGCAGTCACAAGAAATTATCTGTCACTGAAAGCTCAGAGACTTTGGAATTAGGTTAAGTTGGAAAAATTCTATCAGTTGTCATTATAGTGGGAAAACCTACGGACGTTAGATTGATGTGAAATATTTTTCGTTAAAATTATTTTATAATACAAAAGTATTCATCAAAACTGGATCTTACTACTCAGAAAAAAACTTATGTCAATAAATTGCCCTATGTACAAACAAATAGCGCCATTAAACCGATTCAAAAGATCCATTTGACCAACTGCATCACCCGTTCATTTTGAATCCATTAGATGTATTTAACGCACACCCTGATCGCGAGATTTTGCAGTTAACATATCACATTTTGCCAAATTACTTTTTTTAATAGTATTTTTTAATGAATTGGCAGTTCGTAGTTAGGTAGCTACTGCTTTTGGAAGATAAATAGGACTCCAATACTCCTCAAAATGAATTAGTTGCTTTGGAGCAGTATCAAAAATATATTTACGTCCAGATACGTAACATTAGTCATACCCGTATATATTGTGTTAAATACCGCTTAAGCGTTAACATTTTGTAAGACATTTCAAGTGTTTTATTAGTGTCGAATATTTTTTGTTATACGGTGACTTAAATTCATTTAAAGCCATTTAAAGGTTTTGTGCTATACATCATTATTATCTTAAATGTATATCTATAAACATTCATGTAAATCAATCTACACTACATTACTGTTATTCCGCAAGAAAAAGTAGCTTAAATTAAAAAAAATTACCATACGTGTGGCGTCCATGGAGACAGTTTATATGAAAAGCTCTGATGTATTTTATCTATGTAGGTAGACTCGAATTAAGTTCGCTGTGTAGATAATGATGCTTATTCCAACCACAGAGCAAATAGTATGGACAGAACATCTGAAGACTTTATTACCCCAATTTAATTACGTAATATAAATAAATGAAAATAAGTTTTCATTCTTACTGATAAGTTATAATGTTTTCTCTTAAAAATTTTGTTTTATGCAGACTGTGCTTTAAAAAACGCTGTGAGATTAAAAAACGCTGTGACTTTAAAAAACGCTGCAATCAAATGTTTAAAACGTATTAACCAGTAAAATACCAAAATATACGACAGGCCTATGTAAAATGTAATAAATAATCTATCCAAGCTAAAGCTCAAAGTTTAATTTACATGAGTGAAATAAAGTTTGACAGGCGACTGACTGGCAATGAACTATGAACCCGGAAAAAGACCTAATAAAATCAAAACAAAATCCGGCATTCTTCCACTCGCAACCTGCAGATATATCCACTAAACTTTCGACATATACTTTCACTTAAACTTTCATTTTCAATTGTTCGCTCGTTTGCATTTGAAATGGAATAAAAAGGCACCGAGAAAAGGGGGAAAATGATCCAGAAAAAGTCAAAGAAGCGTACGGGTTGAGGAAAGTTTTCCTCTTCGTCAACATTTGCGATGACTCTGCGTATGTTTAAGGTCTAACTGAGTAATATAAACTAAGCGAGCGTTTTGTAAAAATTTTCTTTGTATTTTTTTCACTTTATTCTCTTCCGGAATTCGTCAGCACTTTTTTACCAAGGTGCAATATAATTGAAACAATTTAAGTGAAAGATCGTAGCAGCAATAGTTTCCTGTTGGCGACTAAAGTTTTTCTTAATACGATTGTGTGTATCGTTTCATACTCCACGCAGATAAAAAGATAGAGTCGATAAGAAAAGTTTAGAAACTATGGAAAACCATAGTTAATATAATTTGAAAAATTCAAACTTAAACAGTGACGTTTATTTGAATAGTTATTTTACGCCATAAACGAAAAACTTTGTAATTTTTACGGCCATAACCCCAAATTTAATTAATATAACTAATACTTGTATTGTGAGCAGAAAAACCTTTAAAAGTTAAATCAAGTCACATTGTCTCCCTTGACAGGCACAGCCGCCCGCCTAGTTATACTCAATTTAACACGAGACAAAGCGGTGAAATTCTGTGTTGATTAATTATTTTCACCAATAATCAGAGGTAGGATTTTTTCAATTCATAAATAAAGTGTTTATATGTAATACCAGGACATGTACGATGTTTGAAACAAATTTTTATTTAAAGCTGAATTTTATTTATTTAATATATTTTAACCTGTTATTGACATTCTGAAAATTCCGAATCCAAAAAATATTCATAGGTTATTATCAACATTTTCGAAACAAATCCGCACTTTAAATTAATGTCAAGGGCTATTTTCGAGTTGTTTTCTCTTTTGAAGAATTCACTCAGAGAACATAGTTCGATTCGTAGAGTTAATTACAAAACAAATGGTTTAAAATTATTTAATGTCTCTTTGTACCAATAGACCATCTTCCGAAGGTTTAATCGTTAATTAATTTCCTTCTTTCTGTGTTTCAAAATCATTTCAATAAGCTTTTAGGATATGTTACCACACAGACTTATGTTCCATAGTAACACATCCCACCTCAGATTAAGCCATGTCTAAAGATTGTTCTTTAATATTTCTCTCGCAGAACACTTAGTCGTATTTCAATACATGACTACCTAATTTTACATTAAATGTAGACAATAAAATAGTCAGCTTCATCTGAAACAAAAAATGCATGACGTCAGACCAAAGGAAAATACATTAAAAATTCAAAAACCCAAACAAGGTGCAGGAATTCGTTAGGTTTCAAGGTATTACAAATAATGCACGTGATATTTAAAATATCGTCTTATTCAAACATATTTCAACAATAGAAGACCCAGTAAGAAGGTAGGTTTAACCATGTTTCTTTAAATCCTCCAACATATATAAATTATGAAAAGAATTCTTACTTAGTTGAAAAACGTAGATGTATAGTAGCCACAATTTACTAAAGACAAATTGGGAAATATCATATGGATATATATATATATATATATATATATATATATATATATATCTTTGAACTACTGAATACTCAAATACTATATAAATTCAGTAACATTTAACTTTATTATTATAATTAATTTTGTTTTACAAACTTGTATACAAAAAATTAATATATTTAACGCAGTTCGAAAACATAGACGAATAATAGATAAAATACACAAATTGAAACGGAATGTTAGAAATATTATGTACATTTGGATGAACGAATACTTAAATCTTGAAAATCCTTTACTCAGGCCCTTTCACTACTGTACAAGCAGACAAATAACATTGAAGGTTATAAACATGGCGTAATAAATTTATTTGGTAATTTTCGTTACAAAAACATTATTTCTGTATGTAAAAATTTAAAACATTTTGGTTACTACCATTTTCCAAAATCTAATTAATACAGATTGCATGAAAAATGTTAATAGTATAATATGATAATTTACGTGTAACGCAACAAGCAAAAATTTGATGACGAAAATTTCGAGTTTTATAGAGAAAAATGTTTAAAAAAATGAATTAGTGTTATAAAAAATTAATATTATATCAATTTCAATACCTTCAGTCTGGTATGAGGGCCTATATTTTCATTCGGCCGCTATCTTAATATAAGTTTGCAATTAATTTCTAAGTTTATCTGTGTAACGATGGGTCAGACAAAAATGTCGCCTAGTGCACTTTTATATATAACAAAAATATTTTAAGTTTTATTAATACTTTTTTCAGCTTACAAATAATACAAAAGTTGAGAGAAATTTATTATAGAATTAAAAATTATAGAATTAAAAACTTTGTGGCAAGTCAACTTGTCCATATAAATTTCACTATAAAAAATAATACAACGCTATTTTGTAGAATATTTCCTTGTAAAATAATTTACTTTTCTTATTAAAATTGATTTTTTTTTCAGCATTTCCCAGATTGATAAACTGAAGTTAATTGGGCTATATATGTTTCAAAGAACATACAATCTTACGTGACAGTTTCAGGGGTATTCGTATAAAGTAATATTCCCTCTTGGCGCATCCCACGAACCTTGATTTTGATACTATTGAGATATTTTTGAGGACCAGGTTCAAAGTTTTTTTCTGTAGAAATTTTGCCGTCTTTAAAAATCGTACGATCTTCGTCGATCGAAATTTCTGTATCCTTATCGAGAAAAATATTATCGAACTCTGGAAGTGTTGTAATGCGGCACCATATTAAAAACGAGCTTATAATTAGTTTGTTTTTTTGCACAACGAGTCAGGCAAACGTCTTGTCTAGAGCATATTTGTAGATTATATAAATAGTCGTAACATTTATTAGCAACTTTTCTGGTAATATTAACTACCTAATGTGATAAGTCACGAGCGAGTAAAGAAAAACTTGTAGAATGAAAAATTTGTGAAGGAAATTTGCTACCAGTATTCCCTTCATTTAATAAGTTTTATACTTTTTCGTATTCTCGGAGATTTTCACTACTGTAATTCTTACAATTTTTTTAAGAAAGTCGTCAAAAGATGCATATTTTTTGGTTTGCATCACATTACCACTTTGGTACGAAGGTTTCTAGCTCCCCAAAATATCCCTGCTTTCGAAACTTACTGATCCTCGTGATCGTTGATCGAAAATTTCAAGGTTACTACACCAGCGCATTTGCTTAATAAATTCAAAATACCTACAATCAATAAATTCAAAATCCATTAAATATCTACAATCAAACATTTTTTTTTCGACTACGAGCTACTCTTACCGTGACTCTGAATCCCTTTATTTGGAGTAATATCTGTGTCATGTGGTTTGTAATTTTACCCGAAAAACGTACAAAAATTTCTCATGCCCTTTTCGCCTTATTGCAATATCCCTAAGAAGAAACAATTACGCTCATTTTCATAAACTAGACACTCCTAAATACTGAAAAAACAAAACTTAATCAATAATAAACATAACTAAATCACGAACTTAATATTGTTACATAATGACGAAATCAGCCAATGTATCTATTGTTTAGAAAAGTTCCATTTTCAAAGCTCTACAGATTTATGTCGCAAACGGACGCTTTCAAAATATTCTTTCATCACACAGTTACCATTTGCAGTGCATTTTTTAAGAAAAATATTGTATATATAGCACATGATTTATAGAAAAAAAATTCTTTAGGAACGTAGCCTTGGCAAGGCGGAACAATTAATACATTTAATTTGAATGAACCCTTATATTCAAGAATATAGACGAACACTCCCCCCCAAAACTAATATTTATACTCACGATCGACCAGTTTACTCTAATTGTTGTATCATCATGGAACTATGCAGTTATGTGTAGTTCTGATGACAAAATAATAATTTCACAAAATTTAAAAGAAAAACTTTTTTGTCTTAAAAGAAAAGCTTTATATATATATACATATATATATATATATATATATATATATATATATATATTTAATTATATTATTGATTATATTATCATTAGATTGAATTATCAGATTATATATATATATATATATATATATATATATATATATATATATATATATATATTCTGATAATTCAATCTAATGATAATTTAATCGAGAAAAAGTAAAATTTTTAATTAAATTTTTACTCACTCCTCTGTGTCCGAATTATTTAAAACAATTTTTTTTTATTTCATATCATTATTATATGACAGAGTCTTAATAGGTGTGCAACATATTAAATAATTATTTCAAAATATTTATTATTTCAAATTATTCAAAATTGTGCGCATGTATCAAAAATCGTTTGGAAGTGGGTGCCAATTTAGTTGAATGATTATATTATTTTTTATTTAGTCTTTTTTGTCAAAAATTTATAATAACAAACATGGCTTACAGAGTAAAGAAAGAAAACAGGTTCAATAATTATTTTATTTTGCTAGTTAAAACGTGTTTTAATCCTTTCATTTTGTAAAAAGTGTGTTTCTTTTTAGTTTTTTAAACTATTAATTTATTTTCAATTATTTTTGTCGTCTATTTTAGTTTAAAGACTAATTATTTTTAATTTCATCAAAATTTTTATTTTTATCGGTTCCTAATACGTGTGCAAAATTTTAAATAACTATTTAATATTTTGCACACATATTTATTTAAAAATTTGTATACAAATCAAGAACCGATGACCATACAATAATTTAATGAAAAAGAAATTTACAGTTCAAAAATCGAAATATAATAAAAAAATTGTAAAAATAAAATAATGGTTTAAAAAACTAAAAATAGAGGCTTTCACAAAATACTGCACCGAAAAGCGAAAAATAATAATCGAACCTGTTTTCTCTATCTACCTCAGTAAGGACTTTAGTACAAGCCACGTTTCTTATTGAACATTTTAGTGTCGTATTTTATACTTCCATACTTCACCCCTGGCTACGCCCATTTCACAAATATATATATGTCCGTGTGGGAAACTTCTTTACGCGATTTAAAATAAACGTACCGCCATCTACTAACGTACATAAATACGTTAGTAGATGGCGGTACTTTTTTGGATGGCGGTACGGATATTTGTTTTTATTGTAGTTTTTGTCTTTTTATTTTATTTTATGTAAAAGGAAAATGACGAACACATACTATAAAACGGAATTTGCTTGTGTTCGAACATTGCTATAAGGTACAAAGAAAAAGAAATAAATGTACTTATAAAATATCCAATTAAATACAATTATAATATGATATAGTTAATTTAAATAAGCAAAGAATAAAAAAAATATAAGGCATCAAATTAATGTGGTAAACAAACATAACAACAGAAATACATGTAATTAACTTATCAATTAAACGACGCAGCAATTATGTATTATAAGTTATCTATGTAAGGCGCTCTTGTTAACGAATTTGGGCAAACTGTGCATGAATTTCACGAAGCCTATTCCTCACATCTGATCTAAACTGGGGGCGTGAACTTGCGAGTATGTTAACGATACGTCTTTTTAAAATACAAATTGCACAACCGCTGTAGCTGTGCTTCTATACCGGCGTTTATTCGAGTGTTACCGAAATGAAATAGAAGACCTCTATGCACTAAAATAATGTGAATTAATTTTAAAAATATTAATTTTCATATGTTCCACTTAAATGAAGCAATTACGCTGAATAAAAAATTAAATTCAAGTTAATCTCTATGCGTTCCTAAAAACTTAAAGTGAGTTGGTAGTTATTATGTGATACATGCGCAAACAAACACAGACAAAAACTTCAGAACATATTTAATGCATTCTATAACTTACCGTTCATAATTCCAATTTTTTGCAAATAGTATTAACGTGTTTTATACGTTTATATAGAATGTAAATTTCACTGTACTATCTATCTATGACACATATTTTATTATTCTTTGATTCTCAACCTTGAAAATGTCTTTTTTTGGCATTATACTACAAATTTAACCTTTGATTAATGTACACTCTTACTTTTATGGCTTCTTATATTATCGCCTTAAAGACATTTTAGGATATATTTTTGAATCATCCAATTCCTTTCCTAATGATGATATATATGATGATGCATTGAACGGATATAGATAATATATATATATATATATATATATATATATATACATATATATATCTAAGGTTTCTTATATTTCTATCCATATATAAATGATCCAAATTTTTCTTTCTACTCCGAATATACCGAGGATAATGTAGTAAAATGACTTCCTCATAAAACTATATTTGAATTTCAATAAAGACAGCCTCAGTTTTTATGTTAATCCGAAACATTATCCCAATAACGTATTTATCCTAATCGGTCCAGAAATATTTACGTACTGTTCTAATAGACGAAGTTCTTTTGTCTTTTACATTAATTTTCACATCCACCCATAAATAGAACTGAACATAAGATTTCAATCAAACCCAAAGTTTACTCCACTGATAGCCCTCGACCATGGAACGCAAAAAGGTCTACTCCCTGAAAACCAAACAATAGAGTTCACTTTTTACTTGCAGCCTGCAGACGTATTTGCCAAGCTTTCCATATAAATTCTCATTTAAACTTCTATTCAAAATTTTTTACTCGTTTGCATTCGAAATGGGATAAAAAAAGGATACGAGAAAAAGGGGCAAAACGTCACAAAAAAGTAAAAA
The DNA here is from genome assembly GCA_039881145.1 of Druceiella hillmani. NCBI lineage: Eukaryota > Metazoa > Arthropoda > Insecta > Lepidoptera > Hepialidae > Druceiella > Druceiella hillmani. Next base: position 548,274 of record JAYKKI010000101.1, read on the forward strand.
AATGAATGGATCTGGCAAAGTTGATATCTTCGTCAACATTTGCAATGACTTTGTAAGTATAACTGAATGATAGAAATTACGTTAGAGTTTAGCCATATTTTTCAGCATACTCGTGATATGCATTCTCTTTATTTATTCATTGGAATACAAATGGATTTTGGTTGAGAGTGTGACGGCAAAGTTTCCAATTGTCGCAGCTAAAGTACTTTTTTTGCTACTGTTTTACCTTTTTATCCATTACGCTCGATGGAGCTGAACATTCACATTTGAAAGATATAAGTTTTATGGTCTTAAAATGATTATAAACTCAAAAAAATAACTAATAATAATAAAACAAAATTATTCAACCGAATCATAAATAACCCAAAAATCTCACTTACAAATCATTAACATGAATTTTTTTTATGTGTAGTTAATTAAACACTTTTTTAGATTAAACTTATTACTAAATTACTACTGTTGATTACTTAAACTTCATGAACTTTTGGGGGTTACTTTAAACGACGTACGTATATAACTTCTGAAAGAGCATACACCTCCCTTACCGTTCCATAGTCATATAAAACCTGTATTTTTTTCAAAAAATCAAAATTGAAGTAATGCCAATATTAATTTCTTACACTTTTTAAACTAAACAGATGCAATAAATTTCCAATTAATGTGATTCTTTTAAATATAAACGTGAAGTATTTACTTGTCGTAATCACAATTAAATGAAACTACGTGTTGTATTATTTCTACTTTCTTCAAGTTCTTTATCACGACCTAGGATTCGTTGTATTACAACATCTTCAGGTGGGCTGTTAGCAAAGATCTTTGCTATGTCGTGGTAAAGAACTGAAAGAAAGTAGAAATAATACTACATTATGTAGTTTCATTTAACTGTGAATAGTGAATTTAAAAAAAATTAACGTCAAATATATTTAATAATTGTCGTAATTATTTAACAAATTAGATTTACAGTTTAATATGTGCAACAGTTTTTAATTGAGGCAAAATAGCTGCCTCATTATAAATATTAATACTATTGATATAATTCCAATGACGTTACGTTAAGTTTACATAGGATGGGGGATATGTTTAAATGGGACGAGACAGGTAAACACGGAAAACTTAATTATGTCAACTGGAAATAGCCGGTCTGAAATGGGAGACCCTTTTACTTTATTGAATACTCTTGTCATTAGTATCATATGGAACGGTAGCTTCTGAATACAATTGCACCCAATAAGTTTTGGTGCATTTGTGTTCAGAGGCTACCGTTCCATATACCCAATCTTGTGGCAAAATTAAAATTTGGTGTTTCGAGATTACATTTTATTTTTATTAAAAGTGCAAAATTATTTTTAGGCAATTAGACATAACTTAAAACTATTCCTTCTTGGCTATATCTGGAGTATTATGCCCTGCACCGAAGTCAAAATGTATAGATTGTATAATAGTAAATATTTAATGTTTATGAAACTAAATATATTAATTGTTTTAGTGTCTCATGTAAATAGATACTAAAACGAGATATAGAACGAGACTAAGATTAACTTTATTTACTTTAGATGTACCTTTCTTAGCACGCTAACAAAATTACTTCATTGGCTGATCGAATTATATTTACACTGCCATGCAGGCATTTTACTTTACAAGCGTTTGCATTTTATCATGTTGGCATTCCACTTGACGTTACGTTTAGGTGAATTTGTCAAAATATTTGACATATAATGCAAATGTCTCAAATATTGCGTAACGGCCATCATGTTGTTTTTTAAATGTCTCGATTATTGTATGACGGGCAACATTTTGTTTTTTAAATATATTTCATCAAATATTTGCTGTTATATTAACATGTTACTGCCATTATCATCATGTATTGGGTTGATCACTTACAGGCTTTGACGGCATAGAACACAACAGGGTCCTGGAATCTATTCTCGGCCGCTCGCCAAGTAATCCGGCGAACTTAACATGCCAGTAGCGAGTAGCAATGCCACTGGTGTGGGAGATTACGCCCTGCGATTACCAACCCGCCTACGAGGTTATGGGCATTATCTTCAATTATACGCACATAATGAGAGGCCTATATCTAGCAGTGGACTGAGATCGGCTAGTGATGAAGTAATTGTAACTACGGACATCTACAAATCTATCATAAAGCGATGGAACAGGAAATTTTCGTGGGTGTTAACAATACATAAAACAAAACTAAATGTTTGGTTTCATGTCCTCGTTTTATGTTTGCAGGCTAATATATTTTTTCAGTTAAGGACTGTTTTAGTTATTTACATTCGATAAACATAATTAATTTACTTCTTTTATTTAACATACGTATATAGACCACTTCCGTCAGATAATATTTGTTATTTGTTAAATTAGTTATATAAAAAAGTGACGGACAGTATTATCTACACTTTGACAATATTAGACATATGCGACCAATAGCAATATTTAACATTAAGTGTATTGCTGCCATTCTGAGTATAGAATGATAACTAAACGTCAATTTAAATCTTCAATGCCTGGCGGGATTCAAATGAAAATTAATTACGTATTTGTACAAAATAACGTTACTGATTATTATTGATCTCATTTAAATCTATCTACTGTTATAATTTTTCTATCAATATATTACTCGTAACAATTGCCAAATGAACTAATTTTAATATCGGTAAATGAGCACTTAAATTATATTCATGTTTATTTCCAGGTATAGATTAATGGTTGAGATCGGGCCTGGAAGTTTAAGAACTTTTAATTTTGAATAAGTTTTGTTAATTATTTATATGTAAAAGCATCCATAGCGCCCTTTTCACAAATTTCAATTAATTTATTTATAATCAAAATTGGGATACATAAAGGTGAAAAGCAACCCGTCTATGATCAACGGACGAACGTTGTCAAATCCAGTAGTGCACTTGTATACTGAACCCTAATATTCACTATTTAGTATGAATTAATTATTTTAATAATAATGCAAAATAAATTCAATATTTATATGACCCATGTGTGGTTGGGTGCTAGTAAAACATAAAAAGTAATAAATATATTACTTCAGGCTGAGTGTAAAGTCTACTTCACCAATGGATTTGCTCAATGATGAAATCGGGAAGGTCATCCTCATGAAGTTGAAACAATAAAGCGGCAGTGGCAGCTCCGTATTTGACAAACTTTCCACATAAACTTTCACTTGAACCTTTATTCTCAATCGGTTGCTCGTTTGCATTCGGTATGGTGGAAAGAAAGCGATGGGAAAAAACGACGCGGAAAAACTCAAGGAAGCGAACGGCGCGGGCCAAGTTTCCCCTTCGTCACCATTCGCGATGACTGCATATTTTTTTACTAAATGATATAAACTACTTCAAAATTTCGCTGTATTTTCACATCCAATATAAAATTGATTAACCTTATCTCTTGTGCGTCAAGTTGGGGAACGCTTTCGTTGAAGAAGGGTACACTTAGGAAATATTGATAGCAAGGTTGCAGCTATTTTTTTTCTAACAAGAGAGTATGTGTGTTTACATTTGATTAAAGTCACATGACAAAATCGAAAGGAGAATTTAAAAAGAAATTTAAATTATCTTTGATACTTATTACATTATTTTTCCAGTTATAACAGTAAAAAACAACAAGTGACATTATCTTGAAATAAAATTCTGTCAGTGATATTTTTGGAAATTACTGTATTAGAGTTATTCTCTTACTGACAATTGTTTGCTATTTAAGAAATTGTAAAAATTAGGTTTTTTCCCAAAGTTAGAATAATCTTCAGTTAGAATAATCATCTAGTGTAACTCTTCATAACAGGCTTAAAGCATATAAGCACAGTTGTATTCGCCTTAGTGACAACATAAGTACTATGCGGCTCAGAGACAACATCAGGCAATAGAATTGTTTTTAAAGCCAATACACACTTGTTTAGGCGTTTTCATGAGAGTACTATAAGATAATCTGTACGCATAAGAAACAATTGTGCTAACTTGAAATTTAGGTAAAAGCCAAAAATGTCATTTGTATATTCATATCAATAAATGACATAAAAATTCTACGAAGTTTAATAAAATACTAGGTGAATATATTGCAAAGAAAATACGCATATACTGTTGACGGAATATATTATGAGCTCGTAATAAAGAGACTATCCACAATGTGGTTATTGTCTCCGAACAGGGTGCCTTACTTGTTCTATATTCCTCATCTCAAAAACAGGAAACATATAGCGGTAATTTAAGGCGTGGCTGCTTTCCAAATTTTGGTTAAAGATGGGGTCGTGTGTCAAAAGACTAATTAATAGATTATAAAAATATAATCAAGTTTTAAAAGTAAAAGTTTTTCAGCATGACAAGACGATCGTTCTATTTTTTATGTAATGTTTATCTGTATACCTCATAAAATATTATTAGCTATCAACCAGTTAACAACTTCGAAACCCCAAAGTAATTAAAATATCCATTTTCAACATAAAGTGTTCCAAAAATTACAGATACGTAATGCGTGAAATTGCGTTCATTTCGTTTTTTATCAACGGACACAATCCAATGGACGGTTATATTTTTGACGAAAATAACGGTGGTCTCTCACCTCAATCAAATTAAGTAAAAACCTAAACTCAAAAATAATATTACCTTTTCTAAGATACAATAACATAGGATGAAAATAATTTTTAAGAGCCAATTTTTTATGCGTTATTCAATAAAAGTCTGGTAATGGTGTATCTAAATAAAAAAGAAAAGTATGGTGTATATAAATAAGCTAATGAAAGCATTATGAGCACTTGGTCAAAATTTAATTTAATCTTTATCAAATTATAAAATAATAATATGAATTTATCATTATAAATCTTAGTTAATACAAATCTGATTTACACAAAAAAAATATATTCATAAGCAACTTGTATTATTTCGTAACAGTCAACACAGGTAAATACATCACAAAGTGGATATATCCAGTGCGAACTAAGCTACCTAAAATGTTCCACATATAATAAACAATTCGAACCTATTTGTGTTTACTTCCATTACCAACTTGATCAAACATTTATCAAGGTATCACTTACCGCAGAAACTTTGCACAGACTTCACGTGTGAAATGAACGTTAAGGTCGGGAAGGTCCAGTGCAGGGTGTCTGCGAATTCGCAATAGACATATCCCAGTTACATCTGTACCAACATAAAACGGAAGTAAAGTTTACAAGTGTATTTGTTCGGAGTAACTTTAAAAGTTATCAAATCAAATTTAAAAAATTTCTCACTGCTGGTTATACAACGCCCTGACTTGTAACTATAGATTTAAAATATTGGAAGCAGATCACATATAACTATATGACAACTCTAACCAGATGATGGTATTTAAAGTTTAGATGTCTGACTTAATGCAGTGGCAAGACATTTCAGTAAATATTAATGTATAAACAATTGAACGTAAACATTGTTTAAACTTACCGAAACTTTAATTTAAAAAAAAATAAAAATGCCTGTGCCGTGTATCTGTCTCAGTTTGGGAAAAACCCGCCCGTTGTACGTCATCAGCCAGCCAAGGGGCGGTAAAAACCCAGGTCCTGCTGACCCAACGAGCGGCACTGAGTTCGCTCGCCCAACCATAGTCTAGTAAGACTGGTTAACCAGCCTAAGACCTCACAATTAAAATAAAAAAATTGTTTTAAAAAGTATATTTTGTGCTTTGGTTTCATGTGAATATACATTTACAATCATAATTCAAATATTTTAAAACTGCAAACAGACACTTTAATTTTTATGGTATATAATTCATATTTTTTTGTTTCATACAGTAGAACTTAAAGTTTTTGTTGTAAGTGGAAGTGATATTTACAATTGAAATTTTTTTTGTATACTTCGTTATATCTTTATTTTTTAATATTTATTTAAAAATAATTTCAACATTTTGTAATTAAATTTAGTTATTAAAACAAAATAGATGCTTATATCTTAAATAAGATCGTACATAAAACATATTATGTATTAGAAATATATAATTAATGTAAAGTTATATTTAATTTTAAATCAAAAATATATAACTTACCATCTGTCTAAGTACTTAGTAGAATAATTCTGCGGACGAAAACTTTGAAATGGGTACCACAAGGTAACTTAAAAATGCCTCTAAAATAGAAATAATTTAGCTGACATTAAACGAGTAGGTAATGGTAAAGATGGGAAACATAAAATGCGATATAATCGAAACAACTGTTACTGTCTTAAAATTCAAATACATCCCACATAGTTTTTGGAAAAAAAACACAAATCCAAAATTAACGTAAACTGGCACGGCGCTCTCCTAGCAGGCATATTCGTGAATTTTTTCTAAATACTAAAGATTTCACAATTTTTTATTTTTATTGGTCATTCCCTAACTTATAGAATTTCTCTTCTATACAACTAAAGTTCGAGTATTCCCACATCGTATTAAATTGCAAGCAAAGGTATAAAATAAATAATTTATTATTATGATTAAAATTCTCTCCACGTCTCTGAGTATATTTAAACGATTAACGACTTGCAAACGTTTACACCTTATTAGAATAACGACCTGCTAACATTTACCACCTTATTAAATACCTAGAATGCTTAAAGAATTAAAATATGAATTCCGCAATAAAATTTTATATTGAAACAATAAATGTTATACTTCACATACATTTGTAACGTAATACCTGGAGATTTTTTTTTTTAAACGATATCACATTTAGGCACTACACTTAACCTTTTTTAAGAATAATTCTTGAATAACCAGTTTGCGTAAATGTTAAAATTACAAAAAAACATCAAATTTAACGAAGTTGACAATTCAATTTATAAATATGGTGTCCTGACTACACGAAAAATTAAAGCGTAGCGACAGTTTCGAGTAAAGAAAACGTATGAAACAAATGCGATCTCGCTCGTATTATTACAAGTAACGATGAAAAGAAAGAAATGAAATTGTGTCAGTCATTATGATTTTTGCTAGGTATTGTCCGATATACTATATCTATATCATCTGCTTCCTTATGTTGTAAGTCTGTAGTTCTAACTTGGATTACATTTTAACCGGTTTTATATAATGGGGTTGCTGAAAGGAGGGACTGAAACTATCAAAGTCGTTTGGTTAAATAGGTCAAGTTAACTATATATTTTACAAGAAGATTCCAAATGAAATATTGCAAAATCGTTTTTAAACGAAAAGGTAAAATGTGAAATTATTACTAGAGATTCAGGTGTGATTTTAAGGTGAAGGTCAGGTCTCTCAAAAACCAGCGTTTCGTTGCGTAAAATGATATGTGGGAGTATTAAAAAATAGCTCTTTGTGGTGTAAAACTAAAACAATCCTCCTATTAGGTCACTAGAAATTAGCTCCTTGCCTCCTACTCTATCTTTCCCTTATTCCCATCCGCATGCTCGTTCCATTTGCATCCGCGCTCCATCGGCTGTAAGCCGCCGGTCGCGGTATGACTGTCTATAGTTTTGATGGGCGTGCGGGCGGCCATTGGCAACGAACTAATTCCGCGTATCTTAATTATTTCGATCTACATCAAAATATTTGCATTTTTACTTGAAAGTAAAGTAGCTCTCATAATAACTAAATACCAAGGAAAAACTTTAGAATTATTGGAATCAATTTGAGATCATTATCCGGTTTGGCAACTCTAAGAAACTAGTATACTTTTACTAATGAAACTATAGATGTAGTATATCGTGACGCATTTAGGAATAAGAAAAAAAATATTAAAAAATTCAGTAAAATGGCAAAAATATATAAAAAAAGAACAAGAAATATATTAAACCTATTTACTTTTTCCACGCGAACTGAATAGCGGGTAAAAACTAGTAAATATATAAAAAAATAAATACAAACCATAAGAGAAATAATACTACTTAATTCCTTTATAACCCCGTTACTACAGTTACCCGTTAATTACAGCTAAAGATTCTTGTAATTTAAATTTGCTAGCTTTGAAATAGAATACAGTTTTAAAGTTAGCATCATTTCATTTTAGCATGTAAAAAGCATCTTAAGACATTAGACTTTCCACTATAGTCTACTAGTTACAATTTTTTTTTCATAGAACGAAGTAAGCGATCAACCAAAACTAACAGATTTTATTTTTTTTAATCTTTTTGCTGAAGGTAGCCGCTGTGTATTAATTGTTATATCATTATATTTTACATAAAACCATTAAATTTTCATGGGATATGGAGCATATTGGTTAAAATATAGCCTAAAACTGCTTAACTGCTTAATGAATATCGTAAAATAGGCTAAAAATCTTTTTAAACCAAGACAATCGTAAAGTAAATAAAAAAAACATAAGGAAAAGAATACCGAAACCATTAAATAAAGAAGAATTAAATAAGTTATAGACCAAATAACATGATATGCTTCATGAGCATTTTAATGATTTAGCATATACTAGCGTAATAGACTAAAATTTTGAAAGATCAAAAATTTGTTGAACCAAATACTGACGCTATTATTCATGTTAGGCTATTAGTCTTTTAAAATAAACATTTAAGCATAAGGATATTGACATAAAGTTGTGTGTACAAAATGTTTATAAATTACAGAGAACATAATGTGAAAAATGTGCGAAAATAAAATATGAGTGTTTTACCCGCCCAATAATGAATAAAAATACGAATAACTGAACGAACTGGTATCATGCATCCGGCCTTAGGGGGTCCGCGACAGGTCTCACGGCGCGCAAGTTCCGCGCAGCGGTTCCGAACGCGTCGCGGTACAGGGCTTTGCTTTCAAGCGATAATAGGTGTGAGTTGGGAGGTTGCGCCGCCCGCCTGGACCCGATCATTTATACATTCGAGGGTTAACTTTTTTGAGTCCCATCGATAAACTTTCGTCGCTGGATTTGTAGGTAAATGACAGGCACGTATTATTATGTATATCAGAACTTAATCAATATTAATTCGAATTTGGTACATTTTCGTTTTAAGATATTTTTATTTATTCGGTTAGAAGATCTTTCCAAATTAAGCAAATTTGAAAATTTAGTATCATTAAGCATCTCTAACTAGATAAATTTCATTTTATATCTGATTCGGTGTACACAACTACTAAAATAATTTAAAATGAAACGTTTCAAATTTAAAAAAAGCTTTCGAAATCGAAACCCGAAGCATAGTTTAATTAACTCAATTGATGGAACCGTATTGTACTTTTAGTTTCAAAAGATGAAGCCCATCCACACCATCGTGTATTTTTTCTAAAAAATAACCAATGTCTGAAGACTTCGCGAGGCAAATAGGCGTTTAAAATGTATCCTCGTAACTAAAACTCTATCAGAGCAAATATTGCGCCGTGCTTTAAAAGCTTTATTTATAGTTTAAGCTAGTCCTGTGTCTGTTATCTTTGTCTCCGCTCTGGTGCAATTAGAAGTTAGTAACAATCCAAATCAATCGAGTCCTATTAGCTATTTTGAGACAAAATATTTACCATATTTTGGTCCATATTTCGCATTGTTATATTTATCTCAACCTATGAAAACCCGCGCTATTTATTGGGAAGAATAGTTTTGGTTATTCCAAAATGCTCGATGTTTCAAAAAAATCGATGAATCAAGTATTTATTGAGTTTTCAGATAAAAAAGAAACCGAATAACAAAAGCACAGTATAGGATTTTCAATATTACCAATCACTAAATAATCTCGTTTTAATGGTCTCAGCAACAAAACGAAAAATGCATTGAAACTCCAGATCCACCTTTTATAGAGAAACAATGGGAGAAAGAGAAAATTAATATATCGGTTAAGGTTAAATACTTTCTTTTTGGATGGGAGAAAAAGGATGAATATATCTTACTTATTCTTTGTACATTTCACGTGCTGCCTTATTTGGAAAATATTCCCACTTTCATTAAACTGATTCGTTTACCCTATTGTATTCTCAATATTAGGTAGCCCATTGAAAAGTTTGTTTTCAAAGTACTGTGTAAAATGTGGATAAGCCTGATATTTAAAACGAATACAGATAAAGTTTTCACCGCACAACACAAGAACACAGATAAAAAAAATGGAAATTTTTAAACAAATATTCAAACATATTCAGCAAAGGGTTTATGAACGAAATATTTGTATTTTGTAAGCACTGAGCTTCATTTTATAAACATTTTATAAGCATATATTTTGACAAGACCGCAAACTTTCAAATAACGTTCAGGTTAGGGAAATATATTTTGTATTAATTTCCCAATTTCAATATACGAGTTATCCTTTTGGTTATTACTTCAAATGGAAGTGATATGTTACAGAAAAGTATATTTAGACTACAATATTTAACTACGCAATATAAATCAGGTAGTAGTTCTCGTTAGAATTAATGCATAATACAGTGAAAAATAAAATAATTTTTGGAAAATAGATCGACTGGCCCATCACTGCTCTCTGAATTTTCAACAGTTCACGGTGATTAGTAGCTATTAGGATTGAAGTCGCATCTCGAGGACTTGTCAGATTTTATAGTGTTAAAATTGCGTTAAAGTTTATTTATTTTGCTAATTCTAACATTTTGAACAGTTTTCATTTGAACTGTATCTGTACTAAGCGTATGAAAGATGTATGTTTTATGAAGATTCACACTATATACACACATAGTGTTTGTATCAAACTGTATACAAATATTAATACTATTATGACTCAAATATATTATTTTGTATACTCGTATCCTTCAAAGACGATTTGGATTGTTCCTAATATCTTGCACCAGTAAAGTTTATTTAAACTTGCAGCGCTGTTCTTCATTGTTAATATTGAAAAAAATAAAAACATAGCAAGCACCTGTGCACTACAAGGGTTACGTACACATTTAAACATTTAAAAACATTTAATGTTACATAATGTTCCTTTAAACTATTTACAAAATTTAATTTTTTTATAACGAAAATATTTTGTGTTCAAAAAAATATTTGTTATACAATATAACTATAAATTAACGATTTTTTTCCTTCACTTGAGCTATGAGATTGAGCTACTTCTTGCCAAATTTCATCATTCTAGGTGAGCGAGAAGTACCCTATAAGTTTTGATTTATTTGCGAGTATCAAAACATGCGGCATATCTTTAAGATTCTTCTTGATTGCGTTGACTTAGAAATTTGATTTATTTTACACCTCTAAGGGACTATAGACCTAAGTATTTGATATTATTTGATCCTCGATAACTCCATGCGTTCCTGACAGATAAGGTCTTCAAAAAAAAACCGACAAGCGAAAAACGAAGTGATCCTATAGGGTTCCCCTTTTTTTTGGAGGAAGGAAACTTATTACAAATTTCAAATATTTAATTTGTTCTCTTAAAAAATTACATTTAAATATTTTTGATTGTTAAATATTGAGTGTATCTCAAGGATTAGTATGCTTTCGCACTATATAAAATTTTAATTTTCTACGAAAAAACGTCAATGGCGAACAAACAAACTATCGTATATATGAGATCTTATAAGAATTTCGTTTTTTTTCCTTGTAGGTACGAACCTTAAATACAAAAAATACTGTACTAAAATGTAAATAAAACAGGTATGAAGTAATCTGCATCTGTTATTTCACGTGCCATGGCATGAGAACAAACTAAAATGAACTGTTAAGGATTTACAGATTCCATTCCTGTGCCAAGTGGCTGCAGCAAAATTTAATTTTTCTGGTGCTTACTTTATATAAATTTGCTGTGTCCATTATTTTTAAATTTGCCAGTCCAAAAGTTAAAGGATATAAAATTTAGTCTTTCATAAATTTTACAATACCAAAATAATCCTGTATTCTTTGTAAAGACCAAATGTTTAAATCGATTTTTATTATTTTTTGCAAATTATTTCTAATCAAGCCATTAAATAACATATTTATTTATTTAGGGGATAGAAAATAAAGAAAATGATTAAGTAATTACTAAGATATTATGAAAATGATTGAAATAATAAAAAATAGATAACACGAACTTCATTAATTTATTAACGGTAATGAAACACAAATTTGCCGTTTAATTACTTTCAAGTAACCTCATGATTTAGCATGAAGAGCCCCAATTAATTTTAATTATTTTATTTAATCAGTAAAATCATTTAGTATAATACAAACCTTGGGAATCGAATTTCGTGACCCACATTTAGGTTCTGCTGCTGGGCGATTTATCAACATCGCCGTCATTGGTTATATCATCGCCAATCTAAGTTAGTAAATTTTAAGATTACAACTTTTGCAAAAAGAAAATACTCGTATAATATTACATCATCACTAAACAAATTTTAACTTCTCATGAATCAACAATTATTGAGAATGGTTAAAGTTGAGGCGTTTTTGATCACAGGCTTTATTACAATTCCAAATTAAATTCCAAATGCATACCAGACAGCCAAATTGACAGCAAAAGTTGTAATCTTAAAATTTACTAACTTAGATTGGCAGATGATATAACCAATGACGCCGATGTTGATAAATCGCCCAGCTAATCCCAGATAAAGCCTGTGATCAAAAACGCCTCAACCTTAACCATTCTCAATAATTGTTAAATCGTGAGAAGTTAAAATTTTTTTAATGATGATGTAATTTTAGACGAGTATTTACTTTTTGCCGATAATAATAGGTACAGCATTATACAACAATTTTAATTATGTTACGCTAGTAGGTACAATAGCGCTTTAATGAGAGCGAAAAAACGTGTGCGGCTGTATACAATAGAGTATTAATTTGTAGCGTATGGTTCATAGATTGCACATACAAATATGAATGGCGTATTAAAATAGTTTGAATAAAGTATTTGTGAAATATTTGTGGATGGATATTACAAAAAATGTTTCTTTATGTATAATGCTTAATGTACCTACCTGTATATATATATGATAGTGTGTATGTGTGTTCTAGGCTCCTATAATACCCAAAGGGTTTCAATAAATTTTAATGGGTGGCGACATCTACTCTGCCTCTTTTCCCCCATTGAGGAGGGGAGAGGGGGTCGAAAAAGCGAACGCTGCATATTTAGCTAGTTTTTAATAAATATGAAAGAATATGGTAATCGTGAATATTTTAACTCTACGCGGAATTACAATTTTTTTTAATATGCAGTTGTGAAAGTTTTAAGTTCTAAAAAAAAGATTAATTTATGTAAATAGTTTAATATAAATAGTATGTACCATTAAATGTTTATAAATAACTAAGTATATACGAGACTAATTTAGGAATTCTATTGTTATTGACAGGTTTTTTAGGTTTCTGTAGTCGAAAATCAATACAGAGCTCTTATAATTTTGTCATGTTAATCTGTTCGACCTCATGCTACAGTATAATGAAAGAGTTACATCTTTAATTTTAAGACCTTTTGTGATAATATTTTACAAGAAGGGGTTGTAAAGCTGTACCTTAGTGTAACCTCCACGGAAATAAATATCTTTCCACATTTTTTAACCCATATTCCTGAACTGACTTTTCCTCACAGACTCTACCGGATGGAGCGTCCATGAAGGAATATTTAAAAATATAAACCAAAAAGTCTAGTAATATTTTATGACATAGTATTTACTTCACAAGATGCATGTCCCCAAATTGGAATATAGTGTGTAATCAACTTTTTAATTATGTATGTCAAATAGTTTAAAAATAATTATTATAATGGCAATTAAATGCTTCAAGACAAAATTATTTTAACCAAATTTTTTAAGTAAATAAATAAAAAGATATAGGCAATCAACCTATGCACGAAGTAGGCTCAACTTCATAGAAGGTAACTTTAGGTAACTTTAGGTAACTTAGGTAAATTTGTTTATATTTTAGGTGCTTGAAACCTTGTACAAGTAAATAAATTTAAAAAGGCAACCAAGTGACCTCAAATTTTATAGAAGGTAACTTCAGGTAATTTTAGGTAATTTTGGGTAATTTTTTAAGGAGGTAAGGTAAGTTCGTCCAAAATATGTTCAATTTTCTTGGTCCCTCGATTACCCTCGAAGACTTCGATTTACCACGAAACGCAAACCACCTAATTATTTATGTATTAGGTCTTACAAATACTTACAGTACTTTTTATTCAGGAAATTTTGTTATTCAATATTAACCTCTTTAAACGTCACAAAACTTTACAATTCATAAAATAAAAATTCATAAAATGATCATAAATTCCAAATACATACCAGAGAGCCAAATGGACTTAGTACATACTGAATTTCAACTTTACCGTAATTAATTATGCTAGTGTTACTTCTAATAAATTCATTTCGTTATTAAAAAAGAAATATGAAGTTCATTTTGTTTATGAAACAAATAATTTATTACGAGATATTTCTAACAATTATATTATGTTTATTAAACAAAAAGATAAAAAAGATTATCATAAAACTAGATTTGCATCAAGGCACGCCTCGATTGTAACGTAACGATCATAAATACTTATAATGTGTTATCGTAGACATAGCAAGCAAAAATAGTTTACAATGCTCATGTTTGCTTTTGAAGGCCATTATAAATGTTTCACAGCTTAAAACTTAATATAAAACGAATATCCTCTTTATGATAATACTTACATATTTCAAAATAATACCGTAGAGAATAAAAACAGGAAATTTCGATTCATATAGTTACCTGATTCAAACGTAATGTTTTAACGTTGTATATATAAACAAGAAAAAAAATTGCTCAAGTAGCGTCAGGCAAATTATAATGAAAGGGATTGGGTACAAAGAAACATGAAAATACCGAAGGGAGGGTCCCTTCGGTATTTCCGTATTGAAAATGGGACCGATTATATAAACTTTTGGACACCACTTTTCCAGAGTATCTATATAATGCCTTTATTCAAACACCAAAACTTCATTCAAAAACCAAAACTTTATTCAAAAACCAAAACTTTATTTAAATACCAAATCATCTTTATCCAAATACCAATTTCAAATTCCAACATCTTTATTTAAAAACCAAAACTAAACAGTTCAATATTTTTAGTATTTGAAATTTCTTTACTTATTTTTCTATGTTTTTTAATTTTATAATCTCTTTTTTTTTAATTCTATGAAACCTGTTGTATATTTTAATCAAAACAATTTAATAAATAGGAAACAATTAAGAAAAGTGATTAACCTCCAAATCTTAATAATCTAATATATATTAAATAGATAATAAATTTATATTACTTACTAATTAGTTATGAAAATTGTTCACAGAAGCCCTTACTCAAACTTTTCCCACGCATGGAGAAGGAAATAAGTATCTTTAAGAAAGTAGATCCGAACGCATAATCAATCGTCTGTTTATATTATATAATAAACGTTTTTATCAAATAAAACTAGTCATAAAAAAGACTAAATATTCGGTAATAAAATCTATATTAGTATCAATATAATATAGTAAAAGCAATTTACAAATTTATAAGAAAAAACAAAAACATTTCACCATAAAATGGTTTTTTAAAATAAATTTCTAGTTGCATAATATTCACCTCGATTAACCGAATAATACAAAAAAAAAGTTTAAAAACAAACAACTTTTACGCTCCGCTAAAAATAATAAAAGCAATAAAACTTACCTGGTGACGATGTCAACAAAACACATACGTAGAATTATGTAATAACAGCCTTTATTTTAATCACAGCCTCACAAAAATATCACCAATGTAGGACACAAGCCTATCTACAATGCACTGGTGTAAATATCTAATCGGGAAAGAATAAAATCGGAATATTTTTGACATTATAGCATCAATATCCCATATTATTCTAACCTCTAAATCGAGATAAAGAAATATTAAGATAAAATCACAAAAAATACTCTGAATATAATGAATACACAAAATAATACACAGGCACAATGATTAAATGGAAATAGACCGTTTAATAAGAGTCAGTATTGTTTTATACATATTATTTCCGCACTGTTTACAAAGTAAATCGTATTTTTATCACTAACTCACAGAACTATATTAAATTAATTTTCACAGCATAATGCTTGATTAACAAAAAACATACAAAGCAACAAATAATATTCCGAAATGTAAAAATAGTCAAGTTGAAGTAGTTAAATGGATAATTTATAAAACGAAGACTGAAACACGAACCGATTCAGGTGTAAACATCGTCAGCTGTCAGACTGAGCCGGCCATATTGAATTCGCATGCGTCTTGGTCGTTTCTACAGGGCGCCTGCGAACCAGTTCGGCGCCATCCTGAAAGTGACAAAATTTTGTTTCTCGTGGACGCGTTCCTGAATTACTTTTAAATAATAATATTTTGAAACTTGGGTTTTTATACTTTTTTTTTAAATTGTGTTAGAGAAGCTTATTTATGTATTCATTAACATATAATAACTAGTACGTTCAAATAAAAATTATTAATTGTGATAAAAATATTTTTTTTATATAATCAACTTTGTAAAGTTACTATGGACTTTACAAAGTTGTAGTAACTGGTTCCGCAATATACATACGGATGCAGGCTTTCTTCTCTCCGCGCTTTATCGTAAAATGGTTAATCATACAAAAATGCAAACTTTAAGAGAATTTTTTATAATTTGTAGAGAACTTTATACTCTACAATTTTTGTTACAGCTTTAATAACATACAATTCATATTAATCGATATATTAGCAAAAAACATATTTTCGTAACATTTAACATTTGATAGCTTATGACGTGATATCTTATGAGGCTTTTTCGCCCATATTTGGAACTCAAAAAAGGGTTCAAACAATTTTCCAGCTTTCCTTCTTGTATTCCGAGTTTAACCTTTGTTTCACCTTTTTGACCGTAATATACTGTTGCATTATAGTTAAGCGTTCGTATTTCAGAACAGTGTAGAGTATATGAACTTTACTTACAACACTTGAAACATATTTTTAATATACTTTGTATGTATTATGAATAATGCTTGAATGTGAACTAGAAAAATACATACAAGTAAATATTTTCTATAATTAAAAGTTGACAAAACTATTTTCGTATTGGATTTGGATTATTTCAAGAATTTCATTGAAAATCCGAAAATGAGCAAATTAAAAATATTCGTAAATCCTAATAAATTTATTGATCGGACCATAAAAAAAATAGAGTCAGTAAGGTTTTATACCCCGCAAAAATTTCTGTCTTTTTTTTTCGATACTGTTATTATGAATACTGATCCAATTTTTTATATGTACAGTTAATAATAACTCATCTTAAATTTATTATAACGAGTTGTGATTAAATCTCGAAAATGTTGCTGTAAATAAATTAACTACCGAATGAAAAACTCAATAAAAATGTAAAATGAAGGATATTCTTAGTAAAAAAAGACAATATAAATAGTGTTAATTATTTATATTATATATACATATATATATATATATATATATATATATATATAATTTGTTGTACTTCCATTAAAATCAAAATACGTGGATAGCATAAGGAATGTTCTCTACCTTAAGTAAAATAAAAATAAGTTGTTAGTAAAATGAGAAATGCACAGCTTGGGTTTTTTTTTATATTAGTAAACGATTCTAGGGAAAGTTAAAAAATAAAAAAAGTAAAAAATAGCAGGGGCAGAGAGATAAGGTAAGAAAACTCAAACAATACGGAGGCCGAGAAAACTTGCCGCGCTCAAAAAAAAAAAGAGTTTTTACTATTTGACAAAACATTTTGAAAATTAATTGACTTTTGATAATTAACCAATCGATAGAAAAAATATCACAAAAATTGGTCAGAAATTGCGAGGTGTAGTTTGTTTTCATATGTACATACGTACAACGTACAGACCAAAGAACGGAGGACGCATATTATTTTTCAAATTATAATTTAGAAATATAGTAATTTATTTAAAATGTTGTTATTATTTTTCGATAAAGTGTCTCCTCTTTCCAAATAACTATTACCTGAAAAACGTACTCAAAAAAGGTACGTTGAGTGTGCTTCTTGTTAAAATAGTAACTTATGGCAAAAAGTTAAGTCAAGTGCTTGTTGACATTCGTGCAATCCGTGTTGCGTAAAGTTTGCAATTACAGATTTATGTAATTATTGAAACAACTTTAATATCAAACTTGCAGATATACACGAAATGTGTTCCAGTATACATTATGCGCCCAACGGCGAATAAACCGTTTTATGTTTGATGTAAACCTTCATATTAATAATATGACGTATTTATACCAATAATTATTGTATCGTTGATAAATTAGTTACAAACGAGTTTTAAATGTTTAAATTGTTTCACAGTTTAATGAATTCATTCGTGTATGTGATAAATGCATGAAAATTAGGTGAAATTTTCTTTCAATGTTGATATAGTGACACACTTGCCATATTTTTTCAGCTTCTTAAGTTTTCAATAATCAAAGGGGAAACGGATCCCTTACAAAATCGCTCGAGTACCTGTCCGTCCGTCCATCACAACCGATTATCTCAGAAACCGCTTGGTGTAGATTCTTAAATATAACATGATAATAAAATAGTCAGTCAATTACATTCTAAAACATTATTTTGGAAAAGGGTTGTTTAGAGCGAATAAAATTAAAAAATTGACATTTTTTAAAAATTTCATATGCAAATATGAAATAGCGATTTTGTGACCTATATGTATATATATCTATATATATATATATATATATATATATATACATACATGTGGGATATCATTTGAAAAGAATCGTCATGAGGATCCCAAAAATATTTTTTCATAATTTTAGGTTTTATATACCCAGAGATAGGCGAACAAATAAGCCTCTATATAAAAATATGGGTTATTTTTTAAATATGCACAGATTTTTACGCCTATGAAAGATATTATGAATTTATACATTTCTTTTTATATAATATTAAATTTCTCAGAAAACGTGCGACCTAACAACTTGAAATATGGCAAGGTAATAAATTTGATTAGCCCATATTTTTCACTGGCTAACTTTTATAAAACTTACATGAAAGATTTAGAAAGTAAATAAATGGAGGTTTCAAATTTTCTGATTGGTTATAAGGGATTCAAAAATATTCGTAGTGTAAGTTCTATTACTCGTGCTTGACAAGTTTTATTTCGAATAATACTTAAAGAGATGAGAGCTTTCATCTTTAGCATTTGAAAATTCCAATCTCTTAAATTGTTAATCAAACGACGCTGAAAAAAGTGTTATTAGCAAATATTTCTTACCTAAAGTATGTACTGAATAAGCTGAGATTAAAAAAAAACATAGGCAGTTATGGGAACTGCTCACAGAAGTCGAAACTTGAAACTATGAAATTGATTGTATAAAATGTTACAGAATTTTTCATTTTAAAATCCCTGACAAAAATATTATCGAACAATTAAAATCTGTTTTACCACGCTAGTAAGATAATTCCTAAGCTACTACGAAAAACCCATCGTATGATGTATTGCAGAGGTAAAATATAAGAAAAAATCAAATAACATCAAATTTTTAAACGCAATTGATGGTGAAAATGAATGGTTAGTTTTTAGGTATTAATTTTTTTATGTAAAAATATTAACATATTTAGTACTCACTATTGTACTGCACAGTAATCCTACAATTAAACAATTTAAATAATAATTAAACTAAAACAGTTTAAACAATGCACATTATACATACATTGAACTTTCCACGTAGTCAATTTAACTTTAGATATACACAGCACAAATGCTACACAACACGTCGCCTTTCTAGCTACAGTTATACTACTATTACAGCATGTCGATAGCGCGAACTCACAAGATTTGATCCATGCATAAAGTATCCAACGTGCACATCATATAGTCGGTATATACAATGTGTTGGTGTATATACGTATATACGTGTACGCAGGCAGCTACGCGTGCGCCAGATTCAAGCCTGGTGCCAGAGTCGATGTTATATATATATATATATATATATATATATATATACACTTTCGCTACTGGCCAAGCGCAACACGTCAGTCTCATGCCTACAGATATACTATTAACATTAGCATGTCGGTGACGCAAACCCTTAAGATGTCCGCCTACCAAAAATCGTTCAACACGCCTTAAGAAGTTTTCATTTCAAAAAATTTCGTAAGCAGATTTGCCAGAGTTGAACAGATTTACCAATTAAATTTTTTTAATTATAATTTTTTTCTTGAAAAATGTTGGTCTACAACTACATTAAACTTTAGTTTTTCGCGTTACACTATTTTAAAAGGTTGTAACTTGGAAGGTAGTGGATGGACAAAGTGAGTGAAGGTGTGAGACGGTAGTCAAGAAGTGAGACAGTAGTTATCTGTTGCTATCTTCGCTACGGTATAGCTATTGGGAAAACCTAAACAAAGAAAGTGAAATCTTTTTTTACCATATGTTATTTAATACATTCTTTTTCTTGCTAATGTACATTTCATAGGAAATTGTTTTCTTAAATAAAATGAAGGTATCGTAATAATAAAAAAATAAATTTATAATAGCGATAAATCTTGTTGAAGTAGTCAGACTGACTACTGAGATTCCTCATTAAATCCAAAGTATTCGCCATTTGCGAGGGTTCCACATAGAGTTACACTACGCCTTTTACACTCCATTTTTCCTTCTCTACGCAACACTGTCCTAACTTCTATCGACATGTAAGGTAACGTTAACCTCCACATGTATGTGTATTAAAATTATTTTCTTTCAATTATCCATTTCTTTTTTTTTTGCTATAACATGATTAAAAGTCACTTTTCAAAAAGAAGTTTAAAGAAGATCATACTGAAGTTGAAACGAAGCTAAATTTCGATACCAGGTGGACAGTACTAGAAAACACGATTGTTTCGTAAGTTAGTATCTATATATATACACATACGTATATATTGCACACAATACATAATAACAAATTACAGATTAATATAAAGGTCATTAATCAAAGTTGAAACTTAATAAATAACATTAGATTAGAGGGTGGAATCTTAAATATATAATACATATTTTATATAGATTCGGTAGGTAGTATAAATAGAAGAGCAGAATTTCTCAGGGTATCTCAAATTTTGTACAAGCCATATGAAGCGTGTGTAATGTTTAAACGACAAATGCAAGTAGAAGGTAATATTTTAGATTTTATTTCCAATTATTTCTATACGGAGACCCGATAAATGTTGAAAATTCTAATGAACAATGTATGGATTAAAGAAAAGATGAAACGTCGACGGAAATTAATTATTTAGGTACCAATCAATAAATAATTTGAACATTATAATCAATTATATTCAAACATTAACATCACTAGCCCGATAAAAAATATACATAACAGATTAACATTATATATATATATATATATATATATATATATATATATATATATATATATATATATACAGTTCGAATTTAAACTGTTTCACTATTGTTCTATATAATGCTTATGACTTCGTAACACTTAATTAAAAAAAGTTTTCTTTGATTTCGATATCGATAGAAAACCATTCCTAATATATAAATGATTTAAAAGTTAGACTAAATTATTTTTTGGGACCGACATTTTTTAATTTTTCCAGTATTGTTTGCATAATATTTGAAAAAAACAGACAACACGAATTCTAAAAAATGGAATTTGGA
The DNA here is from genome assembly GCA_039881145.1 of Druceiella hillmani. NCBI lineage: Eukaryota > Metazoa > Arthropoda > Insecta > Lepidoptera > Hepialidae > Druceiella > Druceiella hillmani. The sequence goes on from JAYKKI010000101.1 coordinate 569,743, forward strand.
TTCAGAGAAGCCTAAATAAGCTTCGGTTAAGTTTTTAAAAAAATACAGGTAAACTTAAAGTTTTTAAGTCTCAACAGGTAAACTTAAAATTTGTTGATAATTAAATAAGAAATAAAAATATTAACAATAAAAATTCAATGAAAACCAAGTGAATTAATTTATTATTTTCGAGATGACTTTTGTTGTAATTTCGATCTTCAACGAATGTTTACCTTAAGAGTAAGTTAAATTTATAGATAAAATTATATATTTTACAAAGGAAAAAAAATAGCAAAATTTTGTCTTCAGTAAATGCTCAAGATTAATTTGATAGATTTCATGAAATTTTCATTATGATTAAATGTCAGTGGAATTTGGTAAATACGTTTATAAAATATGCTAAAACACCGTGCGGAATTTTCGCCTATTTCCATATTTTGGGCGGAGGTCACTTCTAAATCTCATTTCCATATATCTTTCTATTTTATATATTTTTTATAAAATTGTATAATTAAAAATGACTTGTATTTTGTGACAATACATCTTGAATATCCCCACTCTTGTTTATGTATTTTAGTCACAAATGTGAGTGTCACTATTTGAATTAATTTGAAAGCTATTGTCTCATAAAAAGGTTTTTTAAACTAAAGTTTTATATATTATTTATATATACCATTGCAATAAAATGTGGAGAAATAGACTGTTGCATTGAGTTACTGTTTATTCATTACGCATAAGATATAGGTTATCAACTTTTTGCCAAAGACAAATTAAGAATAATAATAAATTGTAAAATAAAATATTCCCCGCGTAAAAATATTGTAAATGTTTTAATTAAATGAGGACTAAACTCTAAACTATTTACAAATATAAATTTTTCATAACTTAAATATATCGCTACCCATGGTGCATATTCCAAAAATTATACGGTTCTAGGAAAACTTAGGTTAATCCCTACAGTTTTCCTATAACCTTTACATAGACTTCTGATAACCCTGTTTTTTCAATATTGTGAGTTGATTAGTATTAGGAATAAGAGGGAGACATGTTTTTTGGATAGTTTTCAGCATGTCTTTGAAAATATAATACCTAAACTTATGAAAAAAGTTTTTGAGACCTGTATAACCAGCCCTTTTATCGATAACCCACAATTATTATGGAATTACAGAAATATTTTTCGAGAATGTCGTAGCCCATGTCAATATTGTTTGGTGCTATGTATTGATATATGTGCGAGTTAACATGTTTTATTATTATGATAAATTTTAAACTTCTACCTCAACCTGTTTCTCAGAAAAATGACTGTGACAGACAGAGAGACACGAATTATTTATAAGGGTTCCATTTTTCCTTTTCAGCTTGGGAATGCTTAAAAAGAGTCCCCCATATTGACAAACTAGTCCTAAAATATCATTATATTAAAGCAATTACTTTAAATATTAAAGTTGTTGTAAAAATAATATCCTTTAAAAAAATTCTTGCAAGGTCTAAATTTATAGGAAAATTCATAACCATTTTTCTCCCTTTAGACTATGACAAGTAAAACATCGAATATAAAAGAAAACCTCTTATCCTTTTTAAATGAGTTACAAACAAAAGCATTCAATAATATATTTTATCGACATACAAAACATTGCTAAGCGGTTCACTCCCACCCACACCGTGGGCGATCCGAAAAGCTCCAAAACTAACTTTTTCTTCGAAGCTAATGGACGAATTTTCCATCAAGTTCAATTTCGAATGTGAAAACAACGTTTAAGGTTAATCTATAAGTTTCCACATTAACTTAAGTAGTTTGGAAATTACGTAGATGTCTTACCTGTGTAATAATGATTAATATTGGCTTGATGTTGCTAATTATTATTATTAGTTACTAACTTAGGAAAATTGCCTGTGGAGTAAACTTGGTTTAACATTGATGAGTTTGATGTCTTTGCTTAATGTCAATATAATTTGCGTTAAATTATTATTACTGGTGTATTTTAATTAAAAAACACGTTGGAGAACTAATTGTTTCAGAAGAAGGTTGGATGATGTAGTTAAAATTTTTAAAAATGCCACTTCCGTAGCAGCAGTCTTATTGAGTAAACTGGAAATAAATGATTTAATTTTAGAGGTTAATTTCGAAGAAAATGTTGAATTAACTCCTTTATAATTTTCTACCCCAACATTAAAAAAATAGGAAAATATTTTACAGAATCACCACGATATCTGCCTTATATTTTTCTTTTGTTTTCAAATTTGTGTACATTGGTGCTTTGATATTCAAATTATTTATTAGCGCGGTAACGTAAATTAGAAGACGATGTGAAACCTCAGGGAAAATAGCCAAAAGATGTCGGTATTCATTACGTGTGCATGTATCAATATAAATTGTTTAACATTGGAATAATTTGGAAAAAGGCAAATCGCGTACTAAAAATGTTCGTTTTCAAATCCCTTATATGGGGTATCATCTAAAAGGGTTAATTATAAGGGACTGTCTAGGATTCCGTTGACAAAATAGGCACCCTTATAATCTCGTCATATCTACTTGCTTTTCCACTCGTTAGTTACAGCTGTTTTACTGGTAGGCTATTAACGATAAAAATGAATACTGAAATTTGGTACGATTTTAAATATATATAACGTCTAAAAGTTATGAAATAAAATCTTTTTAAAAATGTTTTTAGAGCAACTTGACTATGTGTAAAATGAAAATGTATGTCATTTTTCGTACTATACTACTATGTAGTACTATACTATTATGTAGTACATTGTTGAATAGGTATATCAAAAATATTGACAGTATGTCACGAATACTTGTTGGATATAGGGATTTGTTTACGAAATACCAAAATTAAAGTATCCTCGCCTCCTACCAGCTAAGCCGCTATTTTTTAATATCTAAGAGTTTTTGCAATAGAAGTATATGTAATGAAATCATAAATGATATTATCGCAACTAAGTACGTTCTACCACCTTACGAATAACATTTTTCAGGCGCTCGAAAATCTACGCCACTACTGAATCCCCTACAATAATTACTTTTTTCAAATTAAGAACATGAGAAGTTAATTGTCTAGGAGTATTTTTTTTTCTAACACGATACAGTACAAACAATGTAGGATAAACGGTTTGTTTTTTACGACTCAGTTTATTTACGATTTAATTTCTTATGCTACTCAAAAAGGAAAAATTTTAAATTTCAGTAGTAAAAAATTGGGTACGGAAATTTATTTTATTACTATTATCTATTGCTATCGATCTCTTGCTTATTGCTATACGAATATTTGTTTTATAGATAAAAGTTTTAATGTGAGACACAATTTATTGCATCGTATTCTGGAAAAGACCCACAGTTAAGTTATGCATATAAGGTTGTTCTATATCCTAAAATTGTGGATGAAAAAAGTGAACGAGACACAAAATATGTAGAGTCCAGAAAGATTTTGTTAAATTGATATTTCTAAAACGTGATACTGTATCAAGCCATACGAGTAATGTGAATAAGCCACACCTATAAAATATTTTAGAAACACTTTTAAAAGCACATATTTCAGAAAAAATAAGGAAACACAAATTTTATAAAAACGTATGAAAGCAAATAATCGAGAAAAAAGTATGACGACATATATTTTAGGAACACATTTAATTGTGGCTTAGGTCTATAAAAAGTACAGAGAAAGTCCATATAAATGACTTAACCATCTGCAAAAAACTTTTTATTTTTTATTTCTGTACAAGATATATTACAACATTGTGAAAAATAAACATTATTTAAACATGAATGTAATATGCTTTTACGCCCGTGAAAAATACATTAGGCAATATATTTACGTTGTTAAAAATTAAGTTAATATAATATATATATAATAATATATAATATATATATAGCTATATATAATATATATATAGCTTAATATAAGTACCATGTACCCTTAAATGTTTATAACTGCCTTAACTTGTACAAAACTCTCGTAGTGCTACGTGTACTTAATATGTTTTTTTTCCAAAATTAAATGAGTCTTTCTTCAAACATACACTAAAAAATATGCGATAAATATGTCTACCGCCTCTTCTTTCAAAATTACTATACCGTTAGGTTGTGAAGAAACAGGAAAAGGTTGTGAAGAATCTACAATAATGATTCTCTCTGTCCTAGATATCTGTTCCAAATATAGTACCGAGCGGAAGCGGAAGCAGGTAGAGAATATAAAGGCCTATCCTATAACACCCCTATCCTATAACGAGTTTCTGGGTTATAAATTGTTTCTTGTTTTTTTAGCCAAACTCATAGATTGAAAACAAAATGTATCGTTGTGACGTGAATAATTATGATAGAAATTTGAGTTTATCATCAATTAGTTGGCTAATAGAGCTATCCGTAAATTAGTTGATATAACTTTTTTTCGACAAGCTATTTTAAAACCTTTCTTATTTATTGTATTAAAGTCGATATTACTATCTTTGCGAAGTTATTCTAAAAATTAACCCATTGTTGTAATAAGTGGTTATTTTAATTTTTATGAGTAATTAATGAAAATCATCACGTTTTCCCAAAGTGATTGAATCGCCAAGGTTTTCGCCTAGAGACTATGTAGAAAGGCGTTATTATTATTGTTGCGCGAGGTGGAAGAACTTGGAAGTAGTAAGACTCTCTAGGGCACATATAGAACGTAGGGAGGGGCCCCAACCCAAGCTGTTCACTAACCACCGTATGATCTTAAGAGTTCATAAAGAAGGAGATCCATCAACAAGTGTCAAAGTAGTAGAATACCGAACTGGATCTCGAAATCTTAGATATATCACATACTCTTAGGAGAGAGATATCACTCATACCACATCACTAAATTTCAATAAGTGAAAGCTGAAAATTATAACGGAGGATTACGATTTATCAGAAAATGTTGGGAAGCCAAGAGAAAAATCAATTTTTTAAATTTATTATTATGGACCCAATTTCCAGGAACAATATAGTGTGAATCTCTGGTTTAGGCTACTAACCCGAAAGCTCATCGATCCCTTTCGAATTTTAGATTGTTTGAAAGGGGAGTCATAATGAATAACATGGAGGATGCATATTTACTGACGTGAAAAAATTATTTACGGGTAAACGTAAGATTCCGCAGGAAATAGATAGGTTTTGGCGGACCTTGGTCTCCGTGGTCTTCCAATTTATCTCCATTTGATTTTCAATGTGGGGTTACTACGAATAGTTGGTATAATCAAAAAAAAATTTGCTGTTTGGAAAAATTTAGAAGACATCTGAGGAATACCGAAAAAAAATTTAAAACTATTTGACGACTGTAAGAAGTTTAAAAGTGCATTTTTTTCAGTAATGCTATATTTATATTGAACAACACAGCCATAATTTTTGTAAATTTATATAGTTTTTAAAGTAAATACATGTCCAATAATGTTTATTTAATTTTGATAATTTCCTTTATTACGCACAAAAATAATATTGTTTTCATTTACCGCACTTTGGTTTCATATCGTTATGGTAGTAACGCCAAATTTCTTAGTAAAAAAGTAATTAAAATAAGAAAATTTTTGGAGTGGACTCTGGAGAAATGTCATGTATTTTTTTTTCAAACAACGTCAAAAATTAAGTTCAAAATCAGGTGTTTAAAAAATCTTGTTTTTCTGTTAATTTTTTATGCCGTATTAAGACGTATCTAAATGAGTGTTTTTATCCCGAATAGATCAGTTAGTAAACTAGTCGATAAAAAAATCAAATTTCTCTCATAACTATTTATGTCACAAAGAACCATTTTGTCTTCAATCTATGAGTTTGGATAAAAAACACAAGAAAAATTATAACTCAGAAACTATCAAGAATCGCTGAATACACATAGGACTGTTTCGGATAGTCCTTAATACTTTCTATCTTTACTGTTCCACTTGAATCTATTTTTTTGGGACGTTCAGTATATGTACACCTTAGATATTATTAAAGATTTACGGTGCTATGAGGTTCACGTTTGTGCTGGCTTATGATAAATAAAGAAATTTCAATTCAAACGAGAGAAGAAACGCTCTGTAACGAGCCAGAATCGCACTTTTATTTTATTTTAGTCAATTAAAAATTACTCTATTAGAGATTAAAGCAATAACAAATGTATATGTGAACATATATTCACATAGCAAGTGGTTAATGTTATCTTAATGAAAAAATAATAACTTCACAACGCTTCTTTACTCTCGGTTCGTTTCTTTGATTATGTACATCTCAAATAATATTTTCACAAGGGCATTATTTTGAAAGAAAACCATATTTTTTCTGTTTTCCACACATACGTTTCTGGGGATAATAAGTTTTTAATACCATATATCGCCTTCCCTTTTAATAAATATCCTACAACCTCTATACTCACAGAAAATCACCCTAGTTAAATATTTCAACGAGTTACGGAAGTATTATTCCCCTCTTAGCAGCACCTTTATTTCTTCCTTCTATTAGTCTATCTCGTTTCGTAAGCTCCGACGCGGGCCACCATCAATAATATAACATCGGCAACTAAAGTCGGCAGTTGCTAAAGTTAGGTCGGAAATAGCTGCTGTCGGTTTATGCTAACTTCCCCTTATTCTCTGATTTAGGCCATGATATGCATACATTTAAACTGCTAACTTCTCGGTTTATGTGGCTTCAAATTAGTTACAATTAAGTTATTCAGTTTCCAATAGGGTTATTATATAGTTCAAATTGATGAAACTTTAGTTCAACATGTTACTAAGTAGATGAAATAGTAAACGTTCCGGAAAAGATGAAATAGTAACGTTATTAAGTAGGTTAAAAAGCATACTTTACTAAGTACATGAAAAGTAATAATACTAAGTATATGAAATAGTAAAATTTACCAAGCAGATGAAATAGTAAACGGACCAAGTAAATGATGTAATTATGATACCAAATATATGAAATAGTAAACGTTACAAAATATATGAAATAGTAACGTTGTCAAATGAACTACATTTACCAGGTAAATGAATTAGTAAATTATGTTAAGTAGATGAAATAATAAAAATTACGAAGTAGATGAACTTCTAGAAGTAGTAATGTTAACAAGAAAGTAAACTTTACCAAATTGTTGAAATAGTAACTTTTACCGAACCGATGATGTAGTAAACTTTACCAAGTAGATCAAATAGTTACTAAGTATTTGAAATAGTATCGTTTAAGTATTTGTATATTCGACCAATATTTTATTTTCTGGGTATTTATAGCTTTTTATGAAACATATCTCACAAAATTTCCAATATATGTACATTTCAAAATGACATCAATTTGTTACATTCAATTTCGATAAAATTTAATGTAATAATATCATGATTTCCTAACGTAGTCTCATATTTTGGTGACTCTCATATTAAGTTAATTGCCATGTTTATATGCACGTAAATAAGCTGATTAACTATCATGTATAGATATCATTTTATTATCGAAATTATTTGAAATATAACAATAAAATTTAAACGTTTAGCTTAAAATCTTATATAAAATTTTAGATTCTCATAAATTTTTTTTACTCAGAAATTTGTTCAATTACAAATAATGAAAAAGGGAAAATATAAACGGTATAGTCATCTATTAAGTAGCTATTATATACAAAAATTAAAAAGGTTTGAAGGTGGAGACCTGAAATTAGTAGTAGATGTAAAAATGTTCCAGATAAATAATAAAGACCTTATAGATATTAAACAGTTAGTCGGACACTTTCAGTAACTTCAATCGACTAAAACCTTTTACAAAATATTAAATGAAAATAATACTGAATTCTAGAAAGTAAAATTTGGCAGATTTTCTGCCATTCATTTTCTCTTTATATATAAAATTTTCAATATAAGTATTTGTACCCGACTATGCGCACCAGAGGGTTATATATTTCAGATGTTTGCATGTGGTGGTGTACTCTTACTTGTGATATTTCATACCAACCCGGAATTTAAACGGCTGCGTGAGCTTTGGTGTTTGGGAAATCACTTTTTTGTTTGGGAAATCATTGAACCGTAATATATACATAATTTCGTAAATACATACTATCGTCATGTATATAATTTCGCATTTCACATAAGTTAAATAATGTTACTAAAATATCAAAATGACAGGTATTATTGGCCATTTTATACCGAATAGCTATTTTTTTAAAAACTTTGCTGTATTTCTTGTTATGTGTCGCCAACATGTATAACATATTAAGTAATTTTCCTGTTGTTACACAGCTTTCGTGAACATTAGAATTGGCTGGAAATAGTCTCTTTGGTAATCAGCCAGCTTTTATAAACTTATTAATTTTTTATGTATCTGCAACAATATTGTGTATAATAAATTGTGTGTATGAACGGAAATTAATGCCTAGGGCTACTGACTAAAAAGAGGAAAACAAAAATGAGTTAAGAAAACTGTGTGGAAAAAAACTAAACTAAAATTCTATAAACAAACTAAAATCTGCGACTATAAAGCTGCATTTAGAAATTATTCAGGCTTCCTAAATTCTTACTAACTAAAGTAATCATTAGAAGCAGGGTAGAACCAGGTAAGCATTCTCATCGAAGTCTTCTCGGTCATGAATGATGGATGATGACGATGAGAAATCTGCTGACGTAGACATGTCTAACAATTTCAAGCAAAAGAAAAATAGGAAAAAATATTTGATAAATAAGGAATATAATTTACTGAATACAAAATAAATTATGTTGCTTATTTTACTATGCAACATCTGCTAGATACGCTGACAGAACTGTCCGTAAATGTCAATAAATATGGTAAATTGGTATCAATAAATTTTACAATAACCTAACCTTTTACGCTTAAATCATTTCTAGTAATTATTACGTTTAAATATTTGTATATTAATATTTACAAAAATGGGCTTGTGTTTGAAGGAAAATTTGAATTAATTGCGGAATAAATTAAAGTTATAAATGCGGCTAATGACACATTAAACAAACTAATCGTATTACGTAGAAAATTATAGCCACAACAAACAATCCAACTTTTATCAAGTTGTGTAAAACATTTCTAAGTGCTTTGAATTTTCCTTTCAAATAAAGAGCAATTGAATCGCTGATGGAATCATATTTTCTTCATATATTATGGACGAATTTCCATTTAGTTTCTTTCAAAATGTAGAAACAACGTTTAGGGTTAATTGGATTTGTTTTGTAAGTTGCCGTACTGTGTTGAAGATAGTATATTGATAACATTTGTGCTTTACATGAGTAAATAAGGTTGAAAATACATTTTTGACCAATTTTGTTTCGTAAGCGAATAAATAAAAATTATATTTGAATAAAACTATAGAATAGAATAACATTTTTCAAGAGAGCAAATATTCACAATTTTTTTTTAATTTATGGGATGGATGGTGAAATATTGCCCAATTCTTGAGAAACCTATGTTGTGCGTTTTGAAATTAGCGACTAGCATAATATGTGGTTTTAGAAAGAGTGCTTAATTCAGAGAAATTTGCGCAAATAAATTAGTGAGAATTACAACGATATACGACCAGGAAGTTCCTCTCACATCATCTTGTAGATGAAGGCAAATTGAAAGTTTGTTGGGATGGTTTCATCTTAACGTGGAGCGCATAGCATTGTTACTGGTAGTTATTGCTATTTTTGAATTATGATGAGAGAAATAAGAGGTTTATTTGAAGCAATGAAAATTATTGAAATATCTCGAAAATTGTGTGTCAGTGCAGGATTCTCTTAATATTGTAGGTAATTTGTGAGATGGTATGTAACTTTTAAGAATTTTTCATTCTCGCTCTTCAACATTTTTAAATTTACATATAAACTTTTCAAAGCAAATATTTTTTCGATTTAATGGGCGTTGACATTAAACCAATTTTATTTTTTTTTATTTTTGATATTAAAAGTTTTTGAATTAAACGGTATATAATTATTGTATCAAATTAGGAATACATGGCGTTAATATTTTGTTAATTATTAGAACATAATGCTGACAATATTGATGAGATGGCGCTAGCATCTGACAATTAAGTTTTGTTTTAATTTAGGAAAATATTGCAAACATATTCGAGAATTATAAAATGAACGCCCCATGCCACATTTTTTATAACACTATATAGATTATTCAATAACATATTTTTATAGCGTTATGGTTATTAGCTTCGGAGATATAAGCGCTCAAAGTGTAATACATATTAATTCCCTTCTAATGAAAGGAAAGACGTAGTTCAATGTCAATTTTTAAGTAATATTTTATAACATTATTTTGTATTTTTTTGCATTAAATGTCAGTGTATTAATATACGTTATATAGATTATTCAATAACGTATTTTTATAGTGTTATGGTTATTAGCTTCGGAGATATAAGCGCTCAAAGTGTGATACATATTAATTACCTTCTAATGAAAGGAAAGACGTAGTTCAATGTCAATTTTTAAGTAATATTTTATAACATTATTTTGTATTTTTTTGCATTAAATGTCAGTGTATTAATATACATTATATAAATTATTCAATAACATATTTTTATAGCGATATGATTATTAGCTTCGGAGATATAAGCGCTCAAAGTGCGATACGTATTAATTCCCTTCTAATGAAAGGAAGGACGTAGTTCAATGTCAATTTTTCAGTAATATTTTATAAGACTATTTTATATTTTTTGCATTAAACGTCAGTGTATTAATGTAATCACCTTTTGTAAGTAAGTTGTCTATACACGTAATAAAATAGTAAAGGTAGAAAACTTGTGAATTAAAAGCATTTTTGAAAAAATGTATCCGGTGGGTTATAAATGAGATACACAAAAAAAACGTATCCGGTGGGTTATAAATGAGATAAACAAAAAAAATGTATCCGGTGGGTTATAAATGAGATACACAAAAAAACGATTTTTGTTTTCATTTTAGTGTCTATACGTGTATCACCTAAACTATTAGCATGATGCACGTGTAAACACTTGTAGACACTTGAGAGACTTACACACACGTGTGGAGACTTGAAGAATTTTATGACGTTTTTCCATATTGCATAGCTTAAGATCCCAGGGCTAAAAGGAATGATTGTAATTAGTGTTTGCCCACGTGTTTGTTTGTATGATTCGTTGTTTGTTTGTATTTGCAGTAATCAAACTAAGATCTAATTTTGAATGATATACTTTCTAAACATTAGGAAATAAAAAGATATCATTTAATAAAACGTCTTAGACGAAAAATAAGAAAAGATAAATTGAGGGCGTGGACATGACAGGACAGACAGAAGTAAAACTAATAAAATAATAAATAAAATATTGAAAGCACTAAAATAGTTTAAGTTTTATTCATCGAATATAATCAAAAAGCATTGGCCGAAATAAAATAAGCTTCTAAGAATAGCAAGAGAGAATACACGTATTTACATCACATTTATTGTAGTGTCATCTTAACAGTGGTACCATTGAGTAGACTTTTGCCCCTTCAAATACTTCACAAAGGTTTTTATGTCCATTTCTTAATTTTTCCATTTACGTCTTTGTCTATTTTTAGTGAATTTAAAAAAAAACTTAATCTTTAACCGACTGCACTGTTTATTTAGATTATTTTAAAGATTTGTATTAAAATCCAGGTTAACATTTATTACTCACTGATGAATGTAAACTTAATTATTAGCACTTAGATAGTACCGAAGAATTGGAAACTAATTCAATTGATTTTAAAGTTCTAGATTTGTTCAGATTTTGATCAAGGCCAGCGAAACCGCGAGTAAAACTAGTGAAATAAGGAGTAATTTAGGTTTAATAATAAATATTCATCTCGCCCAAATGATAAATATAGTAAAAGTACAAATAAACGATATATCCAATTAATGACATTTATAAACTTTGTGAATCACGTGTTTCTTAAAGTTAAATATGTCCCAAACTAATTATGTTATTAAGTTTTCGTAACCGAAGCCGACCAAGTAACTGGAGAATAAATTCTAAGGTTTTTAATATTGTGTCATTTACAATTCAGGTCAGAAAAATTGCATAATGCTTCTGTAAATATCCAGCTATTGCATATTGAGCACTCGATACTCGCACACATTTCAAACGCGTTTCCGTATTCGAATTTCTCCCATTTCCTTATGTTTTATCTGGTTGCAGGCGGCGTTGGTCGTTTCGTGCATAATGCATGAGGCGATCCAACCGGTGCAGGGAAAGTAAATTCCGGAAGCAGAATTTGCTTATTCAGACAGAATGCCATTGTTTTTCACCAAAAGGGAAGTCGCGAGCGTAGTATAATACGGTGGAAAAATTTGTAACATTCGAAGGGTAAGCACCCTTCGTTAACTTCGAATATATTCTCATAAAAATGGTGAAACCTATATATAGATATATTTTTTTCATCTATGTATAAATTTAAATGTGGATGCAGTTATATTTTTATTAAATGAAACCGTATGAATAAAACCTTATGGAAGGAAGAGCTGTACGTTATGAAAAATTTCTGAACCAATGTAGAATTAAAGACATTGAGAAGTGAGTTTATATGTTAAAAATGGATCAAATGCGAGTCGAATTTGCTCCTTAAAACCCCTAAATTCACAGTATCCATAATGGTATGACACGATATCGTATTATATGATTATAGGATTTTCAAATCATGACACATACAAAAATTAACATCAGATAACGTTTAAGAGTAATTTAATTGAAATATTTTTTTACTTAATATATACTAACAATAGGACACATTTTCGTGAATAACTGCTTTTGATTTAACATTTTCATGAATAATAGAAATAATATAACTTACTGGTACTATAAATTACTGATTTCAACTAAAAATACTGAATTTGATCGAATTTGTAGTAGTGTTTCTTTAACTGATTCAAGGTATGCATTGTTAAATATTTTATTAAAATTTAATATCTTGCAACAATACACTATGCATTATATTTACCAAAAAAAGGTTCTAATTCAAAAAGATTCGAATTATTTTATGTATTTATATAAACAGCTTTACAGAAAAAAATATTGCGATATAATGTATTACACAATATTTTTCAATTAAAGTATTTATAAATGTTTATATTATTTTCCACCATATTATTATATTGTGGAATATATTTTTTAAAGGCAAAAAAGAAAGTAAATTTTTCAAAAACTAAAAGATCCTTGTATAATCGATATAATTTTCCTATAATCTTTTTGATTATATGAGTCCATTTTTAAATTGTTTCTTTCTTTGTAGACGCGGAAATAAAGAGGGTGGGGGTGAAATACACTTTTTTCCACCTTTCCATACAATTTCTGAGGGCGTGCTAATTAAAGTTCCGAGAAAAAATATGTTTACTCCAAAATTACAACATAGATATTTTGAAGTTACCTAATGCAAAATATAAGCCATTATTTATAAGTGAATTAGTATGATTTACTACTTCGCCATATTTAAAATCTCCACCTCAAACAGCTTCTAAACAAATCGCTTGTGACAGACATACAGAAATGAGTTAAAATCCTATTGAGATACATAACCCTAAAAAAGTGTCTTAATAATAGTACTCGTGTCAAAAATAAACTTTTTTTTGTGATTTAACCGTAAGCGTTCGAAAAAATCACGGATAGCTGTACAAACATGTTCAGGGCCAAAAGTAATGTTATTCCTTCTTTGATTTCGGAGCCTTGCTTCTCCTAATCAGGTTACAGACTAATTTTGACGATACCTATCTCGCCAGACCATACGGTCAATGTTTATACTGGTTACAGCATCGGACATTTTGTTAACACAAATGTGTTCACGGCATATCTACCATTAATGGTTGGATAAATCCAGAGTCTCCATTATCAACTATCCGGCATTAGCTCGAGCACATAACATAGACATAACGCCTTTAGAACTGTATGCCAAATAAAACAGACTCAAACACGATATGTATACTATTTACTTTCGAAGAGATTTATTGTAAGTTATGCAAACTAATATTAAGTACATGGCAAGCTCACAAAGTCACCGGAATTGTATATCGAGAAATATGAACCCTAACATAGCATGTATCCGATTCTAGTACCAGATCCTGGACATCAGACTGAACTAAAATATCTCACTGAGATAAATTGAATATTCAAATACTACAAGTGTGCTTTTCAACCTGAGGAAAATTTATCAAAGATCTTAACAAGATGAATTAAACGTACCCAAATAGGATAAGTTTTGCGGCTCCCCTTTAGTTACTACCACCGCTTTTTGGCACCATCATCAGACCTTGGATATCCTGTAAGATATCCTGCAATTGAACGTGCCCAAACACGATGGGCCAATTATTCCCCTATTGCCTTTTGTAACCACCTTTAGGAACCATTATCAAATCATATATATTATGTAAGATCAAAGATTCTACCCAGGTTATTTAAACATGCCCAAACATGATAGGTTTGTTACTCACCGCTATGAATCACTACGATCACCTTTTGGTGCAATGATCACCAACCATGATCTTGCCAAGAGGAATTCAATGCGCTCAAATATAATGGATCAGCTCTTCACCGATACCAACGAGAATACACCGCCATTGTCTGGTCTGGAGATTATGTCAAGCAGTGATATAATTATGAATTTATATCAACCATACATTTTAACTCTATGTACAAGCAAATTTTCAACTTAATCAGATAAAAGAAAATGGATCGAAATTTATTTACGAAGTTTAACCAAATAATTAAGCTTTTAAAATACGCGGAAACAACTAGAGACCCGTGTAGATACCTGAATACTTACGATAAATCGGGACACTTGGCAGTATATCTTCCGCCAGTTTCGTCCTGTATATATTTTCATGCTGAGCTGAGCTATAAGAAGTTTTATTTCATTAAAAATTATATAATTTAGAATTAAAGATACTTATATTTTCCTTGAGTTATGGATATTCTTTTTCATGTCAATAATTTATTCTGTTTTTCATTAATTAAACATTTTTTTTAATTTTCTTTTTTTCTTAACATTACCATATCTGCTAAAAATAGGTTGTGAATTATACCAGATATCTTTATCATAAATAAAACGAAGCGATGAAAAGTAATTTTAGGTACATCAATTTAACATCCCAAAGGCCATCATACCATTTTAAAAGAAAACTTTGTTTATTCAGTTCTTTATTATGAATTATTCTAATGAAGAATTCAATGTTAGAAGTAGGTAAATGTGTCACAAGTTAACCAAGGAAAATTTTAAAAGTCACACTACCACAAATATTTGTTACTTTTACATGATATTTTTCAAATGAACACGTTTAAGTATTTACTACTGAAAAAAACTTTGCCGTCACCAAAGAACTTGATAAAGGTATAAGCGTTGTATTTCATATAAGGTTCTTGGTTAGAAACTAAATTAAGAAAAAATCTCAGCAATGGTGATTTCCTTTTATAATCGATACAATAAAACAAAGAAAAATACGACAAATTGTTTCGCGCCTCATAAATAATTTTAATTCAAGTAAACCTATGTTCTGACTTAATAAATGATATTTTCTATTCATTAATTATCTTTACTTTTTAATTTAGTTGCATCTTCCGTTGAAAAATTAGATTTTTTTTTAATTATAACGTTTTTAAAACTTTCCACTGTCATGATTTTCAGTATCACTCTGTGTGAATTTTTTAAAAAATTAACGAAGAAAATTTCAGATATTAAAATTTAAAACGACGTTTTTATTATGCGCATAAACATTCACGTACCAGGAAAAAACATTTTAGTGACGAAAATGAATTTATAAAATGTAATAAAAATACACAAGGAAAAAATAAGTACTAGTACGGGGGTCATTCGGAATATAATCAATAATCTTTGTATTTCTGAAAATAATATTTGATTCTAATGCTGGGACATCCTATTTCTGTAAAAGTACTTTTATAAAACTTCAGACACTTCTAGTGGTAATTATCAAGATATTATTACACGCCACAGTGCCATCTTGTATACATCAGAAAAAGGCGTGAGAAAAAAAAATAATCTTCCAAAACATGTAGTCACTTCAGATAACCTGATTAAGCTTAAATAGTGATGAACTGAGGTTTGAAGACAGGAACCATAAAAAGTATATTGTTATGTAAAGGTAAGTATACGTATAAAGTAGTTAACTTTTTTAATTTAATTCCATTTTCAAGTTCTCTTGTCCCACCTCTTGCACCAATTTGTACCAAACGATCGAATCTAATGATTCCAACAACTTACAAAATCACATTTTCCGAACTTAATAATGCTCCAGTTTGGTAGAAAATACCCCATATATTCCTTAAAAGTACAGCTGCCGCTAGTCATCAATAACGAATTGCCGGCAGCTGATGCCGTAGTTGCCGAAGTCGGATAGGGAATGGCTATAGCCGGTTTATGCTAACGTCTACCCGCTTGCAGCTAAGCTTCGGGTTGACATAGTGTATGTTCAATTCGAGTATTCGCAAAGAAGAAAGTTGTTTGGAGAGAATCTGTTTCTTAAAAATTCTGTTGACATCCCAGATTTTAAATAATCGATAAGATGTTCCTTTGAAAATATTTTTATAGATTCTGTTGCCATCCTTATAGTGCATTTTTGATACGTTCAACACAGGTGTCGTTTACATGAAGTTTAAATTGTCTGAATTTTGGAAAACGATGACGAAGAAATAGGTTATTTTCTCAACGAAATAATGTATTTTCTCACATTACTAAAAGTGTAAGTAAATTTCGAAGCATCGATTTATAAATAAATTAAAGCGTCATCCAAAAAACGCATACGCACAAATATCTTCGCAGTGGCCTGACGCCAAAAATCTTCCCCTTCACTACGCTCCCTTCACGCTTCCCACCCTACACTTACAGAATAAATTTCCCACCAACTCCAAGAAAATCGAGGCATATAAATATATCTACTTGCGGCAGTACGATATTTATTTGCATCGATTTATGTGGTGCATTGTTTGGTTTATGGGAAGTATTATTATGGCCCCCAAGTTAAATTTCTAAAATATTTATTCCGAGCACAACTAGTAGCCGAAGAATTTTGATTAAAATTGTTTAAGAATTTTTCGTCGCATTTTAAAATTCTACTAATTAATATGAGTAATAAAATACATTATCAATAAATATGGTTTTGTGTATATATTTGTGCGTCCTTGCGTACAAGTGTGTATTCACATTTTAATTTACTAAATTATTTTCGTACTTTTGCACATAATTTCTTATTTTTTTAATAATACAAAAAGCATAACAATTAGTTCGTGTCTTAAAATAAAACGAGTGGTTAAAAAGCACGTAATAGAAATTTGAAAACAATCTATCACGTACTAAAGAAATTATATAAGTTTTAAATAATAATTTTCAAGAAATTAAAAACGACGAAAATTAATGAATATAACACTTGTTTCTTTCGCGCGTTTCTATACTATACATACAATAGGCAACACATTCTAAAATTGAATATGCAACGTAAATTTCAAATTTTACACCAAATTCTCTAACGACATCTCCCAATCCCGATTTTTTAACAAATTAAATTTTACATTTTTCAGTATCACGCAATTAAGATTTTCTAATTTGGTTAAACAATTTTTAGGAGATGACAACATCAATGAAAATGGCGTGCTAAATTTTGATACTTAATAATTGCATAGTTAATTGAAGATTATATGAAACAATAGTCTTTACGTATGAAAGTTAGTTGAAGATTACATGAAACAATAGTATTTACGTATGAAAGTTAGTTGAAGATTACATGAAACAATAGTATTTACGTATGAAAGTTAATTGAAGATTACATGAAACAATAGTATTTACGTATGAAAGTTAATTGAAGATTACATGAAACAATAGTATTTACGTATGAAAGTTAATCTCCATTTCTTTCTTTTGCAGTCCAGTTTGCAGTCCTGATATTTTTGCAGGTGTGAATAGCAAAAGACGGAATTTTAAGCAATGTTGTCACGTATAAACTACACGACCGTTCATACCTGTGTCTTAGATTGCACTAACAAGCGGCATTTTGATACTATGCATTTTATGCTTAGTTTTTGTGGACACACCGGTGCGCGTATTCTCGCCTTCTGAAGTACTCTATATTCTAAGTTCAGGTTATATGCTGTCATATTCTTCCACTGTCTTGGAGAAAATATTTCAGAGTAAATTCACGTAACAGCTACTCGTACTTTGACATTTTTGAAGCATTAGAAAACAATAACGTGTGATTTCGGGGTTAGAAATTTATCAGTAAAATAAAGGTTGAGTTTTTATAGTTTCCTTATAACTGATGAAAATTTACATATAAAAAAGCATAAAATTAAGACTATAATCATAAAACAAAATTAACTTATATGGAAAAGCATGCAATTAAGAGTATAATCATAAAATAAAATTAACTTAGCGTAAAGATGTATTTGAAGAATAAGAATTGTTTGTAAGTTAGATAATGGAAATGTATGCGTATAGCGAAACGAGGCGATTGCAATGAAAATTAGTTTCTGAGGTGTATGCCAATACATAAAACAATGATCAGTATGATAAAAAAAAATGGTACAGATCAAAAAAGCATGAAGGATTAGTTAAAGAGATCTTCCACGTCAAAGTTAAGTTATTGGACAGTTTAGAATGAATCATTAGTTATTCTCTTATAAAATAATTCAACACAATAAATGTGTAAGGAATTGTTTCTTTAGAAGAGAGATAGAGAGAAATAGAGTTAGAATCATCTTTCACGGTGTTCTTTAGATACTCTTTAAATAGCTTAAAGAGTGTGATTTGACATATAAATTACAACAAATGAAGATGGAGATGTTCTAATGGATATTCAAACGGTAACGTAATTAATACCCAAATTCAAAATTTCGTTCTGATACATTTTATATCATTTTATAAAATTAGCAGGCACTGTATACAAATTATATTGTTTACTAATTCTAGTGTTATTATTGCGATCAAGCAAGTCTGCGAAAGTCTTGTAAGCTTTTGTGGCAATATCTATGTTGCCGCGGGAATTAATTTATATTACAAAATTATATAAATTAATTTACGCCGTAGCTTAGATATTGCCTTAAAAGCTTTCAAGACCTTTACTGTTTTAGACTTCCTTGCGTATTTATGTCTTGCTTTAATAGAGCTGTAGAATTAGCATATCTTACATTGAATATATTACGAAACAATGATTTAGACATCATAAAGTGATAGAATCCAAAAACATTATTTTCGGAACTTTTGTCTGTTTGCATATTTGTTTATAAGACTGTTTATTTGTTTACGTCCACAATACCTAATGGATTTTTTATGATCTGAGGTAACATATAGGCTTTATATTATTGCAATAGACTCGCCAGAAACGAAGATATGGTAATGTTAAATTTCAATTTGAAAACGCGAGCGTGCAATTACACTTCAATTTTACATTAACTTAATTAAATTTTCCAAAAGGCTGACGTAAAGGAAATCACGGACGTAGCTAATAATAAGTTATTTTAAGTAGATGACGCGGCAGCAAGCCTTCAATTTTTCCTGTCATGGAAAGTGAGCTATGTTTCGAGTTCTCAAACTCGAAAGGAAAACTGTCCTTATAAGACCATCACATGTCTAAACATAAGTCACAGCCGTTTTTCTCAGAAATTGATTGACGTGGAAACTTAAAATTTACTGCAATAATAAAATATATTAACCCGCATATAACTCAATAGCCAAGACTCAAAATAATTTTATGGATATTTCTCATATGAAACGAATTAAGTAAAATATATGAGGAAGAAATATTTGGAATTTAAGTTATCGAGAAAAAAACATTTCACGAAATTCGTGAAAGGAAATTCATTCATTCTACAAAATAATATAGAGCATGGGTTAATTTCTAATTTAAACCTAATTAGTGACTAATTTTATTGCAAAATTTTATCTCCGCATCTTCTTTAGATGGCGCCTCTACCTGAACTATAGGTCAGGTGGACATTAAAATGTGTTTACAAGAGACAACATAATTATTAATTAATTAACGAAAAACATTTCTTAAATAAGTATCATAATAAAATGGCATTGTATAGATATTTGAATGTGGTGAAATATATCATAAACGAGGAAAGTTGATTACCTTTTTCCAATGTACCAGCCAAATAAAGCAGTGTGGGCATTTGGCAATGAAGATCAGCCGCCCAAAGTAAAAATTCACGTTCAGTTCGAAAAATAATGGAAGTCACATTTATTCTAAAAATGAACGTTGTTGCGGATTGTATACTAGAGAAATAGAACGTAATCAAAATTAGCTGATGTACACAATTTAATTTAATTTAATTTAATTAAAAAAAATTTTAAAAAAAATTTAAAAAAAATTACTAAGCATGCTCATAAGCTTATTAAGTACCAAAGAATAATTTAATAAGTGAAAATAAATTTTGTCGGTGAAATTTCCCATCTGAACCGTATAAATGAAAATCAAGCGAGAGAAAGTCAGTAGGAAATATGAAAGGATAATAATCGTGCTAAAATACATACAAGCAACGTTTTTTAGATACTTTTAATTAGGGTGTCCTTGGTCTTGTGCGGATTCCAAATGAGAGCTAACTTATTTCGAACTAATGATTTTCTTCTCACCAAGACTTTGCACTTAGATATTTGTGTTCTCGGTTTAATATGAACTAATATAAAATCTCCTGAATCAGGTTTAAGCTCATAATTGTGTCAAAAAGTTGCTAGGATTCTACCTAAAATTTAGCAGAAAATTGTAGCAATGATGCCAAATCTCAGTTTCGCAAAATTCACTATACATCTACGCCTGTGAAAGTTATGTTTAAAACGACAAAATACGTAAAACATATAAATTACTCACTCTACTAGGCGAACTCGCATTATAGGGGCTCTGTAAATATATAAATATTTAACGATATATAAACATTTAAGGGTACTCAGAGATATATAAATATTTTAGGGTATATGGTATTTATTAAAACTTTTTACAAATATTAATTTTATATTTGACCATGTAAATGTATTGTCCAGTATATCTTTTACAGGCGTAAGTATCATAAATCATAAATTTACAGCAATATTGCCTGAACCATTTTACATAATCTTGTAAAAAAATTATTTTCTTAATTAAAACCGAAAAACAGGCAAAATTTATTCAAATTTACCTTTCCAGTGACCAATTGTTAATTTTTGTATATACATGTATTTAGTAAAGGAAAAAATATATTCATAAATATTCGCTTCATTATCTTTGAGCGGATTATAAATGAATATAGTTTCATTACGCATTGACCTAATAAAGCTTCCATGTTTTTCTATTATCTACCGATTTGTCCAGGCCAGAGTAAAAGAGGTCTCCATTATTTGTGACTTTTTCAATCATGAAGGGATGAAATGTTACCCCAAAAATTTGTTGGGTCAGCGTAATCAAAATTTACCGTGGTTATTAAAATAAATAAATAGTCACAAGAACTGGAAACTAGCGCTGCATAATTTTGAAAAAGAAATATGGACGAGAAAGAACTG
Source organism: Druceiella hillmani (assembly GCA_039881145.1). Taxonomy (NCBI): domain Eukaryota; kingdom Metazoa; phylum Arthropoda; class Insecta; order Lepidoptera; family Hepialidae; genus Druceiella; species Druceiella hillmani. The sequence goes on from JAYKKI010000101.1 coordinate 591,130, forward strand.
GGTATTGGAAATTAATTGTAAGAAGATACAGTTTTCCGATAAAATTGCATAGCGGGAGAAAATAAAATCGCAAAGGATTATTTTATTAATTATTTTGTTTGATTTTATTAGTGAAAAAATGGTAAGGGACATAAAAATATGGTTACTAAAAGTTAATTAATAGTTATCTTGTATAACTGAGTACATATTTTAATATCCTTTTTGGCACTGATATTGAATATATCGAAAAACAGCAAACGAAAAATAAATGTTGCTTCTTATTTTCTTATAGTTTCCAATATCTTCGTCTTCAAAACCTTACGTTCTGTTGGCACCCTTCAATTATTCGCCTAAATTTTTAGCTGTTAACTAAGACTGTTAAGAAAATGCTTTTCCGGCAGGCGCAAGGGTCGAGGGCCAAAGTCAATTTCACTTACGCGATCTCGTATCAGGGTCTCGCGGCTGCGCCATTAATCTAATTGTTTCTACGGCCCTTTTCATTACGGTGCCCGTTTCCGGCCACCATTGACTGAATTGTTTTTGAACCCTCTAGAAAAAGAGAGGGGTCATTTACATTTGTTTTAAAAATTATTTGTATTTGCAGATATTTCACATTATACGTAGTCACAAGTAGTTCAGGGTTAAAGATGGTATTAGATAATTAAGACTTAAATTATACAACTACACACTTTTCATGAGTAAAAATGTTATTGCTCAATTACTTTATGGGTTATCTTTTGTAAAAATCGATGAAATAAAAATAAAGAAAAATAAAAAAAAAAGCTTTAATTGAACCTCAAATAGTGTTTCAATTAAATTCGAGTTCATTCCAACTCAATCGTCAAAATAGAATAAACTATTAAGTTCAACAGATATGGTAGAGAATATTGAATACAAGTGGTTATTTTACAAGCGTAATAAATGATTATTCCCACTTTCAATTTCAAACGATACGCTTAACAAATCTCAGATGTCCGACTTCCGACTGTTTGAGTAATGTACGATTGAATTCCAAATCACTTTAGTATCCTTTATTTCTACTTTTATTGTGAAAATGATAATATATTTGTCAATTACTAATAGAAGTTTAGATTTGAAATTGTTAGTAATAAACTATTGATGGATGTAACCGAAATGAACAAATAAGTCGATTTAAATAAGTAATTTAGGAATTAATCGTATCTTCATCAAGAAATGAACAAATGGACCTTAATTTTTTTTTCACTTCATTTATATCAGTTACAGTAATTGAGTTTGTTGTTCAGACTCCATTTTAATACTTATTTGAAAATAGAACCGAAGTTTTTTTTATTCAGTAAATATATTATTTAAAATTTTTCTCGTAATTTTTTGTTAAAATCTCGTGTATCACATTTCTTCGGTTTTGCTTAACTCAGTTTGTATTTGGCCAATTTTTCAGTTTTTTTATGAATTTATTGTCATATTAAGTCTATCATTTCTCAATTGGTATTACAATTGATTAAAAATTTTGCTTGTAGAATCTCTATTTCAATGAAAATTCAGGAAAATTCTATCAGTTTTTAACCGAGCACTTAGTTTTAGTAACGGTCTGTTGTATTATGTCAACAGGAGTTTAAAGGAAAGCTTACACACAGACATGTAAATGAGATAATAGGGTTACATAAGTAGGCTTATTAATAAATTAATACAGTTTCCAGGGACCCTAAGGATGAGGCTACAGGGTTAAGAATATGAACTAGAAGGGAGCGGCACCGTCGATAATACGATTGGATCACGCAGCGCCCTACGGGGCGTTCGTTTTTTATGATTAAATGTGAAATGCGCCGTTTCCACCGCCCCGTGATGGATATCTGTGTTACTGTAATGGTTATTGATAGATCGCGTCCTTTCATTTGTGCTCTCTGTAACGTTAAATGCCGTGTGAATGGAGTTTGTGGACGCCCTCGTATGATTGATGCGTTTGACTGGAGGGGGGATCAAGGGGAGAAGGAGGATATTTTAAAACAGGGTTTCAGACGTTTCTTTGATATATTTCTTTTTCTTATTTGTTATTCGCTTATTGCGTAGTAGATATTCTCTTAATTATTTCGATGTAAGGTGATGCTTTTTATACAAATAGTTTTGGGTATTATACACCTATACACAGCAGTACATTGCCAAAAAAATAAATATGTTAATCTTAGTCTTCATATCATCTTGCAGCAAAATAAGGGCTGAATATTTAATTGTTTGCAAAATTTGAGTGACACTCGCTATTTACAAATTTGTTTGCTGGCGATTTTCATTTCAAAGAAAATGACGTAGCACTAAGCTTCAAGAGGTCTATACTTATTACCTACCCCTCCCCCCAATCCCCAGCCACAAACCTGCACTTTCTGCAGGTTTGTGGCCGAGGATTGGAGGGAGGGTATGTCGTCCCTCACAGGCAAATAACACGTGGAGTGCAGGTTTCTGCGCCTGCACTCCGCGTGATATTTGTCGTTAACCACGACTGACTTAGTGTATTTTTATTTATTTGTGATAATTAAAGGTACGTTTGGGTATAAACTAAACGAAATTAAACCAATTTTGTAATTATTTTATTAATACTTTTTGATTAACTTATTTTTTCATGACATTTTCCCAAAATCTGCTATCCAGAAACTTTTTATTACATCCCGGCCCAGAATATATAATTTGTTTGTTCGTACCAGTGTTGCTGAAACTCTTTCTGATTTTAAGGATTCTAAAATTGAGCTATCATGAAATAATTTTGGAAATATAATTACTTAAAAATAGACGATAGAGAGAGAAAATAACTCCAAGTTATTAAAAGGAGATAGTGTGATTGATAAAAAATCACTTTTACATATACTTTTTTACATATACTATAGAAAATATTCTCAAAAAGCTGACAGTATGCTAGTGAATGGGAAAGAGATATGTTACTACTCCATCCCTCCCGTTAAATTTAGACATTAATATTTCGTTTATATTTTTATCAATTTTAATTTTTTTCATTAATTGTTATGATGTTTTACTAAAACAGCAAATTTAGGAGTAATCAAATAGCCTATTGGTTGCCCACGAATTGATTCGACACCCAAAACGTCTTTGTAAAGGCAGCTTGTATAAATAAAACCTGTCAAGTCCGAATGGGAATTGCACTATGAGGGTTCCGTACACATTTAAATACTTGGAAATATTTAAGCTTATGTACCCTTAATGTTAAATATAGTGATTTATATATCTTTCATAGGCTTTAAAACATGGTGCATATTTAAACAAATTTAAGATCTAGGATAATCATCATAATTTTCTATAACTTTTCATAGGTTTTTAAAACCGTATTCTTTCATAACTTTAGGTCCAGAGAACATACTTATTTTTATATTTATCAGTATATCTCTGAATCAAAATTATTACACGGGCTGTTTTTTCAACCAAAAATATTAAAACAGAATATGAGTGTGGTCTTTCCTTCTTCAAAAATAGTAGGAAATTAGCCTCAGTCAAATTCACAAACAAGAATCGAAGGTTATCTGACCGTCATGTCTCAATTAAGACATTTAACGTATGGAATGACAAAAGCGAATTTAAAAGATCCTCTATAATGCAATTTGATTCCGAAGTTCCGCAAAGAAATAAGCTTAGAACATTGATGTAGTCAAATATCGCCTTCGAACCATAGGTCCTCCTTTACAGGCAAACATCAACCTAAACCTCATGTAGCTATATACAAATAAAAGAATATGCATCGCTTATCAAAGAAGCTGAGCTGAAAAACTCAACTCCAGACCTGGTGATTACCTACACAGATGGATCATCCGACTCTGACCTTCATAGAATAGGAACTAGTATCATCTGTGAATGCAAAATCGCCTACAGCTTCGCATGCGAACTAGTTGCAATAAAAGGAGCTCTAGATATTTTCCATACTACAGCAGCTCAATATCATAGCGACTTTGTTATATTCTTCGACTCAAGATCTGCACCACAGGAAATCCAGAAAGGCACCTCAACTTACACATGACATTATTACACTTATGAAGAAAATAATTGCCACTGGAAAAAACTTGTACACTACAGTGCAGTCAGCAACGAACAAGCAGATAACTTCTCTAAAGAAACCCGCAGTCAGCCTAAAATATCTAAATTCTTAACACGCACAGATGCTGATGCAGTTACCAGCCGTAGACTTACTCATCCACAAACCACGAAACACACTATTCCAGAGCCTGACTTCAATAGAACCATCTCCACAGTAATCACCAGACTTGGAACAAAATATCTCAAGGGAATGACAATATCCGCCGACGGGTAGCGTTTCTACAATAACTGCCCTCTGTATCCGGACATCCAACTCTCTCCCAATCACATTTTCAATTGTTCTGCAATACTGGCCAAACTCTTTACCATTGCTCCGGATCCCCCTGGCCATCTTCTGTACTCTCCACTAGCGGAGATATAGCCAAGGCTGTACTAAATATTTTTGATCCCATCTGACTTTCCTTGTGCACTATATGGACACGACACCAAACAACCAACCAAGTATATCTCATAAGGCTGAAAAGTACAAAAAAAATTTTTGAAACCCTTTTTATTAATCCTGACAAACAATATCACAAACTACATATGAAATTTAAAGAAAAAAAATTATTTCGTATCATTAGTTGTCAATTGACTATAAGTGATATAATTGCAGACTTTGGTGAATACTCCTAGGTGTTTTTAAATAGCGTTGTTTCATGCAAGACATTATACATAATTTACGTCATCTCTAATAGCTACAATATTATATCAAAAACCTTTTTAAAAGTCGCGTCACGTGCTAACAACATTATGGTGATAAAATTCTAATCCGGGACTTTGTAGCAAAACTTTCTAGTTGCGTAAAAGGTTTTCTTGATTCAACCGAAAATAAATATCATAATGTAAGGACTTACTAAAATGAGATTTTTCCACAAAAATGTATTTGGGATCTAACCACATTGATGTTAAGGCCAGACTATTTTGTGAACATTTCAATGAGTTTTAAAACTTCAATAAACCCACGGTAGTCATTTAAGCAAATGGTACTGTTATTTTCATAATTGGCATTTATTTTTAGACCGACTTTCTCGATAATGCCAATATTTGTGCTTCGGCATGATTTCTACAGAAAAATCCTGAATTTTTTGGTTTTTGTCTAGGTGCAAATTAATTAGGATGGAATGCTAAAAATATATCACCAGTGCTCCGTACCATAACTGAATGTGAGAGAACTTGCCACATAGGGGCAAAGACCATTGGTATAATTAAAGTTATCCAACTCTTCCATGATGACGTTTTCATCAATGCAACTAGATGATACTTTTTCGACTAACCAATTGAACACTAGGAATATACAGACCGTGTGCGTATATCAATTTTACAAAACAGATTTTTCTCGTATAAATTTAGCCACCCCTTTTACCCGCTTAGGAGTTGAATCTCGAAGAATGCTTAATACTTGTTTCATTATTTGTGTTGAAAAGCATTATTACCAATTTTTAAGTAGAAATTGCCATAACAATTATTTTTCTTATACAAATATAGCCACTAGTTTCCACCCCTTAGGGGCTGAATATCAAAAAGCGCTAAATACTTTTTATATTATTTGTTTTGAAAAGCATTAATACAAATTTTTAAGTAAAATTTACCACAAATTTTTTTTCCCCTACGAATATAGCCACCCTTTTTCACCCCCTTAGACGCTGTATCTCAGAAAATCCTGAAACATGGGTAACATTATTTTTGTTAAAGAGTATGAAGACCCAGTTTTAAGTAAAAATTACCATAAAAATATATTTTCCCATACAAACTTAGTCACACCTTTTCACCCCCTTAGGAGATGAATTTCGAAAAGTCCCTTCTTAAACGATGCCTCCATTACAAAATCAACACTTTCTCCAAATTTTAAATTTTTATCATAAGATATTAATTAGAAATTCACCTTTATTGAACTTCCTTTTACTAGAACCCGGTATTCATTGTCGTTAGGGTGTAATTTTTATTTCCAATTCATTTTAAATGATAAAGTTTTTTCTCTAATTTCAAACATTAATCTTTATTCCAAATGAGATATTAAACAATAAATTTATGGCCATAATTTGCTGAAATAGTGATAATTTATGCACTTTGTTTTGATACATAGCTATTTAAGTCAGTCAGCTCCGTATTCTTGTTGAAAAATTATAAATATACGATATTTATTCTGAACGGGATATTAAATAATAAATTTATGGCCATAATTTGCTGAACTGAACACTTTGTTTAGGTATATAGCTATTTATGTCGGTCAGCTCCGTATTCTTATTGAATAACGATAAATATACCATATATACGAAAAATGAAATTAATATGGAAAATTACGATGTATAATTCTCCATCCCCGCTTTTATCATGTTACATTTGTCACTAATGATCGTGACGCTCGTTCTACCGATTCTTATTTTGCCGTATGTTGGAAAATGTCATGTCGAAATTGTGTCAAATTGTGCAGCATAATAAAACTGTTTAATTATTTTCAATATTTATGGAACTTACTAACGGCGTTATTTAAATTTTTCGAAATATTTTTTTATCAATCATTGTCGTTCAGACTTTAACACCGAACTTCTTACATCGCCAATTAAAGTCAGCCCCAACCCTTTTACTCCAATTATACGAACACCACTTAAAGAAAGTAATCACACGGAAAGATAATAGCAGTTTATTAAATACCAATATCTTTACTCGTCAAATACTTTGGAAATTCATTCTCGGGTCGTGGATAGCTTAATTAAAATTGGCGAAAAACGTATAGACAGAAGAGGGCCTAGCGCAGTGCCGATGGAAACTAAAGAATGAGAAATTTCTTTAAGTATTTAATTATAAATTTGTCGACTGAATGCGAAAACTTGCTAAGTACAAGCGATATAATCCTCGGAGCTTCGCTTTGAAGTTGTTCCGAAGTTTAATTTTAACTTATTTTTCAATCAGTGTACGCATTTTCAGTAAGATCAAAATCAGTTTTAATATAAATAATTAAATTTTGTAAAACTGTAGTTTACGACATCTTTAATCTTAAAAGATTTATGCCTTGGAGCGTGTTGTTGTTTATTGGTTTTCTAATTTTAAAATGATTTCAACAACTTTGATTTAATTTTCCGTAAAAGTCAAATAATGTTTAAGTGTATTTATTTTTAATTACTAATAACTAATATAAGATACGGTGATCACGACACACTATAATATTAGTTTACAAAGGACGTATTGGTCGCATGTTGCTTTATTATAGATTAAGGTTTTTGTAAATTTTCATGATAAAATTTAGTTTATCTTTGATTATTTAGTTTATCTATTATGTATTTTAAACGTTCTCTTAGAATGAGCTGAACATATTAATAAATATTTGCTAATGGAATCGTAGATTAATTATTCTTCTAATACTTTGTAACATTTAATCTTTGGTTTGGCTTTGAATTTAAAATTTGAGTATAGATTGTTTTAAATCAGTCACTTTTTAAACTTAGCAATTCATTTATCTTTTTGTCTTTACTGATATGAATGATATGAACATGAAATCTATCGCGGAGATAACTTACAGCGGATGCCATGCAATGTTTATTATGTATGGCAGCAGAATGCTGTGAAGGATTTTTTTTACTCCATTTGCTTCCATATCTCAGCAAAAGTTCCCGCTGAAAGACTAATTTGGTAACAAGTAGCTATCTCTTTCAAACTATGAATATATTACATTCATTTATCAAATCAAATATTAAATCAAAATCGCCCAATCTAGTTTATTCAGAAAGTGTTCAAAACAATGGCCTAATTGACTTTTTTCGATGTTATCCAACACAGTTTTATAGGAACTGGCATAAAATTATGTACACAATACACCAAAAAATACCTTACAAGTTTTTAATTATGTACACATTAATAATAATTATGTCAATTATGTACACAATACACCAAAAAATACCTTATAAGTTTTTAATTATGTACACATTAATAATAATTATGTAAATTATGTACACAATACGCCAAAAAATACCTCACAAGCTTTACAGTTATATGTTTAAACCTCTCGTTATACATTATATTTTCGGGATTTCACATCGATTGATTTCAATTTCAACCATAACAATTTGTATTGAAATTTAGTTGGTAGACTGTAAAAGAATTTACAATGAAAATTCTTCACAGCACATTAAACAAAAAAAATACAAAAGTAAATTAAAAAAGAAAACAAAATATTGACATGATTTGGAATAAGAAAGACAGGAAAGGGCAAGGACACAAAGGAGAAGGTTTCAGATTTAATTAATAAATTATTAACGTTGTGTTTAGTCATAAGATGCTGATGCTATCTTTATACTAAGCTTCTCGATTAACAGTCAATTTTGCATAAATATGCGCTAAAATTTGCAAAAATTTGCGCTGTGATAAAAATTACAAGTAACAATAGGATACATGAATGGAAAGATTTTGTTACAATAATATGATATTACTGTGTGAAGGATACTCTAGAGTACACAAGAATAAATAGCAGCAATTGCACTTAAGTTTCTCACGTTGCATAGAAGTTACTAAAGTAGGGTTAATAAAGTAGACGTAACTCTCTACTTTATTACGAGTAAATTAATAAATTATTAATGTTGTATTGGTTATAAGATACTGATGCTATCTTTGTACTAAGCTTCTCAATTAACGGTCAATTTTGAGTAAATAAATAAGCACTGTGATAAAAAGTTGAAAATAGCAGAAATGAATGGAAAGGTTTTGTTACAATAATATGATATTACTGTGTGAAGGATACTCTAGGGTTTACAATAATAAATAGCAGCAACTGCACTTAAGTTTCTCACATTGCATAGAAGTTACTAAAGTAGGGTTAATAAAGTAGACGTAATTCCCTACTTTATAACGATTAAATTCATCTTGTGGGACTATCTTTTAGGAGTTCATCTTGAAAGACTATCTTTGAGGAGTTCATTTTGAAGAACTGCGATTATTATTCAGGCCCAAATTTTAATTGGTTAACTTAAAATCCTTCTTAGATAATTTTTGTTTTGAATTCTTACTTATAAAAATACTAATTTATAGGTAAAGTTTTAATTGTGTACACGTCCGCCCGTGCATAGGTATGTAATGTAAGTACGAGTAGTCTGTTATGGTAATTGGTACTTGTGGACATTTTCTTTCCTACCATTTTGGCGAGAAGATAAGAGTTCTATCAAAAAGAATTTATGTTGTATAACAATTTACAATTATAGCGGGCATATTCCAAGCTTCATCTGTTACATTTTACCCGATTGTTTTTTATTAATTCTTGATTAGTAAAAAGTTACACAATTCCAAATTAGCAGAAATATTTAATACTTATTACCAAAATATAATAGAAGTAATTACTATTCAATGAAGTTCCAAGATTGCTCACTTTATCCCAAAAAAGTTGTCATTAAGTGTGGATTTGTCTGGTTGAATCATGGTTATTATTTTATACAATACGAAGTGGTTATTATTACGGAATGGCATTGGTTATTACGACATGGTTATTATTTTATACAATACGAATACGAATTGACAAGCCATGACTCTCAGTGGCCAAATGTACTAGGTTTTAAATACTGATTATTTTTAGTACCATTTGGAAAGTACAACCCTCAGAACCACAAGGTTTTAATGAGACGCTACAAAAATATCAACCGGTTAAAAAAATTTTATCATCTTATGTGGCGGTGATGTAAACTGGAAAGTTCATGTGATTTAATGAGCTTCGACTATTTTCTTAAAACTAGGATGAAACATGTTATAAAAATTCGTAACTATAGTTTATGTTAATGCAATTAATAACTTAAAGAATAAAATCACAGGCGTTCTTTCTGACTTTCTATCCTCATTATGTAAGACCATTATTGACAATTGAACATTGCGAGCACACGTCACCAAGCTAAGATGCGGCGATCACTTGCAAGAAATTATTTTTCAGCATAATGTTATCGAATGTGAAATCAAACTAAAAATAAAATTAAAACATTATCACTGACACGATTTTTTGACGGAAATTTTAAACATAAAATCACATTGAAAGATTTTGACAATTAACTTCGCTTTCAACGTATTAAATTCAGATAATTTTATCACATCTAACCCTATCGAAAATGCTTTCTTAGCCTTAGTAAGCAATATTATAAGAAATAGAATTACAATTAAATGAAACTACGTGATGTAATATTATTTCTACTTTCTTTAAGTTCTTTGCCACGACCTAGGTTTCGTTGTATTACACCTTCAGGTGGGCTATTAGCAAAGATATACCAATCTTTGCCAATAGCCCACCTGAAGATGTTGTAATACAACGAAACCTAGGTCATGTTAAAAAACTTAAAGAAAGTAAAAATAATACTACATCACATAGTTTCATTTCATTGTGAATAATGAATTTCTTCAAAATTAATGCCAAATATATTCAAACAGAATTACGCTATCTTATTATCTGAAACTATTCGTAATTCTGTCATTAGTCAAAATTGCGAATAGTTTCAGTTAATAATTAATTAATAATTTCAGATTCAAGTCTTTTTATTCTGACAATTTTGAATAATAAATAAATTTAGCACATAAAACACTCAATATATATATATATATATATATATATATATATATATAAATTACGTTAAAAGGGCCTAAAATAGATACCATTCCTTAATTAATACGTTAAGCGTCATGAGAGGGAGGAAATAAACGTGAGCAAATACATATCAGATTCGTTCACAAAAGGCTCGTTCAATATTTACATTTAAATAATTAAACATTACAGAGCACACAACAGTACGTCTTATAATTTATTGACATAAAATTGCTGATATATATTTTTTATGAGTTTGTGATGTAATGATCGCCAAATATCTGTAATGTGGCAAATTAAAGTCATTGTAAGTCACTTGTAATATTATATCTTTTGTTGCAATAGTACTTAATATAATAAGTACTTAATATAATTATCACAAGCGTAAAGAAAATATCTCCATAGCATCTTTGTTTTATTGTTAATTTTTGCCTTAATTATGCCTTTATACAACCCCCTTTATTTTATGACGCTTTAAAATAATATCTTTTACGCTTTGTCCAATTTTATCCGTTTGTGTCTTCTAGGTTTTTCACAGTTTTCTAAATGTTTCCTCCATATGTATATTTTTGTTAATTTTCTCATGTGTATATATATATATATATACATATATATATATATATATATATATATATATATTTATATATATATATATATATACACATTCAAAATGACTAACGTATATAACAATGTCAGTCACATTTTCATTTACTCGCGAAATTTATTATATTACGTAAATTTTTCCACATGCATTTCATCATTGATCTTATTTCAATCATCTACAATTTGTTATTATATTTATCATTTAAGATTTATTTACTAAACGTACAACATATTCCATTAGTCATATGTAATACTCGTTTAATATAATCTGTACATGCATAACATGTATAGAATACCGTTGACGGTAATGATATCGTAATTGGTTTTTTGTATAACATTTGTCTGATTTTTCTTCATATTCGCCATCTACGATTACACGGAGTTAGATTCTTTGATCTGGACATACTACTTTGTCCATTCTCCTGAGAAAGGTCTAGCTTCCTTATGTCCATTCGTCGACCAGGTTATTGAGGGTCGTCCTCTTCTTTTTCTCGTCTCTTTTTTCGAAACCTCCGAAATAATTGGCATTTTCTTACGATATGATATTCAGGTCGTCGCATCACACGATCGAATCATCGTGATTTGGACTGAAGATAAGAATATAAGATAGCAATCTTATATCGGTGTTAGTTTCAAATCCCCCCTTACATCCCCCCTCTTCCTTTGAGTGTGACTCCACTCAGTCACCATAGCATCCGTATTTCTATGGTGTGTACTTTTTGTTTGTGGATCTTATTGATCGTACTGATTTTGCCGTTATGGAGGCTCACTGGACGGATTATAATTTAATTGAATTTTTTTTCCATTGGCATTTTCACGTTACACACGTAACATTCCTGTTACCACACGTCACTAGTTTCACGCTTTGTGGATTACGTCCGCATCAATTGCACTGTCGTTCTAGATCATAAAACTTGTATCTGTTGTAACAAATATAATTAAATATTTCTATGCGCTTGTGTTTCCTCTTCTTTTTGTCAGTCTTGGTGATGTTTTTTTTTGCACCTTTCCTCCAGACTTTTTATTTAAGACTTTTTATATGTGTATATATATATATATATATATATATATATATATATATATATATACATATACATATACACGTGTCCGAAAATAAATGTCAGACAAAGAAAGACGGTATTCGTTGGCTATGAAGGAATAAATTGTCGTTGAAATAAAACGTAAAATACGTCCTTTTTCTAATTAAGTGCAAAAAAAATATTGCACATAACTCTATTTAACACACCTAATACCGCTAACGCATGTACACAAGCTTACGCTAGCCGTACGCAACCACTACATTAACCCGAGCGGTGCTGATTCACGTGCGCAAGTACCGTGTATATGAAAAAATGACAAATTATTATGAATATTATTTTGAATTTTCTGAAAAAAAGTCATTTTTTAAATTTTATTTTGACGAAAATCAATTATTTTTCAATCAACGAATAACATCTTCCTTTGTCCGACATTTATTTTCCTCACACCTTGTATATGTATACACACACACACACACACACACACACACATATATATATATATATATATACACATATCTATATATATATATATATATATATATATATATATATATATACATGGTAGATGGTAGAAACATGAAAGAATTGTTTTTTTATGTATTTTCAGCATTTATAAGCACTGTAATTCTGAATAATTTCGTCAATTAACACTATGTTGTGTTAATTTTTAAGTAATTCTTGCTTCTTGAAATTGATTTTTTGTTAGTCAACATTTTTCCAAAAGCAAAAAACACTTTGAAACAGCAAACAATTAGTTCTAAAACGATGCAAATAAGTTTACTAATATGGTAATAAAAAAAAAACAAAAAATCTATCTACAGACTGAAAAAAGTTCATAAGGAACGATCTTGTTGCAATCGAATTAGAAAAACGAAATATCGAAAAAACCGAAATAAATTACATTGGAAGCCAATATAATATTTGGATGCCATATTATCATATTGGTCAATCTTGACAAGGACAGGCAGTCGGAGAAGGATATTAAAAAATAAAATATATGCTTTCAATAGTAAACTTAAGACATTACTTCGTGTCGAAGAAAAAAATTGTAAACCATTGTTAATATTCAAAAAGGTTTATCGCATTTTGCGAACGAACCCGAGATTCGGCGTACAAATACGGGTGAGTACAAACGAATTTTAACGTCCTATAACATCAAGTTTCGGGGAGAAAATGAAACAAATTAATTCATCCGAGATAAAGTACAAGGACCGGAGATGCAGAGTAGAGCAGCAAAGAGGGAGATGGTGGCTCAAATTGGCTTAATTAAAATTCAAAGTTAATATTCATCCCCCGCCCCGCTCCGCTCGTATCCTTCGTCCTTCCTAAAGATAAGCACTAAATAACATTATTTCGCGTTCAATAGGCCATTCGCTCTGCTTCTTGTCAGCTTGGGATTTAGCAGTAGTTTTCTCCATTTTAATAATGTCTCAATTGTTAATTTTTTTAAAGAAAAACCAAGAAAAAAATCGTGCCCTCAAAGGACGCCTGGCAGATGTAAAAGTTCTATTTTTTTAAATGCTTTTAACGTTTAAGACAGTTTAATGTAATATACCGGTATAAACGAATAAAGTTGTAAACAATATTAAATAAGGAACAATCTGATACACTAAAAAACACGAAAAGTAGCGTTTGTGTAATATAATAGAAAGAGCATGTAGTGTAGTAGAATGTGTTAAGCCGTAAAGAGTCAAGACACGAAGTTGACCGAATGGCAGAGAAGACGCGAAGCGGGCTGAATTAAGCCGAAAAGAGCCGATAAGGCACGAAGCTGATCGAATGGCAAGATGCGACCTGCCATCGGAAAATTTTAACTTCTTTTGATGTTTCACATCAAAACGAAATACATATTTCTGAAGATCACAACTTAGAATTGTAATTTTAATGGAATATTATTATTTTTACGGTTTCGCACTGCAAAAGAAAAACGGAATTCCTAAAACACTCATGTGTCCGTCTATTCGTTTGTGACAGCCGTTGTCAAAGAATATTATATAAACAATAAAAAAAAAAATTAAATGTCATACCTAGTGTGAGATATCGCTTGAAAAGAGTTAGTTGTAAAGATCTCAAAAATATTTCTTTCATAATTTTATGTCTTGAGAGATAAAGTTAAAAATATTCCAAAACATGTGTCCCATATTTCCGAAAATTTACCAGAGAAAAGAACCGAAATTAAGGAATCAAAACTGATAAAAAACAAATATTGATCTAGATGACTTAGTTTTACATATATATATATATATATATATATATATATATATATATATATATGTGTGTGTGTGTATATGTGTGTGTGTGTGTGTGTATGTATGTTTGTATAAATGCCACTAATTACAAGAATGTAACGATTTTATTCAGCCATCGCTTACCTGTGAATGCAATTCGTCATGTCATGACATATTTTCTATTTAAAATTTAATGGTTTACCTGTCACAATTCGTGCTTTGCTAATATTTAATGTTTTTATTTATTGCTTTTGTGCTGAATTAATTAAATTTTGTTGTTTGAGCAATTGGACTCGAGTTATAAAAAAAAGTATTGAACTTTAATATCTGTCTCCAAAATAATTAGCAATCGACCTAAACCAAACTGTTTTCCTTACGATTTTCTTTCAACATTTTCCTTATTGAGCAATAATTGCTACGAAAATTCATCCAAGTCAATAACCACTTTCCAATTAGGAAATGAATGATGAAAACCTTTATTTCTTCATTTGATTTATGCTTTTTGAAACACGAATGTGGAATGATTAAGGGACTATCCATTAGTTGCTGTTTTTCTCTTTTTTTATTACAATTTATTGAATCGAACTCAAGAAACAGGGATCCCCTTTTAAATACAGGCAAATCGCAATTTAAATTGTTGGGGACATGTACTCGTTGCATTTATTGTCTTGTTTTCCTCTTTAACCCATCTTGTATCAAATTTAATTTGTCTTTTTTTTATTTTAGCCATGCTTTACTAACTATTACAAATTCATGTCAGAGTTTACCTAATCTGTATACGCATAACATCTAATTGGGTTAATTTATACAATCAACATTGCCAATAGATTCAAACACCTGTTTTCTTTGTCAGTTTTCCTATTGTATTTGATCACTGCTCTCTGTTTTTTGTATTTATAAAATTAATAAACCTTTCCAGTGTCTATATCCCTTTAATTCAGTTTTTACACGACTTTCATGTATAATAAATTACAAGCAGCAAAACCATAATTTATTTGGAAAGAAATTTGCATTGTGAATATTTTTTTTAAATCAACTATGTAAAAAGAACTTTTGTAACTTATCCAAATAATTTGTATTAGAAGTTTTCTTTGAAATCAATTAGAAAAAAAACCTGTGAGAAATTCATATTTGCCAGAGTATACGGTTAACCTTCGTTGTTTGATTTTGGCACTTCAACTGTTAAGGATACACACGTTTCATATAGTTATAATACGTTAGATACCAAAATTATATAACCAGATGTCGGAATTAACCATCATGAAATAAATTTTAAAAGTGAAAAACATTTGATTATATTTGCCTTCAAGAGCAAGATAATGAGAATGTGTAAGGCCCCGATCCCCTACAAGGCAACTAGTCACAATTAACTGAAACTACGTGATGTAGAATTATTTCTACTTTCTTTAAGTTCTTTACCACAACCTAGGTTTCGTTGTATTAGACCATCTTCCGGTGGGCTATTAGCAAAGAAATTCTTTTTTTGTGAATAATGAATTTCTACAAAATTAACGCCAAATATATTCAACATCAAGGCAACTACTATTTTGTTTAATTAATTACGCGTACTTATAACCTGTACAAGTACCCACTAAGTTTTCATGATCGGCTAATCAGTTAATTCGACACAAAGAGACCGAAGTTAAAAGTTCTTTTCTCTCATTACTCGATCCAGATGGAAAGTGTAATTTCGAACACCTACGTCTTACTGATTAGGGATATTTATGAAATTTTGGAATGTATAAAGCAATATGCAATGTTCGCCATTAATAGCTTATATTAAAATGATAATATGCATTTTTTCATGTTTAAACAAAATGGACATACCTCGTTCTAAGTCACAGTTCCAAAATCTAATTCAATAGCATCCACTACATATTTACCAAATTTTCCCGTGAACCGATTTTCAAAGTAAATTTTCTTCTATTCCTTTGATCTACAGCAAGAGAATTATAATTCTGCGATTTATAACTAAGTATGGAGTATAATTGTGAACTGCGCACTGCCTTGACGAGCAACTGGGCGGGCGGCGTAGCTATGGCGATCGAGGGATTTATAGAACAAAAGGATCAAAATCATTTTCTCAAAACGGGCCACTATCTTGTTTATGTTGTATTGAGAAGTTTAACGATAAAGGGACGTTTTGAAATATATTGAATAAAAAAAGGTTGGACGTTTGATGTATATTTCATGAAGTTAGGAATATTTTGAATTGATACGACTGAACGAATATTCCATTCGAGATCTCAGTTGTCTAGCTTTTTTGGCATTCAATGTGTGTCACTTTAAATTGAAATTTCTAAAATGGTAGGTGAGTATTGAGCTACAAATAATTTTTTTTTTATACAAACTCAATTCTTGTTATATATATTTGATACTTACAACGAGAAATATAACCTAATATATGGAGTTTCCTTGAATCTATAACACGCTCGAAGCTATTGTAGTAAAAAAATATATGACAGTAAGATCTGAAACTCTTATTATCTTCTGTAAGTCACTATGTCCTGAATTGAAGTTAGACAAGGAAAAAGCCGTTCATAATTTTCAGACGATAAAAGTGAGCGTGTTTAATTTATAAAGTATTAACAATCCAGTAAATTTGAAGAAAACCGTGGGATTTTTGGGAATCCTTATATAAAAAAACAAACCCTTATAAAAACACTCACTTGTCCGTTTTTCCGTTTGTTAGAGTTGTTATTTCTCAGAAACCGTTTGACGCATAAATTTAAAACTTGGCGTAGTAATAAAGCATATTGTAAAAAAACACTAGTTGCAAGGAACTCAAATAATTTCTTATGACTTGAGATAGTATATACATATATATATATATATATATATATATATATATATATATATATATATATATATATATATTTATATACATATATATGGGGTGTGCGGGAATGAGTATTGGACAAAGAAAGACGCTATTTGTTGGCTATAAAAGAATAAATTTTCGTTGAATATGCCCTTTTTCTAATTGAGAAAAAGGGCCTGTTTAACGAAAAAAAATATTACACATAACTCTCTTTAACACACGCAATACTTGCCTGGAGCGCGGTGCTTCCCGTGCAGCCAGATGTCTTCGCAGCTATCCGCGGGTTATTCCCCTGAGCGGCGCTGAATGATGTGTGCAACTATCATGTGTACGAAAAAGATGACAAATAATTATGAATATTAGTTTCTATTTTCTGAAAAAAAAGTCATAATTTAAATTTTCTTTTAACGACAATCGACAATTTTTTTAGTCGGCTAATAACGTCTTTCTTTGCCCGTCACTTATTCCCGGACACCGTATATATTCAAATATTTACTGGAAAATACACAAACAAATAATTATTTACGAAGTTACTAAACCTAAATTTAATAAAAACCGGAGTTTTAAGAAGTATAAGCAAAGGTTGTAGAAAAACTATAAATTAAAACGATGATTCATGACATCAAAGTTATTGGGATAAGCATAACAAAATATGTAAACCTCTTACTTAATTATATTGTGTATTTGAAAATATGTCTTGTACTAAGAAGTCCGTGTTAGTGACGCTATAAAGAACATTGTTTCAGGTGCCTACAGCGGTAAACGGTACAAAGATATTTATACATATATATATATATATATATATATATATATATATATATATATATATATATATTTATATATATATATATAAAGAGAGAAAGATAAGGGAGGCGAATATAGTAAATCCTTTATGTTAATTTTAAATGTTTAAAAAAAATTTAGGTTTTCGTACTTTTAACTGTTAAAGATTTTAAACAGTAAACCAGTAAAAAGTAAACCTATTAAATATTGTTAATGAATACGGTTCCAAATGTGAATCGGTGTTAAAAATAACGTCCGCCTCTTCATGATATTTTAAAAGGTTCAAATGTACATGGTCACCTACGAAGTTTGAATTTTCGAGTGGAGTGAAAATGAATGAAATTTATATTTTGCTTGTTTTTTTTTCCAATTTGTCTTGAATATGGAAGATATTGATATGTAGAAAACAAAAATGGCATTATTTGTTGACAAAATAAAGACTTCTCTGCAATGCAGTACGTGATTAAAAGAAATAAGAAAATTATTTTAAAATATAGATTAAGCGTTTGAAGTAATATAATCAAACAGATTCGTAGGGCCCCATCTTAAGTTTTGATGTTCAAAGTTGTTTTGAAAAATTTCCCACTTACATAATCCCTAAACATGGTAATCTCTTCTATCGTAAACATATCTTTACTGCGTTTACTACTATGTTATGAAATCAATTTAAATCTGACTTTTACGACGTATCGTTAATATCTATATACATATGAAGGTTTTTATGGTTTCTTTTGGTTGGTAATATTTTTTCAGTTTTAATTCCTTTAGAGCAAGTATTCAAATTTGTTTTTTTTTTGTTTAAAAAAGCTCTTCTCATTTTTTCAGTGGTTTAATTTTTAGACTTCCGTATATCATATGCCTCAAGTGTCTGTTTATACGTATATCATAGTCGTTTCAAACTTCGAGTTTCTACGGAAAGTGGTTTCTAAGTAAAACTTTGTGAGGAACAAACAGGTTTCCTGTTTTTTGGATGGACGTTCATCCTTTAAGAACGAATCCCCAAAAAACCTCCGTATTGGACTGAATTTAATTTTTCTAATTATCTACTTTTAACTATTTTTTTAAATATAAATAATAATTTTCTGAATGAACTGGCATTAAGCTCCTTATGTCAATAACGTGTCGACACCTGCACTGAACGTGTTAATACGACATCGCAGCAAAATATAATATTTTCCAGAAATCTAATAGAAAGAGAACATTATTAAGTTTAATTTTAATTTATCCTCATTTAAACGTGTAAATTCAGTGTTTAGACATGTATGCGCGATACGCCTACATTACGCGTTATAGGCAAAATTAATACCTTTTGTATAAAAGTATTGCCTTATCTATTGTAAATTTACAGTTTTTAAGTAATATTTTTTCGTTAAATAAGAAGCAAATTTAGTAAATTTTCTTTATTATTCGATGTATGGAAAGCTATATTATTCACAATTTTATTATTATTCGCAATTACACCTAACCATGCAAGTTTTATACCAGTTTCCATCCTACTACTTAGAATCTAAATAAAGCAATGAGTTTTAAGTAATAAATAAAATTATGAATCATAATTACGCTAATACTACTTGTCTAATAACGAGGACATTATTCTACTTTAAATACTAAAGTTTAGAGATGAACAGCATATATTTCAAACGGTGTCCAAATCATATATATATATATATATATATATATATATATATATATATATATATATATATATATATGTTTATATATATATATATATATATATCTATTTATATATATATATATATATATATATATATATATATATATATATACTATAAAAGGATTAAGTTTTATGTTTTATTACAGAATACAAGAACGAATTCGGAACTGATTTTTTTCTGTTTAAAAAGTTGTATGTTTTTGGGTAATAGGAATCTTTTTTTATCGGTTCTGTTTCGGCTTTTAATGTTTACTAAACTTGTGTTTACTTAATTGAAGCTCGTGATTAAACAATTGCATAGGTTGGTTAATCAGATAATTTTGACCAATTTTCTTTATCTCGTCGTACGGTTTATCGGGTACCTAGATATTGACTAGTTTTTGTAGTTCATAAGTTATAATTTCAAGGAACAAGTTGACGAGAACCGGAATAAACTCTCAAGTTTTAAAAATCTACCAAGCTAAAAAATGTTAAAATCTTAATGTTTGACAAGGATAAATTGTGACGTTGCTTTCAGTGAAGCTCATTAAATTCTATAAGTGCAAATGGGACGAAGTATCCTTACTACATCTCTTCCATTAAATTTCGAATCTCGTATCTCCCTTATTGTTTAATTAACTTTGTCATTTTTTTCAATACTCTTTTTCAATTAATTATCATATTTTATAAACAAAAGTAAATTTAGGAGTAGCCAAATACTCTATTGTAAAGAAGGATGTGTGTCTAGGTATATATATTTGCGTATCTGTATTTATTCATTTCGTAAACAATTAATTGCAGTTTAGCGCTGTAACATCTTCCTCATTTTGCGAATTTTTAAGGTGACACGATCCTCTTATAATTTTATTTTTTCGAAGTTTGACTTCATTTTTAATCATTTTCGATATATTTTAGATACGGGCAAAATTGAAGTCCGTACTTTTCTAATTACTGACCTTTGAATGATACTTCAGAAGGAAACAAAAATACCAATTTTTTCATTTTTCGCCGTCTTATCGATTTAGGGGAGACTTTTAATGCGCTTCGTAATTATTTTTTACATAAGTGTGTGTTCAATTTTTGAATCAGTGAATCTGTTTTTCCAATAAATCCTTTATAGGTACAGGTAAAGTAAAATATACAAAATGAATAGTTTAGATCTATGGTAAATTATTAGGAAGTATTTTCATCAAATCCATTTGTATTGATATGTATTTTCTATATATCTATTTTATATTAAAACTTTATAAAGAAAGAAAAATTCCATAGACGTTAGAAATTAAAATGTGTTATTTTGCTGAATTAAAATAATATCTTTCTCCTTTATTACTTAAAAAATATTATATTTTTCATTCATTGCAAAGATTATTGAGTAAACAATTGAACTTTTGATTAAATTATTCTATAATTTTATAGTGTTTTACAATATTTTTATTCTAACATAAGTCGTCACCGTGGTGTGTTGGATTGATGACAAGCATATGAACTTTGATGGCGTGACGCACCGCGGTGACTCGGGTTCGATTCCCGGCCGCTCGTCGAAAATAGCTGGACTCGGGTTCTGATTGATTGTAAGAGATTGCTCTTATAACAATAAGCCCGCCATATATGTCAATTGTATACGTTAAAATACATAAATAAATAAATACATATTTTATTAAACCGTTTCATTAGAGTTATAGCTGAATTTACTTCAAAGACAACACAACCTTTGAATTTAATAAATAGAAAAAATTAAGTTAAAATAATTTGACAAAAACATTTATTGGTGGACAATGCTCAATAAGTCCATGCATGCATGTTCTATAAACAGTGATCTCTGCGCATGGTACTTTTTTATTATTTGGAAATCAGGAGAGGCATATATATATATATATATATATATATATATATATATATATATACATATATATATATATATATATATATATATATATATATACATATATATATATATATATATATATATATATATACGTGTATATATTCTATGAAAATTATATTTATGTCAAACTTATTTTCGCACGTGAATAGAAAGACGTGATGAGAATTAGGAAAACTTTGTTGCAAAACAAGTGATAAAAGTGGAGATTACGCTTTACGTTACAGTCAGGGACCTTAATATAGAATACGGTATAGTTTAATTTAAAAAGTCGTATATAATTTAATTATGATTTTATTTTTGATATTCTTGCAGAGAACGTGTCTAATAACTGCTCAAGTAATTTTTTTAGATCATTATTATTTTGCTTCTTCCAATTACATATCGAATTACATGTAAATGGCCTCTATTATACTAGTACGCTATAACAGATATTGTTTTTCTGATATATATATATATATAGTTTAAACGACAGATTGCAGAGGACGTTGTAACTCATAAATTATATATATATATATATATATATATATATATATATATGTATATATATATATATATATATATATATATATATAAATACATATGTATATATATATATATATATATATATATACATATATATATATTTTTTTTATATTAAAAAAATATAATTGAAAATATTTTTTTTAAAACTTAATCGGAACTTATTTAGGCTTCTCCGAAACCAAATTGCATTTTTTAGAATTCGTGCTGTCTGTTTTTTTCGAATATTATGCAAAAAGTACTGGAAAAATTTTAAAATTTCGGCCCCAAAAAATAATTTAGTCTAACTTTTGAATCATTTATGTATTAGTAACGGTTTTCTATCTAATTTCAAATCAAAGAATACTTTTTTTAATTGAGTGTTATGAAGTCTTAAGTATTATATAGAACAATAATGAAAGAGTTTAAATTCGAACTGTCAAACAAGAATATAGCAAGATAGCGAAGACAGCAGGCACTTTTCTGCAGAATCGTGTACATTCCTGCTTTGAAGCCGAACCTGCCACTAATTTCTATCAAATTCTACATATTTGTCATGACATAAGGATATGTTCAGGATTTGCGAAGTTTCGAGAACTGTCATTTGGCGCCAAAATATCGTTAAGGGGTAATTTTCAGTTATATATTATTTAATATGAAATAATGTGTATTAGTAGAAGGTAGTTATGTAAATAATAAATATTCAGAACATATACAATTTTTTGTAACATTCCCCATATGATCACCCCGATCTTTCCCCATAAGATCATCCGATTTAAAAGAAAATTATATAAATATAGTTAGTATATTTATTTTAATATTTAACTTTTTTCATATCTGATAGCTCATTTGTTTGATTAATAGGGATAAAAACAAACAAAAAGTGATAACCATTTATTATGAGCAAAAATTTATATCGGACTCAATTTTGGAATTATCATTACAAAAATGATGTAGGATAACCTCAGCTGCAATCAAATCCAAGAGGTCACACTTTTTCATACCAAGAGTGTTGTTAAATAAATATAATATATCAACTTCTATGGGTTCCTGAATACAAAATAAGATTTCTCAAGATATACCATTATGAGTTGTACCATTCTCAAGATATACATGCGGACGCAAGGGTAAAACATCGTGCAATGAACCGCAAACCGATCAAAGCGACACGATGATATTTTAACATTTTATTGAAATTTAAATATTCAGCGAAGCGAGTACCATTTTTAATTTTTTATCCAATTTAATATAATTAAGCGTTTTTATATAGAATTTTGATTGAAAAACTGTTAAACTTAAAAAATATTTTTTATGGAAAGATAATATTTTCTGCCCTATACCCACTAGAATTAAATAATGCCATACACTATTTTTGTTTTATATTTGTGAGAAGCTCACAAAATAAAATTCTTTATGTATCAAATTACCTTAAATATACTGTTGACCGACAAATAACTTGTGTACATTTTTCTTTAAAATTTTACTTTTGGTTTTTTACTCAATTTTACAAAAATTGAGGTCAAAAGGTTTCCCTGAATCCAAAAGAATATAAGAAGAGTTGAAAATTAATAAAGGAATATCTTCATAAGGTTTTAGACACAATTTAATAAAACATATCCAATACAAAAGCAGAAGCAGATAAAACTTTCGATCGATTTGAGGAATTAAATTCGATCAGTTTTCGTATACAGAAAATTAATTACGTTTCTGTTTAATACTAAATATAGGTTTCAAATTTAAGACGCAACTTAATGCTTTAGAATCCTTCGAATACACTCAATGTTATCAGTTCACCATAAGTTACCGCAGCATATTAGCAAGTAAATGTATAAGTTTTGCGACTAAAAATACGTAAATGTTTAACGGAAAGCATTAAGCCGACATAACTACACTTTACCTCGCACAGGCGACTCGTGTCCCAGGTCCAATACACTGACACCGATAGTGTGGGGAAACTTTTTAATAAAATTACAAACAATGCCCTGCTCGCGTGTTCGCCCACATACCCGTCACTCCACCATAGCGTGGACGGGTGTATGCGTAATGGAGCAAGTAAGGATTGATGTTTTTATGGTTTAAAGTTTCTGAGTAAAAACGATTCAGTTATACAATTATTTTACTGAATGTTAGGCATAGATTAGTTAAAATTTTACAGAGAAATCATTTCTATTGGCTACAAAAATTAAGCTTAAAAGTGTTATCTTGATATAAAAATTTAGATTATTTATACTGATACTGTAGATTTTTGTTTTATTTGAATAATTATAAATCCATCTAAATAATGCTCTAAAATCTCTTAATTTTTGTGTCTTCATAAAAAAGTAAACTTGAAAATATTTAGAAGTTTCAGTAAATTACAAACTGGGGTACTTTAAAGTTATTTAGAGAAATCATTTCTATTGAAAATAAAAATTGCGAAAAAGACGACTGTTACGATATAACCTCATATATATATATATATATATATATATATATATATATATATATATATATATATATATATATATATATATATATATATATATATATATATATAGAAATTGCTATTTAAACGTTCAAATTAATTTTCAAATATTTTGTAATTTTTTTTTTTAGTGTCATTTGTAATATTCATTTTGTATTAGTTTAAAACAAATTAAAACTATTATTTTATGACACATATTTCCCTAGAAGAGTCTAAAGAGTCTAAACCTCTATAGAATATTATTTAGTATACGTATTGTTCCGAATCGCTGGATTGTGGAAACAGAATTTTTGTAGCTTGTATTTCCCAAAACGAATAGTTTAATACTTAAAAGTACATTGTCTGTAAAATTAAGTTTCAGGAATACAACGTTTAGATTTAATTGTAACTAAATTGGGGCAAAACGTCAAAAAGGGTCCACGTATGTTTATTAAGTGCAATTTAGCAATTAAGTGTTTTCTGTAGCACAATATGCTTTATGTGTTAGTCAGATGACCACTCTACCGCGATACATATAGTAAAATGAAACTCCACAGTAACCACTAGAAAGTTAAAATCTAAAAAAAAAACAAAGTTTATATGTAAGCTAATATATTTGTAAAAATGTATCCTGTCACCAAAACTCAAGCTTACAACTTCGTGTTACAATAAATATCAAATGTGACTTAAATTTCTGTAAAAAATTTAATTACGAATCATTGCGTCTAATTAATTTAGTTCGCCAGCAGTATTTAGGTTTAGTAATAATTAGATACAATTAAATGAAACTACGTGATGTAGTATTATTTCTATTTTCTTTAATTTCTTTAACCACGACCTAGGTTTCGTTGTATTACAACATCTTCAGGTGGGATATTAGCAAAGATTTTTGCTAATATCCTAGCTATATATATTTTTGCTAAGATCTTTGCTAAAATCCCACCTGAAGATGTTGTAATACAACGAAACCTAGGTCGTGGTTAAAGAAATTAAAGAAAGTAGAAATACTACTACATCACGTAGTTTCATTTAATTGTGAGTAATGAATTTCTACAAAATTAACGCCAAATATATTCAATATAATAATTAGATTTTAAGTTTCTGCCTATACGTAAAAACAGTGATGTAAGCTCAAAAGAATTATATTTATACAGTCGATTTTCATTTTATATTAGAAAATGATAAATTCATTGAACAAAATACTTTAAATTTTTTTTTGTGTCTTCCAAAAAAGTTGAATTTAAAATTACTGTGTGTAAGTTTCATCAAATTATAAACAGGGATAATTAAAGGTTATTAAGAGAAATAATTTCTATTGACTACACAAATATTGCAAAAAAAGGTAATATAAATTTAAAATAATCATATTGATACGTTTGTTTTTTTATTTCATTTTAGAAAATAATAAATCAGTTGAAAAAATTAATGTCAAGACTTTTTTGTCTTCTTAAAAAGTTGATTTTAAAATCAATGTATTTATAAGTTTCAGCGAATTACAAAAATTAAAAAATATATTTATCTAACTCAGCTGCAGAGATAAGACCTTTTTAATAGTTCGAAAGAAAAATCTTACGAGAGGGTAATGGAATTACCATCCCAACGACTCATAATCAAAAATATACTAGAGTAAGTCCAGTTGAGTCCAACGAAAATGTGACAGTTTTCTATTACAAAATCATTTCGACTATTTACTTCTGTTTGTTTCTTTATTTAATGTTATTCTCCATGTAATGTTATTCTCTCTTATGTGTACTCTCGTTTTATATAATGTTAAAGCAAAGAGAATAGCTTTATTTGAGTTTAAGTAAATTATTTATCGACTCACTCCAAAAATAAGCCAGGTAATATTTAATGTATTTACAATACTTTCCTTTGTCGCTCATGCATAACGCGGAAGAATGCAACAAGCTTTTTAAACCGCTGTTACTTTTATTTAGGTATAAGCTTTCAATTTAAGCTTCTTCGCTGAACCGCGGCGCCGTATATTGGCAAAGTTCGGTGCGTCGTCGACGGAAACTAATGGATTGTGGCCCCGCTCCATTTTGCTCAACTTCCGTTCAAGTTTTGACTCCCACCTTTCAATTAGAGGGCGCCGCCGTGATTGGCAGTCGCCGACGAGTTTATCGGCTAACTTGCGCGAGTTTGGAAATGAGATTTGTTGATGTGCTTGTCGTGTCGCCTGGAGTTTTCTTTAAATATAGCCCACCGTGTCGCATCATGTAGTTTGAAAATCGCCCGTTACAGTTTTCTCGCGTGCACGTTATGAGTTGTTGGTAAAAGTAATTTTGTTTTCATCGTTCTTATAGTGAAGTCACTGTTTTTTTTTAATTAAATATGTTTATTGATTTAAAAAATTGCAAAAAACATATTTTTAGCCTGTTATTATGTTTATACATACTTAAGTAAGCATTTGTATATTCCTCTTTTTCCTTCTATTATCTCATTTCTATCGCTTTTTTTCGTGCTTATTTACTTTTCAAAGATTAATAAATTAGTAGTCTAAACGCGTAATTGAAAATTATAATATGTTTTGAAATTCCACTCTAATATAAATTTTGAATAGGCCAGTTGTAAGTTAAATTTTATTACTTTAAAATATTTATCTAACATTACAAAACCCTTACCTAAATAATTGCATATTATAAGTAATTACTTTAAATCAGACTCACATTTAATGCCTTCTGTCCCTTGAAACGTGAAAATTGGAGGATATTTTCCCTTTATAAATTAGGTACCCTCTAAAAAAGAATATTTTGAAAATTCAACCCCAAAGGATAAATGTACTTATTCCTTTTCGAGTGAATGTTTTCAAAATATTAATAAATTTTCAAAATATTAATAAATAAATGTGATTTTCACAGATTTTATCATTCGGTCCATAATTTTGGTCGTTAAATATATATCAATGTCATGAAATTGATAAATACCTTTGTTTTATTACGTAGACACCTGCTGGGAATTATACTTTTTTTCAAAATTTAATTCATAAAAGGACGAAAAGGAAAGTAACCATTTTCCACAGATATAGTAATGCTTTCGGCTTCTCACAGGTTGCATTTACATGGCTTACTTGAGAGCCACCTCAACCGGTAGGCCGGATGAGCTGGAATAAAAAACGTCGTCTGCAGTGAAGTGCTATGGACGCACCATGATGATTATAGAGGCGAAATTTAGATCGATTAACATCTTTGGCTGTATTTTAAATCCCACGTGGATGAATTGATAGCTTGTTATTTACGAGCATATATTAGTTTAAGATTGAGAATACTTATTGATGAGAATATTTATATTAATTGACTAATAATATTTATGTAATAATGCTGCATGATTTTTAAACGCGTATTTTAGAATGCACGTTATACAATCAATTATGGATTTCAAAGCAAGAAAATTTCCAATAAAATTAAATCTAGATTTCTTCAGTAGAAAACATTTGTTGAACTTTTTTTGGCCAGAAATATTAGTTGAACGCGCGCACGCCCATGCGCGCACACGCGTGCTCATGTGTATATGCGTACAAGCTTATACGAACACACGCGCATGCAAGCAAGCATACATGCCTGCAAACGCCCGCATACACACGGACACACTTATAGTTCTAGCTAATATGTTTTTATGTGTACTCTGACTTCCATTCATGAAAAATATTTTGAAACCTAATGTAAGAAATCAAAATAATTTCTATATGAGCCATCTTTATATAGATTATTGGAAAGAAAAAAGAGAAAGTGGCATATAATAGATTAATGGATGTTTTTTAAAGGAAAGCAATAAGGAGAGGAAGAACGCAAAGGTAGCGGCGTGAGGAAAGGTTTGAGTTTTTTTAAACGATGTTTGAATGTGTATGTTGTTGGTACATCTGTATAGTCCAACTTGTTTCACAATTTAGCAGCATGTACTATAAATGAGTGCTCAGGTTTAGGGATGAAATCGTTGGAAGGATTTCAAATCGTTTTTCCAATTTAACACGATGAAAAAGGATAAATTTAGGAACGGCTCACTAATTTTGGTGGTTTTTTACGAAGTATTTAAGGGTATTTACTTATCCCAGTACTGGTGCATAATATTACAAATGCGAAAGTAAGTTTGTTTGATTGTTTCACTTTCATACTTGAATTCAACAGATTTTCGTGAAGTTTTGCATATTATGTAGAGCTTGTATTGGGAATATATATAATTTTTTTTAAATATTGAAATAGTGTTTTTTGTGTAGTGTTTTTTTTTAATTTTTACTACCGTTTTATCCCTGTTCAATGACAACGGAGCCCCAGGTCAAAACTATTTAACATATATAAATTAATATAGCCACTAAAAAATGGATTGAAATCTAAAATGTGATACGAGATGAAACTTTTCTGGTCAACTTGATTGAATATTTTGAAAAGTGCTACGTCCAAAATTAATGTTCATATATGTTATATAGTGTGACTTTTTTTAAGCTGAAAAATTAGATAATAATTTTTAAGTTTTCAATTGTATCTAATATAAATGCCAGGACGATAAAAAAGTTAAATAACATTTTGGAAATATGTACATAATTTTTTTCGCGCTTCCATCGTAAAGATTAAAAGGAGTAACTGGCGAATTACAAAACGGCAAAAAGCAGTATTACGCTTCGCAGTATTAGGTAAATCTATAGGGATTTTTCAGTCAAATTAGAAATTTAGAACTTAAAGCAAAAAAGGAAATCAAATTCGATTTTTTTCTAAATAAACGAGTTTCTTTGGGATCTCTTGTGAATTGATACCTTTTACTTTACGGTTTCTTTATTTATAGAACTATTCAATTTACAATAATATGTTTAAAAATACAAACAACCTAAAGGGTGAAATATTTATATTGGATTATTTTAACCAATTTTTGCTTAATAGTGTAATGAAGAAAAAAAAACATGAATACTTTTAAATTTAACACACTAATAAGCTTTTATAAGTAGCTATAAATAAAGATTAAGTTCTTGTGGGAAAGGGTTTGAAAAACAAATTCAAGATAAAAAAAACAATGTTCAGAATACTATGTATATTTTAGATTATCAACATTGACTAACTGAGAAAGTTTATCAAGCACTGGATATTCAATTAAATTTAGAACAAGAATGTCTAGTCAGTTCAATAAATTACTTTTTCTATCATAGGCTATTCTTATTATTGTATAATTGCTAAAATGTAGACATTCAGCTTGGCAGATCATTAAACGCAGTTTCTGCTTTCAAATTGAAATATCAGAAAAATCGAAGGAAACTCAGAATAACAGGAAACACCCATATTGTAAGTTTATGATGTTCATCGTAATATTTAATTAAAAGCGTTCTTCTTGAGTTACGAAATAATTTTCAAAATAAGTCGACGTTAATATTTCATAACATGTTGCCTAGATAGAATTTTCGTTATATTCTGTCTTCATTTCCTACTCATAGTCTCAATGTCCTTTTGCATTTCTAAGTTATTTATATTTACTAAATTATTTTGTTTTGGAAAAAAATTACATCGCAATAATATTAATTTCACATATTATATCGATAATGTATAATGGGAGAGAAGTAACTAATTAATTAGACAACATTCGCAGTAAAACACATTTTCAAAACAATTTACATCAGTATACTACCTCTTAATTTATTTCATATATATTAGATGTTACAAACATACAGCTATCAAGAAATAACTAATAATTAAAAAAAAACAACTTTCACAGTACAAATATATTTTAAAATAATTTATATTAGACTACTGTTCCTTTATTTATTTCATATTTGTCTTTATGTCGTGTTTTACAAATATGTAACGGTAGAGAAGTAACTAATTAAACAGATAACATTCACTTTAAAATCGATTTTAAAAACAATTTATGTCAGGATACTATTGGTTTATTTATTTTACATTTACCAAAAATAAAATGTTACAAATGTGTAACGGTGGAGATGTAACAAATAATTAAATAAGGTAAACTCTGAATACAATGGATATTAACGATATTTGTAACATCAAATATATCACATTTGTCGATATATCGGATGTTACAAATGTGTAACTGGGGAGAGGTAACTAATAATTAAACTGACAACATTCACTGTATAATATATATTAAAATAATTTACATAAAGTAATGTAATGGTAGAAACGTGAGCAATATTTAAATAGAAATATTCAAGGTAAAAATGATGACAAAGAAAGACAAACTGATGAAATGACTGCTGAGTTTTGAATACATTGTTATTCAAAATAAGTATGTCATATGGAGGTACTTTTGGTGCGGAGACAATCTACAGCGTCCATACTGGGGATATATAGACATAGTTAACAATGTCAACGTACGTAGATAAGTTCACGATGAAAGTACAACGAACACTTTATGTTTATCAGTTATTATATTTTTACATTTTCGACAAAAATATACGTGGAATAAAATTATTCTAAATATTTTGGTACATCGTCATTTTTCGGCGTAATAATTTTAGAATGAAAATTGATCAAATCCTTTTGGGGTTCAAAGGAATAGAACTTCTCAATATACAGGGCAAACTGTTTTCACTGTTTAAACTCGTGAGTTACACAATCGATGATATCAAAGGAAGGGGGCATATATTGAATAGAACATGGGCGAAAGAATGAGATGGATATATCAGCGAAATAATGGTAAAAATTAGTTGTATCTTGAGTCTAATATCCAAACCCGTAATTTTTACTTGACCATAACCCATTCTTCAGCCATTCATTACTTTCTTTTAAATTAGTATCTACTTATATTGCTTCATTCAATCGCAACAGCATGGTGACACTTTTTTTGTAAACTCTTTTCATTCTTCAACAATCAACAACGCCAAATATTCTAGAGTAATATTTAATGCCATCAATTAATATTAGGCCGTGTATTATTTTAACCAATCTCTCTAAGATATTTATTGCCTTTGTCAAGGAGCCATTGTCATTGTCAAGAGTCTTAGACCAATCTTAGACTACTTGGTCTAAAACTGGTCTAAGACTCTAAATCTATCTTATTTCCGATAGTATAAAGTAGATTCGACGTTTAGTTTTTGTGCGTTGCTGAAAATATTAATAAGAAAAAATATGCTTTTCCAAATACCATTAAAAAATACCATTGTACATATCTTACACTGACCTTAATTTTGATCAATGTACTGGAAAAACAACAAACACGTAAGTAATATCCATGTCCATCTTTAACATTTACGTGTAATTTTGAAAATGGTTTGAGTTATTTGTGGCAATTATTTTAATTATAGAATATACTATATATACACACACACACACACACACACACATATATATATATATATATATATATATATTAAATTTCCAGATCGCATAGTGATGAAGAGATGGAAGAATCTAGGCAAGATTAGAAACATTTTTTAAATAAAGTTTAACATCAATTCTATTTAAGATGTCCTTTATTCATATATATGACAGTATATTCAAGTAAACCAGAGGCAAACAAAGGCAAAAGAAGCGAATATGATGTACAAA
Source organism: Druceiella hillmani (assembly GCA_039881145.1). Classification (NCBI taxonomy): domain Eukaryota; kingdom Metazoa; phylum Arthropoda; class Insecta; order Lepidoptera; family Hepialidae; genus Druceiella; species Druceiella hillmani. The sequence continues at coordinate 623,148 of JAYKKI010000101.1, forward strand.
GCTAAAGTAAATATTTCGACATCTTAATATAATAGATACGTCAATTCCGTATATATTGAAGTCAATAGCTATTAATTACGATATTTGTTTGCTGAACTGTTCTATATATTAGAATTGATTCAATAGTATCAATTGTTTACATAAATAAATAATAACTTCTTTGCATAGATATCGCAAAGTTCGTGAAAGATAACCCTGTTATGTCGCAATGATGTCAATTTTATATTTATAATATATGTGTAATCGTTACTGTAAATTTTAACCAAATAATGATGAAATATAATGGCCTTAGTGGACTTATTCTATAATTTTCAATTACTAGTAATCTACATTATATACCACATTAAATTATTTTTTTGTATATTCAATATTTTACCACTTGCTCGCATTGAATAGAAGCCGGGGCGACATATGAAAAATACAATCTATTCAGTATTGTGTCCGCGGCTTCAATAGCGTAGATTTCTTTTCAATTGAGTTATTTTCTTCTTCTGTGCCTCATTTCCCCAATGGGAGGGGGGCACCTTGTCCGCTCACCATTCTTGGCTTAATTGAGTTATGTCCGGGTATAGTCCAATCGTTTTCATATCCTTTCCTACTATTCCCATCCAGGTGGTTGTTAGTCTGCCGTGACCTATTTTAGGTTATCCTAACTCCATAACAGATCTCCTCATGTTATCTTTTTCGCCAGTACAGGCGGTTTTCGGCAATTTTTTCTGAAATGTTTACCACTTTAATAATTCCATTGATATGTTCATTTCTATTTTTATCTTCTATGATTACTTCCCCGAACTACGTGAGCATCCTTAACACAGTTGCCTACTTAAGATTTTATTCACCAGATTTTCCCAAGAGCCTGCTAACAGATTCATAAAGCAGAACTGACCTTATGCACTTTGCATATATTGTCTTTGATCTCTATTGGCATTCACTGCATTGCACAACTCCTGGTACAGATCTCCATTTAAACCAAGCGATATTTATCCGATTCTCAATGTCGATGATGGATGCATCTGTTGTTATTACTGATCTTCAGTATTCAAAATTTTTGACTGGTTTTAAAGGGACATTATCGATGCATAGCGGCTTTTTAAATCAATTATAGGAGAAAATATTTTTTTATATTTATTTATTGTTATTCATATTATATTAGGGAATAAATATGTAGCATATATCAACGTACTGCTGTATATAGTACGGTAAATTGGACTTAAACGATTACAGCACTTATTTTTATAGACTTGTAATAAATATCTATGAAAAGTGTTGACATTATTTGATGCTTTATATATTTAGAGGAAACTGTAGATGTAGAGGGGATGCAAAGGATTTGCAAGAGCGACAAAATTGTGAAAGACTGTGTGCGGAAAATTCTGATATAAATTCCACAAACCATGATTTATTGTGTTTAACACATTTGTGTACGCCACAAAATATTTATATAAAATAAAAATAAAGGCAGAGGAAAGAATATAATGTACAAAGCGGAAGTAAATGTTTCAAGGGGGGTGAAATTGAGACGTACCAACATTGACGCATCTAGCAACAAAAACATGACTTATTGTAACAGAGAGAATCTTTTTTTTTTATTTCGCCACGAAGCGGCCATAAGTCACGAGTCAAAGGTCTCATAGCGTGTAATGTTTGATATGCAACCCGGCCACTTAAGACGTGAGACGCGAGTTCAAATTTGAATGGATGGCGTTCAATATGTTATAAGCTTAAAGTGAAGAATGGGTTCGATGAAATGAAGTATTGCAACGTAATTGCGCTGTCTTCATGTAGTGGATACGTTAATCCTGTGTGTATTGAGGTCAATAGCTATTAATTACGGTATTTGTTGGGTAACTAAAGGAACTATTTACAATCGAGCTTTTAGAAGGAGGTATGGCTGAATTTAGTAACAGTAAATATTTGTCGAAGAAATACTTATACAATGAGATACAATGAGTATTTAATATATAAGTATTGAAATGACGTTTAGAACTTTTCTTTTTTTTAAGTAGAGATGAAGAAATGTGACGCATCATTTGAGTACTTTTATTGTGGGATAAATTTGTAGTAAACTCGTTTTAACTTTTCACCGCCGCCATTAACTATTATACTGATTTTGTCCATTTAAAAACTTAAATATAACTAAAATTAAGTTTTAATCGAAGTTATTTTTGTACCGAATTGCAGCCCGATTAAATAAGTAATGTGGCTTTCAGGGCATCCACATATTTCGTTTTATTGTATATATATATATATATATATATATATATATATATATGTGTGTGTGTATGTGTGTGTGTGTGCGTGTGTTTGCGTGTGTGTGCGTGTGTGTGTGTGTGCGTGCGTGTGTGCGTGTGCGTGTGACAGAGAAATATTTGTTCTACTATCATAATGGCATATTTAAACAGTAGGACTCATTTAGTAACCGAGACACTATTTTGATCTAATTTTATATTTTGAAAAGTTAATGTACTAATATTGTAATTGCGAAAGTTTAGATGTAATAACTCTGCAAGTACCCAATATGGCGTGCATATATTTTATACAGAGAAGTAATACACAGACTATGTATTACCCGCGGCTTCGCTCACGTAGAATATTAATAACATAAAAAGTATGTTTGAATGTTTCTTACCCAATCACGTTTGAACAGCACAACATATTTTCATAAAACTTGTACGAATATTTTTCACGATTCAAATTAATACAATGACTACTTTTAACCTTAGAAATAAAATTAGTCAAAAAAATAACGGGATTGAAGTCGGGTTTTTTGTTCAGCAAGAACATTTTAATGCTTAATATGTACAATGTAATATAACAACATATCAATAGATGGTGCGACGCGTATATGAAAATAATTAAACATAATTTATAGATAGAGGTTGTGATGGTATCATTGGGCTATAAATAAATCTCATCAGGTTAATTGAAAATCCCCACGAATGATGCCGCGAACTACAAGCTAGTAATACATATTTTAAGCTAAAGCTTGTGATACATATTTTAAGCTAAAGTTGGTAATACATATTTAAGCTAAAGCTGTTAATACATATTTTAAGCTTAAGCTTTTAATACATATTTTAAGCTAAAGTTGATAATGTATTTTTTAAGCTAAAGTTGATAATACATATTTTAAGCTAAACCTGGTAATACATATTTTAAGCTAAAGCTGGTAATACATATTTTAAGCAAAACTGATAATATACATCTCAAACTAAAACTGATAATACATATTTTTAGCTAAATTTGTAATACACATTTTAAAATAGTTCATAAGGTGACATAGGTTTTTTGTCTGAGGATCGCATTCGATGTAAATATTTTACATCGCAACGAAGTTCAAATCAGCTCAAATCTAAGATCAGTAATAAGTTTATTTCCGCGTGGTTAATTTAAAAATAAGAGGCTTTCTTATCACTATAAAATAAACGTTAATGAAATTAACACTTAAAAAAGGAACAGATATAAAATTTATTTTAAAATATACAAAAGAAATAAGATTATCTGCACTGTAGTACTAAAACAAACAACTTAGTATGCACCTGAATCTTGAGTATAATTATTTGTGAATTAACGAAAATTAAATAAGAGCTTTGAATAATAGAGTAGGAGTTGAGGACATAGATCAAAATAGAAGATACTTTGGGAAAACAAATATCTGAAGAAGATGCATTAAAGATTGTTTACTTCTAATTATGAATAGTTAGTGAGAATTTTAATTAACAAAGGAATAATCCAGATAGTATTACTCTGTCCGAAAATAACATTTTCCATTCCATTGAGACTAAAATTCTTTTGCGTTTTTCTCTTTCTGGACTAAGTATAGGTAGTTAATTATCCTAATCGCTTCATTTTGTGTAGAGTAGCAATGAATTGAATTCAGCTCCTATTTGTTTCTTTACAAGCACTCCCTCGTGAATTCGTTTGCGCAGAATATCTTTATCATTATTTTTAGTGTAGTAGCTCATTTTTTAAAGTGGATTTGTTCTCTTCATCATTATATTTAGTAAAATGGAGTTTTTAGTATAATTGTAATTTAGATTACAATCTAGAGAAGTGGTTAGAAAGTTATACGCGTATTGAAATAACGAATAGAGCGGTGAAATTACCGAATTATTTTATATGTTTTATTCATAAACACAAATATTATAGATTGTGCACAAAAGATAAGCATTTAGTATTCTAACATAAATTATATATATCTGAGAATAAAAGGTAGACTTGTCCATTTAAAAGTTCTTTATCTTTCTAACTATAAAATTATTTTTGGAATTGGTACAGTATATTTAGAGTTTATTTCTTAGATAACAAACAAAAACAAATGAACTCCCACTTTGTCTCAGTAATATTATTATGAGTTAAGTTTATTTCAAAATTAGTCTCTTTATGCTCCGTTTTACCACGTATAGCAATATTGTAGTGTTTCTGGGAAAATTTAATGAAAATATTCAGAAGAGACAAATACTACGATAATATATTTTTCTCTAAAGGAATCCTTATTATAATGAAAACACGACCGCAAAAAGTAAACTTATTTTTAACAGCATTTATTTACCTACTTTAATGTATCTAATTGATACATATGGCGGACTTATTGCTACGAGAGAATTTTTTTACAGCCAACCATAACACCAGTCCAGACCCGCTCGACGAACGGCCGGGAATCGAACCCGAGTCTCCGCGGTGCGCCACGTTGTCACAGGTCGTATGGCTTGTGATCAACCCAACACACAACGGGGACAACGTGTGTGTTGGGTTGATCACAAAAAGCATTGTTTTCTTCCAAAATTTTCACTTTCGTACTTTTGAAAATAAATTAGGAGACTATTTGTACATTTTGAAATAGTTTATAACTCATTACACTTTTTTTATCGAACAATTATAAAAAATTTTAAAAAAAACTCTTATTTTGAACCATCACTAAACATCCGTAATCGGCATAACCTTTAAGCTTCTCGACTTAAATTGTCTCGTTCTGCCATACCCGAACCTAACGCTTTATCTGTTTAAACTATAAAACAGAAAGGCTATCATTACTTAAACGTATTTGTAATTAGAAAAAAAAATAATTTAAGACAAGGCATACTACCCTGTTTCAAATTATTTTCTTTTCCTTTCAAGATTTTGAAATGAATTTATTGCATAAATAATAAAAAAACCCTCTTCATGTGGATTCAAACCGTATGTAATATCCTAAGATTCTTTTTTATAAAAATATGTTACAATCAAATTAGCTTTTAGTCCTTATACGAGAAAGTTTCCGGACATGATAATTTTAATTTTAAAAGTTCAAATATAAATATTGTTGTAACAAAAGTTAATGTTTAGAGTATGTCTTTGGAATATATTATGTATTGAGGAAGCAGTCATCTGACTTTGTTGCCATCTTTTTTAGTTCACAATCTCAGTTTGATACTTAAAAAACTGTTATTTTCATTTCCTTCCATAATTCTGCCAATTCTTATCATCTGAATTATAATTGTAATTATATTAAAGTCGTATAAAAGCTCGAAATATTCCTCAACATTACTCGCTAAGACTGAAAAGCAAACGTATTAAAAGCCTTAAAAATATATAATAACATAAACCAAGACATGTGAGAGAATGGAATCGTTGAACTGTGTTAAAGTAATTCAACGTGATTTCTGCATATTTCACTCAGTTTATAAAAGGTGCCATCGCGCATATACCGAGGCGGCATCGTCTATTAACCATTGTTAATTTGGTTGAGTAAATTTCGTCATTATTTTTTTTATATATAAATCAAATCATAAACTCTATAAATACGACTAAATTACAACAGGTCGATCGATAAAATACATTTTGCAAGGCCGTTTCTTAAATGGCATTGAATTGTGTAAGCCTTTTTTTAATTGCAAAATTCCAATTCGATGTTGTAGCACGATTTAATGTATTGGACTGTGTTTGTTGTCTTTACCACACACCCTGCACCTCTGAATGCGGTCAATTATGGTTTTGTGAGAACTCTATCTAAAATATATGCACATGTCTATTATCTCTTTGAGAGAACCCCATCTAAAATATTTAATATATCATAAAGAGGAACTATTATTACATTATACTGAGATCAAGAAACCTTTGTATGAAGTTTAGACTAGAAAATTGAGTTATTCACGTATTACTGAGTTGCATATTTTTACTCAATATTCATTGTCTTAATACTACAGTATAATTATAGTCAAACAATGACTAAACCTAAAATAATCTCACAATTTAAGCGTAATAAACAGACAAAAATATAGTTGCATTTTTTTAAACTAAAAAAACCTTAGAAGTTTTTAATTGACAAAATTACATTTTGTAATGTAAAAAAACTCTGGATAAAATATGAGATATATTTTTTATTTATTGGCAAGGATCCTATGTAAAATATTTAATATATCATAAAAAGTAGCAATTATTCCATTATATTGAACTATTTTGAGATCGAGAGACATTTGTCTGAAATTTAGAGTAGAAAATTGAGTTATTCACGTATTACTGAGGTGCATATTTTTACCCACTGTTCAATATTTTAAAACTACAATGTAACTATTTGTATGTTTTGTTTAACTAAACCTAAAATAATCTCACGGTTTGAGCATAATAAACAGACAAAAAACTTAGTTGCGTTTTTGAAACTAAAAAAACCTCAGAAGGTGGCAACTGACAAAATTACGCTTGTAATATAAAAAGAACTCTGGTTCAAATATGTGAGATATATAATTTATTTATTTGCAAGAATCCTATATAAAATATTTAATGTATCATAAAAAGTAGCTTCATTATACTGAACTATTTTGGGATTGAGGGAAATTTGTATAAAGTTTACACTAGAAAATTTGATTATTCAAGTATTACAGAGTTTCATTTTTTTATATTATTCAATGTCATTATTCAATGTCCTAATACTATAGTGTAATTATTTGTATGCTTTGTTTAACTAAATCTAAAATAATCTCACAGTTTGAGCGCAATAAACAGAAATAAGTATAGTTCCATTTTTGACATAAAAAAAAGAATCTTTGAAGGTAACAACTCAAACAATAATGTAATAATTAAAAATGAAAGCATATATATTTTGAAGCCAATCATTTAAAACGTAATGTCCCAATCAAAACATTTCCCTACATAAATTACTTCCATTAAGCTTTAAAAAGTTTAAATCATAACTGCTAAAGTTAGTAGTAGAATACTAAACAACACTTTAGAAAGTTTGAAATAAATTTATCAAAAGTTTTTGAAATATTCTAGAAATTATTTGTGTTGATTTTTATTGCAAGATTATAATTTCCTTCATTCACGTGTAATTAGGAAAATATTTTTTTTGGTTTTCTTTTTCTTATGTTACTCTTAGGTATATACTATTACTATACCAAATCTCACCAAAATCCGTCTGGTAGAGTTTTCGTGATACCCGCTGAGATTAACATACAGACAAAAATTCTAAAAAAAGTTTTTCTGGCTTCTATTATCATTCTATACTTTAAATCAATCATCTTTTTTTAAAATGTTTTCCATCTACAGAATTCACTATGTTACAATTTTAATACATGCATATATTATCAGACTAAGAATTGATTTTTTAATGAACATTTCCGAATATAATTATACCTAATTTGATTCCAACCGTATAACTGACGTATAATTATCAACACGATAAGCGGATAAAGGAAAATAGATGTTAGAATATTTATATGCCACGTTGATTATACATCTCATAATAAGTAGATCTCATTCATAAATATATTTCATTCATAAATTTGTAATGTGGTTATCGTCCTTGGACACTAAGATGCAATAAATTAACTAAACATGTTGTTATAGCTTTTTACGTAAGTAACCAAAATGAGATATTGAACAGCGTTTTTTTGTATTGTGTTGTACGATATTGTGTTGCAAAGCTTCGTGTTGCGTTGTGGCGCGTTGCATTGCTTGCCTCTGCTTAGCGACATTTATAAAGTTGTAGTGTCGAAATGGATTAGTAGTTAATATGTATATGTTCGTTTGGTTGTTCTAATTTATATTTAGTCATGTACTGTTGTTTAGTGTCTATTTGCGTACTGGTCAACTTTTACACATAATTATATTTTTTGTGAATTTCTAGGTGTCTGAGAAATTGTTCATTGTTGGATTTCAATTCTGTCGGAATAAAAAACATATTCATTGACAGTTAATTTGTTTCATCTTGCCGTGGAATTATACTTAGATCTTATTTTTTTAAATATCGCTTTAGTGCCTAATATCTATGAAGATAAGTTCTGAACTTATCATAAATGAAATATCCCATATAATGTTGCGTTGAAAAAAAAGCATTCCACAGTATTTCTACATCTTTACTGTCCCAGTATTCAAATATGTTTAGGGACGCCTGTAGAAAACTATTTGAATACTGATATTTAAATAGTTTTCTAAGGACGTCTCTAAAGATATTTGAATACTGGCACAGTACAGACGTAGCAATACTGTGGAATGTTTTTTTTAATGCAACATTATATGGAATATTTCATTTATTATAATATTATTTAGTTTTCTATTTATACCATTTACAGACTCGTTCCTATTTGATCTCTGCTCTTAGCTTTCATTTGTAATTTGAACGATTAACATTCACAAAAGCAAATAAAAAAATCTCTTTTTATTATTTCTTGAAGAAGTGAGTATATTTCATTTTCGTTTTTTATTATTTCAATTTCAAACATGAAACCCTTATAATTTCGTCATGTCCATATGTGTATCCGTCGGTTTATCACACCTTCATAATTTTTACAGTTTTAGACTTACGTGAATAAAATTTTGCAAGTGTATGCTTCAGAGTAACGGTTAAAAATATTAAATATTAATAAAAATAGATTTTATATTACTGGTATTTTTTTAATTTAAATGGTATAATTTTTAATTGACGTCACAACAATGGTGTGAAAATAACTCAAAAATTTTTGGGAAATTTTCAATGGTGCTTCAATTTTTGACTTGTGGTATAATTTGACCAATTTCTGGTATTGGGAATTACAAATTGATAAAAAATATTAAACTTACTATGTGCTATGTTACACATCGTTAAGATAAGTTTAATCAAGTACTCAATACGCCACTTAAATGTAAATATACGTAACAGTGCACACAAGAATCGCTTACCCAATTTATAGTTTAAAAAATATATTTCACCCGCTAAAGATCTGAAGCTCAAACATATAATACACAATGAAGACGCTTCGTGTAACACGTGTGTAAACATTTCTCGTTTTGACAAATAGCTATCAGCTGATCTGTCAATTCGCCAGCAGCAATCCGACTTTGGACAAACTGGTGTCGTTTAAACGCCCGTGTACTGGCATCAATCACAGATAAGATAGAAACACGAATCACTCGGTCTCAGCGGTCGATAAGAGAACACAAACCGCTTCCAAGACTCTTTCAACACCTCAGTCACCAAGGCTGAGCGATGGCGAATACGCGGCATAAATTACATATTCTGACACTTGCGTAAAGTTCGAGGCGGGCAAAGGTGTCACTTGATACATCGGCTATAAAGGTATCATTAGAGTTGACGGCAGTTCATTGTCTGCGATGTAATAAGACGTGGGAATGTCTAATATTTCGACTATTTATCGATTGTTTCAAGGTTTACAATCGTGGTAGATGATAGTTTGATTTATTTTGATGACGATAAAAAATTTAATGTAAATTTATTCAAGTTTAATTTTGGTTAGCAATCGCGTGATGTTACGTTTTAATTTATAGTCATATCCTGTTGATGAGGATTTAAACAATTCGAGATTTCGTTAGAGTTTAATAAATTAAAAAATATGGGTTCCGGAGCGTAACGAACGACATTTCACAATTAAATGAAACTACGTGATGTAGTATTATTTCTACTTTCTTTAATTTCTTTACCACGGCCTAGGTTTCGTTGTATTACAACATCTTCAGGTGGGATATTAGCAAAGATTAACTCTAAGGAACAACCAACAGCATTTATATGTTTCAAACACAATAGCGGAAGCCTGCTTTGTGCGGATTTTTCCATTGTTTATGTTAGTGAGTTTATTGCAGGGGCGCAGACTATGTTTTATTATATTACCGAGAGTTATACAATATACCAGTATTTTAGTGAGGGTAATCAATTCAATTGTTGTTATTATGTGAGGTTATACAATGCAAACTTTACGGTGTATGTAATAAAATTAAATAGAAGTTATTATCGGTAATATATTTGTACAAAAGCTTTCAAATACCCTTGCTTTTGTAATATACTCTGTAATATAATAAAATATAGTCTGCGCCCCTGCAATAAACTCACTAACATAAACAATGGAAAAATCCGCACAAACCAGGCTTCCGCTATTGTGTTTGAAACATATAAATGCTGTTGGTTGTTCCTTAGAGTTAATCTTTGCTAATAGCCCACCTGAAGATGTTGTAATACAACGAAACCTAGGTCGTGGTAAAGAAATTAAAGAGAGTAGAAATAATACTACATCACGTAGTTTCATTTAATTGTGAATAATGAATTTCTACAAAATTAACGCCAAATATATTCAATATTCGAACGACATTTCGATAAGTTGCGCAGAAGCTGAGTTTTTATCGATATAAATAGCTTTAATTTGTATTTTAAATTAAAGATCATCATCTACATGTATAATTTTAAGGTAACGAAATCCACTGGACGCTTTTATAGTAACAACAATTTCACAGTTTTTTACTTAAAGGCTTGGTCAAATACAACATATATCGATAAGATTGTTACTAACTTTCGTTACTATAAAATCTATCAAGCGATTACCACATAATTAATTTATAGTTGTCTCTGCTTCTTTTACAAGCAACTATTGTACATGTGTAGTTTCATAATATTCCACTAGATGGCGGAATTTCAATATGATATTTAGGAAATATTTTTTAATTTAATATCGCATTTGTATTTTGGTTAGCGCAAAGTAAGGATAAAATTTTTGGCTGCAAATAACATTAGATTTCATCTTATAATACCATCCTTAGGGAATTTTGTAAATTTGAGGATTAAATATATTATATTTTCATTCATAGTAGTGATGTTACGTACATATTACATACAAAAATATAATTTTGGTGTATAAATTTGCGGCGGTGTGAGAAAATTTTTGTACGTATTTTATACCTTCAATGAATAAAATTAATTCTTATTAAAAGGCGAGCTTAAAAATATATAAATAATTGATTCATTATAAAGTTTTTTAACAAATTTCCAAATATTTTCGAAAAATCGCTTTCTCCCACGATCCCTAGGAAACTAACGCTCAAAAAGTTGAGAAATGCATCAAAAGTTTGTGACAAGATTCATACTAACCAAAAACTCTTAGTATGACTTTATCTGCCATATATATTTGCCATATATTTTCTTTTTGTCACAAAAAAACTTTATTTAATTTAATTTACAACTTAAGTTATTAACAAGAGGGAAAAGAAATTGATATTTTCTTATATAAAAATATAAAACAAACATATTTTTTCATGTTTCCTTATTTAATATCTCAAGTTCAACTACTACGAATTCAGGCACTCAACCAAATATTCATTGTTATACGTAATTAAATTATAGTGACGTCAAATAAAAAACGTACGTTAAATGTGTGAATTAGAGTTTGTAAAAAACATAATATAAGCAAAACAAATCGATCGCTATTAGGGGTACTGAAGAGCAAAATAGGTCCCTGGATCCCAGGGGTACTAATCTACCATTATGTTCTATAAATACCAACTTGAAGTAGTTTCACTTTTAGAATTGGGTGTCAATCTAACATTAAATAAAGCGATGGAAATTGCATTTTCTATTGATTTGTAAATTGCATTTTCTATTGATTGTCTATTGATTTGTAAAATTTAATTTTTAAAAAATTGTTATGTTATAGATGATTGATATTTTACAAAATTAAAATAAATATTTATACTAATTTTACTGTTAATAACACTGTAACACAGTGAATTCTGTACATGAAAAATATTTTAAAGGTTATTTGATTTAGCATAAAGAATGATAATAGCAGCCAGAAAACTGGATCTTTGAATTTTTGTCTGTTTGTATATTAATTTGTTCGTCAATCACATAAAATCTACTAAACGGGTTTTGATGAAACTTGGAATCCGAATTCCGAGCGAGTAAAACCGTGAGTCACAGCGAGAATTAAAATGAAAGATGGGACTGAGCAATGAATTACATTTTATTTAAGGCTTCGTGTATTACTTATTAGCAAAACCCACGTAAAGATGTACCAATCGTGGTTTTGCTGTGTATGCAGGTTAAACTAATAAATATTTCAATAATGTAAAATGTGAAAGTAAGATGATATTCTCTTTTAATTATTGCCTGGACTAGAGAAGTTGAGTGGTCGTTGAATGATTTTTTTTAATATTAATATTATTTTAGTTTAATACAAATTTACGCCATACATTGATATTGTATTTGTAAAATTGGAATAAAATATGTTATTCCCGTCACATGTAGAAATGGTCGTACAAATAAGCGAGAGGACACTATTGGTTAACACTATCAACTAAGCCGTACCCATGACTTCACGCGGACCTTTGGAAAATATTATTAAGTCAATTATAAAGATTCGTTCACATTGGCCAGTTGCGCAACGAACGCGTATGTTTTTTCGATCCGCGCGGACATTTCAATACATTTGTTGTGCGTTGCACGTGGGCTTTGCTTTGCACATGCTCCACGCAAACACTGTCTGCGCAGCTCCCGCACTACTCGCATGCCCACTCCTCGCTCAGTTTGCTATTGTCAGTAGTACAGGAAAGACACATGTTTAGTAAAAATGTAATGAAACAAGGAGACGAGTTTACGTTTATTTGAAACGTAAAAAAGATTTCCAATTTTGTGGGAGCCTAAATATTTAAATCATAGTCAATAGATATAAATGAATAATTTACATATTTATGCTTGCATACGAACTGCATGCGCGAAGTATGCGAACCTGTTTTATGCATTACACGAAAACAGCGTGAACTGCACGCGCGCAATTCAAGACCCTGGACAAAGAGTTGGTGGAAAAATGGATGTATCAAGCACGTTTGTTACGTTATTCGTCAATGTGTATGAACCTTACGAATGGAGATTAAAAAACGCGTAACACCATGTATATATATGTATGTTATAATTAATTTAATGTGTATGTTATAATTAAGTTTTATTTTTCAAGTAAGTGCGAGTTCAGATTACCATATTTTCTTTTCTAGTAGGTTGAGTTCAGTGAAATAATATGTTATTTTAGGTTCTACAGCATCCAAATTTATAATCCCATGAAGAAATACCAAAAATGTTATTTTAATGTTGTAATATTTTTATTATGTTCCACAAAATAATTTTTTCCTAAATAGCTTCAGTCTACATATACATTGTTTCTATAATTTTATTAAATGTGACAAAAAAACTAATTAGTCATAATACAAAACTGTATGTTAGTCAAATTAATATATGATGTAACATTACAAAGTAGAATATGAAATGTATAAATTGTAAATAATAGAGAAATTTTTTTATTTATTTTATTTTATTTTATTCATAGTTTATTTGGTTTGAAACCAAATTATTTAGCTAATACTTAATGAATAATAATAATAATAATACTTATGTAAAATATACAGTTGAAATGTGTGTGTGACTTTGTATTTTATATGGGCGTAAAATGGAGCAGACAAAATTTACTAAGAGAAAATGAGAGAAATTGAAAAATTAATAATGAGCAGCTTCTTAAAAGAGCGAAAAATTTATAATAGACAATGACACAAAACAATTGTTACAGTGAGTCACATAAGTTTCATTACACAAGTACTTAATTACACGGTTTCAACCTGCATTTTTGTACATGTAGATGTCGGAATATTATTATTGTGCCTTTAAAGAATTATTAAAAAATGCAAAATGAATTTAAAAAAATATCGAAGTGAGTAATTTGTAACAGATTATGAGTAATCTATTCAAAATTATACATGATTTCAACCTGCATTTTTATTCATGTACACGTCGAAATGTTATTACTGTATTTTTAAAGAATTATTAAAAAGGTGCAGAGTGAATTTAAAAAATAATATCGATGTGTAATTTTGAACAGATTACTCAAGGAGCGAAAAGTTTATAAAATAGACATTGACACAAAACAATTGTTGCAATAAGTCACATAAATTTCGTTAAACGAGTAATTAATTACACGATTTCAACCTGCATATTTCTTCATGTAAATGTTGAAATATTATTACTGTATTTTTAAAGAATTACTAAAAAAGTGTAAAGTGAATTTAAAAAATTACATCGATGTGTGTAATTTTGAACAGATTACTCAAGGAGCGAAAAGTTTATAAAATAGGCATTGACACAAAACAATTGTTGCAGTGAGTCACATAAACTTCATTAAACGAGTAATTAATTACACGGTTTCAACCTGTTTTTTGTTCTGTAGATGACGGAATATTATTACCATATTTTTAAAGAATTATTAAGAAAGTGAAAAATGAATATAAAAAAAATATCGGTGTGTAATGTTAAACAAATTATAATTTATCCATTCAAAATTACACACGATTTCAACCTGCATCTTTGTTCATGTAGACATCGAAATATTATTACTATATTTTTAAAGAATTATTAAAAAAGTTTAGAATGAGTTTAAAAAATAATATCGATGTGTAATTTTGAACAAATTACTCAAGGAGTGAAAAGTTTATAAAATAGACATTGACACATAACAATTGTTGCAATGAGTCACGTAAATTTCACTAAACGTGTAACTAAATACACGATTTCAACCTGCATTTTTGTTCATATAAATGTCGGAATATTATTACTGTATTTTTAAAGAATTATTAAAAAAATGTAAAGTGAATTTAAAAAATATTATCGATGTGTGTAATTTTGAACATATTACTCAAGGAGCGAAAACTTTATGAAATAGACATTGACGCAAAACCATCGCAATGATTCATATAAATTTCATTAAACTAGTAATTGAATACACGATTTCGACCCGCATTTTTGTTCATGTAGATCTCGGAATATTATTACTGTATTTTTAAAGAATTATTAAATTAATGCAAAGTGGATTTAAAAAATAATATCGAAGTGAATAATTTTGAACAGCTTACTCGAGGAGCGAAAAGTTTATAAAATAGACATTCGCATAAAACAATTGTTGCAATGAGTCACATAAATTTCATTAAACGAGTTATTAATTACATGGTTTCAACCTGCATTTTTGTTCATGTAGTCGGAATATAATTACTGTATTTTTAAAGAATTATTAAAAAAGTTTAAAGTGAATTTAAAAAGTTATAACGAAATGTGTAATTTTGAACAGCTTACATAAGGAGAGAAAAAATTTTATGAATTTTTGTAAATTACACATTGATTCGTATTTGACATTGTTCATAAAAAAAATTGTTGCAATGAGTCACATAAATTTCATTAAACGAGTAAATAATTACATGATTTTAACCTGAATTTTTATTCATGTAGATGTCGGAATGCAATTATTTTATTTTTGACAGAATGATTAAAGAGTATAAAGAAAGCATTCGGGAATGAAAAACAGAAGTGTATGAGGCAAACCGTGTGACAAATCTCACGGTACCGCAGGTAGAAAACTATGCTAACCTGATCCGTACCAAGCATTAGCGTGACAAATTATTCTTCAGTTTCTAAACAAATTGACATTAGATATAGCACTAGTTACATATCAGTAGAGCAATTTTAATTATAATTAATAAATCACATAAGTCTCTTGACATAAATAAATTAAAAAACGGAAAAATATAAATTTTCAAAAAGAACTGCAATTTTTTAATATAAAAATGTCTAGCATTCCTAGCTTTATTACAACGTATATGCGTCTAAAATAGAAAACAGAAATACCAGCGAAATCTGTGAACAACTCTGTTTTATCTATTAATATTTACTTAAATTTCTAGAAATTAATAAATTATTAAAGGGCTTTTGCCTACAACTTTGCTCATGTAAATTTACATAAAAAGCTTAATAATATCTAATAAAAAAGGTTGACCATTCCAAGCTTTATAAAAAAATTAATACACGTTTTTTAATTAGGAAACAAAAAAACGCCTGTCGACCTCGCAATATGGTTCCATAACAATAAAAGTTTGCATATGTTCGTGAATTATTTGAGATGTTTTATTATATTCCATGGCATAAAAATTCCAGTAGGCTTATAATACAGATATCTCCGTATGTTGAAAATGCTTGTTTTTCTAACCTACGGGTACTACCCTAACCTAAGGGTTTAAATACTAGATACAGATGTACCTAACTACAATTAATTTAAATTCTTTTCCTACATTATCTCATTGTCTTACCGAAAACATTAATTATGTATGACTTTTTTTGTTATTTTTTATAAAATATTACAGTGAAATATCTGAGATTCAATTTTAAATATTTTTATAACTCATTAAATGGAAATGTGACCTAGTCGTATGTATATTTCCGTTAAACCTTTCGCTAAAAGTTATTATTTACATTTATACATATGTTTAACGTGCTGTTGGAAAATTTAAAGGTCCCTCCTTTACAGGGAGGGATATAGTACCAGAATAAAGGGATATCGTTGTATATAATCGCTGTATACATATATATATATATATATATATATATATATATATATTGTAAAACTACTAAAAGCATTCCATCAATAATGCTTCACTTCACTGCTTTTGTCCTGTTTATTTATTTATTTATTTATTCACTTTAATGCATACGCTAAAATGTGCAGAAGGTAGACGAACTTATCGCTAGGACTTCCCCCAGTCAAGCAAAGAAATATATTGTTTAAGGGGAGATATACAACTAGATGGTCGAAAAAATCGATTTTTATTGCAGTTTTTTTGCAAGTTTGAAATCTCTAGAATATCTGGTAAAAACAGTAAGGTAATATTTCGATAAATAAGCCACTTACAGCCAAGAAGGTGAAACGTGTTTTACAGCGCAGAGCCGACAGGCAGGTAGCGGCAAGTGACCCTTCGAACAAAAGACGTAGACTTATTTTGTGATTAAATTGTTTGTGTTTTTGAGTATGCGCCGACAACAAAATTTAGAAGCAATGAACATTCCGTTGACCTACACTATGGGCCTGGTATCGATGATTCCAAGTAAGTTGACAAATTTCATAATTTATTCACGCGTTTTTCTCAAAACCAAGTTTTTGAAATCGGTACCCAAAATATCTCTAAAACCAATGAACCGATTGCCTTGAGATTTTTTTTTTGGTTATTCTGTACACTATTATCTAGTACTTGTCAAAGGTTTTTTCCGTTACTTAGTTTTTGTTTTATAGGCAAAGTAATAATTAATTTTTGGCCCAAAAATCACCCTTGATGTTCAGACGTTCGTCGTTCGTTAATCGATATTTTCAAAATTGGCTACGACAAGTACTAGATTATTGTATATATTTAAATAATCTTTATGGTTTGTTTTTCTTTTCAGATGAATTTTGAAGAAACGCCAGTGGGTACCGTGTATGCAGTTTTTTTACGGTGTTCCAAATATCATCCAATATCCTTGTACATTTTTGCTATTTTTAACTAAAAAAAATAAACATATTTTTTAATGTCATATACTTTTAGATAATTAAAACCCCAATCCGAAATTTCAAATAGTTTTCCTTGAAAAAATTCACAAAAGATGATCTTTTTTCCGGCTTCTATGTCTATGTCTCCCCTTAACAATCAGTAATGTGGTGGACTTCTAAATATTTTGGGTAAATATAATATAAAAAATCAGTAATTTTAAAAAGAGTTTAACTTCATATGAGAGTCGGTACATTAGACGGGAACAGAACAGAAGATAACAAGAATATAGAAGATAAGAAATACAGAGTGACAGAAAAGTGGTGAAACAGAAGGGGTAAGCGGGAGAATATTAAAAAGACGTATTGGTATACATATATTTTTTGAGACCACTTTTGATCGCATGAATTGAGGTGGAATTTCCGATATCAGGATATAGTTTATTTTATAATCCGTTTATTAATAAAAAAAAATAATCTTTTTAACATTTCCCACTACGTTTTTTTTAATTCTACACAAAACGTGTTTTATGAGTATCTTTTTTATGAATGTTATCGCGTTATATGTAAAAAAACATTTGCTTTTTGATAAATTAGGAATTGAAGAAATGTGCAACAGAAATATTATTATTGAACATTTTTTTCGAGATCGAGACTATCAATGAGGTTCCTTGTCATCCACAACAGCTTAAGAGCGATAATACAAAAAATCTATCATTTGAAATGTCTTCAATATTTTGGTAGCTACCAGTGTAGCTAAAACAAAGTGAGATGGGTATTGCATTTCTTACATGAATAGTTTAAGCTTAAACTATTAGTCAAATGAATCGAATGTCTTATTAATCATTTAATCGTTGACGCTTTTGTGAGAGTCCAATTTAATATTTGAATTTTGAATCGTGAATTATGTTCAGTGGAAAGAATAGAATTCACCGTATGCAATTTCGTGATTTAACTAATTAATTAATGAAAGTACAAAACTTCCGTACATGTATTGTTGCAAATAGTGTTACGTAACAATGTGTTACGTGTTACGTGATACATCGGCTTTAATACGACATAGTCAATGATGATTAATAAACGCACGGAAGTTATGTCTTTCGGATAAAGTATTGAATAAATTAAATTATGGTACTTAGATGGTACAGAGACAATATGTTTTTTATAAAACTTGTTAAGTATGGGTAGAACTCGCACTACAAGTGTATCCTAGACATATTTAAAGATATATAGTATTTTCTATTGAACTAATTATAAATATTATATATGTATATATATATATATATATATATATATATATATATTAATATAAATATATTGCCTAGGATTTATTTCATGTCCATAAAAATATTGAAAATATTTGAAAAACTGTACAATTCATAAACATTGCTTTAGTTTTCCGGTAAAGTTTAGATGAAATTCAAATAACTCTGTTTTTTGTCATCAGCAATGTGGGGGACTTCAAGAGGACACATATTTATTGTGGACATATTCATAATATCTTTAGAATTATCTAATAAAAATTGTAAAAAATAAAATTATTATAACTATTCTTATAACTAGCTCTTTCAATTAACATCCAATACTAAACGAAACTAAAAAGGAAAATTGAGTACTTAATTTGTTGTTCTAAAATTTTTGAACAAATATATTTGAGTGTAAGCTGCTGAAGATATTTACGGTTATTATGATAAATATCAAGTCCCTACACCGAATGGTTGCAAAAAACATTTTTTGAACATTTTCAGAAATATCTCTAGAAATGTCTTGTATAAGTTTCTAAAATAAGACTACACGAAACTAAAAAGGAAAATTGAGTACTTAATTTGTTGTTCTAAAATTTTTGAACAAATATATTTGAGTGTAAGCTGCTAAAGATATTTACGGTTATTATGATAAATATCAAGTCCCTATACCGAATGGTTGCAAAAAACATTTTTTGAACATTTTCAGAAATATCTCTAGAAATGTCTTGCATAAGTTTCTAAAATAAATTGTTTTTGAGTTCTTGTAACTTCATTTTTTAATTGACAAACGATATGTAACAGATATAATGGTCGACGTATACAATCCCACACCACACACAAAATTAATAAAAAAATCGATTTATTTGCTTGTAAGATATTTATAAATCTGACGTAGAATTTATTAAAAAAAGGAAACGCTCAAAGTAGAGCAACATACGAAACATACGAAAGAGTGTGAAAATATTAAAATGCAAAATATTATGATGTATCCAGTGGAGAAAAGCCCAAAAACATAAATAGAGAGTAAAGAAAATAAAGTACCAATCCAAAAAAAAGTGATTCTAAAATTGTTTGTAAATTTGCTCGTTTAAGAATAGTTTTTAGAAAAAATTACCATTTGAAGCTAAATTTATTTTTCCTTAAAAAATTTCATTTGATCACGTAAATGTTATTACGTGAATTGGACGTAACTCATAAACACACTTCCGTGCGTGTTACTTTTGTTAAAAATTTCCGTGATACTAATTACGCCTTAGCAAAAGTTAAGAAATAAAAAAAAATCAATAGAAAACGGAATTTTACATAACAAAAGAATGGCGGATAAGCAAGTTCACGAGTGCTGTCAGCTTTTTGCTATTAAATTACAAATAAAGGTTTTGTAGACGGTAAAATGTTCTTCGAGGAATCATAAATGATAGAGCTGGTGAATTTAGGGAAAAAATAAACTTATAGTGTGTACCAGAGGAGTGTGTACCGGAGATAATTGCTTACCTAAATAAAAAAACGACTGGGTGCAAGTTGAAATTATAAAACTAGATTCCATACCATTGTATAAATACATAGAGGTATCGAAGCATATGTCATTTTTGCATCAGCCCTATGTTATACGCACGCATCATTTAAGTTTAAAACGTTCGTATAAATCGTATTATGGTCATGGTTTTATCAAGTTAACAAATTTTTCACATAAGGAAATAAGTAAAAAAGTTGAAAAGGCGCTTTTGTGACCAAATGACCAATTGAGTCGAATCAAACTAGCCCAAACTAGATGGATTTACTGTTAACCATTAAAAAGTTCCAATGACAGTCTCCCTTTGCCATCATCAGACTCTTCTGTTTACAAAATCTAACCAAAGAGCTCACTGAGGCAAGTCAGACGAGCCTAAATTCGACAGGTTTACTGATATCCGTTCAGAAATTCCTATGACTAGCTTCCTTTTTCTGTCATCGTATCGGCTCAATGGCACCCTATTAGTGTATAATCATCAGAATTGCACAAGTTTGCCAATTTTGAAATCACTGCAATTAGAAATGGGTGAAAATCGACTTATTAGATTTGTCTATAACCCTTATAAATATTGATATTATTAATATAATAATTATTTAGATTTGTTTATGATGTTTGGCACATCCATTCTCAATCCTCAAAATAATCTCCCCAGAAATGGCAAATTCAACGTTTTTACTTAACTATTCTGATTAGAACACCGCTTCCCGCAATTACGCTCAATTTAACTTTCCACGTCAAGCGGTCTTCGCTATAAAATTACTCATGAAGGACAAGCAAATATCGGAGTGGTCTCATAACTCCAGTTTTTTCCCAATTTTGGTAAGGGGTACTAAAATATTCATTTAATATAATTGTGTAGTTCACAAAGTTGCAACACCATTACAATAAATTGAATCATTTTATACAACCAGTCTTTTCGACAAATTAACTTTTTCCTGTTAAATATCGTCATTGAATTGAGGTTCATACCTTGTGTATATGACCAGCAAGGCTATGTTATTAGTAAGCAATGTTACCAAAGACACTGGTTATTGCACAGTTCGAGAAAGTTCTATCTTTTAACACGACTATGGTTATTCAACGTGGACTAATATAAATAACTAAATATTTTAATTCATAAATATAATTAAAATTGTTGAAGATGCATATATCTTTGACTTTCGTGGTTATTAAGTCCATGCTTTCAAATATATACGTACTTATATGTAGGTTAGCCTTTTTCTTTATGTCAATTTCTCAAAATATTTCTAAGATATCACCGCGAGAGTACATGAAGTTTCCAAGAGAAAACGAAACAATGAGTGGAAGACTGAGAAGAAGCTGCTTTAGATAGCTAACTTCTATATTTAAAATGTCTTTTTTTAGAAATTGCAATTCTGATGTTTTCGGGTAATAACACCTGAGATCGTAGCATTTATCATAAGGTAAGAACAAGTTCAAACTTCTTATGGCAAATGTCACGATCGGAATTCTGTCCAATTAGACTAGAGACGATAACTAATAGTTTTATAAAAATGGCTCGGTGACCCTAACAAATATCATTACATAATTAGAGCATCTATATTTGGTCCCAGAAGGTATTTTGTCATAACTATAAACTGATATAGTGAGCTTATATTGAAGAACATATTCTAATCATATACATAACGACAGTTCCTGATTATGTAAGTCATTTGCTACGAACAAGTATGTCTACACGTATCTTTTTCATCGAAAGCCGCGAATAAGGCAGACAGCAGTAAAGAACCAGACCTTAATGTTGCGAACAATTGGACATGACATTTATTAGAGATGTGCTTGTATAACTTCAAAGTTCAGCCGTCGACTTAACTTTTTTATTGACACTATTTAATACATCAAACTGTTAACCCTCTGAAGATCAGTTACCCACTGATAAATATCAGTTACTCTCTGATACAGCGAGCTTATATTGAAGAATGTATTCTAATCAAATTGAAGTGTTACTACAACATAACGACAGTTCCTGATTTTGTAAGTCATTTGCTACGAACAAGTATGTTTACACGTATCTTTTTCATCGAAAGCCGCGAATAAAGGCAGACAGAAAATTATGGATTTTTAACTCAGTGACTGGTTGAGTTTTATAGAAAATTCAGTTTTATACATTGGCCTGAATCGGAAAATATATTATGTATTGTATTCTGTGTTATTATATTTTCATTTTTAAATATATATATATATATATATATATATATATATATATATATATATATATATATATATATAATTAGAATAGTTCCTTCTCAATTGTTTAAATTGAAAACTTGACAATGGTATATTCTTGTACTTGTATTATTCTTTATCACTCCAATTATTCAGTGCAATTTTCGATAATTCCTACTTATTTTTATGTTATTTTGACTACATGTTTTTCAGTTTAGAACTTGCATGTTATAATGACATGTAAATAGTATTTCAGTAATTATAAACTATCTTTCCGGGAGTGACGTAATTGTAATAATAATATTAATCCAATTAGTTATAACTGACGGTACTGCTATTATATGTTGTGTTTTTAAAACAGTAATTATAATACAGAACAGGGTTTTCCGTTTCCTGCTGCCTAACATCATTATAGTAGAAAATTATAATTGTCATCGTCACTATATGTCTTCTCGATATAATGATCTTAATTACATAAACATGACTAGGCAGTATTATTTTTTACCCATAAACAAACCAAAAACCAATAAGTACATGGTGATCCAAAAAATATCTGAAAGCAATATTAAAACAATAAATGCAAAAATCACGCTTGAGTAACATTGCTTCAAATTAGTAATGCATCACAAGCATCTTTGGAGTAAAACGCAACTTACGGGTTTTTGTTGAAAGGCGCATCAAGACCTCTTGTTTCACATAAAATTATTAAATTAAGAACACAGCAGTAGGTGAAGTCCTCAAGGAGAAGCAATTCAATGTTCTTACATAAGAATAAATTTAAGTTACTTTCGGAATCCCCATAAATTTGACTGTAAATTGACAAAAGTAAATATTTTTTTGATCTGACATGATAAAAAAAAATAAAATTTTTTGTGTTTACAATTCATACGCGCTAGAATTGAAACTTCAGTATTCAAGTACTTACTTATTCACACAAAAAAATACACATAAATAAAACACCGCGCTGACTTTTTACTAAAACTTTGTAATACGCAGGCTCGTACATACATATTAACACACACACTAACATACACACGTAGAACGCTCGGACCAGAACAAGTATTAGATAGTGTGCAATATAGATACACTCTTGCTTAGCTAGGCAATATACAGGCACACACATATGTAAAATTCTTAGTAGACGAGAGGGAAATACTACGAAGCACGGCACAAAGTGGAGGCCTAAAATTCAAATCACAACGATTCTAAATAAGTTTCACTTGTTTCTTTGTCGTGACGAATTTTCGTTTCATGGAGTTTCAAATCACAACGATTCTAAAGACGTTTCACTTCAAAAATATATGTATAATATTTGGAAAAGAAAAAGCTTTCAAATCACGCTTATCGATAAACTTTTTTACAATGCTTATGTTTAGATATTGTATTTACTGACGTACTGAATGTAATAAGAATGAAACGTTATTTCATTGGCAATATCACAATTAATTTTTTTAGATTTCTTCTAATAATTAATTCAAGCTGATTACCTTTTTTTAGGTTTTGGCACCTCAAAAGGAGAAAAATCCAAATATTGGAAAAATAGAGTTATTAAACGTTTCGTTGAGTTTATCGAGAAATCACTAAACCTTACAGTGGTTGAGAAATTCGTAATATTATTAAGCTTATGAGAGATCTATTGGGCGTTCATTCACGTTGTGAGAAATTTGCATGGTCGCCTAAATGTTTATATAAGCTCGAGTATAACTTAATGTCTACAAATATATAAAAGTAAGGTACCTTCACAACTTCTTAGTATTTAACTAGTTTCTTCGCAAGTGCCATCACACAATACTTCTTTTTTTTTGGGACGATCGTGTCTCCAACTTGAAAATGATATAAACAAAATTCAAGTCAGTGCATTTCTATTTACCGTTCTGATAATTATATGTCACGTATTGCAGTACTGTACTTGCAGCTGAGTTCAGTTATATTCTTATTAAACATACTTGTATATGTATAACGCTCTCTGATAATTTTTTTTTAAATTTTTCTCGCAAAGTAAAATTAATCTCGTAGCATGGTATGCCAGAAAGGGTTAACTTTATTTACATAAAATAGGACCGACTCGACTTACACGTCACAATTAATGTCCTTTTATATTTTTTGTCGCGTAAACCATTCCATAAAAGTTAATCTCTTAACATGGCATGCCGGAGAAAGGTTTAACTTTATATACTTATGTCAGATTTAACTTTATATACGTATGTAATTAATTGTGACGTGTAATTCGAGTCGGTCTCAACAGGACCAACTCGACTTACATGTCACAATTAATTCCGCGTAGTCGATGATCATCATTTTCCCCTAACGAGACATAGTGTCATCTTAATGTTTGTATTGTGGAATTTTCGATTTTGCAATTTGATTCATTTGTGGTTCGGTTAATGTGTCTGAGGCAGCACAAGATGACGTAATGGAGCGATGCAGTTACATGCGCTTGTGTTGAGAAACAATCTGTCTCTTCCCGATGTCACGTTTCACTTGCCACTCCCTCTATGAGTCAGCTAGTATGCTTAATTCAAGTAGTTTACCTATAATGTGATTCTGTCCTTTTGCTGTGTTTTGTAATTGTCTGTAAGTTAAAGTTATGCGTTTTGATACCACATTCGATAACATGTCTAGGAAAATAAATCATTACTTACTTTTTAATTCAGCAACAGAAGTAACACAGGGCTGAATATGGCATTGTTAAACGCATTTATATAAATATTTTTTTTATAAATAAATGCTGTCTTGCAAATCAAATATGAAATTGCGTTGAATTTTGTTTCTTTATCTTCACATGATGATGATTATAAATGATACCTACTACAAATAAGGCCGACGTATTTTATTTCGTTTCCCAGATGATTGAATTTAAACTACATTAAATATTAATCTCGATTTAGTTTCTACGCATGATATACGTGTTATTTTTATTTTGTTTTTAAATATTAATTTAGTTAATGGGCCTTATTAGACTATCATAGTTTAATTACCCACTAAAATATATTTCGAATTTATTGAAAAAGTCTTTAGCGACATTTGAGTCATTCCGTCACGTTAAAATTGTGTAACGCTTGAGAAAATTAATGCATGACGAATCCAATCGGATAGGGAACCGGTCGAATGCTAACAATACGGCGGTCGAAAACCTCAAAAAGTTAATTTGTTAATGAATCTGCACGTGGCTATCTATATTCGCGCACAGTATAATACAACAATTAGAAGTGAATGTGAGGTTATCGTTTATTCAATGGCTTTGTTAAGTATATTACTATAAATTAGTGAAAATATAGTTTTAATCAGAATAAAAAGGAAACAACATTGTGTGTGTGCAATTCACACACGGTAGAAGTGAAATTTCAGAATAAAAATAAACGTAAATAATACACCGCGCAGGCTTTTTACTAAAGCTTTGTAATACGTAGGCGCATACACACGTATTAATACACATACTCACATATACACGTAGAAGGCTCGGACCAGAGCAAGCATTAGACAGTGTCCAGTATAGATACACACCAACACTTGCTCTTTTGCTTTAGCTCGGTAATACACATGCGCTCACATATGTACAATGCTTAGTAGAAGAAAGAGAAATACTACGAAGCATGACACAAAGAGGAGACTAAAATCACAACGATTCTAAAGAAACTTCACTCGTTTCTTTGTCGTGACGCATTTTCGTTTCGTCGAGTTTCAAATCACAACGATTCTAAAGAAGTTTCACTTCAAAAATCAACATTATTTTAAACAATTGATGTTTATTATAAATTATTTAAATTAACATGTATCCTTAAAGAAGTTCCGTTCATCACTTTATGTACGAGAAGCTTTTTTAGTTTCTTAATAAATAAAATTTATGTTTAATAAAAGTATTCTACATTCAAAATGATAATTACGCAAGATATTTGATTTTAAATTTATGTGGTTATTTCGGCGTAGATATTTTGTAATCCTTGAGGTATTCGGTCGAATCTATTTCTAAAATCAACGTTAATAAACCCAAGAGTTTTTTTATGTAAAGGTCATCGTTCTACCCGCTATTTAATCTTCAAATAAACTTTTCGTTTTAAAAGGGCTTGATTTGATCGCAAAATTAATTATTAAAATAAATGAAATCAAAATTTCATTTCATTTCTCAACACATAACGTTAATTTTCTTCACTTTTAACCTACATGCAACAAAGCTTACGACACAAATGCAGGTTTTGATTATGTTAAATATTTATGAGATGCAAATGAGTTTCGCGCACCTGATCGGCGATAAAAAAGGATGCCCGAGTTACGAGGAATTTGGACTAGCCTCAAATCATAATGACAAACGATTAAGAAAAGCTTACATCATTTTTTTATAGCCACAAGACTTTTTCGGAAAGTTCGTGAACTTTGAATTTAGCACGTCGGCAAACCTCAATAGCTGGGCACGTCCGAGACTACAATTTAGTGTCAGCATTGAGGAATAAGCTACAATGTAATAATTTGCATTTCCTTGTGGCATAAATATCTTGGACAGTGAGTATACGTGCTCTGCTAGTTTGAAAAATGTCAAATTTAAAATTTGTAATGAATTATCCGATTTCTTATTTAATAGAAAATTATAACTACGTTGCGAAAATTATAATCCTTAAAATTTCTTTTATATATATATATATATATATATATATATATATATATATATATGATTCTTCAAAAACCTCGCAAGATAGCGGATGCTGTGTCATTTAGAATGTACAGTATAAATTTATTTCATCACTTCTTTTTCGCTAAGTTCACATAAACTTGTAAATTTATGAAAAAAATACTAAAATAGAATCTTATATTTCGACAAACCACTTTATTTTAATCTTTATATATTCAAAATTGTTAAAATACAGTAAGTTAACAGTTAATATTTCGTTCTGACTTGACCTATATCTTTGGTGTTTATTGAATGAATTGAAGTAAAGGTTTTATTACGTCGGCTCTTCTGGGTATAATCAACGTACAAACAAATAAATGTGCGTATTTCCATTTATATTAAGGTGTAGAGTAAATGATTAATCAAAGATCTGTAAAGTAAAAATCTGCATGATTGAGTCGATTCTTCTGGTAGATTTCGAAAAATCCTTGATTAATTATTATTTACCTTAATATATATAAAAATATATATTTGATAAAGATATATATTTATATTTGTTTGTATATAGATTATACTCGGATAGTCTGAAGTAGTGAAATCGTTAGAGACGTGAAATTTTTCACTGCTTCGGTCCATCTGAGTATAATCTCAACTAATGTATTCTACTCGTTATCACTTATGTAGCCGAAACCTAGAAAATGAAAATTAGACTAGTCTACAAGCTCAAAGCATCTCAACGAGCTAAGTAACATGCTAAGCTCGTAGTTTCTCTGAAGCATCGTATCCGAAATGATGAAATCCAACAGAGAATTAAAGTCACCGCCGTATCTCAAAGAATAACCAAGCTAAAGTAGAAGTGGCCCGATCCCAATTAGACTCCAAAATAGGTGGAGTTGACAAGTTTTAGAGTGGAGATCCAGTCTAAGCGAGCATAATGTAATATTCCGTCTGGCCATATGAAGCGACGGTCTGCGCAAGGTAACTGACATCAAGTACATGAAAAGAGCCGATTATAGAACTTAATGGCGCGCTTGGAGAGGAGCATGAACCCAGAAGTGGAGTGATATCATCAATCATTATAGGCGTGTTTTTGATTCTTTAAGAGCATAGAGATATGCCTATAATCATATTATATTTATATACTATTGAAAAAGAGTAGAAGTTCAAAACTATGAATAAATGTTTATTAAAAAAGGTGTACATGATATGATAGTATTTTAGTTGGCAGAAATCTATTTTATCTAAGATCGAGAAAAAATTATTACCCAACATGTATTAAATAAAAAAATCAATATTTTAACCAAGCAATTAATTTATTATTATACAGGTATCATATTTATTTACACCTAATGATCAATGCATATTACAGATTTGTCTATAATTACGTAGTAGTAGTAGATACGTAAATTTGCGTTAAACTATATCAGGGTACTATATCATGATCACTAATATTACTTTTTACTATATTAACAAAGTGCTGAGATATATCGTGTATATAATTTACACAATATATCTCAGAATTTTATTATCTCGCTATCCTTTGTTCTCGTGTACTTTTGTATTCAGGTTTAATACAAAAGTTTAAACTTTCTTAAACCATTAATTTCTCATCGTTACGAATAGGTTACTTGTAATGTATCGCTCAATGTGTGTAAATAAATAAATATATAAATTTATTTTCATACCACTTCATCACGAAGACTATGTAGACACTTGAAGATCTTAGTGAAAAGCAAAGTATTTAAGTTTACGTAAGTTGTGTTATTTATAAAGATATTAAAATTCCATCGAATCCTCATGAGGAAAGAGTTTCACATATTTAATATTTATGACTCTGTGTCATGTAATTTCAAAAGTTGTAAGTATTTTTATATTTACGAATCTTTATGCTTAACACGTTAATTGCTAGAGACATTTTTGGAAACTTTCAAAAAAGGACCACCCTATTTTTTTTCCTAATTACGTTGAAGTAAGGTGAAATATAGTATATTGTTCATATTGTGTTATATGTGCAATTTATGGCTTATATAATGGTTATTTACTACTGACGGACACATGACACCAACGTGGCGTTAACGAAATAATTATTTCATTGGCGTCGCACGGGTTATTCTGTCAGCCAACCACAGACAGCAAGGCAAGCGTCTCACTCTTTCTCACGCCATGGTAATGCGACCAATCCCATAAAAACTGACAACATTTTGTTTTACTAGTTTACCATTACTCGTTCTAGGTGAAGGTCGATATTTTGTGTTTACGTTATTTGTGTATACTATGATACTTTTCCAAGAGTTTTGTCCGAATCGAAATGTGATACAAATTAACCATTACTGAGACCATCCTCTGCTGGATCTACATCGACAAATAATTGGTTAACTACCAGTGGTAATCAGCCAAAAATCATGTACTTCACGGAATCTTCAGGTTTGAAATGGTTTAATTCATTTAATAACTCCATATGAATAATTTTAATCTTAATGAATTTAATTTTTGCTGATACCAGTCGAAAATTTTGAAAATATTGCTTATCAGACCAATCTGTTCGTACAAGAAACCAACAAATACAGAAGAGATAAAGAAGTTGTTTGCCATAATTATACACATGCGTATGGTGAGGTTGCCATATATTTCTCTTTATTGGTAGAATAACTCAATGTAAATATTGAGAAACACTTCACTCCCAATGAGTCGCTTTAGCCTAGATGACAGCTGATTATCATTCTGAGGTTGTATAATATTTAGACAATATCTATAGCAAAAAAATCATAAATATGGAATTAAAATCTTCAAATTTATATCATTCCTGGGTACACATATAAACTGGAGATATATGCGGGCAATCAATCAGATACTGAAAATACAACAGCCAGAAATGTGGTCCTAAATCGTTGCAACAAATTATTTCACAAAGGTCATATTATGAACACAAATAACTGGTATGTGAATGTAGATTTAGCAAATATTAGAGTTGGGACAATGAGGAAAAACAAGAAAAGGCTGCCAAAAAATGTTACTGAAACGAAACTAAAATTGGAGAACACATAGCAAAAAGGGATAAAAATCATGAAATGGAGAGTTAAGAAAAAAGTATTGCTATAAGCCAAAAAGCACACCGATAATTTTTGAGTCGTTAGAAATAAAAGAGACATTCAAAAAAGAAACCAAAAATAATTCTTGACTATATTTAAACGAAGTCAGCAGTCGATTTGTCGGAACACGTGTCTGCATATTCGACTCTGCTTAAGAAAACAGTAAAATGACATCGAAAATTAGCTTTCAAATTGCTTTTCAATACTGTCATTCTAAATACTTTGGTTTTGTATAAGCAAACAACTAAAAAAAACTCCATTGTGCTGTTTAGAAAAGTACTAGTTAGTCATTTGTTGTCTATCAACAAAGAAAACCAGTCTGAGTCACCAAGACAGTCACAACTAAAAATCAGTTCTGACCGAAAAAAATGAACGGTCAAACAAATACGAAGAAACTGCCTTGACTGTTATAAGAACAATGTACGAACTTTGGACAGGCAAGGAGCACGCAAAAAACAAAACAAGTTGTAACTTTCTGTCCAACATGCCCGGGAATGCCGCATTTGTATCTATAATGTTTCAATATTCAACATCAATAATTTAGAATTTTTATTTTTTTTCATTTCTAACTACTTTTAGTCTAAAATTACTACTGTTTAAAAGTACTAACGAAACTTGATTTCCTTTTCCAATAAAAAACTTATTATAAAGACTGCGATAATACAAATGATTTTACTTCAATATTGCTGTTTCTATGTGTCTCGCGGGGCACATAACATGCTCAAATCTATTAAAAACGTGATTGCCGGCGTACTAACTAAAGTCAAACTGAGGGGTGTCCTGTCTTCCTGTTCTGACCAATGTTCGAGAAATTTTTCATGTGGGCCATGCCATATGAAAAATTTTGCAGACGGTCACCATTGTCTGGCATGGCAGCTGATGCGTTAAATATATTTTCATGATAAAGAATTACATCTTTAAGTTTTAATTTATTTTCGTCTGTCATAGATTGCTAGCTCTCAAAACAATAATTATACAATTTGTAATATTAATAGGTTTGCTAAATCGAATGCAGGCGTAAAATTAAAAAATAGACAAGGAATTAATTAAGAAGAGATTAAATTTCAATACTTACTCCATCGTATAGAACATCGTAAGACCTTTTAACACCCGGCACAAAGCTACTTTTATTTTTAATGAAGCCATTTTAAATGAAGTTATTACGCGCTATTATATTTTAGAGCTACAAAATTGCATAAACATCATCTCGCGCTTAATATTTCAGATGAGCTTAACAATTTACGATATTACAATATCGTTAATTGTAGTCAATTTTGTTGCTTTAACATACCTTTACTTTCGACATGGCGGTGTTTCGAAAAATTTGTGTATGCTTTTGAATTTTGCATCTATTCTACATAAAGTTGAAGAGAAAAGTATTTTCATAATTTTTTCACAGTAAATCGAGTAGAGGCTGGTAACATCGGAAAGTGAAATTGAAAAATGTATCAAAAATTAAATTTTCCGATCGGCGTAATTTTCAAAAAAAGCTTCGGCAAAAGGATTAAATATTCTGCAGTTATTTACATACCATTATTTTTCCAAATTAATACTTCGGTAATTATCCAAAAAAATACTTAAAAAAACCGGCGTAGAAAGTAATATTTTACCTTAGTTTGACACTGTACTTGTATTGACACTCATAAAATTGATATTAAGTACCACGACTTACTTATCTCAAAAAGGCAGAATTATTTTTTGGAAATCAGATAATCGATTTTGGTTTTGTAATTTAAATTATCATACTATATTAATTTTTATGCAATTATCTATTTAGTAGGTAAACATAATTGATTGACTTATTACTGGCTGGTGCCTCCTTCACGATATGTACATGTCACGTAGCGCCACATGAATCCAACCGTAATTGTTAAATTAAATTTAAATACTTCAATTTTATACCAAGAATATAACATATTAAAAAAAATGTAATCCCTATCATCCTTTTTCGCAATTATGATAGATGGAAATAAAACTATATAGAAATTTCTAGAGAAATGCAAAGACGCCGTGCGTCTTTCTAACTTGCTTATCGAAACTGAAACTATTTCATACGTAAACAGAATAGTTGACTTGTTCTTTTATCACAATTGTAACTCTCATTAATGTGTATAAATATATTTATATATATATATATATATATATATACACGTGAATAATATACTAACATAGATAAAAGTAAAAATGATAGTAAGAACTACTTAGAGATATAGATTTTCTGAGATGTATGTTATAGATCTCTAAGATGTAACGCCAACACATTTTGAAGAGTTTGATTGTGAGAATTTTAAATTCCAGCTGTCTGGAATACGTCACACCATGAAGTGTTGTAGTATTTCTAGTGTTCTATTATTTCTGAAATCAAATATTATTTTTATGTGAAATAAATTATCGAAGTCCGAACAGTAGTTTAACCCTGTAATATTTTATTACTAGCCACGATCGTTTTTTCTCTGTCAGATAAATAATGTATACTTCGAAAAATATGCGTTTAGTATTGAAAATTTCAATCAATTTTTCACTAAGCTACAGTCATTATTGTGGTATATTTTAATGTACCTTTCATAATTACCAGATATGGCAGGTATTTACTTCATACCATGAAAGCAGAGCTTTGTGATATGGTGGAATAAGTAATGACATAAAAATAGACAAGAGGTCATAGCTTTAGGTGTAATGAGAATTATGGCCTCAATATCATGAATACGAACAATAGGTTAGCATACGCATTTGAATAGATATAGTTTGTGGAGAGTTTAACGATATCCCATTTATTTTTAATTTTTCATTTAGACTCAAAGTAAAAATATGTTACTTTTTAGTTTCATATTTCGAAAGAAAAAAATTGGAACCCTTACTTAATATCCTTTATCGTGTGTTTCTTAGAAGCTGATTGAGGTAGAAATTTGACACAGTCATAAAACGTATTCAATTGCATGTATTTATGTGGTTAACACTGATAACTTATTTATTTATTTACCAATTCTATGATATGATATAAATATCATATCATAGAAAGAGAAAATAAATTATTCGAAATATTTTTTCCAGTTTTATAAATAAAACCGTTTCTTTTTTTACAAATGGTTAAAAATTTACGAGGACTACTTAATTTTAAAGGACTTGAAATTTGGCGCAATGATAAAGCATGACAATTCACATACTTTTTATAAATTAACACTTGAAAACATTTGTATGAAATTTTGAAGAGATTAAGCGAATTTGTCGATTTTCGTTTATTATATTAAATGTCAGAGAAGTTAATAGGATTCAATTTTTTTTGCGGAATACAATTTCAGAGATATTTTTGAAAGTGTCTCCAGAAAAGCTTCCCCTTCCATCAAAGTTTAAAAAAAAATTGTTTCTAGATGTTAATTTAAAGTTTACCGGGGAACTATAGCAATTCTAAACAATATAGTTTTTGAGAAACTCATGATATTTTACAATGCACCCATGAAAGTATGCTAGGCAATATATTTACAATTTCAAAGTAATATTAATATTTAATCATCTATCTTATTAAAAAGTTGTCGCCGTGGTGTATTGGGTTGTTCATAAGGCACGCGGCATTTAAGAACGCGGCGTACCGCGGCGACTCGGGTTCAATTGCCAGCCGCTCATCTAGCGGGGCTTGACTGAGGTTCTAGTTGACTCTAATATATTGCTTTCTTAGCAATAAGTCCGTCATATGTATCAATCAAATACATTATGGTAAACAAATGAATAAAGAAATGAATAAATAAAATTATAACAGAGTGAATTCCGTACATGGAAATATTTTAAAAGGAGTGATTGATTTAGCCTAAAGAAAGATAATCAAAGCCAGAAACCCGTTTTCAGAATTTTTAACTCTCTGACTTTATGTTAATTTCCTCGTCAAAAACGCGAAATCTACTGGACGGATTTGTATGTAATTTGATATGTAATAGTTTATACCCAATAGCAACATATGAGAAAAAAAACTTCTAATAACTTTTCCTATTCTGAAATTCACGCGATTGAAACAGTGGGGCACAGCTAGTATTTTAATAAAAATATAATGTGCACTTAAATATTCATATATGCATAAGTGAACACGAAACCCTCATAGTACGAATTCTACTCATACAGGTTTACTTAATATGAACACAGATTTATAATTTTTTATTTATTTATGTAATTTATTGTACACAGTAGATATACATGGCGAACTTATTATTACGAGAGCAATCTCTTTCAGACAACCGGACTAATCAGTTTTAATATAAGTGTAGACAAGCAGTAGATATTTAAATTTAAATTAAACGGCTTAAAGATAATGTTTTTCGGGTTATCCATATTTTATATACATAAACTAGCAAACCGATTATTTTAAATCGGTTGTATAGATTTCAACGAATGAAAATATTTGTGCTTTTCTGATAAAAAGATGTAGCGATGTATTGCTTACAGTCAGGCGACGTGATGTCATCAGTTTTTTTTTGTTTTTAATAACTATAATTTGAATTGATTTAAGAAGAACAGTTAAATATATAACTGCAACTGGCTTTACTGTTTTTTGTGGTAGATTTTTATGATTCTGATTCTGTTACAATGTTCTATAGATGATATTTTCTATCAGAAAAGAAAATAAAAAACGCGTATTAATGAAATACGTTGCTTGGTTTTCGTACATTGTTCTCAAGTTTATTTTTCTGTTTTATACATACAAATAAAAAACAATCTTCCAAATCTGCCAATTTTTGGCTTCTGCATGAATTTTAAATAACTTGAATAGATTTTTGTCTTCAAAAATGGGGATTTAATTTTCAATTAACAATTTCAAACTTTATCGGATTAAGTGAAGCCATTCTAAAGACCTTGTCATTATTTTAGTAAAAAATAATATTATTCAGCTTCACAAGCGTAGTAATTGAATTATCCGATAAACGGTAAGGTCAGTCAAAAAATTGATTTGGCTAAAATACGTAAACCTTCACATGTATCTTCTTTGATTTCTGGTTAAAATGTTTAAATTTCATCATTAGGTACACTATATGGGTCCTCTCCTTTTTATTACGTGAAAGTACTTTTCGTGAACGTATTTTGATAATTTTTATGAAAATAAAGCAGTGGAAAAAAAATATTAATGCATTTGTCTAATGTATATGGAAAATAAAATGGAAATAGACGCTCTGCCTTTTATTTCTTATTTATTCCTTTTATGTATATAGTGTTTGACTAACCTTCCTGTATATATACATATTAAAATATACTTCGTATATTCAATAGTAGCTTTCTGAAGCTAAACTAGAATAAATTCCAATATCTTACGATATTACGATTGAAGGACACATCATGTTTCACGCTGTTTATCCCACCATTTTAATATTTTCTTTCATTTTGACACGTGTCACTCACATCATTTCTGTCTTTTTCATTGTTTGAAAAATAAATTTACAATAACATAGTATTGACTAACTTTCTGTATATCCACATATTAAAGTATGCTTTGTGTATTCAATAGTAGCTTTCTGAAGCTAAACTAGAATAAATCCCGATATCTCACGATATTACGATTGAGGGACACATCATGTTTCACTCTGTTTATGCCATCATTTTAATATTTTCTTTCATTTTGGCTCGTGTTACTCACATAATTTCTCTCTTTTTAATTGTTTGAAAAATAAATTTATCAATAACATAGTACATCCATCAGAGCTTGATATGTTTGGAAAGTTTTTGGTTATTTTAAATATATTTCTCATAATTTTACAGATATTTAGTATTATGTCTCGATTTCTTTCCAAATTAGGCTAATTTTGGAATTATTTATTTGTTAGTTTCAGTATGATAGTGTGGCCTTTTATTGTCTAAAATGCACTTTACTCTTAAATATAGCTTTACTTGTACATACAAGTAAAGCTATATTTAAGAATAAAGTATGTATATATATGCATGTATGTACGTATGCATGAATATAACGGAATCATTCAATGAAATTTTCACCCAGTTCCAGATGTTCGAATTATTTAAAATTTTGCACACGTATCAAAAAAATATGACAACATAATAATGTCATAACTAAAAATTTATAAAATAATAACATAGTTTAAAAAAAACTAAAAAAAGCTTTTCAGCAATATCAACTAAAAAATGAAAAATTATTTCCAAAATACAAAGATTTTGGTCAAGAGCGAGAGGATGTCTCACAACTCGGTATAACTTAATTTTTTGACACGAATTTTATTACGAGTAGCATCATTTTTATGTATGTATGTTTGTATAAATATAACGCGTAATGTAATAATTCATTTAAATTTTCAACCTTTTCCAGACGTCCGAATTATTTGAAATTTTGCACACGTGTCAAAAACAATACAACAATTTCGTAACTTAAAATTTAGAAAAAAAATTAAGGTGTTTAAAAAACTAAATAACACGTTTTTGTAGCAATAGGAGCAAAAGAAAACAAAGTATCCTTACATATAAAGATTTTAGTCAAGAGCGAAAGAACGTCTCGCAAATCGGTATCACTTAAGTTTTTTTTGATAAACTTAAAATAAGAATGAAGTGATTGACAGAAAAAACCTTTAATATATAAAAGCGTGGAGTGCTTGTTGTGAAAATATAAGTGTAGCGCATCCCATGAATAAAACCGTGGAATGGTTGTTTTGTAAATGTAAGTTTAGATCACCTATGCTTTTTTTACATTAAAGTTTATTTTTTATCTATCACTTTACGTATAAAGTTTACCCAAAAAAATCTTTTCATTTAAAGATTATTTGTTATTTTTTAGTTCATATTACTATAAAAGCTTGTTTTTTTTTAATTTCTTTAAATTTCTTTTTTATGTACAATGTAATTTTTTTTGTAACGCACTTTAAATTTATGTGTGTTTTCAAAAATAAACGGTCAATTAAAAGATCTAACGTTGGGGTGAAACCAAGAACGGACATTTTGTAGCTTTTCTTTAAGGAACCCTGTAAAGTTCACATAAACAGTTACGTTATTCTGATATGTGAAGAACTGTTTATAAAATATGAATCCCTAATAAAGGAATGTGTTGGAATCGCCTTACAAATTCTTAATTAAAGATAATAATTTGGTTAAAAAGGATTAAATTTTATCTGAATTAAAACCGCCTGTGATTGCAATTATAAACATTTTAGTTATTCCGACAATCAAATTATATAAATTTATTTGATGATATAAATTTATTTTTCGCCTTTTTATAATAATTCAGTGCAATCGCATTTTGCAATTCGGTTTTTTTTACGTAGACCCAACTTTGTTTTCTTTTTTTATCAAAGTTCAAAATATACATTTTTTAATATATCATATGAACATTTTTGAAATTAAGATCGCACAATTATAATTTTCTAAAATTTCCATTTCATTTTCCATTTTTTTAATACAGCTTATTTAAAAAAAACCATTATTTTTCCTACTAAACATCAATAAATATGCTATAAACATATTTTTGATAGGAAAAATAAAAAAATACAAAACATAAAAACGATACTGTTGCTTTTTATTATTAATTTCGATTAAATTATTTCTGTTGAAATCTCTTCCATGTATTTAATATTATTCTTCTTTCTCCCTCGCTTATTGCATTTCCTCCATTTTCATCCATATCTTTATATCATAATATGTAATATGTAATACTAAACAATATCCAATAAAGCTGATTAATATTTTGAATTATTCTAATAGCGTGAGAAATAACGTGAGAGAATACATTAAAAAACATAAATTAATATAATATTGGAAAATTCTTTGCGCAACATCGATAAATTTTTTAATAAATCTTAACAAGCCACATAGGTATAAACCATGATTAGTTTATTGGGAAATCGTTTAATGTAGACCGAAAAATACAAACTCGACGATGCCCCGTGGTGTGAAGAAACGAATGTCCAATACAAATGTCAAGTGTAGAGTCTGCAGTTGTGCAATTTGCCTCGCGCGGATCTTGACCGCGCCGTTTTTTATATAAATTAATGACCCATCGGCAGAGGAGACACAGTTGTTTGTCAGATTCCATCCAGATAACATTATACCTTTCACCAGAATCAAAATGGTGAGTGAGCATTTTGAGAAAATTATTTTTAAAAGAAAATTTCATGTATTTTATAAAAATTGTCACAGGGGAAACTGCTGAATATTACTAAGTAGTAGCTGGCATAAAGTTGACATAACTGAATAACAGGACGGATAATATAGCACACTTTTCCTATTTGGTATCGTTACTTAAACTAAATTAAATATTTCCAACAAAAGTGATTTTTCCTTATTTTGCTATTTTAATTTGAAAGAAAACTTGGGAATTTTTTTGTTAACTGAAACCATTTTTTTTCTTAGAAATTGCTAATTAACAAATGTAAACTTTTAATGAAACGTATAAAAAAAACAAAATTAAAAGAAACACTGCTTAGAAATTTAAAATTTGACGAAATGACAGAAGTACAAAAATATATTTATTTCTTTCCTAAATTAAATCGTTTACAATTTTTATAACAACTTGGAATGTTGTCATTTGTTTATTTTTTTCAGACGTGAAAGAAAAAATTTGGTGAAATTCATTTTTAGTTTAGTCCAAAAAATTTAAACTTTATTTAAACAAGTAATATTTATTTATTCGTTTCTTTGCCAATACTTTAGATACTAATACTTTAGATAATTTGACTTTTCCGTTCCATACAAATCTAATTTTTGATATAATTAATAAGCTTTATAAAAAATATTTGGAGAATGTTGGTATATAAAGCTTTTAAGCTCGTATTGAATTATATCATTTTTATTATTACTAAATTTGATAGTATCGGCACCATTACATATTAATAACCTAACTATAATATATCTAGTGAACTAACATATCTAATAAGCTAACTATAACATATCTAGCTAACTATAGAATACATTATTTTTGGTTGACCGTAAAACTTATAGGCAACAAAAGAAAACAAAATCCAAAAATAAAACACCGTAGATGAAGGTGATTAAATATAGTAGATTAAATTTTGGTAATTTTCACCTGCTAAAATTATTTTATAGTAAAACATGCTATTTTGTAGCTGTTAGTTTAATAAATACTGGCACTTAACATTTAGAGATGATCTAGTTTTAATCGCTCACTATATTATGTTAAGTTTTACAAGTTTTTGTCCATACGCAATTCGTAAAGCAGTTTTACGATTAAATTCAAATTTATAGAACTTAAAGTGTCTAAGAAATGTTTAAACTAAAGTTTAATTAATTAAACGACAATGAGAAAGAAGAAAGTATTCGACTAAAAATTTCATCAAAACTTTGTTGTATTTTGATTTGAAGAGTTTTTCACCAGTACTTACACAGAATGAAATAGATAATATGCTATTCCCGTATTGTTATATCCGTATGGCAGTTGGAAAATCGAGTTAAGTCTTTGAGGGTTATTGCTTTTATGCGAATTTTTTCAATTATTTTTATAAGTTTTCACATACAGAGACTTAAATAACTTCAATATTATTTGCAATCACTTAATATTGGTTTCCTGAGTATTGTAATTCTATAAGCTAGTCGTAAAACAATAGCTTATACATTTTTAAACTCGTAGATGCAATCGTATATGCTGTGACACAACAATAGCTCATAATCATTGCTTTTGGTACGCAGCTTTCACTTTCTCTTGAGTTATGACAAAAGTAAACGCTGCAACTTTAGTTACTTCTATTGTCTGTTGAACTATTGATTCATCACAGTATATTAAATGAATTATGATTACGAAATAATTCATATTATTTTAAATTATATAATCTGTTATTAAATGTCGACGATAAAAATAATATTAGATATTCTTTGTCACCTTTTGTATCAATTCATTTTAATATTTTATAATGACTTGAAAACAATTCGAAATCAGCGAACGTATGAGCAGTGCGTTTCTCATAAACTTTTGTAGACACTATCACTTTTCACTATTTAGTATATGCTTGACTAAATATTATCTACGAGGTTATATAGGGGATGTAATTTTATTAAAAATTGAATATACTGTATTTGATTCGAACAAATATGTGTTATTTCTACTTTCTTTAAGTTCTTTATAATGACCTAGGTTTCTTTGTATTACGTTTCTACGAGCCTATGAGTTTATGAGAACGCACTGCTCATATGTAATCTTTGCTAATAGCCCACTTGAAGATGTTGTAATACTACGAAACCTAGGTCGTGGTAAAGAAATTAAAGAAAGTAGAAATAATACTACATCACGTAGTTTCATTTCATTATCAATAATTAATTTCTACAAAATTAACGCCAAATATATTCAAATTTAAATCAGTTTTGAGTATTACTACATTAAGTTCTAGCTTTATTAGTTATGTATTAATTTATACCCTGAAAAAAGGAACGACAAGTGAAACTTATGCCATATAATATATTTATAATGCTATTTTTGCAATTTTTCGTCATTCTTATTTGAAAAGATTTCGAAAAAATTTGTTGGCATATGAGCATCATTTATTTCTGGTTCGTTAAGTAGTAGATAATAACAAAAATATACTAATATTATATAATTCTTTCGCAGAAATTCGTT
This sequence comes from Druceiella hillmani, assembly GCA_039881145.1. Lineage (NCBI taxonomy): Eukaryota > Metazoa > Arthropoda > Insecta > Lepidoptera > Hepialidae > Druceiella > Druceiella hillmani. The sequence continues at coordinate 663,882 of JAYKKI010000101.1, forward strand.
CTAGTCCTTTTGGCTATTTGCCTGAGCGTATCAGCTGACGTCTCCCACATCGTGAATCAGGATGCATACGCGACAGTCGTCAGGCAAAACCTCGATATCGCCCCTGACAATTCTGGCTATCAGTACGACTACGAAACGAGTAACGGTATTTCGGCACAGGAAGCTGGTCAGCTTAAGAATATAGGCCAGGTAGGTTCATGTGTAAATTTTCAGTAACATTTTAATACACGGTTAAAAGGGTGACTCTAAATATTGTGTTCTGTTTTACCAATTTGGGTGACCAAAAATATGCAATTAAATTGTAGTGTAAGTAATACCCTATTACAGACATCTAACATAAAAATATTGCAAGTTGAATAACCGTTTCATAAAAATAAAATAAAGAGTTCAAATAATAGAATTAGACTCACTTCTTCGTTATTAAATGTTAAATAATGTATAAAGAAAAATTTTATCATTAAGAGAACTATCATTAAGTACACTTTTACTATAATAAAAAAAGTTATTAAAACCTGTCACATATTAATGTAGCTGTTGGCAGATAGATCAATGCAGATGTTGGTGGCTGGTTCTTTGTCATATAGTAAAATGGCACATTTATATTTTTGCAGCCTGATGAAGCCCTTTCCGTTCAGGGTTCGAACGCATACACCGCTCCCGATGGCACCCTCATCCAGACGGCTTACATCGCAGACGAGAACGGTTATCAACCTCAGGTGAATGAATAGACCTACGTAATAGTTGTTTGTTATAATAGTATTGTTAGAAGTTTGTCCTGAGAGGATATGCTCAAGCCCACGTGATATATACGGATATCAGTGTATATATATACATACTCACGTATGTATATAACGTACTAAGATATGTTTATAATTCTTAATTTAGGCCAGGTAGCACTATCTCACTAATATTATAAATGCCAAATTTTAGATGGTTCAATCGAGGATAACTTAAAGAAATTTGATATCAGAAAAGGTTATATTTTGAATGAACATATAGGGTACAATGTAACTTGATTAATGATAACGTAATTCAGTTTTAACATCATTAACTCTATTATTCGGACAGAGTTGAAGAAATTAATAAAATGCTTTGTTTCGTCTTACTAACGGACAATAATTAATTACGTACTAATATAACAAATAGTCTACTTCTATTATATATACATGTCAAATGAACGCTAACAGATCGCTTTGGCAGTACCACATCATAATATAAATAAGAACATAAAGTTTACTAAAACGCCAATAGATGGCGTTGGCAGTACCAATATTATAATATTCACCCAGTCAGGGTGTCTTTTTTATATTTATAATATCCACGTAAAAGGTTCTATATGTTTCTTGATGGCATGAACTATTACCATTACAAACATCATCAAAATCCGGGCAGTAGATTTCGTGTAATTGAAGATCATATAATAACACAGACACAGACAGACAGGCAAAATTTAAAAAAAAAACATTTTCTGGCTCTACCGTCATTCTGTAAGCTAAATCAGTCACTCTTGTTTAAATATTTTTCTTGTACAGAATTCACTCTCTTAAAATGTTGTTATACGTATAGGTGATATTGTGAGACAAAACGGAGAAACGTCGTAGATTGCGGTCTATTTTGACTTACCCTGCTTTAAATTTTTAAGATATTAGACATTAATAACAATAAGTAATTTAAACTGTATATTACAATAAACCTAAAATGTAAACAAAGAATTCCAAGCACCAGCCCAAGGCCCAGTATTAGTAAACTGCTAGTTAGTTAATGATATTTTGATGTCAATATTTGTTTTTTTTTAAATTTTTTTTGTTCATATTTGGAGATAATAAAATGTCACAAGAATATGATAATTTATTTAATAGAGTTTCGCCGAATATAAAAATGTATTTTTGTCTTTAAATACAAATTTAAAGACAATTTAAAATGCATATTTGCTGTCGGAACATATTTCAAATCTCTTTTGCGTAGTGTTAAGGATTTTATTAATGTTTTCGAAATCTTTCTCTGTTTGCGGTGTTTAATATCATAATCATGAATGTTTCTTACGTTTTATTATTGTGAATATTAATTTAGTACTTATATTTTGCAGGGTGCTCACCTTCCCGTACCACCACCTGTGCCAGAATACATCCTGCGCGCCTTGGAATGGATCAGAACTCACCCCCCACAACCCGAGAAGGTCAATAACTACCGAGGATTCTAAATGTGCCTTTAAATAATTTGGAATATTTAAGTTTTTAAACAAGTATTTCGAATTATGTAGCTTATAAAATTTGAGGTTGAGTACCATTCTCATCCGTGATGAGGTCAACTCGATAAGACTATGTAATATATAATTGTGTTCAGAACATTTTAGTTAATTTTCCTAAATAAATTTAAAGAAAAATAAATGATCATATTCTATTAATTTCTACAGAATTATTAATCCTAAATAAATTTAAAGAAAAATAAATGATCATATTCTATTAATTTCTACAGAATTATTAATTGTCAGATTTCACAGAAAAGATGTTGTCATTAAGTTTAATATCTCGGGAATAAAATTACTCACTCAATTTAAAGAATATGTCTTGTGAAACCAATGTTTTTCCGGCCACATAATTCCAAAATGGGAAATTTCCTTCTATATTTATAAATCAAAAATATTAAATTGTAGACACGATAACCTTATATAGAAAAGAAGTCAAATAATAACAAAGTATTATTTATTTGAATTTCAAAAAGCCTTTCTATAATGAATTAAAGAATATTAAGATTAAAAAAGCTATTCTGTATTGAATTAAAGATTATCTGTGATTTACAATAATTTCCTTGACAAAAACTTTAACATCAATCAAATTTAGTCAAATTCAAATGATACACGTCCACATAAAAAAATTAAGTACCTGCATGTCACAAGTCTGAAAAAATGTCTACGTAACTTTCACGTCTAGTAAGTCCATTATATGCCGAAAGTTGGACGTATTTCAGATACAAGTGACATTTTCTGTGTATGCGAGGCTTACATTGCATACACAAAAATGTCAATTATGGAACACGCACGTGATAAATCTGAAATAAATTGTGGAATATTTTTCTTCTAGAAGTCTATTTTAGCCCAAAATTTCAGCATATTTCCCACACAAGTGTTATTTTTGTATATGCACGGCTTACTTCGCATATAGAAAAATATCCGCTTGTGTGAAGTATGTAAAGCCGACAATATTAAAAACTGAATAAAGTCTCGTAATGGGAAAAGTGTTTCTTCAAAATGAAACGAAATAATATTCACGGTACGGATATTTTATTGAAGTAAAACTTCTTTTGGCGTGACTGGAGAGTAACTCGGATTTTTTTCGAACGGAAATGACGTTCACTAAAATCTATGATTTCCTTACGCAGTTTCCTGTATCTGAGAGTATCGACTAACTATAAAATTTCGTGAGTATATATGTTATATACACATATGTATATACTTGAATTTATTTCTATTCTATTTTTATAAAGTCTAATAGAATAATTATTTTGCTTGCAAGGAGGTGGTTCCTCATAAATATGGTGATGATCTGATGATGAGATTCCAAAATGAAAAATGGAACTGTTTAACGGAGAGTAGTAAATCAATTGTGATTCAAGATACTTTCTACTGGTAGTTGTTACTTTGCATAATAACTACACCATCGAACAAGTTAGGATCTGATGATGAGTTTTGGAGATGAACAATAGACGTCCTTAGCGGATAGTTGTAAATCAATCGTGAAAATATTTGCTACTGATATTTTGTTATTTGGCAAAATAACTTCAGCATCGACCAGATCAAGGTCTCATAATGAGTTATGGTGACGAACAATGAAACTATTTAACGAATGGTAGTAAATTAACCGTGATTCAAAATGTTTGCTACCGGTAGCTGTTACTTTGCAAAATAACTTCACCGTCAACCATAGAGTATTATACGCTTGTGAAAATCCCATCTTCTGTAGATTTTGGAACAGTAAATATATTTATAACTTTATGCTAATATTTATTTTAAAATAATTTCAAAATAAAATGAAGTTAAAAGAGAATTTTTTTCAAGTTCATCGAGAGTTCATAGACAGTGACCTACGTCTCCCCACGTTTTGCATTCAATGATGATTTATAGCGTAGTTATTAGACATTTATAAAAATTTGCAACAGATTTTTGCAGTCTCCGAAGTTAATGATAAAAATGTGAGAAAGGTCAATCAGTATCAATTGCAGTTTCAAATGTAGACTATTCAGATTAACAGTTTGCGGTATGTTTTGTAATTTATGAATGCACATTTTTTTATAATATGGCGTTTATCATTTCTGCACTCATTTTGCATGTGAAAAATTTAATCAACAAGATGCACACTATCCTAATTCTTCACATAGTTAGCTCTTTATATTAGTATATATTTCTATTTTCATTACAAATTTACATTGGTAATGAAATAAATGTTTAATTGTGAGGAACATAATATACTTATGTTGTTTTTTAACTCTATAAAATGTCTACTTTCAAGTGCTCTAAGCGTGAAAAAATACTTTCCTATATCGAGAGAGGAAAAACGTTTGAGGCATTATCAACAATTTTGGACGAGAACTATTGTCTCTGATGACAACATATGTTTTATCATCAGTTATATTCAAAGACATAGTATTCCTGCATTTAATAAACGATGGACGGGAGTTTCACGGAAAAAAGATACATTTTTAAAGAAGTACAATAGTTGGTTTAAATCAGAATATTCAGTAAATTTACCTAACTCGAAAGACATTACGGCCAGCTTCTACTTCTTTTGGAAACTATGAGAGACCGTGCATATTTTATGCAGACTCGCCATAATCGAGCAAAAAAGGAAAAATAGTATGTTACTTTATGAATACGGATTTGAGCACATCTACAACGCATATATTCAGCGATTACGTTCGATGGGAGAAGAAATAGCAGCAAATTTTGTGGAAACAATAAGGATCGCTGACAATGAAAATAAGACCTTATTGTCTAGTCTCATAGCAAAATCAAATCTGTAACAAATTCTAACAGATGAAGAAGCTTTGAGCGTGTTGACTGATTTAGATTTAACGAAAGCACAACAGTTGTAACAAGCGAACGAAATAGTTTTATATTTCCACTATCTTACAAAGTACAAGCAATTAAACAAACCTGCTATCCACCACCTTCAGCAATAGAAATTACAAACACAACTGGAAATATAGTAAAATTCAAGATTTTTTGGGTCACACTGCAGTAAGAACCTTGAAAATAGATTCCATGTATAAGAATGTATTGAAACATTTAATTCTATACAGTAAATGAGGCTATGATGGTGCATCTGGACAAAGCTAGTACAAACAGAAAATTCCAGAAGAGTTTGAACATATTTCTGACGCAAATTTGTTTATCACTTCTTTGGTGCCTATTAAATTAATTAATAAGTTAACAGGTGATATTCTCTGTCAAAACCCTGTATCTTCTTCTATTTGTTTTTGTCAGCCTATATATATAGAATTCAGCAAAGACACTTCCAAAAAAACTAAAGATATTGTGGATGAAATAAAGTTTCAAATAAATTCTTTGAGCCCAACACTAATTAATAAAGAAAGTGACGGGGTGAAAGTGAAGCATGAACTCTTTCTCACTATGATAGATGTCAAAGTAGCTCAGGTATTAACGAATACATCTTCTGGTTCCACATGTACACTATGTGGAGCTGCTCCACGGCAAATGAACGATTTGACTAAAGTAACTGCTAGGCGTGAAAATGAAGATTCTTATCAATACAGACTGTCTACATTGCATGCCTGAATTCGTTGCATGGAAATGGTAGTATATATTTCCTACAACCTTTCTTTCCAAACATGGTCAGCTAACAGCGAAGAAAAGAAAAGGCTAAAGCAAAAGAAGAAACCCTAATACAAAAACATTTTCGTGACGAGCTAGGATTTATTATCGACCAACCATGAAAAGGAAGTGGTAATACTAATGACGGTAATATAGCCAGAAGATTTACAAACAATTTCGCCCACATCATGCTCGAAAGTGCTCCCGATCGGCTACAAATGAGGATGTATTTTATAGTCTTCGTTATATTCCAGATCCGTACATATGGTTATGTATTAGAAAACCGTATGACAAAAACATGAAGGAACTTGATGAGGATACCCTAAACCTTCTGAAAGTGAACTAATTAATAACAGGTCCCGAAGTTCTTCAAGTATAATAATAGCGTATAAAATCATCTATTAAATATGCAATTTTTTTAGGAAAACGATTATACTAGTTTATATGATATTCATTATTTTTTTAAATATTTCCTACAATTATTTGTTTAATAATTAAGAAATAATTTAACTAGTAGCACTTTATTTTTATTTTTCTTATATAAATTCGTGGTTTGCTATTTGATAATAAGTTTTTGCACATATATTTTAAATAGGTTTAATAGCTTAAAAAGAAATAAAAGTATTTTTTGATAATTTTGAATTGACTTTGATTTTTCATATAGGATATTAAAATTAATTGTTCCGAAATACATTATATTTAAAACCTTATATACTGCTTTATAATTATGCAAAATTTCACAACATAATCTTTATAAATAAAAAAGTTATCAATTTATTATGCGAAACCGATCTCGATTTTCCATAGTGCTCTGGCATTCCTTGAATCTGGCTCCGATATTATGAAACACTCTTTGGCACAGAGTCAAACTTATAACTTCAAGTTAAATTGGGATATTATTGTTGTTTTATTTAAGTAAACCCAACTTTCGAGATAACCCCATAAAAAGAAATCGCAAGAGGTCAAATCGGGATTTCTTGGGGCCATGAGATTTCATGTTCGCTAGATATCAATTTCTTAAGAAATATTTCTTTCACGACTGGTTAATTCGTATTGGATATGTCCTTGAATGCACCATCCACTTGAATGCACTATCTTACTGCATTCAAGTCCAAGTGTTGTCATCATCTTCCCATATTCATCTGAATTAACAATAACAAAATTACCTAGTTTGTCTTGAAACAAGTAAGGGCAGATAACGAACGCCTTTTGATATTATCGCCATCCAAACCGTCACATTGATGTTTCGATTTTCGGTTTTCTCTACTTCAGTATTTTAAATTTTGCTTGTTGACATGCCCATTTAAAGAAAACCGGCCTAAAAACAAAACGTTATCAAAGCTGCGGTTATCAAAGCCGCGGAACTGTTGGAGCATAGTGTCAACAAATGTTTTTTTCAAATTAAATCATTTGGTTTTAAATTCTGCAGCGATTGAATTTTCAATGGGTATAATTTTAAATATAATGGAAACCAAAAAAAAGTCACGCCAATACTATATATTATTAGCACAATTTTTAAACTTTCATTTTTATTGAAGTAGTAACAATTATTGTAAGATGAGGGTGGTATTTGGAAATAGTTTAATGACAAACAATTGTTTTTTTTTATTTTGACGGTTTGCTTTTCTTCATATTCACCAGAAACATTTTGCCTATAGAACGATGTGAGGAATCAGCGTTGTAAAAATATGTCCTAAGGAAAATACAGCAAGTGTATATATACACATATACAAATAAACATATCATTCTATTCCTCGTTATATTTATTTATCTCATTTTCAAAGAAAAAATAATATCACTTCTTGAGTAATTGTGTATAATTTGTATCACCATTAAATGAAATATATTGGATTCTGACTTCATCCACATTAATAACGACCAATCATAAATCATGCGATAATTACAGGGCAAGTAAACTCTTACTGCTGGTAACAAAAAAGACATGTTAACCGAAATCTCCGAAGTAATATTGGTGATTAGAATGAGAATGAATTACTGTTTTTATGATAGTCAAAAAATAACACTAGTTAAGGCTTAACACGATTTCAAGTTCATCAATCATTATAAAATATAATTACACATTTTTATGCCATGGGATTTTAAAACGTGTTGGTTTCAGATTTTGGGTTTGGAAAATAACAATACTATACTCCATTCCATTCCAAAAGAGAATGTTTGTAAATAAATAAACCAATTCAACAGTTTTAATATGGTTGGCACAAATATATATTTAATTTTATACCCAGAGACATTATAAAAATGGATAAAAAGCAATGAAACAATAATATTCATTTTTTCTAATAACTTCTCTTATACGAATTTCACGCGAACGAAGTTGCAGGCACATCTAGTACCAAATAAATTCCTATTACATTATTAACATTAATACAAGAAAAATGTTTACAATATCTGAACTTCCACTTTGCTTTGCTTTTTACAAAAGTATAATAAGCGAGAAGAAGCCGTAACGCGTAGATGACCGCCAATGATCCAAGAACATAGAAGTATGATTTTAACGTATATATCTTATAAAAATCGGTCCTACAAAAAATCTGTACGACTCTGTCCCACTCTCACCGATTCAAACGTTCGAGAAAAGGAGAGAAGAATTAAAGAAGAAAAAAACATACAATTGAACATGCGCTAACGAAGTAGACATACATTTAGTGGGCGGCGCGCGCGTCTTGACTCCTGCAGTAAGTCGAACGCCGACCTTGACCCGCAAAAGTCGGCAATCGCCAGCCACCGGCTCACCACATAAAAGTGTACGTCTATTTGTGCGTTTTGGTAGATTTAGGAAACTACTGTATAACGAGAAAGCCTACAATACGCTAATGATTTAAAAATAAAACATTAATTACATTGCGACTTCTTCTTCATTATTTGCATTAATTTTTTTGTCATTCATTTGTTTCTCAGTAATTAAACTTTTCCTGTTTTACTCTAAATAGGTTGAAAACTGTTAGATTTAAATTACTGAAACAAATGATTAATTTATTTATTATCTTTTTGTGATTATACGTTGAACAATTTATTAGCAGAAATGAATAAAATTGATTAAAATAATGCAATAAAAAAATTAAATACAGATCTTACTTTAAAAAACCTATTAATAACGAGTAAATTTAGCACTATTTATTTTTTTTCATTTTTTATTTCAAGTAGGACTACTAAAGTCTCTTTTGACATGTCACGATTTAACTTCTGATTATTATGAATAAATATCTTTATTGTCTATACGTATATCTACAAATAATTAATTAGTCCCTCTTAATGAGGGCAGAATGTATATTTTAAACTATAATGACTTCCAGCCTTTGAAATAAGCACTTGTTTAATATGCGTTTTAAATTTCGCTATGAGAAGGTTTATTATATCCTATTTATAGGTATTTTGTTAAAAAAGTAGACACCATTACCCAGAAAATACTTATTAGTAATTTGCAATCTAAATTTAAGATTATGAATTTTATTTTAATTTATTTTATTAAAAGTATGGATATCAGACCCTTTAACATAAAAATTTAAATTCTTTTTAAAATACAATAGGTTTTCCTAAATATATAACGGCCATGAGGATGACGTGCCTATTGTAATATATATAAAAGTCTAAAACAATTAAGCAAATATAATATTTCTATCAAACTGTTATTATGTAAATATATGTCTGGTATATCATTCAGAGGCAGAAATAAATTGAATGAATAAAAAAGTACGAGATCTATAATTGTCGCCAAAGTTGTAACATAAACTTTAAATGACCTTCTAAAAACTTTGTAATTGTTATAATTTTAGGTTCAGTATTTTCCGAGGTAGAGGGTATATCAATATTTTTCATGTTTTTAAATATATCTCGGGCTGTAAAACAATATTTTTAGATCCTTATAAATAACATTTTCCAACAATACCTAAGATGTAAAATTAAATTTAAAAAAATGAAATATATTTCTTTTACCCCCCTAAAATTTGCATATAAATATTTTAAGTGTCAAATTTTGAAATGTCACCATACCAATTTAAAATTTTGACTTTGAACGGATTCTGAGAAAAACTGCTATGAGGGATGTACGGTTTGTCGATTTTTGTTTTCGATATACGGATCCCTTAATATTTAAGCCTTTTAAGAAACTTTAGTTTATTCTTAATTACTTCATATGGTATCAGCCTAACAAGAAACCTTTTTTTGTCGTTGAGTATAATTTCCATACTACAGAGCAATAAAATGGTAACAGAGGAAAATCTGTACATGGAAAATATTTTAAAAAGAGTGCTTGATTTAGCGTAAAGAATGATAATAGAAGACAAAGAAACTGTCTTTAGAATTTTTCTCTGTCGTGTTAGTGAAACTTGTTATGGTAATAGTTTATACCCAAGAGTTACATATGAGAGAAGACAATTCTAATAACTTTTTTTATTCCGAATTAGAAACGAGTGATATCGTGGGCGTTATTACTATAAACAATTCTTTAACTAAACTATAAACGTAACAAATTCAAATACTGTTTATGATATGTACGAACGCCTTTTTGAATATTTTTGTTATTAAATCATTAAACAGAAAGTAATAACGCTGAATATTATTAGAAAGAGTCCATTTTACCAAAAATTTTAAATTTCGAACGAAATTTTTTGCATTTTTTCGTCTCCGCCCAGAAAAGGCAAATAATACTTCAAAGTTTCAATATTTTATTTTTGCATTTGAAATTGCAATTTTTTCCTGCAAGGTTACACTTTGTTTATAAGGTGAAGTCAAAGAAGAATTTATATTGATTTTTTTCAATGTTAAACCAGTGCAGTAATTTTTTTATGACTCGGTGAAGTGATTCGCCGAAAATGTAGTGTGGAATCATCGAATACGCGAATGACGCATTGTACGCTTTCATTTCTCCACTCTGATTTTTGACTTATTCAAGTGTATATATATATATATATATTTATATATATATATATATATATATATATATATATATATATATATATTCCTGCAAGGTTACACTTTATTTAAAAGGTGAAGTGAAAGAAGAATTTATATTGATTTTTTTTCAATGTTAAACTAGTGCAGTAATTTTTTTATGACTCGGTGAAGTGATTCGCCGAAAATGTAGTGTGGAGTCATCGAATACGCGAATGACGCATTGTACGCTTTCATTTCTCCACTCTGATTTTTGACTTAATCAAGTGTGTATATATATATATATATATATATATATATATATATATATATACTTTTCATCTTCTGCATCGCAGAAGTGACTGCAAGGGAAAACTTAAAGGAATTTATAGCCTTTGCAAAACTAGAGAGCACTGAATTAAATAAACCTGTCCTAGCAAAATACGTTTCATTGGATACCGTTATACAAAATAAATTTTAAAAGTTTAATGAGCCATACTATATTATTATATTCACATCACTTGAAGACAATGACCGTAAAGCTATAAAGTACACGGATTATGAAAATAACAGAGACATACATTTGTTTAGCAAAACATCCTTGTGTTTATTGTTTGATGTAAATAGAGAAATATATGCATAGTGATTTTAGAGTCACTAAACACTGCTCGAATGACGAACGTCATTCGTTTATAAAACGTGTATCCGACCATACAACCTCCTCGTAATTCGCTTTGATTAACAATAATATTGACAATATTAATAATCAGTAAAAAATTGTTTAAAAAAATTAATAAAAAATTACACTAAAGATATGAGAAACTATTTTCAGACCGAAAAATTACTTTAATTTCAAATTCAAAAGAGAGAAGATTAAATTTTTTTTAAACTTTGTGTCCTCGTTTTTGACTGAGATACAACTGTCCGAAAAAAAGAAACAAGAATTGTAAATTAAAACTGCCAGTATCTAATTGTTTAATTACTGATTCTCTGTTATCGAACTGAAGTAATGAAAGAGAATTATTGAACTAATTGTTAAATTACTGATTCTCTGTTATCGAACTAAAGTAATGAAAGAGAATTATTGAACTAATTGTTAAATTACTGATTCTCTGTTATCGAACTAAAGTAATGAAAGAGAATTATTGAACTAATTGTTAAATTACTGATTCTCTGTTATCGAACTAAAGTAATGAAAGAGAATTATTGAACTAATTGTTAAATTACTGATTCTCTGTTATCGAACTAAAGTAATGAAAGAGAATTATTGAACTAATTGTTAAATTACTGATTCTCTGTTATCGAACTGAAGTAATGAAAGAGAATTATTGAACTAATTGTTAAATTACTGATTCTCTGTTATCGAACTAAAGTAATGAAAGAGAATTATTGAACTAATTGTTAAATTACTGATTCTCTGTTATCGAACTAAAGTAATGAAAGAGAATTATTGAACTAATTGTTAAATTACTGATTCTCTGTTATCGAACTAAAGTAATGAAAGAGAATTATTGAACTAATTGTTAAATTACTGATTCTCTGTTATCGAACTGAAGTAATGAAAGAGAATTATTGAACTAATTGTTAAATTACTGATTCTCTGTTATCGAACTAAAGTAAAGAAAGAGAATTATTGAACTAATTGTTAAATTACTGATTCTCTGTTATCGAACTGAAGTAATGAAAGAGAATTATTGAACTAATTGTTAAATTACTGATTCTCTGTTATCGAACTGAAGTAATGAAAGAGAATTATTGAACTAATTGTTAAATTACTGATTCTCTGTTATCGAACTAAAGTAATGAAAGAGAATTATTGAACTAATTGTTAAATTACTGATTCTCTGTTATCGAACTAAAGTAATGAAAGAGAATTATTGAACTAATTGTTAAATTACTGATTCTCTGTTATCGAACTGAAGTAATGAAAGAGAATTATTGAACTAATTGTTAAATTACTGATTCTCTGTTATCGAACTAAAGTAATGAAAGAGAATTATTGAACTAATTGTTAAATTACTGATTCTCTGTTATCGAACTAAAGTAATGAAAGAGAATTATTGAACTAATTGTTAAATTACTGATTCTCTGTTATCGAACTAAAGTAATGAAAGAGAATTATTGAACTAATTGTTAAATTACTGATTCTCTGTTATCGAACTGAAGTAATGAAAGAGAATTATTGAACTAATTGTTAAATTACTGATTCTCTGTTATCGAACTAAAGTAAAGAAAGAGAATTATTGAACTAATTGTTAAATTACTGATTCTCTGTTATCGAACTGAAGTAATGAAAGAGAATTATTGAACTAATTGTTAAATTACTGATTCTCTGTTATCGAACTGAAGTAATGAAAGAGAATTATTGAACTAATTGTTAAATTACTGATTCTCTGTTATCGAACTAAAGTAAAGAAAGAGAATTATTGAACTAATTGTTAAATTACTGATTCTCTGTTATCGAACTGAAGTAATGAAAGAGAATTATTGAACTAATTGTTAAATTACTGATTCTCTGTTATCGAACTGAAGTAATGAAAGAGAATTATTGAACTAATTGTTAAATTACTGATTCTCTGTTATCGAACTGAAGTAATGAAAGAGAATTATTGAACTATGGAAAAAAATGGTAATTGAGACGATAGATATAGAATTTTGAATTATTTTTTCAATAAAATTGTTTCTTAATGTTCGTTAATTACAGTTTTAAGTAATTTTTTACTACTTTGGTCGCTTTTAATTCGATGTTATTATCTACACTATGATAGTATTCCTATGACTGAGATACAACTGTCCGAAAAATAGAAACAAGAATTGTAAATTAAAACTGCCAGTGTCTAATTGTTAAATTACTGATTCTCTGTTATCGAACTAAAGTAATGAAAGAGAATTATTGAACTATGGAAAAAATGGTAATTGAGACGATAGATATAGAATTTTGAATTATTTTTTCAATAAAATTGTTTCTTAATGTTCGTTAATTACAATTTTAAGTAATTACTTTGGTCGCTTTTAATTCAATGTTTTTATCTACACTATGATAGTATTCCTAACTTTAACCACTATTGTATTGAGACATTGAACATAATACTTTTCAAATGGTACAGATATATGTGAAGGTTACCATTTCCATTTAAAAACTACGATACAAAGTTATGAAGAAATGATTTAATTTAGACCAAAAATATGAATCCGACGGTGGTTCATGGTGTGAGGAAACAAACGATTACTCCAAATGTCAAATAAAGTATCCGCAGTTATGAAACCCGTCTTGTGTGAGTCTTGACCGCAGCTGTTTATATATAAATTAACGACGCACCGCCCATATAGTCACAGTCCTTAATCAGATTCCATCTGTATAACATTATCCTCTTATCAGAACTAAAATGGTGAGTGTTCTTAATACGTTTTATTAATAAGAAAATTAAAGTATATTGCGTTCGAAATAAACAGAGACGACATTTCAACAGTAATTGGAGTTGAATTAAATTAAACGCTACAAAAAAAATTTAAAAGTTTTATACAAAATTATAAATTATATGAGATGTGGTTTTTATATCATGTCAATAGAACTTTTAGTGGTTACGATATGTTGAGCAATATGGTGATTTCGTTGGTTGAGTTATTTTGTAGGTCATCCAAACATTGTGGTATTGAAACATTGTGGTTGAACTACAAAATGGATTTGAAGAGTTATACAAAACATATTAGGATGTCTTTAATACTGACGTTCTTTCTACAATTTTAGGTTAAAAGTTACTCATAAGAAAAAAGTACCACTATTACGTCCTCATCACATATAAAACTTTTAATGGTTACTATATGTTGAATAACATAGGGATTTAACAGATTAAAATATTTTGTAGTTATTGTAGTATTCATACTTAAAAGCTATAAAATTATTTTGAAGGGTTATGTAAGACATATAAAAAATCTTCAAACTTAACATTTCTTTCGAAAATAATGTAAGAAAAGACACTAAAAAGGGAAGAAAAATAAATTAATCACATATAAAATTAAGCTATTTTGTCCAACTAAATAATAACTTTTACCGTACTTGAAAATATATATACTTAAGTTTGTCATTCACTAAAAGATAATGCAATTTAAATAAGCAGAGAAATTTTCAACTGCCACTCTGATTTATTCATGATTCAAATTCCACTAATTTATTAAAGAATAGTAATCTAATAATGCGTAATGAGTAATTACTGCTAAATTCTTTTCGCAGAATTCTGCTCTAGTTCTTCTGACCATTTGTCTGAGCGTATCGGCTGACGTTTCCCATATCGTGAACCAAGATGCATACGCGACGATCTTCAGGCAAAACCTTGACATCGCTCCAGACAATTCCGGTTACCAGTACGACTACGAAACGAGCAACGGTATTTCGGCGCAAGAATCTGGTCAGCTTAAAAATAGAGGCCAGGTAGATTCATACACATTATATATTCAGAATCATATTTTCTATACTAGGTGTAAAATTATAAGTGACTTTTATGCAATTAACTATTCATTTTAATGCGGCTTTAATCTAATAATATGACTTAGTAAACTAATATACTCATATATACTTTGCAGCCCGATGAAGCGCTCGCCGTTCAAGGTTCTAACTCATACACAGCTCCTGACGGCACCCTCATCCAGACAGCTTACATCGCCGACGAGAATGGTTACCAGCCCCAGGTAAATTATAATACGTACATTAATCTAGTAACTCAAATTCACTTCATTGTACTGCACCCAAAGTCATTTTGAAACAGTAACAATTTCCCCAAATTTTCTTTCATGCTGATGTAAATCAATTAATGAAAGCTCTACAGTAGTGAACTACTAAATAAAATTTAAGTTAATGTCCTAATAAATCCTAAACAGTTAATAATAATAAAGCTTAATGTTTAAATATTGTATTTATAGAATACTAATACGGCCAAATCAGTAACAGTTGAATTATTTAACTTTATTACGTTATATTTTCTTACATCAAAGAGCATTTACACAAATATTTTGTGACATCAAAAATGATTTACAGAATTAATTGAGAGACACAAATACTCTAAATTAATTATCAGTTCATAATAAGATTAAATCGATTCACAAGTCAGATATTAATCTACTTACAGTATATATATTTTTTTCGCCGTTTAAATTCGATTTATGTTTTCGTTATACTGTTATTAATACAGCATTAAGTACAACGTTAATAATATTTGTAAAGTATTGATATTCAACGATCACCCATATTAAAAGTGTATTCTTTTCGTGTCAGGTGAAACTGTAAAGTATTGTGAAGTGAGCAAGATTAGACTTAGTATTTTTGACGAGTATTTCTTTACAGTCGCATGGCTAATACAGTAGTAGAGAAGCTACAGTAAACAAAGAATTGTTGTTGCTGGATTGTAATTATGTAATGGATACTTTATAGGTTTGCACATATATATCTGTGAACGTTTCATATCGGATGAATTAAGACGACATTGTTATGTAAATTTAAATTATTTGTTTTCTGCCCAGTTCATTATTTTTAATGTTGAAATTGGAGAAAAGTCTCATATAGTAACCGACAGGCGACTGTAAACAGAGGTTTTTTTTCTTTCTGTCTCTTACTTTTTGATGGACACGTTCTTTGTTTGTCAACTTTTTACTTTAAGAGTTTACGTAAATTTTGATTATTTAATTTTCGGTAAGTTCTTTATTCTGAACGCGGTAAGTGCAGATAATTTGCTAAAAAAAATAGGCCGTTACAAATGCGTTAATTGACAGCAAGACAACTTTATTAATCTAATTATTACTTGAATCATAATTTGTTGAATATTTTAATTTTTATTTTCTTTCTTTTCATTTACTCGTAATAAAAATAAATTATAAGGGTGCGTACAATTATTTTCAAGGACTTATTTGTGAAGTGTAAAAGAGTTCTGAAAATATTGTTTTATTAAGCAAGTGCGAATTGGTAGTTTAGGTACTACCTCTAGGTCTGTTAATATAGTGACTTATTTATCATTGTATACTTAATTTGATCTCTTATCTCGTAGGGTGCTCATCTTCCCGTACCACCACCAGTGCCGGAATACATCCTGCGTGCATTAGAATGGATAAGGACTCACCCTTCGCAGCCTGAGAACAGTAACAACTACCGTGGATTCTAAAGGCCTTCATTTAGTCATGTTGGTACCTTTATATCCTTAAGCAACAAACATTTAAACTGTGATGCGTAAAATATTTGAGATTGAACTCCATTCTCATTTATGATGAGAGCTACTCGATAAGACTATGTAAATGTTATCGTATTTAGAATAATTTAATGTATTTTCCTAAATAAATAGAAATAAAATAATGATAATTGACTTTTCAATTCTTAATCTAATTAAAATATTGTAGTTAAACGGAATAAATATAAAATTGATTAGTATGAAATATTTGGTTCAAAAATTTAACATTGATTTTAAGAGTGATCTAATAATTTAAAACAGGAATATTTCTTAAAAATCATTTGTAAACAATTTTAATGTTTTAAGACAGTTTAATGCACTATAATAGTTAATACCGATATAAAAGAGTAAAACTGTAAGCGTTAGCAAATAATAAAAAATGTTGATCTGAATTAAACTGGAAAGAGCCGATAAGAGACAATGGAAGCTGACCGAATGGCAGACGAGACGTAAAGCTAACCCTGATCTTGTCGACGGTGAAGTTATTTTGCAAAATAATGACTACCGGTAGCAAATATCTTGAATCACAATTGACATACTACCATTCGTTAAAGAGTGCCATTGTTCATCTCCAGAACTCATCATCAGACCCTGACCTGATCGAAGGGAAAGTCATTTTGCAAAGTAACTAGTAACTACTATCAGTAGCAATTTGCTACTGATAGTTAGCCTATGGACAGTCAGAAGGAGACTTCAGGCCGTCAATATACGTAGCTATCGCCCAGCTCGGGGCCCTACATTGCTCCGTGAGTATAGAGTTGTCAGATTGAGATTCGTTCAAAATTTTTCTTCATGGACTCAACAAGACTGGAATAGAGTTTTATTCTCCGATGAAGCTCGTATTTCGATTAATGGTGAGGATCGACGTCGGTGAGTCTTACGAAGACCTGGAGAACGCATCGCAGAAGTGTGCTTTGAGGAAATCACCCCTTACGTTGGAGGCTCCGTAATGTTTTGGGCTGGTATTAAGTCAAATGACCGTACCGAGTTAGTTTTTATTGAAAATGGCACACTTAATGCGCAAAGATACATAACAGAAGTTCTTACTCCTCATGCCCAACCCGCATTAACAGCAGTTGGAGATGAGTCCATTTTTATGGACGACAACGCTCGCGCCCACCGCTCTAGAGACGTTGATGCGTATATGCAGGAGGCCGAAATTCGTCGGTTAGAAGCCAGTTTGAATTCCAGACCTCAATCCGATAGAACACATATAGGATAATCTCAAACGACACGTCAGAGCAGTAAAACCAGCTGCAGAAATCATTCAGACCCTTAAAAATGTGCGTCGCTGAATGGGAACGTATTCCTCAGGAAATGATAAAAAACGTCGTCGAAAGCATATCTAGCAGATTAAGCGCATTGATTTTAGCTAGAGGAGGCCATACTCGTTACTAAATTTTCAAATTTTATATTAAATTAATAAAAAATATTCAAAAATAAACTTTAGCTATTTTTAATATACCAGTATGGAAACGCTCGTCTGTTGACTTTACATTCTTTTTTTTATTTAGTCGCCTTTTAAATGACTGAAGTAGGTAACTCAATAATACGACGTAGATAACTTCATAATAACGATATCTCAATAATGAATAACAATATTCTCATCATATCGCCATATAAAATGCATCAAATAATAATAAAATAACTCTGATATTGTTTATTCCTATAAGTGCCCATTTTTTTGCAAAAGTTTATCTTAAATTACCGTTGATTTACTCCCATCCGTTAAAAATTTGCATTGTTCATCTCCAGAACTCATCATTAGACTCTGATCTGATTGCTGGTGGTTATGGTGAAGTTATTTTGCTAAGTAACAACTATCAGTAGCAAATATATTGAATCACGGTTGACTTACTACCATCCGTTAAGAAGTTCCATTGCTCATCTCCAGAACTCATCATCATACCTCGACATGGTCGATAGTGAAGTTATTTTGCAAAATAAAAACTATGAATAGCAAATATCTTCAATCACCGTTGTTTACTACCATCTCTTAAGGAGTTCCTTTATCCATCTCCAGAACTTATCATTAGACCCTTACCTAGTTGACTATCATCCGTCAAGGAGTTACTTTGTTCATCTCCAGAACCCATCATCAGATCCTGACCTAGTCAATGGTGAAGTTACTTTGTTAAGTAACAACTATCAGTAGCAAATATTTTGAATCACGGTCGTTTACTACCATCCGTTAAGAAGTAGCATTGTTCATTTCCAGAACTCATCATCGGACCCTGACCTTGTCGATGACCAAGTTATTTTGCTAAATGAAAACTATCTGTAGCAAATATCTTGAATTTCAATTGACTTACTCCCATCCATTAAGAAGTTATATTGTTCATCTCCAGAACTCAAAATCAGACCCTGAAACCTTGTCGATGGTGAAATTATTTTGCTAAGTAACAACTATCAGCAGCAAATATCTAGAATCACGGTAGACTTACTACCATCCGTTAAGAAATTCCATTTTTCGTCTCCGGAACTCATCATTAGACCGTGATCTGGTTGATGGTAAAGTTATTGTGCAAAGTAACAACTGTCACTAGCAAAAATCTTTTATCACGGTTTATTTACTATCATTCGATAAGAAGTTCCATTTGTCATTTTATTATTTCATCAATAGATCATCGCCATATTTATAAAGAACTTTAATAAAATACACTCACGAAAATAATACATATACTCACGAAATTCTATAGTCAGTCGATGCTTTCAAATACAGGAAATTGAGTAAGCAAACTATAAACTTTACTGAAAGTTATTTCCGTCCGAAAAAAATCTGAGTTACTCTGAAGTAGCGTATGAAGAAGTTTTACTTCAAAAATGATCAAAGATTGGAAAAGTTTTCGGAAGAAAGAAAAGCTGCCAGTTTTTATATGCAATATCAGCACTTCATTGTGATCTTAAAGTACTTGTAAATATTATGTTAATATAATTTTTCATTTAATGAATATATTATTTAGTGTTACCTTTTACAGGAATTATGTGTATATATACATATATGTATATATATATATATATATATATATATATATATATATATATATACATATATACGGCATCTGAAATTAGCGCTTTAGCTATAATATAATATAAAATTTATACTTATAACTTTATACCCGTAGCTTCTAAACATCTTGTCACTGCTATAATTTTAGGTTTAATAGATTCCGAATGGGAGATGGCATTATGTATTTTTTGCATGTTTTTAATATACCTTCGGAGACTAGTTACATAAAATCCATACATATGATAAAACTGCAGAAATGTCTGTACGTTAAATTATTTACGAAAAAACCTGCAAGCACGAGTGAGACTCGCAGTACGAGGGTTCCATGCACATTTAGGCATTTATAAACATTTGAGGGCACATAATCTCCTATTATACTATTTAAAAAAACTTTTACTTTTTAAAACAAAAATATATCGCTTACTAAATTTTCCACAGACGCATATAAAAAAAAATATTTTTATGTCAAATTTAAATATATTTAAATATATTCGGATTGTTTGCTGTAAGACCTTGCTTCTTGCCAAATGTCATGATTCAAGGTCAACGTGAAATAATAGGTAAGTTTTGATTCATTTACGGGTGTCAAAATATGCGACGTAAATGACCGTATTTTAAGGGTTCTTCTTAACTGTTTTGACTTACGAAACCCTAAAAATGATTTAGGTAATAATAAAGATAATAGAACACAAAAATTATATTTTTGAAATATTTGTCAATTATTTTTTTGTCAATTAACGTGGAATTTTTCGTTTTATTTCATCGGAATCGATTTAATATTTTCAAAAATTAATTTCCATTACATTAGTACAATAATAAAGTAGTGCCTAGCTACTCGATGCGTAGTAAAAACAGAAATGTGTAGTGTATCCATATCAACAGAAAACCCAACTCAACCAAATATAACCAAAACCAAAAAAAAAACTAACCCAACTCGACCAAAGGCAACCCAAATCAACACAACTCAATCCAATCTAACACGATCAAACATAACACAACCCAACCCCACTCAACCGAACCAATCCAAACCAACCCAAAGCAAAACCCAATCAAATAAAACTTAACACAACCTAAAGAAGATCCAACCCAACCTAAAGCAAAGTCAACTAAATCCAAACCGATGAAAAACGTAACCCAACCCAAAGTAGACCCAATTCAACCCAACTTAAAATCAACCCAAACCGATGCAAAACCCAAACCAACATATTACAATTAAACTCAACCCAATCCAACCCAATTAAACCCAACCCAACCAAGATTTGGTTCTGGTGAACTAAGTTCGATCAAACCCCACTCAAACTAACCATGAGCAAACTCAATCCAACCTAATTCAACCTAAAGCAAACCCAACCCAATTTAAAGTAAATCCAATCAAACGCAAAGTAACCCAAAGCAAACTCAATCCAACCAATATCAACACAACCTAAACCAACTCAACAAAATGGCTTCCAGCGAGTGTCATATTGATCATTTCTTACGTTATATAGATTACATATTAGTGGAAATATACATAACCGGAAATGTATATAATCAAGGAAGTTTATGCAATTCCTAGAAAATGTATATCAATTATATGACAATTTGAAATTTATGTACAAAAAAAGTTTACTTTTATAATTATTATAATAGATAGAATTACTGTATTATTTGACAGTTAAATAAAGTATATTTTATAAAGATCAACTCGCGAACGAAATCGCGGATATAGCTAGATAATAAACAATTTCATAAAATTTTAGAGATCCTTAGAAATAACATTTTCCCACATCAACCAATACGACAAATTAAATGAAAAAAAAATTAATCAAGTAATTAATTTACTCTCTCCAAAATGTATATATATATATATATATACATATATATATATATACATATATATATATATATATATATATATATATATATATATTTATATATATATAGAGATATAATATGTTTTAATAGGCGTCTTCATTACGTAACATTTTACCTTTCTACGTTGAATAGTCACACAGTCAGACGCGGGGATCTTTAAACAAAATAATTAAATTAAAATAATATTAGTAATCTGTTTGCCTTTAATTATAATGATAACGCTAAATTAATTACAAAGGTTATCTTACAAGAAGCAAATTTGATTTCAAATTCAAATAGCAAGGATTCACAACTGCTTTTCAAAATTGTACAATTATTTGTTATTTTTTAAATATTGATAATTGTGTACTATTAGCTGTTCGAAAAAAAAAATTGAAATTTTAAGTCATCCCTTAATTTTGTTCACGATGGTATTAGATGACATGGATATTACCATATGTCACAAATTGACCTGTGGGTATTTTAGCGAATTGAAAATTTTTTTTAAATATCCCAATTTTAAGAGAAACCTCAATTTTGTTAAGTAATATTTTATTTTTAATTCTCTATAATCAATCTGAATTAATAAAGGAGCACAAAAAATATTTAAGCAGAAAGGTACAGAACTTTTAATTATTATTTGAATAAAATTATTTCTGAAAGTTGTCTAATGACAGTATATAGGTAATTATTTATTTCTTCTTTCACTTTTAATTTGATGTTAATTTTTTAAACTATTATGGCATTCCTCAGTGTAATCACTATTGCACGGGACGTGGATACAATTTTTTAAAAATTGTAGTGATAGGTAACTATGCCTCATTATATATTATGCTCCAAATTAATGAAGAAATGATTTAATTTAAACCAAAAATATGAATCCGACGATGGTTCATGGTGTGAGGAAACAAACGATTAATCCAAATGTCAAATAAAGTATCCGTAGTTATGAAACCCGCCTTGCGTTAATCTTGGCCGCAGCTGTTTCTATATAAATTAATGACACATGGGCAGAGAAGACACAGTCCTTGATAAGATTCCATCTGTATAACATTATCCTCTCTCATAAAATGGTGAGTTTATTTTATAATAATTTAATTCTTTGTAATAATATAATGTGCTTTTGCAATAATTAAAGACTGTAACTTGGCAGAAATTGAGTGGAATTATATTAACTGTAACTTAAACGATATTTAAAAACTCATAGTTATTATTATTAATTACAGCTCAATTTTTTTCTACCTGTTGATTTGAATGCAGTATGCTGATATATGTTGCATTTAGTCCATCAAGCTATTCAATTTAATGCGAATGTCTTTTCGAGTTCATTCGTTTTGGAATAGCTTAAAAAGGCTACACAGTGTCATTACATGAAAACTAGATTTAGTTATATATTAATAAAAAAAAATTATATATATATATATATATATATATATATATATTTATTTCTTTCCAAATTTATTAAAAAAGTTTAATTGTTAACTGTTAGTTAAAAAGCTACAAAATGTCTTGGTGATAGATGTAAACAAAATAAAATTTTAATTAAAAACCGAGATCGGGGTAAAAGAAATGGAAATTAAAATAGATGGAGTTAAATTCATTATTCTCTATCTTTGCTAATATCACACCTGAAGATGTTGTAATACAATGAAACCTTGGTCATGGTAAATAAATTAAAGAAAGTAGAAATAATACTACATCACGTAGTTTCATTCAATTGTGATTAACTGATGTATAAACAAGGGAAAAACTGCAAAACAGAAATTTAAAGTAAACCCACAATTTTAAAACTACAAATATCTTAGCAATTATATTAACTGATTACTGGAAGTGTATTGTTACATTAGCCAAAATATATTACACACTGTCCAATAGTTTTTCATGGTTCTTTTATCTCAAGAGCACTTTTATTCGTTACAAAGTTCAGCAATTTCTTTTTAATTCTCAGTTGACATTACTTCGGTAAAGCTTTCAAAAACAGTTTAGCAATTTCTTTTTAATTCTTAGTTAACATTACATCAGTAAAGTTTACAATTATAATTGTAGGCTTCGTAATTTGTTGTTATTGACATTTTCTTGTGTGTGATACTTAGCCACTACAGAAATGCGACGTTATGATGAAATTATAGTACCATGTTATATTTTTCCTTAAAATCTA
Organism: Druceiella hillmani; assembly: GCA_039881145.1. Classification (NCBI taxonomy): domain Eukaryota; kingdom Metazoa; phylum Arthropoda; class Insecta; order Lepidoptera; family Hepialidae; genus Druceiella; species Druceiella hillmani. The sequence continues at coordinate 687,812 of JAYKKI010000101.1, forward strand.
TAAGACATTAAATTACTTATAAAATAATTCTATAGACACCTTTAGCTTTGACGGTACTGCTAATATCGATATAAAAATAACTCATAATTACAGCTTTGTGCAACAGCGGCCAGTTAACCTTAACTTATGACATATATAAATCATGTTATCACATATTCATGAAGTCCGTTGATTGAAATTATGATACCGACTAAGTTTAAGGGAAATTTATGTTCTACCGTTAATTGAAATGATGAATAAAATCTTTAATGTGAAATATTGCATATTATATTTTTACCAACACAAATGCAACTGATATTAATTTATCTTATTGACATGCAGTCAGATGACCATAATATTTGTCACAAGGGTAAAAATCCATAATAAATAATTATTACCTTAGTATTTTGTTCTGTTAATACGAACACTTTTAATCGTTACGATATTTTGAGCAACATTGTGATTCAGTTAATCAAGACAAAGAAAAAAAAAATATGACACAAGAATTACGTTATAAGAATAGACATTTAAAGAAGAAAAGAACCAAAATTACGTCCGGATCACATATAAAACTTAGTTATTTTGGTGGAACTTTAACCTTGATTCAAATTTGTATGTTTATGTCTTTCATTTACTGAAAGATAATGAAGTTTAACCAAATAGACAAATTTCCAACTTTCAGTCTGATTTATTCATGTTTAAATATGAATAAAAGAGTATTAAACTACTAATCCGTAATAAGTCATTATATTAAATTATTTTTTCACAGAAATCAGCTCTTGTTCTCTTGGCCGTTTGTCTGAGCGTATCAGCTGACGTTTCCCATATCGTGAACCAAGATGCATATGCGACGGTCTTCAGGCAAAACCTTGACATCGCTCCCGACAATTCCGGTTACCAGTACGACTACGAAACGAGCAACGGTATTTCGGCGCAGGAATCTGGTCAGCTTAAAAACAGAGGCCAGGTATATACATTATAATCAAAATTATAGATTATAATCAAAATTATACATTATAATCAAAATTATACATTATTATCAAAATGAAATTTTCTATGCTAGGTGTAAAACTATAAGTGGCATTTATGCAATTAATAAATCGCTTCATTGCAGATGTAGTCTTATGATACGATTTTTTATTAACTGATATACTCATTTACACTCTACAGCCTGATGAAGCGCTCGCCGTTCAAGGTTCTAACTCCTACACAGCTCCTGACGGCACCCTCATACAGACGGCTTATATCGCCGACGAGAATGGTTACCAGCCCCAGGTAAATTATGATACGTACATTGATCTAGTAAACCAAATTCACTTCATCGTACTGCACCCAAAATTCTTTTGAAACAGTAAAAATTTCCCCAAATTTTCTTTCATACTGACGTAAATCAATTAATGAAAGCTCCACACTAGTGAGAGTAGACTACACTAAGTCAATTTTAAGTTAACGTCATAATAAAGCCTAAGCAGTATTAGGCCAGCCCCAGGTAAATTATGATACGTACATTAATCTAGTAAACCAAATTCACTTTATTGTACTGCACTCAAAGTCCTTTTGAAATAGTATAAATTCCCCCTAATTTTCTTTCATACTGATGGAAATTAATTAATGAAAGCTCCTGAAGCGAAAATAGACTACACTAAATCAATCTTAAGTTAACGTCATAATAAAGCCTAAGCAGTATTAGGCCAGCCCCCAGTTAAAATTATGATACGTACATTAATCTAGTAAACCAAATTCACTTCATTGTACTGCACTCAAAGTCCTTTTGAAATAGTATAAATTCCCCCTAATTTTCTTTCATACTGATGGAAATTAATTAATGAAAGGTCCTGAAGTGAAAATAGACTACACTAAATCAATCTTAAGTTAACGTCATAATAAAGCCTAAGCAGTATTAGGCCAGCCCCAGGTAAATTATGATACGTACATTAATCTAGTAAACCAAATTGATTTCATTGTACTGCACTCAAAGTCCTTTTGAAATAGTATAAATTCCCCCTAATTTTCTTTCATACTGATGGAAATTAATTAATGAAAGCTCCTGAAGTGAAAGTAGACTACAGTAAATCAGTTTTAAATTAACATCATAATAAATCCTAAACAATATAATATTATTAAATATGTATTTATTGAATATTATCACGGTCAAATAGATCACGATATTTGACCGTGACAAGTACTGAAAAAATTTTTCGTCTTTTATAAATGTCGTTAATATACAACAAAACAACTTGTTTATACTGATTTGACAGTACTTTATAAAATAACACTAAAGTAGTTTTACTAATATTGAAATACCTTGAATATTTTGCTTTTTTATTTAATTTGCTCGTAATAAAATGAATTTTAAGGGTGCGTTTTTAAGGACTTGTTTGTCAAGTGTAAAAACTCTTATGAAAATGTTGCTTTCTTAAAGCAAGTGCAAATTATTTTGGTGATAATTTAGTTATTACCTAATAATACAGTAATCTATTTATTAGTGTATACTAAATTTGATCTCTTATCTCATAGGGTGCTCATCTTCCCGTACCACCACCGGTGCCGGAATACATCCTGCGTGCATTAGAATGGATTAGGACTCATCCGCCGCAACCTGAGAACAGCAACAACTACCGTGGATTCTAAAGGTCCCCATTTAGCTATACCAGTACCTATATATCCTTAAGCAACAAACATTTTAAACTGTGATGTGTAAAATATTTGAGGTTGACCGCTATTGTCATCTATTATGAGAGTAACTCGATAAGGCTATATAAATATATAATTGTATGTAGAATAATTTATTGTAGGTGCTTTTTCTAAATAAATGTGTATAAAATAATCATAATCGCCTTTTAAATTAATGGTCTAATTAAAGATGATGCAATTAAACGGAATAAACTATAAGTCAATAAGTGAAAAATCTTTGGTTCAAAATTGATTATTGATCTTGGGAGTGATATGATTATATGATGGGTAAATTATTGTCAAACGGGGCTATTACACGAATATTTTCTCTTTCTAGACTTATTGTATGGATATTTGCATATATTAAAAAAATGTGAAATCTTTGAAACATTCTGCCATAGATTTTCAAGTTCTTACGCCAAGGTGTCTTTTAAAGAAATATAAATACAAAATCATAATATTTACATACACAAATCATAGTATCCTCAGCAAAACTCTGGTTCTAAACTTATCTGCAATTTTCCAAGTTAGAGAATGATAGATGTACATTTATATAACACAATATATTTATTTATTTATCACTTACAAAATTAAAAAGTTTTTCGACTGACGTATCTACTTATATATCGATTCGATGTACACTGAAATAGGCTAGTTGACTAAACATTGTAAAGTGGTTAATATTTTATATTAATATTTATTTAACCCAAAAAATTTATTTTTTTAAAATTTATCTCGAAATCGCTCATGATTGTCATGGTGTCTTGAGTGACATCACTGCTCACGAAACAAATCAAAACAATCGTGTCTATCTATGACAGTTGCTTCTTTTGTTTAATTAAAAATGAATTCGTCTTGTAACAAGTTCTGTGTAGTGCCCCAGTGGAAAAGCACAATTATTAAAACACCAAAGAAATTATTTATATATATTCCAAATAATAAATAAATACGGGAAAAGTAGCTAAAACTTGTAATGAGCCCGTAATTTAATTACAGATTCAAAAATGTAATTTCGTGAAGACCATTTTGATGTAAGTATTTATTCGTATTTTAACTACCTACTCAATAATTTAACTACCTACTTAATATTTTCAAGTTATTATTTAAGACAGGGATCCTGTCCACAATGATAATGTAGTGAAATTGTATTTTCACTACATTATCATTGTGGTAGGGATCCTGTCTTAAATAATAACTTGCGATTTCATTTTCTATAGAAAAATATTAAAATGTCGAAGCTCTGAGCTAATACAGTCGATTACAAGCGAGAAATTTAATATGACTCACACCAGTCTATTTCCAAATCTAAAGCAATACTGATGAATTTCGTAGTCACTATTTTTACATGTTTATTGATAAAATAATAATGTATGGGTTGAGATTAAGTTGTTTATACTTCACAAATCTAAAGTCAAAAACAGTATACATTATCTTACAATTCGTCTGTAAAAAAACACTTATTAATTACGAAACTGAAATATCACTCTTTTAGCTTGTAATATACATTTTACACTTGTGTAATAAACAATGTAAGTAACATTGAAGTTTTAACATTCCGAAATTCTAATGAAGATAAGTCACTTTTTTAACGCGAAAAATCTGCCAAACGTCTTTGCTAAAACCTAATTTCATTGCGATTTATACTTGTCTGTTAAAGTTTAATTCAGAACAACTGTATCAAGTTGAGAAAATTTGTTAAAAACAAAAAAAAATCATGAAATAACCTATTCTGCATACGAAAATGCCAAAAGCAAAAGTTTTTTGTGAGGTGTGATGTAATGCTTTCTGATTGGTTTTAACTGTCATGTGACTGAATTCTTAATTTTATCGATTTTATGCCCTAAAAATAAAAAGATATCTTCAATTTTAATAACAAGTAATTAATTTTATCTCCATATCATGATTAATCATTAGAAATTACAACCCATCCAATTTATTCTTAGTGGAAACTAGCCTATTACATATGAAAGTTTTATACATTATACATAATATTTCTATTAAGTGAGAATTAATTGTAGTAGTTGATGAAAAAACCTATCCGAATAAATTCTCGCTGCCTTGCTTCTCTTGTGCCTTCAAGGATTGTGCAAGAGGGAGAGTCGCAGCGTATAAGGCTATCTACTTACAATTTAGCCAAAATCGTCTTTCGGGTAACAATATTTTTCTCATTCTCGATCTTCACCGTTCCTATTTGCAGACAAAGAATAATCTAAGACATTACATTTTAAGTATTAATTGTCTAAATATTTGCTTGCAAATTTTAACATGACATTTTCTTGTGAAATAATCTAATTTTGAGGTGCTGATGTTTATAATTTTCTGAGTAGTGTCAGAAAACAAACACAATCCTAGATATAGATAATATCAGATAAAACTTGGTAAAGCTTTAGAGAGAGAAAAATGTTGCCGATTTTGTATGAAAAACTAGCACTTCATTATGATTTTAACTACTCGTACTAGTAAATATTAATATAATTTTTCATTAAGTAAATATATTACTTAATGTACATTTCATAGGCACAATACATATATAACGAATTTCTCAGACAGCACGATATTTAGAAATATCATTATTGATATAATATAAAATTTAAATAAAATTCTAAAAACGTTGTCATTCTTATAATTTTAGGTTTAGTGGATTCCTGATAGGAGGGGGGCAGTATATATTTTTTGCATGTTTTTCAATAAACCTTTCGAGACAAGCTACATAAAGTGTATAATAAAAATGCGGAAAAGGCGTGGAATTGAAGCTGTTTAAGAAAAAAATATTAAAAGTGATAACAAAGTTAACAAAAGAATATAGTTTTAGAAATTATTTCCAATCGTTTTTTTGTCGAATAAAATAGATTTTTTTAAACACAGAGTTTAATTGAAGTAACTCAATTTTTTTTATTTTATCGGAATCTGTTTACTCAATCAGAAAATATGCAAATTAAATATTTTTAAAAATTAATTTAAATTGCGTTAGTATTACAACAACTTGCCAGAGATGACACAGATTGAGAACTGCCATGTGGTTCAGTCCTATATAAACCTTGGTGTTTTAAACTCAAATAATGGGAGCTGCGTAGATAAAATAAAGAGGCGAATGGCGATAGCCAGAACTGTGATGGATAAGCTGAAAAAATTATGAAGGAATCGCAACTTAACTACAGCTACTAAGACCAGGCTCGTAAGAACATTAGTTTTCCCCATATTTTTATACGCACCGAGACGTGGACATTGCGAGAACTAGAAAAGCGGAAAATAGGTACTCTAGAGATGAGATGCTGGAGGAAAATATTATGAATGGAATGAATACTTCAAGAACTCGGCATCACGCAGCGTCTATCATGTCATGCGTTGGTAATACGGGGAAGGGTGGAAGGAAACAGACCGCGTGGCAGATCATCCATGCGATGGGCTGATCAAAAAAAATCAGCAGTTGTAGACCCTCTACATAAATTCACTAAGATGTCGGCCAATAGGTTAAGATGGAGAGAAATTATGAGGAGGGTCACATTAACCACCAATGATGATGTAGCCTCATTACGACCGCGACTGCTCTGTCAGGAGCGACACGACTGAAAAGAGTATAACAAAAAACAAAAAACAAAAGAGTATAACAATGCGCAAACGTATAGTGTATCTACATTAATAGAAAACCCAAACTAAATTTAAAAAATCCCAACCCAACGAAATCCAACCCAACTCAGAGCAAAGCAAAGCAATGAAACCGAATCCAACCTAACTAAATCTAATACAACCCAACCCCACCAAACGCAACTTAAACAAGCACAAACCAACCCAACGCAATAAAACCAAACCCAATCTAAACCAAACTAACTCAAACCAATCCAAACAATCTAACCAAACTCAACTAACCTAAAGCAAACTCAATCTAACCCAAAGCAAACCGAACCAAACCCAATTTAATCCAAAGCAAACCCAACTAAACCCAATTCAACCAAAATCAACCTAAAGCAAACTCAACCCAACCAAAAGCAACTTAACCTAAACCGATGGTTAGGTTAGGTTGTTTTTTTATTACGAAATGACTGTCAGCGAGTGTTACATTAATTTTTATAATATACATAACAGAAAATGTATATAAACAAGGAAGTTATACAATTCCTAGAAAATGTGTAGCAATTATATGACAATTTGAAGTTTCAATACAGAAAAAGTTTACTTTTGTAATTATTATGATGGATGACAATACTGTATTAATTTGACAGTTAGATTAATCATATTTTATAAAGCGTATAACGTTCGCGTATATACGCGAACGAAATCACGGGTACAGCTAGTTATGAAATAATATTTTGTAGATCCTTAGAAAAAACATTTTACAATAGCAACCAATGCCATAAATTAAATAAAAAAAATGATCAATTAGTTAATTTACCCTCTCCAAAATTTCAACATATGCATGTTTTAGTACCAAATATCGAAATATAATATGAGTTAATGTACTTCATCATTACGCGGTTCACGGTTCTACGTTGAACAGTCACACACAGACAGACTGGCGGAATATGAATGATCTTTAGTTCCGTATTTTTCCTTTTCAAGTACAAAATTCCAAAATATATTAATTGTTCCTTTATTTTTGAAAAATTTCCTTAAATAATTTTAGTTTTACGCGTGTGAGTGTCACAAAAAAAAATCTATCAACGAGTACGATGCCACTTAAGTTCAATGATCTCTATACCCGAATAGTTCAATGAAATTAATAAATTAAAATTCTGTTGATGATCTGTATACCCGTTTATTTGTTATAGGTTTTAAACTGTTATATCAAATATGATAACACTAAATGTTATTAGAAAGGTTTTTTTGGAAGATACCAAAAAAATTGATTTCAAATTAAAATAGCAAGATTCGAGCTTTAAATTGCTACTCGAAAAAAATGTAATTTTAGGTCATCCCTTCATTTTATACGAAGTCAAATTTCAGGTTACATTGATATAGCCATATGTCATAAATTAGTCTGTGGGAACAGTTTGAAAAAATGAAAAAAATATAGCAATTTTAAGTAACCCCCTTAATTATGTTAATTAATGTTCAGTTTGTAATTTAACATGTAAAATTAAACAGAAAGCTAATTATTGTTTCAAAAAAGTATTTCTAAATTATGATACTACAATACTGGTGACTATGTATTTAGGTAATTACTTATTTCCTCGTTCGCTTTCAATTTTATGTTATTATCTAAACTATTATTGCATTCCTCAGTATAGCCACTGTTGCATTGCGACGTGGAGACAATTTTTTTTGAAATCGTAGTGATAGGTCTGAAGGTAACTGTGCTTCATAATATATTATACTCCAAATTTATGAAGAAATAATTTAATTTAAACCAAAAATATGAATAAGTCGATGGCTCATGGTGTGAGGAAACAAACGATTAATCCAAATGTCAAATAAAATATCCGTAGTTATGAAACCCGCCTTGCGTTAGTCTTGGCCGCAGCTGTTTCTATATAAATTAACGACACATGGGCAGAGAAGACACATTCCTTAATAAGATTCCTTCTGTATAACATTGTCCTCTCATCAGAACTAAAATGGTGAGTATTCTTTATAAATATTATTTACATGCTGAATATAATGTGCTTTTAAAGAAATTAAAGGCAGTAATTTGACAGTAAATTGAATAGAATTATATTAACTGTAACCTGACCAGAAATTTAAAAAGATCTTAATTAATATTATCAATCACCGTCTAATTTCTTTCTACCTGTGGATTTGCATGCAGTATGCTGACACTTGTTCCATTAGTGCATTATTCAATATAATGCAAATGGTTTTCGGGTTCATTCATTTTGGAATAGCTCAAAGTCTCGTTATAGGGGAAAAAGATATAGGTTTGTGTGTGTGTGTGTGTGTGTGTGTGTGTGCACGTGTATGTATGTGTGTGTTTAAATTTAAAATCATTTAAATTATATTTTTAAATGCTTCTTTCTTTTATTATTTAAAGATAAGTATACCTTTAGATATGAAAAAAACTAGGAATCAACGGTTTTCGTCAATCTATTAGAAAAGTTTAATTGAAAAAACGTTTTTTTAAAAAGCCACAAAACGTCTTGGTGATGATAAAAACTAAATTAGGTTAAAATTAAAAATAGGGATTAGAGGAAAAGAAATAGCCATTAAGACAGATGGAGTTTTAAAAATTTTCACGTGCGGAAAGAAATTTAAGTGAAACACGTGATTTCGTCAGAATATGTAAAAATATTTCAGTTTAGTTATCTAGTACTCGGTATTTATATTTCTTCAATCTCAAAAGTTTGTCACTCTTAATTTAACTGATTTATTAACAAAGCAAATTGAAGAAAAAACTGTAAAACAGAGATTTAAATTAAACCCAAAATTTTAAAACTACAGATATTTAGCAGTTGTATAAACTGATTACTGGAAAGTAAATTGTTAAATTAGCAAAATATATATTACACGCTATCCAATAGGTCTTCATAGTTTTTTATTTCAAGAACGCTTTAATTCTTTAAAAAGTTTAGTATATTTTTAATTCTCAGGCGACATTACTTCGGTAAAGCTTTCAAAAATTACAATTCTCATTTTTAGACTTTATAATTTGTTAATGATAATTTCTTGTGTGCGATACTTAGCTTTTACAGAAACGCTACTATTTTGAATTAATTTCATTGTAATATGTTATATATCTTTGTTAAAATTTATGAAGTAATAAATTAGTTATTAAATAATTCTATAGACACCTTTAGCTTTGACGGTACTGCTAATGTCAATTTAACAATAACTCATAATTACAGCTTCGCGCAACAGCATCCAGTTAACCTTGACTTATGACATATATAAATCGTGTTTATTGGTGTCTTGATATTGTATGTACCGTAACACAGATTCATGAAGTCCGTTGATTGAAATTGTGATATTGTCTAGATTTAAGGGAAAGGTATGTTCTACCTTTAATTGAAATGATAAATAAAATCTTTAATCTATTGATATTAATTTATATTCTTATATTATTTACATACAGTTAAAAAATCATTATATTTGTGCGATTTTATCCATAATAAATATTAATTACTTTAGTACTATGTTGATACAGGCACATTTCTTTTATTCGTTACGACATATTGGGCAAAATAATTATTCAGTTGATTAAAATATTTTGCATTTCATTCAATTACTGTGGTACCCAGAAAATATAATATAATACACACAAAAAAATCTGTAAATTTGAAGTTTTTTTCCAAATATTGTAAGAATAGACACTTAAAGAAAAAAGAACCAAAATTACGTTCTAGTCACATATAAAACTAAGCTATTTTGTTGGACTATGTTATATAATACATACAAAATGTTTTAATTTTACGTTTCTTTCTAGATGAATGGACGCTTAAAAGAAAAAAGAAAGCTATTTTGTATTTGGATTAAGTTATATAACGCACATAAAAAAAATCTTTAAATTTAACGTTTCTCCCTAAAATGTTATAAGAACGGACACTTAAAAGAGAAAAAAAACCAAAACTATTTTATCGGAATAAATAAGAACTTTAACCCTATTTATAATTTGTATATTCATGTTTTTCATTCATTTAAAGACTTATTAACTGAATAGAAAAAATTCCAACTGCCACTCTGATTTAATCTTGATTCAACTTCCACTAATTTATAAAAGAACAACAATCCGTAATGAGTAATTACTACAAATTTTTTTTCGCAGAAATCAGCTCTAGTCCTTTTGGCCGTTTGTCTGAGCGTATCAGCTGACGTTTCCCATATCGTGAACCAAGATGCATACGCGACCGTCATCAGGCAAAACCTTGACATCGCTCCCGACAATTCCGGCTACCAGTACGACTACGAAACGAGTAACGGTATTTCGGCGCAAGAATCTGGTCAGCTTAAAAATAGAGGCCAGGTAAATTCATATACATTTCATCTAAATCAGATCTCATATGCTAGATGTAAAACTATAAAAGGCTTTTATGCGACTAACAACTCCTATGATATAAATATTATTCGATATAGATGAAGTCCTATGATATGATTTTTAGTAATCTCATATACTCATATATATTTTGCAGCCTGATGAAGCTCTCGCCGTTCAAGGTTCTAATTCATACACAGCTCCTGACGGCACCCTCATACAGACGGCTTACATCGCCGACGAGAATGGTTACCAGCCCCAGGTAAATTATGATACGTACATTAATCTAGTACCCCAAATTCACTTCATCGTACTGCACCAAAATTCTTTTGAAACAGTAGAAACTTCCCCAAATTTTCTTTCATGCTGATGGAAATCAATTAATGAAAGCTCCACAGTACTGAAAGTAGACTACACTAAATCACTTTTAAGTTAACGTCATAATAAAGTCTAAGCAGTATTAGGCGAGGCCCAGGTAAATTATGATACGTAAATTTTTGTATTAGATTAATAGCATGAAACTTTCTTCTGAGACGGCATGCTCTACGCCTATTGGAAGTATGCAGAAGCAAAAAAACTTTAAAAAAAATAAACAGTTCGAGTACCTTAATTCACTACATAATACCGCACTTAATATTGTTTTGAAATAATAAAACCTCCGCTTATATATATTTTATATTAACATTAATAAATTATTAACCTATCTTGTAATGAAGGTAGACGACATTAAATCAATTTTAAATTAATAATATAAGAGAGCCTAAACAGTTTTACATTATTAATTTTTTTAGTTATTGCTGTCAAATAACTTATAGCTGAATTATAAAATTTTATTACAGTAGATTGTTTTGTTTCATAGAAAACTTAAATGAAAATCGTTTCAATTAATCCACAATTAATAATAATATTAAAGCGATTCATAACCCAGGCCTTTATCTAACAAACAATATTGATCTTTCGCCTTCTCTGTCTAATACTTCTATTCATTAGATTATCGTAAACGTAATAAATTATCACGTTAGTAGTGTTTGTGTGAATAACGCGATGATCGTCATGTGTATTATTTTTAAGGTAGTTTAATCAGTGATATTTTAAAGCGGGCGAGGTTTAAAACTTACTATTTTTGAGTTGTAAACAGAAGCTTTTTATTGTCAGTTTTTACTATTGTAATGGATACGTTCTTGGGTTGCACATACATATCTATGAACCTTTTTAGCGAATGATTTAAGAGTACATTTATGTAAATTGTAATTGTCTTCTATCGTATTTATTACTTCTAATGCAGGAATTGACGCGATTTGGAGAAAAATATAATTAATTTCTTATAGTACTAGATAGTAAATTGTGAACAGGAGCTTTTTTGCTAGTTTTTACTAAAGTGCTGAATGCCTTCTTAGCTGTACATTTGTGAACCTTTTAGAGAAAGATTTTTGAGAACACTGTAAGATAAATTTTAATTAATTGTTTTTCATCAAGTTCGTTACTTTTTAGGCGGGAAATAAAGAAAATTGAAGACTTTAGAAAATAACAGTAAACTAGTTTTACTAATATTATTATTTGTTGAATATTTTATTTTCTGATATTATTTTGTTTTGTTTAATCGTAATAAAATAAATTAAGAGTGCGAAATTATCATTAATAGTACTCTTGAAGTTTAGTTTGTAAAGTGTAAAATTTATTACAAAAGCATTGCATATCTTTATGTATTTTCTTTGCTTTGATTAAGATATTTTTTAACAATAAAGTGTGACCTATTTATTAGTGTGTAATGATTTTTTCTTATTTCCCAGGGCGCTCATCTTCCCGTACCACCACCGGTTCCGGAATACATCCTGCGAGCGTTAGAATGGATCAGGACTCACCCTCCGCAACCTGAAAACAGCAACAACTACCGTGGTTTCTAAAGGTCTCCATTTTGGCATCTTTATGTTCTTAAACAACATATATTTTTAACTGTGATGTGTAAAATATAACGCCATTCTCATCTATGATGAGGGAAATTCGATAAGACTATGTAATATGTAGAATAATATAGTTAATTTTCCTAAATAAATGTAAAGAAAAACATAGTTCTTGACTTTTCAGTCCTCGGTCAATCAGATGGTCCTTGCCAAATCTGATATCTTGTAAGATATCTCATTCAAGATTTTGTATTGACCTTTAAAATGTCATGATGATATATGACGAATGCGTCATGGTCAAACGGAATTCTTTTGGATCGTTACGTAAATACTTCCACATATTAAAATGATGAGAGAAATAATAAAAACCCGTCAAGTGAAATTACTTTATTTATCTTTACTCATCATCGATATAAACTTCTATACATAATAAATATTTAGTAATATCTAAGGGATCGTTACGTAAATACTTCCCCAATCTTTTGGATCGTTACGTAAATACTTCCCCATATTAAAATGATGAGAGAAATAATAAAAACTCGTCAAGTGAAATTACTTTATTTATCTTTACTCATCATCGATATAAACTTCTATACATAATAAATATTTAGTAATATCTAATGGATCGTTACGTAAATACTTCCCTATATTAAAATGATGAGAGAAATAATAAAAACTCGTCAAGTGAAATTACTTTATTTATCTTTAATCATCATCGATATAAACTTCTATACATAATAAATATTTAGTAATATCTAATGGATCGTTACGTAAATACTTCCCCATATTATTATCTTTAATCATCATCTTTAATCATCATCGATATAAACTTCTTTACATAATAAATATTTAGTAATATCTAATGGATCGTTACGTAAATACTTCCCCAATCTTTTGGATCGTTACGTAAATACTTCCCCATATTAAAATGATAAGAGAAATAATAAAAACTCGTCAAGTGAAATTACTTTATTTATCTTTACTCATCATCGATATAAACTTCTATACATAATAAATATTTAGTAATATCTAATGGATCGTTACGTAAATACTTCCCCATATTATTATCTTTAATCATCATCTTTAATCATCATCGATATAAACTTCTTTACATAATAAATATTTAGTAATATCTAATGGATCGTTACGTAAATACTTCCCCAATCTTTTGGATCGTTACGTAAATACTTCCCCATATTATTATCTTTAATCATCATCTTTAATCATCATTATTTATCTTTAATCATCATCGATATAAACTTCTTTACATAATAAATATTTAGTAATATCTAATGGATCGTTACGTAAATACTTCCCCAATCTTTTGGATCGTTACGTAAATACTTCCCCATATTATTATCTTTAATCATCATCTTTAATCATCATTATTTATCTTTAATCATCATCGATATAAACTTCTTTACATAATAAATATTTAGTAATATCTAATGGATCGTTACGTAAATACTTCCCCAATCTTTTGGATCGTTACGTAAATACTTCCCCATATTAAAATGATGAGAGAAATAATAAAAGCCCGTCAAGTGAAATTACTTTATTTATCTTTACTCATCATCGATATAAACTTCTATACATAATAAATATTTAGTAATATCTAATGGATCGTTACGTAAATACTTCCCCAATCTTTTGGATCGTTACGTAAATACTTCCTCATATTAAAATGATGAGAGAAATAATAAAAACTCGTCAAGTGAAATTACTTTATTTATCTTTACTCATCATCGATATAAACTTCTATACATAATAAATATTTAGTAATATCTAATGGATCGTTACGTAAATACTTCCCCAATCTTTTGGATCGTTACGTAAATACTTCCCTATATTAAAATGATGAGAGAAATAATAAAAACTCGTCAAGTGAAATTACTTTATTTATCTTTAATCATCATCGATATAAACTTCTATACATAATAAATATTTAGTAATATCTAATGGATCGTTACGTAAATACTTCCCCATATTATTATCTTTAATCATCATCTTTAATCATCATCGATATAAACTTCTTTACATAATAAATATTTAGTAATATCTAATGGATCGTTACGTAAATACTTCCCCAATCTTTTGGATCGTTACGTAAATACTTCCCCATATTAAAATGATGAGAGAAATAATAAAAACTCGTCAAGTGAAATTACTTTATTTGTCTTTACTCATCATCGATATAAACTTCTATACATAATAAATATTTAGTAATATCTAATGGATCGTTACGTAAATACTTCCCCATATTATTATCTTTAATCATCATCTTTAATCATCATCGATATAAACTTCTTTACATAATAAATATTTAGTAATATCTAATGGATCGTTACGTAAATACTTCCCCAATCTTTTGGATCGTTACGTAAATACTTCCCCATATTAAAATGATGAGAGAAATAATAAAAACTCGTCAAGTGAAATTACTTTATTTATCTTTACTCATCATCGATATAAACTTCTATACATAATAAATATTTAGTAATATCTAATGGATCGTTACGTAAATACTTCCCCAATCTTTTGGATCGTTACGTAAATACTTCCCCATGTTAAAATGATGAGAGAAATAATAAAAACTCGTCAAGTGAAATTACTTTATTTATCTTTACTCATCATCGATATAAACTTCTATACATAATAAATATTTAGTAATATCTAATGGATCGTTACGTAAATACTTCCCCAATCTTTTGGATCGTTACGTAAATACTTCCCCATATTAAAATGATGAGAGAAATAATAAAAACTCGTCAAGTGAAATTACTTTATTTATCTTTAATCATCATCGATATAAACTTCTATACATAATAAATATTTAGTAATATCTAATGGATCGTTACGTAAATACTTCCCCATATTATTATCTTTAATCATCATCTTTAATCATCATCGATATAAACTTCTTTACATAATAAATATTTAGTAATATCTAATGGATCGTTACGTAAATACTTCCCCAATCTTTTGGATCGTTACGTAAATACTTCCCTATATTAAAATGATGAGAGAAATAATAAAAACTCGTCAAGTGAAATTACTTTATTTATCTTTAATCATCATCGATATAAACTTCTATACATAATAAATATTTAGTAATATCTAATGGATCGTTACGTAAATACTTCCCCATATTATTATCTTTAATCATCATCTTTAATCATCATCGATATAAACTTCTTTACATAATAAATATTTAGTAATATCTAATGGATCGTTACGTAAATACTTCCCCAATCTTTTGGATCGTTACGTAAATACTTCCCCATATTAAAATGATAAGAGAAATAATAAAAACTCGTCAAGTGAAATTACTTTATTTATCTTTACTCATCATCGATATAAACTTCTATACATAATAAATATTTAGTAATATCTAATGGATCGTTACGTAAATACTTCCCCATATTATTATCTTTAATCATCATCTTTAATCATCATCGATATAAACTTCTTTACATAATAAATATTTAGTAATATCTAATGGATCGTTACGTAAATACTTCCCCAATCTTTTGGATCGTTACGTAAATACTTCCCCATATTATTATCTTTAATCATCATCTTTAATCATCATTATTTATCTTTAATCATCATCGATATAAACTTCTTTACATAATAAATATTTAGTAATATCTAATGGATCGTTACGTAAATACTTCCCCAATCTTTTGGATCGTTACGTAAATACTTCCCCATATTAAAATGATGAGAGAAATAATAAAAGCCCGTCAAGTGAAATTACTTTATTTATCTTTACTCATCATCGATATAAACTTCTATACATAATAAATATTTAGTAATATCTAATGGATCGTTACGTAAATACTTCCCCAATCTTTTGGATCGTTACGTAAATACTTCCTCATATTAAAATGATGAGAGAAATAATAAAAACTCGTCAAGTGAAATTACTTTATTTATCTTTACTCATCATCGATATAAACTTCTATACATAATAAATATTTAGTAATATCTAATGGATCGTTACGTAAATACTTCCCCAATCTTTTGGATCGTTACGTAAATACTTCCCCATATTAAAATGATGAGAGAAATAATAAAAACTCGTCAAGTGAAATTACTTTATTTATCTTTAATCATCATCGATATAAACTTCTATACATAATAAATATTTAGTAATATCTAACGGATCGTTACGTAAATATTTCCCCATATTATTATCTTTAATCATCATCTTTAATCATCATCGATATAAACTTCTTTACATAATAAATATTTAGTAATATCTAATGGATCGTTACGTAAATACTTCCCCAATCTTTTGGATCGTTACGTAAATACTTCCCCATATTAAAATGATGAGAGAAATAATAAAAACTCGTCAAGTGAAATTACTTTATTTATCTTTACTCATCATCGATATAAACTTCTATACATAATAAATATTTAGTAATATCTAATGGATCGTTACGTAAATACTTCCCCATATTATTATCTTTAATCATCATCTTTAATCATCATCGATATAAACTTCTTTACATAATAAATATTTAGTAATATCTAATGGATCGTTACGTAAATACTTCCCCAATCTTTTGGATCGTTACGTAAATACTTCCCCATATTAAAATGATGAGAGAAATAATAAAAGCCCGTCAAGTGAAATTACTTTATTTGTCTTTACTCATCATCGATATAAACTTCTATACATAATAAATATTTAGTAATATCTAATGGATCGTTACGTAAATACTTCCCCAATCTTTTGGATCGTTACGTAAATACTTCCCCATATTAATATGATGAGAGAAATAATAAAAACTCGTCAAGTGAAATTACTTTATTTATCTTTACTCATCATCGATATAAACTTCTATACATAATAAATATTTAGTAATATCTAATGGATCGTTACGTAAATACTTCCCCAATCTTTTGGATCGTTACGTAAATACTTCCCCATATTAAAATGATGAGAGAAATAATAAAAACTCGTCAAGTGAAATTACTTTATTTGTCTTTACTCATCATCGATATAAACTTCTATACATAATAAATATTTAGTAATATCTAATGGATCGTTACGTAAATACTTCCCCATATTATTATCTTTAATCATCATCTTTAATCATCATCGATATAAACTTCTTTACATAATAAATATTTAGTAATATCTAATGGATCGTTACGTAAATACTTCCCCAATCTTTTGGATCGTTACGTAAATACTTCCCCATATTAAAATGATGAGAGAAATAATAAAAACTCGTCAAGTGAAATTACTTTATTTGTCTTTACTCATCATCGATATAAACTTCTATACATAATAAATATTTAGTAATATCTAATGGATCGTTACGTAAATACTTCCCCATATTATTATCTTTAATCATCATCTTTAATCATCATCGATATAAACTTCTTTACATAATAAATATTTAGTAATATCTAATGGATCGTTACGTAAATACTTCCCCAATCTTTTGGATCGTTACGTAAATACTTCCCCATATTAAAATGATGAGAGAAATAATAAAAACTCGTCAAGTGAAATTACTTTATTTATCTTTACTCATCATCGATATAAACTTCTATACATAATAAATATTTAGTAATATCTAATGGATCGTTACGTAAATACTTCCCCAATCTTTTGGATCGTTACGTAAATACTTCCCCATGTAAAAATGATGAGAGAAATAATAAAAACTCGTCAAGTGAAATTACTTTATTTATCTTTACTCATCATCGATATAAACTTCTATACATAATAAATATTTAGTAATATCTAATGGATCGTTACGTAAATACTTCCCCAATCTTTTGGATCGTTACGTAAATACTTCCCCATATTAAAATGATGAGAGAAATAATAAAAACTCGTCAAGTGAAATTACTTTATTTATCTTTAATCATCATCGATATAAACTTCTATACATAATAAATATTTAGTAATATCTAATGGATCGTTACGTAAATACTTCCCCATATTATTATCTTTAATCATCATCTTTAATCATCATCGATATAAACTTCTTTACATAATAAATATTTAGTAATATCTAATGGATCGTTACGTAAATACTTCCCCAATCTTTTGGATCGTTACGTAAATACTTCCCTATATTAAAATGATGAGAGAAATAATAAAAACTCGTCAAGTGAAATTACTTTATTTATCTTTAATCATCATCGATATAAACTTCTATACATAATAAATATTTAGTAATATCTAATGGATCGTTACGTAAATACTTCCCCATATTATTATCTTTAATCATCATCTTTAATCATCATCGATATAAACTTCTTTACATAATAAATATTTAGTAATATCTAATGGATCGTTACGTAAATACTTCCCCAATCTTTTGGATCGTTACGTAAATACTTCCCCATATTAAAATGATAAGAGAAATAATAAAAACTCGTCAAGTGAAATTACTTTATTTATCTTTACTCATCATCGATATAAACTTCTATACATAATAAATATTTAGTAATATCTAATGGATCGTTACGTAAATACTTCCCCATATTATTATCTTTAATCATCATCTTTAATCATCATCGATATAAACTTCTTTACATAATAAATATTTAGTAATATCTAATGGATCGTTACGTAAATACTTCCCCAATCTTTTGGATCGTTACGTAAATACTTCCCCATATTATTATCTTTAATCATCATCTTTAATCATCATTATTTATCTTTAATCATCATCGATATAAACTTCTTTACATAATAAATATTTAGTAATATCTAATGGATCGTTACGTAAATACTTCCCCAATCTTTTGGATCGTTACGTAAATACTTCCCCATATTAAAATGATGAGAGAAATAATAAAAGCCCGTCAAGTGAAATTACTTTATTTATCTTTACTCATCATCGATATAAACTTCTATACATAATAAATATTTAGTAATATCTAATGGATCGTTACGTAAATACTTCCCCAATCTTTTGGATCGTTACGTAAATACTTCCTCATATTAAAATGATGAGAGAAATAATAAAAACTCGTCAAGTGAAATTACTTTATTTATCTTTACTCATCATCGATATAAACTTCTATACATAATAAATATTTAGTAATATCTAATGGATCGTTACGTAAATACTTCCCCAATCTTTTGGATCGTTACGTAAATACTTCCCCATATTAAAATGATGAGAGAAATAATAAAAACTCGTCAAGTGAAATTACTTTATTTATCTTTAATCATCATCGATATAAACTTCTATACATAATAAATATTTAGTAATATCTAACGGATCGTTACGTAAATATTTCCCCATATTATTATCTTTAATCATCATCTTTAATCATCATCGATATAAACTTCTTTACATAATAAATATTTAGTAATATCTAATGGATCGTTACGTAAATACTTCCCCAATCTTTTGGATCGTTACGTAAATACTTCCCCATATTAAAATGATGAGAGAAATAATAAAAACTCGTCAAGTGAAATTACTTTATTTATCTTTACTCATCATCGATATAAACTTCTATACATAATAAATATTTAGTAATATCTAATGGATCGTTACGTAAATACTTCCCCATATTATTATCTTTAATCATCATCTTTAATCATCATCGATATAAACTTCTTTACATAATAAATATTTAGTAATATCTAATGGATCGTTACGTAAATACTTCCCCAATCTTTTGGATCGTTACGTAAATACTTCCCCATATTAAAATGATGAGAGAAATAATAAAAGCCCGTCAAGTGAAATTACTTTATTTGTCTTTACTCATCATCGATATAAACTTCTATACATAATAAATATTTAGTAATATCTAATGGATCGTTACGTAAATACTTCCCCAATCTTTTGGATCGTTACGTAAATACTTCCCCATATTAATATGATGAGAGAAATAATAAAAACTCGTCAAGTGAAATTACTTTATTTATCTTTACTCATCATCGATATAAACTTCTATACATAATAAATATTTAGTAATATCTAATGGATCGTTACGTAAATACTTCCCCAATCTTTTGGATCGTTACGTAAATACTTCCCCATATTAAAATGATGAGAGAAATAATAAAAACTCGTCAAGTGAAATTACTTTATTTATCTTTAATCATCATCGATATAAACTTCTATACATAATAAATATTTAGTAATATCTAATGGATCGTTACGTAAATACTTCCCCATATTATTATCTTTAATCATCATCTTTAATCATCATCGATATAAACTTCTTTACATAATAAATATTTAGTAATATCTAATGGATCGTTACGTAAATACTTCCCAATCTTTTGGATCGTTACGTAAATACTTCCCCATATTAAAATGATGAGAGAAATAATAAAAACTCGTCAAGTGAAATTACTTTATTTATCTTTAATCATCATCGATATAAACTTCTATACATAATAAATATTTAGTAATATCTAATGGATCGTTACGTAAATACTTCCCCATATTATTATCTTTAATCATCATCTTTAATCATCATCGATATAAACTTCTTTACATAATAAATATTTAGTAATATCTAATGGATCGTTACGTAAATACTTCCCCAATCTTTTGGATCGTTACGTAAATACTTCCCCATATTAAAATGATGAGAGAAATAATAAAAACTCGTCAAGTGAAATTACTTTATTTATCTTTACTCATCATCGATATAAACTTCTATACATAATAAATATTTAGTAATATCTAATGGATCGTTACGTAAATACTTCCCCATATTAAAATGATGAGAGAAATAATAAAAACTCGTCAAGTGAAATTACTTTATTTATCTTTAATCATCATCGATATAAACTTCTATACATAATAAATATTTAGTAATATCTAATGGATCGTTACGTAAATACTTCCCCATATTATTATCTTTAATCATCATCTTTAATCATCATCGATATAAACTTCTTTACATAATAAATATTTAGTAATATCTAATGTACTTAAGTAGGGTGAACATACGTATTATATTATGTACTTAAATAGGGCTTTCAGAATGGTCGTATAGTTTTCTTACAACCTTTGAATAGGTTATTGAAAGCCATGTCAGTTTTGGTTTAGAAGGTTTGAAAATAAAGAGAGATGTAGAATATTTTTTTGCATATTTTTCATTATATGTTCTATCTTTAATTGGGTATTTGACTAATTTGTTTTTATTTCATTAATTATAATTTCAATGTACAAGCTGATGAAGAGTGACATTTTTTTTTAAATCTTAAAAATTTACCGAGTTATAAAAGTTTAAATTTAACCTTTAGACAAGGACGGCAATACTGTGTTGTGAGGTCATTTTTAATATTGCACATTATATTCTAAAACAGGAAAAAAGACAGAGATATATCCAACTCTATCCGTGTCTCCAAATTTAGAAGCCTATAAGTGGCTTATTTTTCAATCAATTTTTGAATTTTTTTCATGACTGGTTTTTAATTAACTTATATTTCACAATCTTGTACGAAAAATATCAAAATTTAGAATGAATCAACTACCGGATTATAACAAAATACTTTCAAACCCTTATAACTAACCCCATTAAACTAATTTGCCCCCCACCCCACAAAATTTTCATATGAACATTTTTAATTGCTATATAATATGATGAATGCCGGTTAATATACTATATTATTCAGCTAAAACCCTAGTTTCTACATCAAGCTTTTCCGAGAAAAACGGCTGTGATATACGGACAGACGGACACGTGAGTGGTACTATGAGAGTTTAGTTTTTCCTTTTGATGTATGAGACCTTAAAATACTCAAAAAGTTACTTTTAAGTATAATTTTATTAGGATGTGTGTGCCATATGTTAAACTTTATATTGAGGCTTATATATACCGACTGAAAATTATTTGTGATTGATTTTGAGCAAAATCACTTGATGTGGCATACATATGTCAAAATTCTCCTTTTTATTCTAAAAAAAAGGTAAATTTTTTGGAAAAATTTATTTTTTCCCTACACATAAAACCGTATTAACCCTCCGTATCAAAGCTTTGGTCCAAACTTACCAGCAATTTTTACGGTTAGTATTTACCAACGGGTTGTGAAGTAAAAAAACCGATTATAGAATTTTTACTTTATATCCTGAACCATAAACTTAGATTCCATTTTACTTATTGGAACATTCGGTTCTTTTTTTAAATAACAAGGAAATTAAGTACCACCGGAAACCACTCTAACATATGCATAGCCACAGGAAAGTGGCTACACGTGTGTTAGAGTGGAGTGTTATGTGTATTATACATAAAGCTAATATATTTTACATTTCTTGTGGTTTAACCTTCACTTTCTAGCCTGATTATATGGGTACCTACTTTATTAGACTTTATGAGCAATCAAGGAAATAAAAAAAATGGTTAATATTTCAATTGAATTTCTTACCTGAAAAGAAGTTCGTTTAGAAATCAAAATGAAGGCTACAATGATAAAAAAGGCCACAATTTATCATTAGGGTGAATTCATATAATTACTTTACGATTAAAATATAATTATGAAGGTCTTAGCCACAAGCAGAATAATATTTGTTACCTCATAATTATTTCATTTTTTAATGTAATTGGAAAATCGATTCTGATCAGTTGAACATTATTAGCTATATTCATAAATAAATTATACGGTAATTTAATTACATTTATATATTCTAATCAAGCTTATAATTAATAGATTTCACTTGAAAAGGTAAAAGAAAAATTATCTTCTCCAAATATACCTTCTTATTACTTAGCACCGTCTACGCTAAAATTAACATATTTCACATTAAAGATGAAAAAACTAAATCGAAACTGTTCAAATAAAGCTTTTAGGCATTATTTAAAAAAGAAATTTATGTGTAGACTTTTCAGTAAATTGATTTTTATTTTCATACCGTTTAAAAATAAAATATTTTATCATTTATATAACTATCTGATGTATTTGCGTTTATTACTATCTCGGAAACTTCAAGGGCAGATTTCTGAAAGACTTTTTGTATTTTGATGACATTTCTGTAATGGAGCATTTCATTTTATTATTTATTTATTTACGAAGTTTCACTGGTATTTAGAAAGCCACAATTGCTAAGAAGCTTTTTAGCTTTTTAGCTATAATCCTACGAGACCAATATTAATGCTACGAGAAATTATAGATTATTAATTATATGTACTTTTTCACAATAAGAAATATATATATATATATATATATATATATATATATATATATATATATATACATATATGTGTGTGTGTGTGTGTACATATATGCACATCTAATTGATTCCTTATTCTGGTGGTAAAATACTTCTTACAGAATGCAGCACTTTCCTGGAGAAGCAGAACGATCTAGGTATTATAACTAGAGATCTTAAATTATTTCCACCAGATATTGGAATTTGGAGAAAAGATAAATAGTATTGGAAATATTATTAAGTATATTATATTTTATTCATATTACTTTTACGTATTCATCATAGATTACTCCTGTGAATTTATAAAGAAGAAAGTAATTATTAAACAAAAATATACGAAACTTGCAATTTTGCCTATCTCAGCACTAGAGAGATTGAGCGATTTTACAATATTATTGTCCTTTATTTTACCATTTTCAAACTTTTCCTTTGAACTTTTCCTTTGATGCCTGGAAGCTTCATCGATAATACTGATACCATAGTTACCAATATATAAATATAAAAACCAGTAATTAAATTAAAAACGTTTATTAGTAACAAAACAAATACCGCCATCTAGCGTAGAATTATAGACCTATATATTTATGATGATTGCTTTTGAAAGAAATAGATGTCATTGTCAATTAATTAAGTAGTAGTAAAATTAAGAAAAATCTTTATGATCTCTATTGCAAACGTCAACCGAGCATATATGTTTATTCATATTTTGCGTGATTCGTGCCCAGACCTAAGCTTGTTACCATTTTATTAAAGATGTAATTAAATTAATAAAACTACGAGAATCAAAAAATTCAATACATTGTTAATTTACATTCAAATATTCCCATAAGGAGATAATTTAAAATATCTATACAATGGCACAGAAAAAGTGCTCAAGTGTTTGAGGTACGAGTATAAAGAACCGTACCTATGTAGGCAAAAGTTCTCATAGATTTATTTGAAATAGAAGTTAATTGTACCTCGTTCATATAAAATGATATACAATAAAAATACAAGATGAAGTCATTGTTTTTTAGGCCAAAAATGAATTCCGTATCCATTCCGGTATTACAAAGACGTTCATAATAATTAGTTGACTAAGGTCATCATTTATACGTGTAACATGTGGTTAATAATGCGTATGGTTATTAAATATAACGTACTCAAATTGTATATAATTTATTTATTTACGCTTCAAACAAAAAAAACAGAGGTACTTTCAAAAGTTAACAGGATGTCAGTGGTTTTTTCCGTGTGAAAAAAAATTAGAAACAAAGTTGGAAGATGGTTTTTTATTAATATGTTATCATTCAAAACGTATCTGGCGAACGAATGTCAAAAATCAAAATTATATCAAGTGGATTTGTGGTTACTGATTACGAATCTGTTTCTCAAATTTAGTCTTTGCTATGGTTAGAAATCCTTTTCTCAGATCTCTGATGATGACTGAGTCAGATCGTTGGAAGTAGATTTTTGTTGAATTCTGAATATGTAGCTAGTAAAATTCAAAGTTTGGTAATACATATAAAATGCCAATATCACTTTTGGTCACATTCCGCATGTTATTACTTTTTGATTAACTTTTGCCAATTTATTTCCAAGTCAATTATAATTTTGTGATACCCACATGTAAATAATGTGGAATATGTATGAAATGAGCGTTGAATAATTATGAGATATACCTTGAGATATGCAAATGGTATGGAAGAATAATGTGCTAAATAAAAGATAAACATATCGTTAGAAGCACCGATTCTCACATACGGATACTCTCTTTATGACGGACAAGTTGTTACGTACTAAACCGATTACGAAACACTATGCAATAAAAATTAACCATAAAAATTATTGTCAAATTGTTAAATGCTGGAATTTTAGGAGGAATGTTTTTAAATTTTTAGAATGATTGCAATTGTATTTACTGAGTATCTGCAGATATTATAAAAATCGAACATTCAAAGACTAATGGATTAATTTAAATTCACTTAAGTTGTTACATTTAAAACTTCAATAATTCTGGAAAAAATATCGATGCAAACATTTGTTAATATTTTTAATATTGATATTGGGTATAATTTCTAATATTATTGTAAAATTTTATAAAATGTTAAAATAAAAGTAATTACATTTGTTGAATATATTTGGCGTTAATTTTGTAGAAATTCATTATTCACAATTAAATGAGACTACGTGATGTAGTATTATTTCTACTTTGTTTAAGTTCTTTACCACGACCTAGGTTTCGTTGTATTACAACATCTTAATAGAATAACCCACCTGAAGATGTTGTAATACAACGAAACGTAGGTGGTGGTAAAGAACTTAAAGAAAGTAGAAATAATACTACATCACGTACTTTCATTTAATTTAATTCGCATTTGTATTAACGTCATTTGTCTTGCTATTTGTGACCGACGTGATTTTAATTTTTTTCTCGTTATTTAATAAATAATCGATGTTTCGAGTTCGATAATAATTGGTAATTGTTGTTACACTAGTGATGGAACCACTGACGGTATTATCCACAATTTTCCAATGTTACTCTTACCCATTCGTATATTAAAATAAAGCGACATCGGGGAAGATAAATGATTAATGACCCCAATAATTATTATATATTGTAAAATAATCGTAATTCAGAATGACCCCAATAATTATTATATATTGTAAAATAATCGTAATTCAGAATATAATTAACCACGATAATGGAAATACTTCGCATAAATTGAGAAACAAGTTGAAAGGAAAAAAATAAATTTATGAAAACAGAATTATCTTGCATTTAATTGAACTTAACTGTTTTATTTATTTTAAACACAAACTAATTTATTTTAGAAACAAAAAAATTGTCTTGTAGTAAATATGTGACATTTAATCGTACTATTCATATTGAATTAATAAAACACGAAAGAGAAAATGGAATATATAATTATATATCTACACATTATCGATCGTCAATAAATATCGATGAAAATGAGAAAGATAATGGAATAGAATAAAAATCAGAATTTTATTTATAGTTCCAAGAAAATAATTTCTCAAATTTTACTCAAAGTATTTTCGATTATTACTGTTTGGTACGTTAATTTAACCATTTAGTTTTTCATTTTATATTGTTATGTGATTTATGACTTTTTCCACAACTATTATTGCTACTGTAGTGCCTCCTGGGAATCATTTCGATTAGTTTATAAACATAGATGGAAGGGGTGGGATCAAAGACCTTGGAAGTTGACCTTCTAGCCAGGGGCTAATTATTCGAATATAAAATCTTCCCAATTTATTTGCCGATAATTTAGTAAAAAAATTCAAATTCGATGCATCGTCTTATGAGGAAACAATATCCAAACTAAAATGTCAAGTATAGCATAGACAATTGCGTAATCTGCCTCGGGTATAGCGTTTTACTGTGTGTGTTTTAATATAAATTAATGGGAAGTCGACTGTGAAGACACAGTTCTTAATCGGACTCCATCTAGATAACATAACAGTTTTATAATAATAAAAATGGTGAGTGAACGTTTTTATAAAATTGTTTTAAGAGCAAATAAATTTAAGAATGCTATCTAGACGGTGCGTTGACCTAAATTATAGTAATTATGTTAATTATATTATTTATATAAATTATATTAAATGTAACAACTTATTAGTTAACACATGTGTTCATGTAACATATATTCTTTACGTGTATATTTTTATTTTGTTGTGAATTTAAAAGCGTATATATAAATCGGTCAGTGGTATAAAAGTTATATAGAAATTCTAAATTATGGTTCGGAAATAACTCAGTTAATTTAACATTAGAAAAAATAATATCTTTCAGTTAGCACAAATAATTGTTAGTAAGCAGTGGTATGTTAATTTAAATATAAAAGCTTGGTAATTTCATGAGCTTGGTTTATAGCTTAACCAGAGTTAGAAATATCTAGAGATCTGCATAATTTCGTTGTTTCAGGAATTTATTTTTATCAGTTTGAATACTCGTCGTGGTCGATTAGTCAAGTACGGTAAGATATAGAGTTAAGTAATTAGCAATAAGGAACTAGACTAGGCGAAAACAAGGATTAATGAAACTGAGAACAGAAATTATTAGAAAAATTACGAGATAAATTCGTCATATAATATATTATTATACTTTTGGGACTAATGGTAATATGATATTGAATTGGAAATTTAAATTTAAAATGTCTCAGGGTTTTGGATAAAATCCACCTACTATTCGCCATTAAGTTTCGCATCTGAATACGTTATTATGCTTAAAACAAATTTAATACTACTTGCGTAAATAGACCAGGGCCGCATGCATAATTTACGCAACAATTTATCGCTTATAATTTAAATTAAATGTTTATATTTAAACTGAAATTTATAAGCAGTTATTTAAATTGACTGCTGCAAAAATTAAGTCTAATCTGACTAACATAAATGAAGATTTAAACATTGTCATTGGACAGTGCATTTCGTTATTTTTTTCCTTGTGAAGAATTTATTTTTATAGATAACTTACCTATTAAAGTTTATTTTATTGCCGGTTTGAAAAACACATTGTCAGGACTCGCATTCTTCGTGCAGTGTAATCGTGATCGTGCGTGTTGCAACAGCATATTAATATGCAATTTGCTGTTGCATCGATTAAGTGGCTTGAAAATCAATTTTCGACGTTAAGCTTTCCATTGTTTCTTATATTCTTTATTCTGAACCATATAGATATAACAAGTAGCGCAAAAAATTATGCAGTGTTGTTAAATTTTCAATACTTTATTTTTTATTTTCGATTAAGTGGCTTGAAAATAAAGTTTTAACATTAAGTTTTCAATTGTTTCTTATATTCTTTATTCTGAACCATATAGATATAACAAGTAGCGCAAAAAATTATGCAGTGTTGTTAAATTTTCAATACTTTATTTTTTATTTTCGATTAAGTGGCTTGAAAATAAAGTTTTAACATTAAGTTTTCAATTGTTTCTTATTATCTTTATTCTGAACCATATAGATATAACAAGTAGCGCAAAAAATTATGCAGTGTTGTTAAATTTTCAATACTTTATTTTTTATTTTCGATTAAGTGGCTTGAAAATAAAGTTTTAACATTAAGTTTTCAATTGTTTCTTATTATCTTTATTCTGAACCATATAGATATAACAAGTAGCGCAAAAAAATTTGCAGTGTTGGTAAATTTTCAATACTTTATTTTTTATTTTCGATTAAGTGGCTTGAAAATAAAGTTTTAACATTAAGTTTTCAAGTGTTTCTGATATTCTTTGTTATGAACCATATAGATAAAGCAAGTAGCGTAAAAAATTATACAAAGTGTAAATTTTTAACACTTTGTTCCATTTTAGTTTATTTGCAGTTCTATGACTTATGAATGTCAAAGCAATCGAAAGAGGTATAGAATCCTATGTATTTTAATTTTCTGAAGCTCCTAAATTAACATGGGTTTATCAAAGTAATGAATAAAGTATTGGCCTGCATTTTTATCTCCATGAAATAGTAACGAAGTCAAGTGTATTATAATTTTTTAGGTGTATTTAACAATACCCTATCATCTCTCGTAAACCTCGTAATCACATCAAAGTTATGAATTAACTTTGCCTAAACTGAATATAATGCTTACGTAACAGTTTATAAATTATTAGTGGGGAGTAAACCTTAAAATTATTGCTAACATATTCTTAGTTGCTATGAACATAAATGGATATTCGTCACTATAATAGCTAATAATTACTGAACGTATCTGTCACGTTCACAATTACGTCATAATTTATGACATCCATAAACAAACTATATTCCTCCGTGTCCCGTTTGTCTCTATAGTCATCGATGTGTGAATTGCACTAATTTTGATTCATAGCTTTAAAGAATAAATAAAGCACGGTCTATATAACTACCTGTTTAACGAAACTTCTTGAAATATTAAAGGGTGTTTATTGCTAAAATGTTTAAATTTAAGCGAATAGAAAGTGAAAATAAAAAATAGTTTTTGCGACTAACTAAGGATTGAATATATTTGGCGTTAATTTTGTAGAAATTCATTATGCATAATTAACTGAAACTACGTGATGCAGTATTATTTCTACTTCCTTTAAGTTCTTTACCACTACCTAGGTTTCGTTATATTACAATCGGGATTTTATACAAACTAAAATTATATTTACATATCTAATAAATACATATGAAATTCTTTGTCAGATCATAAATACTGATAAAATACTGGTCTTGAAAATTTTAAGATTTACTTTCATGTTGTAATACAACGAAATATTTCCTGAAATATTTTCACTGCAGAAATTCGCTCTAGTCATTTTGACGGTCTGTCTGAGTGTGTCAGCTGACGTCTCACATCTTGTGAACCCGGATGCGTCGGCTGCTATCCTCAAGCAAAATCTTGATATCGCCCCTGACAATTCCGGTTACCAGTACGAATATGAAACAAGTAACGGTATTTCGGCGCAAGAATCTGGTCAGCTTAAGAATATAGGACAGGTGAGTTTAT
The DNA here is from genome assembly GCA_039881145.1 of Druceiella hillmani. NCBI lineage: Eukaryota > Metazoa > Arthropoda > Insecta > Lepidoptera > Hepialidae > Druceiella > Druceiella hillmani. Next base: position 717,899 of record JAYKKI010000101.1, read on the forward strand.
GTGCACATTTATGATAACCAAAATTGCTGTGCATTTGAGTGACTTCGTATGTTAAATATTAATTGTTTTCATAATTCCAAGTTTTACATATTATTAATTAATAAAAAAGATATTTGTTTGTCAATAAAAATTCTTAATACGTACGGCTACATAAATTTCAGACGTTTCTTTTTCCAGCCCGATGAAGCACTGTTGGTTCAGGGTTTCAACGCTTATACAGCTCCTGATGGCACCCCAATCCAGACATCTTACACTGCTGATGAGAATGGTTACCAGCCTCAGGTGAATGGATTACTTTATTTACATAAAAATAACTATTACAATTTTAATTTTTTTTCTGAGCGTATTATATACTTTTGTCGCGTAATTATATATTTCGTCTATTCTTTGTGAAACGATTTGCTTTTAATGATTTTTGAATACGGTTTATCAATACTTAATGCCTATAGATATTCTTAGTTTGTGATGTGAAAAATATTATATTTGACACGGTATTACCAGCTACATTTTTAATTTGGTATCATCATCGCACTGTTACCAGCCTCAGGTGAATCCATCCATATAGTTGCAATAATGCAAAAAAAAAATTCGTTTTCCTCAGATCGTGTAATACTCCGGCTTTCTTTTGTTATTAAATTATTCGTCAGACAATTTGTACAGTCTAAAGCTAGCTTTTATGCTCATTTTGGTTGGAAAAACTCCTGCAAAGGGTTTTCCCATTTGTTATAATCTTCTCTTTTAGGTTAGTTATGTGCACCCATTCTTATTTTTTTATTTGTTATTTTTTGGATAAACGAAGTGAGGAATTTTGTTCTGAGATGAAAATATTACTTAATTTGGAAAAGATGGGCACATAAACACAACAACAGAAATTAATTACGTAAACATGAATTGATCTAAATAAAATCGGTTAAGTGCAATACGAGGGTTTCTTACCATGTACATTTTAGGAAAGTGCAATACATTTACGGTAAAATGTGACAAATAGCTATGTATGTGTTATTACATCCGGTTCCATCACATAGTTTATAAGATGCCTACTAAACGTGAAAATGTTGTTCTGTTCCCATTTATCGCTAAGGCTTTTACACACCACACATCTTGCACGACCAGTAGAGACAGACGCCCCTATATGAGAAAGCGAGATAGACATACCGTTTAGTATATTCGTCTTCTTTTCTTATAGCGGCGTCTGTCTTTGCTGGTCGTGCATAATGGATAGTGCGTAAGCACTTATACTCACAATCATTCACGTTAGAGCTACTAAACATAACCGAACTTTGCAATATTGCACACTTTGATTTATTTTAGGAAAGTGTTTATAGGTATATAGTATTTTTATGAAATTCATACACACATTCAAAGTTGTTTTTTCACCATGTAAATGGTTACCTAGTATGTCTAGTATATTTAATCATGGATGTACAATTGTCGTGAATTTTCCAAGGAATAATTTTATTGTGTACATTTCTAACAAAATATCTCGAAATAACTTTCTTGATATTTAAAAAAAAATCGTTTTGAAATCCTTATAATTGTTTTTTCAACACATTTTCATATGTTGTGTACATATGAAAATGAAAAAAAAACAATCGATGCCATTTGACTATATTATTATTTGAAATGCACGTTAATATGCTACCTCATTATGTGAAATTGTAATTTTTTTACATCAAATGGTTTCTATAAAAAATGGCTATAACAAATAGACATTGATGGCCACATGAATGGCCTTACTAGACACATGAATGGCCTTACTAGACACATGAATGGCCTTACTAAAAACCCACTTCTTTCTCCTTTATGACTTACAGATCCTACAATGAGTCTAAATTTTCTTATTAATTAAACTCTATGCTAATAATGTTTGTTTTTTGGGAGTTATGCGTACAAATTAAACGGATGCAGGAAGGCAACGCTCATATAGGACGAATGTTAATTTTAACCAATTGCATTTTATATCTTGGAGTGATTTTTGTTTTTTTACTTTTGTGTTTTTTTACAAATAACAATGTATAAATATTTATTACGCAATTATTTTGGGTAGCACTTCTTTGTAATTTTCCGATTGAAATAATACTGTTCCTAATTTATTAATTTTTTTCTTTAAAAACGATTATTATTATTATGCATAAACTTAATAGTTTTAACGATGTGATAACTTGATATTTAACATGAATAACGATGCCGGATTTTAATTAATTAATTTTAATTTATAATAAACAAATTATGTTCTGACGCAATCACAGACGTGTAGTTGAATGCCGTGGGAAAATAGTTTCGACACATTTCGGTTTGAACTTATTTCACTGCAAGAAGACGGTGGCTTCATATGCGTAGTAAGATTTTTAATGCTATAAACAGAATGGAAAATGTTTTTCTTCTCAACAACTGAAAAATAAATGTGTAGTTTGAAGTAATATGTTTAAACCATGATTATTATGAAATTTTCTAATAGTTTATTAAATTTGTTTGCTATTCAGTTAACCTACGTTTACGAATATCTTCTTGTAATTACTAATAGCTTTTCTTAGAGTTTCTTATTTTCTAAGAAAAACTTCTTAGCGTTTCTTAATAATTCGTTTTTATTTTCTTACCATTTTTAGGATTCCGTACCTCAAAACAAAAATAAAGGCGGAACCCTTATATGATAACTCACGTGTCTGTCACAGTTATTTTTCTCTGGAACTGCGTGATATAGGAACTTGAAATTTGGCATAGTAATAAAACGTATTAACCCGCATACGTATCAAGGGATAACACTCAAAAATACTCATATCAAAATTAAGTACTCGAATTTTGTTTTTGTTTTCTTATCTGGTATTGGATATTGCTTAAAAGGGCTAATCACGAGGGTACCAAAAATATTTTTTTCATAATTTTTAAGAAATATGTTACAGGCTGCTTGTTTACGAAACTACTCAACCTAAAATCATAAAAAAAGTATGATTCTTAAGAGCCCACGAAAAGATTGCAGGAAAATTATAGCGATGTCTCTAGATGTCATAATGTTTGGAATATGTACTATGTGTTTACGTTTACAAAAGATTTAACTGGAAAAATATTTACGTGGAAAATATTACGATTAATGGATGTATTATTTAATGGATTAATGGATATATTATTATGCTAATCATAAATGTTTATAAGAGCCTAAATTAACTTACGCTACGGAAGCCCCGTAGTACGAATTATGATCGTTTTATTTACAGGTTTTATTTTAACTAATAATTTGTTTCGTCTTTTATTTTTAGTTAATTATATTTTAATTTATTTGGAAAAAATCTTAAATTTTTGTGGATAATTTGTATTTTAATTGTAGCTATAAATTAAATATCTGTCTCAATTTCGATTCATTTTTAAATCTGTAACACACACTGTGCACAGATGGTGCCATCTGTGCACATCGCTGACAATTGAATTTCATGCCTGTCAAGAATATTCAATCGATAGAAAGCTAAGCCTAGAATTTAGTTTGTATAGACAAAAATAAAAAAGTCTCTCAGGAAATATGCAATGTTAAAAAAATGTGAGCCGTTATGGGACGCCAGACAGATGTGAAATATTTAATTTTTTTGTATATTTTTAAATCGTAATAGTTTTAGTATAAGTTCGATAACGGAGTTTGTTAACACCTATATAAACGAGTAAATTTGTGGCCGTTAGTTAATAAGATACAATGCTGATACACTAACAAACATAAAATAGCGTGTGTGAGAAGCGTTAAGAGACGAAACTGGCCTCATTAAGTCGGAAAGAGCCGACATGATGCAAAGCTGGCCGAATGGCACTCGCGCCATCAGATCGTTTTAACTCCTATCCAAATGGTCCATGAGATGTTTCATATCAAAAGTTGAATCTCAGACATTTTCATAGTTTAACTTTCATTCATGTGAGTTTAAAAAAATATTATGACTTTTACTCATAGAAGTCGTCTACATGTGAAAAGTTTATATTTGGTTAATTTCTTTCTTATGAAAAGAACGGAGCCGGTATTTCGCATATAAACTGTTCATTTGATTTAAAATTAAATTGAAATGCTTTCCAAAGTCACTTTTATCAAAGTTTAATTTAATATTGACTTGACAGAGCCTCAATAACACGGTAATGATATTTAATTTAATATTGACTTGACAGAGCCTCAATAACACGGTAATGATATTTATGACGTCTATAAAATTATAAAGCCATTTAAAGTATTGATTAATTTAATACATTTTCATAAATAAATATTAAAAATCAGTATACAGACAATACATTTTTTTCCTGTGCTCGAATCGGTTGAAATATGGTAAAGGTTTTTTTAATATTAGTATTACAATTTTATTAAAAACTATTTAAAATTGACGTAACTTCTTCTCGTTTTATTTATTAACGCCTGCTATAAACTCTTACTACAGCACAGCCAAGGAAGTGTAATAAATTTAACAATGTATATATGTATTTATATATATACATATATATATATATATATATATATATATATACATATATATATATATATATATATATATATATATATATATATATATGGGTGTACTATCATAGCCAAGAAACTGCTAAACAGCTTTTAGTAAATGAAATATCAATTCGTTTGTATTTAATGTTAGAGTGTCACAGGCTAGGTTTTTAGAGACAAAAAATATTTTGGCGGACTTGCGATAAAAAAAGAAACAAAATATTTAGTAAGAAATATTTTATAAAATAATATCGATTCAAAGAATTTGCATACTGCCTTTTGGGTGCATTCGCGATACTGGTACTTGGGACATCGAAACAATTTAAACTTTATCTATATTCATGGTTTTATTTTCAGGGTGCCCATCTTCCAGTAGCACCGCCAGTACCAGAATACATCCTTCGGGCCCTGGAATGGATCAGGACTCATCCCGCACAGCCTGAAAAACTTTCCATTACCTTCCGTAATTCTTAAGTAGTACTACTGATGATGTTTTGAGACTTTAAGGATGACAAGTTATATAGAAAATAAAGGATTCAAATTGTTATTTTACAATGAAACTAAGGGCTTAAAGTATTCGTATTTGGTGCCAAATATAATCATCTGTAAAGTCTTTGATAAAATTATGCAATATGTGATTATAATTAAAATATTTTAGTATTGATAATTAAATACAAAACTTTAATTATATAATATCATATTTTTATTTGTTTTAACAATCTTTTTTAGGAGTTATTCACAAGAATTTGGAGTAAAAACTCAAGCTTAATTTTCTCACAATATTAATACTGTATTTTTATATGTTTAAACTTCCTTTCATACAGAGTTTATCAATTATTTATTGTTAAATATTCGCGCTTAATTAGCACATTATTTAACAAATTTATATTTTATTTTTATTTCTTTAAACTTTCTCTCGTTTAGGGTTTGCCTACTGAATTAATGGTTAAATATTGGCGCTTAATTAGACACATTAAATTAATGAGGTTGTGTCGAGATGATTAAGAATGAGCATATAAAATATATTATTTATTCAGAAATACATGACATTTTATATTTTCATGAAAAAAATCAAAATAAAAGTCCACTAGTTGATTCATAACTGATCAATTGTAGTATGTTTATATTTCAATTGCATTTCGTTATCTGTTATTGTATATTCACGCAGGTAAAACTAACATAAGTCAAGTCATGGCTTTTAAAGACACTTACAATTAAAATAAATTTTATTATGTTTAATTCCGATTAAAGTCGGCAAAATAATTAAACTATAGTCAAAAGTAGTGAGTAGTTTAAATGAGTTCCTTTTCAACTCAAATTTAAATTAAATATCAGTTTAGAAAGCAGAAAGTATTTACATTATTTCAATCAATCAATTATCAATATATATATATATATATATATATATATATATATATATATATATATGTGTGTGTGTGTGTGTGTGTATATATATATATATATATATATATATATATACACATACATACATACACATATCTAACAAAATTATTTTAAACTAACTTTTCGATAGAGATGTTTTTTTATTTATTTATTGCTTCAATTTAAATGTATACATAGCAATGCATATAGGATGGAAAAAGCGGTCATCTATGAGGGAAACACTTGCCATAATAATTTCGTGTCATAACAGAAATTAACATTATTGCATGTGCTGCTGGTAATTTTTAATAAATATCAATTATTACTCCCTGATCATCTGACCATTCTTGCTATTAAGATAAGAGATATAGCAATGGGACAACGATTCTGATTTCTAAAAGTTTTTTTTTTCAAGAAATGATTGAATATATTTCCCATTTTACAAATGTTCATTGAGTAATCCACACGATGCTCTTAAAGATATAAAACAAATTGAAGATGTACACGTGTATGAGGTAAATTGATTATTAAGGTTCTTGTATATTTTAGACACATTTATTGTATACATTGTTTGTACAATGTACGTAAATATTTCGGTGATCATATAAAAAATACCTTTATTTAGTTTTAATAAATATTACTTATTACTCGTTAAATTTATTATTAAGTTTCTTGAATATTTTAGATACACATATTGTATAAAAAATAACTTTATTTAGATTGAATTGTCTATATCCCGACGTCTCTGAAAAATAAACTATCACCGAGAGACGTACGGAAAATGGATGAATACCTGGTAAGTTTCATAAATTTTCGGTTTTGCCAGCTTTAGTATGGAACAATAATAACGACAATGGCAGACAACAATAAGCTAAACTTGAAACGTTGAGATCATAAACGTAGATCATATATGTATATATATATAAACCGATGCAACAAGTTACTCCTGGTACGATAGGAATACAACTAAAAAAGCATAGAGGTAAATCTAACAATATTAATAATAAATTTATACAAAATTAAATATATACAAATATAATTAGAAAAGGTTTTATTACTATAAAAAGTTTTATTACTATACCTTGGGTGGTACCATAAAGAATATTAGTAAAACGTAGATGTGGTCTAAAATATGTATTATATACTAGTCAATAAGTAAATTATATGGTTTCGTCCCGAAATATTTCTAGATTCAACCGTATATGAATGCATGTTTGACCGACATTAAGTATACAGCATGGAATATGCAACGTGTACGTAGGTACCACAGCCTCAAAAAAATAATGGTATGTAGACATGTTTTAAGGAATCCAATAGCAACGCCATAATATCTTCGGAACTGTCCGAGATATCATAATAAAATAGAAACTAAGTCGGTCCGGAACTAAATTCACAGTTTTATTATCTATAACGTGTGTAAAGGCCTATAGGTTCAGTAGTTTTTGAGTGAAACCTTTCATACAGGCAGACAATTTTTTAAGATTAAATTCATTTGTACTCACAATGGAACGGAGGCGGTTGTTTGGGTGCGCAGTCTTATCTTCTATTTATCTCCAAAACGACTTGACCGATTTAGGTACGATTTTCTGTAAAATGTTTGTGATTTATTGGCAATGGTTCTTAAATAGCTGATGCGGTGATAGGATAATTGCTCATCAGGGGGCGCTGCTATAAACATTTTGTTACAAACGACTGTTCCCGTTTATCTCCCAAACCGTTTGACCGATATAGGTACAGTTTTCTGCAAAATATTAGGGACTAATCGACGATGGTTCTCAGATAAATATTATGGTGTTAGCTTACCAGGGGGCTCTGCAACATTTTATTGCAAACGAGTGTTTCTATTTATCTGCAAAATAGTTTGGAGCTGCTATTTTGCTATAATTATGCTGTTTTATCTGTTGGTGACTAATTTAAATTCACTTAGGTGTGCAAACAGCTTCTCTATGTTACTACAATGTAACTGATATTGGGAACGAAAATAGCAATGGCAGCCCCGACGGATTTTCTCGGGGCTGTAATTATTTTAATCGGTTCTTACTTTCTTTTAGCCAGGGGGGTTTAAAACAAAATATTTAATAATTTTTCAATTACAACGACTACATCCGTTTGGGTTTTTTCAACATTTTTGATTTTGCTTTTTCAGTAATCCTATCTGCAAACTAAAATAGTCAGAGTAAAATTTTATTTATTTATATTGATTACGACTATAACTCAACATTAAGTCATATGAATCAGAGTTGATATTTGATATCAAAAAAATGATATTAAACAGCAACTTTATTCCATTCAACTATAAAATCTATATCTAGTTATTGGCACGAATTATAACACGTCTTATCCCAATGTATGTTGATCGAGGCTTACAGTAGAGCTTATTTACTTTGATAGTGTATTCAAACTTTGGCTTACTCCCAACTGAGTGAAGACATTTAAACAGTAGATGTGAAATCTTGAATACAGATGCCTGTGAGCCAAATAAGAAAAGAAGAAAGTTAGAAATATCGGTTAAACTTTCATAAGATACACAGAAGGACACTATCATAGCTATTTATGTCAAAAGTAGCTTTCGAATTATTTGCAAAAAAGTGGTAGGGATAATATTTGTAAAGTACATTTGAAAATAAACATGCAGTTCTGAGTTGAATGATTTTCTTGAAAATTAATTTATTCTGTATAATTATTAAGTATTTATTCTGTTTTCGTTAAATCTTCGTTTTACCACTTTATAGAATTATTTTATTTATTCATTAACCAGAATATAACTTAAAATATTAAACACTATATGAAAAAAATTATTAAAACTATTAAGAACGAATAAAATTTATCTACGAGGATTCCATATGTACCATGTAGAATATTTTTACATACATAAAAATATTGTGAATTCCTCGAATTGATACTACGCACGATACACGTAATTAAAAAAAATGTTTGCTTCATTTGCTGCTTCTAAGGTTTTTTAGAGACATACAACTTTAAAATAAAACAAAAAACATATAAAAATACTGATAATAGCCACAGTATTGGCTTTATTGAGAAGGTAATTGTATTCCATTTGTATTCAAATACAATTTAAGGCTTATGAACACCGCGGCTGGCTCAAATGAAGCGCAATCTGGAAATTCAAATCTCAGCCACTTTTTCAATCAGTTGGGGTCATATATTGAAAATAACGTAGCGAATGTTGTCTTCCAAGTGGTCCAACATCTGTTCAAGAGTTCCGTTTTTCTTTCTGAGGTAAGGAACCCTAAAAATAATTTAAAATCATAAAATTTACATTAGCATCAATTATCTGTAGACAGAAATAAGAGGAACATGAAAAATACATAGCATTAATATACTTTCTTTCGCAGGCGTACCGATCTCGATTACTTATGACACTGCTGAGGAAATTGTAATCTTTTTTTCTTCATTTAGCTTGAAATAATTACATAATTTCATAAATATCTCATAAAATATGAACATCCGCCGCCAAAGAGTTTTTGAGCGCAAAAATAAGACGATTAAATTTTTTTTCAATAATGTTTGTAGAAATATCAAAGATCTCGATAATGTAAACATATGCAAAGATTCGTTTCTCAGTTACGTACAAACGATCAATGAGAAATACATTCGTCGTTGGTGATAATTTAGAAAAAAAGCGGTTAATACTTTTCTTATGTTAACTTTTCATAACATTTCTTGTTATTTATATAAAATAAACGATTTCTTCTTCCAAAATTGTTGTTTCCCGTAAGAAATTTACATTATAATATCGTCGCCGTGGTGTGTTGAATTGAGCAAAAGACTTACGGTCTTTGACGGCGAGACAGGATTAATATTTTTGTTAGCGGCAAAAAATTATATTTTCAGCTGTTACGTATCTAATAATAAACAGTAACAATTTCACATTGATTGTATATAAAAATATGTGCACGCTGCGCTTCAGCTTACTATACTAGACGCGTCTTGAAACAATGCTTTCCTGCTTTATATTAGAATTTATAAATACCTATGTACCGATAAAACTATCGGCGTAAACTAGCGACTTCACATATCCTCACTATTCCTCACAGAAAATAATCCATAGGTGTGATATCACACACTCATGGAGGCCAATTCACAAAGGCATTATGCGAAATTATGAGCTCATCGAAAGTTTCCTGCAATAAATCGATTGTGTCGCATACTCTATGACGCGTTGCACCCTCTTATTGAAACCAATGCTCTTCAACATAAAAAATAAACTTCATCGCTGAGCAAATTATTGCTCAAAAAAGTGGTCGAGAAGTGGACTTCCAGATTGCGCTTCATTTGAGCTAACCGCAGCGCCCATATGCCTGGAATTGTATTAAAACACAAATTATATTTAATTACCTTTTCATTAAAGTCATGGCCATTATCATGCTTTTTAACTATTTTTTTTCATTTTAAAGTTATATACCTCTAAAAAAATATTCAATGTTAGAAAGTTGAAATATTTGCGGGTTAATATTTTTTATCACTATAACAAGGATAAAGTTTCTACGTCAAAAGTTTACCGAGAAAAGCGTCTGAGACCGATCGACGGACAGACGGGGACGTGAGTGACCTTCCAAGGATTCTTTCTTTTCTTTCGAGGTACGCGCCCCTTTATAATAAAAAAATAACAACATTATAAGAATTAAATAGTTCAGTTTGAAACATTTCTCAACATAATCTACACATATATTAAAATCAAGTGAATTCTGTACATTGAGAATATTAAAAAAAATGATTGATTAAGCGTATCAAAAGATAATAGAAGCCTGAAAACCTTTTTCAGAATGTTTGTTCGTCTGTTTGTATGTTAATTTAAATAGGTATCACACAAAATCTCATGGGCGGATTTTGATTAAATTTGGTATGGTAATAGTATATACTTAGAAAAACACATAAGAGAAAAAAAACAATTTTTTTTCCTAATTACATGCGAACGAAGACGTGGCGTCATGATTTAGTTTCGAGATAAATGATTAAGTTCTCGATCAATCATCACAAATTAGCAATCTATTCACAATATTTTTGTAAATATAAATCGCGGAATCGCATATCTTTAGTCTTTACGTAAATTTGGTGCTCAAAGTGCACAGTGCTCTTGTTTATGTTTATTTTCATTTGCAGGAGTAGCAATTTTCGCATAATCCAAGATTTCATATTATATACTTTTGCTGATACTATACAATTGTTTTTACCTTTACAATTGTTTTCCCTTACACAGACTTGTAAGCTTTATTTTAATTTATTATCGAACAAATGAACTGAATATACTGCAAAATGTAAGTCTGTCGAGTGTATAGCCACTCTAACCAGATCACTCTGTGTTATTAAAGATAATGAAACCCGTGGTTATTGCTATATATAGTTTCTTTTAGTTAGTATAAATTTTATGTTTTTCCTAAAAATGTCATTAAAAATACAGGTCAATTGAAAAGATGATCAAAAGTTATTAAAAAATAAACAAGTTATGAATTTCTAAATTTTTGGATTGGGATGGAGTGACGATATCTCCCTGTCTAATTCGCTCGCAAAGATTGAGTTGGGACATCTCCATGACTAATTTGCTCGCAAAGAATGTGTGGGGACGTACCCATGACTAATTTGCTCACAAAGAATGGGTGGGGACATCTCCATGACTAATTCGCTCGCAAATAATAAGTGGGGACATCTCCATGACTAATTCGCTCGCAAAGAATGAGTGGGGACATCTCCATGACTAATTCGCTGGCAAAGAATGAGTGGTGACATCTCCATGATTAATTCGCTCGCAAAGAATGAGTGGGGACATCTCCATGACTAATTCGCTGGCAAAGAATGAGTGGGGACGTCTCCATGACCAATTCGCTCACAAATAATGAGTGAGGGCATCTCTATGACTAATCGCTTGCAAAGAATGAGTGGGGACATATCCATGAATAATTCGCTCGCAAAGAATAAGTGGGCACATCTCCATGACTGATTTGCTCGCAAAGAATGAGTGGGGACATCTGCCTGACTAATTCGCTCGCAAAGAATGAGTGGAGACATCTCCATGACCAATTCGCTCACAAAGAATGAGTGGGGACATCTCCTTGACTAATTCGCTCACAAAGAATACAACGAGCGTCATTGAAAATCACCTCACAAATCCGTATTACCGTCCTTCGGCGCCCTCACCAGGACCCATTTCTGAGGTAACAGGCGTCTTCAACAATATTGCAACATTTGTATGAAAATTTTGTTAAAGTATGCAGTCCAACAGCCCCGAGAAAGACTGTTTTAACTTAAATTTTATGATTTTATGAGAGAGTATGACAAAATTTCTAATTATCGTATACCTCTCTAAACTTTCACATTCCTTACGTCTGTTGACATCATTAAAGTTTTCACTACTTACTAAACGTTAAGTATAAAATCTATATTTTAGTACATTTATATGAGGTGACAGAAATTATTTTACTCCTCGTCAGCTAGTACCCTGAAATTATGATTTATGAAATAAAAAAATAATCGAATAATTTATTGATCGCATTAGTCTTACTTTTTATTTCTGTAACTTTGATGTTATTTTATCAGTCCGTATGTGCCAGCTATTACAATTTAGTTATTATTCGACATGTAAACCCAAGTAAATATTTAATATCTATTACTTTTTCAAACGTGATGTTACAGTAACCGGTACAGGAAATTTACAGACATTAACTAAGATCCATTTAAATGACCGATGCATATTTTTTTTGTGTTAAGAAATTATATTGAATATAACAAATCGTTTTATAAAAATGTCTACGCTTAATAGATTAATACTTAAGTACGTGCGGTCTTCTAAAACCTCTAAAAATTTTCTTTTTTGATACATAATCCCAAGTATGAAAAGTTCTGTGAATAATCTTTTGTCTACTACAGTCCATCCACTATTCTAATCACTACTCAAGTGGGACGCGTGATATACTTTATCCAAATTATATATTCTAGTCCTGGTTGGGCAACTTGTCTGCCCCACTAAATTCAACTGCACTATCATCTCAACTTGTTGGGAAATTCTCTGATCTGGACCAAAAATACAAGTCAAACGACATCTCGCAGTGTGAGGAAACAATATTCGTTTCCATTTCAAATGTCAAGTGTAGAATATGCGGTTGCATAATTGGACGTGAGTTCGTCTTGACCACTATTTTTATATAAATTGATGACACATCGGCAGAGGAGACACAGTTCTTTATTTGGATTCATCTGGATAACATTAATTTTTTTCACTAAAATTAAAATGGTGAGTGGCGTTTTGAGAAAGTCGTTTTTAAATCTAAAATAGAGTATATATTTTTATAATACTGGTCATACGGATTATCAATTACGATTTTTGACATACATTAACGTAGGATCAAGATTATGGGTGTTATGATTTTGTATTATATCTACGTACATATAAATCGTATTTAATCATAGTTTTCAAAGTTGCGTGGTAGCAAAAACCTCACTGTACATCATTATCATCATCATCATCATCATATATTAATACGCTAAGGTTAAGATGTTACTCTCCCTTTTTAGAAAAAACCTCACAACTAATCCACATAAATTATATATCATTTTATAGATAATTGCTTGCTCTACCGACATCCACAACTAAAAAATTTATTATTGCTATTGTTTTTGCAAATTAATTAATTATTAAAATTATATACACAAAACAGCAATGCTGCCATCTAACGGCTCAACGTCAATATGATTGACGGTCGGTAAAATTTTTATTTAATTTCAAATCCACTCACGTATAAATAAAGTGGCGCTTTAGCTCAATGCTTTTGATACTTGCGCCTCTATATGTCAATTTTAGTAAAATATTTGTTTGATCTGTCATCTGAGCTTCATAATGGAATAAAAACGTAATAAGCAGTGTGAAAAATTAGAAATGAATTGAATACCTGCAATCAATTTTGATTTATTAAATTGAGTTGAATAATTTATAATGCGAAGACTTCGCACGGGTCACGCTAGTATAAATTAATTTCATAATAAAATACGTACCACGTTGCATACATAGTTAGCAAATATTAAATTTATTTATTAGCACCACTTTTTCATAGTAGTTTTATTGGTGAAGAGTAGCTGACGGTTTCTTAATAAATCTTATTCTAAATATCTCCATCTCAACTTGAGATAGAAAAAAAGTAATTTTTTTGTAATTATTCTGTTTTAATGTAAAAATCAGGTCACACAAATATTATAATTTTATTCAATTTTGCATTCCTACATACAATTTTAAACTAAATGCACTTTATGCCTAGAATATCACTGTGTTAATTCGATATACATATATATATATATATATATATATATATTTATATATATATATATATATATATACATATATATATATATACATATATATATATATATATATATATAACACATACTTTATACGTCACATTCAACTAAAGCGTATCGCGCTATCCCCACTCCCGTCAGTTTATTTTTGTCACGAATTTTCGTGATTCTGTTCGAATTTATATCCACAATAAAAAGTTTTACTTCAAAATGTATCTCATGTGAATTTAATCACTAACTTGTTATAATTATCATTCATCGGACGTGATACGTGCTGTGCATATCCCAAAGATAGTGGATGAGCTGGTACCTTTCCTGCTTCATGAACAAGACTGAGTAAGATGGTGAAGTAATTTTAGTCATTGACGATGGAGTTAGTTTTGTGCAATCTTACTTGTACTAAGTACTGACTAGGAATATTGCTAGGAATGTTCAATTATTTAACACTTCCAGCTACGCCATAATAATTTTGCTTTCATGTTTTTTTTGCTGTTGATATTAATAAAGCAAAACAAAGCGGTTAGATAATTGAAAGGCTAATAATTTTTTTACATTAATTTAGAAAACAATTATTTTGCGAAGAACCCTGTATTTGTAACATTTAGATAGAGTTTCTCATTTTTGTAATTAAGATTTTTTAGATTTTAAAAGATTTTATTAAAAGTTGTATCAACGGATTACAACAAATAACAAGATATTATGTAATTTATATTAAGTAAACATATACAAATATGGAAACGCTTTCGTTAATCGATCGGCCCACAGTATAATTGATCTTATGTGTCAGTATGCGAATTGGGATTTGATAACCCCTGTTTTTATTTATTTCTTAAGAGTCTTTTCTAAAGCATCTGCTTTTGTACAAGTCATGTATTAAGAAGATTACATGTGTATTGTTACACATGCAATCTTCATCTAACATTTGCAGTGCTATTTAATATATCGTTTGCCCACATCTTAATTTTTACTATATACTATATAGACTAGTCTATTGAAACTAAACAAAACAACATTTAACTCTATTTCAGATTACAATAATTCTATTCCTCGTGTTAATCAGTTCTAATAATTATATTCATGTTGGTTTAAAACCGTAAAAGCATATATTCTTTGCTTTTTAAATCCAAATAGATTGGTTACATTTTAAAAATAATTTGAGTTAGGATATTTTCTAGTAATTAGCAAAATTTTCTAGAATATCAAGGGAGAGCCTACAATTGTAGCAGTTATAAAGACCTTACTAACATTACGTTGTAACTGATATTTTCTATAATTTTTGTGTTAATCCAAATGCCATGAATTAAAAAAAACAACGAACATAATATTTTTCCGTGTGTAATTTTAATAAAGTTGCTTTAAAACTATAGTTTACAGGTTGTTTAGTTTAATTAATGGTATTTTAACTCCAAATTACACAATTTGCATAGAACTTTGCATGACAATTAAAATAACGACGATAATATTAGGTTTACATAATAACTCGTTTCCACTAGGATAAACACAAGTTAGAAAATGTTTCGCATTATTAAAAGTAAACTTTGTGCTCTAAAAAACATATATTTTGATTTAAAAGTGATAAATAATATAATATTTATATACATAATATAATATTTTAAACTAAGGATTCCACTTTCACTTGAAGCAAACAATTGCACATGTATAATAATGTTCGCAGAAGTTCGCTCTAGTCATCTTGGCTCTCTGCCTAAGTGTATCAGCTGACGTCTCTCATCTTGTGAACCCGGATGCTTCAGCTGCGATCCTCAGGCAAAATCTTGACATCGCCCCTGACAATTCCGGTTACCAATACGATTATGAAACAAGCAATGGTATTTCAGCGCAAGAAGCTGGACAGCTTAAGAATGTAGGAAGAGTAAGTTATTGTACAATATGTCAGTTCTTATTATTGAAATGGGAAGGTGACAGTCCATTTATCACACAATATTAAAACAAAGAAAACTATATTATGTATTATTAAAGTGCTTCTAACACGATCATCGAAGTACTTTAAGATTTTAACTAATGTTAGTGCATTAATTATTATTTCTACAGTTATATATGATTCAGCAGCAAATGATATTAAAGTGTTATGCATTTATATTTTGCAGCCCGATGAAGCGCTCGCTGTTCAGGGTTCAAATTCCTACACGGCTCCTGACGGTTCCTTCATCCAAACAGTTTATACCGCCGATGAAAATGGTTATCAACCTCAGGTAAATGAATATATGTAAAATGTATGTCACGATACAGTCCCTGAATTTTGTTCATTATAATTTATTCCCATAAGCATTTTGCAGTTGTGTATATAGATTATATTGAAAGACAAGTTTTCATTTTACATATATTAGGCATATTAGTGATATCTTTAAGTTTAGCTCCACCCAAAGAAAGAAAGACATGTATTTAATAGGAGTTTAAAAGTAACGTAATATTATTCGGAAGTTACTTTTATACTGTGTTTAGTAGAAGTTTATAACTAACCTAATATTATCCGAAAGTTACTATTGTACTGTATTTAGTAAAAGATTATTACTAAGCTAATATTATTTGCAAGTCACTGTTATAAAAGTAGAAATCGTGTTGTAAAATGCAATATTTCGCATGCGATAAGCGTATTTTCCGAAGTGAGCGAAAAAGCGAGAGAGTTCAAAGTTCGAACAACCCGCGATCAGTTTTTCTGTTGTATAGTATTTTACCGCTGTTATTACATATTAAACCAAAAAAGGACGATAATTCAAAATGCGTTCGGACAAACCGCGATCAGTTTTGCTGTTGTATAGTTTTTAACCGATGTTATTAGATATTAAACCAAAAAAGCGACAGAGTTCAAAATGCGTTCGGACAAACTGCGATCAGTTTTTCTGTTGTATGATTTTTTACCATTGGTCATGCACCAAATATTTGCCGAATAGTCATTATAACACACAGATCGAAATATGTAAATTTATTAGCAGTACGTTGATATTGTGTTAATATATATTAATTCAATATCAGTTTACAATTCAGAAATTATAATTATCAATTATTAATAATTAAATATAAATTCAGTTATTCATCTCACTAATATTCTCTCCTAATGGTAAAATTGTTGTAAATTGCAAAGGTCGCTTTGAAATTATTATGCGACGTTTTTTCAATTTTCGTAAAATCCCTTGTCAGAAAAGTTTCATGATATAAATTTCTCAGATTGTCGTTGGTTTAAAAAATTGTCAAATGTCGTAATTAAAATATCATTTATCTTTTTTATTTATTGTCCTAAAATAATTTGTGGGCTGTTAGATCTTGTTGCACTTTGATGATCGATGATCTTAAACAACAGTCGTCATGATAATACAAAATAATGTATTTAAATTAAATAATTAAATTTTAAAAATTTACACGGTTATTATTATTACAAAACCATCTTTAAAATCTTTTATAAACAATGAAAAAACAATTTTATTTTCAGAATTTGAATTTCTTTCTATTTTATGATAAACTTTCAAAATTTTATTTAAATAATCAATTAAACCAATATGGATACCCAAATTTTTCATGAAAAAACAAATTATTTCTACTATTATACAAATTAAAGTGTAGATTATATCTCGATATATTCTCTTAATATGTTAATTCATGATCTGAAAGTATAAATCTCTCTAACATTCTAATTCATGAAACTAGCAACTTCAGCATAATCGTCGAAAAAAGCCACGTAAAACTCGAAAAGAGAAAAAAAAACATTAATTTTGACAAAAAAAAATACAATTTAATGATAGTGTAAATAGTATACAAATTAATAGTATATAATATTAAGTATACTTAATAGTCAATATAACTATAATATAATGAAAATAACTAGAAGCCTTAGAATATTTTTTTAATGTTATTTTTACATCAACGAGAAGTTTGAATGGTAATGCACAGAAATAAATATAACGTATGAATACATATTCATTAGATCATCATAAAACTTGAGCAATGTTTCGTTTTAATAATGTTTGTCCTCATCGTGTTGTGCACACAAATATGGCGGGTGCAGTCGGGCGCCGCCCACTCGGGCCAAATGTTTGTTCTTCCCAAGTCGGGTGAATTTGTAATGTCTTGGGGTGGGCGAGGCGTTGAACTTTGCTTATTCAATAATAGTAGACACGCGAATGTAAATAAAGGCTTTTGATGTCGGGCTTTACTATTGTCGCCTCTTTGTTTATATACGTTTCGGAACGTACAGATATGGAAGAACATAAATATTTTGTATATTGATTTTTTTAATGGTTAGCTGTGTGGGAATATGTTGCTTAACACCATTAAGAGATCCATTCGTCGTTCAGTTCGTTACATGTTAGGAGGTGTTTTAGAATTATTTTTTAATTTAATTTGAGTATTTTCTAATTCCTGGTTCTAATTAATTGAATTTTTATTATTTGTTCACATGTAACTTTGGACGTATACGTTAATTCTGATATACATTTTTGAAATTAAGTCATTTTTATATTTACTTATATACTTGAAATGAATATCCTGAAAACAAAATACTTATTTTTTGAGCTATATTTAAGGATGGTGCCGAATTAATAATTGGACAGTTTTATATAAATATTTTTGAGAGCAGAATTGTAATTTATATTTTTTTTCTTAGTGTCCATTTTTTTAAATTTTATATCTGAGTTTTGACAATTTCAAACATATCGAAGTTTTTTCTTATCGGTTTCTAGTTTTTCTTAAAGAATTTGTGACGATTCTATAGTCACGATTCTATATTTATCTAGAATTTGTCACGTGACTTACTAGATAATTTGGAAAAATGAATTTGTATAATTTTATTTCCAATATTTTTAACGAATTAATAAACAGGGTAAAGAGTAAGTATATAATATGTTTAAGGTATGGTTATAACTTCTTTATAGAATTGATATATAAATAATGAGACAAAGAATCATTATAAAAAAATTATAATTTATAGGAACTCTTCTTCACATTCATCCATTTATCACAGTTTCACTATTTCTACAGTTTTAGTTGTATATGTATGATCCAGTAAGTCAATGCCTTGTATTGATATATGAACGAATTTATAGCAAAATATTGAAAAAATAATGTACTTCTCTATACATGTAAAGTGGGGTGACATTCTTTATATATCCTATTCTATGGGGTGTCACTGGAGAAGGCTTTTAAAATAAAATTGAGATTTCGTTGAACATCTTATCGCATCCCTTAATTTTTGAACTCAACTCTTCATTATTCAACTGTGTGCTTGACAAAATGTGAAAAAAATTACTCACAAGTATTTGATTTAAATTTTTGTAAGAAATTTTGTTTAACTTATATCAATAATTTTGAGAGATAATTTTGACTTAATTTTTTTTGTTACGCTCGTCGAGTGAGAAATTTCATCGCAATTTTTAAATTATTTGTTCTTTATTAGCAATGCTCATTGTCTTAAAAACTAATTGTATTCGTAATTAATTAACTTTGCCTACCTCCTTTGTCATAACTGTACTCATCTATATATGTTCCTTATATTCCAGGGTGCTCACCTCCCTGTGGCTCCACCAATACCAGATTACATCCTGCGCGCACTGGAATGGATCAGGACTCACCCCTCCCAGCCTGCCCAAAACGCTCAACCCCAAAGGCTTGCTCCCAGTTTTCGATTCTAAATTATTTTTATAAAAAACTTCTAATATTTAAGGAGTAATTAAGTATTTTAAACTATGACGTTGAGTTTAAAATGTTCAATGTAAAACGTCATACTTTTTGTTATGATTACTATCATATTGATAAGATTACATAATAAATAATTGTATTTAATCTTATGTACGAATATGTGATAAACAAATAAAGGGAAACAAACAAAATTATCCGTTGATTACTTATTTCGTGTGAAAAACTTGTAGTTTTATGGAATAGACATTAAGTTACTGAATTTAGATAAAAGTTTAATAGATACATAAATATGTTTATAAATAATGTGGTATGCGTGTCTGGTAAGCGAAATAATACATCAAAAGCAAAATAATCATAAAAATACATCATGTGGTATGCGTTACTGGTGAGCAAAATAATCCATCAAAAACAAAATAATTATAAAAATAATCCAAAAACAAAATTGACGTAATACTTATTTCGTGTGAAAACTTGTAGTTTTGTGGAATAAACATTAAGGTACTGAAATATGTTAATAAGAAATTATTATTGCATAATATATGTTAATAAGAATTATCATATATTATTAAATATATATTATATATATATATATATATATATATATATATATATATATATATATACATATATATAATTATAATAATATTTATATTTTTTTACGCAATTAGTCAAATAAAAATTCGAATATAAGTTCTGACATCTTTCACCACTTTGCTATTAATCAGTTTACAACCTATAGGTTGTATTGAAGAAATAGCAAAAATATTAATAAAATACGATATAGGAAAAACAATATCACACAAAGGTAGATAATGTACGCGGAATTGAAGAAGTATAATCCACACAACTGCGGCGCCAGGCCGGTATCATTACTGCGGTCGCACACGGATAATGTGATGGGGAAGAAGTAGAAACCCACGGAAAAGTTAGTCTTTGGTAATATTCATTTGAAAAAAAGTGTTGGAAGTCGTTTTAAAGGATATTGAACGCTATAGATCCATCAGGTCACACACACACTCGCACAGGTACACGAGCACGCACACGCGCACGCACATGCGCACGCGCACGGGCAAGAGCAAGCGCACGCGCACGCACGCACGCAAGCGTGCGAAAGCGCGCGCACACGCACATACGCACCCATATGTGTATATATGTATACATATATATATATATATATATATATATATATATATATATATATATAATTTGTTAAATGACTAAATAATTTCAATTAAATAAAAAATTAATATAATGTCATTGTATCGTAGGATTTAAATATCTGAATACAACTGTTGGATTATCTACTTAGGCTTCTATGGAATTTCGTATCACAATATAATTTCGTATATTTCTCGTTTTTTTATTTTAGATTATTTTGGTGATTATTTAAATGTGTAAAAGAATTGTAAAAAAACATTTTTAAAGGAGCAAGTGCTTCCAGATCTTTTCTTTTCTGCTTCATAAATGTCCTCTAGGGACTTTAAAAAAAGTAAAAGTAAGGTTTAAGCACTCCAACCAAAAGAATTATTAACAAAAATAATCATAATTAACATTATACTGCGTGTAATTAGTATGAGGTCCAAGGACATTCTATCCCTTTTCTAGAAATTATCTATTGTTAATATTAGAATTTCATACTAATTATATTATAATTAGGGAGATATGCGATGTATTCTGGATATAATTAGAAGAATGAATCTCTCGGCAAACAAGTTCATGAAGCAATATTAGGGTTGACCAATGTTAGGGTTTTATATTCAAACAAAGATCCCTTATATCCTTTCGTCGATCGCGACCTCACAGTTTAAAAAGCAGGTGTACAAAATTTTCTAAGTAAGTGCCTCGGCTAAGGTTCTCGTTTAATATTCCGCTATATATTTACAAAAATTAACATAGGTATCTTCCCCCAATTTAAAAAAATTTTCTCAAGTCCGGGTGAACTTGCACTATGCGGGTTTCGTGTACATTTAGGCACTTATGTACACTTAAGGCTACGTATTAAATTTTTATTTACCAATTTACAAATACTAATTTTTCACTATGTAAATATATTGCCCAGTATATTTTTCATAATATACATATATACATATATGTGTATATATATATATATATATATATATATATATATATATATGTATATATATATATATATATATTAAAATATATCGTCATCTGGAACAAACTGACAAATCAAGAAATTAAATCAGCATTTTACTATGGATGTCAGCACATGTTGGAATTCCGACAAATGAGGCAGTTGATAAGCTTGCAAAAGAAGCTCGTGATCTTAGTGATTTTAATAATACTGGTCGACAATGTAGATGCTTATGTAACGCACTGTTTACGAGAAGAGGTCATCAAAAAAGACTATCAGATATGTGAAATTAACGCAAATCGTGTGCTCACCAATGCCATCACAAGACTTAGTACTGGGTCCTTACAAGGCATCAAAATTCATCCTGATGGTACTAGACTACTATCCATCATCTATTATCTACTATCCATCATCCTGATGGTACTAGAACATATAGTCCCTGTAAAAATTGTGACATTCCTCTCAATACGGACCATATTTTAGCTGTCCTGCGATTCTGATATCTCTGTTGGATCTTGGAGAATTTCCATTTAGTGGACAGCTGTACTCTTAAAATATCACCAAGATCTCCATATGCGTAATTTCTGTGCATGGACATTTGCAGCTGCTTCTTCATGGGCATGACACCAACCAATCAATCAAAATACAAAGTTATTTTTGCAGTTAATAAATGACTCGTTGAAGTTTCCATAAATAATCTATAGACTCAGCTATATAAGTTGGTAAACTATTACTCGTCAACTAGTAGAACCTACTTAGCTGTAACGATTTTCTTTTAATTTCGTTATATATACCACTATTTTGAAATTTTGTAGATATTCAAAAATAGCTGTTTAATCGGTAAGGGGTGTGAATATATACCTCTAACAAAAATGAGCTTTTCAAAGCTTAATATTTCATAAAAGGATCTCTTTGTCGAAGAAGTATTCATGACATGTTTCTATCTTCGGAAAAATCTTCTAAAATTAATTTGGGCTTAATTTCATTTTGAATCCCGTTCCATAAATATTAAAAAATATATATGTATTATTTGCCTACACTCCGTCTATTTTTTAACTACTTTTAAGTAGAACTTATTTTAGTTAACTAACTTCATACGTATTCTGATATGTACTTGGTCGTTTTTTTATATTTATGGTCTATTATTAAGTTTACGACACAATTGTTGTAACCCTGCTTGAATGAAATGCCATAAATAATCTGCGTAGTTTACTCACAAAAGCGTTTCAACTTACCTCGTTCGGTGTTAAATTTAATAAAATTAGGTTAGTGACCTTAACCTTTCTGAAGACTCAAGGATAAACGTTTGTCAAGATAATATTTATTTAATCGTTACACTAATAAAAGTAGATTCCCTTGAAATATGTTAATAAGAAATTATTCTGAGTTTACCGGTTTCGAGCCATTGTATCAGATATGTTCTTGGTTATCATAAATGAATTAAGCTCGTTGCTAAACACTTTGCTTTTAAAGTAGTATTTCGGAGGGGAAAAGTCTATTTGTGGAATTATTTACATGATCAGAAGAGAATATAAAGTTGTGATTTTGTATAAGAATTTAAAATAAGCACTTATTGCTGATAACTTTTGTTATTTTAATAGTGAAGTATGTGACTGCTGTTAAACTGTCGAAAGGTAATCAATACATTCTTTGAACGCAACTTCTAATTATTTTACTAGTTTTGTATCTAGTAAAATAATTAAGCAAGATTAGCAAAATAAAGATAATTAACTGCTTTAACTTCTGTTACTGTAAGATGTTCTAGTTAGACTTTTTAGACTATGTATAACGAGTATGTTCTAGTTAGGTTTTGTTAGGCTGTGTACAGTGTACATGTTCTAGTTAGACTTTGTTAGGCTGTGCAGACTGTATATTCTAGTTAGACTTTGTTTGCCTGTGTACAGTGTGTATATTCTAGTTAGCCTTTGTTAGGCTGTGTACAGTGTGTATGTTCTAGTTAGCCTTTGTTAGGCTGTGTACAGTGTGTATGTTCTAATTAGACTTTGTTACACTGTGTATAGTGTGTATGTTATAGTTAGACTTTGTTAGGTTGTGTACAGTGTGTATATTCTAATTAGCTTTTGTTAGGCAGTGTACAGTGTATATATACTAATTAGACTTTATTAGACTGTGTATGGTTTGTAGGTATCAATCGAATCTAAAATCTAGTAAGCAATCGAAGAGATCTAAAACATCCAGTCCGTAAAGTTCCTGGGGACATTAAAGGATAACTACGACTTTTTTGCAACCTATAATATTCGATAAGCGCTTTCATTCTTTCTATTCCTAATATATATGTACATATATACATGTGTATATATATATATATATACACATATATATATATATATATATATATATATATATGTATATATATATATATAATTTTCGAATAAACCCTGTAATTACAGAACCTTTAATACGTCAACAGGTTTCTAATGAAAATGCAAAAAAGGATTTTATCCTTTCCATTTTCTCAATACATTCAATTAAGTCATGCGAAAACACCTTAGGAAAATTCACTTCCGGTCGTTAGTAAAATTAAATTCAGTTATCCTCGATTATTATAAAAGGTAACATCTTTCTGCTTGACCGTCTAGTTTTCTTCAATAAGTTTTTCTTTATTGCAAGAACCGCTAATTCTATGTAAGCTTTGTCATATCAGTTTTTGGTTAAGTTTTACTCTTGTTTTAATAAAATTTGCTTTATTATCCTTTCGTATTTTGAAAGGAAAAATAAACGTAACCCTTAAGAGATCATTCACGGGTCTGTCCGTCTTTCGATTAAAATCACTTTCTACAATTTATTTTAGGAGTAGAAATTTTAAATTTGGCACAGTGTTAAAGTATATTAATTCCTATATATTTTAGTAGTTAATACTCAAAAATATTTGTGTGAAAATAGTATAGGGCTCAAAATAAATTTTATTTTTTTTATGAGTGTCAAGTTTATTGTAGATTAACAAAGATTTCTCTTTCGAAATTTTATTTAAAATCATTTTAGAGATATTGCTGAAAATATTCACAAATATACATGTCTCCTAGATACTAATGCAATAGTTTCACCATTGTCATGAAAATCAAACGAAATTATGAATATTTTCTGATTATAATTAAATCAATTAGAATTATTTTGAAGTTTTCAAAGTAAATAATTCATGATTTTTTTAGAGAATATATCCATATAAATGGATACATGGTACTATATACATAAATGCTGTTTGCACCGCAAAATTGGGCGATAAAATATAACGTCCAAACAGAACTCCTTAATTTGAAATGAAATTTACATGACGCTCAACGTCTCTGCAATCCAAATCATCCCAGCAACGGAATCCAATTTCAATCTGATATCATTTACAAACACGCCTGGATTGCACTCCAATATGCGACGTACAGAATACATGTTGCACTCGGCGAAAATGCATTCGGTTTACCCAGTTGGTAACCGCCCGTTAGACGTGACGTAGCGTTACATACGTACTTAGAGCTAGGTAATGTCTTCTATGTTATTTTGATTTTTTAAATTGAGCTTATCTAAAGTTTTTATTATGATTGTCACGTAAGGTGCGAGAGGTCCGGGCTTCAAATCCCAGATGCACCCAATTATATTTATGTAACGTTTTAAGACATTTTAATGCAATACACCGATAAAATCGAACTGGTCGAATTAAGTTGGAAAGAACGAGAAGGCGCGAAGCTGGCCCTTGATGAACTTGAAAAAAGCCAACAATACAATGTATCACCTAGTTTGTAAGAAAATGTACCGTCTCAGTTTTATAATGCGTCTTTTTTAACAAACATTTAGTCTTCAAAGATCAGTTTTTGGCAACGTTCGATTTGAAATGCTATCTTTATCCTTAACTTTTACCCTGAATAAAATATTTTTTAAATTTTTTAATTATAGAGTAAAAAACTAATCACTACAGAGTTTTGTACTGTAAATGTTTTTTGTTCTATTTGGTACTAGTACCAGTTTTTGAAAGACGGTACAGGCATGGCATTTTTTTAAATGTTTCCATTTACAAAAAAACATAAGAGGACGCATGGCAGAAGTAAAATTTCTTAAGTTTTGGACGCGTTGTGCAAAACAGATATACTTTGAAAGATAACACTACAAGGCAAGAAATAAAACTACTGAATCATGAGAAATAAAATTATTAAGTCGAATTATGACACAATAATTCGACAAATTCAAAAAAATAATAGTTGCGAACATGAAAGAGGCGGAAACATCCGGAGACGCTCGACCCCTAACGGTATGTATGGGACACTCAGGCGTGTCGCCCTCGCTATTTTACTCTCGTATTTTTTACGTAAAGGCGGGAAATCTCATATTAAATTTAAAAAACGCGCCCCTTAAATATTGCCATGATTGCCATCTCAGCACATTTAAAGTTTTTCTTAAGTTTGTATTCTTTTAAGAAAATTAGATTCTTTGATCTATTAACTTTTCATGTAGAATTGTTTAGGAGACTAACAAATTTTCATACTCTGTTTACCATTTAAAATTTTTCGGTTGGTAATACTGTCTTGGCGAGATTATCTGGCGTCAGACAAAAGAATTTTGTTGACGTACCGTATAACTGTGCTCTATTTGATTTCAAACATTGTTTTCCCATTTGAAATATGATTAACCTTTTCTAAAAGTACTTTACGGGTTTTTCCAAAAATTTTCTTATGTTAGGAAAGTTTTTTGTAAAGCACACTGTCTTTCCTTCTACGAAAATAAAATAAATCGTAACCCCTCTCTTTATTTCGTACAACCATACTCTATTCCAAACAAAGATCCTTAACACACTTTTCTTAATCAGGCATCGCTTTAGCTACTCTTGTTGGTACTCCATTATAAAGCAAGAATATTTTGAAATCCTATATTATTTTACAAATTCATTATTATTCGAATGATTTTATCGATCACGCTAGTTAATTAATGCCGCATTTATTTCATCTATTATCTGAAAGTGTGCAATATATAATCAGTAGAATAATCTAAACTAACTCCAAAATTAGTACGTAATTCCAATCTTCGTCACATTAATCTGAAAAGATATTAAATAAGAGTTAAAATTTAATAAATTAGTTAACTACGAGTAGGGTTGTTAAGCTGATGCTAATGAGTACAGCTTTATTTGGGCGCGTCTAGACGGTCGACACGTACTTTTAATGTCGGTAATAAAGCTGAGGTATAAAGGTGGTTTACACCGGTGACCGCAGCGGGGTAGCACGCGATTAGCTCGTAAAAGTGTTTATTTAAGTTAAACAGGCCGTCTTCCGTATCGTGGACATTGTTGTTTAATTTTTGTTATGTTTCTTACCGGTAAATGTAATTAGTTTCGGGAACGAACTCAGTATGTTCAATAAATCTTTACTTTTATGTAAAATAAGAAGTTATATAGAGTATTATTTAACTCGGCCTTTATTTTTACCACAATTATTACTACAAATTTGAAATGTGTCACAAAAAAACTTGTGCTGCGAAATACAGAGTCAGCTTGCAACAAATACGCTACTGGAAGTTATTACGTAAAACTTATATCAACCCTCGTTTCTGATATTTAAAAAAAAACCTACTCACGGTTAATGTTATAATAAATGATTTATAATTGACTCGATTTGATCAGAATTTTTTGTCACTAAACTTTAAATAGAAAAATTTATAAGAAATTATGCATTGTGAAGTATTTGATAATGGTTAAATACAACTTGTAGACTACAAAATTGTTAAGTATTAAATAAAATATTTACAAAAAGCAAAAAAGCAAATAATTACAAAAGTTAAAAGTAAAAAATAGGAGTTAGAATAAATTTGTAATTAACAATCCCTAGGAAAATTATGTTTATTGATTGAAATCAGCTTCACAGTTGGGGGGATTATCTAATAGCAGACTGATGTAAATTCTCAAGCGTAACGAATCTTACTATAAACAGTTATTATACGTTGATTATGCCTTATTATACGTTGATGTTAACATTAAGT
Source organism: Druceiella hillmani (assembly GCA_039881145.1). NCBI lineage: Eukaryota > Metazoa > Arthropoda > Insecta > Lepidoptera > Hepialidae > Druceiella > Druceiella hillmani. Next base: position 745,771 of record JAYKKI010000101.1, read on the forward strand.
ATCACTTAAGAGCACTTTAAAAAAATACCATGATTTAATAGTAACTTCCGTTAATAAAATGATATGTGCAGGAAAAATTCATATTTGCTAAAATGTACTTTATTGCATTAGTACTGACCATTTGCCATAGATTGGGTGGAAATCATAAATTTAAATGTAAGGTTTATTATGCCTAGTATGCACGATACAATAATGTTATTCATTTATTGTGGAACAAATTAGTTTAATGGAGTTATTTTTCATAAGCTTTGCATTTTTTAATTTTTAAGATAGAACATATTGCCAACAATATCAAACAGATGGCGCTAGTTTCTTACGATTGTGTTTCTTCTATTAGGAAACAACAGCATACAAAATCTTCCGAAATTTACTTACATTTTGTAATATATTGTATTCAAAAGTAGAAAGTTGAAACTTGGACTCAACAATTCGACAATGATACATTTTCATTGTTTCGTAATTTTTAGTTTCTGATATGTAATCACTCAAAATGTAGTGAGTACTATATGGAAGTTAAAAACGCTTATAATGTTAACGTGACATGTTGTGCGGCCTACATGGATAATATTACATTTAAATGTCTTATGTAGTTTGTTGTTTATTATTAAAAAAACAAATTTGTTAACGTTTTACATTGTCATTTGCTTATAAAAATGTAATATATTTCGGAAAAATAGTATGTATTTCACTCGACGAAATACTCTTAATAATCTAAGTAATACTCTTTAAAGCTTTACTTACTTATTTTGAGCTTTTTCTTGTAACATAGTAATTTTAATTACCAACAATATTTATTTTTTTGGATCGACTAAGATTCTTTGAAACTTACAAATTCGTTGCTTAATACAGTATGTCACTTTGTCCACAAAAATAGATACAATGTTTCTTTCAAAGCTCATTCGATACCTTGTTTATGGATGACCCTATTCCTTGTTTATGGATGAACGAACGAACAAATATGTACATGTATCTCCGTCTTTGATTAAGTTAGAATATATTTTAATACTTTTTACAACTATATACGAATAGCTGAAAAAAACAAAAGATATTGTCAAACAAACCATGTTGCGATAGTATGCGCAGAGTATGATATTAAATGTTGTAAGTAAACCTTTCATCAGTTATCGATTATAGATAAGATCGCTTTTGCACAACACTATTGAAGGCAGGACTCAGGCAACAGACAGGATGGTGGCACTCATTCGCTCGATATAAAGATAGGACTTTCTTATCGACTCTACGTATTGTATAGGCATTTTACTCTATGTAATAATAATATTGGCCAAAATCGCTTTTTTTGAAATCAATTAACAGATAATGAAAATATTAAATATAATAACGTATAAATAATATTTTTTAATTTTAATTTTAAGTATATTTTTAATGAAGTTGAATGAGGCATGATTAATTATATTGCATTCGATAAGATGTTGCGATATTGTAAAAATACTAAGTAAACTATTACTCCTACAAAATAAAACATGTTACAAAAATTGCATTCTACAACACTGCAGATATAGACCTTCACGTCTGCTAAATACTAAATGAGTTATTTAGCAAAAACTATATTTTTATTGGCACGCTGTAATCTCTTAAATTTTTCAATTTACCAAACAATATTTTTCTTCCCTATAAGATTACAAATCTAAAATATAATCAGTTTGTTTGTGTAATAATTTGATAATTGACATTGCAATTAAATAATTTTAGTAACAATTATAATATTATAAAAAATAATTTTAGTAACAATTATAATATTATAAAAAATAATTTTAATAACAATTATAAAGACTTAAACCCTCCATAAAAAAGATCATCTTTTTAGCCTTTATATAGACCGGAGATATCTTAACCTGTTAAAGGTAACTAAGCATATTTTTCAGTATTAAAGTTTAACGACATTGTTTAACACATTCACTGCTAATAAAAAAGTTTATAACTACTTAGTGACCCGTTTTATGATAAGCAAGGATTAAGAATTATTTGTATACGTAGTAAAAATTAGTAACCTAATTTTTATGGAAAACATTTTCCTCCTGACGGAAAATACATACGCATATATATATATATATATATATATATATATATATACGCACGCATATATATGGCATGTGTAAAAAAAATATATTTTATGCCTGCTTCAAGTATGCATGTCTGTACACACTTGAATATAAATGGTATTATCGAAATTTCGATGTAGAATGTTAAATATCCGCGTACGCGGTTTATGACTTTTCCAATTTCTACTTGAGTGGTACTGTTTTCACTGTCTGAGATAACGTTTGTGCTTCACGTATTTCAGTAAGTGCAGGGGATCGACTGGATTTATGGGCCTAGAGCTTTGTTACTTACAATCTAAAACTATTCAGACCAGCTTAGAGCAGGCTGCTCTGAATAATTTTAGATTGTAAGTGTTGCAACAAGTTTATACGCTTTTCTCCGAGTAATTCTCTCTCTTTTTTGGGTCTTGATTCTTCACTTGCGTTGAAACCAAATACCCACACGCATAATGGTTATCAAAGCAAGATAAAAATTACAAATTTGTGAAATCAAGTGCTAAGTATGCTATAACAGATCTTTCATAAAATGGTACCAAGACCTATCTGACCCAGTCATGTATTGGCAGTGTACAATCTGTTTTGTTCTCCGAGTAATTCACTCTCTTTTTGTGGGTCTTGATTCTTCACTTGCGTTGAAACCAAACACCCACATGCATAATGGTTATAAAAGCAAGATAAAAATTACAAATTTGTGAAATCAACTGCTAAGTACGTAATAACAGATTTTTCATAAAGTGACGCCGAGACGTGTCTGTCTCTGCCATTTAATGGCAATGTACTATCAGTTTTGTTCTCCGAGTAATTCTCTTTCCATTTTGGGTCTTGATTCTTCACTTGCGTTGAAACCAAACACCCACACTCATAATGGTTATGAAAGTAAGATAAAAATTACAAATTTGTGAAATCAACTGCTAAGTATGTAATAACAGATTTTTCATAAAATGGCACCAAGACGTATTTGACTCGGCCATGTACTGGCAGTGTACTATCTTGTTAAATTAACCTTTTGGCGAAAGATACGAGGGTGTAGTTGGCTCTCTATTTTGCTCCTCGAATACATGCACGCGTTTAGACTGGACATATTAAAAAAATTACTAAACTTACTACTTGGCTGGAAGTAATGGTGATCTATTCCTATGAAATCAAGAAATTGTCCCTATATAATTTGTATAATATTTATTAATTATAAATTTATAGTTTTCCTTCAAGGTTTACGAAGTTTTCTTCTTACCTGGTATGAGTTTACAGTTACAGGATTTATTGTGACCATAGAAAACAATTAAAAGAAAAAGATGGGAAGATAACGGCGTTTATTGTCAGTAATCATGTACTAAAATACAGCGAACCAGCAAATATTGAAGCAATTCCTGGGCATGTATGATTACGGAATACGTTTTCTGATTGACTTAATTCCTTTAAATAACAAAAATATATATTTTACTAGTGCAAAGTTTTAGTGGAATTGAGAGGGATATTTAACATTGCTTTCAGCTGGCGGATGAGTCCTGATGTATTCCAGGGCACGGAGAATATACGCGGGCACTTCAGGTGGTACCGGCAAATGAGATCCCTAGAAACGAAAATAAATTTATCAATAAAATCATTAATATTTTTCCTCGTACATATTCTACTATAACATTACATATGCGTAAAATACAAACGTTGATGCAAATATATTTTTCAATATATTATTATAATGGACGTTGCTGTTTTGCATTCTAGTTCAAAAACCCTAGACTCAATCAATCTCAACCTTTTGCGAAATAAAGAAAATAACTACACAATTTGTGATATGTATGTATATAACTAAAACATAACGTTACATGTATTAAACAGTTGGCAATTATTAATATGTATTTTTAAATTAAAGACAGGCAAATTTTATAAATTTATCAACCATCATCTCCAATTATGGAATTGCTTTTGCAAAAAAAATCATAGCTAAACTTTGTTTTATTCTATTTGAAATAATTATTGTGACCATTTAATTTGTGATTTGGATCCGTAATGATTAAGTGACAACAAAACTGAATTTAATCTAGACCCAATTATGTTAATTAAAATGTTTGTCACAATAGATCTAGATTAATTAGGCACAGGCATATGTATTAGAAGAATTTATTATTACGTTTTAATATTATTTGCAATAACTCCTAATATATTTCTAACATAATACTAATTATTAAAACATTATAATTAAAAAAAATTTTCACGTCTGGAAAGCAAGTTGAAAAGATTTTAATATTTACATTCATCAACACCCTACAGACAATGTGATTGCAAAAGTTTAAAATTAATCTAATTAGCTACTTTTGTACAGAAAAGTTGACTGTTTAAATATCACTTTATTTAATACAATGATCATTATTAATTTTTCAATTAAACGAACCTGTTTCAACGGTTTCGTGATTTTCTTCAGAATTTTCTTACAATTAGCACGATAATATCAAAAACGGGACAATTAATAATGTTGTACTGTGTTAGTGTTGAGCGGGGTGTGACCTATGTACATTGTTGCCAACTGTTTGAAGTTTTCCCCTAAAGCAATTTCAAAATCCATTAAATTCAAATCAAAACTCCCCAACTATAAACCAAATATTTAAAATGTACCCCCTAAAAACTCCCTACTTAGATTTCATCCCCCTAAATTTAGAGAGAAAATCCCGGAGTTGGTATCACTGCTTATCCTGAACGTGGGGTTGAATATTTTTTTAGGATTTCCTAATAAATTAAAGTATTCCTCATAAAAACATTGACCTTCTATAAAGTTTATATCAATATGCTGATGACTGTTTTGAAATAATTGATTTATTGTGGAATTTCACAAATTTTTAGATGAAACAACTTGCTTATCGCTTTGGTTATTGTTTACGTTCAACTTTATAAAAAAATATAATTAATCACACCTTTGTAATCAATATCATGCTCATAAAAAATTAAGTGATTCGTATTATTTTGGGAACGTAAATCACCAAGACGATAATAATTATGTAGACTCATTGTTTATTTCTGATAGAGAGACCTTCTGAAAATTCGTGATCTTTTCGTTGAGCAATTCCATGTAAAATATATTGGATTTAAGGCCCAACAAATGGAGTTAAGAAATCTATTAATCTTAGTAGAATGTAACGTAAAATAATATATTTATATATATATATATATATATATATATATACTCTAACATAAATATGATATAATTACCTGTGGCTGATAGCCATTTTCATCAGCTATATAGGCGAGTTGGATGCGTTGACCATCGGGGGCGGTATAGTCGTTTGAGCCTCGGACTGAGATGGCAGCGTTATCCTTGTTTAAAAAAGGAGATACCATTGTCATTTTTGTTATAAATAGCAATTTTATATATCACGGCGATCATTATTACATAGAAATTATTCGTTTTCCCTTTTTCACGTCACTTTTTCATGTACGATATGTGGTCATACATTTTATGTACACGAAATCTTTTCTGAAATGAAAAGTGCTATTGGCAGAAATATAATTTTTTGACATCACTAACATTTTATATTTCAGGTTAATACAAAAATGCGGTAAAAAAGAGTAAAAAAGGATAAATCTCTTCTTTTCGACAACTTTTTTACTTCTTTTTTTATTAATGTGGGAATATTGGGCTTGTACCATTGTTATTTTTAAAATAAATTGTATTTTTATATATCACAGCGATCATTATTACAGAGAAATTATTTGTTTTTCGCTATTAAACATCACTTTTTGCTATACAATATCTGGTTTTACATTGTATGTACACAAAATCCTTTCTGAATTGTAAAGTGCTAATTACAGAAATACAATTTTGCGACATCACTAGCATTTTATATTCATGTTAATACAAAAATTAGGGCAAAAAAGAGTAAAAAGAATAAATCTCTTCTTTTCAATTAATTTTTTACTTCTGAAGAAGACAATATTCCCATTTTTTTATTAAAATGGGAATATTGTCTTCTTTTTCATTCCTTTTTTACTTCTTTTCTTATTACAATAGGAATATTGGAGCTGGTATGTATCGTTTTTTTTACAAACCAAATGTAAAGATTTTCAATTCCAATAATATTGAGAGTTCGTAAAGAAATATTATTTCTAGTATTTCCATAGCCCATTTCATTGTTTCATGGAAGTTTCCTGTACATTGTAATAATGTTTTTTATGACTATGGAACGTGAGAAAATATAGCTTTATACTGTAAACAGGGATTAAACATTAAGATGCTATATTATATATATTTTAATAAATTGTTACACGAGTAGGGTTCGCCGACCGTTCATTTGTCATACTAAAACATTTCATAAACTAAATCGCCTAACTGGATTTTCTATTGCCAACATAATATACCCCTTCACATTAAATAAGTTGTAAAAGTATTGAATGCAAAACAGTTTTTCCTTATCTTGCATTTTTTCTTTTTTTTCTAAAGTGAACATATTCATTCTTAAACTTATACATGAAATTTTGGTGATCCGTTTTTTTATGATAGTAGCGTATGCTATAAAAAAAATAGATCATTAAGAGTTTCTCAAACCTAAATAAGGTAAATATATTTTTTAAAGATTTAAACGTTTTATCGATGTATGTTTTACAGTCTTTTGAGTAGTGAATGTAAAACATACATCCATTCTAATGCGTAGACATTAATTGACATACTTTTTTTAAATTCTAGTGTTAAATGAGTGAAAATCATGATACTTATTATCTAAAGATTGAATTATTAAATCTATCCTAATAATCTGGGAAACATTTAATTTGGAGAATATTTTCATTTTATGGTGGAACACATCTTTCACATTTATTCAGCTGTTTTTTTTCGTTATGATAAAATTTGTATTTTTTTTTAATTTCCCAATTTGAAGGTAATTATCTTGACTAGAGTTGTTTTTTTTCATATTCACCGTCAAAATTTCACATTTGGAATGTTGATAATAATCAGCCCCGTAAAGAAGTGAAGAAAGAAAAAATATAATATGCAAATAAATAAACATGTGAAAGAAATCACAGAGAGTATAATTTAAGATTAGTCTGGCCAAGTAAATCCCGTTGGTAAAAAGACACAATTTCTAAGCCCAATGAAGATGTATTTATAAAAATGTGAAAAGTAATTCGTTAACAAAACCTGCTTCGTTAAATATAATTTTGATAGAACCGAGACGGTCCCATTTCCTCAACGATAAAGGCAGACGTAAAAGATGCTTCGATAAAGTAACAAAAAAATGTATAATAAAACTCATAGAAGATCTTTGTGGACAAGGGGACAAAATTAAGGCCAACCGCCTACTTAAGCAGCCACAAATAGGTAATATATAAGCTGGACCTTGACGTACTTATGATAATGAACTACACATCTTCCCAAACAAGGAGGTCGCACGTATTTAATATATTGAATGATAAATAGAAGATTCCACCCATAAACCACATTATGTAATGATCAATATTTCTACCATGACGTAGATTGTCAGAGGTGCGCCGTGATATTTCAATGTTCACCATATTTATGACGCGAGATGTAAAGTTGTATATACTCGTATATCAAATAACAGTTCATTCAGTAGTGATGTCAACTAGTTTTATTTGACATTATATGAGTGTACAGAATTACGATTTATGTTTTAAGAATGCAAAGAATTGTTTGTTAAAAAGCTTGAAAAAAAAACGTTTAAAAATATTTCCAAAGTTGTTTTAATAACACAAACTTTTTTCCTGAGAAATGTTGAATCTTGACTTCATATGATAATCTATAGAAAATAAGAGATTTTTTTATAAAATGCGTCAAAAGTAAAGGTAAATTATATATATATATATATATATATATATATATATATATATATATATATATGTGTGTGTGTTTGTGTGTGTCTGTATCGTAATTATATGCCTACCGCAATAAAATTATATTTTATTTCAAGATTATTGATATAATATTTTTTAGCAAAATGTTGAATATGACTGATTTAGGGTCTAGATAAACCTAACTTTAAAAGCGATGAAAAACTGAGAAAATTTTTGAAAAATTAACTTCCACCATTTTATCATTGGATTTGCGAAATTAAATACCACCAGCCGCATTTTCTCCTTATTATATGAACGCGCACAATTTACTCCATTTTTAAACGTTTTATAAACTTTAATCGGATTTTTTCGCAGAAAACGAGTAATGACATATTTGTAGGCTTACAGAAAAATAATAAAGTGAAAATTTTAAAGAAAATTGCTTGAGAATTTTTTTGGAAAAATTCTCGTTTATCTTTTTTGTATCATGATAAGTACTCGAAATTTCAAAGTTAGAGAAAAAATAAAGTCGGAAGATATTCGTAAGAAACTCAAAAATATAAATTGTAAAATTTTTAGAAATTGGATCAATAATTTAGACATTATAATACATAATCCGTATACACACAGACCTTTTTGATTTTGTTTTTTTTAATTCTATTAGTACCTTAAAATAAATTGCCAAAAAATTTCAACTTTAACTTCTGAGCATTACGATACATTTGTCACTCCCATTTTCGCTCAGCAGATGACTTCATACATCTTGGTCTATATTAGCACCACTTTAACTGTGATGATGAGCCCAACATCCATTACAAATGCGTGATGTTGCTTTCCGTGGTATCTAATTCAATTTGTCCAAGAAGCAAAAAGGATTTCAAATGGACACGCGATCAAAAGGTATAGAGGGGTTGAAAAAATAATATATTTGATAAGAATTTTTAATTGCCAATAATCGAACTAAGCATTAAAAATTCTGTTTGCAAAGCTTTTAAATGCTTAATGCATTCTTTGATCAATTATAAAGTCGACTTTGACAATTATAAAAATTAAAATAATGAAAAATTCAAATAAATTGTAAAAAAAATGTCTCGAAAAAGATTAAATTATTTGCTTTTCCATTTCGCTTAATTTAAAAAAAAATACGGATACTGATGTGCCTTAAGGTCATAAATTATTTTCATAAATTTTCGTAACACTTTTCATTCTTAAATTCTGAACTATTCATAAATTGATAGTGAAAAAATAACACTACTTTAGATTTTGAGCCTAGAGACGAAACTTAGAAAAATATACGAGTATTTACCACTATTAAAAACTTACAGTTCCAACATTAACAATTTCTCCCTGTTCCTGTGCAGAGATCCCATTTCCGGTCTCGTATTCATAGCGGTAGTGACCTTCTGGGGTGAGTTCGTAGGACTGCTTCAGGATGGGCGCATTATTATCAGCGGATTTGACAATGTGCGACACATCACCAGCAACGATTGTCGCCAGGAAAAGTACTGCTGTTACGTATTTCTGCAAGGAGAAGAAGATGCTATAGTCTAGCTGGTATATTCGCGGTAAATGGGAAAATTATAAATGCTTCCAGTAAAATTTATATCATACATAATATATATATATATATATATATATACATATAAATATATATATATATATATATATATATATATATATATAAATGCTTCCAGTAAAATTTATTTGATTGGTTTAATATAAAAAAATTATAATTTCTGCCAGAATTAAAAATTTCTATAAGTATTTAAATTTCAAATTGACCAATAGAGAGACAAGTGGGCGAGGTTGTTAATGTTAGTAATGGCAACCATTGGATATGTGGTTTAACTTATAACTCAATGTAATATTAATGTGATGTTATAAAGAAAACGTATCTTCTATAGTATTATGTATCTTCTATAGTATTATGTATGTACATCTTCTATAGTATATATAAAATTGTATTATGGCTTCAGTTGACGAACTAATTTTTGATAACGAATGAAAGTTTCTGGACACTTTAATTACTTTTATATTATATTGTGTTTAGAATATTTATTGTGTTTTTAATGTTCAAAAGTTGTTCGATCGACAATTTTAATTCTAACCGCCATGGGATAAAACCAATATAAATTATTTAATGTAAATGAAAAATACTTTTTTTAATTCTAAAACATTAGAAAGTAGTTATTGTTACATTATTGTTTAAAAAACTAAAATAAATAAAAAGTGTAATGTGAGAACAAAAAACAGTATGTGTCAAGACAAAAAATATTTCGAAATTAATTCCATTAACGCGAAAAGGCGGTGAATCGTTTTTTACGTTAAAATAATTATATATTATCCAATGAAATGCCACTAATATGATTATAATAGTATGTCTGCTCACCATTATTGTAAGGATAACTTCTGTTCGACTCCAATGAAAGGACTGTGAATTGTCAAATATTTATCCGCAATTTATATCAAAATTTTTTGGCCACTGCGAGGGTCATCCACCGACCAACGATTTATAATTCAACAATGTAATTACCAATATGGTAATATAATAAACTTCATCATGGAGTAGGTAAAATGTATTGGACATGACAATAATTCTAGTAATGTTTAAATTTGACAATCTTTTTTTTATATAGGACGTAACTTTGTCGCGATGGTTGTAAGATGTATTTAAAAATAAGCATTCGGGTTTCAGCAGAAAGATCAGTTCGGCACTTCTAAAAATGGCCATATCGAAGTAAAATTATATAATGCAGAAAAGTTTCAGAGCTGAAAATGTATCAGAGTTGATCACGTAAAAGTTTCAGAGCTGATCACATAATCGGGAAAAATAATTAAAAATGTTATCTAGAATACATTTTGTGTCGGTTTGTTTTTTCATTTGTGAAGAAACATAAAAATTTATGACATACGTACGATTCATTTTATATATTTACTTTATAAGATTTTACATCCAAATTTAAATACTTTATGAAGTGAACTAAATTGTTGAAGCGAATTTTCATATTTTCTTACTATAAAGTTCAACTCTTCGACTTGTTGGTTTAAAACAAGCGATAAACACCATATTTATCCAAAGGAAGCTGGAAGAGAATGGTGTACTGTTTTCTATTCTGCATGTGTAATGTTAATCATTGCGATCGTTAAAGTTTAATGCCTATATCTCTGAGCTTGTCGAATCGAAAGTTTTACCATGTCACGTGATATAGATAAAATCGATTGTTTGTTGTGAACAAATTCCAGTGCTTTACCAGTTAATAAGTCCAATGCTTTACCAGTTAGTAAGTTCATCAAAACAGCTTTTTTACGCGGTTCCAATAGCATGGAAGTTATGTTGTAATCGTTTTGGTTTTATTATATTGTCGTATTTAAATTAGTTATTGATATCGATGCGTATATAGTCAAAATGCACTTAAGGATTTAATTTTTTTTAAATATCGCCCCTTCGCATAGACACACATACATACACACACACACACACGCACACTCATATATATGGTCGCACTGAATGACATTATTATATGTAAATAAAGCATATTATAGTGAATAAACTACGGACTGTATTTTTTTGATACTGGAAATATGGATTTAAGAAGTATTATACGTGTTAATGGAAATGGGACTTTATATAATATTCCTGTAAATTTAAACTTTTACCTGCGATTTATATATAAATTCGAGTCTTTACTGCGCACATGTTTCTATATTTTTGGTCGTGAAAATATTATACGAAAACAGAAAATGACATACGCAATGGATGGTTATATGAATTTTACAATGAGTTTTATGTTCCTGAATACTACTTCCAACAGCAAAAATAATTTCGATTTCGTTATTTTACAATATATCTTATTTTAATCTTATCTATCCGCTGTATGCTAAGTACTTTCATTAATTTGAATTCGCAATAATCTTATGTTCTTTAGCACAGAATGCTCTGATGTTTATGAGGAAACATGTAATAGACAAAAACATATTACGTTAATTGATTTAAAAAACGTAGAGAACTACAATTAAGTATTTCATAAAGATTTCTGTGATGGTACTAAAATTCAGTTTGCAGTAAATCTGTTGGGTCATTCTAGTAATTTGACTTAGCAATTAGTCGATAAATACCACACTTATGTCTTTCTTTACATAATAACTAACAAATTTTTATATTTTGTATCGTGCTACATATCTGTTTTTGTATTATCTGTTTTCTTTTAGTAATAACAACATTTTCGAAGTTAATATTCACATTCAATGATATCACAGTTCATAAACACTTATATCCATATAAAACCGTTCAAATGGAGTTTGGCTAGCGTATTATCCTAAGTTGTCACTTAACTAGCTCAATAAACATGTTATATCACCTAATATATATTAAAAAAGGGGAAAATGTTTATTATGGTGAATATTTAAAAAATATGGTTTCAGTAATCATCATTATAGTTTCACAATTTGGCATTCAATGCTTTCGAAAATAAGGGATGACGTATTTTTTGCATATTTATAAGTATATCTCTGAATATATACTATATAAAATTACGACATTTATAATGTAAATAAATACGTACGGAAACTTAATTTCACTCAGAGATATACACTTAAATCATATTTTAAAAAGCTTATGAGCACTGCTTCTATCACGAATATTCACAATAAATAAATGTTTTTGTATTATATGGACCGTTATCACATTTCAATTATTAAAAAATAATATATAAAAGCACAAATATGACTTAGATTTGTATGAATATAAAACACGCGTTGTGTATTTACAAATACCTCAATAACTATCATGAATATAGCATCAGTCACTACAGGCTTGTAAATATATGTTTAGTGAGCCACTTCATGATGTTCATTTTTGTTGCGGCGTGCGCACGCATCGTAAAATTTCACTCTCATAATTTTTTAATAACGCGAATAAAGAAGTATAACTTCAAAAAAATTGCTTAATTTTTTTTTATACCCTGTAATATTTCCTTTTAAAGAATACCCCATATTACATGGGACTTTAGAAATTTTTTCCAGTATTTAATTCTCTTTTTAAAAATTTCCATATAAATATTTTTGAGTCTTCACCATTGAGTCAATATGCTTTATTCCGATGCCAAATTTCAACTTTCTGCGTCAAGCGATTTCTGAAACAAAAAGGCTGGAAAAAGGGCTTAGACGGATACGTACGTGAACTTATAAGGGCTTCCTTTTACTTTTGAGGCATGGAAACTTAATAAAATTAACAATAAATGATAATGATGAATCGAAGTATAATGCTATGCACGAACTGTGATGAAAGGAATAAGCCACTAAATCACGTATATAAAAGGTATAGTCGTATTGAAGATGAACAAATTACCTCAACTTTGAGAACCATTTTGAGTACGCTAATGACTTATCTTAACAAAATAGCACTATTACTTACACTTCTGTTAAACAAACGAAGAGGTTGTAAGCTTATTGATGAAAAATTTCTTTGAAAAAGCCTTTCGCTTAAAATTTTTCATGGCGCATTCGAAAAGTTTTGAGATGTAATAGTACTTTATTTTTTGTGACATCGATGTCTTTATACCCACGGTATATGGAATCACACCAAAATATAATAAGCTTTTGGAGACCAATTTATAACGTAAAATAAATGTTATACCTAGAAACCAGTTTATTGTCACTTTGAATAATTACGTGGGTGGAATCGTGGGTGTTCTCATAAAGTAGTATAGCTAAATAAGTAGACATTTTTTGCGACAATTTTGGATACCTCTAAGAACGATAAAATAAAATAAAGAGCTTTTTTAGGAGTCACATGTACCTGTGTGCTTGTTCATATTTTATAATTTTTATTAATGTTTTTTATGCAACTGGGTCAGTTTCTACTATCAGTTTCTTCGTTTACTTACTTCAAACTTCCTTATCGAGAAAAGGACCTTTCGTGATTGAACCGGTATTTTGATATTAACCCTGCAAACTACGCGTCATTTTTATAAGCGTGTACATGTACATATATAAAGAGAGCGAGAGAGAAAGAGGAAAGGTAAAGACAGTTAGAAAGAGCGAGTGAGAGAATGACAGTGAAGGAGGGGGAGAGTGACTGATAGATATATAGGAGGAGAGAGAGGCGTATACATGTACGTATATGAAGACAGGGAGAGAGGAAAGGTAAAGAGAGTTAGTGAGTGAGAGAATGACAGTGTAGGAGGGGGAGAGAGAGTGAGATATATCTCACGATATATCTCACTCTCTCTCCCCCTTGATAAAGTTTTAATACTTCATTTTGAGATTGTCATGTTTAGTATAAGCTTATTTCTTTTGCAAATTCTTTCAACATATTTATTAAGGCAGTCGCCTTAATGTTCGCCAACATTTAATAAAAGGAACAGGGGTGGACAAATTTTAAATTTTTAAATGACGTTATCAAATTTTTTTCATTATTTGAAAATAAGATTTTGTCACTTTACGAAATTATTATAGACTTAAATTGAATTTCGGCAAAACTTTAATGTATATGAAGCAGTAAATGAATATGTGGAATATTAGTGTCTATGAGGGTAATCTTCCCAATGAAACACGTTTGGGTGATATATTATAAAATATATTATTGCAACTTAAAAATAAGAAATAAGAATTAAAGAGAGAATATGAAATTAAAATACAAATAAATGAAATAAAATTATAAATTAGTAAAATTTAAACACTAACTTAAAAAGAAAAGTAGAAAGAGACAATGTGAATATAAAGAGACAATAAGACTAAACAATGTGAATATAAAGAGACAATAAGACTAAACAATGTGAATGTAAAGAGACAATAAGACTAAACAATGTGAATATAAAGAGCCAATAAGACTAAACAATGTGAATATAAAGAGACAATAAGACTAAACAATGTAAATATAAAGAGACAATAAGACTAAACAATGTGAATATAAAGAGATAATAAGACTAAACAATGTGAATATAAAGAGACAATAAGACTAAACAATGTGAATATAAAGAGATAATAAGACTAAACAATGTGAATATAAAGAGACAATAAGACTAAATAATGTGAATATAAAGAGACAATAAGATTAAACATTGTGAATTTTTTTGAAAAGACTAACACTTTCATTAATAGTGAGTTCTTATCACTTAGAAAAAAATTCGTGTTCAATATTTAATTGTCAACTAGTGTTTGAGTTTTAATGAGGAGAAACGTGAATCCGACACTTAAATTATCATCAATCCTTATAGTTTACTCTCATCGGAACATACAAATTGTATCGTATGCTATGGAAATATTTTCAATTATATTTACATGATATAGTCAAATGTAATAGCAAAGAACGTAGCAAGGAATGCCAAATATTGGGCTAAAAGAAAATGTGGTTAAATGTCGAAAATGCTAAAAGAAATTGGGTTAAAAGAAAATGTGGTTTTGCTGCTGCAGTCTATTATGTATATTTGACAATGGTAACGTAAATATTGATCTTAAAATATTAGTTACTTTGGATATATTACTTAATTCGTTACTTTTATTTTCATATATGTGTTTATGTCAGTGGTTAATTATTCTGGAATAATAATATATTAGAAGTTAGTTGCGTAGTACGTTGGAAAAACATTTAAACAACTTAGAGGTAAAAATATTAAAATCAGAATAAAACAAATAAATTAGTTTAAACTCTTTATTGGATTTATTAATTTAAATTTCATCCTTGCACTTTTCTTTCTTATCCAGTTCCTTCATATTACCTTTTAGACAATTAACATTATGGATAAGCAATAAATCTTATTTTTTTTGTCGGGGGACAGATAAGTAGGGATTAATAAAAAACAAATGGTTCTATGGTATTTAAAATTATAATTATATTTTTTAAAATACTTTTTTGTAGATGGAAATTTACATATTTTTTTTGAACTCGCTTTTGTACATTTTCATTACGATGATTCACTGTTACATTCTTTAAATGATTTACAATTTAAGATGTTGATTATTAAAAGTGTGGTGCTGTTTTCCTTCCGTTATTTCTAATTAAATTTAATATGTGAACAATATTTAGATAAATGTAATTTGCTAATACATTTACACAAAATCCATTAAATAACGTTTCTTTTATAAATACATATTTAAGTATTAAACCCTTGCTGCACGTGTTTATTTGAATTTATGCCTTTATTTATCAGTATTTTATTCACAAATTTTAGGTGTTTCTTTCATTACTATTCAAAAATATACTCATATTTTATTATGGTTGATTATTGATTTCTTTAATCTTTTTTTTCCTTAATTCTATGGGTATCTAAATTTTTCGAAATGTTTACTGAAAGCTAATAAATAAAATTCATTTAATCTAAAATTTAAGTAAACTGAACTAATGGAACTCTAAAAATAGAATGACGATATGAAGAATAAAACGATGCAAAAAACGTGAGCGTAGAACAGATTACAATTCCCAAAAACAGTCGCTCCGTATATCTTAGAGATTATAATATCGGGCTATTGTTAATCGTCCAGAAAGCTTACACTGATCGTACTATATAATATATATATATATACATATATATATATATATATATAACTTATTTTAATAATATTGTAATTATTTACTTCATCTACATAAATGGAATAAAAATTCGGATAAAAGATTAAATAGATAATCTTTTATCCGAATAAATCCGAATAATAGATTTAAAAGATTAAAATAAGTATCAAATGTAGCATTTGAATAATCGGTTTCTTCCTATATTTCGTGCTAATACGATACACTGCCATATTACAATAGGAATTAAACAGAGTCACGATATAAATCTTATTTCACATAAAGACGAAAATGGAATGAAAATAGTTGCATCACTTTGTTATTGGGGTAAAAAATAAACAGTTTGTTTTGTAATGTATTTATCTACCTATGCTGATAAAAATTGTAACACAGTTGAGCCTGTACGTTAGATATGTTTGACGTATTTAATGGAGTTGAATCAAAACGCATTTTTTTTTTATTTTTGTCAGTTTTCTTATCTATCTATCTGTTCGAGTATCACACAAACACTACTAGAGCGGTCTAAATTGAACTTTTACTACAATAATCTTTTTAATTCAAATTAAAAGTCAAGTTTTTTCAACATTTTGTACCCTTAAGACTATTTTCTAAGGGTTATTTTACTTGTCTGTCTGCTTTTTATTTACCTGACCGTCTGTATGTTAAACTAACACTAAAAAATTTTAATTAAAATTTCATTAACATAATACTTAAGGTACAAATTAAAATCTGAAATACGTTTTTTGGCGAAATATTTATAAATATTTGGAAATTCAATTCACTCAGGTCACGTGGAGCACGCGGGCTCGAAACAGAAATATATAAAATTAAGATAGTAAACTAAAATTCAAGCTAAGCTTTAAAATACTCATCTATTTATTACGGATTTAAAAAATAAAATGTGAAATTCATTTAAAAAATTGTAAAATCTGGAATTAATGTCGCATTTACGAATGTAAAGAAGAAGAAAATTTTATAAAAGAAAGCTAAAATACCTATTTATCATAATGAATTTATGTTGATAATTATGTGCGTAAGTGATTATTAAGTAATATAATAGAAGATTGAAACTAAGTTGAAAATGCTTGAAACATAATAATTAAGACACAAGTAGGGAAAATGTTCACGTCCTATAATTGAAAACATAGATATTCGATGGTGTTCGACTTCAAAGAATACGTGGTGTTGAAGGTGAAGTTAGAATTATTAACATAAATATGGTCATGTTTAACGTGTTGAACAAAGAATGAAGAAATTGAAAATGACATAGAAGCAACAGTTACGCAACTTTTTAGGTGCTCGAAGATCTACGCCACTACTGTATCCCATACAGTAATAATTTTTTTTTAAATTAAGAACATGAAGAGTTAATTTTCTACGAGTATTATTTGTTTTTTCTAACAGAATACAATACGAACAATATAGGATAAATGGTTTGTTTCTTACGTCTAAGTTTACTTGCGACTTAGTTTCTTACCCTACTCAAAAATGAACAATTTAAAAAAATTTAATGCAGAAATTTATTTTATTACAATATATCTAATGATCTATTGCTTACTACTATACGAATATTTGTTTTATAGATAAAAGTTTTAAAGTGGGACACAATTTATTGCATGGTACTCTGGGAGAGACACGCAGTTAAATTAAGCATAAATAGTTGTTCTATATCTAAAAATTACGAGTGAACGAGACATAAAATATGTAGAGTCCAGAAAGATTTTGGTAAATTAATATTTCTAAAACGTGATACTGTCACAAGCCAATAGGAATAATGTAAATAAGCCACACGTATAAAATATTTTAAAAACACTTTTAAAAGCACACATTTCCCAAAAAAGAAAAAGAAAGCACACATTTTGGAAAAACGTATGAAAGCATGTAATCGAGAAAAAAGTATGTCGACATGTATTTTAGGAACACGTTTAATTGTGGCTTCTGAAATTGGAAATAAAGAAATATATGAATAAGTAGCACACGCCAATATTTTACAAATCGATTATAATTTTAAATCGCAAATGCTATGTAAAGAAGACAATATTAGCTTATTTAGCAAAAATTATTATAAACCTTTGAATCTACTTGAAATGCGTATTTATAATCAATTAAAATTATGTTAATCCTCCTTAAATGCACATAATGTTGTCTCCGACATTTTAACAAGTCTTCGATATTGAAGATACTCATTGATACTCAAAGTTACGTTATGTTAATCAATAGTGTCATTTTACTAATACAAAAGGCATTTTGTAAATTTGGATATGAATTTTTTACATATTGGTCCCTGCTAATATTCAATAAACTTGAAGATAAAATATGCAACGTTAATGGGGTCAGGCTTTATTGTTTAAAAAAAAAGCAAAAAATGTATCACTTAAAATTATGATTATTTAAATCGCTAATCGTTACAGCGTTTGTACATTTTGTAAAAACTTTGAACTTTTAAATAAGTTTTGAGCTTTTAAGAGACATTTAACTAGTGATAATGGTGAAAGCATATTAAACAAGCGTAGCTTAAAAGATTAAGGAATCGAATTTCACCCATTTGAAAAAGTATTTACTACTTGCGATAATTACTAATTTCTCTAAATCTGAATCCATTTTTAATCCTGATGGTTAAAAATTTATTATATGCTCAGAAACGTTGGTATTGTTTAAGAATTTTAGAAATGTATTTATTTTTAAAAGTACATTTTACAACATCAAATTATTTTATAGCAAATATGACATACACACTTTTTAGTTAATGATATTATTTGGTTAATAATATAATAACAATAGTCTCGTCTTCCGATTTTGTACTTGAATGCCTTAAATCCATCTCTGGAAAATGAGTCTATGAACACATTTTGCATCTATGAACCAATCCTCTTTATCGGTTTGGTTTTCCAGAAAAGTACTTAAGAGTTTTGTCTCATAGCGAATCCCGTAATAGCCGCCATATTCTGAATTACCAAATTACTCCTATCTATGATTTCAGGAATACGAAATGGTCAGCTATATTACAATCAATTTAGATCCATTGTATAAATACTAGTGTATTTATAATTAGTATAGATGCAAAATTTTTGTCGTAAATTAAACCCACACTCAATGTTGAAACCAGTTGATATTTAACTTATTTTTATACGTCAAACAGGAAAATTTTGAAGCTAAGGATAAAACGTTTCAAATCTGCATGCTTAATTTGCCTTAGATATTGCATCATAGACGCGATCAGGTGTATTTTGTATTTTTAAATGTCAATACAGCCAGCAGCATATCTAAAATTAAAGACACAGAAAGGTACACCGATTAATTCTTATTCACGTAAAACGAAAACTAAGTGAATATAATTTGCAAAGTTTAATTACTTAATTGTTTAATAAATAAAATGTTGATGTGAACGATAGCTGTTAAATTCATTGTGTAAATTCATAAATTTCATTTTGTATTTATATTTGCATTTTTATTTATATCCAACATTTCGTTTTATATTTCATTGCCAGCTACACATCCATCTTTTTGTCCATTACCTTTTCTCTCTCTCTCTCTCTCTATCTGTACTTCCATCGAATCTTCAATACGTAACGAAAACTGAAACAAATTAGATTTACTTAATTGTATGCTGTTCACAGACTCACTGTGGGATTGACAGGAGAAGGAAAATCTCTTATCTATACTGCCATAGTAAAATAAATTTGTTCCAAAAATAGTCTGTATGTTCGTTTATGTATATTAAAGTTTTAAAAAAAACGAGTGTGCTTTAGACCACACGACTGAAGTAAACTTCAAATTCACAAAATATGAACTTTAAAATGAATTTATAATTTTATTCACTTTAAACGTAATTAATAAAATTGATCAAGAACGAAATGAAATTACAAAATAATAAAGAAAATCACCATTCGCATAACGCTAGATATACGAAACATAACTGGCTATGAGAGAAAGAGAGAAAGGAAATGTGTGCCCGCACCTCTCTCTCTTGTCCCTACAGTAATATACGAAACGTAACTCTCTCTCTTTCTGTCTTCACTAACTTATCTCTCTCTCAACTTGCGTTCGCCTCGCCCGATCACACTTTTCGTAACGCTCTCGTTCACGCATTCACCATTCACTCCCCAAGTCAAGCGTGCGTAAAAAAGTTTTACTTTAAAATTCTAAAACGATCGTAGCGATATAAAATTTAATCGATTAGTAACCCTACTTTAACCTGTTTTTTCGAGTGTTGTCAAATGTAAATTAAAGTTTGTATATCTCATTTATATTTGCATTACACTTTCAGGTCTCGACTGTAATAGTCATTTTTACTAGCTCCTAACTATTACACAAGAATATTATGGTATAATTTATTTCATCCGATTATAGTGGGCACGAATATCTTAAAGTATTTGCCTATTTTTCGTGCGCTCGCATTGAATAACGCCGCATGTGATTGGTGTTTCACGATTGAACATCGGCTAGTGTAATGGCAATTTAAATTACTCATGGAGCTGCGAAACCTCTCTAACGGATAAGCCAAATAGACTTTCACGAAATGATACTTTTATCTCTTTTCTATACGCAGCGGCAGCGAAAGTGATACTTTTATCACTTTTCTATACAAATTATTCGAAATTTAAAAAATTCTTGTGCCAGTTTTTTTCTTATTCTCACATGTTCAATTAGAGCAATTGAAAGCGAAAGAAAAGATTATTTTTTCTCCCCTCAGTGGGACTTTCACAAATTATTATCAATAATCCCGCCGTGAGCTGACGAGACAGTAGCACATGTATGAAATTATTATATTTTGTGGTCTTCTTCATTTATTAATTGTTTTATACTTTTGTCTGAAAAAAATGTATGTATGACACTTGCATATGCCCAACACTTTAGATAAATTTGTAAGTTGTGCAGTTTTAAGATAACTGGTAGTTTTTTAATATACACAATTATGTAAGTGTTCCATTTATATTTGATTCCCTTGTTGTCTGTGTTAGTCCCAAGTAAAACTGGATCATGATCTGTAATAATTGAGAAATATTCCATAGTATAACTAGATATATTAATGAAATAATATATAAAAGAAAAAAGGTTGTGAAACTATCCAAATTGTGTGCTGTGATGTATTTTTGAACGTACATACTCGCGTAAACCGTTTAAGTTAGCGAAAAATAATTTGTAACGAAGGCTGATTTTTCTTTGTAAAATTTTAATGAAATTTGTCAATTCATAAATCATTTAAATTTATAACATCAGAGCTTTTCATTTGATCAGAGCTTTTGTTGTTGTAATTCCAAGAGAGCACCCCCGAGATTACCGCGTTGCGCTATAATAGAGATTACGTTGCCGTGTTTCGGATAGTGCTAGTATGCAACACATATATGCTCGTATAAGATACACTTATCTATGCATATATGTAAAAATATCTGCCTTGCGCTTTTTGAATGTAAATAAAAACTAATTTATATGATCGTATTTGCAAATGGACGCAAATTTAGTACGGAATTATGAAAATATGTATTTGCGAAACAATTCATATGTCAGGGTCCAAATGATTTCGCAAGTTGGCACAGTGTATTGTAATATGATATTAATAAAAGGACGTATTATCCTTGAAAATAGAATGAGGTAATTTTTGGGAATATAATCCGAGGATTTGGGCATCTAAGGCCTTGATTCATCTATAAGTACTTCTTCATTATATTTTTATGGTTTTGATCTACGGTAAACGGAGATTTACGATTTGATACATTTTGTCAATTTATTTATTTAAATTCGTTAGTGCAGGGACGTGTCAGTTGGTCTTGTTACTTATTATATGTGAAAATGATGGTAAATGTTTTTACGATTTTTAGTTTTAATTTGGAGATTTTCTAGTTTCGTGGATCTGGTGAAAGTGTTCATGGATCTGGTGAAAGTTAACAGTGTCTAACTCTATCTATTTTTTATTATTTTGTAATAGGTATGTGGCTTGTGCGAACTGAAATTGTAATCATACTTGATATTAATAATTCATACTAATCATTCAATAATAACTTATTAAGTATAAGTTGAACTATTGCTAAGAGAATTTCGTGCAAACTTAAGAATGTATATAAAATTTAAACTTACTAGAATACATATTACTTAAAGACCATTTGCGAATATCTCAACTCTTTTTCATTCTGATAATCTGTAAATATGTTGCTTAATATACATTTCACATGCATAAAAATTAAATTGTGCTTATGTTGATCATTACTGGTAAACTATTTTCAAACAACCCTTATAGAAGTATTAAAATATTAAGACATTACTTATCGAGATAAAGTTCTTAAAAAACAGGTATAAATTAACCTTTTATTAATATATTCTTATTAAAATAATGCAAATACTATTCATAATTAGTTTGTCTTTTTGGTATTTAACTTACTTTTGTACATCAGAAAGCAAAATTTTAAAGCTAAAGTTAAAGCGTTTCAAATATGCATGATTAATTTGCCCCAGATTAGTTACCTCATAGACGTAATTAGGTGTATTTTGTGTATTTTTAAATATCAATACGGCCGGCAGCATATATAAAATTAAAGACACAGAAAGATACACCAAATAATCCTTATTCACATAAAACGATAGTTATATGTGAATAAGTATAGTAAGTTTGTCTTGTTTCAATGATATGCCACACGCCTAAATTGAAAAAAAAATATTTATGGGGACATCTTCAATGTTACTTAAACTAAATTTTAAAAACAATATTTCGTTTTCACCCAACGTTTTTACGAATTATAACATTTGATTTGGACCCTGTGGGTGCGGAATCTTAAAAACATCAAAAATAATTTACAAACTTTTAATTAATTTCCTATTTAATTAATTCCTATCTTTTTATCTATTAAAATAATTTCTATTTAAATAATTTCCTATTTAATTAATAGCCTTTTTAATCAATTTCCTATCTAACGTTTTTTGTTATCCCTCTCATTCCGTCTCGTTCATTTATATTTGTTAATGTCTGTTATTGCGTCAATTTGGCATAATTTAATGCACGTGTAAGGTTTATTGTAACTTTTCGTTTATGTCATTTGATTTAAAGCGATTTATAGTTTTAAACATTAGGGACTTCATTAAAATTTGCTATGGAAATTACTTGGAACCAGTAATTATTTATTACATGATTATTACTTAATTAATACACAACAACATCTGCTTCTTATGTAAGCGATTACCGTTTTATAATTATCCAACAAATATTATTAATTTAATAAATATTTATTATTTTAAAAACGCTTTTATATTTACATAGTAGTAATTATTACTTATTAGACTCCTGATTATATTTTAGCGGAAAAAAGTTTGAAGTTCTAATAATATATAATTTAGCACGACTTTTCTCGCGGGGAAAGCAAGAAAAATTCTGTTATATTGCATAACCCTGATAACATGAAATAAATTAATTTACACTTGTTATCATTTTGTAGAATAAGAAAAACTTAAGTTTTGAATGCATTAGCTACACAAAACATAAAATATTACTTATCCCATATGACAAGAGGAATAACTAAAACCCGACTACATAAAAAATAAGCGAAAGCAAGAAATACATACATGCATAGCTTATGAAATGTATAACGTTATATACTCTAGAATACTCTCTTGATCAAAATGAATCTAAGGACTCCTTATTTATTGAAATCACTTTAGTAGTTTAGTCTCGGATCAGAGGGTCTCCATAAAAATGAGGGAACAGACTAATTTACATCTATACATACATACATAGCCTCTGAAATTCATAACATTATATACTCTAGAATACTCTCATGTTCAAAATAAATCTAAGGATACCTTATTTATGGAAATCACTTTAGTAGTTTAGTCTCGGATCAGAGGGTCTCATAAAAATGAGGGAACAGACTAATTTACATCTATACATACATACATAGCCTCTGAAATTCATAACGTTATATACTCTAGAATACTATCTGGATCAAAATTAATCTAAGGACACCTTATTTATTGAAATAACTTTAGTAATTTAGTTTCGGATCAGGGGTGTCTCCATAAAAATGAGGGAACAAACTAACTTACGTATATACATACAGCCATAGCTTGTGAAATTCATAACCCTTCCTCTGCAGTATTCGGGTAAAAATATAATTGTTTTGTTACAATGCTATTCTTAGGAAACTAATCTTAATAATTAATAATTATTGTTGCGTATTTGTAACAACTTTAAATTGACGCATATTGTATTTTACAAAAAGACATTAACTACCTTAACAGTTAGCATTAACAAATAACTTTACGATTATTCTTTGTTAGATTATTTTAATATCCATTGATTTGTAACTTAATGTTTAATTTTTTTGCACATGAAATTATTTACTAATACAAAATTTACCACTATTTTGTCTTTGTTTGCGATTTTTTATCAATACATTTTAGATATGATATAGTTTCATCATTTCATAATAATTATGTATAGCATTTAATATGAGGAAAGTCTGAAATATTTATCATGAGCTTTTAGAAGATAAGCTTTTTAAATTATTTCCAAAGGTAAAATAGCAAATTAAACCAATAAAAAAAGAAAAAAATATATATATTTGTATTTGTATACATACATATATATATATATATATATATATATATATATATATATATATATATATATAACTCTTATTCATTATAACAAGATAATAATCAAAAGTAATACTATCATTATACTTTACTTACTTTGTTTTACTGTCATAATACAACCATAATCTGATCCTTTTTATACACAAAAATTAGATTATGGTTGCTAATTTTAGTAACGGCAAAAATTTATTTCCTTTGTTTTTTTATGGCGTAAGTAAAAATAAAAATTATTGAAAATTTGAGTATGTACTATGAATTATAGTAAAATTATAGGCAAAGATAAATATACTATATTTTAATAATTTTTTATCTAAGTTACAGTTTCTTAGTTTCTCTAAACTCTCAATATTTAAAAAACAAAACATTACAATATATTTAAATAATTTTAATAATATCTTTCATTAAATTACCATTGAGTTAGAAATGAATATATTTTTACGCCATTATTATTTTATTGACTTCGTCATGAAAATATTTCACGTTTACATCAATGTATCTTATCTCAATTATATCATTAGGGTCAAAAATAAGTTATACTCACGCCTGGCACTAGTTTTTCTAATAATATTTTGTTCATATTATACTTAATGGAAATCTGAGTATAATTTAAATAAAAGTAGTAATAAGTATTATCTGCTAAATTTTAGTTTACATTTGAATTATTTTAAAATTTTCATGTCGACTTACTAAACAATACTCTTTTTTTCTTAATTAATGATAGTGACTACAAAGAAAGTTCCTTTAAAAAAATAGTTAGTTCAAAGGAACCAATTGACACCCATTAAGTTTCCATTCACTACAACCGAATCTCAAAAATCAAGATTTGGTATCAACATCGGTCTTTGATTTGCCGACGATGTAGGGTTATGGCAGAATCGCTAGACGAACTTGGCGCAATTCTCGGGGACTTAAGAAGAATTTACTTGGGGCAAACTCTCCAATGAGGTAAATCCAACTTTAAGAAAGAGATTAATCTAATAATCCAACTTGACGCGTATCTCGTCCAAAATTCATTCATAATCATGGCATTCAGGAAACTTTGACATCTATCTCGTCCAAAATATATCTGAAGACAAAAGTTTTCAACCAGTGTGTGTTGCTGTGAAGACAAAAGGAAGTAAGATCTGATCCTTTGCTACTGACTTCGTAAAAATATTTCAGTAAGCTATGGAAAATGCTAACCTCGGTTTTTGATAAGATTCGTAACGGGGAAATTCGTGAAAGAACTAAGGTCATCAGATAGATCGTAGGATCGTAGGATCGGATTCAAGTTGGATGAGCAGGTCATACAATACACAGAACCAACAACCACTGATGAAAAAATGTTCTCAAATGGTTGCCACTTGCCGAAAAACGCAGTGAGGGACGGATGTGATGACGTCGGATGCAGGTGGCACAGGTTCAAATTTTGTGGGTATCTATGGAGATGTCTATTTTAAGCAGTGAATAATTCTGGCTGATTATGATGATAATAAAGTCGCGTTCGAAGTCATGAAATGGAAATGAAAATGTCAATTGTATTGCTTTTGGAAAAAAATTATGTAAGAAAATAATTAGTGTAAAAGCATTTTTAAACGAACATGACATTTGAGGCTTATTGGTATACCATAGTGAAACCAGGAAACCTCATAATTTTATCACATCCATCTATCCGTAACTGTTACGTTCATCTTTCTGTAACTGTTACGTCTGTCTATCCGTATTTGTTACGTCGATGTAACCGTAACTGTTATAGTTTCTCCAATTTTAGACCTACGCGGATTATTATTTGCGAATAAATTCTTCATGTGGAACTATCAATTAATAGCTAGTCGAATATTTTTTTTCATTATCGAGATCCATCAATGCAAACATATTACGTATGAAACGCATATAAACTGGAAGCTAATCTCGCATCCCATCGAGTGAGAACATTATAAGGAAAGTTTTGCAAAAATTCAAATTACGACGTGCATTTTTAACACGGTTTTATAAGGTCGACTTGTTGGTATGTAACTATATAACAGTTTTTAAAACGCTTTTATTAGGCGTCTTGTAAGTAACTAGATAATAGTTTTTAACACGGTTTTATTAGGTCGACTTGCATGTAACTTCGTGATAGCTTTTAACTCGTTTTTTTATTAGGTCGACTTGAATATAACTAGGTAATAGTTTTTAACACGCTTTTATTAGGTGGACTTTTATATAACTACGTAATAGTTTTTAACACGCTTTTATTAGGTCGATTTGTATGTAATTACATAATAGTTTTTAACACGGCTTTATTAGGTCGATTTGTATGTAATTACATAATAGTTTTTAACACGGCTTTATTAGGTCGATTTGTATGTGACTACGTAACAGTTTTTAACACGGTTTTATTAGGTCGACTTGTATGTAACTATGTAATAGTTTTTAATACGATTTTATTAGGTGGACTATTATATAACTACGAAATAGTTTTTAACACGCTTTTATTAGGTCGATTTGTATGTAACTACATAATAGTTTTTAACACGGTTTTATTAGGTCGACTTGTATGTAACTTCGTAATAATTTTTAACACGGTTTTATTAGGTCGACTTGTATATAAACTCGTAAAAGTTTTATTAGGTCAACTTGTATGTAATTATGTAATGGAAAAAGCGAAACTAAACTTCATACATTTCTAATTATTATATCATCATGAAACTTGATAATTATGGGTAGTTCTGATGGTAATACAATAATTTCATAAAATTAAAAAAAAAATTTTTTTAGTATTAAAACAAAAAATTAGAAAGACTTTTTAAATTAAATTTTCACCTATTTCTAGATGTCGGAATTATTTTAAATTTTTTTTTATTTAATTGCACACATATCAAGAACCGATAATAATACCATAATTCTTTCAATTTTTTTTTACTTTAAAACAAATCATATTAAAAAATAACGGACTTTTTCAAATAAAATTTTCACCCACTTCTAGATGTCTGAATTACTTAAAATTTTGCACATGTATCAAAAATCGATGACAACATAACAATTTGAATAAATTAGAAAAAATTACAATCTTCAAACTAATATAAAAGGGGAAAAAAATTAAAAATATATTATTAGCTTAAAAAAGTAAAAAGAAATACGATTTAACAAAATATTGCACTAAAAGGCAAAAAATAATTATCAAACCTGTTTTCTCTGCCTACTCAATAAAGACTTTATTGAAAGCCTTGTTTGTTCTTTAGTATAAAATTTGAGTGTAAAAGCGTGGAGAGCTTTTTCTCAAAAATGGATAATTTTGCTTCTCAAATTAATATTAAATGAATGAAAATGCTTAACATTTTAATTAGACACCAAAACAAACCTTCTTCTTTAAATTTTTATAATATTGACATTATTTATAACTCAGTTTATAAATAAACAATCAAAATGCAAATCAATTTCACTGTAACAAAGTTATTTATTCTTTCAATTTTTCGACATTATTTTTGACGAAAACATATTTTATATACAAATCTGGCACTGATAATATTTACAACTGTGTAATATTAGACGTTATATTTGAGACTAGGGTTAAATATACGAATCTTTTTTTACATGTTGACGTTTGAATTGAAAGCATCGATTTAGAATCGCTGGAAGTTCTTCTTTGCTTCATACTCCTGCGCTGGGGGGTGGGTCCTGATGTATTCCAGGGAACGCAGGATGTATTCTGGAATTTCAGGTCCAACTGGCAAATGTGCTCCCTGAAAATAAAATAGGTAACTTATTTAGTTTCGCGGTTAAAGAGAATAATCATTTTGATATTGGCATGCTTTTACAATAAGCCTTATTTACGTTAAGATTGTGTAGAAACTATATCCTGTATTTAACTTTCGCTGAAATCTTGGATGCTGAATGAAAATGTCTCACTAACATTTATCTGAAATTTGGGCGATATATTGTTTTCATTTTTAAGTTTTAATAGCTAAAATACTAAATTCAATTTACATTACAATATGTGTTAGCAATTTTCGGTACCAATTAAATGTACAATTTAAAATTGTGAAAACATTTTGTATTCCTTGTCACAAAGCCTTTCAAAATGATGACCTTAATTTTCTTTAACTGTCATACGAATATTTTTAAAAAGTTGGTACTATGACAAATTTCAAGTTTACGATTTTCCCAGAAATCACATGTGTGGGAAAATCGTATTCGAACACAGAAAAATGTTACTGCATCTTTCAGAGGTATAAAAACATGTTTAATAAACTATGACATCTGTAGCCAACCATATAGTTTTCCTACAATCTTTGCGTGGATTTCCAAAAATCTTTAATTTTAAGTTGAGTAATTCCGATAAAAAGGGAAGAGGAAATATATTTTCTAAAGACATAATACCTACAATTATGAAAAAATATTTTTGTGAAAAATATAATTATCCCTTTTAAACGACACCCCACACTAATTACGAAACTAAAATAAAATTCTAGTACTTAATTTGTCCTCCTTAAAATTTCTAAATAAATATTTCTGAACTTTTGCGATATTAGCAGGCCAATATATTTTATAATTATACAAAATTTCAAGTTTCTATGTCAAGTGGTTTCTGAGAAAAACGACAGTGATGGACATACGGACAGACCTGTAAGTGATCTTATAAGGTTTCCGTTCTTCCTTTACCTATATACTGAACTCTAAAAACGAGCACTGTATTAAGAAGAAGAATAAAATAATTACTATCATTAACCAGTCCTTTAATTTTAACATTTATCAATTCGCTAAGACATTTTGAAAACTTGCAAATAACGCAGAGAACTGACAACTTTGTAGAGAAAAATATATTACTGAAAAAACGTGAACTTTATTTATCTTATGTCTACTTTTTTGTTCTTCAACATAAAAAGCAAATTTATTTCAGTTATGCTATAACAATACTCTTATTACTAATAGGCGGATGAGATTAATGATGCGGCACTTGTAATTAGTTTTCAGCTAAATTTCGTAATTGTTCAATTACTAAGAATACCAAGAAGATTGGTGTTTCTTTCGTAATCGGTCTAGGCTCGGAATTATAGGATATCAAAATTATTCTTTTTAAATAAATACTTGGAATAGAATAATAATAATTTATCTGTAAACTCCATATTTAACAAGAATTTTCAAGAATGTAACTAAATATTTTGCAAGAAAATGTCCTTTACGTTTATTGGAAAAACATTTTGTTTTTTTAAGAACGTGATTTTTCTTTTCGATTGGAATTTAATTTTGAAAACACCACGCTGTGGAAACGAGTTAGCTAATTTTGTTTGGTTATATCTTCGATTCGTAAAACAAGCTATTCCCGAGACACTATTACTTGAACAAAATACTCATTTGAACTTTTTGTATATAAAATATCGGATAAGAATTGTTGAAATATACCTGTGGCTGGTAACCGTTTTCATCAGCTACGTAGGTGAGACGGATTTGTTGACCATCGGGGGCGGTGTACTGGTTCGATCCTTGGACTGCGATGGCTGCGTTATCCTATCAACAATAATTTTTGTTACATATACAAATTATATAGTTCTTGTTGCAAAAGTTGCAGAGTAAAAAACTTATAATTTATTTATTTCTTTATTTCTTGAAAACCACATGCCGAACTTACAATATTATCTAAATCGCTGGGCATGTGGAAGACCATATAACAAAGAGTCATGAAACAATGACGAATAAGAAAAACAAAATCAAAATCGATAAATAATATCGATAATAAAACAAAATCGAAACAAGGACAATACACTCACAGAGCAATTCCATATAACCGAAAAACAAATACACAGCGATATGAATAAACATCATTTAGCAATAAATCGTGAACTACTAAGTAACTCTATGAGCCCATTTCTGAAACGGTCAATGGAGCAGAAAAAATATCTAGACTGGGTGCATCTTGCAACACTACGTTGAGCAATGTGGGTGCATAAAAGATAGGCGAATGTTATAGAATATTCGTACGTGCTCTAGGGCGGTAAAATAAACAATGACATCGTCCCCTCATGTAGCAGCCAGGAGCGTAAAGGGCCACTAAACTTAGGATCGAGGGGTTATCAACATAATGATTTAATATTAAAAAAAAAAATGCTTGATTAAAAGCAATTCCCTTCGGAGTTGAAGGGAATTACATCCGACCATGCCCATTGTATAACAATAGTAAAAAATAAACATGTGAGAAATGCGGGTTATTTGACATAGAAAATTAATTTCTTAGATTTAGAATCCATAGACGAGACAAATCATGAAATATCCCACTAACAAATTAATATGAAGTGATATTATAATTATTGTGTATACTTTTTCTTCTGCTCATGACGTGTACTCATAGATTGTTATATCTGTCCTAATTTGTTTTGTGAAAATTTCTACTTTACGTTTTCCGTTTAATTTTGAAGGGCAAATTGCAATATGCTTATATATATCTCATATTATTTTATGTGATTAAGTCATTACCCACTGACAGGTGGACAGCGATAATACAAAGCCATATCGTCGGGTTCTGAAACACCTCGCTTCCTTGTTGCACTGACGTCATATCTTACGGTTTTTCACGTTTCTTGGTTAGACCAAGCATTTAATTTTTTTATCATATTTTTCCGCATGTACACTTCAGTGTTTTCTTATCACTTTTTATTTATTTTTTATTTATTTAATTCCATACATAAGTTTGTTGGGTATTTAATTGTTTATGTAAAAATATTGTTGGTTTATTTATCACTACATTTCTTTTAGAAATAACAGTAAGAACGCACCTAATAAAAACCTATTTATTTCGAGTCTAAATGTTTTAAAGTTCGTTAAAAATATGGAAATAAATCATTTTTATTTGTAAAATTTCCTTTCTTTTTCCTTTAAAGGTTCCTCGGCCAAATTATTAATAATTATAATCTTTTTTTTTAAAATAAGTAAGAAACAATTCTTTCAATAAGAACTTAGTGCAAAATTATTTATCTACCCACTTCTTAGCAAAGGGTTGACACGGCAATAAATATTTTGAAATAAAATTTATATTTATTAGAAGATTGTTTATTTTGAAATCGGTTAGAGAAATATTAAATTCTGTAATAATTTGTGTTGTATTTTAAAATAGTGTATACCGAACGCACCTGTTCAAAATTATTTCGAACAAATTTTTTTTTTATTCTCTTGTGTGTTCTGACACGCGCTTGGTTATTATTTTTAACTCACTGCATAATTTATAGATGCAGATAATTTATAAATGCAATCGTCATTATTTTTTCACTGTTTGATTCTAATTGTTATATTATTATTTTGTTACTGAATTGTTATGGAGAATTTGTTCCCATTATTTTTAGCGTATATATTATGTATTATTACGTAATTATTTCAATATCTTTATTTTTTATGTCAATCTAACGATTTATATTAATTCAAATCATCCCTTAATTTCCACCAATACTCACTGATCCAGCGTTGACTACGTGTCCCGATTCTTGACCTGAAATTCCATTTCCGGTCTCATATTCGTACTGATAGTTGCCCTCCGGGGAGATCTCAGAGTTAGACTTCAGGATAGGCGCCTCCTGATCGGAATTGCCAACGATGTGTCTAACATCAGCGGCTGCGCAAGCTACCAGGAAAAGGACTGCTGCTACGGCTTTCTGAAAGGAAAAACGAAAATTATGTACTATACCAGCAAAATTCTTAATTTTCTTGCTTCTTCTATTATTGACTTTCTGAATATTTACAAATGGCTCAATGCTAATAGTAGAATAGGTAATACAAGTAAAATTCAAAAATATAAAATATTAAACAATTGGATTAATTCAAACAGCATAACTGATATGGACAACGCTAGTGAAAAGCAATGTCAAGATAGGATCATTTAAAATTACACGTAATTATCTACTGGGTATTGTAAGATAATTTTATATAGATAATTTTAGGATTACTGATCAATGGTTTAAATCGCCTGAAGGTCTAAATTCTAAATATTACCATAAATAGTAGTATATGTTCAAGAAAATGTTTTTTTTACTGTTGCATTAAAATCACAAATTGAATATTGTTGCAGTTGTGACAAGAAATCTTATTTCATTGCAGATGAAACAAATCGTTTATGATAAATGTGACATAATTTTAATAAATGTGACTTATTTTGAAAGCAACAGAAATATTTTATTTTGAACTATACGATAATAAGTAACTCATAAAAAGTTACTCATTTTTAGCAAGAGAATACCCATACAAGTAAATAAAACATAGCTTTTAAATTATAAAAAGAATGCCTTAGCTATTGTAAAAATATACATTGGCAGATATATAAACAAAACAGATCCTCAAATAAACAACGAAATCATAAATCTACATCTACTTTGTAACATTACACAAATAGGAGTGCCATTAAAAATGTCATGCCAGTATAATACTAAAGAGAATAATGTTAAGTAATAGAAGAGAATTATTATGTATGTCAGAACCTACCATTGTAACATAGCAATATAATTTTGACCCCGTTTTGGATGATTCGTAGAGATTGATGTGTAGATTAGATAGTTAAAATGACATAACACGTAACGAACGCTTTTTGCAGTTTAACACAATAACTTAGCTATAATTCACTAATTCATAAAATTTAATGCAAATCATAGATTTTTAGCAATTTAATTCAAACATTAATTCAGTAAATCATTATGTAATACGATGTTAAAAAGCCTCAAGAAAGTATTAGAGTCAGTTATTATTTTATGTTTAAAACAACTAAGTTATAGATGTCGACTATTATTTTAATATATTTAATGTTCATAAGTACCTACACATTCCACAAATACATTTTGATTAATAAATTCTCCTCAAGAAAGCTTAACGTGTAATTGGAACAGTTCCCCAGTACCACAATCTGCATTAATCTGAATTCCAGGTTTCAGTCAATAAAATGCAATTTTTTTAATACATTCAATGTTTATAAATATATTTCGAATACCAAATTCTCTTCAAATAGCTTAACGTGTAATTGGAACAATTCCCTAATACAACAATCTACATTAATCTGAATTCCAAGTTTCAACCAATTAAGGGCTACTTTTTTAATATATGTAATGTTTATAGTATACATTCCTAAAATATATTTTGAATATCAAATTCTTCTGAAGACAACTTAACGTATAATTGGAACAGTTTCCCAATACCACAATCTGCATTAATCTGAATTCCAAGTTTCAGCCAATTAAGTGCAATTTTTTTAATATATGTAACGTTTATAAGTATACATTCCTAAATATATTTCGAATACAAAATTCTCCTCAAGACAGATTAACGTGTAATTGGAACAGTTCCCTAATACCACAATCTGCAGTAATCTGGATTCCAAGTTTCAGCCTATTAAATGCTTGGGTACGTCGTATTATACTCGTAGATTAAGATCTTGTATCGGGGAATAGGCACTTGGGGTCGATTTAATGCATCGCTAAAAGCCACTGCGTTAATATATTTAGGTCTAAGTTATTTGATAATAGTATTCACTTGTTTTTAGATAATAATTTTACTACGGTTTCAATTGTTGTTCCCATTTCTGTTCAATATATAAGTAGAAATACTGAATTTTAAGGTCCTCTCAGCTTTGGTTAATATGAAAATTACACATTTGTTTTTGATAAAACTCTTACCAGATATTATATCATTCTTATCAAATACCTGGGGCAGACCATAATACGTATTAATAAGTAGGTCGTTTTAACTTCTAATGCCAACAAAATGACAAATGGCACTGAAGTATTCTGTAACTTAAAAAGAACGGAAATTATGTAAGACCTGTGCATAATTCTAACGTCTAAGTCTTTTCTATTCTCTAGCCAGTGCCTGATTTTTTTAGATGCTTTAAATTGAAAGCAAGATACGTCTATTTCCATCGACTTCATTACGCGTTAATTTTTTTCCAACACTATTAACAAAGATCAATATTATTATCATTACAAAGAGCATCAAAAAATGTGATCTTTGTGTTATTTTAAATTCATTAGTTTAAGAAAATTATATAATTTATATAAACAAAGTGGAAAGAAAAGTTTGCGGAATTTAATATCGTATAATTTTGTAAAAGTTATATTACGATTAATAATAATGTTAAAAATTGTTTAATTACGAACGCGTTAGTTACTCAAAATTTTTGTTACGACTAAAAACGTAATTTTGGTTCTCCTGCGTTATGTACCATTGAGCTCATTCAAAAACTACTCGTTTAAATCATTTCGTTTGAATGACGGCGAAGTCAATGTACCAGAAAATCAACCTTCAACTTTGAAACGGTACGTGCAATATGTTACATACTCAGTTACACAAGATCTTCGAAGTCGGTGTAATAAATGCGCGATGCTAACAAAATAAAATATCATGAGTCAGCTTAAATAAATACGCGATATTAAGAAAATAGATTATGATTACTTTTTGTATATTAAGAAATAGATACGCGGTAAGAATAAATACGCGATATTCAGGAACAGTTTGACTACTTTTCGTATATCAAGAAATAGATACGTGATATTAAGTAGAATAAATACGCGATATTTAGGAACAGTTTGACTACTTTTCGGATATTAAAAAATAGATACGTGATATTAAGTAGAATAAATACGCGATATTTAGGAACAGTTTGACTACTTTTCGGATATTAAAAAATAGATACGTGATATTAAGTAGAATAAATACGCGATATTTAGGAACAGTTTGACTACTTTTAGGATATTAAAAAATAGATACGTGATATTAAGTAGAATAAATACGCGATATTCAGGAACAGTTTGACTACTTTTCGGATATTAAGAAATAGATACATGATATTAAGAAGAATAAATACGTGATATTTAGAAATAGATTATGACTTCTTTTCGGATATTAAGAAAAAGATACATGATATTAAGAAGAATAAATACGTGATATTTAGAAATAGATTATGACTTCTTTTCGGATATTAAAAAGTAGATACGCTATATTATGAAGAATAAATAAGCCACATTCCGAAATAGATTATGACTTCTTTTCGGTTTAAAATAAATTTACAAAATTTGACATTTTTACCATTTCTCAGAGGAAATTGAAATCAGTTTTATAAGGTCAATTATAAAATTTATCCAGGGGAAAATATTTCTAGTAGTATAATAGACAAAATTTTTATAATAACTATTAATTATAAGATAATCAAAATGAATATGAGACTTCTTGGTATTGATTAGTTAAATTTCGACAATTAAGGTACAAAAAAATATATTCAATGAGAATACGACGTGATATATAGCACGTTTATGAAAATTAACATAAACAGATAGCTCAGTATATGGTCAGATATAAAACTTATTTGGAGGGAAATAGTTCTTATAGTTTAATGGACGAAATTTTCATAATAACTATTAATTATAAGGTAATCAAAATGAATGTAAGGTATCTTGATATTAATTAGTTAAATATTGATAATTAAATTGAAGTACTAAGAAACATATTCAATGAGAATACGACGTGAGATATAGTATATTTTTGAATATTAACCTAATCGGATTGCTCAGCCATTTAAAATGAATGGATATTAACGACTTGATAATAAAGATAAGTTAGGGCGGAAATAAAGCACAAAAAGATATATACAAAAAATACTAAATTTTAATCCTGCATAAGCCAAAAAACAGCGAGTTCTCCTACGGCCAGTTGAGGGATGAGTATTTAAACACAGTGGGAAACCAGAAATTTGGATGTAAAATTTTGGTTTAGTTATTGGTATGGGTAAGAAGTACTGCAAAAAGGCGTTATTAAAACCTAATTGTTTAAATATTGCAGGGTGTGAAGTACTATTTCTAGCTTTCCTCTAACAATCGTGTTCTACTCACCATTGTTGATGTGTGTTTGTTCAGCTACTCGTCAAGAACTGATGCCATCCATCGCTCGATGCGCTCTTTATACTCGCGATGCGGTGCCGCGAGGGTCGCCGATCGTCTGATCGTTAATTATATTCGACTAGTCCAAATGCCAATGGAGTTGTGGTGCGTCCTGAAATGGGAGTCAATTAAAACGGAATGGAGGTGGTCGTGTCATCGATAACATTTGGTAATTTGTTCCTCACCTATAAAATATTTAATACATGCCTATTCAAGAAACAATACATTAATTAAACTAATTGAAATATAGAATATACTAAAACGATTATTTTAATCATTCTATTAGAAGATATTGAAAATATACCAGCGACATAAATTTATGTGAAAAGTAATATATTACAGGGTTTTAAATAGTTGCTTACCCGAGATAAGCAACAACTGATGTAATACGGTAGTTGATTCATTCTAAATTTTGATATTTTTCGTACAATATTGTAAAATATAAGTTAATTAAAAACCATTCTTGAAAAAAATTTAAAAACTGACTGAAAAATAAGCCAGTTGTAGGCTTCTAAATTTGAATATACGGATAGAGTTGGGTATATCCCTGTCTCTTTTCCTCTCGTAGAATATAATGTGCAATATTAAAAATTACCTCACAACACAGTATTGCCGTCCTCCTCTAAAGGTTAAATTTAAACTTTTATAACTCGGTCAATTTTTAAAATTATTAAAAAAAATTTTCACTCTTCATTAGCTTGTACCTTGAAATTATGATGAATGAAATAAAAAAAAAATTAGTCAAATACCCAATTAAAGGTATATTATAATGACGTACTAAAGGTGTACTATTAAAAATACTTGAACTTAAGTTATGCTACTCCTATTCTTAGAATACATATACCGTTCAAAGGTTGATATAACTAATAAACTCGGCAAAACAATAGAATAATTATTCCGAAGTTATCTAAAATAATCCAACGTAACAGCGTCGCCTTTCATACACAAGTACGTAAAATATAAGGTTTTATCTATAATTATAAATACAAACTACACATGTTACATAAGATTACACGTTGAGAGAATCGTTGGAATCCATATTATTTTCTACTTTATCCGTTTTTGTTGAATTCATTTCTTTTTTTTTTACTTATGGATGATCACGGGATGCTGACAAAAGAGCATTAGTCGCGGATATAAAAATTTATTTAGGACAAATAATATTTAATTTAACATTTCGCAACAAATTTTGTAAAAATCTCACAAATTTTCCTAAGATATTCCAATAATAAGTACTTCTTATCAGTTAAATATTTCTAATAGTTCTTAATTTTATTTAATCTCTTCGAAAATTATGATTGCATGTATTGAATTATATGTAGCAACTTTCTATGAAATAATTATCAACACAAATTGTAATAACTGACGTGCCATTAGATGTATTTGCCAAAATGTCAACTTTCTTTTAGGCTATACCAAGTTAAACTTAAGTAGAGTTCGGTTAGTGTTTGACAGATGCATTTACGACTAGCTTGTAATAAATTTAGTTGATTAATAGCTTTTTATTTATTATCAGTTTATCTAAGGTATAACTTTGTATTCCACGTTTATAAGTAATAGTGTTAGTATTTCCAAATATTAGTATTATTTTTAAGTAAGAAAATTTATTACCTAACATGTCCCCCACAGACCTAAAAATGTCACGAATCTCCCGAAAATTAAGAAATTTATATTGATTGCCATAATTTTCTGGTAAATTTCTAGTCACGTTGTTTTTTCTTGGTCTTAACGGTTTCAGAGATAAAGGGGAAATTCCGAAAAGGAAATAGTTTTCTAATCCTTATTAATGGCTTCTAAAAATGAAATTTCCTCTTGAATATTTTTGAGTATTAACTATTGGTTTGGATTCATTTACCATCTTATTGCACCAAGTTTCAGATTTCAACGTAATATGATTTCTAAAAAGATTGGATATGGAAGACAGATGAACACGTGAGTGGCCTTATATTTTGTTTTTTTCCTTTCACCTTGAAACACTAAAAAGTCAAAACCATTTGTATATTTATGTCAAGGAACTGAAAAGTAGAACACATCTCATAAATTTGTTACATAGTATTTATGAAATCAGTAAACATTACTGGTTTTTAAAAAAGAAAAAAAACGCTGTATCATAAAGGTTCCCCATAAGAACTATCACGATAAAAGCTCCGGCTTATTTTTACCGCCGATTTGATTTCTAAAAGTTTTTTGAGGTTGGATATACATGTGGCCAAATATCATTGAATTAGCATAATTATTTGTAAGAGTTGGAATTGTTTATAGACAAGTCCTTCACAAAATGGTAAAGATTTTCTTCAATTACAACTTTCTGAAACTTTGATTAACCATTTCCTTAGAAAAATAAATTTATGTGTAGTTCTCATCAAGTATATGATTCAACTTCTTACATTGACAATAAATTTTCAAAATGGTGGCATTCAGGAAAATTGAAACTGAGTATTATATTATAAAGAAATTCGTTTTCGTTGATTTTAGCTTGAAAGATTTTTACAAAAATTACTTAGTAACCATATGTGAAAATTTTTACGTTGATGAGAACTTAGAAAATCTAATATAATTCTAGAAAACTTTCGATTGGATAGTTAATCAAAAGCTCAAAATGTATGATGAGCTGGGAAGATTCGTCTACACGGGTATAAAAAAATACACTACAGTAAATTGCTATCGATACATATAAGTTCTCATGCCACCTCCTTTTCTTCTTATTATTCCATATCTGTTAATAATACCGACGCCTAGCGTTGAAGTGTTTGTTGAAAAACCTTTCAAGTCAGTGGGACTTTTAGATTTTTTTTCTTTTAATTTATTCTTGATTATAAACGTCCATCTGTAATTTCAAGGACAACGAATCCTGTATTTAACTATATTTAAGCGAAAGTGAACTAAACGAACTTGATTTTCAACAATATCATTCACGTTATTTGCATATTTCTTAATTTAGTTGCTACGCTTATGTTATTTGGTTTGATAATGTGAGACATTTATATTTGAATGAACCAAATACATTTATTTACTGAAATATTACTTTGTATACTAGTTTCGTTTGTGGGAAGGAAACAGCTCATAGCTACGTGCTTTTACTAATGAAAAATTGAGTGCCGTGAAGTACTTATTATATTTTGATATTTGCTTATTCCGTTTATATTAATTTAATTAAATATATAAAATAATATATTGCTATTCCAAAATCTCTGTCAAAAACATTTTAAGATTTTAAGTCTTAACTTTGCAAAATAAATAGAAATACTATTTATAAACGAGATCTCGCCCTATTTTGGAGAAATAAAAGTTAATTAGTAAACACGATAAATTACTTGCAAAACTGCATACAGAGTACTGAAGTTTGAATACCTACGAGTCAATTTAAGATAAAAATTGTATTGGTGAAATATTTGTGTAAATTTTCGATTAGGGCAAATTTCTTTAAGAGCTCAGTTAATGTCACTTAACTTGAATAAGTGCGAAAAAAGTAATCATTTAATATATTTAAACAATAACTTGCTCCTGACAATTTTCATTTGCCTGTAAAATTGTATATTATCTTTCATTGTGTTCAAATATTGAAAATTAGAAAATATACGTATTTTTATACGTTATAAGGCAGACTGACTGCTGTTATCGGGGAAGCATAGATAGTTTAATTTACTACGTAAAGGAAAAACGTATAAGAGATGCAATTTGGTGTTACATTTAGAAATATTTTACCTCACTATCGATGCGAGGCGAGATATATTCTGTCATCGCTTTTTGTACTGTAGCAGAAGCTTCTTGACAATGTTGACTTTATTGATTTTATTATTAGTGGAATCCATACTAAGTGTATGTTTTTAGAAAGGAAATGCTTTTCATTATAATATTATAAAGCTTTTCATTGCAAAGATTATAAAAAAACATTATAAAGTTTGATTTCTGATAAAAATTGACAGGAAATTTTAGCATCGAGTTAAAGCCTCGTTACTTGCTGTTGATACAACCTACATACGAATGGCAAATATACAAAAGAAAAAAAAATTCAGTAAAAATTAATAAAGATTTACCCGACAAACCGACGGTTCTTTTTGGCTTAACGGTCCTGTTTACGATCTATGGACCGAAAAGAATAAAGAAACGTCGTTCAAGAAGTGTGAATTCTAGAGGCTTCTACAGCAAATTACTGGATTCGGGATCAGCTTCAAACAGATACAAATCAAGATAAGATACGAATAAAAAAACAAGAAAGGCACACGAGAGTTCAAAAGATTATCAAACAGGAATGATTTACAAATTAGCTTTATTAATTTTTCACTTCGTTTGAAAAGAATATACGGAAATTTATTACGATCCATCTAAGTTCTGTAAATATATACACTTATTAACGGGACTTGTGTAGTTAATACCTCTTAATTGGTTTTGTTATAATTGTTACAAATTATAAAGTTATCGAAATTAACCGTGGTTACCTTATTGTTATACTTAACGAAAAGTTACGAAATATCTTTTAAGACAGCATAATAACTTTTTAAGACTAAAATATACTTGAGACACTAGCGATATCGTTTAATAGCGCAAATTTGTGATCATTCCGAAAAAACCAGAGGTCAAGTACACGATGGAAATTAACACAGGAATGTGTTTATGCTTTAGGTTTTATTAGCGACTTTTTTCTATAGTTCAGACGTATTTTTTGCTCCCTAAAACCTATGTAGTTTGTCTTTGCCTTTTTTGCATCATTATTTAAATAATCGGTAGATGAGATAGCTAAATGCATAGAATATAGTTAAACTAACGATTTCTTTAGAAAATAAATAATGTAATAAATTAACGTCAAGCATACGTGTAAGTACTATGCACAATGAGATCATTACTACGAGCATACTATTGAACATGATTAAGCAAATGAGTGGGAAATTGATTCGGTAATTGTATTATTGCAATATCATCATTATTCAGTCTATATACATGCATGTATATATATATATATATATATATATATTGTGTGTGTGTGTGTTTGTGTGTGTGTGTGTATGCATGTATATGTGTAGGTATTTGCACACATGTAGATTGAGTAATAATAATATTACGCAAAATTGTGATAATTTTGCAAAAACCATGAAAAATATAATGGGAATGAAAAAAATATATATTTAAGTTGTATTATTTATTTTTTAATAGTTCAGGCATATCGTCTCTATTTTTTATTTCTTTTGCATCATTATTGAAATTATCGGTAGACAAATAGTCTAAATGCTTTAGAACCAAGCTATAACTTTATTTAATGATTTGTTTAGAAAATAAGTAATTTAAAAAACAATTGTAACTGACATAATACGGTGTATGTCAAATAGCATTAAAACTGTATGTAATTAATATTCTGGATAACAGAAGGAAGAAAAAATATTACAGGTACAATGGTAGAATTTGAACCTTACACTGAGTACTCAAAATAGCAAACATTAGTTATAAACATTCTAAGTGGATATGACTTTAAAATGCCCAAACTGTAATTGCTATCTAATTGAGGACGTATCAATATGTCATTGCATGACAGGCGTTTATGGTAGAGAGTAGTAAATTAAACAAAAATTTATGCTATGCATTATGATTTAAATCATCGTATCCTAAAACTTGAAATAATCTTAAAAGGACCTCGTTAGAGTTCTTTTTTTAAATAATTTAAAAAGTCAGTACTTTAACCAGAGTTCTTCAGGTGTCTAATGGTTTTAGAGTTCTGTATTTCAAAGGGAAAAGACGGAACTGATAAGGCATTCATAACCCTCACGAACCTGTCTGCTGCTCAATTTGTTATAGTCATTTTTCTAAGAAACCTTTGACAACTTGAAACTTATCATGGTAATAAAAAATATTAACCTGTAATATATTTCAATATTTAACATTTGAAAACATTTACACAGAAATTTAAGAGGAGGTAAATGAAAGAATCGATTTTTTTTATTTCAAATACCATGTAGAGTATTAAAAAAATAAAGTTGTAAAAAACAGAAGATTTGAAAAAAAAATTCATAGCTTTATTTCAGATAGTTTTGAAGATTTTACTGAAAATATCCACACTGCTTTCAACGAAATTATGTGAGGTGGAGTGAGACGAATTTTTAATCCACATATATTTTAATAACCAACTTAAAAATATTTCCATAGACATTCTAGGAGAGAAATTGAAGTAACCGAATTTTTTTAAAATGTCTTAACCAAAATAATTAACAGGGTAAGTTATAAGGATCGCAAAACTATGCTTCTGGAGATATTTTTGAAACTTTTGCAAAAAATGTAATCTGTCCTTTCTATCCCTCCATCATCTTCGAAATTGCTAAGTCAAAAGTTTGAAAAAACGGTATTACTGAAGTCTACTTCAATTTTACCGGTATATATATATATATATATATATATATATATATATATATATATATATATATAAATATATATATATATATATATTTTACCGGTATAGCTATAGTAATAGCAATGATTCGTAAACTCATAATTTTTTAAAAATTAATGATATGTTAAAATTTATTTATGGAAAAATATATTTGCGTGGTAAAAAATAACATTTATAATTTTAAATAGTTTAACAGAAACACGACACCAAATTAATTGTTCATATGTGTCTAAATTTATAAATTGCGTGGTAAGAATTCTACTTGCATTTTAGTTTTTTTAGGGTTCCGTAACTCAAAAGAAAAAAGGAAGTCTTATAGAATAACTTCGTTGTCCGACTCTCCGTCTATCTATCTAACATATATATAACTATAAACCTTTTTCTCAGCAACGCGTGAAGATATCAAGTTGAAATACTTAGATTCACGGTTCCATGAAGCTGTAAAAGAAGTAAAGTTTTTAAAGCTTTTTTTTATACTCTCAAATAAATCAAAATCTATAGAGTACTTCCCGTTGATCTAGAATCATGAAATTTGTGAAGTAGCTAGGTCTTACAACATAAATAAAGAAAAAAAATTGGAAAATGGTTAGTTTGTACACGCCTGTAAAAGATATGGTAGGCAATATATTTACATTCTAAAAAAATTAAAATTTTGTAAATAGTTTAATAGGGATATACATACCATTAAATGTTTATAAATACCCAAATGTGTACGGAATCCTCCTAGTGAGAGTTCCACTCATACTAGACAAGTTTTTTTTAAATCAAATGATTCGAAAAAGTGGCGACATTAATTTAGAGGCAAAATATGGTCAAAATTACGATTAATTATGACAATTAAAAAGTATCGGTATACAGAGAGGGGAGAGAAAAGAGAGAGAGAGAGAAAGAGAGAGAAACGTAGCGAGGCTAAACTATATACAAAATAAGAGAATAAAATCTATAAAATTTGCATACAAAAAATAAAAGATCTTTTCTCTCAAAAAAATGAACGCAAGGGACTGTAAAGGACTGATAAAATCCATTGTTTTTCTTTAATGTTCATTTGTTTGCAGTGGATCATAAAAAATCACAACATAAGTTTTAAAAA
The DNA here is from genome assembly GCA_039881145.1 of Druceiella hillmani. Classification (NCBI taxonomy): domain Eukaryota; kingdom Metazoa; phylum Arthropoda; class Insecta; order Lepidoptera; family Hepialidae; genus Druceiella; species Druceiella hillmani. Next base: position 790,022 of record JAYKKI010000101.1, read on the forward strand.
AGTTACGTACTTAGATTTTTGGTAGTACAATAATTTAGTTTTTCTCTACTTACATTCTTTCCAGAGTGCTGATCAAGTATAGATAGATAACATTTAGACACTGTTTTGGCCAGATTCTAGAAATAATACTGGAATATATTTTACCTCAACGCTGTAGTAGACATTTGAGGATTAAAAACAAATCACAGGCTAATGATAATATAATTAATTTATCCAAATCATGTATAAGTACTATTCTGTAATATTGTAAATGTCGTTAATAGTTATATTTTGTAAGACATATTTATATTTTTAAGACCTTTCATTTGTCTGCTTGCCTAAAATACCTTTTATTTTTTATTAAGTTTTACGATTAAGTCTACACTTGAAAAAAATAAGATCACAAACCATTCCATTTATATTTATTCCAGTTATTTTCGTTTGCGTAATCGAGAACGGGGACACAAAATTTACAAGATCCGTTATCAATTATTTCATTTTATCTTTTTTCACTTTTTTATTTTCTATATTTTTATTAAACGAAAAAATCCCATATGTCAGAAGTTCCCAAAAATGAAATTACGAAAAAGTGGACAAAAAATATATAGTTGTTGGTTAATCGATATACAATGAGTCGTTATACACAAATACATAAATTTCATCAGGTGACCCTATCTGAAGTTTGACATGCACCTTCTTAACATCATTAATAACATCCCTTATACCGAAAGTATGGTCTTCTTTAATAATAAATTTAAGACTTAACTTAGTTTGCTTATGAAAGACACAATGTGACAATTTAATTAAAAAAAATATATTATAAAAAATATTTAATCTAATCGGAATTTTAACTGTTCGTTACGGTTCAAGCGTTCACATCATTAAGCCACAACTTTTGCAGCGGCCGGTCTCAGAGTTGACATACAATCCTCAAAAATTTAATACCAGTAGTATATTGTTAGATAAGAAAACCATAAAAATAAAAGACAAATCGGTATACGAGAGAGAGGTGAATTAAACAGAAATTACAATTTAGTTTCGGCTATAGAGTTACGTCTAGGAAGTCTAAATTACGAAATTTATGTCGAAAGTCGGCACTGCAATTGCGGATGCGTACAACCACAACGCAATCTGAGGTCAGAGAAGCAGGTTGGTGCATGCTATATGAATACATTACAAAGCATGCGGAACTAAACTCTAAATCGCATTCTTGCAATTAGCAATTCATTTTTTTATTGTTTTCGAAAAATATCTCCAATCCATGCATAAAATAAAATGGTGAAAGTAGGAAAGTGTTATTATGTATGCAATTAAAACTCCTACCATTATAATTCATCAGTGTTAGCTTATATGGTAGCCAGTAGAACAAATCCACTTCTATTCCAAAGCATGATGTATTTTTCTATTGCAGTATTAGAACATGGAGTAGTTCTGTCCGATAATACGCACTGGATCTTGACTAACACTATATTAACTTCTTCGATCTTGACTAACTAACACTATATTAACTTCTAACACTATCTTAGCTTTACGTATATGTAGTATATACATACGAATGTAAAGGAATCTTTCAATTAAACTTCCATTCGCTTTCAGAAATTTTAATTATTTAAAATTTTGCACACGTCTCAAGAACCAATGGCAATACAATAATTTCTCAACTTAACACTTTGAAAATAAAATCATAGTTTTAAAAAACTAATATAAATGCTTTTGTACTGACATGAACTTAAAAAAAAGATTTATCACAACTTAGTATGCTTTATATTGGTGGTCGTAAACTAGACACCACACCTTTTGACGTTAAAGTTAATTTTTTTTTAATCATTTTATTCTTATTTTAAACTTATGAAAAAAAAGTTATACCTTTCTAGAGAAATCCTACTGACCAAAATCTAGAGATCCTTTTGACCAAAATCTTTATATTTAAATATTATTTTTCATTTTTCAGTTCATATTTCTATAAGAGTGTGTTTTTTTAACTATAATTTTATTATAAATGCAATGTAGAAAATAGCTCTGGACGAGGATTATCGCGGAGATCAGTTTCCTTCTTTGAATCTTTGGAATCGATAGTTGACTTTGCCATAGGAGAGTACAGTCTCTCGTCTCCCATCTTAAACTTAATTAATAAAGTGAGATCATTATCTTCATGACATTTTCATATTTTGTTTTTTCTTTACTCGCCGAAGTTCGGTTGCTAATTGTATAGAAGATCTATCGCCACCTTCTTTATATATCCTACCAGAGACATTCGAGAAGTTTCTGTAACGTTACAGTAACTGCTGGAAAAGTGTAAAATTTGAGGAAGTAAAAATTAACTAGAGAAAAGGTGCAATGATTTTTTAGAATTTTTTGTCGGTATGTCCGTTTAATCTTGTATCCAACCTAACTGCTGATCGGATTAAGACGGGAAAATTATTTCTTATTTATTCTTCAGATTTATTTCTTTCATTGTTTTAAATTGTTGGCTATCAGTATATTTGTTTGTTCTTTTGAAATTGTGAAGTATAAATATTTTTATTGAGATTTCTAAGTAAATGCTAAATACCAGAATTGCTTTCTAACCAACGATTGACAAATTAGAGAGTGCGGGCACGCTGCATGTTAATATGAAGTCTTTATTTTATGTGCGTGTAATAATTTTATTTATATTTTGTTACACATCAATGAAAATCTTCATAAGAAACTTGAAAAATAAGACTTCCATTAGTTTCAAATTGTTCAAACTGCAATGCTGTGACGAACGAACGGATAATTATTATAAAATGATAAGAATTCATTGTTTCCTTCATTAAATCAGACAAAATTAAATTTTGGCAAGATAGCATACAATCGGTGTCTCGTAAAAACAAACGAATTCGCCATTTGGTATAACTTCTTCAGCAAATGAAATCCAATTCTATTCTTTAGAACGAAAATTAATTGTTTTGCATAAAAAATTCCGATCGATTCCTTTAATTAACTAAATGAAATTAATTTAATCCAGCAACAAGAAATCGAATCAATGTGCAACTAATAAATTTTAAAACACACATACAGCGACCTGTCCTGGCTTAGCACGCGTGGAACCAATAATTATAGTCATTTTTCACATAATTTTATTTGTTATATTTCTAGGTTTCATTACTCTTTCATTATGATGGCCTCGCATGGCCTCATTATTAAAACGATTTACGCTCCAACCATCTTGCACGATCAGCAGAGAAAGACGCCGCTTTATGAAAAAGCGAGATAAACCTATAACTTACTCTATCAGGTCGTGCACGATGGATGATGCGTAAACGCTTAAGTAAGAATTATTATTGTTCAAATAATTTACATGGCATAATCAATATTTGATACACCAAATCCTTTCTCAATAAACGATTCAATTAAATGTAAACATAATATCTAAATCTGTTTAATAGTTTACGAAATTAAGCCCAGCCAACAAACAGACCCTATATTTTATAAAAGTCTAGTTTTAAGGGCAGAGGTAAATATAATAGACTAAGTATGGATATGGCTAAATTTATTAACATATTTGGGGGAATTGTTATACTGGCAAGATATGGAACTTTCAATTGTTCCTTGTAACATACTATTTTCAAATTTATGTAAATAAATTCTGGTTTCGAGTTTTTAAACGAGTTAAATACGCGACGGTTGAATAAAGTCAAAAGTAAAAAAAAAGTAATTGGAATGTAATGGGAATCATTTACTTTCGCTTACTAGTATGATTTTAAATGTCAGTTACGGACATCACTATTTGTTCAGTGCCAAAGAAGGCCATGTCTACTTGTTATTCATCACTGTGGGTAATCAGCGAGAGACACTGTATGTTAGTGGAATGCCGCAAGCTAAATTAATATTGAATGTCCATCATTCGGTTTTGAACCTATATCTAGCCATCAGAATCATTAACATTTCGAATATGTCAATATTGTCTATTACAATTTATGTACCTATTTAATAATTAAGCCTACTCTAATTTGATTCGGAGAAAAGAATCTGGTTTCTAAAAAAATTATTAGTTTTTATTTTTATATAAAGAGAATTAGAAAATACTTTAAATTTTGCCAAAAGTTAAAAACTGTTCGAACACAGGACAGTGTCAAAAGTTAACAATTGTTCCAACACAGGATCGTGGACCGGAATTTCAAAATAAAATTCCGATTGAATTGACTATTTTCCATTTTATGTCCCCTTTGTTATTCATTTACCCTCAAAATGATGTATAATATATTCCCTCTATCTAATTTTTAACCACGGCTTTAAAAAAATTTAAAAATTCTAGTTACCTAATATTTAGTTAAAATCCAATCATTTTATATACATTTCCATCATAATTGTAATGGTTGATTTGCAAAAAACATTCAAAAAGTTTAAACAACTATGGAATACTATATTGTGCGTGTTTCGACACAGTTGGCTGGTTTTTTCCTTTGCGAAGTAGCATAGCCATTTAAGACAAGCGCTGACAGTTCAAGCAGATTCTTATTCTTCGATCACGTATTTCGTGATGACAAAAAGTTTTAGATAAGTATTTAATGTAAAATTAATCACACCACTCGCAAATGTCTTTTTATCTACAATAAATTATAGGTTCATTGACGTTAGAATTTAATTCTGACATTTTAATTGAATTGCATTGGATAATGTTTATCATAAATTTTAATTATTGATTTTTACGAAGGTAGAAAACTTGGGAGATAATGTTCTTTACAAGATAATATACTTTGAAGATAATATTATCTTTACTTCCAATGCAAGAAATGCAAAAAATCTTCTCAACCAAGAAGGTGATGTCTGTTGCTTTGACACTTTAAGGACATTCGATTTGACATTTGAAATAATTGTTGTATTTGATATTTTTGCTAATACTATCGATGTCAGAATATAATATTACACTCTTTTAAATAAAAATACAAATCGACCAAGTGTGTATCTGTAACTGTCTATATCTTATCAAACTGTTTAATGAGTTAACCTAAATAATTTCATTTAAAAGTCATAATAACTTACTAAATGTCCAGAAAATTTTAGGCTTTTCCAAACCATGGTTGAAAAATTAGAGATGAATAGGAGAAGTGAACCACATTGCACCACGACCACAACCAATCTCTAAAGAATGATATTTCGCAACTGTGACTTGGAAATAAAAAAAATGTAAATGCAATGTCTATATCATTTCAAGAAACTTATCAGGTGTATTCAATTTTTTATTAAATATTTTGCTACCTATCAATTGTCAGCTCTATATAAAACATAATATATGTTCAACTTGAAATTTAAGGAATTGTGTGACTTCGAACAGATATGATGGTTAGATCACTAAGATTTGTCGTTCCGCTACGGAAACCTAATTATGAGAGAAAGTAAGTTGCGTTAGGTATAAGAAGCGTCAACATTCAGGTCAGGTCTGACCTGTATCTTTATACCAGTGCCATAATATATTAATATAAAATATATTTTTGCCGTATCTAAATCAATTAAAATCGAATTTATTATTAGTTATACGAACCATGTGAGAATTGTGCCGTTGTACGTTGGTTTGTGAATCCATCACTAAGGCAAAGTTAATTATTGAATATATTTGGAGTTAATTTTGTGCGTTAATAGGACGTTAATGTTGTATTACAATATCTTTAGATGGGCTATTAGCAAAGATGCTAATAGCCCACTTGAAAATGTTGTAATACAACGAAACCTAAGTCGTGGTAAAGAACTTAAAGAAAGTGGAAGTGATACTACAGTACGTAGTTTCATTTAATTGTGAAAAGTTAGTTGTTTACGTTATGTATTTTTTATATCACTCTACATTTCTCCTAATTTTCACATTGTGAATTGCGCATTAATTTTGTTTTACCGTTTTTAAAGCTGATCCATTGAACTATTATGTTTACAACATGTAAGGAAATCTAGGCATTGTAGATAATAGAATCAACTTAATTTACATTTCACTCATAATCAACTTAGTTACATTTCATCATAAAATTTCCTTTAATCTAAACGTTGTCATTAATCTAAAAGTTGCCCTTAAAATAAACAGCGTAACGTAAATTTGTAGTCAAGCAAAATTATGGGCAAAAGCAAATTCAATAAATATGAAGATTTCATATCACGTTATTTCAATTTCCTGTATGCTCTCTGCAATACGTATATCACTCGACACTTCCGTTATTTTGACAGATTATTTGATATATTTAATAAACTTTAAGCTGTGCATGACAGTGACGTAAATTAAAGCCAATTAGGGCCTACGGCATAACAACCAACTTATATAGAAAAGTTTGTTACATTATAATGCTAGAAGATAAGCTACGAATAAAAATATAGAATGGTAACGGATTCATGACACAATCTGATAAATGGATAGACTAGGCAAATGTAAGTGTACTATTCACTGGATAATTGGTATTTAATCGTTACTTTGACGACTTATCTTATATTCCAGTACTTTAGAATTTATCCTAGGCGATACTTGATACGTGTTTTAATTTTTTATTGAAAAAGTACATAGTGAATCGAGATTTAATTATGACTAACATGTCATCTAACTCATTTAGTCTTTCTTTTCCATACGAGTTGGACTCTTACAGTGAATTAGGTCTTGTTATGTTATCGTATATTCGTTTGTTAGAAAAAGTTATTGAAACGAATCATTTATTTTCACTACTAATTAATAATTATTCAGATTGTTTTAGTAAATTTTACAATTGATTACATTAATTTAAATTCTTAAAATAATTAAATTGAAATTTGAAATTAATTTTAAATTTAATTTATTTTTTTAACCATACCATAATATTTGAGCCAATTTAAGAATGATTTCTTTTATTTCCGTATTTTAAATATCATTGCGATTGGGGGTTCTATTTCTTCCATTTTTCCAATGTATATGCATTAAATATATATATATATATATATATAAATATAAATATATATATATATATATATATATATATATATATATATATGTGTGTGTGTGTGTGTATATATATATATTTTTTTTCTAAACAGAAGACAGTAGGTCTTGAAGTTCAATCGAAAGACCATAAATACTCTATGAAATAAAAATGTTTTCTGAGCCATTATCATAACTTTTGAACCATTCCTGAAATCTGGCCTGTCAAGTTATTATTTTATTTTTATTTTTAAAGTTTCTGTAAATTTTAGTAATATAAATTTTGTTTCATAAGGACTCTTTTTTTCGATTTGTATTATTGGTAAAATAATCTCATTCATAATGTCATACAATGGAATATATCGAACCAAATGTTTTTAACAAGAATTCTAAAATCGGCTTTGTTTCAATTTCATAATCTTTCCAGTAAAATTCTAATCGATAAGTAAACTAATACTACAGTTATTAAAGAAATTGATATTTTAAATATTGATAGTCTGAAAAACTTTTTGATATGAAAAACTTTTTGATATGTAATCGAAATCAAAATAATATGAAAAGTAATTTTCTTTCTCAAAGTTAAATATCGCAACTAGAGCGTAAATTTATTAACGAATTACAACAAAACATGGAACAGAAGTAGCACAAGACATTTGGGAACAGTACATGTCTCAACATTCACAATTTTACCATTTGCCAAATGGCATCTTTAGTGACGAATACGTGACAGGGAATAATCGATATCAATGAGTATATTTTTACATTTATTTAATTAAAAATTATTCATAGTTGTGAAGAATATATCAAAATGTACATAACCTCATAAAATGTCGTATTACGATACTGATAATTAATCATAGTTTTATTTCTATAATGAAAAAGTTTTATTTAAAACTCGTGAATTTCCCGGTAATCTTTTATTTCCAATTTCTCAATATATAATTTTAATAAATCACATTCATTTGTAAATTAAAATGCATTCGAATAATTAAACTCGGACATCATCCACAGACTTTTATTTATGATACTTTTAACATTCTACTGGTTGTAAAATTATTTGGGTGGACCAATAATATAAGGTGGCATGTTCACTAATTAGTCATCCGTTTATTGTAAGTTGTCGTTTTTATTAAAATCTACAAAAAATTTAAATCAAGTTGTACATGAACAACGCTTGGTGACGCTGTGAACAACAGTTGTGCGTAAAAAAGAGGAAAATGTTATTTAGAAATTTCTTCATGCATGAATTTTTAATTCTCTTAATATTTCAAAAACATAAGTGTTCTTATCCTATTTACAATGTCATATAAAGAAGTTTGTTTTTACCGTGAGCTCAACTTTAAATATTATTGTTAGTTTTTACCGTGATCTCAACTTTACATATTATTGTTTGTTTTTACTGTGATCTCAACTTTAAATATTATTGTTTGTTTTTACCGTGATCTCAACTTTAAATATTATCGAATGGATTTTAATGAACTTTCACTGACGTATACTTTGATTCGTCATTTGACATTGTTATACTCGTAAGTAATATCGAAGGAGGAAAAGTCAATTGGTGTAACCTATAAGGCCCCGCCTTTTGGATATATTCTTAGAAGACAGTGCTTTATAGATTACATCAATCGACCTTTCCTTCATCGAAATATTTACTTATTATATTAGAGGAGCATTAGCGGTTACGTATAAAACCTGTTAGGCACAAGTAGAATTCACATTACGGTAGTTTCGTACAAATTTAGTTATTGTTATATAAAATAGTTATATTAAATTATTCACAAATATTAATTTTTCTCAAGGTAAATACTGCCTACTAAATCTTTCACAGGCGTTAAAACGTGGTACATATTTTAAAAAGCGTTAAGTTGGAATGAAAATTCCTTTCGCTAAATATTATGTATTAGATAAAAATATTTCAGAGTAATAAAACATTGTTAATTTTAAAATATGAAAAAATAATAATTGCAGAAAAGCGATCCGAACAGCAACTTTTAATTAAACAAAGCTTCTATAATACGTGAAGAGAATAGCATGATTTAATTTTGTTATCAGTTAATATAATAATTTCACTATGTATGAAAATATGAGCATATAGATATTTCTATTAAATTATTCACAAATATTAATTTTTCACAAGGTACTATAGTATAATACCTACTAAATCTTTCACAGGCGTTAAAAAGTGGTACATACGTTAAAAAGTGTTAAGTTGAAATGAAGTTCCTTTCGCTAAATTTTATGTACTAAATAAAAGTTAAAATTTTCAGCATAATAAAACATTATTCATTTTAAGATATGAAAAAATAATAATGGCTATGACACAATTCGAGCAACAACTTTTAAATAAATGAAACGTGCATAATACGTGAAGAGCATAGCATGATTTAATTTTGTTATCAGTTAATATAATAATTTCACTATATATGAAAATACGAGCATACAGATAGCGGCGAAAATAAACTTTTGGTTGATAAGTATGTTAAACCATACTAAACATTTCTAAAATCAATCAGACCAAATTGCAGGCAAAAAGTATTATTTTTAGATATGAATGAGTGCACCATAAAATTTTCAACAAAAAGAGTTCAATATTTATTGCAAAAACTACTTATTAAGAAACAAATTGTTGCTATTAAATATAGGTTTCATAACATAAGTAAACATTTATGCACACAAGACAACATGTCTACTACTATTCAATATTATTATAAGATATAAAAAAATGGTAATGGCAGCAAAGCGATCCGAGCAACAAGTTTTAATTAAACAAAACTTGTATAATATGTGAAATGTACAAAATTAAATCATGCAACGATTTTTTTTGCGTTGTATAGTCCCAAAATTAAATCATGCATTACTGTTGCATGATTTAATTTTTATATCAGTTAATATACGTGTAAACTTTTGTCGATGCAAATAAAGATGATACCAAAGTTTACATTTAAATTTAATCATCCACTTATTGTTACTTTAACACTGGTACTTACCTGACTTCATCATCACTATCCTGAACTTCTGTTGAATCACTTTCACAATTCATTCTTTATTGATAAGAAAGGTCATGTACACTTATCTACGCGTTAGAAGTTATACTTCTTTGGCATAACACAAGATTAACATTATTTAGCACGCAAATAATTATTGGAAATAAAATAATAAAAGGACTGGAGCGTGATTACGGTTGGTGAAATCTAAATTCAATGAAGTAATTAAATTAAAAAAATTAAAACTTAAAAGCTATTTGACAGATAATAACGTATACCATTTTATTTTTCTTTTGGCTTTCCATTGTAAGTCAATCAACTGCCAAACGATTTCCAAATTATTGCTTTATTATTTCCCATAAAGAGTAGTAAAAAATTGATCTTATTATTTAGAATTAAAAAATTTAATTCAATTCAAAATTAATTTTAACATTAAATTAGTTATGCTGCAATTTTTTTTACCTTATTATTTTATTTTTTTTTATTAAATCAATCAAATTAAAATAAATTGTAAGTTTAATTATTTTAAAAATTGAAATGAATATAATGAATTGTTAAATTTACTTAAACAATATAAATAAAATTTCATTAGTAATGAAAATAAACGAATGTGCTGAAATATTATTTTAATTTATTAATTTTAAGTATTTAAAAAATGATAAAGTAATAATTTATAATGCAAAAAAATACATATCAATTATAAGATAAGAGGCTTATAAACATTTTAATATTTTTAAGTATATTTCAGAGCATATACTACCTAAAATTATGAAAAAAAAATTTGAGGCCTTATGTCCTTTTAAACGATAGCCCTAGCTTTAATGTCCCTTAAAGCGGCTGTGACTCGTACTCAAAAAAGTCTTGAAAAAAAATAAAGTTCACTAACATAATTATCATTTTGATTTAACATGTATGCACCGGCCTTAGTAAAAACCATAAAGGTATTAATATTAGTAATGAAAGAAAAAAATTATATTTTTATTACATTATATAAAGTCACAGACGATCTAATATGTTACAAAAATACTTAATTATGTTTATCAAACCGCGATTCAATCCTCTTTCTCGTGTCGCTTTTCTAAGATTATTCGAACATATTGATGTAATAATAACAAGTGTAATACACTTGTTATAACGATTATACAAACGGTATACTTAAAAAAGGAATTAAAAGTATTTAATATATTTAATGTGGCATAACCCACTATCAATTCTTCTCAAAAGTATAAAGCTTATATATGTCCTATATAAGAAGTTACTGGCAACCGATTTACAATTATAGAAGTGCTTCGCAATAATATTTTTACTCAAAGATGACATGTCATTGGTCCTAACTTAACGTAGGCGCTTAAGATACGGGGAAGCGAGCGTTATAACCAACCTACATAGCAGGATATTAATGTCCTTGGTAGGTGTTTGTTGGATATTATATATGGTAATGGATTTGCTGGTTCATGTGTACAATTTTTTTAATATTTATCCTCGAGACAAAATATATTGCCTCTCACTACCAGTAAGTGCTAAGAGCGCGATAGCTAGCTAGCTATTTAAGCAATCTAGATAGCGGAATTTTAATATACTCGGTAGGTATTTGTAAATGTTATGTAATATAAAAGACTTTTTAATTTATGCGCACTTACATTTATTTACATATCGATATTTTTCCACGAGGAAAACATCGCTCCACACTTGGAACAGGTGCAGGAAACAGGATTGCAGGAAGCTAGCGGAATTACCAATCTACATAGGAGAATTTTAATATCCGTATTATATATAGTAAAAGATTTGTATATTTGTCTGTATAAACTTTTCTTTATATTTTGATATTTGTCCTCAAGGTAAAACATATCGCTCCTCACTTGGAATAATTCGAGTGCGAGAAACTAGCGACATAATTTTAATATCCTTTGTAGAAATTTGCAAAGTATTACATATAATAATAGACTTGTTGATTTATGAGTACTAACTCCTCACTTGGAGTAGGCGCTTAAAGTACGGAAAGCTAGCTGTTGAACCAATCTGAATAGCAGAATTTTATTATCCTCGGTAGGTATTCGTAAGATATTATATATGATAAAAGACCTGTTGATTTATGCAATATTTGCTTATATTTTCATATTTGTTCGTAAGGTAAGACCTAACACTATTTTCTTAGAATAGATGTTTATAGTGCAAGAAGCGAATAATATAATCGATCTAAATAAAGGGATTTTAACGTCCCTTTTGGTATGTGAATAATAGTAGACACGTAGTTTTGTGTGCATAAATATTTACTTATGTTATGAAACCTATTTTTGATAGCGATAATTGGTTTCTTAATAAGTAGTTTTTGCAAAAAGAAATTTAACTTTTTAATGAAAATCTTATGGTACACTTATTCATATCTTAAAATAATACTTTTTGCCTGCAATTTCTTCTGATTTATTTTAGAAATGTTCTTATGGTTTAAGGTACTTACCAACCAAACGTTTATTTTCACCTCTATCAATATTCTCGTATTTTCATACATAGTGAAATATTTATTAAAATTTACAATGTTTATTTTTAAAATTTCACAATTAACTCTGATTTGAATGTAGTTTATTGTATTTCATGGTCTTTCAAATACCCGCAATATGGCAATCAAAACCATACAAACAGGGGTTTAACATAAGAATAATTATGCATTTTACAAAATGTTTGTTTTTCATATTTTATTAATGTGACTTTATCTTTCTCAATCACTACCTTCGAAATCATTCTACTAATTCATATTTTAATTTTTGGGTTTATGTAATGAAACGAGGAACCTTTATAATTTCGTCCTCTCTATTCATCTACCCGTCTATCTGTCTATCATAGCTCCAAAGTTTCTATAATTTTATACCTATGTGCACACAATTTTGCAAATAGTTGTTAGATAGGGAAATTTCAATTGCTATCTAAATAAATATTATAACACAATTATTGCTAAATCTGTCCATAAATACTCAATAAATAAGATTTAACAATGCACACACTGGTCAGTGTGACCACCAATCATCCCCATCCTTATGAGCTTTCGATTCTCATTAGGTAATAATCGTTATAAGAAATTTAGCTCAAGAAAGGTTTGGTTTCCCCCATGGGTTACGAAGACAAGATGACAGTAATTTCCTGTAAAAACCAGCACTTCGGCCAAATCCCTTGGGTCAGATGGCGGGTCCCGATTGAAAGATACGAGACAACGCTGTCTTTTAACATGAAAGTGAGATTTCATCTATCATTTTTTTAAAGTTCAGTGTCTTCACCGCCCTCCATATTTTTCAACCACGTGCTCGAGAAAACGGAAAAATTTCCAGTACCAGAACGTGATTAGTATTTTCAAATGAAATTATTTTGAACAACTTGCACGAACAATTTCAGAAGATACAGACATTTATGGAACCTTACTTTGTACGTATTCTGGCACAAACTGGTCTGTTTATTTTTTTAACCGCTAATTTCAAAGAAAGAGTTAATTAAAGGTCAGAAAAATAGCGTAATAATTATACAATTTATTTTCATTAATATATATATATATATACAATGAAGTTTTACTTCAATAATTCGACTATACATGTTGTTTACCACATATTCTAAAAACAAAATTTACAATTAAAATAAGTTTCACAAACTGGAATGGACATAGCAGCCTGATTTCTTTGTACTCCATATAATTTCTAGGTTAACTCTTGTCAGATCACATCGTCAACTTAGAGGGAGCGTTTTATGCGTGCGTTGAAACCTTTCTCTTGTGGCGGAGGGTGGGTCCTAATGTACTCCAGAGCGCGGAGGATGTATTCTGGGATTGGCTGCGGGGCAGGCGGTGTTGGCAGATGAGCACCCTAAAAAGTAAATAAAATTAATTGAAATGAACGGGATAAAAATGTATTCTACAAATATTCTATAAATGGGGCAGAAATACAATAAACAAGATTATTTTTAAGATAAAAGCAACAGGTTAAGCATGTGAATAAATATAATATAGAAATATCCATCACCAAGGCACTTTAAAATCTATTTCAGAACTCTTTTAATTTTTATTGAACATTCGCCAACCATCCATTTTAGGTTCTATTTATGAAGTAATATATGAAAAAAGAAAAGCGATTTAAAATAACACGAAACCTCTTTATTTTTGGTATAATATTACTTATTAAGCTTCTTAATGTTTTAAGACGTTCGATGTATAATTATTCTAAATATAGCAATTTAGGTATTTGAGCAATATTATAAAACAGTTAAATATGGCTTGAGATTATTTAATATTTATATATCTGATTAATAAAGGAAGGAGACATTGTTTACTAAAAACATTCCGTTTTCATGAAATATTAATATATATATATATATATATATATATATATATATATATATCTGAACTAATAATTTTTAGATATTTTTAGATTTTGCACATTTAGTGAATTATTGAGTGATAAATTGCAAATTTGAGAACTACTTGAAACGAAAAATTGGCTCCGTTCTCACAAACTTAATTACGTACCACATATACATACAACTATTTATTTACCTGTGGTTGGTATCCAAGTTCGTTGGCAATGTAGCTGATTTGGATTGGGGTACCGTCAGGTGCTGTGTACTGATTTGCACCTTGAACCTCGATGGCCTCGTTCTCCTATTACGTTAATCAAAATTAAGAATAAAAATTCACGATCAAAACACAAAGAAAAATATTGACAAAAGAGCAATTTACGACCGAAATATTTAAAGTCCATAATAAAAATTGTACAAAAAAATCAGACTTGCTTCCACTGTCGGTTAAAGGTGGCGCTGACCAACAACAAAACCAAGTATTTTCCTTTCAGAATTTTGACTTTTAAAAATAAGTAAGGAGAGTGAAATGGAACATTCATGCATAGTTTTCCATAATTTTAACATTTTAGATAAGCAAAACTCATACGAAAAACACATATTCAGTGCCTAATTGGATATAATGCGTATATTTATGTATTTATCAATTCTGTGCACATGTACTTATGTATGGCAACTTGAATTTCACGTATTTACCGTGCGTTGAATTTTGCATTCAATAAATAGAACATTTTACTCACAGTAAAATAATTTATAAGATATGGATAAATTGGAATATTTATTACAAAAAAATGTTATGCTTTAAGTTGCTACTCGTTTCCAGGCTGAATATATGAAAAATAGTCTACGAGAAAGAGAACAGAAAAGCACGGTGACGTTAAACTAAGTTCTCTTTTTATCAGTAATAAATAGTAGTTTAATGAAAAAATGAGTAGTAGAATTTTTTTACAAAATATAACTATTAGAAGACGATGAAATAAAACTGTTCGATTTAGAGATTGACTACACCACCGTAATTAAAAAAAATATCTCAAAACTGAAACTCACCGATCCAATATTCTTCAACTGTCCAGACTCCTGGCCTGAAATTCCATTTCCAGTTTCGTAGAGATACTGGTAGGAGCTACCGTCGGGCGATATATCGGCGCTCTGACGCACTACCGGCGCATCGGCTTCAGGACTACGCACCAAATGTGACACATCAGCGTGGGCCGCCGCGATCAGAACAAATGCCGCTACGAAGAATTTCTACAACAATAAGTGTTACAATAGTGTTAATAAACAAATGAAAACAGAAAGAAATGTCTCATAATAATTCTTGTAATTACAAACGTAATAACGCACAAAAGCGTCAATCGACTCCCATTTACGACTAGGAAACTCTTAGATTATTGTATCAAACGCTATTTTTGTAAGGTATGTATTTTCATTTTCCTTTAATACTCGTAAATAGAAAAATAAAATTATATAATACATTACATAGAACTAACGAGAGTCAACCGGTAAAAACATGGTTGCTGAATAAACTTGTACTTATTTTTACATTTGAATTTTAATTCAACATGGCCTATTAGTGATTAGTGTTTGTTAATTTTTCAATTCTTCAAAAATTACTAAAGCAAACTGCATTAGCCAAGAGTTACAAAACTTGTAAAAGCATTGCCGATTCAAAACAATGCTTTTGGTTCCTGTGAAATTTAATATAGATATGAGTTATTGAAAAATACCTACATAATATTAAAATTAAGAGTTGAGTGACATAGAAAGGTGATACATTAATGATTCTAATAAAGATTGGATTGAAATCGATGAATGTAAAAATATATAAATGTTTAGAAATATTATAAATCCTCAGAAATCTGCAGGTTATTCCCAGTATTTTCTTACTGGCTATATAATAAAAAAAAATATGAAATTCAAAAAGTTACACATTTATTGACATTTTGGACTAACAACAAAGCATAAATAATGGCAATCCTTGATAGGGATTGTTTCGAATATTCGATGGTTATAAAAGAATTTGTTAAAAAAATAAAATATAAAATACTCTTTGCTTGTCTATGACGTAACCTTTTAAATTTTAATTTACTTTTTATTCATAATGCCTATTAGAATAACATTTTTTATTTCTAACTTTCTTCATGATTAGCTATACTTATCATTAAAAAAGTGTTATATGTAATATTTCTTAAAAAAATCTGCAATGATTGCTACGCACACAAATATATATATTTTTTATTCGAAATAATATTAGTGAATATTAGTAATGTTAGAGATACGAACTTTATCTTTACGTTTTCCTCTTACGTGATTTTCTCCTACTTCTATTTTTACCATTCTCAAAATGCATATAAATTACAATCGCATTAGACGAAGCATTATGAAAGCCTCGGCCGTAACAATGTGTCCGGTACATCTGCATCTACGGACGCAGACATCACGACTTCCATACACAATATGCTAATGACGATTTTTATCTCGAATCACGTCACGCTCTCGAGAATGTAACAATTTATTTACGCAAACCTTCGCCGGCGGTAACGAATCATAAAATCGCTATTGGAAGTCAAGTTTAACGTTGCGAAATGTCTCATTGGGCTTTTTCGTTTCACCATATCTGTTTCGTTTAGTTATTTCGTTTAACATCTTAACGTATTAACATATTGATAAAATAGCATTGAATACAGATATTTGGTTAGGCATTTGCGATTTGCCATTTAGAATTGGTTGAAAATACGAATTTCCTGTATGTTGCTCTATTAATAAAAACAGTTCTATTGTTTATATTCTGTTATATATAGATAATATTTTATTATTATCTATCCACTGATAATTACTAAATATATCATTAAGTCATTTTAATTTGGTTGCTGAGATTATAAAAAAAACTGCATATGCCGAATGCAGTTTTTTTATAATCTCAGCGATGTGATTATTGCATACCCTGAATTACGTGAAATGTGCGTTAAACGTCTCTACAACTTTATGTGTCAACGTGAAGTGATTAATAAATCAGTAAATATTGATGGGGTTAATAAATTTGTACATACGAATTTGGAACTTTTCTAGAAAGGTCATCAAAAATTTCACGATATTTTATGAAAATATATAAAAAAACGAAGTCTGTCTGTCAATTACAGTTAGCACCAACTCTTGAATTTATAACACTAAAAAAGTGGATTGAAATTGACATCAGGGACATATGGTGTCTACATAGTAAGTTAATGTTTACTAACAATTATTGATATTAAAACTTAATCAAACTTACGTTTTATCTAATGTTATTAATGACTGGTAATGAGAAGTTTGTTACTTAATGTAATCTTACATGCAAAACGTCAATAGCTTAGTACAGAACAGATTGGTAAACGAAGAGGATGAATGTACTAGTTGATTACTTGTGCTAGCTCCTTTACTAGCTGATATTGTACTAGTTCCTATAATTTCATGTAATCTGTTTCCAATGTAGAGAATGTTTATTAACAGTTATTGATATTAAAACTTAATCAAACTTACGTTTCATCTGAAGTTTTAATGACTGGTGATGAGAAGTTTTTTACATAATTTAATCTTACATGCAAACGTCAATGGCTTAGTACAGAACAAACAGATTGGTGAACGAAGAGGATGAATGTACCAGCTGATTTCTTCTCCTATACTTTCATGTAATCTCTTTCCAATGTAGAGTTAGAGACATTGTTAAACCGTTGCTTGTTTCTGAGGGTTAAAATTGCATACTGACAGGTCATGCAAGCCACTTTATTATGCAATTTAATGCGAAGGGTATTTCTTACGTTTTATATGATGTTGGAATCAAAAGTATATCTTAGATATATATCTTACGTTTTATATGATGTTGGAATCAAAAGTATATCTTAGAACGCTACGAAGGATTAAAACGGGGAGTAGTATCTATCTACGAAGGATTTAAACGGAGAGGTCATGCAAGCCACTTTATTATGCAACTTAATGCGAAGGGTATTTCTTACGTTTTATGTGATGTTGGAATCAAAAGTATATCTTAGAACGCTACGAAGGATTAAAACGGGGAGTAGTATCTATTATATAGTGATAACTAGGCTATTTTAATTTGAATTATTTTTCTCTTCAAAAGCTGTACATTTAGGAAAACATTTATGGCCCGAGTGAAAATTTGAGGTATTTTATAAATACATCATATTTTATACATATTTATTACATTACATTTTATAATGTGTGCTTGGATATATAAAATTGCATTTTATGCAATTCTTTTGAAACAGAAATAATAAAGCAGTTTAAAATGTCATAGAACAATATACAAAATAATGGGATGGAGATCGTAATGTGCTCTCAATTTTAGTATTACTTGTTATGTATTCATCATCATTGGTAACTTTGGTATTCACAAGTTACGACATTACTTATTTCCAACTTAGCAGTAAATACTATGAAATTTTATTAATAATGTTATCGTTTGTATTTCAATATATTGTGACAGATGATGTTGCTTTTATATTTAAAAATGCTTTGACAGATGATGCAGTTTTTAAAATAAATCGTTTAAACATTAATATCTTTTTATTGCAACGGCGTAATTTTAAATGCTGTGGACCTTGAGCGTCCGTATCATTTATTTGTATTATCCAATGGTGTATGAACTTTAAACAAATGGCACGGTTCTTATATAATACAGGTTTCGACATTAGTATTGTACAATGCCATTTATCGCTGTACAAGTGCGCCTGTTTTAGTGATTTGCACCCGTGAGAGTACTCGAGTAGAGCCTATTATGAGTTCAATTGGCTATTAATGTTCTTATCAATGAAGATATTAATTCATAAACACAAATGCCAATGGCGATTATGAATTAATTTTTGCTTTTATTTTCGATTGTTGGCAGCAATGAATTAGATTTTTTAGCGCTGTCGTTAAATACGAACGTTAGTTTTATTTACTCATTGAAATTTATATTTAATTTTTACAACGTGTTATTTTATGTAGACAATTGTGATATGATTTTTTTAAGTTGCAGACAGGAATCGAATTTAATGAAAATTAGTTTTTAATTTTCTACTGCAAACTATCTTTTACCAAACGTATTTATCGATGCTGGTGGATTTCTTTAAAACATATAAACGTACTGGGAATATTTATAAAATACCAGTAGCTATGTTATCGGTACATCTGATCAAAAGTTGCAGCATATCTTTTTAAAAAAATTCAGTTTCATAACTACTTTATGACAAAGCCTTGATCAGAATTGTATGCCACATTTGTACACGTTTTTATGCAATTGACTTTTGCAGGTAACATACAACATGTTAACGTATATGGCAAGATTATATTTATTGAAGTTGTTGTATATAATTCAGCTTAATGAATGCGTATCGATTTCTTAGCATACCACTGTTCAATTACTCTACGCTGAAAGTTGTTAGGCTTTTAGTATAAATTTGTGTTTTTCTCAAAATAAGCTCCACTCTTCTAAGAGCGTCCGATAAAAAATGTCTCTGGAAACATGATAACATGATGCTTTAAAATCCTGAAGATAAGATGCTTTTAAGAAAATGAAAGTAATTTCAATTTAGAGGAACAAATAATTTTAAAAGGTTAATAAAGATTCGTAAGGGGTAGATTCGAAAAATTAGGAAATTTTCGGAAAATGTTTAACTGAGTATATAAATTACTAAGTTAAACATTTTCCTAAAATTTATATTACCTAACAAATTCCTAGTAAATTTAAAAAGTTAATAAATTCTAGTTCTATTGAAATTAAAAAATAACACAGTACACTTCAAGTATGCTTCGAAAGTATTCAGTGGAAGAATCTGTTTTTATTCAGTTTAAACAAACATGGCATTAACAAACAAAACCACATTCCAAACGCAATCATCCGTTCAGATCAGTTGGCCAAAAAAATATTTGTTATTTATAAAAAAAATCTGTTTTAATGATTGTTGGTCGTATATTAGAAAACATTGAAGCGAAACGCAGACGAATTAACACTTAAATATAATTTTTATTAAGACGTGGCAAAACCGCTAATAAAAATCCGAGGACATCTTTTATATAGAATTATGATAATACGCCAAGAGGTAGGTCAGACGCCCCCGAAGGTCACGGATTTGAATAAATACATTTCAATTTAGATTAGAGGAAACAAATTAAAAATTCCTATTTGAATAATTTAAACGAAAGGTCATTTCGTTTGTGATCACCCACGTGATTCATTCACGCATTTATTACATACGGCGTGATTGTGACATCCGACATCTTCGGTAATCTGCCATCGACAGGGTGTTCTTGTAGTCTCCTGAACATTCCTTTTTTATTTATTTCAAAAATATTATGAAGAAATGTTTATTGAGTTTATAAAAACATATTTATTATTATATTTGAGGTCCTATTTTCAGAAGTGTCAAAATAAATTTAATAGCAGACAAATGTTAGCACTTATTTATTATATTGAAGAAGACATATTATCTATACAAACACATACAGCGGAAAAGTATGTTTGTTTGTTCGCTTTTATCTCTGGAATTATGTCTCGAATTCTTAAAACTATTTTGTTTAGAGAGCTCGTACTTTACAAAATATTATAAACTAGATATCACTTCGTTACTATTTATAACAGAAGTCCAGATATAAGCAAAATTTCCGGTATAATGATACCATATAGGAAGAGACCAACTTATTGTTGACTGAACGGAGTGGAAGCGTTTAGTGATGCAGTGACAGCATACTTAAAATAATTATATGTGGGAGAAAGCGCGTGGTAAAGCTAGTTGAAATAATAGTTTATTTCAAATATATTTATTGTAAATGGTAAAATTTCCATAATGGTCCAAATGTGTTAAACAATATGACGTTAAATTTACTTTTGTAAAATAATTTGTGTAACACTTAAATTACATTATATATAATAATGTATTTTAGATGTTACATAAATTAATTTTTCAAACAAATTGTTTACCTGTTTTTATCTATTAATTAGTTATATTTCATAAAATTATTCGATTTTTGTTCCTAGGTAAATGATATAGAAAAACTGCAATTTCATGTGACCTGTATGTCAAATGTTGGTCCAACTTTTATGTAAGTCAAATTTGAAATTTGTTGAAATTTTTTAATTTAATATCAAGTTTTTCTGCTATTGAATCAAACAAAGAAATTAAGAAAACAAAATTACATTTATAAGAATGTTTAAGCATATGTCAAAGTTATTTATATATTATGTGTTTAAAAAATTTAATCGGTATAAAGGAATATTAATATATTTTATTAAAGTTTAAACTTTTCTCAAAAAAATTAACACTTTTATTTTGACTGTAAATAACATAACAATTTTTCTATTTTTTGATGTCTGTGAAAACTATTCTTGTTATATTATTGTATCACTTGACAGAATAGGGACAGTTGCCCCTATGCTGTGAAGAAGAAAGAAATCAAATTAAAGTGCAATGACAATATTTTTAATGTTGCTGATACCAATTACCCCTTGACGTGATAAATTTCAAGTATATGCTGATACCAATTACCCCTTGACGTAATAGATTTCGCTTGTAAATGTATTGTTATGTTAGTAGATGGCAACACTTGCAATAACAGTTTTGACCGATATTCGAAATACGGCTCCTATAATTATTCTATCTTGTTTTCAAACGCCCAGTTACATTTAATACATTGTTACCAGTATGTTCTTTATTGGATTTTTCTTCGTAACTCAATCAAAATGACATATTTCACGTGAATTCTCAAAGGCTAGATATAGAAAAATGGATAGAGACAAAATTAGTGAAAAGATAATTAAAAATTAATACTCACCATTTTGTTGATATTGATAGAAGACGTCGCACCAGTGTTCAATCTCTAACTGTGACTGCTTGGGAAATTTAACCTTCCTTTTTATACTCATCAGCTTACTTTGAATTGATAATATTATGATGCAATTTCCAATGGTATTTATATCAATATTTCTCAATATTTACTGTGCTTTAACATATTCAAATGTCAAAGAGAAGGCATTGAGGAAATGTGTATGTATGCTCACGAGGTTCAAGTTGGGTGTTCTTACAGCAAAATGGTTTAATTAATTCGTGTATTTTTAACCTTTCGATCGGTGTTTTAATTGATATTTATATTGCGTATGTTTTGTTCGAAACTTGTCTGAAGTTTAATCCTTTCGTTCTGCAGGATTTAAAAAGTGTTTTTTTAGTATTAAAAGTACTTAATTATTAAAAGAATTCGTTACAATAATTGTCTTAGCCTTCACTCTTAATTTTTTTATGTAAAATTTCTTTAGGGAAATTAATTTCTGTACGTACTGAATTCGCTAATATAAGTCATAAAAAATTTAAAAATTCAGATTTGTCATAATTATCTTTTTCCTAATATTAAAGTTAAATAACATAGAATTAAGTTAGTACTTGGATTGGTGAGTACATGGAAATATCACATGATTTTGACTTCAACTAGAAGTTTTACCTCGTCTAAACACGCGTTGTATGCATACATTTTAAAACTGATTTCCTTTGGCATAATATCTGGAGGTAAAATCTGGCTCATATGAAGGTTTTGGGGGCGCCAAACTAATATAGGTTAATGATTATTTTAATAATATATTTGTCTGTTTATTAAACACATTGTATGACGTCTGTTTATTAAACGTCTGTTAAGAATATCATCACACTCCTCGTGGTTGGCTCCAGATAAAATATAAATAAGGCCCTTCCGCTTTAAGTGATAGGAATATAGATGGGCTTTGTACTGATTTAATAAAACTTTAAAACTCCTAGCCATTTTAATAAGAAACTTTTCTATTTACAAGAAATTTATATAAAATAAAAAAGTTAAGTGCTAATCTGGCAGACAATCTGAAATTCTTAGCGTAATAAATATTTAACAATACGTATTACGTATATTTAAGAATAATAAATATTTAAGTAGGGTTATATAATATTGCTAACTGTGACGTATAAATTGGGAGGATAGGATAGGATATCCTCCCAATAGGGAGAATAGGATATCCTCCCAATAAAATTTGGGAGGATAGGAGGATAACCAAAAATACTAAGCTCATAAAATGTCTTGTCTTCCCAATCTTTCTCTATGGAGCTGAAACTTGGTCCCTGCGCTTACAGGATCCCCGACAAATCGATGCCTTGGAGATGTGGTGTTGGAGATGTATTCTGAAGTTCCCTTGGACCGCTTTCCGCACTAACAACTCTATCCTGATGGAATTCAAGGTCAAGGAACGACTTTCATCGACTGTGCAACTGTGAACAAACTACCGCGACTGAGTGCTCTCGCAGTGCAGAGAACCGGCAGAAATGGAAAGACATTGCTAAGGAGGCAGTTCGAACCAGGAAGACCGAATGAAGAACAAATATAAGCACCCTCAATCTAGTACCTAAGTCATCGGAGCAACCGCGACCACTCTTTCAAGAGTGCACGACTGAGAAGATATAATAATAATCGTGAATATCTCAAAAATAAAAACTGTCAAGCATGGGTAGAACTCCAGTACAAGGTTTCCGTGCACATTTCACAATTTATACACATTTAAGGGCGCATAATATTTCTAATTAAACTATATACAATTAATAATTCTACACAACGAAAATATATTGCCTACTATATCTTCACAGACGTAAAAACGAACTAATTGTAAAATTATACAACACAATTGCACATAGAGTTAGAAACCACTGAATTTTTGGATTTTTCTCTTTTCTTGTACTATAAAACCACCCATTTGGGTTGACTTTAAAGATGGTAGATGGACTGGGAATTTCCTTTGGGTTTTGATGATCAGTGAGTAGGACATTTTGTGAATAAAAAAGAAAAACACTTTAAAGGCCATATCTTTGTGTTGGCTAAACCAAAAAAGTGAATTTTTTACATCAATATCATTTTTACAGCAATATTCAGGCCTCAGTATTACTATATATTACTATATGTTTCCTTCAAAATTTGCGCAAGTTTATAAATAGCCTGTTTTTTTCGTTAATTTGTATTTCAACAGTTTCGGGAATAATCGGAATGGGCACATTTTTTGCATATTTTTCATAATATTTCTGAAGATATAAACCTAAAATTGTAAAGAAAATATATTAAGGCCCTTATAGTAGCCCTTTAAACTATCTATATAAAACCCCACACTGTATTTATATTTTTATTTTTTTAATTTTTTGGTATAAAAATATATTTTGAAAGATTTTTATACGTCCTACCATGGATATCTACTTACGCAAATTCATAGAGAGGTACGGTAAAAATACCATAAATTTGCTAAATAATTTTATATTTTAGCAAATTAACAGTATGAAAATAAGGAAAGTGCGATTCTAGCTTGCGCTTCAAGGATTCCCTACCTCGCTTGACGTCAATTTATTTAATTTATCATAAGTAATCACTAATATGGTATTCTTAATGCAATAAATATTTAAAAAACCGAAAATAATTAAGTAGTGAGGGTCATATATATTACCATGAATATCTCAAAACTACGATATCTGGAATCATTAATATGTTTTATTTTTCCTGAGCGTTTGCGTAGGCTTCTTAAAACCCTCTCTTTCACAGTTTGAGATTTATTAGTTTCAAAAATAAATGGAAAACCTATTTTTCAGTATATCTCTGATGACATATTGCCTAAAATTGTGAAAATATCCAACCTATATAACCTACCTTTGAAGAAGATCTTTGGAATCCTTGTATTTAGCACTTTCAAGCGCTACCCCTCACTATTTATGGAATTTTTTGTATTTTTCGGATACCCCTAAATCTTCTGCATAAATATATTAGATACAGATAGATTAGCTATAAGATATGTGAGGTATAACATGCTTATTTATGTATATATATATATATATATATATATATATATATGTATATATATATATATATATATAAATGAGCAAAATAAATGCGTAATTTAAAGTTTTTATCTAAAGTCGACTGCGATTGATGGACAAACAGACAAGTGAATAATCGTATAACGGTTCCCTTTTGCTCTTGTCAGGTACCAAAACCCACAAAGCGGCAGAGTTCGTATATATTCAAAATCACAAATTTTTTATACAAAATATATATATATATATATGTATATATATATATATATATATATATTAATTTAGAAAAGTGTGAAGCCAACTTCATTAAAATATTTATTTGCTTAACCAATAATTAACAGTGATTTCATAAAGCATTGTAGCAACTAAAAAGTTAAGTTTTCATTGATCATAGCGTACTAACTATTATAGTCGAATAAAATCATAGAACTTGTTATTTAAATAAATAATATTGTCTATATCGATCAGAAAACCCACGCATAATTAGGCAATTATCAAAATATGCTTGAAAATCAAACATACTTAACATCAAAAGACTGTCAAGTCTTCTATGATACAAAATGCTTTTTCTAAATACATTCTTCCTATAACTAAAGTTTTATCAATTATATTTCAAATATAAAAATAGAAAAAATGTTAGCCGCGCATCCTCATGTATGGGCTTGCATGGGCCCCAAATGTATGAGTTTACAAAGAATGACATAACATGTCTAAAATTGAAGTTCATAACTTAATTTTTTATCTTACGATCGGACAGACTTACGGCGTTGTCACAATAATAATTATTATAACTTGAGTAACGAACTCTCAAAATATACGTATCGTATCTGTTTTCATATTATTTATATTTTCTCTGATTAGTGGAAATTTGTATTAAGTTTCAAACTGAAGGTATGATTTCGTGACTGGTTATGTTTTTTTCAGTCCGCATTGTGTCCGCATGCGTGTATATACTTACCAGATTATATACATTATTACGTAAGAAAATGCTTTACAGGCCCCATTTCTTGACTGATTTAATTTATTTCTTTATCATTCCCTTCGTTATGGTACATTTTGTGGCTTAATTGCTACAGGTAGTCATTTAACAAAACTGGAATTCGTTAAACTAATGTTAAGTGAATTGAAACAGCGTATAAATATATATATTATGGAGTTATTTGAATTTCCCCAGATGATTCCCAGATTGAAAGTTTGTTATTGTTGTAATGAAATATGTGGATAATTTAATATCAAATTTCGTGTTTGATTAGGAACATAAATCAAAATCAAAATCTAGGATAACTAAAGAATTTTTAAATGATGCAATCATTGGTCTAAAAAAATTTCATCATCTGTTGGAATAAAAATAAAACCCATGTTACTTGCGAAGTCTGCATACAAAGTCATTTCATTTTGAAAAATATTTTTTGAGAAACGGTACATTTATTATATTCATTAGCAAAAATCTTGCTAATCCATTAATTAATTAAATTAGCTAATTACCAACCATTAATTAAGTTTTTCCTAAAAGATAATCAAATGCTGTATTTTATTTTCCTTTTTGTATTTTTTAAGAATTATTTTACTTAAATCAAACTGCCTACTGGAAAGAAAATTATTAACAATGTTCGGTTAACAGCCTAAATTAAGTATTTAAACAATAATACTGCGAAATTCACTCTTTCGACAAAGCACTTAACATTGGATTTTTTTTAATAATATTTCTTAGTGTCCGAAACTTTGTTCATCGGGTACATTTTTTTTCAAAATTATGGTACTATGATTGCAATATGTAAAAATAATTGTTTATCAGAAACATTTCCTCAAATATGAAAATGAAATAAGTTGCCATCAAATATAAATTATTTGAAAAAAATATTATTATTTACATGTTAATTTTTAGCTTCTACTCCAATAATGAATTTTTTTACAAATTTACGATGTAAATTTTTTTCGAGTATATGAACATGATGGACTTGACACATTATGTAATAATCTT
Organism: Druceiella hillmani; assembly: GCA_039881145.1. Taxonomy (NCBI): domain Eukaryota; kingdom Metazoa; phylum Arthropoda; class Insecta; order Lepidoptera; family Hepialidae; genus Druceiella; species Druceiella hillmani. The sequence goes on from JAYKKI010000101.1 coordinate 817,022, forward strand.
GTGTGATAAAAATGGTAGTGCAAAATAGATTTAAGATCCATTACTAGGTAATATCCAATGCCATTATTTTTAGGTATTATCGTTGTCAAGTAGTCACACAGATTCATTTAAATGCTCTATTGAATCGCGTATTAGCACAAATATATGTCTAAAGATACATTGAGTAATGAACATCCCTGTTGTAGCGTCGCTCCATTGTTTTTAGTTGCATTGTTTAGATGTTAAGTCCGCATGAATAAAAATGGCCTTGCATTTCGAAGACAACTTTCCTTCTCTTTGTGCGACTTGTGTTAAATCCCTGTTAAATTTTTATTACAATTCAGTTAGCTTGCTTCACGTATTTGAAAAGAAAAGTTATTTAATAATAAATATATCCAATCACAGTTTATTTACAATTAAATTAAACTACGTGATGTAGTATTATTTCTACTTTCTTTTAGTTATATTATATAAGCCTAAAATAAAGATGTTCACTTTGTTGATAATTTGATACTACCACTTATATTATCATTGCTGAGAGTATTTGAGAGCTGAAAAGATATTTTTTCTTGTTAAGCTATTTTAATTTATGTTAATTAAATAGTACAGGTTTTAATTACAATTTTTTATATTTAATTGAACCATCCCCATAAAATAATAATAAAACAATTAATTTCGAATGGTTTATTATTTTTTCATTCCAATAATTGAAAGAGATTTATATTAATTAATGGGCAATAAATAAACTTTGATTAAATTTGGCGTTAATTTTGTAGAAATTCATTATTCACAATTAAATGAAACTACATGATGTAGTATTACTTCTACTTTCTTTTAGTTCTTTACCACGATCTAGGTTTCGTTGTATTACAATATTTTCAGGTGGCCTATTAGCAAAGATCTTTACTAATTGCCCACTTGAAGATGTAACAAAACAACGAAACCTAGGCCCTAGTAAAGAATTTAAATAAAGTAGAAATAATACTACATCACGTAGTTTCATTTAATTGTGATTGATATAAATATATTCCAAATATATTCAATTATTGCTTTTACTTATTACTTAAGATTATTAAAGCTCTCTTTCTTACTTAGCTTTAATATTTGTATTCCTTTTTTATTGAAGATTTTACTTAACGTAATGTGTCCTTTGATAATTAGTAAAATTTTAGAACTCTTTTTTCTAGGAAATTCAACGTATTTATTGTAAAGTTTGCGACAGAACTTAACTCTAAACTGAGCTAGTCTTATTAATAATATAAATATTTGTCTTCTTAAGACATAAATTATTTTGTATCAAAGACTCTTACTTTTTTAATTAATTGAGCTGATGACGTTTTGATGTGCAATCGAGATATATTGTATAAATAATATCTTCGTATGGCTAATGCATCGATCTTTGGTCTCGGAAAGTGCAATTACGGTTTCGCTTATATGCCAAGGCTCAAACGGGTGGTGCATCAAACAGGTGAAACGTATATTTTTTTCCAATCAATTATACATTCATATATAGTTTCACGTAGACTCTCATCAAGGTGGGGCAGTGAAAAAAATACTGAATTCCTCCTAGCATATGCTATACGATATGTCAATATCTAGTGACTTAATTATTTTTAGTAGTTTGTTTTTTGTAAGAGTCTAGTTAAGTGTAAGGTTACCAAAAATTTATATTTTATGTAAAGAGGCTGAACCAAAAATTAATTTAACGAATTGCATGATATTTTGTAATAAGCTTTATTGTTTCATATAAAAACTGAAAAAGCACGTATGTATCTGTCGATCATTATTTGGCATGGAAAGTTGAAATTTGGATACTCGTAGGAAGTAGTGACCCAATTAGAGAAGTTAGGTATTAGAGGTCATTTCCTAAAAATATTATCTATACTATATCAAAGTAAGCGATTGTCAACATTGACAACTTTAAATTTTACTGACGAAATACAAAAATATTTATATTTTTTTTAGATTCGAAAATACGCTGATTTTTGGTAAAATACCATGGTGTTTTGACGAAATATTTCTAGTAGGTTTCCTGTAGAAAATGTTCTTACACGTTTCTTGGGAAAAGCGGAAAAGCGATTACTACTAGTCGGCTACAAGATATAGAAATTTATTCAGTCGTGTATTAGAAATCATCATCTGTTAATGGGTAAAACAAATTTAATGTATCTAACATTTCTTCCTTAATATAATTAACATTTTTGCGCAAGATCGCTGCAAAATACGGAAATCAAGATTATAAGCGCTATGATCGTGCATGAAGATGCAACAAAAAATGCATGCGTAAGCCCACAGTGTGAGTTGATATTCTAAATACTACAGCAACATAATATTCTATTCAATGTACATGCGAAAGTTTGGATGTATGGACGCATTGATGATGGAGAGTGGATAAATTTTATTAATATATAGCTTCGTAATTCTTGATCGGATCTACACAAAAATTGGCACACGACGATTGGTATCAGGGTAATATATAAACTAGATTTATTCCAAAAATGTGAAGTAGTTCCTAGGGAGTAGCATCCATCTTTTATAACGTTCATTAGTAGTTACGTATATTGCCTTTACGGAAAATTCATTAAGTTTGATTCTAACATATTTTAACTCATACCGTATATCCCGAATTTGGGAGTCCAAGCGAAGCCTTTGTGGGAAAATACACAATTTTTTCTTCCTTCTATAACTCTTATACTAATGAAACTAAATAGAATTTAAAGAATTAGGAACAGAAATCAATTACACTCTATGCAAACAATGTCGTGGGCAAAGGCTAACTGTTTGATGAACTGAGTTAAAATTTGTTTTTAAAACCTGAAGTCTAAATTCTTGAATAACATGTGAGGTTTTGTGGCATATATGTTAAGGTAGATATAACTACCTAAATGTTGGGGATTTTTTGTTAAGTACATTTTTTATTTAAGCCGAAAAGTTCTTTTTAATTATCTACTGTGTCAATTGAAAGTACTTATCTCGATATTTAGTGAATGATTATTTAGAACTGTGAATATATTGGTTACGCAGTGAAGACTGCGCGTCGTTTGTTATTCACACTCGACTTCGATTTGAAGCTTTTCACAGTCATCAAGGATGAAGCAGATGGCGAACAGTTGCAGCATAACATCAGGCCCTTGGTTGAGTGGAGTCCAGCAAGGGGCATATGGTTTAACGTAAACAAATATTCAAAAGTGAGTTACAGCCGAGCATACTCCTATTAAATACTAATTATACAGTCAGCGGGATCCCACTGCTTCGTCTAGATGAGACTATTGATTTGGAAGTCAGATTTGATTCGTGATTGATGTTTCGTGGGCACATGGCGGATGTAGCAAAAAATCGTTTCGAAAACTTGAATCCATGTCAACAATTCGCCTGTTGAATACGTCATTAGCGCAAAGCTAATTAGAATCTGGTTCCATTATTTGGAGCCCACACGAAGCCAAGAAAACTTGATGATTAAACATGTGAAAAAAACAATTCTCCAATTTCGGTATACGAGACAGTATGGTTACTACCCCTTTTTACCGATTTCCTCTTAGGTATGCTGTGTTTCTGTTCCTTCAACTCAGAAGAGACGTTCTGCTTATGAAATTTATCTTTGAACTATTAAGAGGAAAATCCTGTGCCCTGTATTATTCATTCTTCGTACCTGACAAGTTTCTGCCTTCACGCAATCATTACCTTTTTGCTACATCAGCCTTTAGAACCGAATTATATTGGAATTCTTCAGTTTCCCGCGGTATCCAATTGCTCAGTCAGTTGATCGCAGTCGCACTAAAATATAATGTGTTTATGATGAGTGAAAGTAAATTTATCAGAGTGTGTAGTCGTTTTCTTTATATTTCTTATGTACTTTTGTATTCATGTTTAATCTAAATATTTAAATTTTGTTAAACTGTTGTAATGTAAATATGTATGTTCGTGTGTAAATAAATAAATAAACAAATTTAAGTTACCAATTTAATGTTAGCCGTGTTATTCCATGATATAGTTTTAATTACAAAGATAAGAAGAGTTACATCTTACTAGATTATTAACTAATTTAGATGCTTTTTTCTTTTCTGTTATTTTTCTAATTAAAGTCCCTTTTAACACTGTACTATTATCGAACATGACTTTTAACAGCGAAATATTTAGTTACATTTATTTACAGCCTTTGTCACACTTGATTAATAAATAACTTTTCTATATTAGCTATTATTACAAATTTTAAGACCAACATATATGACGTATCTATTTGAGTCGACGAATTAATTATAACTTAGAAAAGTATTAAATATTATGAAATACAGTCAGCAGAGCATTATTTGCAGAACCACTAAAACAAAATGTCAGTATTCACCGCTATGAGTCTAACGTCATTATGAAACGATACTATTTCGGTTATACTATTTCGGTCCAGCATACATGTATTTTGACTTTCATGTGGAGATTGACTATGATAGAGATTGATTAAATTAATTTCAATAAGACTTATCTAGGCTGTGTGGATCAGAAACTTGTTGTACCTTTCCATGTTCATAGTGTCTTCGTTTTCTTGATTGAAAAATTCACACATCGCTTTTAACAAAGAATGAGGAAAAATTAAAAAGATTTGCAGTGAAATATATTTTGTCAAATATTATAAACACAAAAATTGAGTGGGGTGCTTGTACTTTGGAAACGACTAGAACGTCAGTCTCGAGTTTCGACAACAGAAGTAATTATAACTTGGATTTTTTTACCAATAATCCACTTTTAAAAAGTGTTTTTGGAAAGATTTTACTATATTTTAATTTTTTTAAATATGTGTTACGATCTAAATTTGGCTTTAGAAAATAATATGCGTTATCGTACGTTAGTCCGATTTTATTAATTATTTTTTCTATTAATTGGTCAACTATCGGTATAAAGTTTTATTGATCTTCAGAATTATTTGTTACAACGTTTATTATTTGAAAACAATTTTCTCCAAAAAGTTCTTTTTTCATGCTGAGCGACTGTTCTTTGCTCCGTGCTGCTCTTAGATTTTTTTGTTTTCACCTTTTTCTCACAGTTTTTTATTCTAGAAACTATAAACATACAGAGTTCGTGCTTTTGACTTCAGCAACCATTTATTATTTCATTAAATTTACTTGAAAAATTCTCATATTTTAAGCAAACTATTTTGTTTATGAAGTTAACGGCTTAATATAGAAAAACTTATTCCACTATTCAATTATTCCGCTATACTATTTCAACTTGATCCGCGCAACGAGGTTTCCAGCAATCAAGCTTGTTACGACCGTGAAGTAAACCACTTGTAGTAATTCATTTTCTTAGTCACTTAATTTAATTTATAATTGTTTATTTTAATAAATATAGCTTTTGGAAACATTGTAGTAATTAACTGTAAACCATGTGGGACGTTCCAATAATGGAGACTAATTTTTAATTAGAATAAAACAAGTCAGTGGTACGATTTGAAGTTATTTTTTATTTATATTTTAATAAATCCGACACCATATACGTGAAAGAGATGATTGCACTTCGTTTGGTAGTGTATACTCTCGATATTAAAACTTCAATGACAATTTCACAAAGAATTGGTTATTTGCCACGAATGATACGTATAACATTCTTTAGGCGGTTACTTGTTTGTGGTATATTGATATAAGTCCGACGTATAACAAATAATCTATAAAAATAATCCAAAAGTATTAAAACCATTTCCATGAAAAATTTACATCGCCACTATGCGATTAATTTTTCTTTAGGTGGTTGATTTCTTCATATATCAGACGTAGGTCTTGTTGAAGCTGCATATTATTTAGATGAGTACTTTCAAATTGTGGATAAAATTAATAAATTTTGAAAACCATTCGTCACTGAAGGCCATAGCCTCTCCTCGTTTGTAAAGCAAACTATTTCTACAGGACGAAATCAGTTTTGAGGACCTTTCTCTACTGATGGCCATAGTCTCTCCTCATTCGTCATGCAAACCATTTCGACAGGACCAAAATAATCAGTTTTCAGGTCCATTTGCTTCTGATGGCCATAGCTTCTCCTCGTTTGTCGTGTTAAACAAACCAAAATCCACCAACCGACAGTTTTTTTTGCAACGACGGGAACATTCTTTAAAGTTAATTAAACATTCATTACTTTAAACATGGTGATTCATTTTTCAACTAGTCATATGGTTAGGGGTTTCGTCCTTAAAAACAATATGACTTGTTGAAAAATGAATCGCCATGTTTGAAGTAAATAAACAAAATTAAAAAAAAAATAAAATAAAACCCTTGTCCGTTCGTCAGTCTTTTTTCTTAAAAACAGTTTAATATATCGAGATGAATTGAGACCAATAATCTTACATTGCTATAAAAATAAAAATTTCAAATGTTTCTTTCTCGCAACAAAATATATGGCCCTTTAAAACGTAATTCTTTTTAATTTCTACTCAATGGTCATCAAAACCTATAAGATAGTATTGGTCGACCTACAATCGGAAAGTTAGAATAATAGGAAGTCTTATGGCACAAGTAAAGGGAAAAATACAAAACTCAATGATTTCTATGGAAATATACATTTATTTTCAAATACACCTGTGAAATATATAGTAGATAATTATTTTTAAGTTCTGATAAATTTTCATTTTGTAAATGATTTATTATAAATATGTTATGTACCATTTAATGTCTATAAATGCCTAAATGTGTACGGAATCCTCATAGTGCGAATACTACTCTTGCTTGATGGAGTTTTCGGGAAGAATGATTACGCATACCATAAATTCCGTATAACTCAAAGAACGTGTTGTGAAAGAAACATCAAATTTAATAATAACTCAGACAAAATAGAACAAATGTAGCTTCGCAAATAAACTCTCTTTTAGTTTTACAAAAATAGGACATCATTTTTTGATGACGACATACTTATATTTCTAACGTTATTGAACTTTAAGCAGTTTATTAGTTTCGATCATATAGGAGAGCGGAGTATCGTCATTAGCGTCATGATTTTAAGGAAATTTCCAAAACAAATAAAATAATAAAATTCTGAAAAATTCTCTAAAAAGCTTGTTCAAACAACACTTCAAATTTCTGGGAGTTTTTTCCATCTCACAAACATTTGCAGGAAAATATTTTCAGGGAAATATTTTTAAGTTCAAACTATGGTTATATATGCAAATTAATAAATCGTATGATGCCAAAACCTCAACCTTCCACTTTCCACTATATAGCTCAGAGAAAATTAACTTTAACCAACATACAAACGGACGAACGGATGGATTGTAAACGAATAAGCGATCTCATAAATAGATCGTTTTTTTTAGTTTTATAATATTTAAAATAGAATAAAAATATGTTTCAAAAAATAATGTAAACTGAGATTTTCTATATAATGACAAGCATAGATTCAAAACATAATGTAGAGGGCATAAGTGAGACATAATCATATTCAGTGATGATGTTTAAGAAATGACATCATTTAATTCCTCCGAATCATTCGTGATAAGTCGTAAACGCGTAATTAGAATTCAAACTTAAAGAAGTCCTTTTTTAAATTATTTCCACTATATTTAAAAAGAAATTAATTAGATTTTGATTAAACGACTTTTCATTAACCCTCTGCAACTGACGTAATAGTGTGACAGACACCGCAAAATGGAAAAACGTATACCTGGGTCGTTATTTTTTACAATATAATAATCGCGTTCTCATTTCATTCCTAGCGCGCATTTAGACAACCGTCAGTCAGCCGCGGGCGACCGTGACGTGTGCATGCCCCGTTCTACATAGTAGAGTACTACGAGTCAATCATGTCAGTGTTAAAGTATGTATCTGGTAAACAACCACCTTCAACCAGTAAAACAGTTATATTTTTATAGCGTTTCCTGGACGACATGTCAGTAAAATTGTTCCTTGTATTTCTTAATTTGTTGTTTGTTTTACAGATGGCCCAGTCAAATAACCACCAATACCCTCGGAGCTGTAAAGGAACGTCGTACTATCGTTATCGTATTATCGTAACAAGATAATAAACCAGTGCTCGAATCAGAAAGTGAATATGATTTCAGGGATCTTAATAATGAAAGTGACTAATTTCATTTTATACCAGAAATCGAGTATCGAGAACCATTTGAATAAGTATTTCAAAAACCAACTAATGAAATGCTTTAAAAACCTGCTGGAGTCGTGTATCAAGGAACATCGAACGAAACACCTGAACATTAAAAAGATAAAAAAGGATTTATTTAGAATTGGCAAGAGTGCCCCAGGATATCACGGACTGTAACCCACAATAGTAAAATTGCAGAAGTATTCAAATACTTCTGAATATTGAAGGCTATTTAGAACTTTAGTTCAAGCTCTTTGACAAGTCAATTTTTGAAAGTTTGGTAGGATTTATGAAACAAAGCTGAATACTATTGAGTCAAGTTCAAATATAGTACCAGGGTGGAAGTTATGAATACAGATACTACTGAAATGAAAGCATTTATATGCATTATGTAGCTTTGCTCATTATTCCAGTGTAATTACTCAAATCTCAACATGATTTTTGCCACTTATGGTTACTGAGAAGGAAATATATCGCTGTGTGATGTCCAACTACCAATTTTCTGCTTTGATCAACTGTCGAAGATTTGATGATTCTACTATCAGAGAGGAACGTGTAAAGAAGATTCACCTAAATATATTCATCCACATTAAATATATTTAAAAAGTTTACCTCAAAATGTCACTTTCAGTATACCCCTAGACCAAATCAGTGCATCGAAATATTGTTGGTGTTTAGAGGTAGTCGCAAATCTATTATTAATATGCACAAAATCCAGACGATGCAAGGAAAAGAAGGAGTTGATGAAATCAACAAGAAATACTAGATATATTCTTGCAGCCGTAAAACTCGTATTCGTTGATTCATAGCAATTTTCCAACGAATACTAGATGTACCAGGCATAAACAGCTCTGTATTATATCAACTGCTGCAGAAAGTAATAATACAATAAAGAAAACTTTTCTATTGAATATGGCAAGAGAATAAGTACTAGATTACATGAAAACCCGCGTATAAAAGGAAGAAAATAGTGCGAATAACGATTAGTTGAATTTTGAATAAAGTTCGGCCCCCTCCACCTTGCAAAACTCAGTCCGTTCCACCAAGTGAAAGAAAACTATACTTTATTTGTCCAATGAAAATAAAAAGAATAACAAAATATTGTTAGTGTGATTGTTCAAAGCCAATTTGCCTCCAATGTTTACAAGCCACTTGGTCAAGATTGTCAAAAAAAGTTGTAAAAGTTTGAGAACGTATAACTTTTGATTGAACCAATGCTTACTTATCATTTGTTTAGTCTGGTCAGTACGAGTGTTGTCTTTGATAAATATTTAACGTTCCTTCAAAAAGTGTTAACGTTAATTGCTTTTTTCATTTTTTGTATAAATGATTAAAGACTTATTAGGGATTATTAAAGACTGATTTAAGCCTACTCAATAAATATTAGTAAATTGTCCATTATTTTTAATTTCAATATTTTTATTAAATAATAAAAGACATACTGAACGTTAAAAATGTATAATTATGTTAGGCATTTAAAACAAAATTACAAAGTTATATGTTGCCAAAAGATGTCTGGGCTACTGTCATGTTAGTATAATTGTGAAAATTAAGGCACGTCAGTCGCAGAGGGTTAAACTATCGTAACATATGTAACATATGTAGATACGTGTATCCATATATATGTAGGTACCACAACAGTTTGGTCAAAGATATGCATTTATTTGCTTATAATATATTACCTTTCACTCTATTACAGACTTTTTTTTCCTGAACACGTTTTATACTTTTTACGTACAGTTATTCTCCATCCGAACTACAAAGCTTTGGAACGGAGTAGAGCTTGAAAGCTTCTCCGTTATATTTCTACATTATATTTCACCATATAATTCTATTTTTAATTCTATCGTGCTCTTTTTGCTTAATAACATCGCGTAAACATTTAAAAATAAATCTTTTTATTAATAAACATTAACATCATCTCGTTTTATCCTCGTTTGGTTTCAATTATGTAACCATACTTTTATCTTATAGTTTATTTGAACATACGATTTTTGTATAAATAAATTATATAATCTACAAATATTTGTGGTCATTTTTTTTTAAGCAAATGGAATATTTAAGTGGTTCTGACAATTTGAATTTGTTGTATGTTCATTTGTCCATCCCAGAGCAATTTGCTCTGAGATTGACAAATGAACATACAACAAATTCAAATTGTGAGAACCGCTTAAATATCGTTAGAATAATATTATCATTGAAATATTAAGTAGTTCTTATAAAATAATTTGATTGTTAATAAATTCTTTTTTTAATTTAACACTATACTGTCACACAAAATGGCTATTGACGTACGTGGCAGGATATTTTAAAATATAACTTTAGAGTGGGCGGAAACAATTATGTTAACTTCATTGCGACGAGCTCATTAAATGGAAACAGGCACATAAAAGGTGTAAAAATAGTTTATAATACAAACATTACGTTAATATTTTATGTGTTGAAATATATCTCTAATATATACAGAAGGCAATGTCCTTAGGTGTTATTTATTTATCTGAACAGATTCATTGCCATAGCTACTCGTTTTATTTTTTTATATGTGTGTTTTTGCATGTTTCAGCGCGCTATATTGTCGTTATATATTTAGTTAAATTGAAATTTAAACATGAAGAAAATTAGTTATTTTCAATACAATACTCAAATAACCGAAACTAGTAAATCTACTGACTGAGAAAAAAACAATATATGGTAATTTTCTCTAAAGACCAGGCTAAGCAGTTTTCATGAAAATTTCGAAAACTTTACTCAGTTTCCTGAAAATTTTATTGGGCCATAAGTGGAATAAAATTAACAATGGGCAGTAAGGTGAGAAAACATTGGTGCAATACAGGAAAAATAAATATACAAAAAGCAACGCGTAACAAACTAAAACTATAACTAAAAATATGATCTGAACTCTTTTTTTGCTTGGTTTTTTGCACATTTTCTTGGTCGTGCTGACTGAATAAATATTTTATACTCTATAACACCATAATTTTTGTACAAATCTGCATGAGATTTTGTAAATGAAAATATTACAGCATGAGTTAAGATATAGGTTTGTGGTTAAAATAATAACATCCATGTTTTATGGTGTTCATTAGATTCCTACTTGACTACAGATCTGTAAAGGAAAGTCTATAAGTTTAATTTCAACATGTCCGAGAGTGGTTTCCATGGAATAACATATACAATGTTATCCTTTTTAAAACGCGATTATGATTAAACAAGAACGAATTTTAAAAAAATGGAGCATGGATAACTTAAAACCTGGCTTGTTGCATAATTATATCAGTGCATCCTATACAAATGAAGTCGTTGATAGAAGCTAGTAATTTATATTGTAATCTTTATAATACGTTACATTTTATTGACTAATAAAATTTTAAGGATCGATTAGGAAACAGAAACTAACTCTTAATGGCTCCTTGAAATTTGGTCACTCATCAAAATGTAACCTAGTGTATAGATAAACCTCTTTCTGATCGAGAACGGAAAGATCAATTTCCAGCATTTACTCTTAGTTTTAGAAACGTAGAACTTGAAAATGGTGCAGGCAGCCAATAAAAAAAATGTTAAACAATCATCTCCAGGAAGATAAAAACAGGCGGATGAATATTGAAAAAAATGTTGCCTATATTGAAAAATGTAAGTGCTAGATACTTCAGAATCAGCATTGAGATGTATTAACAAAATAAATAAATTAGTGTTCCAGTAATTTAGAAAATTTTTAGGAATTGAAATAGTTTTTTATGTTTTTTTTAACAGCCTAAACATTAAGCGCTATAGTTAGTGGTTATCATTCTTTTGTGAAAAAATCAGGATTAGCAGTGACACAAGCAACGCCCGCAATAGCGTTGAAAAGGTTGAAAAGACTAAATGATTCCGGAAAAATATTCCGGAAACTACGGACATGATATTTTGAAAAAGAAAAGCTTTTTAGCCAGATAAGTGATAATTTCATAAAGATAAAATTTGGACACTGCCTCTTTTTGATAACGTTTTCAGAAAAGAAAGGAATATTAAAATCAATCCGTGTTGGTATCAAAAGGAGGGAGGGGCTTAACGTATTTATATCAAGTGAATATTTTATTTAAGAAAAAACTGACCACGACCAATAATATGGCGGCTTACGTAGGCCATATTGATTTTTTGCGACGTCACCTATACTATGGTACCCGGAGTGCCCAGACGAGTTAAATTTTATTCAAATCGGTTTTAAGTTTGAGCCTTACAGTAAAGTTAATGCACATGATTGAATTCATAGAAACATATTAACAATATTGCGCTCCCATAGTCGGGTAAATACCTATATTCATACCGGAAACCGTAGACTCTAAATGTTTTAAAAATAGTAGGTAGATATCCTACTAATATCCTATTAAAGTAAATAAACACCCATTACACTTCCACAATAGTCACTTTATTTTAATGAATAGGCAGTAGATAATAAATAATTATATCAATATATTAGATGTTCACTAGTTAGGTCTGAAATGCTCAAAGTCTCTCCATGCTTTTGTATACCTATAAGCTGTATCATGAAGATGAAGTTAAAATACTTATTATCCTAGAATACGATCTTTTTTTTGTGATAGGAAGATCGCCCCGTAAGAAACCCCAAAAACACTTGTCCCTGAGTGCGTGAATATAAATGAGAACGTTAACATACGAGTAAGTAAAAATTTGAACATAAGTGTGCAATAAGATATCACGACAATAAGTCAGTCTGAAGTTGACTACTACTATAGTGAACAGACTCCTTTTTTCCATGTCATTTCATTGATTGTATATATATATATATATATATATATATATATATATATATATATATATATATATATATATATATGTATATATATATATATATATATATATATATATATATATATATATATATCAATTGTTAATTATTTTGATTTTATTTACCTACTATGACACTACTTTAGAAATGTTAATTCCTGCCAATAGTTAAAAATAATGGTTATCATTCCCCGTCCCTTTCCCTTCCCTTTTGCCTTTGCTTTCTTTTTCGGTCTCGCCTTCCCCCTCGCCTTCCCGTTCACCTTCGCTTTCGCGTTCGCCTTCCACTTCCCCTTCGCCATCCACTACACCTTCTTGTTCCCCTTCCCCACTTCTCATCTTCATCTCCCCTTCCCCACTTCTCATCTTCATCTCCCTTCCCCATCCCTTTTCATATACGCCTTCCCCGTCCTCCCCTCACCCACCCTTTCGTCTCCCCCTTCACACCCTCACCACACCCTTCTCCGTTCCTTCTTCTCCTTTCCCTTCGCCGTCCCTTTCCCTTCACCTTCCCCTCTCCTCCATCTCACCCTCCCCTTCCCCGTCCCCTTCCGCTCCCCCTTCCTCTTCTCTTCCACTCCTCTTCCCTTCCCTTCCTCTCCCCCTTCCCTTTACCTTCCGATCCCCCTTCCCCGTCCCTACCCGTCCCCCTTTCCTTCCGCTCCCCCTTCTCTTTCCCTTCCGCTTCCCCTTTCATTCCGGTTCCCCTTCCCTTTCCCTTCCGCTTCCCCTTCCTTCTACTCCCCCTTCCCCATCCCTTCCGCTCCCCTTGCCCTCCCCGCCCTTCTCCTTTCTCTCCCTCTATCCTTTCCCTCCCCCTCCCTCACCCACTCCCCACCCCTTACCCACACACTTACCCTCCCCTGCCTTGCCCCTCCCCTCCCTTACCCCTACCCTCCCCTTCCCACTTCCCCTTCCACTTCCCCTCCCCTTCCAATACCCCTCCACCTCCTCTTGCAATCCCCCTACCCCTCCCTAATATTCGTTGGACAATAATAAAAGATCCGACTGCCTAAAAAGCGGAATGGAAAATTGAAAACTAACCAGTCTATATTTATTGTAAAATTATATGCTATTATGGAAATAACTCCGAGAACTAGATAACTGCAACACGCAGCAATTTAGCAGACCACATACAATTATTCATTCATAAATTTCAACTCTCCCGTTAAAGTATATCAAATTAAATTATCTCGAGTCACGACGATCTAGTCTTTAAAAGTCGCCGGCTCTTTGAGTCCATATTAATCAAATCAGATACAGAAGGTAATTAGAAAGTTTTTAAATGTCAATTGTTTCTTCTATTCTAAAAAAATAATGAAACAACTTCCGAATTCAAATGTGGCACTTAAGAAACATACGTAAATTTTTCCCTCCGTATTTTTTGGAAGTATTATTTCCTCTCCATTCTTAAAGAATCAGCCATTTCCACATTAACGAGCGAGATGCGCATCTCAATGGATATCATCAAGAGTTGAACAGTAGCCTCGTGCAATATATAATTCCCAAAAACTCTTTACGACCGCAATGACCTTGGCTAGAGCTAGGCCCCTCACTCGTTGTATGAACAAGAAATAATCTTAGTCACATGACTTAATAACATTATCCTCATTTGCGATATTCACTTTTATAGCTTAATAAATTTTATTTATGTTGTGAATCCAGTTGCTATAGTTTGATTTTATCGTAATCTAGTTTAGAGGAATGCTATTTTTTGTACGTTTAATGCGTGTTTTGAAGGACAAATTATTAATTCAGGCTACGACCATTTTTTAGTTTGATAGAATATAAACAACTGGAGCTGTACACAACACTGACTCCTTTTGTTAATAACTTTCTACATAGTTTACAATATCCTAATGTTATCATATATAAAACCGTCCATTGGAAAAGGTCATTATTAAGGTAGAAAACATCTTTTTTTATTTTATAGAAAATGTATTGCTAAGCATACAGAATTTTAAATTTATCCAACTTTAATTGTTCAACAGTTATAAACTTTTGAACTTAATAACTCCAGAAATTAAGTTTTGAGAAAAATGCGTTTCAAATTTTCAAGTTTCAAAAATATTTTTAAGGTTTGGACGATAGAAATGATGGTAGTTTTAATTAATTTATAATTTAGTTTTTTTAATTAATTTATAATGTAGTATTTTACTTTAGTTTTAGTCTAATTAATTAAATTAGAAATAGAAAATGTTACCATTTTCAAATGTATTTATACGTAGAATTGTATGTTTAATTAATCAATCAATTGCAAGTCGATTCCGCGCGAAGCGTTAATACCTCGTTTGAAGTGAAATCACTTTATTTTAAATCATTTTATAATCATTACTAATATGGACTTCGTAGCATGTGACCTTCTGAAGTATATTTAATAGTATATATGCCTTTTAAAACATTTTTAATATAATTAAGTAGGAAAAGCATTTATAGTATATTAACGTGAATATTTAAAAAACTATAACATCCAGAATCGTCTTTATCCTATAACCTTTGTGTAGACTCCTAGAAACCCTTTTATCCTAATTTGAGGTCCATTAGTTTCAGAAATAAGGGGATGGGGTATTATTCTTTGCACATTTTTCATTATAGCTCCGTACTACCTGAAACTGTGAAAATTTCTCTAAAATTGAGATCCTTGTAATAACCTGTTTCAAAGGAAACGTAGAATTAAAATAAAGCTCGAATATTTTATTATATGCTTTATTACTGTGTCAAATTTCAAGTTTCTAAGTCTGTAGCAGACGAATAGACGAAGAAGAGAGTTGTTTTTTACACCCTAAATTTTAAGAGAATATCCTTTGATTTTTAGAATCTTGTAGCTAGATAGTTGTAAAACTAAATCGATAAAATTTGTTTTTTTGCAACTTTCTTTTTGCTTTTTGCTCTTTAGAAAAATTTACCCGGTGAATTTGAGGTCCATTTTTCCATGATCATATAAGTGAAAATATATGTTTGTTTTTCTATTTCTTAAATTCTTCCAATAGTTTTTTAATTTAGCATTAAAATGTATTTAAGATTAAAAAAAGTTTTTTCGAGGAAAATTGGGTAGACACGAACCGTACTGCTGCGCCTCGGAGTATTTATTTTTGGTATTCTAGAATAAATAATTAGATAATCCAAAGTTAGTAGCTTGTTACTTGACAAGCTATTGCGTCAACCAACTTCTTCTTAAAGAATTATTGGTGGATAAAGAAGTTAGTTTCTATATTAGGCTATGAGTCACAAGTTTTATTTTCTCTTTCCTACGACCAAAGTAGAGTAAATATTTTATGTTGGTGTAAAAATATATATCAGTTTATTTAGTTTATGTTTAATTCCTAATTTCACACGAATGAAGCCATGTATGAAAGTTAATATCTTTAGGTTCCTTTAGCAAGCTCCCAATATAAGTTAAATATATAAACACAATTATCCAGTCGTTGGAAAAACTAAAATTCCAGTTGCCTAATTTAACATATAATAACACAAATTATATAATTTGTTACATATGTAAACAGTAAATAAAGTATTCTAGCCAAAAACGTAGTTTTTATTTATAAGTTTTGTTAAAATTTTCAAAACCGACATTAATTTTTCTTCATACAATCGCTTATAATTACGAATGGTTAATAATAAAAAGCTGCATAAAATATTATTGTTATTTATTTATTTATGAAGTTTTAAAATACTTTTACTGGCGCTAAAAATAGTGCTACAAGAATAATATTAATTTCTTGCGATCAAATACAATGAAACAAATGTTAACTGTGGATACCGTAGTAGATTGTAGTAGGTAAATAGGGATATATTAAAGTAGTTATATGGTTCCATACAGGAAGATTTCTAGATAATAATAAGCAATAAAGTGAAAGTAAATACGTTTGTATTATGTATATATATATATATATACATATACATATATATACATATATATATATATATATATATATGTATGTATATATATATATATATATATATATATATATATATATATATATATATATATATAAACAATACATAAATTAAAGTGAAATTAGAAAAAACAAGTGTCACGTTGGAGTTATGAATGAAATATGAAGAAGTTCGAGGTTGAGATATGAAAAGCGTTCTTATCTGAAAATTTAACTATTTAATGCAATTACAAACGAGTTTTGAACACAGATGGAGGGTTTATATTGCAAACTTATTTCTGACTAACTCGAACGAAGTCATGGATACGAATTCATTAGCATGAACTTTTGGATTTGTTAAGAAATGTTATCTTAAAAGAAAAAAAGAAATAAATTGGATGCATATATAATTAACCAAGGGCTTTACTAATGCGCCATATGTTTGCGATGAAATTTCATCGAAAGAAATTTTGATAATCAAGGTTTCTGCTAGTGTACCGTAGATGGCGGACTATGGAATGGTTTTGCTACTGCGCTATAGATGGCGCCCCGGAATAAATTTGAAAATGTAGATATCGTCAGAAAGTATACATTAGTTACAAATCAAAATTCAACTATATATACGATTCCATACAGGAATATTTCTAGATTCCACCGTATTTTATGCATATTTGATCTGCTTTAGATATACAGTGTGGGCACCACAACGCGTACGTGCAAGTACCGTAACCATAAAAAGTAAAAATTTGTAGACATTCTTCACAGAATCCGATACCAATATTATTATAACTACGAACAATTTAATATATCAGAAATAAGTAAGTTAGGCCTATAAATAGAAATAAGTTTAAAGAAATAAGTTAGGCCCAGGTTAACTATTTATAAGTTGTGTAAAATTTAGACATATTAGTTTTATTTATCTATATTGATTATTGAGAATAATAGGTCGACTGCTGGAATAATTGCTAGAAAACTTGCTCGATGAAATTATTTAGGTAAGTACTACCGAATTTAGTGTCTCATTAAATATTTGCTTATAAAAATAAAACTACAAGACATAATAATTCTTGCATGTAATAAAAGAACAAAGTTAAAATCGTGTGACCATAAAATATTTAACTCAGAAACCATTAAAGAGTTTTGTTGATGTTTACAGTATTACATAAAGTAGAAGTTAATGAGTAACAAAATATCGTTTTACGTATTATATTAACACAATACCGAAAAGTATCTATCCATATGTTCTTCGCTATATTTCTTCGTTTGTGCCCGAAATTTAATGGAGTTTTAAATTTTTAAAAATTGAAATTATTATTTTAAGTAAGAATCATTGTCTTATTTTACTAAATTTACTAAAATATGATAAATGATAAAATAAAAGTTATTTTAATGATATTGTTGCCTTTTTTTTATTGTATTCGTGTCACAAAGCAAAATGGAGAAATTTTAAAATGGTTTTAAAAATATGTTAAAAAGTATTGATATTTTAATACCAAATGTGATAGGCACTAATACATTTTTTATACGTAATTTAATTCGCGCTATGTTATTGTAATCAGTATTTTTATTAAAATTGAACCCAAATATAATAGCGAATAGTTTATAATAATAGCCAGTTTCCAACACAGTTTTATTTTTTGAAGAAAATAGAACATCATTTGGAACATGTAGAGTATTTGTATCAATAATATTAAAAGAGAAAAACATGTTTGTCCCAATATTGAAAGTATTTATTATTAAAATACCCTTTAAGGAAAAAACTATCTCATTATATATAATAAGTAACTTTTATACATATGATTATAAGCGTATCATACCACGACGCCACTATTATTTATTAAACCTTACTAAGACTTAGAAAACTAAGTACAAAGAAGGCTGAGTCATTGCTACATGGGTAATCTCATACTAGCTATCATAGTGGGCACTATTAGTACGGTAATAGTTTGTAAGGATTACTACATAAAAAATAACGTTTATTCACAAACGAAAACTAGAGGCACCAATAAGATTAATGTGAAACTACATAAAACAATATAGTTGGGGTGTATATTAAATGATTCTTGTAAATGAGATTATGAAGTGAGTAACTAGTTCAAATGTGGAAGAGTGAAAATTTACCGTACAAATTATGCGAAGTTGTGATACGGTGGTATTGTATAAAAATGGTAAATATTTGAGCGCTAAAATTATCTATATATATATATATATATATATATATATATTATATAAAATTAGTCGTGTGTGTGCCTATATTCTACTCTGCAGCTAAAACTACATATCGCAGACGAATGGCATTTGTGCGTGATAATAGCCATAACCCTCCCATCGTGCACTATGGTGGTTGAGCGTTAATTGTATGTGTTTGCGCGTTGTTGACTATAAGGGTATGGAAGATAGGTTGATGACTATAAGGTGGTTGAAAATAGTTGACTCGAAAATACGTGCCTTCCAATGTGAACGTTCCAGTTTCTTTTAGACAGTTCTAGAAATTTTAAGAAATTTCTGTAATTTTCTGGAACATTGTCGAATGCTCGCACATATTCCCTTTCTCATTTCTTTTAACATTAATAATACTACGTTAATAGTAATACAATTTTAATAATGTATTTGAATAAAATTATTTAATATACATCTAAATTTTTGTATATGTAGTTTATAAGATATTTATATACAAAACATAAAAAAAGTAATAAAAAAAAGAAGTTTTTGAAACAAATTTATGAGAGATTAATAAATATACAACAAACAAAAAACAAGCTAAGCGGATATTTGCTATTGGTAGGGTATAAAGATAGTGAGTTTGGAGGAAAGCAAACAAATGACATAGCTGTGATTGTCTATGAATGGCCTTAGGACGGTTTGTCTGTTCGTTTTTTTTTGTTCATCAATTTCGTTTCTTAAGAATAACAAAAAACTACTACACCAATTGGAATCGCATTTTCACTAAAATATTGCTTTAGGTAAATATTACAATTAATAAAAATTTCTATATATTATTCTATTTCTTGGTCGGTACAGCATATCTCCCTTAATACGTCATCAAACCCAATGATTGAGCTATCATTTTGAAGATTACCTTCACCGCTAATGACAAAAAAAAAGAAACAATTTAAGATTTATTTTTTATTTTTTATTTCTGTGTATATTATTTCTTGAAGGTCTTTATATTAGAAACAGCGCCACCTCTTGACAATCTGTTAAGATACACGATAGTCCTCCCTAAATATTTCATCGAAAACAATAACTGACATATCATTTTGAAAATTATCTTCAACGCTAATGGCGAAATATAGGCAAACAATTCAAAATGATTTTTTGAATTAAATTATTTTTACAATTTAATTTTTCAAAATTAAAAGAAACTATTCTTATATATCTCTATATTATATTCTATTCTTTACCGCGACCTAGGTTTCCTTCTATGACAACATCTTCAGGTGAGCAATTTGTAAAGAAAAGTCGTGGTAAAAGTTTTAAATAAAGTAGAAATAATTACTACATCAATTAGTTTTATTTAGTTTTAAAAAATTAAATTATAATGAATTTCTATAAAATTAACGATCACGCCAATTATATTCGATAAATTTTGTTTGTTAATCTTCTATGTATTATTTTTCAATGATGTTCATATTATAAACAGCGGTAACTATTGACAATATCTTTAACTAACGACAGTCGTTCAAACAGTGATTATTTATAAACAAACATTACAACTAAAAAAAACAACCGAATTAAATCCTTGGATTCAATAACTATGTTAAAGATACGTATAGGAAAAAGTAAACAATTATCACATTATCACCTCTAATATTATTTTAAAAATGTTTTGTAAACTAACAAATTAAAAAAAATTGCTGAGAAAGCCAATATCTGCTTTTTGATGTTTTGAAATAAAACAGGTATATAATAACAGCAATTTTTACAACGAGGCTTTTATTATTACTTTTTAAGAGGAGGCTTTTATTGTTACATTTACTTTCCCAATACATTACTATTTGATGACTTGCGAATTATTCGCACGGGCCAACCAGTGTTTTTTAATAAATTTTGTCTAAAGAAACTGAAATTCAATTATTGACATCCAGATATAAGTCAGAGCATGCAGACTTAAAGCTACAAAACTGACTGAAGAGAATTTCTCGGGATCATTACAGCATCTACTTCAAACTAAGACACAATATAAAAAGTAAAAAGTACTTTTGAGATGCAGACTTTAATCTAGCTAAAATATAAATTATTTTTATTTCAATGAAAATTATTTTTTAGATATAGACGCTGGAGAAAAACTCTGATGCAAAAATTCAAAATATTCACGAACGAAGCTCCTCACGGCCAGATATAAATTAAAATATTTCTTCGTCACTCTTTGTTTTTCTTTTCGTTTCGTTGATCGTGTTTTATTTTGTCGAATCGTGAATAGCACTACGAATATTTGAATATTTTTCTTAAAATGAATGCTGGAAATGAAAAAAATAAACTTCATGATACTGGAACGTAAACTGATCGTTTGTTTAGGTAGCTTTAATGTGAAGTACAGTATTTTTGAACATATAATTAAAGAAACTACATGAAAATTTTGCTAGGGAATATTGATGTAGATAAGATCAGGAATGAGATATCATTAAGGCAAATCGCTATGTGTACGAGATTAATCGAAAAGTTGACAGTGTTCAATTTGAACGACGAGTCATTGTATCAATTCTGTAATAAATGTCATACGGTTAATAAATCATTACAAAACGGTTATGTCAAGTTTAAGGTAACTTAATTTAACGCCGTTACGTATTTAATTTTATTATAGGCTAATTAAGCAAAGGATGGAGACTCATAAAGCAAGTTGTTTAAACTAGAGCGTTTAATGTTTCTAATTGTACATTTGTAAAGCATAGTTATTGTGATTAAACACATAAATTTATTACCTAATAAACGTAATATAAATGTTACTAAATATGGCAAAGCATCGTAATGTATTCAAGTGTCAAAAATATGTTTAATGCGACGCTAATATTTTTATTTACTTAAAAAATGGTTCCTAATCATAATTAAAAAGATTTTTTTTATTACACAAGTAACAATATTGGAATCCTAAAATACCTTGTCTTTGATTTATTGCAAATATGTATTAAGACGGAAGTGGAGTGCGGCAATTGATAAGAAATACCTATCTCAACAAATGCTCGCTGTCTCGCTTCGCTTATGCTTTCAAGAGGAATCGCATTTCCTCGGGCTACCTGTCTACAATTGAGCAGTAAAATCGTCTTTTAGGTGGTAATGTTTGTTCCAACTTCATCGATTTTCATGATTATGAATTCTTTTTCTTAAACAAAGGATAATCTAAAATTGTACATTTAAACGTTTCTTATTGAATGAATAGATATTTATTTGCAAGTATTTCAATATGACAACTATTTTAATAGGTGAAGTTTCAGGAAGGACGTTGTCGATTTTATACGAAAATTCGGGCTCTGGAAAAAATAGAAAACTGGATAGAATTATGAAAATATTTATTAAAATGGTTCGGAAATTAATCAAAAAATCTTCTGAAATATTTGTAGGAATTATATAATTTATCGGTAACTTTGAATTCACTTTATCTACCTTTATAAACCCATTGATCTATTCTATGTTCAAATGGTCGTAAACTTTCCTTTGACATTGTTCAACTCTATTTTCAAATGTTTGTAAACTTTTTCAAATGGTACAACCATTTGACTTTTCTTTCACATCGTTTTATTCTATATTCAAATGGTTGTAAACTTTTCTCTAACATGTTTTATTCTATTTTCAAATGGTTGTAAACTTTTAAGTATTTAGTCTTGATATTTTCTGTTTATATTGTCTGTTTGTTGAATTATATCCATTAAACTTTTGTTGCACATTGATCTTATTCTTTTTAGGCTACTGTATTTCAGAGGAACAAACCCTTATAAGATAACACTCGTGTCCATTTATTTATGTGCCTGTCGAAGCCGTTTTTATCAAAAACAGTTTGACTTAGAAAGTTTGACATTTAATGTGACATAGTGATAAAGTACATTAACTTCCATGTATCTCAAATTATAGTCTGAATTGTTTATATGTAAATTTTTGTAGTAAAAGTAAAGTAGTTATTTTGTTATCTTTTTTATCGTATGTCACGTTGATTGAAATGGTATTAATGCATCTCTAAAGAATTCTAAAACCATCTATTTTAGAATTATATGTAACCTAATCCCGGAAATATTACCCAAAATATCGCCAATATCTTTTTTTCTTGTGGACATTTTTAGCCGTTCGACATAGAAACTTAAAATTTCGCATAATTATAAATATATTAACCCGTATTTATTTCAATTATTGAGGCACAAAAATGTTGATTTGGAAATTATTTGGGAGGCAAATAAATATTATATAATATTAAAATTATTGAGAAATAAAAATAAAAAAGTAAATTTTATAGACTTCAAAACAATTTTATGTAAGATATTTATAGTGAAATTGTTGAAAAAGTCCACAAAATATATATTTCGTCTCTCTGTTACCAAAATTTCTAGAATTAAAATTATAAAAAATATCGTTAGCAGAAGTTTATTAAAAGTTTACCGGAAAGCTATGGCGTTGATTTCAAATTACCTAGTTTTTTAAAATAATAACCATGACTAAACGCCTATGAAAGATATATTAAGCAATAATAATAGACATACTAATTACGAAAATATTATAAGTATACCATTAAATGTTTATACAAGCCTATAGTCCATTCAATTTCAAGATGGAATGTTTACAAACAATCGAATTTGACAGTTAAAATATGGTTGGCACAAATAGCATATTCGATCAGCTGACAACTATTTATAAAAGTCATTGCATTATTCCCGGAGTATTATTAAAGTATATACACAATCAAAATATTAACTTCAGAAATTTTCACTATGAAAAATATTATTTTATTGATATGAATTCTAAAATTTTACACGGTAAAAATGGACAACCCTCCATTTTTTTTTGCAAAATATTCAGGCGTTTCAAACATTTTGTGAAAATAATCATAACCTCGACGCTATAAAAATCTAGACTATATAAGCTATTCATTAATTTTATAAGGCGTTAGAGTGAGATACCTATAATGTGCCAGCTTACGCTGCTATATTTCTAGATTTGATTACCTTATATACTGATATAGTTACGGTATATTTGGCGTATAGATAATTAAACAAACATTGTGACATATCTCATTTTCTCTTCAAGTAAGTGGTGGTACTAAAATATTTTCCATTGTAGCCTACAAATTGTATACGTACTTTAGGATAATGTTTTAATAACTGAGCTTTTACTCTTATTTCGATGTATATTTTCTATGATTATTCTTAATATTAGACATATTTATATTAAAAACATTAAAAAAGCTTTAATGTTAATATACGTTATAAGTTGGCTGCTCATATAAGGATAAGATGGCCACTTAATTTCCAGGTCATTTTTCATCTTCCTTTGCATTTTTCGTTACTTTCTTCTGTTTTCTCGTGTAAGTTTTTCTTTTCCGTTTCATATTTCTTAATTTTCTTGCCACAAGGATTGCAAGAATTGTTGAAAGGAATATAATTTACATGCGGCCATAATTTACAAATGATTTATTGTAGCTAATCTTCTATTTTTTCAGTCTCGTAGTAATTTTCACCGCATTGCACGCATCATATATATTATCTTCGGGACCGGAATTTTCACCGGCTAATTCTATCGTTTCTTCTTCCTCAGAATTTGAATGTAATTTCATTTTTTGCTTTTCAATATTATGATTTTTCTTTATGATCTTATTATTTTTACTTTCTCTTTCCTTTTTTACTAATATAATCTGGGAATGCCAGTACCTTTGCTATTTGCTTGGACAATTTCCGAACGCTAGTAAGCAGTTCTACAACTGGGTACATATCAGTCAGGTACTTTGAAGGTTTTTTGTGAGCATCCTCATTAGATCTTCATGTTAAAGGCCCAGTTGATGGTAGTTCTTTTTGAACCCGTTCAGACGTAGGATCCTCAAGTATCCTTGAAACCTCTTCAATAACTCTGTCATTTTTAAGATTATCAGATATGTAAGCATAATCTAGAAAGATTAATCCGGAATCTAAATTTAGCGCCATTTATGAATTTGTTATTCGATTTAAGGTTATGTTACCGACAGATTATTATATTCAACGAAAAAACAGTAAAAACGTAATAAATTTTAAAAATATTAACATTGCAACATCAAATATCAACGTACTAAAAAAATCTCAGATAAATTGAGACTTTGAAGTATAAAAATACTTTTTAATATTTTTTTTCAATAAAAAAATATATACAGCGACGTACATGTTCGAGCAGCAATTAATCACCAATCTTAGCTCACGACATATAGAGCAGACAGTAAAATTTTTCGGTTGGTCGTTTCATCGTACAGGCCATATAATATTGAATTACCCTACGCTAATACCCGGAAACTTAGCCTTGATTATATTCATATATATTATAGTGCATTCGCAGTGATTCCTTATGACGCATTTTAATAGTTGTGCAAAAAGAAAACGCATTGTGAGCGGCATAGTGTACTAAGCGGAAAATAATATAATAATTGAGATATTATTCTGAAAAGAAAACATATATCTACGTTTGTGTTTCATACAAGTAATTTAAAAAATAGTACATTTATGTCAATGGCTGCGAAAAATGTAATGTTTACCTCATCTCAAAATCTTCGACAGATAATTAAATATTTATTTCATACTGACATACCTGTATTAATTTTTATACTACTCGAATAATCTGAAAAACATTTGAATAGATATTAGAAAGAGAAGAAATGTGATACCCATTTTTATGGTCAATACACCTTGAGACTTGGTTAATAATATTATTTTGACACCGTACTTTCGTTCGACTTTCAAAAAATCATCAGTTTATCAGATAAAAATGCCGATTTGTGCTTATGAATTTTGTCGGATAATAAACTTTATTCTCCATTCGGATATCTATATCTGGTAAAACTAACTTATTAGTCTTTGGTTTGAGCACAACCAATGCGGGTTCGTATGATTATCTATCTGTTCGCCTGTTGCACAAACACGAAACCTAACAATTGTATTGAAGTGTTATGGTTTCTGTCGTTGAAAATCCCCGTTTATCACTGCATACACGTTCATCGATATTGGGAATTCCGAAAGCAACTTTACAGCTAATAATGCGAAAAAAGCTCAAATTCCATCCATATAAAATTCAAATTGTTCAAGATTTACACGATTCTGACTTTGAATTAAGAAAAACTTACGCGGAGGTGATGTTGTTGATATTTCGTACTGCTACCCGAATGGGCAATATATTCTTTAATGACGAAGCTCACTTTCACATTGGAGGATATGTGAATAAGCAGAACTTTCTTTACTGGGATGTCCACAATTCAAAACAAATGCATCAAAAGCCTTTACATAAGCCTAAAGTAACAGTCTGGTGTGACATGTCTGCCTCTGCAATCATATGGCTTTACTTCTTTGAAAATCAACGTGGCCAAACTGTAACTGTGAATTCGGAGAGATATGCCCAGATGTTAAATGACTTTTTCAGAGTAGAACAACACAATAGTCCATCCTTCAACCAAAACACATGGTTCCAGCAGGACGGGGCCACAGCTCACACTGCTAATGTGTCCATGAATGCAGTACAGCAGTTATTTCTAGAAAAAAAACATATCCCGAAACGGTACCGTACCGTGGCCACGTATGTCACCCGATTTAAGCCCATGTGACTTTTTCTTATGGGGATACTTAAAATCCGTTGTTTACAAAACGAATTCGAGCACTGTAACACAACTTGAAGAAAATATTCGAGCCAAAGTCAGTAGGATACCCCAGTCGCTCTACAAATGCGTTTTTGAAAACATGCGTGCTAGACTCGAAGAGTGTGTCAGACTCGATGGCCGCCATTTGGAAAACGTGGTTTTTAAAAAATAAAATTCGCAATTGTTATTATCAAGTTAAAATAAACCTACTTTGTGTTAGAGGTGTAGTTTTTTTTTACAATTTTTCAAACATTGAAATCTGCCACTGGGCAGCCTGCATATGTATTCAGTGTATTTTGTCGGTGAAATGTTATTGTGTTCCGTGTATTTTTATACATCAGTTCATTTTAAAAAGATATTTTAATGAATACTGAAAAATTAAGTATTTGCGATTGCTTTGTAATAATTTTCTGTATAACTTAACATTTAATTAAACGACTATTTCTATCTAAATTTTTGGTGTTATTTTATTTATGTTATGTTTTGGTGTTATTATATATATTAATGTCTTTTTTTATGTAATACTTTTAAATTGTTCGAAACACTTCACCTTACTTATCTGAATTTCTCATAAATATAAAATATAATCTGTATAAGTTACGTATGTACACAGTGTAAATGTGCACACTAATAAAAAAAATATTTTTTAATCACAAATAGCAAATAAATCCACATTAAATTACTAACGTGAATGTAAGAAAAAGGTTCGCAATACCTGAACTGTCAAAAGTGATTGTTTATAAACATTCCATCTCGAAATTGAATGGACTATAAGTGTGTATAAATACCTCGTTGTGGGAGTTCCATAATCTATTCAAAGTACATTTTAACCGACTTCAAAAAAAGAGGAGGTTCTCAATTCGTAGGAATCTGTTTTTTATGTATGTTCAGCGATAATTATTTACCGGGTGGACCGATGATGATTCTTTTTTTATTTGAAATAGGTGCTATAGATGTGGTCCCATATAAATACGATGATGATCTGATGATGAGGTCCGGAAATGAACGATGGAAATCCTTAACGAAAGGCAATAAATCAATTATGATTCAAAATATTAGCTACGGGTAGTTGTTATTTTGCAAAATAACTAGCCACTTACCAGGTCAAGGTCTGAGGATAAGTTCTGGACATGAACAATGGAACTCCTTAATTAATATTAGTAAATCAACCGTCATTAAAGATATTTGGTACTAGTAATTGTTACTTTGCACAATAACTATACCGCCGACCAGGTTAGAATCTGATGATGAGTTCTGGAGCTGAACGGTGGAACTCCTTGACGGATGGTAGTAAATTGAAAAATATTCAAGATATTTACTACCGGTACTTGTTACTTTGCAAAATAATTGCACCATAGACCTGGTCAGTGTGTGATGATGAGTTCTGAAGACAAATAAGGTAACTTCTTAACGGATGGTAGTAAATCGATCGTGATCCAATATATATGCTACTGGTTAGTTGTTACTTTAGTTATTACTTTGCAAAATCTGATATTGGATTTTGGAAATGGAGAACGGAACTCCTCACGTGGTAGTTTTTAATTTGCTAAATCTGATACTGAACTTTGAATATGGAGAATCGAACTCCTCAAAGGCTAACAGATAACCAGATAGTATCGCTTTATTTCTATGTGTTGTTGATAACCAACTTGAGACAAAGAGTAATTATCGACATATTGGCTTTGGCCCGTGACTTTTAATAATTATCCAATATTCTAAGAAAGAAAATAATTTTGTTAATTAATATTAATATATCAATCATTGAAAATTCTAAAATAAGATATATTTAAAATAACCGACTTCAAAAAAGGTAGGTAACAAAAATTCTAAAATAGAATATCTTTTAAAAAAGGTAGGTACTAGAATACAGAATATCTTTTAAAGATTCTAAAACAGAATATCTTTTATAAAGGTAGGTACTATATTTTAAAAAACCGACTTCAAAAAAAGTAGGTAATAAAAATTCTAAAACAGAATATCTTTTAAAAAAGGTAGGTACTAAAAAGTAAAAAAAAATGATTAACTCAAAATAGGTACCTACTTATTTGAAATAAATAACTAAGTTACCTACTTTTGAAGTCGACGCCAGCACTATCGACCAACTTAAATTTATAATTTAATTTGTAAAGTAAATTTAAAATTTAACCTCCAATGTACTTATAACACTAAATAAATTCATAAATAGCGTATTCATAATATAAAAATTTACCTTTATTTAAGTTGATCGGCGGTGCTGGCACCAACTTTAAAAGTAAGTAAATTATATATTTATTGCAAATAAGTAGGTACCTATTTTGAGTTAATTATTTTTTAACTTTTTAACACCTCCCTTTTTCGAAGTCGGTTTTTTTAAAGATATTTTACTGTACAGAAAGGTCTATTCATTTATTTATATTATTAAAGAACTTCCAAGTATTCTGTTTGAAAACTTAATGTAGGTAGAAAATGTTTTTAGTTTTCCATTTAAAATTAAAATCATTTTTGTGTTGTCTAAAAATAAAAAAACTAGTTTAAAATGTTTATATATATTTATTTTACATACATATTTAAGTAAAGTACTTAAAATATATTTACAAATAAGAGCGAACTCCGCACTTAACTGGATTATTTACATATATTTTTAGATAGGCGCGAAGCGTTATTTCTAAAAGAACTCTATAAAATTAAGATATATAAGTAAATTATTATACAAAATACAAAAATTTTGAACAGAACACTCTAAGGTGAACAGGTATATCTCTTTCGGAGGCTTGCAGCTTTAAAAGTTGAAACTTTGTCCACTTCTCTGACCCGACGGAGAAACGGAAACGTGAACATATACGAGTTAATATTCGGGTTTGGCGGGGTGGGCTCTGATGTACTCGAGGGATCTCAGGATGTAGTCTGGAATTGGCTGAGGGGGAGGTGGAGTTGGCAAATGGGCACCCTGTGAAATAAAAGGAACATAACTTTGAATTTAATTCATAAAATTGAAGATGTTTCCAACCATATGGAATCATTTCGTTTAGTGAGGTTTTCAGTTTCGTAGAATATTATAGCTAACTTCCGTTAACGGTATTATGATCGGTAGACATTATAAATTTAAAATTATGTATTTGAAATGAAATTTATATATGTGCCGATGCAATAGGCACTTTCATGTCAAGATGTGATTTTTGAATTATATCCTTTTTTTTTCTCTTCTACGTATGTGAATGATCCAAGTAATATCTCTCAATTTTTTATCTTTTTCATCAGTTATCACATCTCTAGTAAGTGGTTGCCATTTTCAATTTTTAAGTTTTGTTGGTGGGTGTTTGTAATAAATCATGTATACCGATAAGATCCAAGTACTTAACCGATTGTTTAAATTCTAATTCAATTATTCTAAATCTTTCACATATGAGGGTTGGCTAACTAGCATACAATTTATTAGATACATAAGAGCCAAACCAAATTGCTACTTTTAAATATATAAATGTATATATATATATATATATATATATATATATATATGTATATATGCATATATATGACATTATTTCAATAATTAGACAAATTTAACTTTCAGAAAGCTTACACCAAATTCTATAAGTTTTTTCAAATTTTGCTGTAATAGCTTCTGCGATTGGCTGATGTCACTTTTTCAGCAAAACTTTTAAAACAATAAATCAAAGTTTATTTTTATTACGCTGAGATATTATCATGATTCTGTATCCTTTCTTACAGAATTCTAGTCATTTGACAGTGTGAACCTTAAAATTTAATTAAACCTAAGT
Organism: Druceiella hillmani; assembly: GCA_039881145.1. Lineage (NCBI taxonomy): Eukaryota > Metazoa > Arthropoda > Insecta > Lepidoptera > Hepialidae > Druceiella > Druceiella hillmani. The sequence goes on from JAYKKI010000101.1 coordinate 847,285, forward strand.
CTACTTAGGACATCAAGCATTCATAAAAACAAAATATGTTCGTTATATCAATTCTATGAGCTTGTTAAGTAACTTCTTCTCTTCTATGTAGCATATTTATCTAAAACTATTTTCCTAGAAAAAGAAAAAAAAATGATGATTGACTTTCTACCTGTGGCTGGTATCCGAATTCGTTGGCGATGTAGCTGATTTGGATTGGAGTACCATCAGGGGCGGTGTACTGGTTCGAGCCCTGTACTTCAAGGGCAGGAGAATCCTGTAAATAATAGACGTAAAATTAAAAAAAGAAACCTTTCTTTATAGTAAGTCTTAATTTATGGAAGCTGTGCTGCTTATGTCAAATAAAATGAACGAAGCTTTCAAGAATTGAATAAAGCTTTTAAGATTTTCATTTGCTTTTTTCCTGACTGTGGAAAGAGCGAGTACAAATTGTGTATAATTAATGTTCATAATTAATAAAATATTTTATCAGTAATGCTTTAAGTGATAAATCATGAAATGCTATTTTTGCAATGATTGTTGGCGATTTCTCACCGAGCCGATATTCTTCAGTTGGGCGTTCTCCTGACCAGCGATTCCGTTTCCGGTCTCGTAGTTGTACTGGTAAGAAGAGCCGTCCGGGGCGATATCGAGGGCTTGGCGCAGCACGGGCGCATCCGCTTCCGGTGAGCGCACCAAGTGCGATACGTCAGCGGCCACACACGCTACTACGGAGAGGGTGATGATGAGGAATTTCTGGAAGTTAAAAATATAGAATATAAATTAACAATTGATAAAACTCCTAGAGTTTTTCTTCAAAAACTTATATACCACAACTAATTCCATAATTTCATTTTCTGCATATCAATAATACAGTAAAATATAGGAAATGAAATAAATATATCGGTAAGTGTGATTTTTAGGAAGGAAAACCTTTGATAATAAGAAAAAACGATTTTATAAAAAACAAGAAATTTTTTGAAAATGTATACGAAAATACATTTTTCATAAAGTAGTTATTTTATTAATCATAAAACATGTAAATATTTTTAAACTACTTTTTACCTATTGGTCAACATACTCTCATTTTCAGGAATAATATAAGCGAAATATTAAATTATTTTAGAGAAAAATGTAATGAAAATGGTTTCGTCGTTTTCGCGAAATATACTATTTTCAAATGATGTTATAAAGTTTTTTAAATCACGGAACTATGTATAAATCTCCCTCCGGCAATAATGTAGTCATTTATAATAGAAAAACGTTTAACTTTTCATAAGTATATTTATTTTATTGACATGTTTAGGCATATGGTGCATGCATGAATGGGAAAAACGTGATGGTTTTTCTTTTGGACGAATTACTCCTTGTCTACGACAATAATAAGCACAACAATAGCCTCTGCATTATACATATATATATATATATATATATATATATATATACATATATTTATATATTTAATATTTCGAACGAATCTGTCCGAAAGAAGGAAGGAATTACTATTTACCTGCACTTATTTTATGAATAACAATACTCTCTTAATGGTTACATCGATGGTGGATCCATCTGATAATCTTAGTTACAGCATTTTTAATTGCTGACGATTATGTTAATGTGAGAATACATATTCTTTCATTCCACACATAGCTCCTCATCTAGATTGACTTTTTCCTCGATTAACACTATCAAGAAGTATTACTAGATTTGTAGAACAGCCTGGCTGTGGAACATTTTGTAGTTTTGTGTATTGATATAAATTTGATTTGATTGATATAACATATGAATAATATAGCTTCTCTATGATAAATACATATCACTAAAAGGCTCTAAATTTCATAGTTCTGAAAAATAAGTTTTAAGGGAAAATCGGAAAATTTACTATAGACCTTCATAATTTCCGGAAAAATCTACACGAAATTTGGTATACGAATAGATAACAGCCTGGATTAATTTGTTGTATTATTTATTTTTGTCCTGAAATCTGAATAATAGTTTTTGAGGGATGTCATCCATATTTTATGATATTCGTTAAATTCCGTTAAATATTTGGTCACGTAATATTGTCTATAAGGAAACTTCTACAAGTTTGATTTTAGTTTGTATTAACTCATGCCGAGTATCCAGAATTTCCAAATCTAAGCGTGTTTCTACTGGAATGGCATGCAAGGTTTTCGGTGTTTTATAACTCGATCCCGATGTTGCTACTGAATACGAATGGACTTTTAAAAAAATGGAAAATATATATAAACTGCATTATGCATTGATATATAAACTGCATTACTGTAATGCACGCGGACGAAACCGGTAGCAGAAGCTAGTGTTTTATAATTTATTTTTGTCAAGGAATTTTAAAATTTTTGACAATATCTTAATTTTTGATTTATGGAAATTGGAAGTCTTTCCCTTGTACTTCAGCAACCACAAACTTGGAATTATATCCTGCAGTAAAATAATTATGCTCTAAATATATTATGAAGCAAAAAATTTCTAACGCTGGAATCCTACGTCTTACCCAACGAGCTTGCTCAACTCTATTACGAAATATTTGAAGCAATAAACCAGAAACTGCACCCGAAATGCATTAACGCATCATCATAACGAGTAAACATATAAACGTAATATTACGTTCACGTTTACGTAGTACGTAATCATCTCAACGTGATGACCGGAACCGGTTTCGAGCGACGGACCGACCGCGTCATTAGCCAAAGGTCAATTACATCATATGGGCGAGCGTGCACGGCGCGTAATCGAAATGTGACGGGAAGAGGAATATCTTAGCGAAATCGAATTATTCGCATTCCTAGACATTAACTTTTATAACCATAATTAAATTTTATTACTAATAGCTACTGTTGTAAATTTTAATGCGACAATGTTGTTAAATTAATTTATCTCAATAGCGACTATGGAATTTCTATGTCAAGTCTGTGATAATGGAACTTAAAGTCAAAGGATAGTTATATTTTGTCCGCTAATTAAGCATTTATATGCGCTCTTTTAACCACTCATAGAGCTTTAGGGGCTGAAATAATTTTCAAAATTTAGATGTCATTATATTCGTCTGGGGGTGGCAATTGATTAAAAAGCTAAAAATATATATTAAAAAATATAAATGAAAAATAATTTTTAAAATAAATGGACTTATTACATTCCTATTTTTATAACTATGATATTCCATTTCCCTTATAACCTATTCGATATCTTCGAAATAAATATTTTATAAAGTGGGTGTGGATAGTTTTGAAAGTTTTCCATAAATTTTTTTAATTAAAATATTATTTAGATTTATTAAAAGTATTTATTATTATTAAGATAATATTATTATGTTATGAAGACTGGATAGATTTATGATTCTTTCTTCCATTCAGTTGAAAAAAAGACTCGCAATTGGGTTTAAATTTTTTTATAAAACCATTTTATAGAGATTGATCAATTTTGTATGTTGATATTTTCTTAATTTTCCATGTTTTTATTTGTTTCAACCTTTTAGTTAGCTTTGTTCTGCTCCTACGTTCGATATGATCAAACTATATGAATTTTCTCTTCCTTACTTTTAGAATTATTTTTTCATCGTGTAAATTTATTCATCGACTTGCCGTATTGATTGCATTCATCTCGATTTAAATTTATTTTTAACCTTTTTTTTAATTATCTGAGAATTTTTCATAGGATTCTCTGCTTTCAAAAGAGCTTCGTTTCACTAATTTTTGTTTATTTCTTTTTTAATCGTAGATTACGATAAAAACGTTTTTATTACGTTTTGATGAAGTTACGTAAGTCTTTATTACGTTTTGACAAAAATGATAAGCGGAATTTATTGCCAAACACATTAGGCCTTACTAAAAACTATTTATTATTCAATTCAATTATAAATTAGTAGGGCAACCTATTGAATAAAAATTCCATTCATTTTAAATTTATTGATACTTGTATCAACAGTTGTGGATCGCGACAATCAATTAGTACATTTGAGGAAAAACAGCTTTTGAAAAATATTTTCCCTATAATTACATTTTTGTTTCTATGTATTGAAACGTGATCAGGCTAAAACAATCGGATACAGATGAAGGAGACCAGTAGTAAAGTATTTTTAGTAATACTAAACAAAAAGGTAGACTTCGATTATGATCGGAGTACGAATAATTAATTTTGAGAGTGTTTTGATTTACAAATTATGATTCTCTCATATTTCTAACCGAAGAATTAATTAAATTGAAATAATTTCAGTCCAAATCAAATTATCGAATAACCTAAAGCCTATGTCCTGTCCATTTCACAGTATGCGATTAATTTATCTGATAAATACAGTTTTATTACTTCAAGAAGTTAAAGCTGAACCTATAAAATTAAGATAAACATTTAGTTCTAACTTAAGTAATGGAATCTATTAATTGTAGGACGTAAGATGTAAATTAACATTAAATATGATATTACCAGTAGCTGGTTAGGTATCTAGTGCTTGCATAATATTATTGAGCAAACTGGAAAACTAGTGGAGCAGTATTTGCATACTTTCGTTTACATAAGTTAGTGTAACGATAAAACTAATAGTTTATTATGCTTTTCTTTGTATGTATACTTGCATAAAATAGAAAACACGTCGATGAAGGTATACTATCCTACTTACTTTTAATATACCTGTCGCCATTTTGTTTAGTAACCTAACTTTACTTAGTTGCAGTTTAATTTTTTATCAATGTAAGATATGTAAGAAATATTATAATCGTTGTGAAGTTTCAACTCGAGTTTTTAATGGAAATCAATTGTATTACATTATATGGCAATAATACATAGGTTTATATACATAGTTCTGATTTCACCATTAACCAATGTGAGATGTGTAGAAAATATTGTAGTAGTCCAAAAATTTTAACCCGAGTTTTGAATGAAAATCGATTAATTGCATTTTGTTATATTAAAAGGCTTCTGGTTAGCAAATTGAAGATAACTTTAAATAAAAAAATTGGTCATTTTCAACTTTAGTTTTTTAGTAGCATTTTAAGGGTTTTTTTAAATAGCAAAGCTTTGATATATTAATTTAACATATATTAATTTAACACCTACCTATGCGTGTCTTACTTAACGTCTACTCAACGATACTTTTACAGTTTTTATTCTTCTTACCAACGGGAAGCTTAATAATTCTTTTAAGGTCAGCTTTAAATATCAAGTTGATAGTTTAAGAATGGAATGACGATTTAAACAGAAGCTCTGAATCTATTTATAATGAATTTAATGTGAACTTTCAAACCGTGCTCGGCGCGCCTGTGTTGACCCCGGAGGTGCACTCTAAGAGTTATTTAAGTACAAATGTTAGCAAGAGCAACTTGTTGCATCGTTGTAATAAATTTTAACACAAAATATATTGCTGTTTAGCATTCTAGAGCTAAAAGCTTATATTGATTGGTTGTATAATGCATATGGTGGTCACAAAAATATAATATTTTAATAGTCATATCGAATAAAAATAGTAACTTAAGGAACTTACGGTAGAGAAATTGTAAGAGTGATTACACAATACAAATGGCCTAAAGAACTTTAATTAAGTTTTAAAAGCACATCCAAGTCAATAAAAGTTCATACATGAATAAAAGTTATACCCCGTATTTTTTAAGGAGATAAACATTAATTTTTTTTAATTAATCTGGATATTAACTCAAATTTTCATTTGAAGCATCCACGTGCAAATGGATAAATCTACCATTATTGAACGATCGAATAGGAGTTATGTCTAAAGAACTATAGAAATGATGAAGCTGTGACCGATGAACAGTGTAATTTTTGATTATAACTAATTTGCAAAGGTCCATCTACGAACAAATCAATTTGATTAATTTGCAAGGTTTTATTTAAAAACAGATGAATCTGAATAATTTACAAAGTTCCAACTACGAACAGATGAATCTGAGTATTGTACAAGGATCCATCGACGAACAAATGAATTTGACTAATTTGTAAAGAGACCGAAGGTGAATTTGACTAATTTACGAGCGTCCATCTATGAACAAATGAATGTGATTAATTTGTAAAAGTTCATCTACAAACGGATGAATTTGACTAATTTGTAAGGGTCCATTCATCTAATAACGAATTAATTTGCTAGAGTCCATGACGAACAGATGAATTTGATTATTTTGGAAAAAACCATAGTTTAACTATTGAGCTCTAGAATAACATTAAATAGTTTTATCTCGATCATCTGGACCTTAAAGTATCGTAGAAAATTTGAAACAGCAATTCTTGAATTTTAGATGTCTTCCTAAAAATAGCGAAAATCAAAGAAAAACTGATCATAATATTAAGCTTTTTTTTCTTCTAACAGCTCGAGCAAAGCTATATTTATTTTGTCTCAATGGACGACCAAATATGATCAATATTTTCATTTAATACAATTCTTTATGCTGAATTGGTTTTATAAACATTTAATAAAATTTTATAAAATAAATCTAGTTTTCATGAACATTAATGCATAAAATTATTTTCTAAACAGACTTCACTAGAACCAAACTATTCTAGTATCACTAAATGTCTTATTTCCGGGGACTATACATCTTACTACGGGAAATAACGAGATCCTCCCCCATATTTTATTTGTCACGTGATAAACTATAAGCTGGCAATCCAATATATTCTGACACTGCACCGGAAATGCAAATCCTTATCAATAAATATCATAATTTTGTCACATTGACAAACGGTTATTATAGCCCTAACATATCAAATTGCCAGTCTTACCAACCCAACACAGAAGACACATTTGGTTCTAATAAATTGTTCAGTTTATTGCAAAGCGCATATTCTTTGGGGCGCTTTGGGATTTACCCTAAATATATAAATGTGACGTAGTAGAAGTATTTACTTTTATATATTTTGTCAGAGCTTACTACAGTAATAAATACATATACTACCCTAGTAATATTCTAAAATAGCCTGTTGATTATTTTCCAATGCTTCATTCAATATTGTTAAGTGGATGAGTACATTCAGTGATCAAAACCACTTAATTACTTCCATTGCTTGTTCAAGAAATAAATAAAATTATCGCTTAAAATGTATTCATAAAAAAATATACTTTCAAAAATTTATTCGTACAGTTTGGAACGTAATAAATATAAAATATACTCTTGCTTTTCTCGATTTCCATGAAAAATTAACTTGTTTTCAATTAATTTTTAAAACGGTTTAAACAAAATGTAGTCTCTATCGTATGATCTCATCGTAAAACCTTAATACAAATATTATGAGAACGATTGTATGATTATATCCTAGTGAAAATTATTTCTTGGCGGTTTTTTGTTTTTGTTCAAACTTGTAGGAGTGTTTCCTTCCCACAATACGGGGAAAATACTTATTTCTAAATGCTTAGGCAATGCATCGTAAAACGTGTATCTAATTCGTACAAGAGGACATTTAACATTATAATCCCTTTCAAAGTGATCCTTTATACCATTTTCCATCCGATATTCGAAAAAATTACATAAAATAACACATTTTTATAAACTTATCCAAAAAATTATTTTTCCATTTTCAAACAAATTCTACAATAACAACAAAAACTTGGGAAAACAATTATTACCTATGGTTATGTAATGATTATGACAAACATGTTTTGCTGAATTGACATGCACATGAACATTTTAAAAAATATACTGAATGTACCCGTGTAATACAGACCATCGATTGCTGTTTATTATTTTAATTTTATCTGATGATAATATAGGTATTTCCAGAATCGAAGAGTAAATTTCAAGCGAGCGAGCGAGAGCGAATTGGAGCTAATGAGTGAATTGGAGCTAATGAGTGAATTGGAGCTAATGAGTGAATTGGAGCTAATGAGTGAATTGGAGCTAATGAGCAGAAATTAAGTGTAAAGAAAATATAGACTACAAAAACAGTGCTACAGGCTGAAAAAGAATTATTAAATTACATAAGAAAGTTTGATAAGAAAAAATAAAAAGAATGCTCCAAGACTAATCGGTATAGCCTTTAATTTTCTTCTATTGTTACAAGTGGATTTATAGCCCTTCGTTCAAAACAAACATACTCGTAAAAATATGAATAATTTTGAAAAAATAAAACTGACAGATAAATACGTGTATATAAATTTACTAAGAGGTAATAATGCGTTTAAATGGTACGATGATTTTTAGTTAAAGCCCATAAAAGACGTTCAAAGTTAAAGTTAGGTGGTAAGAAATGTGATAAAAAATAGACCGATAAATATATGTATACAAATTTGCTAAAAGGCAATCGTGCGTTTAAATAGTACTATGATTTTTAGTTAAAGGGCATAAAAGACGTTCAAAGTTTTCAACAAATCTTTACATATATAACAATCTTATCGCATCCATTACGTTATTGGTAAATTGAATAAGTAGGTGGTAATAATATTAATAACTTGAGAAAACAAAATAGACCGATAAATATATGTATATAAATTTGCTAAGAGACAAAAGTGCGTTTAATTAGTACTGTGGTTTTTAGTTAAAGCTCATAAAAGACTTTGGAAGTTTTCGACAACATCCTTATTTATGTACATAATAATCTTATCACATCCATTACATTATTGGTAAAGTTAATGGGTAGGTGCTAAGAATATGAATAATTTGAGGAAACAAAATAGACCTATAAATATATGTATAAATTTGCTAAGAGACAAAAATGCGTTTAAATAATATTATAGTTTTAATTAAAGTCCATAAAAGACGTTCAGTTTTAAACAACATCTTTATAAATAACAATCCTATCACGTCCATTAAATTATTGGTAAAGTTAATATGTAGATGAATCTATATTTTGAAACATTATTCATCGAAATGATATCCTTGAGAAAAATATTCAAGCTATATATAGAATATATTTCCTACAGTTTATAAAAATATGCATGACGTCCGCATTTAGAACAATAAGGAAACGTTCAAGTTTTTCCTGTACTTGTTCTATACGACGATTTAAAACACCTACGTTATAACGTGATCATCTAACAATGTTTTTGTTTATACATATCAAATTTTTATTTTGACAACTGTTGCTTTAAACTGTATAATTTGTCAAATTTGTAATTGTATGTTTGAGTCTAAATATGAATTGTTTTGTTTAAATTTTTTTTACGTACATTTTTTTAAAGTCACTATCGATTAATTTTATTCGATTGGTTAGTCTATTTATAGGTTTTATTACGTCTTTTTCTATACGTCAATGCTTTTATTTACATATATAAAATTTTATTTTTTTAACCTTTGCTTTAAACTGTATAATTTGTCAAATTTGTAATTGTATGTTTGAGTCTAAATATGAATTGTTTTGTTTAAATTTTTTTTACGTAGATTTTTTTAAAGTCACTATCGATTAATTTTTTTCGATTAGTTAGTCTATTTACAGGTTTTATTACGTTTTTTTTCTATACGTCAAATTTTATAATTTATTAGTATTTTATTACCAAGCAGATTTTGTTTGGATAATTAATTTTTTATTAACATTTTTTGTTTACGATTTTCAGTTTTTGATTCACATAACAAGTGCCACTATCGTGATCGAACCTTATTAAAAGACTTGCAACAGTTTGAAACACAAAAAACTACTGTGCATAATGTGCCAATATTTTCACTTCAATTTAAGCGTCAATATTACAATAAAAAATATTAACCATATTTATCCGACATCCTTGTAAACGAAATTAGAAGCAATTTGAATTAAGAAGTATTCAAACTTCGCAATAAAGATGTGACGTTATTTGTGATGGAAATAAATAAAACTGATTAATTTAATGCTGAGGTCGATAAATATGATGTTGAAGGTAGCGGAAACCGCATACATATTTACGTACATACGCTGTAAATTACAGCATTTGTAGCGTGCAATATTAATCTATGTAGTGTCGTTATGAAAGATGCTATCTTGCGAAGATTGTCTATTACGGACACACTTGAAAGGTCGTATTAAGTAAATGTTGTGATGTTAGAGTTGATGAGGTTTATAAAGATTTATTGATGCTTTGTATTGCGTTTAATTTGCCAATTAACTATAGGTCAGGCAGCTTGTCTTACGGAATCTGTTGTTGTAATGTCGAATATATATTTCATTCTGTGGGTATTCATAATGAAACGAGTTTAAGTTCTACAAACGTATTAGGATTGGGAAGTGAATGCCGAATACATGTACAGACGTGTTTAACAAAATAATATTTTCTACGACACAATGTTTACTAGATGTTTACAAAACAATTCGAATAAACACAATATTTAACGATCAACATCATAAGTTGAAAAAATGTGATACATGAATGTAATTGGTCTAATAAAAAAGATGAGTCCTTTACTGGCTTAGTGATATAAAACAGTGTTTTGTATTTCAATAATTATTTGAACAGGAATATTCATAATTATATAATAAATTAGTTTCAAGCTTTCAATTTGCAGACCTAATATTGACTTGAAGTAATATTATCTAAGACACAATGTTTACTACATGTTTACAAAACAATTCGAATAAACATATTAATAAACGGTCAACATTATAAGTTGAAAAAAAATAGTTTTTTATTGCACAATATTGAAGACTATCGATAAGATGTGATACATGAATATAATCGAAATAATAAAAAAGACTAGTCCTTTAGTAGCATACATATAACGGTGTTTTATATTTAGATAATTATTAGAACAAAATTATTCATAAGTGATACAGTCAAAAATTAATTTTAAGCTTCCAATATGCCGACTTAATATCAACGACTTGATGAATAAATGTTCATTGTTTGATTAATTTTGAATTAATTTTTTTTGACAATTAAATATTGCATAAACTGTTGAATAATGATTCAAGAGTAGTAAACGAGTGTGGAGATCGTAAATAATGAGGGCAAAGAAATAGATTTCGTGAGAAAAAGTTCAATAAATACTTCTAAAATTAATTAAGAAAAATAGTTCACTTTGCGAAAATTAATTGTTAGTTAACTAATATTCAAAGACATAAACATTTATGTATTCATTTGAAGTATTTTTCAATTTTCGATAAATTGTTAAGTTTACTGAGACTACCAAGATTACTGCAACATCTCTCTACAAACATTTTTATAAGTTTGGTCGGTTTAATATACACGTTACAGTATGTATTGACACATCGCAGCAGTAAATTTTTATGATTAAATATAAACTCAGGGTTCATTCTACAGGAATCATATTATTTTTGGGCTTAAAAATGCCTTTAATTCAATTCAAAGTACTTTATCTGCACGGTACGGTTTCATGCAATCTTCTCTAAGTGTTTAGACTTGTTTGAGTAGCAAACATACAAACTTTTGCCCTCGTCTAAGTGGGATCAATCAACCCAGAAGTTTGAACGATTTTACAACTGTTGGTAATTCATTTGTTCAAAAATGAGTTCTGTAAATTTAGTGAATAAGGCTAAATCTACAAAGAAAAGTTACGGGAATTTTAAAAATGGGTAGTACAAACTCATCGAATGAGGTTAAATCTACAAAGAGATGTTAGAAGATATTCTAGAGCAAAGTGATTCAGACCATTAGTCATAAATAAACATCTGATATTACCAAGCGAATACAAGCAAACTACAGATGGTGCGATTGAAATAATACCTCCCATTGTATCCCACGTAAATTTCGCTTTTTAAAAATAGATACCGTAAACTCAGCGAATAAGGCTAAATTTACAAAGAGACGTTACAACATATTCTAGAACAAAGTGATTCAGGCCATCAGTCATAAATATACATTTGATATTACCAAGCGAATTCAAGCAAACTACAGATGGTGCGATTGAAATAATACCTCCCATTGTATCCCACGTAAATTTCGCTATCAATTCCCGCAACATTCTTCAGAGAGTGAAAGGACCTACATACACAAACGTCCTTGACACATAACTACGCACAAACACGTTGACGAGCCTGAGCGCTCACTCATTATGCTAATGTTCTAACGTTAATTTATCCTACTTACCATTCTGATGAGGGTTTTGGTAAGATGTGTCCGTTACAACGATCGGCTGCAAACTGTGATATCTGCACTTGATCACCACTAATTTATACCAAAACGTCTAGTACCTACTGCACATTCGCATCTCCAGCAAACGCAGCGTTTGCTCTCGAATAATCAGTTCTCGTTGTAGTGGCTTAGTGTCAGAAAGAGGTATGTCGTAAATGTTTGTTTCGGAATTATGTAATTTGGGTGCTTGGGTGGAAGCCTGTGCGATCAGAACGGTGAGTTTTGTTTGTGGTTAATAAATATTTGATCTGTTGAAAACTGGGTTTGTCGTTTAGTGTTGGTGTTAAAATTAGTTTTAAGATTAATATTGTTAAGATCGTATTTTTCATTAACTCTGTTAATAATTCGATTCATTATCGAATAATTTTAATTATCATTTGAATTTATTTTTGTTAATAACAGAGTACCTTGCTGAAAATGGACAAATAGAACATTTATGAGATTATTTCGATATCTCCACCTCTTTACCATAAACATTTCTTTCCGAAGATCATTCGACATATAAAGTTGAAATTCGGCTCAATTTGGCTGAAATTAGTGGTCCCACTACTTTATTTTACAAAGAAAAAGTTCATTTCCATTCTAAGAAATAATTTCAAGGAGTCGAAGAGAACTCGAATATTTTTTTTCGTGTTGATCATATTGAATATGAAAGGAAAGCTTATTAAAATGGGACTTAAATTCTTTCTTATGAATTTCCATAATTTTCATAAAAATCGTGAACCCTCCGTGATCTCAAAACCTATCGTTAGAAAAGTCAAAAGAAAAATCGAATATTTATGATGAAGTCTACTTTAAACAAAGTTATGAATAATTCCAATAACCGACATAGCTTTTTTTAAAACACAATTATGACTGAAGTATTACCGATAGTGAAAAAATAATAATTGATGAAAATTTCTCATATTAAAATCACAAAAACTGTTTTAATTGCCTTTTAATATTTTAATTATTTAACTAGTTAATAAAACGTTAGCATAACGCAGTTTATACAAATACTTTAGAAGGTTTAGGTTGAGTTTACATAAGTGTCGACTTCCCGTATGCTTTCATCTCTAAATGTTTCTACACAGTAATACAGAATACAAAACGGATTTTATTTTCTTTTTCCGACATTTATAATTACCAAAGAGTTTCTTGTGTCAATCCAATTATTTCTTAAATCCTGAGATATACTTAGTACCAGAGGTATTATTAGACAAATTTTTATTAGACCAATTACATTCATGTATCACATTTCACTGACAGTCTCGTGACAATCTTATTAGGAGTTCACTGAGAAAAATAACGAAAAAAATATTTTGCATAACATTTATTGACAAATAGACTTTCCATTCGGGGACCCTTTTGATGCAAAAAATATGTATTACTTTTGCGTAAACTTCTTAATTTCTACAAACTTAACAAAAAAATTAAAAAAAAAACAAATTATTAATTTTTTCACAACCACATACCCATGGCGTTTTATCGTACTGTCCATTTTTAAAAACACGAGTGTACGTTTTTGTTTTAGAACCATATTTTTTTTATAAAACAATATGAAGTCGTGGTCACCCCTTTGATTTTATTTCCACTCTTATTTCTAAAGTTTTTTCACGTTTTTTTATAAAATTCACAATATATTGTTCCATTTTAAACACACCAGAATGCTAAAAACACAACAAATCTACGAAAGATTAATTAGAGATAATAATTGTAAATTTCAGTAATTATTAACACCGACACACTCGCAGAAATGTATTTGTTTTATTTACATGATACCAGCGAAATTTGAGTAAAACAAAAAGATGCACGACTAATATAGCCGGGTAATATCCTCGCATATGCGCAGTGTGTCACAAGTCATAAGAGCGCCACTTCGAATTTACCTAATATATCACACAAATATTTTGTCTCACGCACCAGATAGTCGCCGAACTCTCTCTTTCACTCTCAATGAATTGAGTATCGAACGTTCTACTACACTTTCGTCCATAGAGGCGTCTTTCTGTGGACTCCACTTATTGAGAATTTTAAGTTTCGCTCGCAGCTAAATTAATAAAGATTGAAAAAAAAATTATGCTTATCTTTAAAAAATAACAATCATAAATACTAGCATACCTAAATATATAAATAGTTAATAGATCATAATTTTATTAATTTTTAATCATTTTTGTGATAGTTTACTGCACCTGTACTCCTTTGAACGAGCCCATTGTTTTGTATTTCAAACTATTTTCGCACTAGACAAAATTATTAAAATTCTTTCATATTCTATTCATATCTGAATTTTTAGGCTTCAGTACATCAAAAAGAAAAACGAGACCCTTATAAGATCACTTACCTATCTCTTTGGCTATATTCATAGTCACTTTTCTCAGAAACCGCTAGAAGTAGAAATTTGCAATTTGGCACAGTAATAAAATATGCATGCGAGGTTTAACATCGCATACCTCAATATCAGTCAAAACTCTTTATATGAAAATTATAGAGTACCAATTTAAGTACTGTTACTAATTATAGTTACTGTTTACTAATTATAGAGTACAATCTAAGTAATCACCGAAGCGTTTGAAAAAAAGCTTCGGTGATTACCTTTAAAGTTTTAGTACAAATTCAGTGACATACTGAGTAGTTACTAAAATTACGAAAAAATAGCGGTTTTATAACCCCACGCTAGAGTTGTAAGAAAACTACAGCGACTATCCTAGATCTTATATATTTTTTTGAAATATGCCCCATTTTTTTAAACTGGTAAAATACGTTGTAGAAAATTCATATTTATAATCTATTTACGTGGCAAAAAAATTATATTTGTAAATAGTTCAATAGGAATACTATGTACCCTTGAATGTTTGTATGTACGACAGTCTGGTAGTGCGAGTTCTGTCCGTGCTGCGACAGGCGTGACAGTTTTTTTGGAATTCTGTTTTTACAAAATTATTAAAAAAATAAGTTTAGAATTAATCTATTCTTTTATATAGTTGATTATTATCGTTTTCTACTAGGCCTAAGTTATGAAATTTAATCAACACTCTCGATTCATTCCCAGTAGCATGCATAAATTGAATAACAAAATTATCATTTTCGACATATCGCCCTCTTGTAGTGGAACCGCAGATTGACATTTTACCAAGTGGCAGTTTAATCTGTTCGCGTCTTATTTTTTGTAGCCGCTTGCCGGCACAAAGTGTCGATATTGTAATTTGGTTCCACTTCAACTTGACCTGAGGCAGAAGCGCGTTGACATTTGCGGTCGGTGGTGCGTAGGCCGGTTGTGTCAGACATTTGGACCACTCGGGAGATTTTTAGTACGCTTCAGATGAGGATCAACACGTACACAGCATTTGGACCATTTTTTCATTATGCTATTAATGAGGGTCGTAAACCTAAAAAAACTTGTCTAGTGTGAACTGGTTTTGGATACAGTTTGTGCTTAGGTCCGCTTTTTATAATTTAAAGTTTTTAAGCAACTTTGTTAATTACTATTAAGAATGAGGTTATTAGGGAACGGTTCCAAAATATTTTTCCTGTAATCTTTTGAATAATACCTAGGTTTTTGCCTAGCTTCTTTAAAGATATAACAACATAAGAACATTTTCTCAATGTTACAAAAAAAATACTTTAAATGGCATTTTCAGGAGACATTCTATTTTAAAGAAATAAAAAGAATGAAATGAAAAAAGAGTAAGTTTTTATTCTTATTTAGTATTTTATTTCGTTAAAAAACAAGTTGTTACCCAAAACTCATTGTAGGTGCAACCTTGTTTAAAAAATATTTTTGTCAACATTTTATATTTAAAGCTAATCGTAAATCATTTTATTTTGAATATCTATTAAAATGAGTTCTGATTGATAGTCTTTTATAAAAAAAAATAATATCTTTAAGAGAAAACTTAATTGGAACCGTTTAGTATATTATAAAAAATATTCTTTTTTGGGTTTTACAGACCTGATAGACTATTTTCACAATTATTTTTATAAATTAATCAATTATTACAAAGTTTTTAAAATTTCATAGAAAGATTTTTTAAAAAAATAATAATTTGAAATCAAATGACTTCGATTATTTCAAAATAATACGGCACAATAGATCTGAAAAAAGAAAATTAATAAATATCTTAAACAGTGTAAGCATAATTTAGATACATAAATTATGACTTTATGTTTAAACAGTATTTTTCACGTAGTAGATTGTATTGCATGTAGAAAAATTTTTAAGATTTTCATGTTTTTTCTTATTACATAGAATAAAGGTAAATTGTAATTTTCAAACTAGAAAGAAAAACCTTAACCATTGCAATTACTAATATTTAAAATAAAATAAAATCATTCCAGTTCACTAGTAATCGACGGTATTAGTTCGTAAAAAGTTATTTCGACCAAAAAATGCTCTTAGAAATTCTAATACATATTTACTTTTAGTATTAATCAATCTCGGCAACTTACTTTTAATTAATCCCGGTTTTTTACGTAAAAACCTCGTATTATCTAACTTTTTTGCATTATTGCAGGAACTTAACCAAAAAAATAAAAACCTTTCATTTCGATAAAATGTATCGTGTTTATCAAATACAAGAACCTTCTAGATTCACACACTACAATGTGATTCGATGCAGTATTGATCGGTGGTAACCTAGTGATTAAGTGAAGTCCAAAGAATTCAAGTCCAGATATTAGATGGGGCTAGCATTACGTAGAACATAATGTTAGCCCCATCTAATATCGAGGGGTGATAGAGAAAATTAGACTAAAAGACAAGCACGCACCTAGAACGTTCCTTTGTTTCTAGTTGTATTCTTGTTTCATATAGGCCGATATCGCAGAAAAAAATAATTTTGCAAATTTGCTGTCATAAAATTTTGATATTAGCTATTAAAGGCAATATCGCTTTCGATTTTTCTGATCATATTTTTATCCTATATAGGCCGAGAATTCCGAAAAAATACAAGTTTCCAACTTTGCAAGGTCTTAAAATTGTTATTATTGTTATTAAAATTAATATCTTAATGTCTTATTAGAACTACTTGAGGGCTTTCCATGGATGCCTCGACAGGCATCCTAGCTTTACATATTTAGAAGGTAGACCGCTTGTAAAGTATGCCTAATTTTATATTTCTGTTTTTTCTCATTAAAATTAATATCTTGATGTCTTATAAAAACTACTTGAGAGCTTTCCATGATGCATAATTTACAAGCGATCTACCTCCTGAACGTGTAAAACATTCAGGAAGTAGACCGCTTGTAAAGTATACATAATTTTATATTTCCGTCTCTTTCACACACGGCATGTACTGTACTGTTTGATTACTTTAGTTTTTTAAATAACCTAACTAGTTTTCCGAATTTAATCCGCAATTTACTATGGATCAATTTATCACAGAACTGTCGCGCCGCGAAATTCGGCATAATTTCGTTGCATCTCAAATTTTGAACTAGCTTTTCACGACAAAAATTAACGAACAATTTGGTAATCAAAATTAATAAGAACTTGAAATAACAATCACTAAGAAACCAAAAATACTCGATAAGAATAAAACCCGCATCAAAAAAAACTTCTTAGATCTTAAAAAAAAACACTAAACCACAATAACATAGTTTTTGCGGTTTGACAT
This sequence comes from Druceiella hillmani, assembly GCA_039881145.1. Classification (NCBI taxonomy): domain Eukaryota; kingdom Metazoa; phylum Arthropoda; class Insecta; order Lepidoptera; family Hepialidae; genus Druceiella; species Druceiella hillmani. The sequence goes on from JAYKKI010000101.1 coordinate 864,868, forward strand.
TTACACATAGCTTTTATTCATAACAGAAAATTACCTGTGATTTATTATATTTATTATAATTTTTCTATTTTTAAGGCTTAAGAAACGCTAATAGATTTTTTTATAGTTTCTTGTTTAAGCTATAAATGGCTGGGCATGACCAAACTTTTTGCACAATAATTTATTGACATTGGAACATATAAATGGCATCTGTAAATTAACTCCTCTCAGTTTTATTTTGATACGAAATAATACCTAATTTTTTTTATCTTATTATTACCTAATAATGGTAATCAACATTTTCAATCGGCACAAAGTACTAATAAATTATTACTTTAGTGAGCAGATATTTTAAATAGTTCGTATTATAGACACTTGTTATTTAATACTAGATAATTCTTTATATTCGTGCTTGCACGCACAATAAATTATATTAATTATCTTTCACAACGATACGCTTCTGTTTTGTAGTTGGATTTGCATTTTTCGGGCTACACAGTAAAAGAAGGTACCCTTATGCAAAAAGAAATTTGTTCTTCCATCTGTCACAGCCTTATATATATTTTCTACAGTTTAAGATCTGAGTATATAGAATTTTGCAAGAAGATGCTTGAAATAGAAGTCTCAATTAATATATAGCAGAACATATAACTAAAATAAGTAAAAGTGTATTTTTTCGCGTTCTCCAGCGGGTGAAGTGTTTTGAACAGGTCTTTCAAAAGAAAATTGTAATATCATTCCCAGGTTTTCATTTTTAAGTTTTTTTTGCAAAATGTTAAGCTACAAAACGGCCGCCCACCATCCATCTATTTTCCAAACGCGACTTTATGAGTAAGTTTCTAAAAATAGTTAGGTACTTTTGAATAAAACTTCATTAAGATTATTTCAACACAGCTGCAGAAACTTATTTTTCTATATCTTTTTTACTCAGCTTTACATTGTACTTCGTATACTGCTTTAAGATTGCAAGTAAAATGAGTTCTTATGTTAGTTACACAAATGATTCACAATTAAATGAAACTATGTGATGTAGTATTATTTCTACTTTCTTAAAGTTTTTTACCACGACCAAGGTTTCGTTGTATTACAACTTTTTCAGGTGGGAACAGCCCACTTGAAGATGTTGTAATACAATGAAACCTAGGTCAGGGTAAATAAATTTAAGAAAGTGGGAATAATACTACATTACATAGTTTCTTTTAATTGTGAATAATGAATTTCTACAAAATTAACGCCAAATATATTCAATATACAAATTATGTATTTTAATGATGATATGTCTGAAGTAAACATAAGAAGAGCAAGAAATTAATGTGAATACAGATGTCCCATGTGGTGACGAAAATATTGTCGAGTTTTAATTAATCTAAACAAGAATTAAGGCTATGAATTCTTCAGCCTAGGACTACAAGGAGGATAACGGTTAATAAATACAATTTTTTTCCCCAATGAACAAAGTTTTCTTGGAAAGTCGCATTCGGTTTGCTCAATTATTACTGCAATAATGTTAAAAGCGTATACTTATTTTTATGATTAAATCTATACAGGAAAATTGAGACTGGAAAGGGAATGTGTGTTGCATCAAAATTTTCCTCATTCTCTGTAGTAATGATTGTACCGACACTGTTATGATAATGAATCATAGTTTTAAAGAAAGCTAGGTTCCAATTTTAAAATTTTAATATTTAGCAATAAAAGGTTATTTAAAAAATAAGTATGAAGTATTATGAGAATTTGAGAAAATTGAGCATTAACTTGTTTGGTTAACAAGTTAATGCTAGAAAATACATAAAAAAAAAACAAAAAAAAACAAGTATAATTTTATTCTTATTTATGCAGAACACGGCTAGCTTTAAATATAAAACTCACACGCACGCACACATACATGCACAATGTATGTGTTCGTGCGTATATATATATATATATATATATATATATATACATATGTATGTATGTATGTACGTATGTATGTAAGTATATATGTATGTATACATGTATGTACGTATGTATATATGTATGTAAAAATTTAATGGAATTTTCGAATTAAATTTTCTCCCACTTCCAGGCGTCCCAATTATTTAAATTTTGCATTAGAAAAATTGCACACGCATCGAGAATCGATGGTAATACAATAATTTAAAAAAAACTTTTTTAGCCTTAAAACAAAAATGACTAAAAAGGTAACGGATTATTTCAATTAAATTTTCATCCGCTTCCACACATTCAGGTTTTTTAGCTTTTGGACAAATATCACGAACCGAGGACGACACAATGATTTCGTAAAAGAAAAAAGCATTTTAGTCTTTAACACTAAAAATAAAAAAGACTAAAAAAATCAAAATTAAATTTTAGAAAAGTAACACACTTTTCTAGCGATATTAACTGAAAAATACAAAATAAATTTTAAATATTAAAATTTTGGCCAAGATCCAAAGAGTGTCACTGATGACACTCTGGATCTTGGCCAAAATTAACTTTCATGTAAAAAAGTGTGGGGTGCTTGATATCCTTTGTCGTAATATTTTTATCACTGACTATTTGTAAAAAAGAGTCGTTATGTCGTATTTCCTTCATTACTAGCTATTTGTAAAAAAGAGTCATTACGAAAATGTAAGTCAAGAGCACCCTACACTATTTTTACATTAAAATTCATTTTTGTCATCGAAGACATCTTTAACTCTTGACAAAAATGTTTATATTTAAAGATAATTCGTTTCTTTTCAGTTCATATTGCAATAAAAGCAAGTTTTTTTAAATATAATTTTCTAATGACGAACCTTATTCGTCAACATTTTTTCATATATACAAACGCAAATAATAAATTCAAGTTATAAGGCAAAAAAAAAAATTCTAAAGTTCAACTTCAAGCCATTCATTTTGAATGGGCCGTAAAAATTGCAGGAAGAATATTTCGATGTCATTATCAAATGATTGCTTTATTTTTTTATGATAATTAGTGAACGTAATATAAGGAAAAACAACAAAATAGAGATAGGAGTACTAACGCGACCAGTTTACCTTTGGTTCATTTTTTCTCTGTTTTTACGACCCTCATTTGGAGCATCGTAATAGAGCAAAGTTATATGCATGTCGCTTCTTATTAACGGTATGCTACTAAAAATAACACAAGTGTCTGACGCAATTACCAACTACCGCAAATACCAACGCGCTTCTGCCTTAAATCGCATTAAAGGAGAATCAAGCTCTGATATCGACGCTGTACCAGTAAATGGCAATCTACAATTCCAATATTACACCACATAGTAATTTGCAAGGAATCTATATCAATTTATTGGGGAGATATTATTAGTGAGAGATACTTAAGATCATTTTATGTGCCCTCAAGACTACCTAGCAGATAAAATTTTTTTTTTTGGAATTTTTGAAATGTCATCAGGTGGATTTCACTGATAATATTCTAATTGCAAATTGGAGGATTCTGATTACTATATTATCGTGTTCCGCACTTTATGGTAATCTGCGCAAAGTTAAAAACAGACAAAGTTGTAGTTATACTATGCATTAGTAAGTCAAATCATATAACATAATATTTTTAATGTTTTTCCTTTCGGGTTTTAGGTTTTTATTTAGGTTAGTAATATTCTGTTTTATACAAGTGAAAGATGGATAGGACCTACGAATATGAACCCAAAAATTAGTGGAAAAATTAGGTGGAAAGCCATAAATAAAACTTTAGCAACAAAGTGATTAATAATTTGGGTTTGCATTGTCGTAAAAAGATTACACTTAAAACGATTTTTGTACTACAATGAAAATAGTTACTCCGAATATAACGCTAATAATTATTACGCTATCCTGCATCTGTGGGTTATCATAGTCAAACTGCGAATCCTTATAATTTAGCCATCCATCCGTCCATCTGTTAGATCCACACAGTTTTTTAAGGCACTTCCCTTAAATGCAAAGCGAGCGAAAATTTTTTCACACATCACATTGAGTAGAGTAGTTGATTATCGTTGAACAGATCTTGTGTAATCAAATCAAAGTTCTTATACTATTTTTTTCAATGAACTTTTGGTAATTTGCAGGAATGTGCACTTGTAATCTTTTGAATCGATTAAAATAAAATTAAAAACCTTGAAAGTAATTTGTAGTCACAACTTTCGTTTAAAATTATTTCGGGCATGCTAACTTTAAAAGTTTTTTTGAAAAGTAAATATTCAAAATTTATTTTAGGAATGTCTAACGTAATATTTTTTTTTCGCAAAGACAGGCCCACTCGTATATAAAATTCTTACTGGAATATTCCAAAACTATATACATTATAAACATATATTTGATTGGAGGACACAATTTAAAAAAACGACTTTTTAGAATTGTCCTTGAGGGTACAGTAGGTGAATCCAAGTAAATGCAAAATTTTACATTTTCTCTACAATTTGAAGTATGAAACATATGTGGCCTATACACACACACACACACACACAAGAACTTATAAATATTTTTACCTATTTTAATTTGGATTTATTGAAATATGATAGATTATTATTTACAACATCTAACATTAAGTTTCACTGATGGATGGATAGACTAGATAGATTCACGACCCATACAGTGAACTAAGTAGTAATACATAAACACAAATATTCAATACGTCTAATTTCGTGGTGCGCATTTAGGAACCAAATATCTCTGTTCTTTTAGGTAAAATTTTTTTCTTTCAATCCTATGTCAAACGCGTTGATAAATTCCCTACTCTGGAAAACATTCTCAGGAACTGAAAGTCTACAGGTGTTCTTTATTTTGCCATTCACTATTTGAAAATATTCAACAATATTTGTTGACTTTTCCTTTTTAAGGACAAAACTTTGGAATAAATAAATGAGTATGTTATATTAGTCTATGATGACATGACGCCGTATGAGAGAAATATTTACATAAGTCTTCGGTCTACAGCAAACCAAAGTAGTTACAAAGCAGCGTACATCATATCCTTATACACAAATGCACAAACACGTATACACGCCAGTCGGCCTGCACGTACGCGGTCACACATGTTTGCACGCTCGCATGCACGCATGATCGCACGCATTCACGTACGCTTGATAGCACGCACGCACGCATGTTCATAAATACACAGATACTCACCTACACACGCACGCACGCTCACACATGCAAGCAAGCATATCCGTTCGCACGCGCGTAAGTATGCGCGCACGCTCGCACACAGGTATTCGCACGCATGCACGGATGCACACATACGCAAATTCAAGTTCAGACTTTATCGCATTAAGTATATTTAAACCCCACAAAATATTTCTCGAGATTTATAGTGCCGTCAATGTGAAATTGATACACAGTTAATGTATGGAGAATAATGGAACACTTTTTAAGTTATAGTTGGTTTTGTGAGAATGGTTTTGAAAATTTTTACTTTTTTTCTAGTTTCAGGTAAAAAGACACTTTAACGATATTATAAGTGTTAGGTTTTACCTTTGCACATAAAGAATCCTACAAAAGCAGATAATTTAAATAATTTTGGTCATCATAATCATCACAATATTATTTATACGTAGCACCATTACCACTCCAAGCAAATGTGAGAGTACAGAGCAGGTACTGCAGTTAGACCTGAAAAAAATTATTTTTAAATATAGATTGTCTTTGATATAATAATAGCTTGATTTTCCTAGTAAAGGCAAACATGAAACTAAGATTGATATGAAATATATACATTCTAGCAGTAGCAAAGTCTGAAAAACCTTTATTCTGTATCATATAAATATTGGAAACACGCCTCTCGATAGCATCTCTTATAAGTACTGACAAGTAATATAAGATTCAATACCGCTATTGGTCGATTATAATTGCAGGATGAAATATTAAGAATCTTCGTAATCTCTGTGACGAATCGTATTAAAATTGGCAAGTTTTTATGATAGATTTAAAATTTTTTAAATGCCCCTTTTTTCTAAACCCGATTTTATTAGGTTTCCTTGGACCAAACTAGGTTTTTTACTAAATTATTATTTTAGGAATCATAAGACAAATAAGCCATATTTTTAAACGAACAGGTTTATGACGCAGTAAATAAAAACCATCGCGCGAACCAAATAACAGACGAAAATTTGGTGATATAACATTTTACTTCTTGATCGCGAGAAAATTAAAACACAAAGTATTTTTTTGTACTGATTTAACTTTATTTAATTAACCACATATTAATTTTCATTAGATGACATACTTTACCCATATTAGTAACAGCTTTTTGTTTTCAAATAAACCGATCGGAAGCACCTGCTCCAGGCCCTGCGAGCAAGGACGGTCAAAGCACTCGAATTTATTGTTATTTAATGATTAAATTGTTGTTAAATGATAAGATTTATTTATATACATCGCCTTCCTTGCGAGGTCAACGTTTTAACCTACTCCATGTTTCCACATTTCTTAGTTGTATTCTCCGTCACACTTTTGTTACGAAATATTTAACTTTTTGTGCAGTTAGGATAATAGACGAGTGTAATGCATAACTTGTTTAATACAATGGCAATTTCCAACTGTAAGTCAAATATCGTTTTAATACATTTGTTATTTACATTTGTAAGGCGACTATGTTATTAGTGAGTGTATTAAAAAGAATTCGTAGCACACTACAGTAATATATAACTTTTTTAATACACTTACTATTAACATTGAAAGAAATTGCTTGAAAGTTACTTTCAAAATTAAACAAAGAAGTTTATTTAATCGCTTTGTAAACAAATACACTACTCCCACCTCTTATAGGCTTTTATTTCTAACATGGTTGGTTACAACTTTCTGTATACATATGAGTGTATAGATAAATTTAAGCCTGATCTCAATTATTATTCGTATTGAACAAGATAATTTCACCTGTAGTACGATACATATAAAATTATTCTACTTTGTTGTGCTTTTCATTACCAAAACTCCTGTTCGTCTTGAAAGCTTTTTTAATTGGTTAACAAGTTGTTAATACGAAATTTTGCCTTCAGTATATCTCAAGACGGTTATGATAGAAAGTGAGTTGACTTGATTACACCAGTAGTTCGGACAACGTCCGTGAGTTCATTTTCCTCCTACTTTGCCCGCTTTAACCAGTTTTCCGAGATCATCGGTTCCAGAACATTTGATTGAATTAATGGAGAATTTGTATTTGGTAAATTATTTTGATATCAAGCTGTTAATTTCTTGATTCGTTTTGTCGTCTATAGTACATGAATAATATTTGATTCACAGGTGATAATATTGAATTCTGATTTTCACAAAATCTGAATTTTACACAAAATTGTATATGTGATATGTGGGCGATTTTTAAAATATTTAGCTAATAGCAACATTGTTTCTTCATTTTATTTTTTTATTTTGGTTTAATAGAACAATTCTTTTTTCTGTTATATGTTAGATGTCTAAATGTTTAATTCTTGGGAGTATAGTAAGCATAAATTAGTGAATACTCCTCTACTATACTTACTATCATGCTACAGATATTTGGCAAGTTTAATTTCTTAAAACATCAGGTACTTAATATAAACTTAATATAAGGCAGCATTTTTTTTTAATTTCAAGTGGTTTATATGTGGAATTAAGCAGCTAAATGTAAACAACAAAAAATACTTCGCCTTATGGAGTCCCAGCTCAAAACTATAATAATCCCAATAAAAATTGATGCCAATTTATATATTCTTTGTCTTGCAGTTTAATTTTTACATAGAACTCATTCAAAAAATTTAATTACACTTTTATCAAAATCAATTGCATCCTTTTGTTATTTTACATCTTTGAGGTTAAATGTTTTAAAGCAAAATTACGATGACCAGCTTGGTTAGTCGTTATCCATATATACATTCGAGCATATCTGTGCTAGCTATACCTGTGTAGTAGCTGTTTAGTTGCACGATATACTTGCTATACTAACTTTTACCAGCAGCTTCCCTCGTAATAAATAAAATATATAAAGATCTGCTGCGTAGATATAGTAAAACAAAATATTTATTTTACTTTGGTTCATATTTCAGTTCACTCGAAGAAGACAACAAATTTATAATTCGTGAAGTAATACAGACTGACCATTGCCGGCCTAATCATTTATTCTAATATGCACATGCTAATGACTTTTCTATTCTAATAACTTTTTCTAAAATTCATGAGTCCTGCTTTGAGTGGTTAATTTGGTTAAATTTGATTATTATCAAATAATATAAGAACTGTTCAGTAACTTTAATATTTTTGCCACGAGATGTTTGTGTACACTTAAATTAGAATTTTGGGAAACATTGTTTGCATGAAAACGTTTGCAACTGTTGGTTTCTATTAACAAGTTGGACAACACATAATTAAATATTTAAATCTAATGCAATGCCACATATAGGAAAGGAAAAAAACAATTCTTTTTAATCTTTAAAAACATCTTGACATTGGTTCGAGTTGTTTTTAGAGATTTCTTATAAATATGATGTTACCAAATTTGGATAGATTTATTAGAGTAGTTGTTGATTTTAGGTAAGAAACTAGCAACTTAACTTTCTTATTTACAAAATTAGTAAGAGAATCGTAATAAATAAACTATTTAGAAATAAAAACCGTTACATTTAATTAAATTCGTTAACACTAATTTAACAACAATATTAATTAATATTTTGCACGCTTTAATTGCGCCTCAAGAGGGATCACGGTAAATTTATATATGCCCTTTTCCTTATTTCCCTTTTATTTTTATTTTTATTTTTCGTTTCTTTTTTTTTGTTTGTTTTTGTTTTTTGTGTCTTTTTTCTATATTTATGAGACTTTTTAATTCGTAAAAAAATATTTAATATAGAAAATTATAAATTGTCTTTAATAGAAAGAGACGTAAAGAGGAATATTCCATAAACGAATCCCGATTTGAATGCCACTATTTTGGTTTTGATGCAAAAGGAAATTATGAAATTTGTTTTCTGAACAATTGTTTTTTGCTATAGTAATGTTTTATATAGAAGACGCTAGGCTAATCGAAAGATATATCGTCTTTTTTATTATCTCTATATATATTTATTGATAAGTCTGCCTGTATGTATGTCTGTTTCCTACTAATTTGAGTTTTACTAGATAGATTTTAATGAGATTGTTACCGTGAAAATTTATCCAGAAAGGTTTCTCTGTATATAATATCAGTATAGATGCTTAGGTAACAGAGCTATGTTAATGTCTGTGAAGCGTTTTCTAGGCACAAAGCTCTAAGGGTAAGCTTGACAACGGCAATGATATTGAAAAGCGGGTTAAAAACTTTTAATAGACTTTTAAAAAAGAGGAAGTTGCCAATTCGGTTATATTTTTTTCTATATTTGTATATATATGTAACTTTATATCTCGGGAATTAAAAATCGATTTTGATGATCTTTTTTATTTGGAAGGGTTTATACTGCGATATCCCCAATATAAACCCATAATTTGGTTATAATTTTATCACAAAAATTAATTCTACACTATAGAATTCTTCAACAATGGACAACACAATTGCTGTGATCGAATTTTATGATCTAATGATGATCCAATAGTCTCTAAAGTTTGGAAGCAACTAAGAGTGACAAACAACTTATTAACCAAAATTAGGATAACATGATGGAGCCGGAAGGCGGAGGTAGGAACCTTTCACTTAAGAAGGATAAACTCATCGTGTTTGGACTCTTTGAATTGAAGTAAATAGTAAAGTGACTAAGATTATAGGTAAGTATTTATGTATAGGTACACACAAAGGCATTAAGTAACTTTTTTGTGTATCATTCAATTTGGTTACAATTTGGCCATGGAAATTGAAGATGAACAGAACAATTTGATCAGGTTTGAATGATATAAGTCTACTGATAAACTAATAATAAAGTCTCTAAAGTCTTCACACGATTACAATGATAAAGCCGTAAGATGCTGTTAAGAACTGCTCAGTAATGTGGAATAAACTCATCGAGTTTGGAAACGTTTTATATATATATATATATATATATATATATATATATATATACATATGTATACATAGGTACATTCAAAGGCATAAAGTAGCTGAGATATTAGTACGTAAGTACATAAATAAATAAATATAAGTAATACAACCATTATTTGACAGATAAGTAGTTAAAGAAGTTTATACAGCTATACATGAAAACATAAAAGTAACTGCAATATAAATAGGCAGGAAATTAAATATATACAGATATATACGAAGCCATAAAATAACTAGGATACAAGTATGAAGGTAAGTAGAATACATAGGTATATATATATATATATATATATATATATATATATATATATATATATATATGCATGAAGTACTGTCTATATTGCAGCCAAAAAGGGATTGTAATTTATATGTCCGCATTTACGTATGCATATATGTAGGTATGTATGAATATATTTAGGTTCGTTTAATGCCGTAAACGTCTGTTCCAATTTCAACTAATGAAAATATTATTGAATTCTAGGTACGTTCATGACTTTCTGGTTAAAGAAGGATAATATAGACACTAAAACTGGAAAAATATAACTTTTTTCCTAAAAAATGAACCGACTTCAAATAACCATCCAATAAGAAGGTCACTGGAAGAATAAAATAATAAACATACGATTACTCAGTTGGAACTTTTGCGGTACGATATCGTTTCCGAACGTAAATAAATTTGCAAAATACTGCTACTTCTAGAGATTTTTGAACTCGGTGTCAAGTGATATGTAGCACTCATCTGTTCATGTATGTGAGGTAGAATAATAGTCAGTTATTATTGCGATTGGTGCAATATTGTATTTTTCAGTGTATACAAAACTTCAGAATTTCATTTTTGGCCAGTTTTCGTATAGCAAATTAGTTAACCAAACACTACCTATTTCTAGATTTTCTAAGTGAAATGTATTTAAAAATTCGCGGTTTGTTAATCTAACCGACATATTAATCGTTTTTTATACCAAATCTGCTATGGAAGTTTTACTTTAAATTGGCTCCCATACGGATGAGACATATACCGTTGTTTTTAAAATGTTTTTCTTTTTTTTATTAACCTGATCACTTCCTTTTTCCACATATAATAATAATATAACACAACTTTAACATTTCAACGTTTAGATGTTTTGAACTGAGTTTATTGTTGAAAAATTATCATTCTATTTTATACACAAAAATGTGACTTCTGTTTTAATTAATAAGTGGATCGTATTGTTTCTGGACCCGAATTAAAATATATGCTGCACAGTGATTTTTCTCTCAATCAAAATTCTAGAAGAACAAATTCACAAAAGAATCTTACAAAGTTAACAAATAATTTTGTATCTCTGATCTTTACTAATAACATTTTACACTCATTTAAATAATATATACAAAGCCATCTAAATTTAGTGTCTAATGTCATTCGATTCTGTAATACAACATCAATAATAACCTTCGCAAAAAATTAAGCTATAAAATAAGTCAAACTTACTGGCGGAATATAAATAAAATGTTGAAAATAGCACCCTCATAAAACAAGTGTAAAATTAGTGTCAAACAATTCATAGAAACGCAAATAACAAAATACTGATAAAATAAAAAATTGAAGATTAAAAAGAATTGTATGTATGACAGTTTTAAAAGAATTGTATGTATGACAGTTTTAAAAGAATTGTATGTATGACAGTTTTAAAAGAATTGTATGTATGACAGTTTTAAAAAGAATTGTATGTATGACAGTTTTAAAAGGGGAAAGAGAATCGGCAAAAATAAACGCCAACATTGTGTTTGCCTTTAATTGCTAGAAAATGTCTTTATATTAATTAACAAACTTGTACCAACATTTTATCGCAGAGGATTCCTCCAGATATTCATTAAAAGATAATTCGTACATTAACAAATAATAAAATAGAGCTGCATATGAAAGCATGAACGATATTTCATGAAGCGAGTAATGTTGATATTTTTGAAGTTGTAATTCTTACGGTGCGGTGTAAATCCGTTGAACTCAGTCTGCACCAGATCCAATTTTCTTTGAAAATTAAGATTTGAGAAGTTAACCTCTTAGGAATCTTTGATTTGATCACACTTATCTAAATTACCTATAAAATATGTTACCTACGGCAATGTTTATTAACTGACTTCAAAAAAGAGGATGCTATATGATCAACGCGTATTCTGGATGTATGTACACCAATTCCTCCGAAATTTCTATACAGATTTGCGTAATTCTTTTTTTTTGTTTGAAAGTGTACCACAAATAAAGTAGTCCCATATAAATAGTTTGTCAATCTGATGATCAGGTCCGGACATGAACAATGGAACTCCTTAAGGAATGGTAGTAAATCAATTAATATCGAGAAAATATTGACATTAAAAATAAATGACATGATAGTTTCATAACAAAATTTGGTAGCCACTGAGTTCGAAAACTTTTTCTCGAATATTCCTATTCAAATTATAAGAGATCTCGCTTCTGATCCCCTCGATATACTCTTAAAGCAGAATGTCAAAGTAAATGTGCTTAAATTTAATTTTAACCATGTCACATGTAGAGGTATTATAAAAACTTTTAAATCGCTCATTTAAAACAGTCTGAAGACTTATGGGGGCTATCAGTTAAAGCCATTGAGTCTGTTATTGTAAAAAATGCTCCAACATTTATTTAATATACCTACTGACAAAGGCAAGCTTCCCGATTTGATGAAATACAGTAAAATTATTCCTATTTTTAAGGCAGGTTGTACGAGCGACCCTACGAATTATCGCTATGTTACATGCTCTCAGTAATTTTTTTCAAAAACCCATGTCAAGATAAACCCAACTTCTTTGTCATTTTAATAAACATAGGATCTTACATAATTTACATCTTAGATTTATCAGAGGAAGATCTACGCCAGATGCTGGATTTCATCTCATTGGGACTATCTACACAGCTTGAGATAATTCCTAGGATATTATAAAGGTTTTCAGTGACCTCTCTGAGGCTTTTAATTGCGTGAATTATGGTTCACTTAACAATAAGCTAATTTATTACGGTATTGAAGGAATGGAAATTGATCTTATTAAGTTCTGTTTGTCAAATCGGAAACAACGAGTCGAAATTAATGGTACTAATTCGAAAGGATCTATTATGAAATTGGGAGTTCCTCGGGGCTATATATTTTTGTTCCTTGTCTATATTAAGTGCTTACCATTCACGGTAAGAGATATGTGTGAAATTGTTCTTTTTGCCAATGACACCTCTTTAATTTTAAAAGAGGATGGAAAAACAAACCTAATAAATGTCAATAAAACTGTAAATGAAGTACATAAATAGGTTTCAGTCAATAACGTGTCTTTAAATGCTGAGAAAAAAATATATATTAAATTTTCGCCTCCTAATGTCCCCAGGTACTTGGAAGAAAGTTAAATGGAAAAATATGTGATTCAAAATATCTACTACTAGTGGTTATCATTTTGCAAAAAATCTACACTATTTACCAGATCAAGGTCTGATGATAAGTTCTGGAGATTAACAAGCAAACTCCATAAATATTGATAGTAAATCAACTGTGATTCAAGATATTTGCTACTGGTAGTTGTTACTTTACAAAATAACTGCACCGTCGACCAGGTCAGTGTCTGATAATGAGTTCTGGAGAGTTACATTGGAACTCCTTAGCGGATGATAGTAAATCAATTTTGATTCAATATATTTGCCACTGGTAGCTTTTAATTTACAAAAAAATTACACCATCGACAAAGTCAGGATCTGATGATGAATTTTGATGATTTTTTTGATGATGAATAGGTATCTATTTATGCGCAATAAATAACTAAGTTATTTATTTTCAAAGGTGGCTCCAGCACTGTTGACCAACTTAACAAATTTATAATTCAAATTTAAAACCTTAATTTTTAATGTACTCGCACTATGAAATAGATTCATAAAGAGCGTATTTATATTTTTTTTTTGCATTTGTTTAAGTTGATCTGTGGAATACGTACCTTTTTGAGTTAATTATTTTTTATTTATAATACTTACTTTTTCGAAGTCGATTTTAAAAAATTTTTTTTTATATGAATCACATTTTCTATTTTTCCTAATTATTTATCTATTTGAAATAGTTAAAGTTAAATGAAAAAAGAACCTAAATTACATTATTAACACTTTTAATGAAAAACTATAGTATATTTTGTTAAATACGAAAATAACGATGTACCAACGTAAATTAATGAACACGTCAGCTGTTCCCGTGTTAGAGTGTTACATTTTTATATGCTATTCTTTACAATTTTCAACCTTTTCTTTTTGACGCTATATAACAGAAACGGCAATAAGTAACATCTTAAGATAATAAAATAATTTCTAATATCAGTCAGATAAAAATTGACGAAACTTAAGAAAAAAATCTATAAAAAATTCTGTAGAATATTAAGGATGAAATGGCCGAAAAAACGTCTCTTCTGAAATAAATTGTTATATAAACATTACACGTCGCATTAAATTGAATTAAGAAGATTATCGATTTAAGAAAATTAACACCAATGTATTTTAATTTTTATATAGCTAAAATGTTTACCAAAATTCACTCAATAGATCATCTTCTGTTTGTTACACGGGGAAATGAGATTAGGCATGATTTTTTTCAGACAATGTTGAATGCGTTATTTGACAGATAGTTCTAAATATTACAGAGCAGTTTATTTCATAACTTGACAGCGTAAACACATATTTTTATGTATTCTTGTTGACCGACATGTTGAGAAGAATTACCATGTTAAGTAATAAAAGATCTAAAGTAATAACCAGGGTACACTGGTTTCCCTTTTTCTACCCTATATATTCTCTAGGTACCCTGGTTTCCAGTTTTCCTGGTAACCAGGGTAGTAAACTGGAAAACAGGGTACCTAGAGAATATGCAACACATTTTAGTTAATGTATGTCAATATTGTGTAAAACGTGAGAAGTCGCATCATAAATTCAGAAATATAATTAAATTTTCTAATGTCAAAAATATAACGAATATATAAATTTTGAAGGTGTTTTTATTTATTAAACAATTTTTCGGTAAGATCAAAAGAGCAAATATTTCCAAAGCCCGGTAAAGGTGATACGAGTGTTTTACATAAAGATTTACATTAATTTTCGCGTAATTATATATTTTTGTTTAAATCATTCGATGTATAATAAAATAATCTAATATTATCTCATTTGTCAAGTATAATGCCATCTAGTGGAATTAAATTCAACATTTTAATGCGGAATTAAAATATTCACAACATAATTTATATCGATAAAGTATCATAACTGGAATGGTCGCCTGACGTTTAACATTTAACGTTCTGCTCAGAAACTGAGCCCATAATTTATATCAACAGCGAATCGTTTAAGTGATCTTCCGGTATCGAAGAAGCCATAAAAGAAACGTATTACATTAATTAATCAAACCGCTTCAAAAAGTTGATAAGCTAGATAAAAAATAATATGATTAGTTCATTATTCATCACAGATTCCCAATCTTTAGATCAATGCACGAAAATGTTATGATTTCATGTTTAGTGATCATAAATATAGTTAAGAAACGTATTTGAATGCAGTTTTTCTAATTTTTCGATAAAATCGATATAAATGGATTGAAACACTTTCTTTATTTGTCCATTCTTATGTAATATATCGATTTTAATGACTAGTATAATTTATTAAATAAAATAATGCTTTATTGTAGCTTTATTAAATTATCTATTGTATAATTTGCGATCTACCAAAGATGCATTTATTATAAAATAAATTTTATCATTATAGCGCTTATTTACATATATCTCAAATGTTTAAAAAATAAGTAATTATGTTCTTGTGAAATATATATTTTTTAAATTTCTGTAGATGTGAACACAACTTTGATAAAACGTGAAATTTTCGTTTAAATGTAGTGTTAAATTAACTTAACTTATAATTAAATTAATTTTTAACAATTGTTTTCCAGAAATGTATTCAAATATTGAAGTCACTTTGATTTTTCTTTCGTTACCTTTTATAGTTAATTTGTTTTTAAACGATAAGCTAGTAAATAATATATGCACATAAACTTCTTACTTAAGTGACGATTTAATGATACTTTAATTCGATTAAAACGGCGATTGCAATTAAGTTACGACAGTGAG
This sequence comes from Druceiella hillmani, assembly GCA_039881145.1. Taxonomy (NCBI): domain Eukaryota; kingdom Metazoa; phylum Arthropoda; class Insecta; order Lepidoptera; family Hepialidae; genus Druceiella; species Druceiella hillmani. Next base: position 880,928 of record JAYKKI010000101.1, read on the forward strand.
TGACGAAAATTACGCAGCAGGAAAAATCATCGTGCTATTTTAAAACGAGCTTTACCAAGTAAACTTTTTAAATGTGGTCTGAAAATTACAGAGAGGATCTTAACACAGCACCATCCAGTTTTGAGAGCAATATGTGAAGAAATTAGAAATTAAGCGCATCGATTTTTTTCCTGCAAACCGTCTCCATTGTGACGAAAACAATTATAATTCATTCAAAAATGGGTAGATGTTACTTCAAACCCGATTTAATTAAACGGAGTGATATTTCTTGAAATATCTTTATTATTGAATTGTCAAGAAAAGAATTTCGGTTGTCATAAACAGATGGAGTTATGTTTGTTTTCTTTATTTATTATGTTGGCGATGGAGGAATTCCGCTTCTCACAAATATTTGGTGTTATATTTGTTTCCTTTATTTATTGCTTTGGCAATGAAGGAATTTTGCTTTTGGCAAATATATGGCGTTTGGTTTGTTTTAGGAGACTTCTGTCAATAATTTTTTTTATTTTGTCATTTGACTTTTAACTAACTTAAGAAACATATTTTGTATAACTTTGTTTCGCTGCAAACAAAGTATTTCAAATTACTTTAGGGTAAACGAAGATTTTAACAAACGAAACACAAACGAAAATTTTATTTTTTTTTTACATCTGTAAAGGCAAGAAAGCTGCTGTGGCTAAAAAATACTATGAATTTTGTGGTGTTGATTGATAACAGAATACACGACTCAGAATTGATTAAAAAATTCCCTTCATATTTTTTGTAACTCGTGGAAAATTATTGGATATCCGTCATATAGATCTGACCATGCACCGAACTTTCAATAATTATGATGATCTGATATCGTCCTTGTATTTTGGTGATAAGAATCTGAATTTTTATAACTGTAAACAAAACTCCAGGATATCTCCTAAAATAATCCTTCTTAACCTTTGTTCACAATAATTCGTAATCATGAAAAAATAGGCACTGAAAAGATATTGAATATATCTTACATGGATTATTTTACATGTTCTAAAACGGTGTCAGTGGTTTTGTGACTGGTCTTCGTTATGTGGGCGTGTGTTTATTATGTATTGCAGTACTCAGCAATAGTGGTTACATAAATACTTAACTGTTAGTAGGAATCTAATTTGATCATTCACACAGTATATTAGCACAGTGTCCAAAAGCAACTTATTGGATACATGTTTATGGAATTTGAACACTATTATTATCTGACTGTCTATTCTCTCAATACTTTGAAGTTGACGAACATATTCTGATTCAGTTTTTTTATAAAAGTTACTTATTTGTTTTTAAATTCCGATACCCTTACGAATGATCACAAAACGCTGCTGTATCAATATAATTTGATAAAAGATCTTGACAAGTATTTCGAACACATTTATGTTTACAAATATTGAAGGGTTCGTTATTAAGTAATGTATTAATAATAATTTTTACGACGTAAATACATGCTTCACAAGCGTAAAAACATTGTAAATATTTTAAAAAATTAAAGTACCTGGTAATCATTAATGTTTTCCTATAATATTCAAATGAGAATTTACCAACCCGGACTCGTTTTTGTTTATTTTTAGAATATTTATATTCTCTCAAAGCAAGCCCTTTCAAAAAACAACCCATGCGATTTAATTCCTACTTGAATTTGCGAAACAACTTCTGGCATGTACGATTAATAAGATTAAGATGAGAATTATTTCCATATACAGCACTAATTTTAACAGATAAGAAAAGCATTCTCTCCGTACACTATTTTAAAAGAAACGAATAGCTTTCTCCTCATACAGAGCACTAATTTCAAAAGAAAAGAAGAACATTCCCTCTATACACATTTTAAGATATAAGAAAAGCTTTTTCTCTTTACACTATTTTAAAAGAAACGAATAGCATTCTCTCCATACAAAGCACTAATTTCCAGAGATAAGAAGAGTATTACCTCCACACACAGCACTAATTTTAAAAGATAATGGAAGCATTCTCTCCATACACAGCATCAATTTCAAAAGAAAAGAAGAACATTCCCTCCATACACAGCATTAATTTTCAGATATAAGAAGATCATTATCTCTATACACAGCACTTAAGAGATAAGGAAAGCATTTTCTCTATACACTATTTTAAAAGAAATTAATAACATTCTCTCCATACAAAGCACTAATTTTCAGAGATAAGAAGAGTATTACCTCCATACACCGCACTACTTTTAATAGATAAAGAAGGCATTCTCTCCATACACAGCACTAATTTCAAAAGAAAAGAAGAGCATTCCTTCCATACATAGCACTAATTTTCAAAGATAAGGAGAGCATCATGTCCATACACAGAACTAATTTGAAAAATCATGAGATGTCAAAAACTTACATTTTCATTATTGTACGTTAAACTGAGTGACAATTCTCAAACTTGTCCGAAAAATCACTGCCAATGGTGCAATACCAATATATTCAGTTTGATGCAAAGAATCACCTGTATGTATAATACATACATTCTTTGTTACAACCCGTATACAAGTGAGAGAGAGAGAGAAAGAGAATGAGAAAGAGTGAGAGAGATGCGCTGGATACTAATATTATTAGTGTAAAAACAACTATTTACAAGGCTTCGATTTATTCTTTTGTCTATTAAACTTGGAGTACAGCCTTAATGATGAGATTTTAAAACACTTATGGCCCATAATGCAATAAAGGTGAAGGTATATCAGCGCGTAATATCAAGGTCTGCCTTTTGTATCAAACAATTTGTTTTCAAGGCATCGAACTACAAATTGTTTACAAACGAGTTTGAGAAAAATAGGTGTTCCTTTGCGACTGATCAATAGAATATATTGTAATGAATCTAAGAAAAATGTTTGTTGATATTTTAGAGATGTTTAGGTCGAACGGCTAATATGTGACTAATAAAACTTTAGACATATAGAAGCAGCAACTAAAGGGTACAAAAATATATGGTAGGACCAAATAATATAGTAAAATCAAATCTTTAATGTAGTAAAATAGTTAAAATATAATATCACTTATACATCAACACGCTACCTTCCCCGGTTTCATACGGCCAAAAAAGGAAACATTATGCCATGCTTTAGTCGAAAAGAAAACCCTATGACATAATATTTATACTTAAAAAGCTTGTAATAAAGAATAAACATTAATTAATATAGGAATTTGTAGATTTTGATATCATACAAAATACTTTTATTTAACTAAATCAATTTGATTAATTTAACTCAAAAATATGCCTAACTTCGATTCCTTTCATGTAGTCGAAAAGAGAACTTATGAACTATGCCCTAATATTGATATATAAAACCAATTGCTAAACTAAACTATATATGATATATATAATATGATATACTAAAACAATTTAATTCGTTTAACTCAAAAATACTCCTAGCAAATTTCAATTCCTTTCGTGTAGTCCAAAAGAGAACTCTTCGGCCTAATTTTGATATATGAAACACTTATAATAAGAATCAAGATTGATTAATCATTAATTTTAAGATAAGATTACCATGTACAATTTGTTTAATACATTATTATTATGTAACTAATGATTCAGTTTGTTTAACTCAAAAATATGCCTGACAAAATTCGGCTTCCTTTGTATTGCCGAAAGGAGAACCCTGTATATAAAAATGCTTGTAATAAAGAATCGAGATTGATTAATCATTAATTTTAGATAGAATTATCAGGTAAAATTCTTTCATATATTATATATATGTAATTAACTAAACCAATTAAATTCGTTTAAATCAAAAATACGCCTGACAAATTTCGATTCCCTTAGTGCAGTCCAAAAGAAAACTCTTTGACCTAATCTTGATATATAAAAACGCTTGTAATAAGAATCAATACTGATTAATAATTAATTTTCAGATAGAATTACCATGTATAATTTGTTTTATAAATTATTGTTATGTAACTAACGATTTAGTTCGTTTAACTCAAAAATATGCCTGGCAAATTTTGATTCCCTTAATGCAAAAACACTTGTAATAAGAATCAAGATTAATTAGTCATTTTCAGATTAGATTACCATGTACAATTTGTTTGTAACTAACGATTTAGTTCGTTTAACTCAAAAATATGCTTGACAAAATTCGACTTCTTTCGTGTTGTCGAAAAGAGAACCCTGTTCATAAAAATGCTTGTGATAAAGAATCGAGATCCATTAATGATTAATTTTTATATAAGCTTTCATTCATTATTTGTATGTAATTAAAACTGATTTAGTGCGTTCAAGTCAAAAATATGCCTGGCAAACTTCGACTCCCTTCGTGCAGTTAAAAGTTGAATTCTGTAACATGATCTTGATAAATAAAAACGTTTGTAACAAAAAATTAACATTGATCAATCATTTATTTCTAAATAGGATTATCATATACAATTCTTTCATACATTATTTTTAAATAACTAAACCGGTCTAGCTTGTTTAACTCAAAAATATGGCTGGCAAACTTCGACTTCCTTCTTTTAATCTGTTATTGTTAATTTTTTTATATTTTCTATTATAACATTATGTACGTTATATCCATCTAAACATTACAAGACATATGAAGTTTCCAGTTAATCGGATAAACCGTTTTTTTTTCAGGCCCTAAAATCAAACAAGTGGTAAATATATCTCCAAACAATATTAATATAACACTTGAAGTTCAGTAAATTTTGTTTAAATTAACCTTTTTGAAAATAAGTTTCTATTCACTCAACATGTAGTTATGCTAATTGTTTATATGTAAGTATTAAAGTAAGTCCGATAAAGGTGGCCGCAATATGAAAACAAAATATGCCATTTATCAATAGATGTGGCCAATTCGCACTTAGGTCCTTTTGTTTAAATTAACCTTTCTGAAAATAAGTTTCTATTAACTCAACATGTAGTTATGCTAATTGTAATATACAACACGTTTATTATATAATCAACATGTAGTTATTCTAATTGTTTATACGTAAGTATTAAAGTAAGTCCAGGTGGCCGCAATATGAAAACAAAATGTGCCATTTATCAATAGATGTGGCCAATTTTCACTTAGGCCCTTTTGTTTAAATTAACCTTTCTGAAAATAAGTTTCTATTAACTCAACATGTAGTTATGCTAATTGTAATATACAACACGTTTATTATATAATCAACATGTAGTTATTCTAATTGTTTATACGTAAGTATTAAAGTAAGTCCAGGTGGCCGCAATATGAAAACAAAATGTGCCATTTATCAATAGATGTGGCCAATTTTCACTTAGGCCCTTTTGTTTAAATTAACCTTTCTGAAAATAAGTTTCTATTAACTCAACATGTAGTTATGCTAATTGTAATATACAACACGTTTATTATATAATCAACATGTAGTTATTCTAATTGTTTATACGTAAGTATTAAAGTAAGTCCAGGTGACCGCAATATGAAAACAAAATGTGCCATTTATCAATAGATGTGGCCAATTTTCACTTAGGTCCTTTTGTTTAAATTAACCTTTCTGAAAATAAGTTTCTATTAACTCAACATGTAGTTATGCTAATTGTAATATACAACACGTTTATTATATAATCAACATGTAGTTATTCTAATTGTTTATACGTAAGTATTAAAGTAAGTCCAGGTGGCCGCAATATGAAAACAAAATGTGCCATTTATCAATAGATGTGGCCAATTTTCACTTAGGTCCTTTTGTTTAAATTAACCTTTCTGAAAATAAGTTTCTATTAACTCAACATGTAGTTATGCTAATTGTAATATACAACACGGTTATTATATAATCAACATGTAGTTATTCTAATTGTTTATATGTAAGTATTAAAGTAAGTCCGATAAAGGTGGCCGCAATATGAAAACAAAATATGCCATTTATCAATATATGTGGCCAATTCGCACTTACGCCCTTTTCGTAAAGAAAAATAGAAGGAGGGAATAAAACGCTTTTATTTCTTTAACAGTTACTTAATTTTTGTATCTTAGTATTATATTTTATACTGAGATATTGACTTTTTTTTAAATTATGCGAGATTTTCTTACTTTTAAAACGTTGTTTACGCTTCTACGCAGTTTCTAATTTTAAAAGAATAATTGTCACTTTCACTTTATATATAATGATATGTATATATATATATATATATATATATATATATATATATGTATATTAATATATATATATATATATATATATATATATATATATATATATACTACACAAAAATACACAAAAAATCATAACCCATAGTCATTCTATGAGTATTCTATATTTTACTAATCTATAACATATAAAATAATGTTATCAAATATAAACACAATACATTTTTTAAAATTTAATACTATTAAATAATTCCCTTTTATAAGTGTAAATTTAACGTTATTTCATCCACCTTTAAATTCCAACTTTATTATCTGAACAAAAAAACGCTAAGCAATGAGTTGTATATAATCATATCCAACTCATTGCATAGCAACCGACTACGCGACCCCCTCCTCACTCAGTTCGATGCTGTTGTTTACTACGGTATACATAACCTGTGCTTTATTATTTTTGTATTAATTGTAAATAAATGTTTATTATAGTCACCATTTTCTGTAAGAAATTCGTAATACTTTATTTTTTCATTATGCTATATTTAGTTCTTGTAATAATCTTATCTTTTATGCATATCACTTGTACGAACACGATGCTCACTGTTTTTTTTATTGATTTGACGATATTTGGTAAATAATATTTATTCCTTTTATTATTTAAACAATAAATTCAACATTTGATAAGTAGATTAAGTAAACGTCTTATTTTATTGAACTTTATTGAAGGATCATTAATTTTATTAATTTATTGAAGGATCATTATTTATTGAAGGATCATTAATTTTATTATTTTTATTAATTTGACGATATTTGGTAAATAATATTTATTCCTTTTATTATTTAAACAATAAATTCAACATTTGATAAGTAGATTAAGTAAACGTCTTATTTTATTGAACTTTATTGAAGGATCATAAGTTTTTTACAAAATTGTTAATTTTTTATTAATTAATTAATAAAAAAGAAATATTAATAAAACTGCTAGAACGCTTTGCAATCATGTAATTATCCTACAATATATATAAACATGTTAACTTCCAGATTGGTGAAAATGTTATTAACATTAAACATTTCGTCGTTTCAGTAACTTTTCACTTCAATTGATCCATCATTTTCCGACCTGCCACACATATATTTTCTCATATTTAATACAATAATGCATGAAATTTCTGCGACTTGAAAACTGAAAGGCTGTTATTTCCCAAGAGATTGGAACAACGTACCGGTAGATTACATTCTCATCTCTATGTATCTAACATTATTTATTACATCACGAAGGCGGTACGGTTGCACTAGATGATAAAGGAACTGCCGGTTGGTGTATATATATATATATATATATATATATATATATATATATATATATATATATATATATGTATGTCACATAAGTGCGTTTTTTAGTCATCACACTTTTTGTGGAGTGTTCGTGGTTTTCGGGTCAAGAGAGTTGCAGATGTCTGAGGCACCAAACTATATGTCATCATTCCTCTTTGATAGCCGCTCTCCGGATGTACTCCTATAGGGGGGCGTCCATGGCTATCTTGCCTTGAAATTTCCATTTTGTCGGTACTATCCTACATGTGCTGATACCTTTTGCTTCGCCCTGTACCATCAATATTATCATCGCTATGTCGCGGCACGTGTCCAAAGAATTGCATGATGTAATTTGTGCAATATTCGATATACGCTGCATGATACAGACTTCTTGGAATTTGGTTGCATTGTACGGATCTTAGTCCACTATACTTTAAGTACCATGTATCCGGGGTGTCTCCAAGTTCCAAGTTCTCCAATACCATGTATCCGGGGTGTCTATTTTTTTTGCTTGCTTTTACGTAGTGTCCACGTCGCTGCGGTGCGCATGAAAATGGGGAACACTAATGCTTGAATGAATCGGGTTTATAATGTTTTGGTGATGTTGCAGTTCTTCCATATCCACTTCAGCTTATTCATAATAAACCTAGTAAACGACTAACGACTAACCAGCAATCAGGAGGTGTATGACACACTATAATAACTATAATATTTTGAAGTATTATAAAAATTTAAATTTTAAAAAGCCTCTAATTATTTTTATTTAGAAATAAATATAATATTTTGTAAGGTACTTAATGGAAGTAACTATTTACAAACTTTTGACCAGCTATCTCTCTCGATATGTTGGGAGCAGGACCTTAGTAATGAGGGATAGTTGGCCAGCGCCAAAGATTCTCTTTTCCAACTGTTTTTGATTTTGAGTTTGTACAACAGACAATACCCGCTATAGTTTCTTCCTTTTTCATATTTTTCCGTATCTCATAGATACAGCTTCAAGTCTTTTTCTATTTAATCGAAAACCTGTTTTATCCAAATTAAAAATACAATTAATTTTTGACATTAAATTAATGTATATGAGAATACATGTTCAAGTAAGATGAAGCAAGCTTTTACTTCACATTTGTTCATTGCTTGTGATTGTCCTAAAGATACCCCTTGTGGCTTTTGTATTTCTACTTAAAAAAATGTTTAACCAGCCATTGCAAGTTTTTGCCGCAGTTTTATAAAATTTATTTTTTGATTTTGGTTTCTCAGCAAATTGAAATATAAAGTTTGTAATGTCGTTATTGTCAGTAGGATATTATAATTTTAATATGAACAGACAATTTTCTTTTTTATTTTTTTCTCCAAAGACGAATGAAGGTCAACGTATAGTTTTTTATCATAGTTGTTCTAGTACCCTAATTTTAATATTTTTCGTTACATTCTTTAAGTAATGGTACCTCCATATTTAGACAACGCTAATCCCTTATCGAATTAATAGCTGATTCGAATGATTTTTCACTCCGAATACTACTTATACTTGTTAGTATTATTTAGGACTTATTTGTCGTGTGAAATGTGAAAAAATAATAATTAAATAGCTTTAAATATTTAACCCTATGAAATAAGGCCATCAATCACACATACACACACACACGCACATGCACACGCGCACGCACGCACGCATGCACGCACGCACGCACGCACGCACGCACACACACACACACACACACAACGTTTCCTTTATATCTTTTCTGGCAGCCAGACAGACAAAGATGACGATGATGAAGAAATGACAAAAAGTTATTTTCAATAGATGGAGTTAGTTAAAGTGATTTTTATAATGATTGCCAGTAACAAATTTTATGTCAATACTGCTGCTTTAAATAATTATATAATTACTACAATATAATTATTGTGCTTTATGAAAAAATTATGAGAGTAAAATTTTAAAATATAGGATAAAGTTGGCAACGATGCAATATAAAATTCAACACTCTGAAGTTGCTCATTTAAACATTTTTTATCGATCTTCTTATCCGAAGTACTAGTGTCGTCAATCGATTATGTGATAGTCAAAAATTATGTATACGTACCATAACCCCATTTTTATAATTATGATAGCTACCAAGCCATCATGAGCTGGCAAGAGAAAAATGCGTGTTTCTTTCATGAGGTGAATGTGAATACGTTATAGTTTATTTTTCTGCTGGCTTTCTATTGTAAGCCAATCATCTGCCAGACCGTTTCGAATTCGGTATGTATTTATTTAAATTATTAATTACTTAAAATTAATTAAATGAAATAAATTTTGAGCGTATTCATTTCTTTTCATAATTAATTAAACTTTATTTAAATTGTTTTAGTATATTTTATCTTAAATTGAATGCTGAGTATTCGTTTATATTTTTAAAACAATTAAATAATTTTAAAATTAATTGCAAATAATTTTTTACTATTCTTTATGAGAAAATAATAAAGTTGAAGCGCAATAATTTTGAAATGGTCTGGCAGATGACTAGCTTAAAATGGAAAGCCAGCAGAAAAATAAAATGGTGGACAATTTATCTGTCAAATAAATGTTAAATTAAAATATTTAAAATTTTATTATTTCATTGTATTTAGATTTTATTAACCGTATTTATACTCATTATCCAATCCTTTCATTATTTTATTTCCACTAATTATTTGCGTAAAAAATAAAGTTATTCTTGTATTATGCCAAAGAAGTATAACTTCTAACGCGCGTACGTAAGTACACGCACAATTTTTGTTCACAAGTAATAACCTAGAATATCGCCTCAAGCAGATTGAACATCAGTTTGGAAACCATTGTGCTATAAAATTCTTGTTTTACCACGCAGACATAAAGAACGGATCGTTTTCATACCTTATATAAACTGTGTCATATTACCGGCCTCAAATACCTGAAGCGGTTCACCTTGCTATCGAATTCAATAAACATGAACTTGCTGCTTCTGCATTGAAGACGATTGTTGTTGTTTTTTTTTCTCTTGAAGCTTCGCCTTTCTAATTACTGGCTGATTCTGGCCATCATTTTGAGTATGGAATTTTACCTAAACCACAAAAAAATTACAAGTAATAATTATTCGAGTAAACAAAAATTACGTGGGACATCGCCGACATTCTATTTAACGTCTACTTCCAAAATAAACAGGCAATTTTAAAATCCAGGAGTATTTAAACGAGATTTACAATAAAAATTGTTCGTCTTTTCGTCTATTCTCTTTCGATTTAATTAGAATTACAATGCAACATTACTGCGAACATTTTTTTTTAAATTGTAGCGAGAAGAGGTTGACCAATCAAGTTTTGCCCACACATCATCATATTTTATCACTAGTCACCATGTTTCAAATTAAAATTATGCAAACAATTCTTTTCCTTCAATTTTTTAAAAACCATACCACAATTATATTTACGTTATTATTTTATATAAATAGTGTAAAAAGAAGGTTGTGCGAATAACATTAAAAAAATAGAAGGTTGTGCGAATAACCCAATATATGACATAGAGATAAAAAGTTTAGGCAGGACAGTTAAAACATTTGTTGATTTCGATTCAATGATTATGGATGTTTCAATGTTCAGATGATTTCTGTTGTTATTTACGTCTTTACTCTTTAGTAATCTAATTAATATTAATTTTAATAAAATCCTAATAAAAAATATTTTTGAAATACCCACACTATGTTAGAATTAATAAGTAACCGATAAAGAGAGACTACTTGGAAACCTGAGCTTTCCATCTGACCGCATTCTTATCTTCCGCAATCGAATGGTAATGGATGATGCTGTGGGGATACGTCATATTTTTTCCCTACTTTATTTTTGCTACCAAATTGTCATTAAAAAAGATTTACACCAAAAATTTAAAATAAATTTTGAAAAATATCCGGTTATCAAACTATGTTAACCCAAAAGCCTGGGTTTTATTTTGTTTTGAATATTGATGAGGTTTTTTTTTATTATATTGTTATTACTATTACTTTTCTCTTTACATGGTTAATTTGGAAATAACTATTTATATATAATAACTATTTCCCATAATTGCTTTGTCTTGAAGCTCTATTACTTGAAAAATAAATTATTCCTGTTACTTCTTATTTCATATCATAGTTTAACTATGTTTATCATAATTTAATTTATGTTCATAGATCAAATTAAAATACGTAACCTTTTCTGTGAAAAATAACCTGAATACGATATTTGAAGGCGTGAAGGTTCGAAGCCACATCAGATTTTAAAGTAATTATTTGTATTTCATCCAGTCCTCACGATTGCGATGATTTTTTCACGGTTTCTCATACTTATTATTTGTGAAAATTGTAACAATTTTCATTAATTTTTATTAATATGCAACCAGACATATTATGAAATTTTTCATTGAATTGGATGTCATCATTTATATTTTACAGAATTGTTACCCACGAATTAAGATTCACTTTAATGTCCCAATTTTATTGACATTATCGAAATCTATTAACCTGGTTAGACTTGAAAGATAGGAGAATGACCATATATGCAAAGAACAAACACGTAACGTATCCTTCGGTTTTATAGTAGGTTTTTGAGCATCCTATTTATAATGTACAGGATAGGTTCCTTAAATGTATGCTATTTTAAAAAGATAAAAACTAAGATTCTGCATGTATTAATAATAACACATATTATTTATATGCTTACATTATACATGACCGTGTGCACATACGTTGTTTAAATTTAACTCGAAGCTGGAAAAAAAACATTGAAAAATACATAATTTCCAGCCTCGCCACGGCTGTGGAAAAATTAGGATAATTTATAAGCAAATGCGTTAAGACTGCGTATTAACAATTTTACACAAAAACTTGTTTCGTATTCATTGTGATGCAATATGTTGCTTTTGTGAACATTTATAATCAAATCACGATTAGAGGTCATCTCCGAGGTCAACTAGTGAAAGATCACATTAAATATAAATGCATTTAAATTGAAATTGTATTAATCTAATAGTTCTGCTCTCGGATTGCCACATTGATTTTTAAATATTTTACATTTTATTAGTATTGATTTTTCATATTTTATAGTAAATTGCCATAAATTTCAACCAACAGACCAAAGTTGTGTGAAATCATCGTGTTGAATGAGCTCAATATTATTTATAAATATTTTTTTGACAATGGAAATAAAGTATGTACGAGAAACAACCGACAAGTTATCACGGTGTATAAAACCGTCACGTTGTTGCAATAATTTAGTTCAAGTATACTTAATTACACAGGTTATTACTAATTCAACACATGACAAAATAAGGAATTTCTTCTCAAAAATTTTATCTTAACTATGACTATAAAAGATTTATCGTGTATTCTATAGGTGGAAGTTCAGAAAAAAAAATAATTTTAATAAGTTCATAACACTTATCAATAAACCCTTTTCTTTTTCAGCTTTACAACTGCATCATTAAATAGACACTTTAAATTAAGAGTAGAAATATTTTTCAGCTAAAATTTAACAAAAATGTAAACATTAAACTAATTTCGAAAACAATACAACTGCGTAAAAAATTTTAAAAAATAAAATTAACAAAAGCATAATTTTAATTTGAAACATGGTGGTTAGTGATAAAATATGATGATGTATGGACAAAAATGGGCAAAACTTGATTGCTCAATTTAAAAAAAATGTCTGCAGTAATGTTGCATTGTAATTCTAATTAAATCTTCAACATATTGATAGTTTGTCAGAAATGAATTCTAATCGTAGTGAAAACTAATCAAAACTACTATCAATACTAAATTACCTAAATAGAAAATATGATAAAAATATATACTACATTTTAGTAAATTACAATTTAAATCTTTAATCGATTAATTCGTATGTACAAATCTCCATGCGTCAAACCCAGGAAACGTAAAGCCTTAACATATCCTCGAATCATAAATCAAGCTGTCAAGAATTCTTTTGATCACGTTCGTTATAACACACAAATTAATTCTTGGATTAATCTAACATTTTTCCCCCAAATAATTAAACAAATGGATCGATCTCACACCTTTAAGTGTTTGATTTGTATTTAGTCTCAGCATATAAGTCCGAGACAATTACTATTTATTTTTTTAAACTTGTTATCCACATTAAAATTATTTATAATCCATTCAACCAGATTACACGATCAGCTCGACTTAGTTACAAAATGTTTTCTCGAGTGTTTGTACTTTAAAATCTTTTGGAGTATTAACTTTCTTAGCTGACTTTTATCAAATCCTTTTCATTGGCTTTGTCTTTTAATTAATTATATATCTAAACTTTGTACGTTTTATATTAGCTGCGTTAGTTGTATACCCTATATAAATATATACTTTTAATTATAGATGTTTATTTGTCTGCTCTTTGTTGTCTATGATAATTAAATACGTGTCACTAAATGCTATGTATATATACTTAGTGTTTTTTTAAGATAATACTTGGAACAATTCCGTTAATTAAATATCATATAATGACGGCCTAACTGTTAAGTAAATATGCGATAACTCTCTGCCCAAATGAATTGATTTGGATACGCGTATCATCTATAAATTAAATCAAGAGCTAAAGTTTACTTTAGACACGTTTCTAGTTCTTGCAAAAAGCCAACTTCGCAGACTGACATTGCATAATGGAACGCCAGAAAGGGAGTGACTCACGGATGTTGCATAAGAAGGACAAAAGCAAAGTGAATGCGGTTGTGATGAAATTTTTGAGGTGCGTAAACCAAGTTTGATGAGAAATAAAAATATAATAAAAATTGGGGTAAAAAAATAAAATGGTGTACTTTATTTCGTAATTGATTTAGTGGTATGACACTTTTTATTGATATTTCGTAAATAAATTCATAAACATTAATAACCTTACTTTTGTTTGTGGTTGGGAAAATTTTAAATTTTTGTATGCTACTTGCCAGTCCCTTTCATTTGATATTTGCACAAAAAGGAATCTATGATTAATTATCTATGATTGATTATTTTAAGATGACGTCACATATTCTACATCCTTTACTTAATGTCTTCATTACCTGATGTCAAGTGATAAATTGCATTGCCAAATTTTATTAAAATAGATTTGATAATTTAGCTGTAAAAATATAACAAATGAACAAAAAATGGCGGTAAAGGTGCATGTTAGTAGGTCAGTTTAATATATTTTTCGCTGAATAATTTAGGCATTACATAAAAATTTTGTATTAAAAATGATAATCCGTTTATTACTATAATTAGGGCCGCCAATAGAAAAGAAATATGTTTGAAAGAAATGAATCTCAACAATAGCGAAGACGTTAACCTTTCTTTTACAGCATCTTCCCTAAATTCAATATAATTCAATAACTCTGGTTTCTCACGGTTTGAGTCTGCCCTCGGATAAACTATTCGCGCGTTCCAAATTTTCAAAGATACTAAAACTCTTTCTACAAATACTTCTTTGTTGTCTATACAACCAAATTATATATAGAAAAGATTAATTAATTATTATTTTATATCATTATTTCAAGGTACAAGCTGACGAGGAGGGAATGAATTTTTTATAAATATTGAAAATCGATAGTTATAAAGTTTAAACTTAACGTAATATTGAATTACGATGTCCTTTTTAATAATGCAATGGACTTTCTAGGAATATTTTACAAGAGTAGAATAAAACTAAACAGGACAATGAGATATCCATTCTATCTTTAGCATTATACTTAAGAGCCTCTAACTCGCTTATTTTTTAATAATGTAGATTTTTCATAATTGATTTTTATTTAATATAATAATTTTTAATATAACTTTAGAGAACTGATTTTTGTTAAGCTTGGTTTTTAATATATTTACGAAAAACAGCAATTTACAAGTAGTCGACTACTTTATAACTTTATTTCCGATATCTGGCTTCATCGTTAATTTATACTTTCAAAAGTTCATACCACAATTATAACTTTCAAATTCCTTTTTGTTTACCTTATCTACCTTATCCCGTTCTCCTTATCTCTATATTACCCCTAACACCTAATAATATTAATATGAATTTATTCGTGGATAAAATTTACAAAAATGCCGAAAACAGTATAGGCAGAAATTTTCTTGAAAACAAAGAGAAAACCAGTGACAACATAAATTACATAGTATAAATTAAAATATTGCGACACGATATCCACAAAAAAGTCAGAAGCTCGGCTTGTGCATTTGGTTGGCATCGCTACAGTCGGTTTACAATTAGAACCTGTTGAAATAAACACATTCACACACACACTCAGGTATTTACACCACACACACACACTCGTACGCACGGACGCACGGACGCACGCACACACGCGCGCCCACTGCGCATGCGCGCGCATGCACACTCGCACATACATATACGTATTTAGTCACATACATACGCACATACACATATACAAGAATATTAATAATAAATAACACATAAAGTCCATACAGATACAGTAAAACGTATAATTCATATATATACATTACATAACTAACGCAAATATATGTTTATGTGACACATAGGGATGCACACAGTCGTCTGCACATCAATTACATATCTATATACAGTTATTGCATGAATATGTAAAATATACACATATTATTACATATGGACGAGACATGACAAAAAAGAAATAAAAAAGGACCAATATTGGTAAAGAAATAAAATTTGTAATTGCGTTGTAATTTTCATTCTTATTTCTTAATTTTATTTTATGTATTGTAGCTATGATCTCTTGCATACCACTAATTACCATAATATTAATTAATATACACAATAAAATTTCTTTGGTTGAAGATGTGTGTTTCTTCATGTCTATATCAAGTTCCATAAATATAGAAATAAATGTAATTAAAATTATATCAGTATTTCAATACAACGTGATATTATTTGTATCTTTATGATATTTTATGAACTTCTACGAACAAAAAAATTTACAACAAAAATCATTCTCGTATCAATAAGAAATTTTATGGAAACGGTGTAATTTTTTTTAGTTGTAAAACAATAAAAAAAGAATTTAATTGAACAACGTGTTTATCACGTATTAAATCAAGATAAAAACCAATATCAGAAAATAAAAACACGAAACAGATCAGCAAAATTATTGCAGAAGAGAATGAATGTAAATTAAGTTCAAATGTTCTCTATCTACCCCTGTGTAATTACAAATAAAGGTAATTAAGAATAAAATTTTGTTCAGTCGTTCCGCCCGGGGTAAGACACTGAAATATACTGAAGCTTTAAATTAGTTACCTCGCTTAGAATGGTCAAACAATGGATAAACGACGAAAAAAAAATGGATAAACGATGTCTTTTCTTAAAGTACAAACCATGTGTAGTGACATCAACATAACAACTGTAGTAGTATTATGTTGTAGGTTAAAACGGGTTTAGAGAGTATTTAACGACATAATTTCGAAAATAATTCGACATGATACCTGCTGTATAGTACTTACATCACTAAAAGTATCAAAGTATCGAGTACAAAAGTATATATATCGAAAAAATACTCGACACTGAAAGGTATCGATACTTTTTTCCGCATCCTTAATTTTATTGCCACTGCTTGTCCAGTTCCAGTTGTTTAAGAGTGAGATTTATAAATAGACAAAACTAACCTTCCAAGCTGATTTTTTTTCTACGAAATATATTCAGATTGGAAATACCATATAATTATAATGATAATTTGACAGTAACCATATTGAATGATGTCAGCGCATGCGTTTTAACCTCTAAGTGGCTTGATGTCTTGGAATATAATTTTGTCTGACTTCCTTCTAAAAGTTGAGTACTTACCTATTTACGTATATGCTTATTAGAAACTAATTTTTGCGGTGACTTCATTGGTTCAAAATATGATCGTAGATACTGTTTCTAAAAAGAAATTCGCCTATACAATTATTGTATTTCATCTATAGTATTTATTTATAAGAATTTAAAGTACTTTAGAAACATTAGTACTGGATAATATGTATATGCTCATTATATACCAATTTTTGCGGTAGCTTCATCAGTGCGGAGTTCAAAATATGATCGTAGATACTGTTTCTAAAAAGAAATTCGCCTATACAATTATTGTATTTCATCTATAGTATTTATTGATAAGAATTTAAAGTACTTTAGAAACATTAGTACTGGATAATATGTATATGCTCATTATATACCAATTTTTGCGGTAGCTTCATCAGCGCGGAGTTCAAAATATGATCGTAGATACTGTTTCTAAAAAGAAATTCGCCTATACAATTATTGTATTTCATCTATAGTATTTATTTATAAGAATTTAAAGTACTTTAGAAACATTAGTACTGGATAATATGTATATGCTCATTATATACCAATTTTTGCGGTAGCTTCATCAGCGCGGAGTTCAAAATATGATCGTAGATACTGTTTCTAAAAAGAAATTCGCCTATACAATTATTGTATTTCATCTATAGTATTTATTTATAAGAATTTAAAGTACTTTAGAAACATTAGTACTGGATAATATGTATATGCTCATTATATACCAATTTTTGCGGTAGCTTCATCAGCGCGGAGTTCAAAATATGATCGTAGATACTGTTTCTAAAAAGAAATTCGCCTATACAATTATTGTATTTCATCTATAGTATTAATTTATAAGAATTTAAAGTACTTTAGAAACATTAGTACTGGATAATATGTATATGCTCATTATATACCAATTTTTGCGGTAGCTTCATCAGCGCGGAGTTCAAAATATGATCGTAGATACTGTTTCTAAAAAGAAATTCGCCTATACAATTATTGTATTTCATCTATAGTATTTATTTATAAGAATTTAAAGTACTTTAGAAACATTAGTACTGGATAATATGTATATGCTCATTATATACCAATTTTTGCGGTAGCTTCATCAGCGCAGAGTTCAAAATATGATCGTAGATACTGTTTCTAAAAAGAAATTCGCCTATACAATTATTGTATTTCATCTATAGTATTTATTTATAAGAATTTAAAGTTCTTTAGAAACATTAGTACTGGATAATATGTATATGCTTATTATATACCAATTTTTGCGGTGGCTTCATCAGCGCGGAGTTCAAAATATATTCGTAGATACTGTTTCCAAATAGAAATTCGCCTATACAATTATTGTATTTCATCTATAGTATTTATTTATAAGAATTTAAAGTACTTTAGAAACATTAGTACTGGATAATATGTATATGCTTATTATATACCAATTTTTGCGGTGGCTTCATCAACGCGGAGTTCAAAATATATTCGTAGATACTGTTTCCAAATAGAAATTCGCCTATACAATTATTGTATTTCATCTATAGTATTTATTTATAAGAATTTAAAGTACTTTAGAAACATTAGTACTGGATAATATGTATATGCTTATTATATACCAATTTTTGCGGTGGCTTCATCAACGCGGAGTTCAAAATATATTCGTAGATACTGTTTCCAAATAGAAATTCGCCTATACAATTATTGTATTTCATCTATAGTATTTATTTATAAGAATTTAAAGTACTTTAGAAACATTAGTACTGGATAATATGTATATGCTTATTATATACCAATTTTTGCGGTGGCTTCATCAACGCGGAGTTCAAAATATATTCGTAGATACTGTTTCCAAATAGAAATTCGCCTATACAATTATTGTATTTCATCTATAGTATTTATTTATAAGAATTTAAAGTACTTTAGAAACATTAGTACTGGATAATATGTATATGCTTATTATATACCAATTTTTGCGGTGGCTTCATCAACGCGGAGTTCAAAATATATTCGTAGATACTGTTTCCAAACAGAAATTCGCCTATACAATTATTGTATTTCATCTATAGTATTTATTTATAAGAATTTAAAGTACTTTAGAAAGATTAGTACTGGATAATATGTATATGCTCATTATATACCAATTTTTGCGGTAGCTTCATCAGCGCGGAGTTCAAAATATGATCGTAGATACTGTTTCTAAAAAGAAATTCGCCTATAAAATTATTGTATTTCATCTGTAGTATTTATTTATAAGAATTTAAAGTACTTTAGAAACATTAGTACTGGATAATATGTATATGCTTATTATATACCAATTTTTGCGGTAGCTTCATCAGCGCGGAGTTCAAAATATGATCGTAGATACTGTTTCTAAAAAGAAATTCGCGTATACAATTATTGTATTTCATCTATAGTATTTATTTATAAGAATTTAAAGTACTTTAGAAACATTAGTACTGGATAATATGTATATGCTTATTATATACCAATTTTTGCGGTAGCTTCATCAGCGCGGAGTTCAAAATATGATCGTAGATACTGTTTCTAAAAAGAAATTCGCCTATACAATTATTGTATTTCATCTATAGTATTTATTTATAAGAATTTAAAGTTCTTTAGAAACATTAGTACTGGATAATATGTATATGCTTATTATATACCAATTTTTGCGGTGGCTTCATCAGCGCGGAGTTCAAAATATATTCGTAGATACTGTTTCCAAATAGAAATTCGCCTATACAATTATTGTATTTCATCTATAGTATTTATTTATAAGAATTTAAAGTACTTTAGAAACATTAGTACTGGATAATATGTATATGCTTATTATATACCAATTTTTGCGGTGGCTTCATCAACGCGGAGTTCAAAATATATTCGTAGATACTGTTTCCAAATAGAAATTCGCCTATACAATTATTGTATTTCATCTATAGTATTTATTTATAAGAATTTAAAGTACTTTAGAAACATTAGTACTGGATAATATGTATATGCTTATTATATACCAATTTTTGCGGTGGCTTCATCAACGCGGAGTTCAAAATATATTCGTAGATACTGTTTCCAAACAGAAATTCGCCTATACAATTATTGTATTTCATCTATAGTATTTATTTATAAGAATTTAAAGTACTTTAGAAACATTAGTACTGGATAATATGTATATGCTTATTATATACCAATTTTTGCGGTGGCTTCATCAACGCGGAGTTCAAAATATATTCGTAGATACTGTTTCCAAATAGAAATTCGCCTATACAATTATTGTATTTCATCTATAGTATTTATTTATAAGAATTTAAAATACTTTAGAAACATTAGTACTGGATAATATGTATATGCTTATTATATACCAATTTTTGCGGTGGCTTCATCAACGCGGAGTTCAAAATATATTCGTAGATACTGTTTCCAAATAGAAATTCGCCTATACAATTATTGTATTTCATCTATAGTATTTATTTATAAGAATTTAAAATACTTTAGAAACATTAGTACTGGATAATATGTATATGCTTATTATATACCAATTTTTGCGGTGGCTTCATCAACGCGGAGTTCAAAATATATTCGTAGATACTGTTTCCAAACAGAAATTCGCCTATACAATTATTGTATTTCATCTATAGTATTTATTTATAAGAATTTAAAGTACTTTAGAAACATTAGTACTGGATAATATGTATATGCTTATTATATACCAATTTTTGCGGTGACTTCATCAGCGGGGAGTTCAAAATATGATCGTAGATACTGTTTCCAAACAGAAATTCGCCTATACAATTATTGTATTTCATCTATAGTATTTATTTATAAGAATTTAAAGTACTTTAGAAACATTAGTACTGGATAATATGTATATGCTTATTATATACCAATTTTTGCGGTGGCTTCATCAACGCGGAGTTCAAAATATATTCGTAGATACTGTTTCCAAACAGAAATTCGCCTATACAATTATTGTATTTCATCTATAGTATTTATTTATAAGAATTTAAAGTACTTTAGAAACATTAGTACTGGATAATATGTATATGCTTATTATATACCAATTTTTGCGGTGGCTTCATCAACGCGGAGTTCAAAATATATTCGTAGATACTGTTTCCAAACAGAAATTCGCCTATACAATTATTGTATTTCATCTATAGTATTTATTTATAAGAATTTAAAGTACTTTAGAAACATTAGTACTGGATAATATGTATATGCTTATTATATACCAATTTTTGCGGTGGCTTCATCAACGCGGAGTTCAAAATATATTCGTAGATACTGTTTCCAAATAGAAATTCGCCTATACAATTATTGTATTTCATCTATAGTATTTATTTATAAGAATTTAAAATACTTTAGAAACATTAGTACTGGATAATATGTATATGCTTATTATATACCAATTTTTGCGGTGGCTTCATCAACGCGGAGTTCAAAATATATTCGTAGATACTGTTTCCAAATAGAAATTCGCCTATACAATTATTGTATTTCATCTATAGTATTTATTTATAAGAATTTAAAATACTTTAGAAACATTAGTACTGGATAATATGTATATGCTTATTATATACCAATTTTTGCGGTGGCTTCATCAACGCGGAGTTCAAAATATATTCGTAGATACTGTTTCCAAACAGAAATTCGCCTATACAATTATTGTATTTCATCTATAGTATTTATTTATAAGAATTTAAAGTACTTTAGAAACATTAGTACTGGATAATATGTATATGCTTATTATATACCAATTTTTGCGGTGACTTCATCAGCGGGGAGTTCAAAATATGATCGTAGATACTGTTTCCAAATAGAAATTCGCCTATACAATTATTGTATTCCATCTATAGTATTTAGTTATAAGAATTTAAAGTACTTTAGAAACATTAGTACTGGATAATATGTATGTGCTTATTATATACCAATTTTTGCGGTGACTTCATCAGCGCGGAGTTCAAAATATGACCGTAGAGAAACAGTCCAAACCTCAGAAGGAAAAAAGGAACTCTTATGGGGTGAGTTACATGTTCATCTATCACGGTCGTTTTTTCCAGAAACTGTTTTTTTTTTGTTTATATAATGTGAATATCGTTTGAAAGGACTAGTTATAAGGGTCCCAAGCATATATTTGTTTATAATTTTAAGAAGTATATCTTAAAAAATATAATAAAAATATGTAAAAAATATCCCTGTCATTCCCAAAGTTAATGAATTTTAAATTGTTAACAACGGATTTTTAGAAGCCTACCCAAAGGTTGTTGATTTTTTATTGTTTCTAAACGTAAAAGGTAATGATAAAATATTGGGCATTTTATTTTTATTACAAGTGAGTTACAGTAAAAATATCAATTTTATTACAAGTGAGTTACAGTAAAATCTGTAAAATACGACTGTTTTCATAGAAAGGTACGTTTGCATTTACAGTTATTACTGATGGTATTTTTGTCAAAAGGTGAAAGAAGAAAGGTTATGATTTTATGATGGAATCAAAATACCTATGTGGCTATTTAGATTCGATCCTATGAATCAAACTACGTGAGTAATTTTAACAAAAAACGTCCCGTTGGTTTCGTTTTGATATTGATAGTGTCATAAGCTATTTAAAAACGCTACAAGTTTTATTGTAATAATTTAAGAATACATCATTACGCATATATGACATTTGAAGAAAAAATCGTGGAATTATGACAAGTAACAAATTTCGAATTTTTTTTTATAAACTTCTATGTATTGTAATCGAGCTTTTTTCCTGCTAAGTGGCATAACTTGTTAGATGAGAGATGTTTTCCTGCTAAGTGGCATAACTTGTTAGATTTTTTGTCGATGTCTCTTCATATAATAGCTGTGGTTGCGTTTCTGCCTGCGGTAAAAATACTTGAATGAAAACACAAATTTTGTTTTTTTTTCCTCCCATACCAATAAGTTTTACACTACGTCATATTTTATCATTAATTAAACCATGACAATGTTATAATTCACTTTATTATAACTATGTTAACCGTTAATATCTATGTATACTATTTTTTGGCCAAAAAAATCATTATGACTTTTTAACTACAGGGCTGGTCACTTCTTAAATCGAACTAAAACTTTATAAACGATAAAGTAAAAGTTGTAATGATTATCGTTGGAAAAGTTGTAATGATATGTCGAATGGAAAGTTGTGGCGATATATCGTTTGGAAAGTTGTGACGATATTCTCGCACCTTTCCAGGTAAATAAAATATCAGTACAACTTCAAATTATTAAATCAGTTTTAGTAAAGATTACACCCTGAGGTTACATACAACAGAAAATTGCATCAATATATAATCAGCGATTCTTGTGTTACATTTGACTGACATACGTTAAGTAATCATTAAGTTACTACAATACATATCTGTAACAAATCCATTTTAATTACACATCATCAATAAAGGTTTGTTGCCGAATGACAAAAACAGCAGTTTTATAATTACATTGAAATTTTGGGGATGAAATGAACTTGCGGCTGAAACTTTTTGTGTCTACCCCATCGATTGGAGTATTATTTGAAAAGATTCCTGAAATATGATCTAAGATATCTAGAAGTACTTTTTTAATAAGCTCCTTTCTTGCGAGATGTGAGTCCCCAAGTCGTATTACTGTCCCTAAATGTTTATTTGCGTATATCAAAAATCTTAAACAAAACAAACAAGGTAGTTAAGTACTTCATGCAGAATTACTTCAATGAATTTTCAATAATACATTGAAGGGTATACGCAATCAAGTATTTTTCTTATGACTGTGGAAGGTGTGATACATAATATATTTACATAGTGAAAAATGATACTAAAATCTAATAGTTCATCAGAAATATTATGCCCCTTAAACGTTTAATTTTAAATGTATATGAATGTTTACGAAACCTCTGTAACCTGAATTTTACTTATTTAATAGTTTTCCTTTCACTTCTAGTCTGCTTTATTAATATTCGCATCATTACTAAAAATTTAGATCGGTTATTTTATTGTAATTTAAAGTTCAGTGTAATTAATGAGCAGTAATATTACGGTATGATAGTCCACGATCTTCAATTGTCACTGTACTGACATTAACACCGGTTTAACGGCGAGCTAGACATCAATTAACGTAACATTTATCTTCGGTATACCGCAAATAAATCGCTTACTAAACGCGATGCTACATTCCAGTGCGCCTACACACATCCGCCGTAGATGATTTTCAAAAGATAAGATACTAAATACTCGATGTGATCTAATCAATTCTTATTAAGTCTGATGAAGCGATGCACAACACGAAGTAATGTGTCGAATCGTACGCTTGAGTTAATCAATCAAATGTAGAGATGGTAAAAATAAAGGAGATATATCGACAAAAATGTATGTACCTTACAAATGATCAATGTTTTTGTTTATCAGCGTTACGATAGTAGGAAATTGAAGACTGAAATATACTTTTTAGTTCACCATTTTTCTTTCAAACTTGGATTGTCATTTTTTAACTACAGCATATCGATGTGAGTTAGACCGCAGTCATAAATGTAGTCCTTGATGACTGAAGTCGGTGCGTTTTGATATTATTAATACTATTGAAATCTTAATTTATTTCTGTAGTAATAAATTTGAGGATGATTTTTTAACCCCGAAGTTACTCAGCTCTAACTGGGACTAATAAACTAATAAAACTATTGCCCACCTAAATCATGTATATATATATATATATATATATATATATATATGTGTGTGTGTGTGTGTTTTAGGTAGTCAAATATTAGACATTTCAATTTAATTTTAAATTTAATTTAGAGATGTTAAAAAATTATTACTAAACGGCTTTCAAGCAAAGTTATCTGGTAGAATTGCCGTCATGCTCAATTAAATAGATTAATAAAAGTTAAATAGAAAATAATTTTCTGTTTAAGGGAAGAAGTAAAAATACTGTGTTTATTTACCACATGGGCTAATACCCATCCTATTTCAGAAAAGGAAGAAACGTGCATGGAGCTACTGAGTTCCTATCATGAGGCGGTAATAAACACTTCCACTTAGATGAACTGTTTATCTTCACTCACTGTACTTCCTGGAATTTCCGCCTTTCGACTATCATATGTTTGTCTCGCTCTCTAATTATTTACGCGATAAAAATTAAAAAGGTAGAAGATAGAACTTTTCCAGTTTTCAGTAAAAAGCACAAAAAAATCTACAGAAAAGTTTGTATTACTGCTTCAACGCTAGCGACAACTGAAAAATATCAATGGTTCTCACATAATTTAATTGACTATTGATGTTATTAAAAAATTTAAAAAATTAAAAAAAAAAATATATATATATCTATATATATATATATATATATATATACACACACTTATTATTTATTAACTAATAAAATTCGATACACGAAAACACTATGTATGACGTGAAATGTACTTTCTAATTCCATTATTTAATTTGACATAATTATTAAACAATATTGGAGTTATTTCGATATCGATATTTAATATTTATACGTACGTCCCTAAACAAAGATATTCATGTGGAATTAATATTTACATCTTGCAACTTGATTTACGGTCACTTTGGCATTTAATTGGGTTATGTAACTTGTGTTTTGATAAACAAATGTGATTGTGTTGTGTTCTTGTATTTTGTTTCTTAATTGTATGTGTTGATATTATTTTACTTCTGAAGGGTAAACTGGTTGGAAAAGTGGATTTTTTTGTTACATTCATAATGAATGAAAATATGATTTGCCTTTATTGTACATACGTTATGTTTTTGTATGAATATAAAAAAACGTGTTCTTTAATGGTTTCAATGTAATACCACAGATTAAGTGTACGTTTTTTTTAAGTTGTCTTTTTGGCAAAAAGCAATGGTGTTTCATATTTAATTGAATTACGAGTTAAAGGAAAATATTTGTGTTTATATTGTTTTATGCTTTCAATCAAAATTGCATCCAAGGAAAACTTTAATTAGCTACTTTTTAACGGATTGTATTGAAGAAAATCGATCGTTGGTCCCGATTTGTATTTTAAAAGTGTTGGCCGTAATTTTTTTCAATTCTATTTGTTTTTATCAGATACCATTTTTGTCCCTGAGAGCTCGCGAGCACAAATTTTTGACTAAGATATCCTTGCGTTTCCCCTCTCTCCTCCGTTCCCGATCTCATCAAAATCGTTTTTATGCTTTCAAAAACCTTTTAATTTCCATTAAAATACTAAGCCGATAATATTACCAAAATGTGGACTGACGTTCAATTCGAAAACATTTTAAATTATTACGGTATTTATCTTAATAAGAATTCACAATTAAATGAAACTATGCGATGTAGTATTATTTCTACTTTCTTTAAGTTCTTTACGACGACCTAGGTTTCTTTGTATTACAACATCTTCAGGTAGGCTATTATCAAAGATACCCCTAAATAAGGATTGTTAAATTTGTCAATTTTTTCTCAAGCATTTTTTAAGTTACAAGCATCCCCATATGGAATATAAACAATTGCTATTACAGGCTTTCCTTTTGACCTTTCTGAGACTTACAACATAGTAGCAGTGTATCTATAATAGTTTTGACAATGTTCGTCATGCCCATACCAGCAACTTTTTCTCCAACTACGTGGAATTTATTAAATACTATCTCAACTAACGTACATATTATGTAGCCCATGATAATATCGACTAATGTACATACTATATAACCTATGATACCATCAACTAATCCACATACTATATAGTCCACGACAATATCAACTAATCTATATACTATATAACCCATGACAATCTCAACTAGTGTACATACTATATAGACCATGACAATCTCAACTAATGTACCTACTATGTAGCTCATGACAATATCAACGTACAAACTATATAACTTACAAGCATCCCTACATGACAGATAAATAAATGCTATTACAGGTTTTTCTTTCGACCTTTTTAAGACCTACAACATAGTAGTGGTATATCTGTAATAGTTTTGCTAGCATTCGTCGTGCACATGACAATATCAACTTATCTATATAGCACGTATCCCATGATAATCTCAACTAATGTATTTACTATATGGCCCATGGCAATCTCAACTAATGTACATACTATATAGGTCAAGACAATATCAACTAATCTACATACTATACAGCCCATGGCAATCTCGGCTAATGTACATATTATACAGCGCATAACAATCTCAAATAATGTATATACTACACAGTCCATGGCAATCTCGGCTAATGTACATATTATACAGCGCATAACAATCTCAAATAATGTATATACTACACAGTCCATGGCAATCTCGGCTAATGTACATATTATACAGCGCATAACAATCTCAAATAATGTATATACTACACAGTCCATGGCAATCTCGGCTAATGTACATATTATACAGCGCATAACAATCTCAAATAATGTATATACTACACAGTCCATGACAGTATTAACTAATGTACAAAAGATATAGCCTATGACAATATCAACTAATCCACATACTATATAGCTCATGATAGTTTTAACTAATGTACATACTATATAGTCCATAACAATACCAACTAATGTACTTACTAAATGGCCCATGACAATCTCAACTAATGTACATACTATGTAGCCCCTGACAAACTTAACCCCTATAAACTATGATATTGTGTTTAGTTGAATGTCAATCGTATTAGTAGTTTTTGCATGAATTACTAAAAAACGAACAAACGTTTTTTTTTGTTGTATTAGTGTAATTTGTGGTGAATAAGAAGGTGTATAAGTTTTATTGTATCCAATTCTTGTGATTTCGTTAGATTTCTTTTGTATTTAATAGATATATGTTTTTCTTTATTACCTTGCATCGAGAAATATATTCGGGTGTTTTTTTTTATCACAGACACACGCACAAAATTACGTAATTAATGTGGAAGTCATATATTTTATCGACTTTTAGACGGCAAAAAATAAATTCATAATGTATTTTTTAGTTTGATTTACGGTGAATAATATAACGTTATTCTGTAAAACTACATGTTTTTTAATCATATGGACGACCTTGTTTCAAAATTTTTTTTATCCTAATTGTCGTAATGTGCAAAATTAACCATAGTAATTATTAAAAAAGATGTGGCGCGTCTATGAGCACAAGAATGTCATAGTAATCTAAAATATTATTATAGTTAGTCCGAATGGTGTAATGATATTGCCAATCAGATCCTGACCCGAGTTCAAAAGTTAACAATCACATTTTAATTCGAATTAAACTATTTTCCTGTACTTTTATAAACATATTAAAACCTAAAGAAGAAACTTATTAAAAATACATTTAAACCTATAAAAAATAATCGATCATTTCTCTATCATATTGCATAACAAACTGCAAGGCATCAATCAATACATACCATACCAGCAATGTACTGTCGTTACAAAGCTTTCTGTGAAAATTATATTGCCCTTATTTTTCGAAATCATTAAGAAGAGCTTTTTTAAACTTTTATCCTTAACATCTGATAACTTCTCAATTACCTAAATGCTCTAGCACCAGAATATTAATATCATGATTTAGAAACAAATAAAGAATAAGAATTTGAGCAAATTAAGAAGTACAAGCACCAAGAACCCATTTTTTTTCAACCACTCAGGAACGTCCAATTCTGTACTAAAGCTTTCATACAAATTATAATCGATTACTTAGCACATGATAAATTTGAGTTTAAGGGCTACTAGATACTGAATATACAAATACGTAATTATTCTATTTCTATTTTAATGAAATCCATTGTATTCCATGACAATGACGATTTATAGGAAAATCTAAATATCTATGACGAATCTGTTTATTTGTTTGTCTTTCCTTCATGGTTAAATAGCTTACAATATTTGAATAAAATATTGTATCTAGAAAATATATTATATATTAATAGTATTACAAATCTTATTCACGCTTAAGATTTCATTACAATTTTACATAGCCGAATTTTAATCAAACATCTAACCGTCGCATAACATCGCAATCTACCATCGCATAACTCGCAAGGTGCATCACACTGAAATTCAAAATTCAACCCAGCAAATTTTGTTCAAAATTATATTTACGTCCTAGGTATATGACTGGTTTGATTGAAATATATATCATATTTCTTAGAAAAAAAAATGTTTTTTATTATCCTAAAAGCACACGGGCAAAACCGCAAGCAAAACGGGCGCATTTACTTAAAAGTGATTTCTTAGAAATTATTTTCATTTTGATTTCACTAGTAAATTTTATGATAAGGAAGCCACAGACACACAAATAAATACATAATGAAAAAATATATAACTTCAGTAGCCACACATTGAAACATACATGTTTAAAAAAATGGCAAATGAACAAATCAATTACTGATTGAAATCAACAAGGCATATTGCAATAAAAATATTATATCTTCTTACAATAAATCGTACAATTTATGGCGAAATACGATTGTAAAATTTAATGAAGAAAGAAGCTTTCGTTGATAAATAATCGTCATTGACAAAATGTATTTTGAATAATTATTACAAAAAGTGTCAGACTGTCCATCAGATAAATAAGCTTAATCAACAACTCGTTAACTTCTAACCTTGCGTGTATGGATAATATTGTTAAGACAAATTTGTTTTGTACATATTTTAATCGTTTCAACGAAGAATACCTTGAACACACCGCAGCCATATTGGATGCTGCGAGTTTTATTTTTTGGGCTTTTCGAAGACTTTCTGAGAAAGCTTTCAATCTCCCTCCTACAGTCTAACATTCGCAGACATACTAAGGAAAAGATAACAAAGTTGTAAGATATAAATACTATAAAAATGAGATGAACACATAAATTATCACAAACATAAATTTCCGCTTATTAATAATAAAAACTCCAAATTATTATTCTACATATTTTATCGAGTTTGGAGAGTGTCGTCAATTTTTCATCATTAAAGGAATTTCTATACCACTTGAATTCATCAGCCTGCAGAATGATTCTTTGCAGAATTTTCGTCAGAATATGGATATACGTACACGACAGCTTCACAACAAACTTCTTACTTCTACTAACTTATGGATTTTGTCTAAAATCTGCCATCTTAATCGTCATTTTGTAAAATTGGAAAAAAAAATTCTGTTTATTTTTAGTGTAGTAAATAAAATATTTCTAAGAAATAGTTACCTATTCATTGACAATAAATAACTAAGTTACTTATTTTTGAAGTCGGTGCCAGCACCGCCGATCATCTTAAACAATTGCAAAATGTTATATTATAAAGACGCCCTTTATAAAACTATTTCGTAATGTTAATATATTACAATTTAAGGTTTTAAATTTAAACTAAAAATTAAGTAAAATTATAAAGTTATGTAACTTGAATCACAGTTGATTTACTACCATCCGTTAAAGGGTTCCATTATTTATCTCCAGAGCTCATCATCAGACACTGAACTGATTGATGGTACAGTTATTTTGCAAACAGTAAAAAGAGGCACGCAAATCGGCTCAGAAGTCCTTCAGAATCGTTGTATGTATATATATATATATATATATATATATATATATATATATACACGAAAAATACACGTCGAACTCCTCCTCTTTTGAAGTCCGTTAAGAAAGGAATATGTTTAAAAGTTTTGGAAAAAATTGGTCCTGGAATTGGTTGGATATTGACGTTAAGTTAACAAAAATCTAGTGTTATATAAAATGAAAGGTATTAGGGAGTAGATAACGAATATTGTACTCTCTTTAACAAACTCCGTATTGCAGCTGATTATACTTCTCTTTATTCTAAATGTTTGAAATTAGGTCATTTTTTCATTAATATTATAATGACATAAAAATTAAACAAAAAAATGATTTCTTTAGATGTTTAGACAAAACTGCTCAAGATGCAGATTATCGACATAATTGTCACAATAAATTTCACAAAATCTATCGATTAATATCTAAAAAGCAATTATTTTTATTTAGATGATTTTGATTATCGATAGGTTAGAAACATTACTCCACGTTTATAGGTGTAAATAATTAAGTTATGATGTTAAACAATCAATAGTCTTTATTATAAACTGTGTTATAGTTTTAACATTTAGAAGCAGTTTGAAATAGTATAAAATAGATGAAAGAAAAATAAATATATCAAGTGATTAAAAAACAATTAAGCTAAAAATTTATTAGACAACAAATTTTAAATGAAGTATATTAAAAAGTCCACAAAATTGGCCAACTTAGCTCGCCTTAACCTATGATTCGTCGTGATACACGAATTAATAAAAATGTATATTTAAAAAAAGTAAAAAAGAAGCTTTCTAATGAGATAAACCAAATGAGCCCAAACACGGGGAGTTACTTTAACCATTGAAAAGTTCCCGTGATCATCTTCCTTTTACATCGTCAGATCTCCTGTTCTAATATGTAACTAAATGACTCATTGAGACAAGTAAAACGAACCGAAATTCGACAGGTTTACAATTAATCACTAAAAAGTTCCCATGATCATCTCCCTCCTCCACCGTTATATCAACCCTTTTGGTTACTGTATTGTCATATCCAAAATTTCAAATTAAGACAATAATTATAAGTTTATTAAAATCGACTTGCTAAATAGATGCGTTTAAGTACATAATTACATAACTAATAAACGCGTGTTAAAAATAAGCTATTTTTTACTGGCGTAGAGCATAATAGTTGGCGTTGAGTTGAAATCAACTTTAAAACCTATTTATTTTAGTTAAGGTAGTTGTCGTATGACAGTAATATTCAAAAATTATTATAGATTTTTTTTATTTAAAATAATTTTTTTTCGTTTCTCAACTGTTTAGAAAACAAAAAAACTATGAATATGTTGTCACAACATTTTAACAGTTTGTAATTAATTTGATATATTTTTGCGTTTTTTATTAGACTCTTTTAAATAAAATTAAGTATGGTTAAATACCTACTTTCGCTGTAATATTATTTGTACAATTTTTGAGGGCGATTTTTACCAACACTAAACGGTAAATTTTTCTTTTCGAAATTTATACATATAACATCATTTTACATTGACTTAGTTTTTTAAACAAATCGTTCGAGGTGTTTCTTAAAAAAAATTAAATGTGGTGAAATTACTACTTACCCGTAATGTTAATTGTATAATTTTTGAAAACGATTTTTACCAAAACTAATTGGTAAATAATTTTCAAATTCTATAATAACTTTGATATTTACAGTTAAAATAACATATCATAAATTCAGCGAATTTCGTCGACAATGCGTTTTGCACAACTATCTTAATTATGTTGAAAGAAAAATATTCGGGTACTTTATTACTGAACAAAATGTTTGAGAATAAGTTTCATTTTTGTAGATTAAATAAGGTGTTACAAACCAACAATTATGCAAAAACAAATTAGAACTTTTCCAAAAAAAAATAATGAAAAAGTAATCGGCGTTGCATCATAATATGCAAGGCCGATTTTAGTAAACTAATATCTGTAACCTTTCGTGTGAAAGACTACACAAAATCGGATTTTCCGATATAAGGTCTAATCATTGGGCATACTTAAAAGATAGGCAGGAAGCAAGGCGTAACTGGTTTTAATGTAGTAATCACAGCTTTCTAAAACATCTAGATAGATTATGATTAAGTTTCACAACAAAACGATCTTTTGAGTTGTTTAACTTTCTCGTATCTATTTTACCATAACATGAAGATTTCAAGAATACAACTAAAATAAGAGAAATTGTATAGTAATATAATGTATAGACATAGATTAACATGAGAATTTTTCAAAGAATTTTTGTATGAGAACATTGATACCGTATGAAATCAATAAAATGTTTAAAGTAGTGTACATTTTACTCAGATTTTTGCACATATGAAGAATACATATAGTATTCTATTGCACCTCAGTGAAAAAAATGAAAGTAATATTTCATCTATTGTACTCGGGGTAAAAACTTAAAAAAAACATTAAAATATTTAAAAATATACACGACTCTGTCTCTGCCACATTATATCTTTGAAACTACTAATATTTAAAAAAAAACATATCTGAAAGTGAAATACTAAAAGTTACAAAATATTATTTTTCGTTCCTTTTTTGAGATGAAATACCAACTTAGATAATTGTTTAATAGAATACAAAATTCAATAAAATACAAAATTCTTTGTTTGTACGGCCTGATTTTGTAATTTATTGCTTGTTCACTACATATAAGCACAAAAGAATCTCGTAAAAGATTAATTTTTAAAGTCCCGTCTCTCAAAAGAAAAAGAAAACGAAACTCTAATGGGATCAATTGATTGTCCTTTCGTCCGTCCGTGTGTCTATGAAAGGCTTTTTTCTCAGAAATAGCTTGAGATATCAAGTCTATTAATATGTTATACTGAGGCCGATAATTTTAGATTGACGTAAAAATTTCAAGTTTATTGGTTCACAACAAATGGAGATCGCCCATCAAAGCTTTTTTTTTTCATACAGTAATCTTACTCGCTGGTTATCAAAACCTATAGGGCACTTCCGGTCGACATACAATCATGAAAGTTGGGGTAATGAGAAGCTTTATGGTACAAGCAGAGGGAAATATCCTAAAATCCATGATTTCTAATTCTATGTAAAATTATATATTTTTTCTAATTAGTTTGTCTTTACGCCTGTGAAATATACGGCAAGAAATAAATTTAAATAAAAAAAAATTAGTATCGGTAAATAGTTTAATTACCCTCCCTCCCTCGTAGCGCGAGTGCTACTCATTCTTGACAGGTTGACGACGATATCATGAAGGAATCAAACGATTATTAAGAAGATTCAATATATTTTAATTTCATGGTAGATAAGAAGTTACGAGAAATCAGTGTGGAAGCAAATGCAGTATGTTGATTTAATCTGTTAAAAGGTATTTCTTTGCTATTTATAAATTAGACGTACCATTACATTTGTTATGCTGTCCCAATTTCTTTTAGGCGTGCAAGTCTTCCTTTATTTACAGTTCAATGAAAACTATCTCATGAGAAGCAAATTTTTCGATGTTAGAAGAAAATATTCACTACCACGCGTTAATGAGAAAATATTCATTCTGAATACTGAACGTGAACTGAATACTGAACGTCAATTTCTTTTTAATACCAAAATCTAGGATATAATTGTAATAGAATTCTTTATTTCTTTCGTTATTTCCAATGGCGCAATTACCTGAAAGTTTTTTACCAATAATAAAAAGTATTTTTGAAAAAAACTTACGCTTTTAATCTCATGAATAATGTATTCTTTGAACTTTACATAACTCTAAAATAGGAAACTGCTATCAAAGTTAACTGCTAGGGTATAATTTTTGCTGTCTTTATTAGTCAATTTAAATCAATAAATTCTTCAAATACACGTTTACAGTGTGGTAAACCTATGCAAAAATAATTTTTTCTTTGTACTGGTGTAACGGACAATTGTATTTAATAGATAACATATTATATTCATTCTCATCCAGTTCCAGTTAACCGACAAAGTTTAAATTTTAATGTTTGCCCGTCGTTTATAGGCCAATATGTACTCTTAAGCAGTTAACCGCATAGTACGTAAAATAGGTATTTGGAAAAACTCGAAAAAGCTCCAGTAGAAACTGTGCTACAACTAGACACCTGTTACACCCTAGTTCCAGTATAAACTGGAACTAGAGTGTAACAACAGATGGTGGTAATTGGCTACAAATCTTTTTCTATTTTGCAACATCACGTAATTCAAACAATATCGGGCAGATGGCGTTAGTGTCTTACGACTCTATTTCTTCAGTAAGGAAACCTTGTATACAAAATCGTGTAAAATGTAACTAAGATTCGGTAATGCCTTTCTATTCACATGTGAAAAGTGTAGGGTAGGAGTATAGTTTATTAAAACTCTATTTAATGCCGGTAAAAAGATGTTTTACGTCAAAATAATCATTATGAATAGGATGAAATATATGTACTGTGTAAAATTTAACTAAATTTGGGTAATGCCTTTCTATTCATATATCAAAAGGGTAGGGTAGAAGAAGGGTTTATTAAAACTCTATTTAATGCCGGTAAAAAGATGTTTTACGTCAAAATAATCATTATGAATGTGATGAAATAATTATAAAATTTGTCTATTTTTCATTTCTCTATATTGCAATCTTCAAATAATTATAAGTCAATAACGACACAATAGAGTAACTAAGACCTTGAAAATAAACTACATAAAGCGTACGAACAACAAAATCGACCTATGAACAAAAGGCAACAAAACTATTCCACTGCAAAACACGCCCGCCAACACTAACCTGAACTAATGTTTCGCAGTAAAGTTCAAAGAATTCGACCTTTCGTCTCGTCTGCTGTTCCGTCGAGAGGCGGTCCGTGCAGATGCGGTGCCGGCGACCTTTGCGCGTAGACACCGGTTTCGTTGGCGCGACCCGACGCGAGTGCGAATAAAGGAACGACAAGCAAAAAACAACGAAATATGTCGACGGTCAAACAGATTTACTTTCATTTTCGTACGACGACGAGTGCATATACAGCTTGATTCGGTTTAGGAGTGTCGTGGTGAAGAATATTACTAAGCAGAATAATGGCTACAAAAGTGAATTAAAGAAAGAAATGAAATATATTTTAATTTTGCTTTATATTATTTATAGAAAATATCGCTCTAAACTAAAAAAGTTTTATTACAGAAACCAAAATTATTAAAAACAAAAAAACTTTTTATGTAGTCACAAAGCTCTAACTTTGTGTTACATCATAAAACTGAAATAGTCTAATACTTTGATATACAATCGTTTTGACGCTGCAATAACTGGCAATCTTGGATTTTTTTTTTCAATTATACAATCGTTGACCGTCGAAGGGAATATTTTCTATTCACGATCATCATATTTATATTTATCTAAATCTCTAAGTAATACATTCATTAAATCGCATATTCAAATTGAAATTACCAACTTTTCTAAAGAAAGAAGCCTTTGACATAGTTGTTACACCTACTTTATTATATGCTTTTTAAAGCTCGGCTCAAAGCCAGAAAATAACGCAAAATCTACAACGATTCCGGAGAGTAGCTGCAAGGAATATAATGGGAATAAGATTGGAAGGGAACATAGTGATCTAATGAATGCTTCAGAATTAACCTGTAAAATAAGCTATCACTATCTGTAGCGCGCCACCTGACCCATGGAGCTGGATGGGTCAGGTGGCGCGCTGCAGATAGTGATGTGACTGCAGAGTGACGATATCGTACATGTCTCATGCTTCATGTTGGAAGAAATAGCATGCCACGGAGTAACCCTTTACCCGACACTGGGTGCCTCAATAAATTAAGTGTAAATATAATTTTAAATCTTCCAAAATTAATTAATTGTTGAAATTAATTATTTACAAAAACATCTATTTTTAGTGATTTAATATATTGATTTCAGCTGAATGTAAATGCATTTAAATAATTCGAATAATTTTTTTGATTGCTTTTTATTACTTGCTCTTTTTAAAATTTTTACTAAAATAAGTTGAGCTACTTTTGAGTTAAAAGTAAACAAATAGACAGACTTCATAACTTATTGCATGTCCACAGCATTCCCTTGTCTTATCATGTAATGCTAGAATATTATACCACCATCCAAATTAATAAAGTTACTAAGTTACTTGCTTTGTTTACTTTTTCACTATATGGGTTTAGCCATTTTGGGGTTAAATTTAACAATTAGGCAGACTTCGTAACTGATTGCACATCCTCAGTATTCCCAAATCCCATCATATTACACTGTAAGATAGCACCAAAATAAAAGTTAATAAAGTTGCTAAATTACGTGCTTTTTTCCTCTTTTTTTACTGAAATGTGTTGAGTCAATTTGGAGTTAAACGTAACAAATAGGCAGACTTCATTACCGATTGCAGTTCCTCAACATTCTCATAGCCCGTCACGTTACATTATGATATAACACCAACATGAAAGTTAATTAGGTTACTAAATTACTTGTTTTGTTTACTTTTTTTACTGAAATGTGTTGAGTCAATTTGGAGTTAAATGTAACAAATAGGCAGACTTCGTTACTGATTGCAGTTCCTCAACATTCTCATAGCCCGTCACGTTACGTTATGATATATCACCAATATGGAAGTTAATTAAGTTACTAAATTACTTGCTTTGTTTATTTTTTTTACTGAAATGGGTTGAGTCAATTCGGAGTTAAATGTAACAAATAGGCAGACTTCGTTACTGATTGCAGTTCCTCAACATTCTCATAGCCCGTCACGTTACGTTATGATATATCACCAATATGGAAGTTAATTAAGTTACTAAATTACTCGCTTTGTTTATTTTTTTTACTGAAATGGGTTGAGTCAATTTGGAGTTAAACGTAACAAATAGGCAGACTTCGTTACTGATTGCAGTTCATCAACATTCTCATAGCCCGTCACGTTACGTTATGATATATCACCAATATGGAAGTTAATTAAGTTACTAAATTACTTGCTTTGTTTATTTTTTTTACTGAAATGGGTTGAGTCAATTCGGAGTTAAATGTAACAAATAGGCAGACTTCGTTACTGTTTGCAGTTCCTCAACATTCTCATAGCCCGTCACGTTACGTTATGATATATCACCAATATGGAAGTTAATTAAGTTACTAAATTACTTGCTTTGTTTATTTTTTTTACTGAAATGGGTTGAGTCAATTCGGAGTTAAATGTAACAAATAGGCAGACTTCGTTACTGATTGCAGTTCCTCAACATTCTCATAGCCCGTCACGTTACATTATGATATATCACCAATATGGAAGTTAATTAAGTTACTAAATTACTTGCTTTGTTTATTTTTTTTACTGAAATGGGTTGAGTCAATTCGGAGTTAAATGTAACAAATAGGCAGACTTCGTTACTGATTGCAGTTCCTCAACATTCTCATAGCCCGTCACGTTACGTTATGATATATCGCCAACATGGAAGTTAATTAAGTTACTAAATTACTTGCTTTGTTTACTTTTTTTACTGAAATGGGTTGAGTCAATTTGGAGTTAAACGTAACAAATAGGCAGACTTCGTTACTGATTGCAGTTCCTCAACATTCTCATAGCCCGTCACGTTACGTTATGATATATTACCAATATGGAAGTTAATTAAGTTACTAAATTACTTGCTTTGTTTATTTTTTTTACTGAAATGGGTTGAGTCAATTCGGAGTTAAATGTAACAAATAGGCATACTTCGTTACTGATTGCAGTTCCTCAACATTCTCATAGCCCGTCACGTTACATTATGATATATCACCAATATGGAAGTTAATTAAGTTACTAAATTACTTGCTTTGTTTATTTTTTTTACTGAAATGGGTTGAGTCAATTCGGAGTTAAATGTAACAAATAGGCAGACTTCGTTACTGATTGCAGTTCCTCAACATTCTCATAGCCCGTCACGTTACGTTATGATATATCGCCAACATGGAAGTTAATTAAGTTACTAAATTACTTGCTTTGTTTACTTTTTTTACTGAAATGGGTTGAGTCAATTTGGAGTTAAACGTAACAAATAGGCAGACTTCGTTACTAATTGCAGTTCCGCAACATTCTCATAGCCCGTCACATTACATTATGATATAACACCAACATGAAAGTTAATTAGGTTACTAAATTACTTGCTTTGTTTACCTTTTTTTTTACTGAAATGGGTTGAGTCAATTTGGAATTAAACGTAACAAATAGGCAGACTTCATTACTGATTACAGTTCCTCAACATTCTCATAGCCCCTCACGTTACATTATGATATAACACCAACATGAAAGTTAATTAAGTTACTAAATTACTTGCTTTGTTTACCTTTTTTTTACTGAAATGGGTTGAGTCAATTTGGAATTAAACGTAACAAATAAGCAGACTTCATTACTGATTACAGTTCCTCAACATTCTCATAGCCCGTCACGTTACATTATGATATAATACCAACATGAAAGTTAATTAGGTTACTAAATTACTTGCTTTGTTTACTTTTTTTACTGAAATGGGTTGAGTCAATTTGGAGTTAAACGTAACAAATAGGCAGACTTCATTACCGATTGCAGTTCCTCAACACTTCCATAGCCCATCACGTTTTATTATGATATAACACCAACAAGAAAGTTAATTAGGTTACTAAATTACTTGCTTTGTATACTTTTTTTACTGAAATAAGTAGACTCATTTTGGATTTAAAAGTAACAAACAGACAATTACGAAGTTTGTCTGTTTGTTACTTTTAAACTTCGTAACTTGTTGTATTTTCTTGACATTCTTCATACTTCATCGTGTTACACTATACAATGAACATAAACATTTATAAATTTACTAAATTCATTGCTTTATTTAATTGCTTTTGTCTCTTCGTGAAAATATTTTGATACATTTTTGTGCTAAAAGCAACAGAGAGACACTTCACATTTTATAAACATATTTAAAAATAAAATCAATAAATAAAACAAAAATTGTGGCGTTTATAATCAACCTGTATCTTAATAGAAAAAAAATAACCATAATATAATTTATTAGACATAAACGGTGACCTTATTAAGCTCAGTGTAAATTGTGCTTTACACAATTTGGTTACCGGCTGTCGAAAACGAAGATGATCATAATTACATATTGGAAATAACATTATTTAATGTGGCCGCTAACACGCAACAATGCGACTTGCGTCCACGCGCGGACAGAAGAGCTTAACGAAGATGTATTACGCCTATATAGCCCCAAGGTAAGTGGCTATCTCTTTAAAAGAAACGTATATTTAATACAGTAATTCAGTTATAATTTTAACAATTTGTCAAAAAGTTTATGTTCCAAAATGAATAAGCCAAAAATTATTATTTCATTACATTTTTAACCTTAAAAAAGATGACTAAATATTTGAGTTTAGGCCAAGGTTTAAGTAAGTGTAAACGTATAACTATGATAAACTTTGTTTTCTTTATGTTAGTTTGTAAAACCCAGTTATTTTTTATGCCTATTAGTAATTGAAATGACGTCAGCTTATCTTCCATATCGTTTGAGGTTGCAGACGTTTTAAAAATGCTTACGTTATTAGACTTGAACAAAGGCCCAGGACCAGATAGAATTGAACCAGCCTTCCTCAAATATACCACAGATACCGTATGCATCCCTTTAACTCTCTTGTTTAATAAATGTGTAATCCATGGGATTTTTCTTACATGTTGGAAAAAGACATACATAACATCTGTGCATAAAAGTGGATCTAAACAAAACATAGTTAACTATAGACCCACATCAATTGTATCAGTTATTCCCAAAGTTTTAGAGAGATTAGTACATGGACGGGTATATCTGATACTCCATAATTACATTATGCCCGAACAACAAGGCTTTATTCGTAGTAGATCTACCACCACTAACTTACTACTTCACTCTCAGCACTTGCTAGACTCATTGGATTTCGGACAGCAAGTTGACGTGATATATACGGATTTCATAACAGCATTTGACAAGGTTGATCACTTAATATT
This sequence comes from Druceiella hillmani, assembly GCA_039881145.1. Taxonomy (NCBI): domain Eukaryota; kingdom Metazoa; phylum Arthropoda; class Insecta; order Lepidoptera; family Hepialidae; genus Druceiella; species Druceiella hillmani. The sequence continues at coordinate 921,508 of JAYKKI010000101.1, forward strand.
GATGCGAAAACTGGCATTTAACGGTATCAGGGGTAACTTGCTTAGACGGTTTATTTCGTATTTAACTAATAGGCAGCAAGCAATTAAAGTAAATGGTTATCACCATTTATCCAGATGACTTCTGGTGTACCACAGGGATCTATATTAGACCCTTTCTTATTTAATATATTTATTAATGATATAAGTACCTGTTTTAGAAATAGTAATTTTCCAATGTATGCAGATGGTCTAAAACTTTTTATTCTCGTGAAAGATATCCATGACTATTCGAATATGCAAGCTTATCTCAATAGTCTTCGTTTTTACTGTGAAGAGAACAAATTTCATTTAAGTTACTCCAGGTGTAAATAAATCACTTTCGAAAAAAAGCAAATAAACTTTTAATATGCGTTATGAGGGAACTCCCTAGAAAAAGTTGCGCGAAACAGCATGCGCGACCTTGTCATTTTCGATAGTGAACTGCATTTTAGAATGCATATCGAGCAGATTATATCTAAGGCCTATGGTATGCTTGGCTTCGTATTAAGAAAGTCCAAAGTATTTAAAAATGCTGAAACATGTTTAACCTTGTACAATGCACTTGCAATATAAAAATTTTAATACGCTGTTGTAATATGGAATCCACTATATACCACTTATTCTGACAGTATTGAGAATATACAAAAAACATTCTTGAAAGCTCTTCAGCTTCGTATAGTAAATTATCGTACAAAGTGATACTTAATAATTACAAATGTGATGCTCCCTATCATAGAGGTTCATTATTAGAATTGATGAGTATGTTCAACATCCGTCAAGGTAATTATGACTGTCCATCTCTACTGAGTCAAATAAAGATTCGAACTCCCAAACTTACGCGTAGCCATATCTTATTTCATGTCGATAACTCACGAACAAACGCCGGTGTCAGAGCATCGCTACGGCGGTTGTGCGACTTATACAGTAAAGACATGTTGACATTTGACATCCTTGCAAGTCCACGCCCCCAGTCTCGATCAGATGTAAAGAACAGGCTCTGTGAAATTCATGCACAGCAGATGGATCAGTAATGTTATTATAATTTTATTTTATTCATTGTTTGTCCAACTTAGTTAAATAGAGCGCCTCACATATATAACTTGTAATCCATAATAGCAGCTTTATTTCATTGATAAGTTAATAACAAGTGTTTACGGTATTAATTTTATATCTTATTCTAAAAAAAATTGTTTCGCTTGCTTAAGTTAACATTGTCACATTTATGTATTGTTATATTAATTGGATATTTTATAAATCTATTTCTTATTCTTTATACTTTGTAGAAATTTTGTTTGTTTTTCCCCTTTACATAAAATTTTTAAAAAATTACCGGCACTTTACATCAACTTGACTCTCTCTCGCTGCAAAGTGTCTCTCTGTTGCTTTTAGCATAAAAATGTATCAAAATATTTCAGTAAAGAGACAAAAGGAATTAAACAAAGCAATAGATTTAGTAAATTTATAAATGTTTATGTTTATTGTATAGTGTAACACGATGGAGTATGGGAATGTTAAGAAAATCAAAATGAGTCGACTTATTTCAGTAAATAAAGTATTTACAATTTTTATTATCCATGTAATAATAAAACGTTTCCCAATTTTCAATGGTGGTGAAGCAAAATAAAATTGGAAGAAGATAAACCTCTTCGTTTTCATTTATATTTCAGTAACTATAGGTATAGGCTTACTGGGACTATAAAATAAGTAGAAATGGACTTTTGGAAAATCCTTCATATATTTTAGTGTGTAACATAATTTTTCCCACACGTTTATTAAAGGCTGTAAAATAAATTGAACCTCAAAAGCGAAAGAGAATCGTCATCAAAACCGATTGACAACTTCTTTTAAATTTAAATTTAACTTTAATAATTTCATTCCAAATTTTGTATAATTATAATGAATTTTCGCATAATTTTTTTCCAGAAAATTGTCATAATTTTGTTGATATGAATAAATGGAGCTTTTTATTCTCTACGTTTAAATCAGTACAGTTTCGTCACTTTTTCTCCTTTTATTTACAGTTGAATAAAAACAATAAATTTTCATTAAGTCTCTGTTTTATTTTTTATTTTCTTTACAGTTAGTAACACATGTAAATATTAACATATAATTTCATAGCAAAGAATCTATTTTATAATAATTACCTGATTATTTTAAATTTGATGATTTTTTTAAATTTCTTCATACGTTATCATCACCTACATTAAGGATATATTTTGTCGAACATTTTATAAAATGTCTTTATTTAAATAACAAAAATATTTATAAGAGTTTGCTGTTTAAAATCTAACAATAATGAGTCGTCATGCCAATAAAGCTATTTTTTGATCAAAATAACGTTAAATTTCTTATGGTTGTAAATTACATATATTTTATATCTAACAATAACAGTAAGGATAGTTTGACAACCTCTGAAATCATAATTTATTTTTAAATATTAAAATTATTTAACACTCAATAAACGTCAAATGACCTTTGTACCCATGTACAATATTTCACGATAATATACTACGTGCTCACACAACGAGAAAAATATTGATGTGTTGATATATCATATAACATATTGATTGATAAAACATATTACAATATAACAAGAAAACAATTAATTGATCTCCAGGAAGGGGCAGATAATTTACTGGTTATAATCCCGATAATAATCTGGAAGTGTTATATGCCCAAAAAATCACTACTTATACTCAGTTAGGAATCTGTAAAACGTTATGGTATGGTAAACGTTATGTTAGGTATCTTCATCATATCTGGTTCCTTATAATAACAATTAGTCTTTTCAATAACTAAGGTCAGTTTATTGCACGATTAATTCTATAGCAACAAAAAATATACTGCAACTCAAACTGTCAAAACGACAACGTCACTATCGCAACAAGAACAACTATAGCCATTTTCCTACTGCGCGGTTTAATATAAGCCGTTTGATGCTGAACCTGCTAGCGACTACTAATACATTTTATGTATTTGTCATTAGATACAAATAGCTATAAAATTCTGAAACGTTCGAGAATTGTTATTGGCAAAATGTCGTCAAAGGATTCCTATAGCTATTTGCAGGCTCTTTCAAAGACTAAAGTAAATTTATTGGACAATTAACTCTAGAGCAGCAATGAAAAGTAACTGTAACTCGAACTATCAAATGACAACATTACCATTGAAATAAGAACAATGACAGTCATTTTCCAAGTTATATATTTGTCGCTTGGCGCTGAATCCGCTTAGTAGGTAATTTCCAGCACATTTTATGTATTTGTCACTACATATAAATAGAGAAAAAATTCTCAAACATTCGAGAACTGATATTGGCAAAATTTCGTCAACGGATATTTTTAGCCTACGTGTAATTACAGAATTTATTTTAGTACAACAAAAATAAGTATTCTTAAAATATGCGATTTTCAAAATGATATCTTATCATTAAAAGAAGATTCCATCTTAAAAGCAAATGATTTTAAAATTTATGGAAATTTGTATTTAATTTAAGAGCTGGCCTCGTACATTGCAATTATCCTCTAACTCTTTTTATAAACAATACATAAATTTAAATAAATATGTATGTTGCATACGTAAAGAAGGCACTCAAAGATCGCATTTACTGGCGGATTTAGTTAATTTTTTTTCTATTGTTTCGTGTGCTATGGAAATAGAATTCTATTTCAATATTTAAGATTACCGTGAACCCGGAAATCATTTGAAGGTTACAAAGTATAATTCAAGTTCTTGCCTCAGTATTTATTTATTTTATCGATATATGACGCAAAATAATAGTCACTGTGTCGAAATGAAGGACACTTCTAATTGTTTAAGCAACTTGCTGGTTGTGTGCCCTTCGATTATTTTTAACAACGTTTTACATATGATTACGTGGTTTATAATTCTGGTTTCATAAAAAAAAATTAACGGAAATATAAGACGAGTGGTCTTATATTTCCGTTAATTTGTTTATGCTTGCTCGTCCATTTTTATTTTCGTCTCGTGCTAAGGGATGTTACAGTGAATATATCATATTATTTATGTTATATTGAATATGTATAATATAAATTATTATATCAATATTTTAGAAGGACAAAAAAGTACCGGAAAGTTATTTTCACATTACATGTATCGCTTTAGGTAACGATTAAAAAAGTAGTTAGTAAGATCTCAAAAATATTTTTTTCACAATTTTAAATAATATATCGGTATGCTGCAAAATATGAAGAAAATACATAAACCCCAAAGTTCCAAGCTACTGAACTTAAAATTTTAAATGAAAAAGCTACTTCAAACTTACGGCTATTTCATAGAAAATTCATATTTTTAACCTTTAAAACATGGAGTGTGCAATATATTTACATTGTATTTTAATTAATATTAACAACCTTATATGCTTTAATTTATTTAATTTATTATATATTAAATAGATACAAAATTCGTGGCGGAAGTATTATATTCATAACGAAACGCAAGGCAGCACGATCTACAGAAATCAAAGTTTGTGAGAGTATTGAAAATTACAGACCAAATTCAAGTGGATCATGGTTTTGTGTTGTTCAAGTTAACGGACTGTAACTAAAATAACTAAACGTCTCTACTTTGTCAACCAGGCACGTGAAATTCCGTCTTTTTGGAGAAAAAGTATGAGTTTTTTTTCCATAAAGACGGAATAAATATATTTTGAATTTAAAGACATGATAGAAATAATTTATATTTTTTTATTTAAGTATCTTCTATTGTAATTTCAATAAGGAAGCAAAAGGCGTAAAATCTATGGAGATTAGATCTTTTGAGAACGTTGTGAGTTACCTACAAAATTCAAATGGATTATGATTATATTAAAGTCAAGCAACTGTAACTTAAATACTGAAATGTTAGGAATATTGTGAACAATGGACGTGAAAATCATTCCCTCTAAGGATAAACACACTTCTGTAATAATATCTGTAATGACAAATAGAAAGCACACAAAGTTTACCATCAAAATAAATCTACGAATTTACGAAGTTTCATTTGAATTTATATAATGCTCGAAAAAAGTTTGGGGCCCATATAGTTTAATTGTGCTTCTCACTTTCCATATTTACATAATCTCGTTTTCTTCCAGTAGGAAAGTGATGGCACCTCAGTTGTATTTTTTATGTTATATGCTTAAATTTATACGTTGATTATTAAAAAGAGATAAAGGACAGTTGCATATATATATATATATATATATATATATATATATGTAGCTTATTATAACTTTACACTATGGCCTTTCGAGAAAATTAATTTCGTATATAACTTTGTTTATAAATAAATTTAGCAAATCGATTTTCACCCACTTCTAATTATCGTATCGATTTTAAACTTTACAAACTCGAATTTTACATAAGAACTTCATATTGGCCAACAGTATTCCTACCGAGTTTGGGTCCATTTGCTTTGCCTTTGTAAGCAAAGATGTTTATTAGTTCTTTAGCATAAATTTTTATTGTCATCCACATCACGTTTCTGTTGTTCGAATCACAACACGAAATCAATATTATTCATACATACATAATAAGCACTCAATATACCATAAGGAAGACACTATCTGCATTATATTATTTTCTCAATGTAGAAATATGCATTCAAGCAGAGGCGTGAGCACGATTAAGAAATTTAAAAATACACTAGAACTGAAGTATCATGTACCAACGAACGGAATAAACTAAATATTCTAAAGGTACAAAATGAATCAACATTTAAATCAAAAAGAATAAAAGGAAATATGGGAAAAATGTAAGGAGTACAGAAAATAAGTTAGTGACTTAGTTACTAACTGTAAATGGTTCATGAACCACCCAAATACTACCACACTTGTAATTCTAAGATCGCTTTCAGACTGGCAACTTTATCGCGCGATTCTAATATCTCTTTCAGATTGACAACTTCATCGCGCAATTTGGTCATGCAATTCAGTAGTGCGTCTATTGCGAGCAGTGCGTAATCACGAACAGTACGTAATCGCCTCGAGATTTAAACATTAAGCGATATAGCAGTGCGAGGCGTGTTTTTCCGTTCAAAATCAATAGGCTTGAATAAGTATATTTTGTGCATTGCTGCATTTCGAGCTATTTTTGCGTGTAGTTGTATTCTTACCTCCATTTTTTTTTGTTTTTCAATACACGGCTTACTTTCAGATTAGCGAATTATTCACGCGATTCAGCAGCCCTAATTTGTTTTGTGTTGTAATCGGCTCACACCGCTAAATCGCTTAACGCATTCTAAGTAATTATATAGAAAACACTGTTCACGATAGTCACGCTACTGTGTACTGTGAATGGGGTGACTGCATTGCGCGACGGATCGCCAATCTAAAATTAGTCTTAGAATTATTATTGTGAAGCGTTCGGAAGGTTCACGAATCTGTCACAGTTTTTTAATTTAGTTATGATTGCTTTTATTTTTATTTCTCCGATACTTGTTTTTGTGTATCATCGTTTCTTTTGAATCAAGTGTTTTCTCATTTCGTATGAATTTGTTCACACTTTGGTTTTGAAGCTACGAACTAACTGTGTTCAACATAAAGAGTTGTTTGAGTGTAAGTGTTGTTTGAGTTAAGATATATAAATCAATTACTTTAGATAACCAGAATTCATCAAGTTAATTAATTTATTAATTTGGCACAAATTAAATCGAAATTGACATAGGGTTTAGTATTGAAAAGTCAAACGCAAATAAATGTTTAGATTTAATCGACAATAAAATTTTTTCGTTTATTTTTCCTGTTTATTATCGTTAATTTCTTTTGAATCAAGCGTTTTCTCATTTCGTATTAACTCATTCAACACTGAATTTGAAGGTACGAACTAGCTGCGTTCAACGTAAATAATTGTTTGAATGAAAGATAAATAAAACAAATAATTTAAATAATTATTAATCAAACTAATTTATTTATTTATTTGTAATAAATTAAATAGGTGTAGGATTTAATATTAAAAAGTCAAAAGCAAATAAATGTTTAGATTTACTCAACAATAAAACAATTCGACAAATTTCCAGTTTAACTGATTGAAGAAAACCTTATATATTTCACGTAGGTTGAGAGACCCAATTATCAGCACTTCAACAGATAATTAAATTTGAATCCTATGTATTGGGCTGGAAAATTTATCCAATTAGATTATAAATTTTAATTGATTTTAATTATTGTTTCCAAAAATATCAAAAATGTTTCTAGCTCGACACATTGCTACAATTTGAATTTATAGCAGCATTTATGTGAAAAAGTTAGGGTTGTAATTATTAAGATACGATTACCGTATTATTAACACCCAAATAGCCAATTACTAGTGTCCACAGTTACAGTTACATTTCCCAAACAAAGTGTCAAACAAATAGGTAAATGAAAACAAAAACAAACATCACAAAATTTATTTAAACAAACATGGAAAGTAAACTTTTAACTTACTTAATCTGTCTTTAAATCAAACTGGTATAGTAGCTAATTGTTTTTATTAACGAGTTACTAACGTTAATCTAAATATATTATTTCTAAAAGGTGTTTTTTGGTCGAGCGGCTCGATCTCTTTAACTACTGCACCAAAAAAAATTAAAAAAATACCCATTTAAAGCTTATGTTTTCTACTTTGGGCGAAAAATATAAAAAAATTCGAAAAAAATCTTTTTGTTAATAAAAAAATTAATTTTTATAACAATTGGCATGAGCGCCATCTGTGGGCGACACATCAAATATCTTAGCCAAATTGTATACTTGGAACACGCTAGATGGCGATATAGTGCGAAGACTTCGCACGGGTCAGCTAGTAAACTTATATTTACGTTACAGCAAATTGCACTCAATTATACTTCTTGATTCAATATTTCTTCCAGCTCTCTCAGTGTATAAGATCTTTTCGTGGTTTTAGGATTATGTCTTTTTCTCTTCACTATTTCTTTCATTTATTTCATTTTTAATTCTTTGTAGAGCCATATGAAGTCATCTAACCAAAGTAAATAAGTTTAATGAATAATATTAGGTTTATAAGCAAGAGGGTGCTAATATTTAAATACTACTAGTATTTTATTTACGCCAATCAGTAGCATGGTTGCTAATAAAGTGGAAAAATCAAAATCTTTGAATCAAATAATGGCATTCCCCAAAATAAAAAAAACAGGATATATAAACTATAAAAAAAGGTTTTTAATTAAATACATAAATATGAAAACGATGCAATCGTTTTGTTTACAATATAATTATAGAGTTTCGATATATCTAAAGTTTAATTGCGCCTTATTCTTACCTTTGCATAGAGAAAATGACCGCTGACCAAACCGACACGAACAAATTTTGACTACAAATATCCACCATAATTTGTCACTGTTGTAAGTAATGTTGCCAACCTTTAAAAGTAGCATGTGTCACATTTTGTTTTTACATGTGGTCAACCTTAAATACAGCTTTTATAACATATACCATAGGTATAAACCTGAGAGTGCCAATAAATTAATGCAGTGCATAAATTTGTGTCGTCTCTACATACGAACTAAATATGTGAACGTTCACAATTAAATGAAACTACGTGATGTAGTATTATTTCTACTTTCTTTAAGTTCTTTAACACTAACTAGGTTTCGTTGTGTTACAACATCTTCAGGTGGGCTATTAGCAAATATTATGTTTATCTATCTAATCTTTGCTAATAGCGCACCTGAATATGTTGTAATAATACGAAACCTAGGTCGTGGTAAAGAACTTAAAGAAAGTAGAAATAATACTACATCACTTACTTTCATTTAATTGTGAATAATGAATTTCTACAAAACTAAAGCCAAATATATTCAATATGTGAACGTTATTATTGCTTAGTTAAATGTCTTAGAAAATCATTATGTACGTTCAAAGATGGCCCTTTAAAATAAATTAAGTCGCTAAAAAATTATTTTAAATAGTTTTTCTAGCTGCCTTCACTTCATCGTACGCGCAAATCATTAAAGAATTTACTGACTTCGATTTTTATAAGCGTTCTTCCAAGCTTCACATCTAGCTGCATCATTTCGCTAATGCATGCCTAGGTGGGAAAACTTCATTGCGCGATTTAAAATACATGTAGCTTCATCTAATAACTTACTAAAATACACTATACATTTATGTAACTAGTATGCATCTAGTAACTAGACATTTTTGTACTAAAGTAATATAAATTAAGTCCATTTTTAAAAATATGAAATTCTGATATTTTCAGGGTAAGTGAACTGAATGTAATGAAATAAAAACTTAATATTAAATATAAACTTAATATATTCTAAATTGGGCCAGTAGTCTTTATATTATATTTTTTCAAACAAATAAGCGGAGAATAATTCCAAAATTACGAATTTTAATGCATTCCGTAAAACATCGTCCATCCTCCAAAATTTTTTTGGAAATATTTCCAGTGTGCAGCAAACCTGCAAATTTTATAGTTTTATTATATGTGAAAATTTTGTCAAATTGGTACTAAAAGCTCTGACGCAACTGCCTTGCTGTTCAGTTCACAACTTTAGAATCAAGATATGGCAGTACTTGAATGGTTCACCACCCATCCAATATTTCCAATTACGATCTCCACTCCTTGTTTTTGTCTCGAATGTTAATGCTGTTTATGATTTTTACCTTGAAAGGTTATTTTTTGTGTTAAAATGCCTAAAATTTTGCCAACGGACTTTATCCCTAAATAAAAATTTTGTTTAAAAAAATTATGAGTTATTCAAACTCATAAATTCATTATAAAAATCGAGAAAGTTGTTTTAATGAGATTTCTACTGTGCCCATCAAGATGGCTACAAAACGATTATATGTGAGAAATATTATAGCATTTGCACATATTATAACAGGTGTTCTGTATTTTTCACCGATTTTACGGATTTAAAAAGCATATTTTAAACTATTGATAATCCATATTATTTTAACGGATATAACTTTGGATTTTACGGATATAATCTCTACGTTAAATGAATTCTTCCGTTCTTCATGGCGAAAAACTTTTCAGCAAGAACATGATCATGGTTCATTACGAAATAGATTACAGAGTATAAGTTACGAATAGATTAATGCACCTAAATGGCTTCTCTAAAAAAATACTTTTTAAAAATTATGCATATTGGCATTATTATTAAATTATTATTTTTTTGTTTAATATTTTATTTGCCATAAAAGTACAAGTATTTTTTTAGTTTTTCTTTCACTGCATTGCTGGATTATTTCGTTTTTATTAAAAACGTCATCGTTTATTGATGACATCAATATTTAACCAAAATATAGACAAAATGATAAGTTAAATAAGATTGATCTTATTTATTGCAGAAAAGTAAATAATCAGAAATGGGTTCGACAAAAATGTCTAACTAAACCTATAAAAGTATTAGACAAAAATGTCTAACTAAACCTATGAAATTTTTAAAATAATAAATTTATTGGTAAACAAATATTTGTACATTATCTGCCAATACCGAGTGAACTTTAATTATATCTAATGCATCCATTATATCACTTATTTTTTTTGCTTTTTGGTACATTAAAGTGAAAAACGGAAATTATTGATTTGAATATTTTTTTCAAGCTTTAAACTTTCACCAGAAGCTATTCTAGATAGGAAGATATTCTAGGAGTTTATTAACATTCACATCACTTTTTTCACGGTTTTCATCACAAATATGACTATTTAGTTAATGAAAACCCTCTGCCTTCACTCCAGATTATATCATTTATGCTCTATTCGCCTGATTTAACCAGGATTGCTCAGAATTTGTGGTATTAAGAAAATGTAGACCATCGCATGATAGTGACTCTCCTCCCTCCTTCCCTCTCCTCGCTCGGTCTCCCGATCGATTGAAATACATACATACAGTGTAAATACACGCAAGAATAAATTATTATCTTTACAGAATTATAAATGATGAACATATAGCGACAAAGGAACTTTTGTAGCTAAACATATCAACCTTTATTTACATAAGGGTACATACATTTTCACAATAAACATCTACAAATATGATGTTTAGCAATGATACGATGTTCAGAAATAATGTTTTCATTTATAACGAAAATGCGTACTTTTTTCAACTATTGACAATAGATATATGTGATTTTTCATGTAGTTTTTACATCATATTCAGTTTTTGAACAGCAAACCTAATAGTTTTTTATCGTTTATATTCACTATTCTATTGGTATAAACTAACGAATATCTAGTTATACCACTATAGTTTAATCTAAAATTTATATTATCTTTATGTCAAATTTATTTCAAATCTGTTGATTAGTTTAAAAGCGGTAACAAACAAATAAACAACGTTTCACTTTTATTAATAGAATTCATTATCGTAAATGGTTTTATTTTTCACAGTATTATTCGTTCCTTGTTTAGTGGCGAAGATAATTTATTTATTCAATTTAATACCATAAAAACTATAATTATTTATTTGGACGTAGTTTTTGTTTGGTTTGTTCTTATTATTTTCAATCTTTTCAAATAACATTTCATTGTAGGCACAACGGTTTAAACATTGCGATTGAGAAATTTATTCGACAAATTTTGATTCTTTTTACTTAAATTTTTTTCTAATTATATTCGCAACCGAGTAAGATTTTGTACATTATATTCATCATGACGCCACGCTGTTATAATTTTATATGTAGAAAAATTAAATTGTAACAGGAATTTGAACAAGATAGGGTTACTTTTTTTATGGTCTGCTGTCAGTGTTTCACTTTTCGTTACGGCCTCATTGCTCATGATACCAATTTACACCACTGCGAAAACAAAATTTTCACTTAGCAAAATCATTTAATAATTCACTAATTTTTTCGTTATACCATATGTAAAGATTCAATAGGCACTAATATTTCAAAAGTCTGCAGTCAAAACAACGACTTATGATATTTTATTTATGGTAAAAGCAACATAATCTTTAATTTTCTAACTCCTTTCAATATCAGGTTACTCTCACCTCCGATTTGCTTCGAACATTAGTGCTGGGTTCGCATTAATCATCCACAATTTATTCTTACTCAAATTAATTTAGGTCCGATTCAACGTAAACAATTTTCACACAGAGGCGACTTATTAAGTTCGATATGAATTTTTCGCTTAACTTCCGCCCGTGCGTTGAATATTAAGCTCGGGCGTGCTGCAAATTGAATGGAATTACTGTGAGCGGTAGGAAGCTTTCACTTTTTAGAGTCCAGCAACTATTTGCATAATCTACGCTCGCTTTTGTCGAATGGTATATAAAATATGGTAATCAAAATGGTAACTTCAAATTCTACGTACTTTATTTATTCGAGGTGTACTTTATTAATACTCCTATATGAGCATAGAAAAACACATATTGTTATTGTTAACGATTGAATGAAAAAAGCTTGAAAAATTATTGATTGAAAAATGGATTTGTATTGTTAAATGATTCTGGCATTCGACATAATGCTGAATAATAAAATGGTAAAATTCAAGAACATTTTTGCAGAGTTTATGTTATATTTAAATGTGATTATTTTTAATCTTTTTGGTTCCATATCTTTTTTTACCTTTTTATTATTTTACATTATTTAGTATACATTTTTCATGTAAACAAACGATCAGTAAATTTATTTACGGTTGGCTTATGGATCACTTTAAAATTGGTTACAGAAAAAGTTCCGAAGCTAAAATATTTTATTCTCAGTAAAATTCACAATTAAAATATTTTATTCTCAGTAAAATTAATTAAATATTATAATGTTATTGGAGTTATCAGTTAAGGGACGAATTTTTAAACAAATTCTAGACAAAAGAGTTTAATTATTGATATACCACCACTTTTTTAAAGTAATAGAATTGTAATTCTTGGTAAAATAGCTGTTTTCACCCAAAACAATTCTGTCCCCGATAGCAGTGCAATATACGAAAACCATAAGTTTTAATCAAATCAATGTAACTTTTTTGTTTGTTTAAAAGATATTTTTAAAAAGAAAATAAAACATTTTAAAGACATATTAAACGTATATTAATTAAATATATTAAAGCTTCTATGATTGTTTTAAATTTTGTTCCGCGGTCTTTATAATATTAGAGCTGTATTCTGTTGCTATAGTGTTAGATAAATACGAAGCAATGGCGCTGTTCATTTGTTCTCAATAGTTGCATCATACTGTCCATTGTTATATCGGCACTTGTGGTCAATAGTTGCATCATACTGTCTATTGTTTTGCCATGTGAGGCGCGGGGTTTTATTCTGTATATGCTCTAATACCCATGTTTTATGTAAGTGTTCATATATTTCTTTATAGTTTTACGATGTTAAAGTAGCAACAGGGGAAAATATATCTAATGTCCTTTTCTGTTTTTATTATAAAAACTCATTTCCGTAAAAAAATATCACTAAACCTTAAATTTACTGGTCTATTACTGCACAATTATATTACTAGTTGCTGGCGACAGAGTTTTACAGAGGTAACAGAGTGCGATTACAAAACATTTAAAAGCCATGGTTGTTCTTTTGAAATTTGAAATAGTAAAAATTTCACTTTTTAAAATAGACTTCGAAATTAACTTCAAATAAAGCTAACTATTAAAACAGTGATTTATAGTAATGAAAGATTCATATACCTGTCAACTGTAGTGACTGAAAGATTTATATGAATGGTTGTTTGTGGTCATAAGGTTTCCATATTTATTATTAGTATTCATGTAAATCGTTTCAATTTGCAATTAAGTGCGTAAACCAAAATGAAATAACAATTATAGTAAATTTTAAGTGGCTTTTATACAATGAACAGCGGACTTCTAAAGGCTGATGAAAATGATACTAGCACCTTTATACAATGTCAAATTAGACAATGACAGTAAATCAAAATATATTCAACAATTCAGTAAGGTTACGTCTTCTTGACGTGAATTTTGCTTTCTATAATTTGTCCATTTATATTTCTTTGAGTTTATAAAAATATTATAAAAATTAAAAATGATAGTGAACATAACAAATAAGCAAAGTTTTCATAAAAACCTTCGCGTCTGCATCTGTAATTATTTACTTCTTCTAATGTGTAATTGTTTATTAGGATAAATGAAAAATAAGTTTGTTAAATTATTAGCAAAAAAATTATTTAAAAAATATGCGTATAAAGATTTGAAATTGTTTCATGTGTAGTTTTTTAATTTTTTTCAATTAACATTATGTTAATTAATTTAAAATTATAAAAAATTGTCGTACATCTATTACTAATTTAATAAATAACTTTGTCACTGTTTCTGATAGTGATTTCGTCACTATTTTAATACAGTGAAATTTAATATACTTTAACAGTTTGAAATAGTAAACATTCACTACCAAACAGCGACTTTTATAAAAAGTCAATACCGAAACTACGGATAGTGTTTAGATAGATTTACAACAGAGAAAATAGCACTAGACGTAGATTTCATTGAAAATTACAATTGCAAGTTCCATGAAGGGATGCAATCACATCACTTTGATGGTTCGCGTAACCAAATATCTTTACATACTGGCGTGTTCTATAAGCGAAACTTGGAAAATCAAAAGATAGAGGTGGAGTCATTTTATACAAAATCGAGTACTTTCCTCAACTCAAGACCAATTTTCGAAGATAAAAATAATACACATATTTTCAGATAGATCCGCAACTCAATATCGCCAGAAAAAAAATTTCTACTTAATATGTGCAAAATTGCTCTCAAAGTACAATTTCACTAAAGCAACGCGGAATTTCTTCGAGGCGGGTCACGGTAAGGTCCAGTTGATGGTGTTAGTGGCTTCCTAAAACGGACTACTGACCAGCTTATTGCAATTGGAAAAGGCATTTCTGATGCGTCTTCGTGTTACCAGTCTCTGAAAGATAGTAGCGAAGTGAAGATATACCTTATAGCTGATGATTATATTTAAAAAATCGCGAAAGATCGTCAAAATCGTCAAAAATCATTCTATTGTATGGTACAATGAAGATACATCAAATATTTACAGAAGAAGTGGGAACGCTGAAATAACGAGAATTGAGTTGTTTTACCAGCGTGATTTCTGCTCTTGAATGAATCCAAAAAAACTATTGTCCACTAAAGGAAATCGAGGACAGTAATTCTACTATTACAGAAGACATAAGTAATTTTGTTGAAGGGAAAAGGAGACCTATTTACAATGTAATATACATGTAATATACATATTTACAACGTAATATACAAATTCGAAATCCGGCGATGAGACTCCTTTAATATTAAAAGATAAAGCTCGAGATCAACCCGGCTTATCAAAACAAAAAAATGTTGATAACAACTTTATTAAGAAGGAAAATTTTCACCCAAGTAAAATCAAAAATGGAGTATACGTCTAAGTAAAAATTTTCCGTTCTAAAAGTGAATACATTTATCTTTGCAAAGTATTAAGCGAAGTAGATGATGAAGACAAGTAAAATTGTCTTCTTGTGGTCTGTTGACGAAACCGCAAAATATTCACGATACGCAAAATATTCACGACAAATTATTTGAAAATGATGTATTGTATGAACAATATAAGTGCTTCCTATAGTTGATTCGGAACCTAAAATCAATCAATTTAAATTGAATTCGATCTGTTATAATTTGATAATAAATTTCATAATAGCTTTTTCCTCAAGCTTTGTGATTTAACTTAAGTTTCTAAACTTGCATAAAGATATTGTTGCAGAAATTAACAATTTTTGTGATAGTAGTTCGCAAATTAGTTGTGAAAAGTACTATGTCAGTAACATAGTACTTTTCACATATAATTATTCATACGACTCTCTTACTTTTATGTCTCTGAATACATAAGAGTCAAGTTGCGAATTTAATAAAAAGTTCATACCCGATTCCATATTTGTCTTATCCGGTATATATATATATATATATATATATATATATATATACATATGTATATACATATATATACATATATATATATTCATATGTATTCAAGTTAATATATAATATCACAGTTATTTTTTTTCATAATTTATTTCAATTTACATAATTTATATTGAAAAATGGTTAATATAAAGAAAGTAACAGAGTATATTTAACTTTAATTATTATTCCTACTTAAGAATAAATATTGTGATTTTGCATGTTGAACACGACAATAAAGACCTCGTTAATATTTATCGCTAAGAATATTTATAAAAACAATTCTTGTTTAACTATGAATACATAGTTAAAAATGTTATTAAAAAATGATCTACATCCATGGTCGCATACAGATGGCTATACGACTGAAGACGTGGTTTTACTTAGTTTTAATAGATGGCGCATATGAACTGACGTTCTCATTTCTATTTGGATAAAGTTCCTTGAACCGTATATTGATATTTAGATTAACATGTAAACCGCTCAAAACACAAGTGGCGTTCATACAGTCATGTGCCTTTTTGCAGCTATATATGCTCTTTCATTTTTATATATCTGCATTACCGTATTAATTTTTTATTTTGTCTCGATTTTATATTATTTCTCTCTACTTTTACCGTAATTCATTCCTGCTATAGGAGTTATAAATCGTGAAAATGTTTTATTATTTTTTTTTAATGTCACTCTATCAAACTTGTAAACATCACGTCGTGTATTAGGATATGTGTAATGTGAATTCTGTATAAATCTATTGACAATGAATGGTATTAAATTATTTATTACCTCTATATTTATTTTTAGTAATATTTATTACTGTTTGAGAAATAAAATTATTACCATATTTAAAATTGTTTTATGGTTTTAAAACCAATGTCTTTAATATAAACATTTTATTATTTATGGGTGGAATTAAGATTCAAATTAAATCATAAATAGCACAATAAAGATTTATATTTCATCAACATAAATAGAATTGTTTGTGGAAAATAATGCCTTCGAAATTAAACGATGCTTTACTTTAGATGTCACACGTTTTTCCATCCTATGCTATTCGAGCGAATAGATCGAAATTTTATTTAAATGTAGTGTACGGGGGACAGAAAATAAAAAAACTTTAAAACTTTTAAATGATTTTGGTGACATAATTTTTCCCTTAATTTTATTCAATCCAATTTTACCTTAAACCAAAAAATTACATTATCGATTTTCAAATATAGTAACACGTAATTGTTTAATATAAACGAATTTTCAATTATAATATACATCAAAATTACATGAATAACGTAAATAATTTTACATTCCAACGATAATAAATTATATTTCTTTTGTAATTTTTATTTTTCTGAACATTGTTCAGTTTATTGCCATTTTTACAGGACAACTTACTACGTTGGCGTGAATTTTTTGCTTCGGTACCACCCGTGCATTGAATATTAAGCTCAAAAAATTGTTTGAAATTGTTAAGGACGACTCGCCGATATTTTTTAAATGGCCTACAATTTCCCCAGTCACCTCCTTAAATGATGCTGCTAATCGTATTCGCGATGACGAATCTAAGTCCCTCTACATAGTGACGAGTAGTTTTATAATTTCTAGATCTTTCAATTATAAGGAATTAGGAGTGAATAAAATTAAGGTAAATTGCTGTTAAAAAAATGAAAGTCCAGAATAGGTATTTGTTTCTTATGAAAAAACTTTTCTAAGATACAAAAACTCATTCTACCTATTCATAACCTTTTTCCAGTTAAGCAGCGTTACACGCTATCGTATAAATTTAGAATGGTCACTCTTGACTTGTAAGCTCTGTTAATACTTAAGTTCAATTCAGCGTTATAGTTGAGCGAACTTAAGTTCGTATAAATTTAGACTGGTCATTCTTGACTTTTAAGCACCGTTAATACTTAAGTTCGATTCAGCGTTATAGTTAAGCGAACTTAAGTTCGTATAAATTTAGACACTCTTCACATTTTCACTCGTTTCCCCCTTTTTTATTCTCGTACATTTTCTTATGTAAGCACTCTGTTTTTATGACTTCTCACATAAATATCCATGAAGATTTTATTTAATTTAAGAAAAAAAAGGAAAATAAAACTCTTGTTACTCATTTACCATTTATTTCGTAGCTAATTCTTCTTAAAATTCAATTTTTACTTTCACAATTTACAAAATTTAGTTATACTGTAAACTCTGTTTACGATTCTCTACTTACTTAGTATCAAAACTTATGTGTGGTACTTTCCACTTTCCACAAAATAAAATGTAGAAACTCGCTACGAAAGAAGATCTCGTAGCGTAAGAAAGGGGAAAACCTGAAAGTTATATATTAATTTATATGTAAATAATACGTGGTAAACTTAATTTTGTGGTTTTTATGTACTATTATACAATATTTACTTAAATAAATGGATTAGTTTTTAGTTCTTAACAAGATAATTAATTGTTATAATATATAAAATTAATTTGTTAGCTATTGTAGTAGAAAGCCGACACGACACAGCAATGTTAAGGAAGGCTGGTCGTGTGAAGAACCAGGTACCGTAATTTGTGACTCAAGGTGGCGCGATAATTGTAAATGATTTAATACTGTGCACCTTTGAATGTTTACATTTGCCTAAATATGTAAGGAACCTAGATAGTTCAAATTGAACTTGTACTTGACAGATTTTTTACGTACTCTCTAGTGCTCATTTTTGAATAACTTTCCATTTTCTTTCATGTTCATTTTCAATTATTGATTTATATAATTATTAGCTTTTCCATTGACTACAACGCGTGAAATTGGGCACAGATTAAATTAAATTTTATAAATAGATATCTTTTAATCAGTAATATTCGCTTATTATAAAAACTTCAACCCTTCTCTTGGATTCCTTACGGAGTAATTTTTAAAATTCCCTTTCTTTTAGACAACTTAATCATAAAAAGGAACTATGAAAATTTCTTGCTTGCGTAATTCACGGTTAAACTATTTTGTATTATTGTACTAATCTGATATTAAAAAACCATTTAATTTTCAAAATGTGAGGAGTGACAGATTGTTCTTGTAGAAATAAGTCTGCCATAGATATCGATTTTACACATTAAAGTTTAGAAATAAATAAAATCTGTGTCTCAGTACCCTTGTATGCAATGTTTTTGTAAAATTTCAACTCCTTTATAGACAAATATACACAATAAGAGATATATAACCACTATATCAACTATGGCACCTACGTTATATTCTGTGCATCAATATGTTAAAAAAAAATTAAAAACAATCCGCCCCATTTTACCCTGAAAATTTTATACAACACTGAAAAAGTTATTTATTAATTGTGTTAAAGGAACCTTGTTACTAATTTAAAAATATTTAACGTTTGCAGTTTTATCCTTTTGGAAGAATATTATTTCAAAATCCTTCTTTAACGACTACCCACCATTTTAAAAGAATACGGCTTCCAAATTTCATGTTTCTCAAACCTGCTATTGGTTTCGCTCAGACAGGAAAAGTTTTATGTTGAGATTAGCTGTGCCCGTGACTTCGCATATGAATCCTTGAGAGAATAGTATTATGCCAACTTTAAAATTAATATACGTAATATTATCTCTTACAATAAAAATAGAAGTAAACCTTTTTTGAATGTACATTTTATATTGAAATATCAAATTGCCGTATCTTCTTCTTTTAATGGCCGTATATATATATATATATATATATATATATATATATATATATATATATATATATCTTTTAACCAACAAAAACTTTATTCAAATCCTTTTAGCTGCTCTTGCGTGATGCGCAAACAAATGAACAGGTTCACATACAAATGAACAAATATATCAAAAACTATATATTGCATTATATTACTTTTGTTATGTTACCATAAATCATTTTTTTCGTAAATATCTTCACGATAGAGTCTACAAATTCTACAATTTTAATACATGTATCTACAAGGGAGTACGTAACTAATAAATTTATACAATTTAATACTAAACCTATTAATGTAATTAAATTATAAATATTGGCAACGAATTCAAATTTAAAAATATCGAGGAAACATAATAAGCTTATAACAAATACATACAAATTCGAAAGCTTTATCTAAGGAAGACGACCGAAAACGTTGTCTGCCGTCGTACATCTGCCAGCATTAGGGTGGCTTACTCAAGCACCTTCTCCTCCTGCAGCACTTTATACTCCAGGGTGCCCATACTTGTCCATGTCCATTTTGCCCATGTAAAGCCGGATAGAATATTTCATTACAAGATTTGAAATACATGTGGCGCCGGCTATTGATTTACGTAGATACACTATACAATTTGTGTAGTTGATACGCTTCGAGTAGCTACGCATTTCTTTGTTGTTGTCGTACTAATAAATGTAAATGCATTTTGGAAAATATTAAATTCCCTTATCTTCTTATTGGGTGAATTGATTCCGTTAAAATTAAACTATATATTACTTCAAGCCAACCCCTATATACTTCAAAGACTACGTCTGGCTTGAGTCAATGTTCAAAATGTGAGGAGTGACAGATTGCTCTCGTAGTAATAAATTTAGTTAGTTAATCTTTCTCTAGCCAATACTTTAAAAGCGTCAAGGGATTATTTGGTGAATCCAGGCTGTCCATCTACAGACTAATACCATTTTCGGTATTAGTCTGTAGATGGACAGCCTGGAGTGTGGTGGATATGGCAAACGAGTACTAAATACTTTCCATACAAAATCGTATGCTTTTGACGAGTAAAAATGCAATGTCAATGCAAACACTCGAAGTTCTGAGGAGTATTTTGTTTTTGCTATGTGACCCTTTAAGAACTATTGGGTACCATATTTTAATCAGCTATCGATTTTCGACACCGATATTTTGAAAATATCTTTATTCTCTCAATTAAATAAAATTTTCTACATTAATGTCCCTAAAATTTCTTCCAAATTTGCAACTTTTTTTTTCAATGTTTTACTCGACGGGTGTTCAAACAAAGAGAAAAAGGGACATGCAAACATTTCAAAAAGATTATTTTTAAGTCTTATAATTTTTTCGTAATTATTTTTAATGTATAGACCGGCCAACTCTACAGTTTTATTACATATATGGATGATTCAGTGGTACTATCATTTTTCGTTAATTCTTTATTGGTTTCCTAAGAACTTCTTTTAATGAAAGTTTATATACATCGGCAAACATCTGAAACTAATGTAAATTAACCTAAAACCACATTAACGAAATTTTATATTTGCGTAACGTAAGTTGAATATTTCCCAAAACACACTACGAACATTTACATCACTTGGCTTCAAAGCAAATAGCAAACAAAGTTCCGAAGACAGTAATGCAACGGTCAGTAAAAAATGGGACACAATGGGCACTTAATATCCATTCCCGCATTAAACAATTATACATGTTTTAAGATAAATTCAAATGATACTTTTTATTCTATGTATATATATGTATATATATATATATATATATATTTATATATATATATATATATATATACATAATGCAATACACTTACTATGCTAGTTTAAACAATATATTTAAATTTTTTTTCAAACTTCATCTATAAAGTTTGTCATGTTTATACAACTCCCCTATATGTTTTAAATGAACACATAAAATCACAGTAAATTCAACGACCACCTGTCAAATGCAGATAAAGCAACGTATCAATATTGCTTGAAAGCTTTAAGCTCTATGTGATCATGAAAGCTCTCTACCGTATCGCATATATACAGGATGGAAATGACATAATATGAGTCAATTTATATTAATCCTCTTCTTGCCTTGTGACGTATTCATTTGCATTTTGAATTCGAACCTTCGTGAAATGCCCCTTTTAATGAACATTCAGTTAGTAATGGATTAATATTAGTTTGTTGGCTTTTTTTTATATAATTATCTAGAATGTATGTGGGCGTGATAATGGATTAATATTAGTTTATCGGCTTTTTGTTACCTAATTATTTAGAATGTGTATGGGCATAGTAGTGTGCAATGGGCGTGACAATGGATTAATATTCGTTTATTGGCTTTTTTGTTATGTAATTATCTAGAATGTATATGGGCATAATAACGTACATATTAACTACTTATAAAAGAAATATTACAATATACAAAAATGTGTTCATGTAAAAGATAGTTATATAAAAAATAATGCTGGATGCTATTTTCACCAACTTATATGAATTAAGGAGCCATCTTAATATTTGTGAAGTGTAGCCTTGATATCGGAAAAGTAGGAAGTGCTTTGAATTGGAAGACGATTGCGATGAAACTGGGGTGTAGAATGGAAATCGTTCTGTAAATTAGATATTCTCTCTCAGCTCACTCGCATTCTCGATTCAACACCACAACTTTTCCGCAAGCGAAGCCGACGTGAAAACTAGTTTACATATAAAATAAGAAAACACGAAAGAGAGTTAAATGACACAAAATTATAATAATTGAAACAGTCTTTATACGTTAGTAATCTCAATTTTTGTAAGTGATATCTCATCAAAATATTACTGTAAAAAGGCTATGTTTTCCTCCACCTCACAAATATTAAGGTGGCTCCTTAATCCATAGAAAATTACCATATAAGTTGATGGAAACAGCATCCATTGTTATTTTTTATATAACTATTGTTTCCATGAACACATTTTTGTGTATTGTTATATTTCTTTTTTAAGTAGTTAATATGTACATTATTATACTCACATACATTCTAGATAATTATATAACAAAAAAGCAAATAAACGAATATTAATCCCTTACTAACTGAATTTTCATCAAACCGCGCATTTCACGAAGGTTTTAATTCAAAAATTAATACGTCACAAGACAAGAAGAGGATTAATATAAATTGACTCATATTATATTATGTCACTTCCATCATGTATATATGCGATACGGCAGAGAGCTTTCATGACCACGTAGAGCTTAAAGCTTTGAACAATATTGATGCGTTGCTTTATCTGCATTTGACAGGTGGTCGATGAATTTACTGTGATTTTATGTGTTCATTTAAAACGTACAGGGACTTGTATAGATATAACTAACTTTATAGATGAAGTTTGAAAGAAACTTAAAATATGTTGTTTGAATTGGCAAAGAAAGTGTACATAAAAAAATAGTGGAGATGGAAGTACACTTTTTGCAATTATACTTCTTTAGGCTCGTTACGAAAAAAATATGAGAGTGAAATTTTACGATTAATGCGAACGATGCAACAGAAATCGACAGGATGAAATTGGTCACTAAACATGTATTTACATGTGTGTAGTGACTGATACTATATTCATGATAATTATTGAGGTATTTCTAAAAACACATGTCTTTTATATTCATACAAAAATATTTCTTTTTCTCTGTGCTCAAAGCATATTTTTTTTAAATTTAACTTTAATATTGTCCATATAATACAAAACATTTTTTTTATTGTGTATATTCGTGATAGAAATAGTGCTTATAAGCTTATATTTTAAGTGTATTTCTCTAAGTCAGGTTAAGTTTTGATATATTTTTATTTGAGTTATTGGTCATAAATTAGTAAATTTGATTATTTGGTTGAATGTAGATTTTATCAAACTGTTTTATAATCACGCACCAGTCTTTTTATTATTTATTTACGTGCTAAATAAATTTATTCTTGTATTATGGCAATAATTATAACTTTTAACGCGCGTATATAAGTACATCCAATTTTTTAAATATTTTTAGAGTTCCGTAGCTCAAAAGTTAAAACGGACCCTTTATAATAGCACTCGGGTGTCTGTCTGTCTTTCACAGACATTTTCAAAATGATTTATATCGAAACTTGAAATTAGGCACGGCAATTAACCCCTTTATAAGATCACTCGGGTGTCTGTCTGTCTTCCACAGAAGTTTTTCGCAAGAAATGCTTTATATCGAAACTTGAAATTGGGCACGGCAATAAAATATACTAACCGGCACATAAACTCAATAGTTAACCCTCAAAAATATTTATATGAATATATTAAATTCAGTCCTAGATTGTTTTAACTCCATGTATAGTGTGGTATACCATTTAAAAGGGTTAGTTATAAGTCTCAAAAATATTTTCCTAATTTTAAGTAAAATATTTTTCTAATATTTTTAGAGAAATTCTGAAATATACCCAAATAAATATGTTTACCCACCTTATTTCTGAAACTACTCAGCCTAAAATTATGAAGAAATAGGATTTTTAGAAGCCTACCTAAAGATTATGGAAAAATTATAGTTATGATTCTAAAGGTGAGCGTTTTCAAAATTTGCACCACGTTTTTATGCCGGTGAAATATATAGTGGGCTATATATTTACGTCGTGAAAAATTAGTATTTGTAAATAGTTTAATAGAATTACTATGTATCCCTAAATATTAAGAACAGCTTAAATGTGTACGGAACCCTCGTAGTGTGAGTTACACTCGTATTTGACAAGTTTTTTTTATTTATTCACTATACCGTTTGTAAACTTTATAGAAATAGAGAGGTGGGTGTAAATACATATTTTAACTTTATTTTCATAATATTTACTATTGTAAATTAACAAAAGTACTCCTGTATCAATATAATGATATAACGAACATGTTTATTATAAGGCTTTTCGTGGATCTGATAACGTTATAACATCGAAATAAATAATTCATTATTAAAAACAGAATTTCTTGACTTTAGAAAGTGAAGTTACGCATTCTTGATTATTTAAAATTAATTAAATGAAAAACTTTATCAGCACTTAGCTCAGAAACACGATTTTTCTTATTGTTCATGGTCTTGAGCACAAAACAATTTTGACTAAGAATTGTGTTATTCTATACTGGAAACTGTCGTAGTATACAATATATATATATATATATATATATATATATATATATATATATATATATATATATATATATACGTATATATATATATCTGTATATATATATATACATATATATATATATATCTTAAGTATGCTCTGTGCTTGACAGCTTTTGCTACAGGTAGACGCACTGAAGAGGTATACAACAACATTCTTTTTTTTACGGCAATAAATTCCCTTTTTGTGTTGTTTATTGTTTGAATTAAATTTATTAAAAAAATATTACGCTAAAAACAAATTGTTAATTTGTTTCAGTGAAAATTCACATGGAAATTTATAAGTGCTCTTCTCAAATAATTATGTAGTTTTCACATTGGTATTTTTTTTAAACATTTATACCGATTTATTTTTGATTTTCTACACTTCTTTTATATACATAAACTTTTTTAATGTAAAGATTTGTTTTTGTCTTTTATACTTTTTTATCAACAAAAGCTTACCTTTTTACTTCGTGGGGAACCAAAAATGTGACTTAAAATGAATATAATTTTATTTTAAATATTTCTTTAAAGATAAGATAATATAATATATTAAAAATTATTTCTTTTAAATAATAAAAAAATATTGTTTTTTTTTTAATTTCAGGTGTGTTTTCTTTGATTACAGTCACCATGTCCAACCCCCACTTTTAAAAGCACTCTTTGAGAAACGCTTACCATAGCATTATTTATTACTTTTCAATAAAATCATTTAACAATATATCTACAGTATTACGAAACTAAATAAGGAGCTTTTATACGTATGTAGCAAAACAAAAAATAAAAATTATGCAAAACCTACATTGCTCTAAACTCTGAATTCCATATGTTTATTCACTATTCGCGTACATAATTTTCAAATTATTTATACCGAACTCAACGTAAACAATATTCATACAAAAGCTACTTATTAAGTTCCATGTGAATTTTTGCTTAAACTCCACCCGTGCGTTGAATATTAAGCTCGGGGGCGCTTAGAAGTTCACAGGAATTACTCCGAGCAGCTCCTGGTTGCTTGTTAAAAGTCCGATAACTATTTGCATAATTTCTCTCGACTCACATTTATAAGGTATTTTCAACGAAATCAGTGACATTGGATGTATGTGACAAAGGAGAGTTGTAGTTAAATTGTTATACTGAAAAGCAATAAACTTCGTAGTATATAACTCCTTCTGATCATAGATACACATGTTATTTTGGTTTTAAAAAGAATCACCTCTATAGCCAATAGATTTATTACAATTTAATCTAAAATACCAATAGTTTTTTTTTAATGAAATGGACAGTTGTAATGACTGTTTTTTTATGTCTAATGATACGGATAGTTAAAATCGACTGTTTAGTTTGCACAAAATAATTAGCAGTTAAATATTTAAAACTGTTACTTTATAGTTTTTTACTTTTATTCAATATTATATTATATTTTACAATTCCAATATTAAAATATCCTGTTGTTAGTTTCTTCATTTTGTAATCACATCATAAATTGCACGACTGTTTATTTTTATATATTTTGTTGGTATAATTACAGACTGTTTTTTATAACTATTGATATGGACATATTAAAATCGACTATTTTGTTGCCGTAAAATAATTATCAGATAAGTATTTAACACTATTATTTTATAGTTGGCCTATTCTTACCTTTATTCAATATTATATTTCTTCATTTCGTAATCACATTATAAATTGCACGACTGTTTATTTGAACATATTTTTTGGTATAATTAATTAAAATTATTTAATTTTTTAGGTTTACGTCAAGAAAAGAGGAAAAAATAAGGAGTAGAAAGATTGAAGAAATGTTGAATAGCGATTTTGATTAGTTTCTATACAGACGAAGATAACGAATAATTTTTGCATCCTGAAGACAACAGACACTCATGGATATATATGAGGAGTTCGAAGAGTGTCCTAAAATGCAGTCAACCAACTTGAAGAAGAAATCTCGCGTTAGTTCTACAGTATAAATATTATGAATTCTTGCAGTTCGAATATTGCTTACGACAAACTTAATTCTGATAAAAATTTTAAAATAAGCTATTCATTTTTCATTCTTAGAAATTTAGATTTGGAGTTTTAGCTTCTACTGGAAGTTACAGTAAAATTCTAAATCTAAGTTTTATTCGGCACCAACATATATTTGGCAAAGATATATGAATAGTACTAAAAAACATTCTGTTATGCCTATGACCACACGGTACAAGTGAAAACTTTCCATTTTAGAAATATAAATTGTGATTACACTGATGTTATATGATGGATATTAATTCGACGAATCAAGAACAATGCAAGATTATTATTTAAAAACACAATAACATACGTCTCATATAAAATATTAAACACTAACTGTATGCACTTATATTATTACACTAATTATATCCAATAATATTCGCGTTTTATATTAACTTTTACTCAAATCAAATATTAATAAAAAAGTGTGTTTAGTGTGCTTAAAAAATTAGTTTACTTGGCCAATGCCGAAGGAAGCCCTGTTTACCCGATTCAGCGTTACCGACCCGAATCTGACGGCTCAGAGTCACCGACCCGAGCCGTACGGTTCAGTTTCGTTCACTGCTTAGAAAAAGTCAGCTTGTGCATAAAGTGCGCAGGTGCGCCTAAAGTTATTTTCACTTCAATATATAAATACTGAATAGACTATGATAATAATTTTTTTTAGGATAATAATAGATATGCTAAATCACAGTGAAGCAAGACTCTGCTGGAAACGATATTATGCGTTTTAGTCATAAGGGAAAATGTAAAACGAGATAGATTTTTCGAAGAAAATTCGATGAGGGGTTCGCGTATAAAAAAGACAAAGTTTACCTCGATCGAAACTCATGTCGATAGATGAACAAATAATATAATTTTCTGGACGATACAAATTTCGCCCGTACGTACCATTGAAACCTAATATATATGTGTTCGAATACCTCACAGCTGATGATATTGCTTAAATTGAACTGGGAGCTGGTATTATAAAATTGTTAAGTCGCACGATTAACAATGATTTTGTTTTATATCCAGTTCGATTTTTGCGAGCTGAAAATTTTCTGATTGAATTCGAAATAAAAGCAGAAATGCTCATTACTGGAACTATAGTGAACAACAGGATTAGGCCAGTTCCAAAAATAAATTAAACCGGCGAGTGAAATAACATTTTATTTTTTAGTACATTGCATATGCAAAAACTAATTTGGGTAACACGTCAATAGTCTGCTGTGAACATATGAAGTGCACTAAAAATGGACATTTGAGTACTTAGAGCAGTAGAAAGTCAACAAATGGAACATTTTGGAGAGTATTTTGTCACTTTCTAAATCCGTGCATCGCCAACAGCTCGATAATGTACATCCGATGTTAAAAAGGAGAGGATGTGTAACTAGACTCGGGCTTCTAGAATTTACATTTGATTTGGCAAGTGTCGTAGTTAAATTGAAAAAAAAGTGAGGTTACTTTGTTTTTTAACTATAATTTAAAAAAGAAGATACCAAGTGGCCCGGAATTACAGCGATATAATATTATATCATATAACATTTTATGTATTTTATTTTGTTAAATGAAATATTAATACTGTACCGTGTTTTGATTTCTATTATTAAAAATGTGTTAATTGTTTTACTTTTTGCAATTGTAAGTGAATTTTTGTTGGATATTTTTTTTAATTTAACATATTAAAAATATATATTTAAATTTGATATTTGAATTACATAAATTAAAAAACAAATCATTTAAAATTTATAGTGATAAATTAAATCTATGAAAGTAATCATTCGCATCAGTAAGAATAATTGATACTAAGATAAATACTCTAACCTTAACTCATGCATCGAAATTATAAAATTTTTATTTATTTATATAATATATATTCAAAGTGAGGACCAAACCCACAAAATTTGATTTAAGATTTTTAAAAGTATAGCAATTATGGCTTTATTTTTAAAAAGAAAATAAAACAAGTATAGTTATATGGTATTTTTTGCAGCTGTAATCGTTATAAAGTATTTTTACACCTATAATCCCTATCGAGACCTAAGGTACGCCTGGATCGAGTTGAATACTACGGTACCTACATAAACAAAGATTGCCTACCTTGTTCCGCAACTTTCTTCGCATTACTGCACTATTGACATAAATATCATGTTTACTCGCATATTTTGAAAAAAAATATCTCATTTAAAAATCAGTAAATACAAATAGTAAGTTAGCTATTGCCAATTACTTTAAGTTCGGATATATACACGTTACGTTATTTTTTTATTTTAAACGTTACGTTATTTTTCTATTTGAAAAAAATAATCTTATTATATATAATCGTTGGTGCGTCTGTTAGTACCATACTTTATTATTTCCAAATATTTTGAGTCTTCTAACTTTATAATTACGCAAAATTTTGTGTTCCTTATTTATACGGTTTCGATTTTAGAAGATTACGTCATAAACCGGATTGATGAGGAGGATGAAGTGTTTCATTTTCACCTTTCGCTTGGAAAACTAAAAAAAAACAAACAATTCAAATGAACAGCCTACTGCTGTACACGAATACGTTTTTTTTACATTAAACTATATTTCCTTCCTTAAAATAATTTTTCTGTACTCATTCATACGCCGAGAGTCAACTTCTTCACAAAGCTTTATATTAACATCAGCGAATCGTAACTGAGCGCTTCGGGGTACCAGAAATAATTCTCGTATCACTTATTTATTCGAATTCAAGGCAAAATTTCCATATGAAGGCAACTTATTAACTCCGATGGATATTTTTCGCCAAAGCTCCGAGCGAGCTTTGAATATTAAGCGTTGAAAGTTGAACGGAATTATCACGAGAAACGCTTGTTAAAAGTCCGCAAACTATTTGCATAATCTACGTTCGCATTCATCTGTCAGCATTGATAATAAAATCGGTGATGTCGAAAGCGTATAACTTGAATTCAAGTACCTTTTTCCTTGAACGTGTGTGATTTGTAAGTTTAATTTAGGACTGTAATCGCAGAATAATTTCAATCCTAGGTGAAAGAGATAACAATTATGAAAAGCATTACCACCCGATTTTTTCATTAAGCTTTCAAGTATTCTTTTCCCTATTAAAATAATAAAAATTAAGTGTTGTCTGTTTATTTGTATGTTTTTCTTTCTATCACGTTTAAACGGCTAAAGAGATTTCAATGAAATTTACTAAAAAGATAATATGTATCTTGAACTAAAATATAAGCTACATGTAATTACATTACTATAAAGAAAAGTAGAAAAGTGAATATAAACGCCATAGAATTAGGTTCACAAACGAGAAAATTAATACGCTGCTTAAATTTTACGAGCTCATATTCGCAATGACATGTACCAATAGTCAATAGTATATTAATATAATTGCTGAATATCATATTCATGGATGTTTATTGTAAAATCTGTTGAATTCTATGGTAAATAAATGTAATTGTTGGTAATTTTGCTAAAATTTTGCCTTTGATACTATGTACTTATCATTTGTAGTCAAGTAGTTAGGAAGGTAATCATTTATCCTCGCGTATATTTACGAGTTACATAAATATTTCAACCGGGCGGAGAATTCTGGCGGCTGCAACGTTTGGGCATGTTCATGAGGTGAGAAGAGAAGAGACGGAATCTGCCAAAAGTACCATTCTCGCCGGCACTGTTAAGCGGCGGTCTATATTTTTGATTCCATGCGGGCAAAGGCTAGATATTAAAAAGGCTTTCGCAATATTATTATCTTAGTAAACTTTGTATTTCACGTAATAATTTTGTACCAATTTTTCCATACATTTTCTTAAGTACTATTTTACAATAATGGCGCCCAAGCCGTAACCGTAGGGGCAGCACCTCACGTAGCGACAGTCATATAATATCTAGAGTATGATAAATACCTTAATCAACCCATGAAACATCAACCCATCATCAGCAATAATGGAGCATATATCTATAAACTATAATATTTCCGACGAAGAGCCATCTGTAGTATCGACGTCGCTTGTTTGACCTCGAAGATATAGACGACACAGAGAGTAGTAAGCCCATCAAATGCTAGTTGCCGAAAATAGACAAAGTCAAAATTTGAATATTTTTATTACCGCTTATGGCTTATAGTTCAACCGGTATTCATATGAAGGCTGTTTGGAACTCAGGTGGCATTTTTTTGGAAAAAAAAGTTGTTAATTAATTGCTGTAAAAACAGTGACATGTTGAAATGTCTTGTCATCAAAGGAGCTAAAAAATATTGGTATAAAATTTTATAATAATAACTTAACATATTCTTTTTTTATGCCTGTCTCGATGTTCAACACGATGTGAAGCAGAATAATTTGTGTCGACATGGGTAGGTGAGTGGCGTACAAATATTTCGTTTACCATATTTATATCAGATATTGTAATTAAAAAAGGAATCAACTTTAGGTTCAAAAAGGAACAATCAAAATTTTCAGCCTTGATTGCACGTGAAAGTGAATTTTGTTATAAATATATACTTTCACGTCTCATTCTTAAAAATGACATCTTCTTCTATAAATAGCCTTTCAACATAAACACAGCTATTACTGATTTAGTCGAATTTTTACATTTTAGAAAAATGACATAATGGCAATAATTTTAGTGCTATAGAGAAAAACAATATCGAAAAATTGCTTAACCAAACGTATCATACGATCGAAAACATGTAAATAAATTTTACGACTTTCAATAGATTTGTAAGATAAGTGATATTATTTAAAACTAGCTAACTTATTAAAAGTAAGCAACAACTTTACATTCGAATGAAGCTATGACAAATACTATAAAGTTAAGAAACCGTTACACAAAATGACTATCATTGGTGTTATCTCACCATATTCTTGAAAATTTTATTAAAATTATTTTAACTCATTTTACCACATAAATAATTTAATAAAACCTTAGTTCCACAATTTAGATTAAGACTTTATTGTTATAATGTTTCTAACTCTCCTCATCTTTACAAAATTAGCTGGATAGAACGTTGCTGTTCTATTCAGTTAATAAGAATTAAACTAACACTAATATTCAATTGCTCAAATACTGTCAAACATCGAGACTCAACGATATACGTACCTCCAATATTTACTTCAACAAAGCCATATGTATCCTTATGATATTAAATGAAAATTTATATAAAATTTAAAACTGGCAACGTTCAAAGCAACAAACGCCGCCGCCTGAGCGCCGTTCGCCTGGCCATCATAGATAACGTTGAAATATCAATATCGTTTCAAAGCTCCATCAGCAATACTGGCACGAGAGCTTCACATCAGTGTTTACGTAAAGCTCTTTCTCATATTGCGTATATCCGGGTGGAAGTGACATAATATGATCGAATTTACGTTAATCCTCCCTTTGTTAAGCGGCGAGTTCATTTGCGTTTTGTAATCAGCACTTCGTTTGAGCGTTATTTTAATGAAACACAGTTGGGAAAGGTTTCGTTTGATATTATATTTTCTATTTTCCTTTTTATAAATTTACGTATATTTTCATCTTTATTGAATTTGTAGTGAAAATACACTTTTCATCATTTGGGATATCACTGATGACCCCATAAAGTATTATCTATTTACAAATATTTTGAATTCATCATGAAGCTTTTCCAATTTCTTTCCACGTTAAGAGTTTGGCCTTTATGTTCTTTTCGTATCTTATTTTCTAGATGGCTGAGAGTTTCATGTTAAAAAAATGTAATTTATTTATTTTTTATAAATTTCCATGTCTGAAAATACAGTACTTTTCTCTCTCACTAGCTCGATCGTATTTCATTTTTAGTGTTCCGTACCACAAAAGAAATAAAACAGGATACTTACAAGATCACTTACATGTCCTTCTACCTGTCTCTCGGCCGATTATCTCTGAGAAATTGTTTGTCGTAGAAACTTAAAATTTACCAAAGAAATAGATATTAATCTAGATATTTTGTAACAGCTGGCACTTTAAAATATTTATATTTCATTTTGGAGGGGGCAAATTCGATATTTTATTTACTTGTATATTTCGAGAGAGTAGAATTATTTTAGGTTTTATTTTTGAAAAATTCACAAAATTTCTACGTCTGCAGATATATTAAGCAATTTATAAACGTGTTGAAAAATTATATTAATATTAATAGGTATTTTAATATATATAATTTGTACCCTTAAATTGTTCACCTTTTTACCCTTAATAATTTGTACCCTTAATTCCTGTATGTATGCAAAAATCTGTGCCCTCGTAATCGCAGTTGCTCACTTACTACTACTCGTATTTATTTGTTTTCAACACGTCACACACATTATTTTATCCTTTTAATTTTTTTTATTTTAATTCATGTAACAATACAAACTGTGTGGAGAAAAAAAAGATCCACGACAGGACGCCTGGAAGGTGTGAAACATTTTTATATATTTATATTGCAATAAGTATATATATATATATATATATATATATATATATATATATAGTTCAAGTTATTTTTAGTGAAACGAGAAATTTATAATTTGAGATCTCAAATTTTGAAATCTTGGATCTAAAAAACCTAAAAAAAATCCAAGCACAAAAAATATTGACAACAGATATTTTATATGCTACTTATTATCAGTATATGAACTTGAAGATCTTTTTGTGTGCTATTTATTTGCATATCTTTTTCTCAATAATTATAAGAACATACAGAACTGTTCAAATAACGATATGAAATCACAATTCCAATTGAAATTTATAGAGAATATAAAATATGCATTTTTTTTAAGTTAAAGTAATTTACTCATGGATATGATAACCATTTAGACTAAAATCCATTTAGACTAAAATCCATTACTAATGACGTTAGTACGAGTAATAAATTTGAACGCATTTTTAATATTCTTTTTTTTAATTTAACACAAGAGAAAATCAAATAAACATTAAATTGCAATTATTGCAAAGTTACACGTGTGTCAATGAAAATAAAATTGTATTTACACGTGTCAGTTGGGTTCCGGATCTTTTTTTTAGATTTGTATTATAAATGGATTGTGTTTAGATTTAGGCAGAATTATATATATAATCCAAAGAATAATGTTTCAAGAGAATGGCTCACTTAATTTACACTATGCATGATCTCGTAGATAATAGAATAATGGTACAACCAAATGCGATAAAATTTACTTAAACGAACGATATGACCTGTTAAATTAGTACAAATCGTTAAAAATGTACTAAGATTTAATGTGTTTTTGAACAAATTTTTAATTGAAAACAGGATAAAATGAAATAAAAATCAAAATTCGATCAGTAAAAGTAAATACTTGTCGTTTAAAATAAAGCTAAAAATATTCTATATTTAGAATACGTCACATAAATTATTGAATGGGCAACGTTTAAATTTCAAAAAGACTATATTTTGTACGCGAAGATTGACTGTTAAAAAAAGTTCACTTAACTTAGAATAAAAATGGTTAATAACGACGCGCTAATGATGAATCAAGTTTTCTTACAAACATTAATAAAAATATCGATAAAATGTAACTAGATAACGTGAAGAAAATGTATAATTAACAAAAATCGCTACCATGGTACGTGACATCCATTCACAGTAATAAAACCTATTTAATAATGAAATTTTAACAGCTTATTAATTTTTTTTAATTATTGAATAAAACCTGTTATATATATATATATATATATATATATATATATATATATATATATATATATGTATATATATTTACAACATGTAGATTTTTATAGAAGGATCCAGTAGTGATAACTAAAATAGGGATATATATTATGTCAACAAACTCAATTTAACGTAATACAAATATTTAATACAAAAAGACCACCTGCAACACTATTGTTTTTTCTACTAAGAAAAGTAATTACGTAACGTTTAAAATTAATAAAAAACAAATTATAATACGTGAGTTAGGCTTCAAAAATATTTTCACATTTAACATAACTCACTCTAATGTAACCATGTAACATAATTCTATCAAAACATTAAAAATCCTCTCTCGACTAAAACAAGTGTCACACGTGACAACCACGTTATATTCCGCTTCATTTTAACGTTTGTTCTGTTTTACTCCATTACTTGGATGTTTATTTTAGGATAATTTTAGCTGAATATCCATCCTCCACGAAATTTCGTGTTCAATTTTAATGAAAATTTAGTTTTTTTATGAAAATTAAAATAAAATATTCTGTATTATTTTGCAAATATATTACTATCTACTTGTGAACCTTATTATTCGGTCTTTAACCTACCATAATATAAGTACTTTTTATCCGTTTGACGTAGAAAGGTAAAATGTTGAATAATAGTAGCTATACATCAATATGATTAATATGATAAATTCTCATTTCTAGAACATATATTAGGATCTAGAACATATATTAGGATCAGGGATTGTTTTCCGGTACACAAATTAAGAAACAAAAGATATCAATAGTTGCATTTACGTTTCTAAGTTCGCTTGCAGAGTTGCAAACCTCAAACTGTTAAATTCAGATTATAAATATTTTATAATCCTACGCAACATACATATAACTAACGATAAAGATCTATGGATAAGCATATCACTGGACCAGGATAAAAACACAGTATCTATCCAACATCAATAAAGCTAAACTAAATATAAATTGAATTTATCATAAAAATAATTCCGACATTCAAAACATGAATTGATAACATCCAATTTAAATATGAAACGCCATAAAATGTACATTGTTCACAGTAAATTGATTCTGCTAATACAAAAAGGAGAAATTTGATTTCCAGCATCATGTCTCCATTTTTTAAATTTGTTATAAGAAGATAATAAAAAACGCTTCAATCTTAAATTTACAATTTTACGACTTTAAAAAAATTGCGAAGTTTTTTTATGCCATCAGAATAAATAAATTTATTACACACACACAAAACCAGATACATACCCTTTGACTTCGATCACTTTTCCATTAATTTCACATAAAACGCCAAACAAAAACCGATCGTTATATTATCCTGGAAAATCACACGTCCCGCGATGCATATAATAACGCGAGCTGGATACGACATTAAGCCCGCTAGACTCAATTCAAACGCCTTTTGTTAGGAAAACAAAAGACTTTGATACGAACGATTACGATCCTTTGAAGCTTTCGTTCCGTGAATTGGAATAATAATTCCAGGGTTGAAAGCTCGCGAATCGGTTCTGGAATAGGGCGGAGCCGCACTGTGGCCTATCTTTCAAGCGCGCGCCTTCGGTTAGGCAATCGGTGTGATGATTTATTTTCGCTTTGCGTACTGCACTGCAAAATTGATACCTGGGCCGCAGAAGTTATATTTGAATTAACTATAAGCTACTCCCACAACATTTTAACGCAAAATATTAAGAAAGGATAACTTTATAAACATACATGTATATATATATATATATATATATATATATACACACACACACACACACACATATATCTACCACCATCTAACGGAAAAACTAAAGCAACTTCCAGATAGTGATGCTTTTATCATTTCGCTTTATCAAATACAAATAATTCGAAATACAAATGATTTTTGTGAAAGTTTCTTTTTTATTAACGCATGTACGAATAGAAGGCTCGAGGCGGAAATATACAATTATTACTTTTATTCAATGGACGATTTAGACTCCGTTTCCTCTAAATAAACCTTCCTTCTGAGCACCGACGCAGTACCCAACGAAATTATTATAGATGGCCTCTCCAATAGGACCGCCGTCCGGTGTCAAAACGGTCGTAGCTCTATGGATAATATAATATTTAAAAAAAGAGTTTTTCAAAATACGGTAGATACAATAAACGAATAAAGAGTGAATAACGAGGGAAACAACACAAGGATATTCAGATATAAATTTACGGGTAGAAAGATGCTTAAACATGTTGTGCTCCAATATCGCTAACTAGCGAAAGTTAAGGTGTATATCCTCTGTATATTATATAACAAAAATATATTTTCGGTTTCATCACGGAAATATAAGACGAAAGTAGCATACGATATTTTTTATTTCGGCCTTCACAGCTGAGAAATTATTTATTTTTAGATAACATAATTTATGTATAATTATATTTAAATGTTTCATTATAATAAGCAGAATTTTCATATAAAAATAATTTAATACCGAATTGGAAACGGTCTGACAGATGATTATCTTAGAAAAGAAAGCCAGTGGAATAAAAAATATAAGTTTAAATAATATTTACACTTGTTTAGGATTTAAGTTATACAGCTGACTGCGCTTGCTACTCGAATGCCGATACTCGCACGAACACACACATAAACGTATAGAATATAAAGAGAAAGAGAGGGAAAGAGAAGTCACCTGAAGGGGCATAATGCTTTTCCTTACGTGATGATTTCTACCAGTTTGCTTTAATGTAAACCGCGTAAAAGAACTTTGCTAAACTTTGATCTACGTGTGAAATAATCCTCATATTGCTCCATATTCAAGGTAAAATAAAGTATTAGATGCGACCCGTTGTATATCGCTTTGATGATCCCCGCGGTACTCAGTATTCGTGCTGTGCGGGATTCTTAACCCTTGTAATATTATCTTATTCTTGAATATCTCAAAAATGAGATAAAGTACGATGCAATTTTACTAATTGTAACCCCCTTATTTTGTACCCACAAAAACCGGCTTGCTACACCAATTTAATAATAGCTTAATGCGTATGTAACAAAGAAATGCCTATTATCCTGTATATCAAATTGAAACACATGAAGCGTGCTTTCGATAAAAAAAGTAAATTTTTAACTGGGATTTTTTCAGAAATCGAGAATTGTCTTGTAGTTCCTTAATACACATGTAGTTCTATAATACATACACAAACATACACATATGTATATTTATACATATAGCCTATTCCAGACTTACGAGTGTGTACATCTATATAAGACCAGTATTAGGCAAGAATGAAACATGATGATCCAGCGACTCTGATAGTGCCACAATATTGATCTTAAAAAACTCCGTTAAATACAGAACAAATGCCGTATTTAAAACGGCTTTAAATATAAATCAGTAACTTATATAAATTATTCCCCGCACTTTCAAATTTCAAATTTAGAAAACAATTTCCTCTCAACTTGCATTCTTTCTAATAGTGACCCAATATTGCTCTTAAAAGACTCCGTTAAATAAAAAACAAATACCGTATTTAAAACGGCTTTAAATATAATATCAGTAACTTGTATAAATTATTCCCCGCACTTACCTCAAATTTAGAAAACAATTTCCACTCAACTTGCTTTCTTTCTAATAGTGACCCAATATTGCTCTTAAAAGACTCCGTTAAATAAAAAACAAATACCGTATTTAAAACGGCTTTAAATGTAATATCAGTAACTTATATAAATTATTCCCCGCACTTACTTCAGATTTAGAAAACAATTTCCTCTCAACTTGCATTCTTTCTAATAGTGACCCAATATTGATCTTAAAAGACTTCGTTAAATACAAAACAAATACGCTATTTATAACGGCTTTAAATATAATATCAGTAACCTATATACATTATTTCCCACACTTACTTCATCAATTAGAAAACAATTTCCTCTTAACTTGCATTCTTTCTAATGTTTGTAAAATAATAGTTAAACTTAATAGACTTCCAAACTAAAATGGATAGCTGCTAATCCTATTTCACTGCAACCTACGATTTTCGGGAAATAGACGCAGAGACGTTGCGCCGATTATGAAACGATGCGCATAAACCGTGCGAAATGGCGCAATTGTGGTGTCCAGGATGTCACGATATTCTCACTTCCCCTTTTGCCCCCCACTGCATATATATAAATAGTCTAATATATTACCCTCACTTAATATTTCATTTATGGAGATATTTCCCTTAACGCTATTCCCACATTCACTTTACATTATTTTTTATAATTTCATTCCATCTTAAAAGCCTATTACCTACGCCGTACACCCTCATATGCATCCCCGCCTCGATACACACCTTGCGCGGATAAAGAAGATTGTCTTTCCGCATTTCACTTAAATCTCGGAACTCCAGAGCCCCCCGGCCCTTATCTATTAGGCTCGGCAACGCCGACGCCTGTAGGCCGGGGCCTAACGAGATTAAGATACAAACTGTCTTGTAAAAGAAGGGATTAAAGAGTCATTTGTGTTTCGGCATCGAGACGCGAATAAATTGTAATTTGTCGTCGCTTGTCGGGGCCACGGGATTAGGCGCTTACGCCGCCATTGATCGTTGATTTCGCGCTTCTCATCCGGGATTAGGATTGCTCAGTTGCCGCCTGAGCGACGCTACGCTGCGCTTTAATTAATTTGCTACGATCTTTTTTATTCTGGCGCGCATCTGCGTAGCGTGATTTGGGGGCGCGTCGATTGGCTTCACAGTGGTATAGGGGCGGCGGTATTGTTTGTGTGTTGACGGTTGTTTACATAAAATTAATAAAAACATAGTCCAAACGTATACTTACAAAGCTGAAAATAGTACATTAGGCCAGAATTTGGAGTAGAAAGAGCGTGTTTTTGAAATTCAAAAGCATAATATTAGTCACTTAGAAATGTTTATTTAGGGAAAATAAAGGAAAAAAGAAAATATGATGGAACATAAAGTCACACGCACAATTGTACGTACCCCGATATATAATTGTGTAAACCAGTATTGCTATCAGCATTGTATATAATTGGAATAATCTATGCGATCCCCTGCAAAGCCTCAATCAGACAAAAGCCAGGCTGATTAATGGAGGAATTAGGCGACTGTCATTTATATCCCTCGACGTCCACATGCAGAGCGTTATGTGTGTATATCTTAGGCGCTACGCATGTACCTAGAGCAAACACAAGTACATAAACTCCTAAAATTTGTTACATATTAACTTGAATGCAATTTTTAATACTTTATTTCTGAAATTTCATCCTTGTTATGTTCATCAAAGAGATAAATAAAATTATAGTGATTTTCGTATTTTCTACCTTTATGTACTTTTCCGTTTGCACATTCGATTACTGAAAAAAATTTATATTCAAAAAAAGTCTCTATATCTGTTTTGGCGGTTCGTTTGTCTCAATTGATTTAATGCAAAAACTACCGAACCATGAACATGGTTTTAAATAAACCTAGAACCAATTTAGTTTTTCTTTCATCGTGATTTCTCAGAAGCTTCTGAAGTTACAATGATGAAAATTTAACGTGGAAAATTAAGTAAAATCTCAGATTTAAACTAAACTAATTATCCGTGTCCAATATAAGAGCATAAAATTAAAATTACAATAAACGTACACTACATTTGCATTTTCGAATTCCAAGCGGATTAAGTCGTAAGACACCGCTAGTTCCGTATCAATCTAGTATCTAAAGCTTAACTATAAAAAACGTATATAAATATACAAATACGTGTACGAAAATCGTAAAAGTTTTATATTAAAATATTAACTAAAAAAATGTGAAATTAATTTTGATTTTTTAACATATTATGAAGGTAAAAAGGTATTCTGCTCATAATTATCTTTTCAGGGACATGCATGAACACAGAAAGACGAGAACAGAAAAATTTTGAAATCAACATAGACTTTTGTGCCTTTTGCTCTTTATATTCAAAGTTAATGTATATAATTATTTCAGGGACATGCATAAATACAAAAAGACGAGAACAGAAAAATTTAGAAATCAACATAGACTTTTATGCCTTTTGCTCTTTATATTCAAAGTTAATGTATATAATCATTTCAGGGATATGCATAAACACAAAAAGACGAGAACAGAAAAATTTAGAAATCAACATAGACTTTTATGCCTTTTGCTCTTTATATTCAAAGTTAATGTATATAATTATTTCAGGGACATGCATAAATACAAAAAGACGAGAACAGAAAAATTTAGAAATCAACATAGACTTTTATGCCTTTTGCTCTTTATATTCAAAGTTAATGTATATAATTATTTCAGGGACATGCATAAATACAAAAAGACGAGAACAGAAAAATTTAGAAATCAACATAGACTTTTATGCCTTTTGCTCTTTATATTCAAAGTTAATGTATGTAATTATTTCAGGGACATGCATAAATACAAAAAGACGAGAACAGAAAAATTTAGAAATCAACATAGACTTTTGTGCCTTTTGCTCTTTATATTCAAAGTTAATGTATATAATTATTTCAGGGACATACATAAACACAAAAAGACGAGAACAGAAAAATTTAGAAATCAACATAGACTTTTACGCCTTTTGCTCTTTATATTCAAAGCCGACAAAAGTTTAGATGACTTTGCATTCAAAAAGTTTTCTTCGATTAGTTATACGCATATCTGTTCATGTTTGCTTATTTTATTCACATGTACTTGATAGCGATACAAAATGTACTTATGTTTTATTATACATATGCACAAGGAAACCAAATCAATAGACCGCTAAAGTTAAAAATAAATTGGATCGTTATCAAATTTCGGTTTGGTTATCAGAAAGTTTGGAAATTATGTTGTAAATGAGGTTAAATTAAGCTTAAGTTAAAGTTAATGTCTTGAAATCATGCCAGATTAATTTGTGGCTTGCTCTATATTCTACTAAATATACCACAGAAAACAATTACGGTAAAAAGAGCTATTTTAAAAATTATTTATGTTTTAATAGTATCATAATTACGTACTATTGACAGAATATGCTATCGTTAATATTTTGTCGGAAATGTGAATAAAACAAAAGAAAATAAATTAAATTTTTTTTAATTTTATATAACACTAAACTATGAAATTTGTTTTAACAAATTTTCACAATTTCGAGTAGTTTTTAAGTTGTTTAAGGAGATTTCATCTTATTTGTATTTATGTGGTTTATAAAAATTTTAAAGCAATTTATACAATATTAGCTTTGGACCGCGGCTTCGCCAACGTTAAATATTAAAATGTGTACTGATGTGACGTGACACTTTAAACAGATCCCCACTCTTCACACTTCATATCATAGACATGTACAAATGCCTCTTTTCACCAGAATTGTCCGTTCGATAGATATAATATAAATATGCACAAGGAAAATGATTACCTTTATGGCTACTGAACTGTAAATTACAAATTTACAGGATCAAAAGAACTTTTGTGGCTAATTATATTTACTCGCCATAAATGAAATTTGTTTATATAAGGATTCATAAGTTTTCACAATAAACATTCCTAAATATGATGAACAGATTCAATTTTTCATTAGAACTATTAGAACTTGCATTACACAGGTTCTATACGCACTTAATTGTATATAAACATTTAGACTACACAATATTTTTAGAGTATTTCTCTTATACTAATAACATATATTAATATAATTTTTCATCATATGAATATTTTGCCTAGTGGATATTCCACAGACGAAAAAATATCGTAGATTTTCTGAAAAATATGTCATTTGGAGATCATTACAAGTTTTGACGTTGGAAATAGATACGGGGGCGTTCTGCGCTATTATCTAATCATATTTATGGGGTTTCAATAGTACATGAGTTGCAGATACCTGGAAAATTTGGAAGTCTTTTATCACCTTTACAAATATTACCAATTTTTTATCTAGTTACCAATGAAAATTAAAACAATGAAAAATATACTTATATATACATTTATTTAATATCTTATATAAAACAGACATACCTTTTGGTATGCCTGTATTATATAAGATTGGTTTATTTAATACTTATATAATAAAGGCATATCTTTCTTTCGTCCCTTCTCGATGTGAATCATTGACTCAACGGTACCGGAATCCGAACTCAGAAGTAACTAAAGATTAGTATTTCAGAATCAATATTTTTTAGACTAAATAAAATACTTTTATTTCTTTAAATTTTTTCGTATTTTTTATAAATTTTGAAAGTTTCGTTGTTTTTTTCACTAATTTTTTAATATTTTTAAAGAATTTTATTTAATGACTTTTCAAATATTGACTGATTCTTAAATAAATAACATCTGAATCTAAACTTCATAGTTAACAAACCGTAACATAAAAAGTTATATTTTTT
Source organism: Druceiella hillmani (assembly GCA_039881145.1). Taxonomy (NCBI): domain Eukaryota; kingdom Metazoa; phylum Arthropoda; class Insecta; order Lepidoptera; family Hepialidae; genus Druceiella; species Druceiella hillmani. The sequence continues at coordinate 964,165 of JAYKKI010000101.1, forward strand.
TAGAAAATCTAATGGTCAAAGTGGCAAGACGTATTTTCACAATTTTTTATATTTTTTCAGAGCTAATGATAATATCGAGTTGATACTTGCTTCCATAGTTTACACACAAAAATATTTTGAAAATGTTTTATGCTCTTTTTTATATGAAAACTTAACATTTTCGAAATGGACATTTCAAAGAAAATAAAGTCATATGCGTTAAAGAACATTTTTACTCACATTAGCTACTTGGAATGATCCAAAGAACTTATTTTAATTAGCATTTGATTATTTTAATCATTAACTCGTACTGAACTTCGTAATGAATCGTAATGAACTTCGTAGATTAACTCTTATAAATAGTAATTAATTGTTTCTATTTTTAAAAATGTTCCAAAGACAACTTGGATATTTTGTTAATGGTTGTTGTTGTTATGTTTGTCTAAACATATTTTTCCAATTTCCAAACGCTTTGTTTCCAATTTGCTTCATCCTCTTATTTCCTTTTGATAATACTCGATAATAAAGCGTACACAAAGTACCATGTGCCAAACTACGTCTAAGCTTTCAACTCAATCGAATTATCAATTTTTAGTATTTATACGAGTACATTGTAAGAGAACCATGATATTTAGACAAGTAGAAAATACATCAGGGAAAGAAATGCGTCTCCTAAAAGGAGTACGGTATTTTACAAAAGAACTTAATAAATTGTCTTTAACAAATTAATATTGTTGGAGATATAATAAATTTATACTGTAGATTTTAAATAAATTTTGTTACAAGACGTTTTTAAAAAAATAAAAATCATACTTTTCACGAAATATCAAATTATATTTCAGCAATTTAACATTACAAAATGATAAATTACTACCAAGTTAGGAACAATTAAAAATTGATAAACATCAAAAATGGATAATCGACTACCAAGATAGACGAAGCAGTGGACAAACTACTTGTGGATCTTAAATACATATTTGTGGATCTTAAATACATATTTAAGATCCACAACTGGCAACGGCTAGTGGCTAAGTTCATGTGATAACGACCGAAGAAACTTTTTTATTTACAGGTACTTTTCTTTAGAAATTACTTAAAACACTTTTTTTTCTTCATATTTTTAGTTTATCCAATACCATATTTGTATAAATTTTTAACATATTATCAATTAGGAGCGTATAACATGGACAAATAATGAAATCTATCTTAAGCAATTTCACAATGTAAATTAGGTAAATGCTGTTTAAATATCATTATCCACATAAATTAGCCAGAAAGTTCTTATCAATATGAGGGTAACTGTATTTATTATAATTATTGGATTAATTTGACTGAAATTTCCGTAACACTTGCTTACATCACGCGAAACAATCTAACTAATCTTACATAATGGATCCAGTCTTTTGGTTCTTTATGGATTCAGAGATGTGGCCAGTGATTTAGGAGTTCAGAAATATGGTCAAATACTAAACGACACCGCGTAAAACAAAGTACAGTATTTTCTCTATACAAAAACGCATAAGTTTAATTGTTACCAAAATTACATCCAAAACATTGGCAAAAAATGTCATATACATGCTGAAAATATAAATATATATGTCACAAATGTCAAGCAAAAGGTAGTATTATATAACTTATTAAAAATTAGAAATATATCCATCACAAACTTCAAACTAAAGGTATAATTTTATTTCATATTAAAAAATATAAATACGTACGTCACAAAGGGGAAACAAAAGTTATTATTTATTGCTTAATATATATATATATATATATATATATATATATATATATATATATATATATATATATATATAAATATATATATATATATATAAGTACATCACAAAGATCAAACAAAAGATGTAATTTGTTTGCTTATTAAAATTAGAAATATATCCGTTACCAATGTCAAACAAATTGTATAATTTTAGGGTTTTTTAAAGGTACCTAATTATTTACTCTAGGAACTACAACAAAATAGTGTTTAATGTATTAATATTATAATTTAATGGAACCAAAGAATATAATTAATTACATACTATTTATTTCCAACAAATAACAATACACAACGTAGCAAATAAATGTTAATATGATAATTGTTCAATTGAACCTAACTTAACGTATCTTAATCCAACCGAACCGAGACTGACCTAACCAAATTCAATCCAACCAAAACCATCCAAACCTAACCGAAAGAAACTGAACTAAACTTAACTTAATTTTTACGAATTTTCGTCTTATTATTTATTTATTCATGTACTTTTATATATATACAATTTATATATATATATATATATATATATATATATATATATATATATGTATATATATTTATTTATTTATTTATTTATATATATAAAAGGAAAACAATCTCTTACAACCAACCAGAACACCAGTTCAGCCCGCTCTACAAGCGGCCGGGAATTGACTCCAAATATTTGTGGTACGCTGCATTAATCTTTGTTTGTTCGGATATTGGAATCTAAAATTTTATCCGGTGACCATTTAAACAGAAGCGTGTGAATAATTTTTTAGAAAATCGTTGTGATAATATTTAAGAAATCAGATACAAACAATATATTGAATACAAACAATTCTTTTTTTATATAATGCTATCTTCCGAAAAAAATATCTTCAGTCCGTTTTCGATTCAATATTGTTGGAGATATATTAAATTTCATATAAATTTTCCTACAAGACTTTTTTAAAAAAATAAAGATCAGATTCTTTCACATAATACCAAATTATATTTCAGCACTTTAACATTAAAAATGGATAAATGACTAGCAAGATAAGAATTTATATTTGAAGAAGCGAGCGCCCATAATGCTTAGCCTACCCAGAGCCATAAATAATCCAGAAATAAAGAGGCGATCGGTAAAGCCCTTTCCGCTAATTTGTGGCTTAGCCCTTACCGGATCGAACATTAATCTGTTCTAAGTAAGTTCCACCGTTACCGGACTCACTGAGAAGTTTATACTCAAGTTACTTACGCTTAAAATACTGCTATGGTTAGACTACATTTTTGCACATAAATTATGTGCCCACATTTGAACACGACATAAGAAAGAATTCACACAATCTTGAAAAAAATACTAAAAAAGGAGAAACATTAAAAAGTTACATTTTTGAACGTAGTTTTGGAGCAGGATGAAACTAAAATTAAAATTAATTTCATATCGATTGCTTGAAAACAGAACACTGTTTGGCTCCTAAGGGCAATTACACACACATACATACACACACACGCGCACGCATGCTCTCTCTCTCTCTCTCTCACACACACACACACACACACACACATATATATATATATATATACATATATATATATATATGTACATATAATTTGAATTAAGTGCAATATACAATCTAAATATATTATTTCTAAAAGGTGTTTTTTGGTCGAGCGACTCGATCTCTTTAACTACTGCAGCAAAAAAAATAAAAAAAATACCCACTTAAAGCTTATGTTTTCTACTTTGGGCGAAAAATATAAAAAAATTCGAAAAAAATCTTTTTGTTAATAAAAAAATTAATTTTTATAACAATTGGCATGAGCGCCATCTGTGGGCCATACATCAAATATCTTAGCCAAATTGTACACTTGGAACACGCTAGATGGCGATATAGTGCGGAGACTTCGCACGGGTCAGCTAATATTTGTTATTCTAATTGTTATCGGGACTTCCTTAACGTATGTTTTAATTTTAGTTACAAATAGTTCATTGAGTTACTTTTCTAAATTATAATTAGTTTCTTGTTTAATCAATTCGACTGTTTTTTGTAACACAAATAATTATAATTACATAAAATAGTGATTTAATGTGTCTATGAAGACTTTGATTCTACCTTTACATATTGTTAAAGGCTATACAAGAAGGGCAAGGAACAATCCTTATTAGATATTGTAATTTCAAAGTATAATGTTGCCTATGAGAGGTTGTAAATCTGAAGTAAATTTTAGTATAGTATGGTGTGTGATATGTAATTCAAATGTAAATTTTAATGCAATGTGGTCTACGTAAGGTTGTAACACTAAAGAAAATTTAAATTAGTGTGGTCTATGAGATGTTGTGAATCTAAATTAAGTTTTAATATAGCACGTCCTTGAAAAGATGGCTTTAAGGTTAGTTTCAGTATAGTGTCGTCTATGAGAGGTTCTAATTCTGAAGCAAATTTTAGTATAGAATGGTCTGTAAGACGTAATTTAAGTGTAAGTTTTAATATAGTACGGTCTACGTGAGGTTGTAATCTAATGTATAGGTTTCTAAAGTAAGTTTTAATATAGTATGAACCTTGGAAAGATTGTGATTCTGAGATTTGCGTTAGTATAGTACGGTCTATGACAGGTTGTAATTATAAAGTAAGCTTTATTATAACAATATTTGTGAGATATTGTAATTATAAAGTCAGTTTTAGTACAGTATAGTCTATAAGGGGTTGGAATTTTAAAGTAAGTTATATAACGTGGTCAACGAAATGTTTTAATTCTATCTTTCCTAAGTTATATGTGACTTTTCTTCCATGACCGTTTATTTGCTTTCGATAAACGATTGTACGAAAGATATATATGGCATCCTCTCAATACACTCATGTCTTATTATCGTCCATTGATTGTCTGCTATAATATTAAAAAGTAAAATGCTAATACGTCACTGGGAAAGTAAATTTGCTGCAATCAGTTGGGGGCATTATTTTTTTGAGATGAGCATTATTTTTTTGAGATATTATGGTTGTTATATAAATACTACCCAAAGTTTGCAAGTCAACTGGCAACTGAATATCCTCTTTTAGCCAACTGTGGTCTCTTCGAAAAAATATATCTTCGCGTCTATGTTTTTTTTCACATTTTTTACGAATGTGTTTGAGAAAAGTCTGAATGTTCGCATATCACATTGACTTGATCAACAAATGGATTGTTAGCGCGATTTTTCGTCCAGGGGTTTCATTGTGGCTGAAAAAAAAATTGACACAAATATATCCCACATAAATATTTTTATTATTTTCATTTAAATGAAATAATATATGGCAATAAGTACATAAATAGTAAATACATCAATAAGTTATTTTTTTTATATAAAAGTAAATCAAAATTGAAAGTATATATAAAATGTCATGTAATCAATGCATTGTCGTCTTATATATATATATATATATATATATATATATATATATATATATATATTGCAGCTTATTAACACGTATCTGTTATACTACCCTTAATACAAATGTACATCTTCTCCTTAGAATCGAGATACATTCTGGACGTTAAAGACATTACAACAAAAAAGACCGAAATGCGCAGTTCAGGTCCGCACTGTAGATTTTGCGTAAAAATGTCGCGATAAAATCGTAACAAGTTTTTCGTATTAATACGTAATTTATTTATCAATCTCTCTGGAAACTGCCTTTGCTTACACTTGGATTTGCGCTCCCAATATATAAATATATATATATATATATAAATGCGCAGTGATTGGAGTTGTTGTAGAGAGAAAATTGTTGAATGGAGTGCAACTTACATGCAGCCACAATTTACAAACAATTCATAGCAGCTAATCTTATATTTTTTCAGTTTCGTAGTAATTTTCACCGCATTCCACACCTCATATATATTATTTTCGGGACCACAATTTTCACCGGCTAATTCTATCGTTTCTTCCTCAGAACTTGAAGGTAATTTCATTTTTTGCTTTTCAATATTAAGATTTTTCTTCATAATCTTTTTATTTTTACTTTCTCTTTTTTTTCTCTAAGGTAATCTTGGGATGCGAGTACCTTTGCTACTTGCTTGCACATGTTTCCGAACGCTATTAAGCAGTTCTATAACTGGGTACATATCAGTCAGGTACTTTGAAGACGTATCCTTTTGTGAGCATCCTCATTAGATCTTTATGTTAAAGGCACTGTTGGCGGAAGTTCTTCTTGAACCCGTTCAGACGTAGGATCAACAAGTATCATTGAAATAAGAGATAACTCTGTCATTTTTATTAGTATCATGTAAGCATAATCTGGAAAGTATAATCTGGAATCTAAATTTAGCGCCATTTATGAATTTGTTATTCGATTTGAGGTTATGTTACCGATGGGTTATTGTATTCAACGAAAACATAGTAAAAACATAATAAATTTTATAAATATTAACACTACAATATCAAATGTCAATATACTAAAAAAATCTGAAGTAAATTCAAATGTTGAAGATAAAATGTTTTTTAATTATTTTCAATACAACAACGTATACGGCAAAGTACACGTTCGGGTAGCAGTCCGCTCACTAGATTTAGCTACGACATCTAGAGTAAAAACAGTGAAATTTTTCAATTGGCCATTTCATGTGAATTACCCTACTATTTTAAAACCGTACTTTCGTTGGAATTTTATAAAGTCCTCAGTTTATCAGATAAAGATACCTGCTTCATATCAAATAAAAATACCTGGTTTTTGCTTGAGGACGATTTTAAAAATGAGAGAAGAGAAACGAAAAATATATTATTTAGATGAGACTTGTGTCAATGAAGGCCACACAAGAAGCAAAGTATGGCATGACACTTCCATACAATCATCACGGCAAACTTTTATGGAAGAATTGTCTACAGGGCTGAAGGCGCCGTCAGGAAAGGGAAAACGCCAAATCGTTGGACACATCGGTAATGAAGAAGGTTTTTTGGAAGATGGTGAGCTCATTTCCGAGGCGAAGAAAATTGATACTGATTACCACGCGGAAATTAATGCACGTGTTTTTGAAAAATGATTCCATAGGATTTTACATAAACTGCCAACAAACTCCGTTGTAGTGATGGACAACGCTTCATATCATTCAAGAAGGCTGGAACGCATACCAACAACACAATGGAAAAAAGAAAACATACAAAAATGGCTGAGCGACAAACTTACTACATATGATAAATCATCGATCAAAGCAGAGTTGATGGATTTTGGTCGCCGAGAAAAACATAAATATTTGAGCTATGCTGTTGATGAAAAAGCTAAGGAAAAATCTATCGAGATGTTAAAATTGCCGCCATATCATTGCGAACTAAATTCAATCGAGATCGTCTGGGCACAAATGAAAGGATATGTTGCGAGAGAAAACACAACTTTTAAACTGATCGATATTAAAAGACTTCTACTTAGAAATTTCATTAACAACCCCAGCAGCATGGCAGAAATGTATCGATCATGTGCTCAAAGAAGAGAAGCGGATGGCCGAGCTTGATGGTATAATAGATAGTGTAATAGATAGATTTATAATTAATATTGGAGAGTCCACATCGAGCTCTGCGACTTCAGAATCTGATACTTCTGTGATATAAGTGTGATAATCTGTAATTGTTATGTTGTATGTAGTGTATTTATATTAAATATTTGAGTGATTTCACGTTTTAAGTTCATTGTAATGTGATTCATGCTCACGTGCACTGTGGTCAATTGTTTTCTGTGAAATAATAAAGTATTTGTGTTTTTTTTTAAATATATGTATTTTGTGTATTAAGTTCATTATGATTTTATTGTAACACTACAGTGTAATTTTTCTATGAAATATTAGTGTATTTTGTGTATTGCTATATACTAATGTGAAATATTAGTGTATTTTGTGTATTTATAATATATATTTTGAGTTCTTTGTGATGTAATTGTGGTATTTTTTTCTTTAGAATGTTAGTGTATTTGGTTTATTTTTACAAATCAGTGTATTTTATGTTTTTAAAAGTTGTTTTAGTCATTTCTTGAAAATTACGTAATATTTGTTTTATTTTGTAATAATCTCATTTTCTGTGTTCTAACTAACATTTCGTTAAACTACTATTACTAATATACTTAGAAAATAAAGTATTATTTGTTAGTATGATAGAATATTATTTATTAGATAGACAGATAGTTGACGAAGGTTTGCCAAGGGTGATTTACTAGTAAAGATTTGGCTACCGACAACTTTTTAAATACATACGGTATTATTATAATTTTTTTATGTAACAGTAATATTTATAAATTATTCGAAACGAATATTACTTATCTGAATTTCTCTTAAATATAAAATATAACCTATATAATATAAGTTACCTATGTATACAGTGTAAATGTGTACACTAAAAAACAAAATATTTTTTAATCACAAATAAATCCACATTAAATTACTACCGTGAATGTAAGAAAAAGGTTTGCAATACCTGAACTATCAAAAGTGATTGTTTACGAACATTCCATCTTCAATTTGAATGGACTACATATATATATATATATATATATATATGTATATATATATATGTGTGTATATATGTGTATATATATATATATATATATATATATAGTGTGTTTTCAGTGCGTCTTTCAGTGGGAGTCTTTCAAATTGACTTTGACTTAACTGATAATAAATTAGAAATGGTATCTGTCATAGTGCAAACTACAGATCTGTTGTTGATCTTCAATGTTTTAACACTGGAATACTCGGTTCTGGTTACTTTTTTGTTTCAGTAATTTTTTGAAAAAATTGGAGCAGTAAAATAGTTCTTATACGTTAAAGCACCATAAAGATGACCTTTTTGGTTCCGTACATCAAACGGAAAACCAAACCCTTATAAGATGCCTCTTTTTTTTGTGATTAACACAGACAATTTTCTCAAACGTTTGACAGGAAAACTTGAAATTTATCTTATTAAGAGATAATATTGACTCACAATTTTTGCAGTGGCTAACACTTTAAATGATGATGTGTGCGTGCGTGCATCCGTATATGCGTGCGCCCGTGACCATTACGATTTATATGAGACATCTTTCATTTTTTTGTAATTTTCCAATTTATACCGATTTTTACTTTTATTTCGAGGAATATTTTTATTATTTCACCTTTCCTGCTAGTGATGCTCTTCAATTTCTTCACAAAGTACACAAATAAACATCCTAGCTAAATACGTTTTCACGCTACACTAATTTACAGCTATATACAACGCTAATTCCCAACAATCACATCCATGTACATACACAGGTCCAATTATGTAACAGGTAAAACAAATACTACACTGATTGGAGAGTATGCTCTATTTGTTGTGGATTCCGCCATTGTTAACGCATTATTAGTCTCGTAATTATTAGCGATTGAAATCTGTACATATTTTGTAAAACAAAAAAGTTAGACTATCACATATTTACGAGCGAATAAACGTTAAATACGTTTATTGTCAAAATTTTTATAATATACTGGCAAGCATAAAAACACAACCGGTAAGTTTGATCGTTTGATGAACAGTAACGTGACTCGTTTGATTTTGTGAAATATGCAATTATTTACTAAGATATATGAGTTGAAGTGTACTTTACTTGCGTTTTACAATTTTTATTTATTATTGAGTCTATAAATTTCAATTTTGTCAAGTTAATTTCTTGAATTTGCCCACTGTATAGAGGTATAAACCCAAAACAGTCAACCTGAGTAAATCAATTCACGGAAGTAATCTGCAATTTTATTATAAAACGTCAGTACTAAAATTGTAACTATTTTCCAGTTTATAATATATCGAAATAAAGCTTACTCATTTCACGTACTCACGAATTTCAAATAACCCAGCAAACATTAGCACTGTGTCTTGCACTTACCGCTTTAAACGAGACGTTTCCTTTGAACAAACTATTTTACCAGCTTTTCATTTGCTTTTCTTCATTTATTCCCATGAAGCAAATGCCAGCCGTTACATTTCCCTCTACACCTTAATTCGACATTTCTAAACGAGTCCCCGTTCTTGTGAAGCTCTACAGACCATTGAGATGCGCTCGTGTCTTGTGCAGCTGCAACATTCCCTTGCTCGCGCGATGATTTATGAGAAAGAACTGTAGTCTCTCGTCTTAAATGTGGGAACTCAATTAGTTTACCTTGAGAACAAAGTATTTTGTAAAGTGGTTGTGACTCATATTGATGTACATACTGTGTTTTAAAGCTCTGCATTGCCTGGAAGAAATCTTAAGCTTCTTTTTACACTATTTTGTTAAAATATTTTTATTCTTTTATAAAAAAAGTGCTTAATTATAATGAAGAAAACAAATCCTTGTACGTTAATTTAAGGCATTAATTTAGGATATTCAGAACATACTCGTCTTGCCATATTATATTAATGAGATATTTTTAGTTACTATTTTACAAATTTTTAATCAAACTTTTCGTACAAGCTTCTTTAAAGACTAGCTCGAAAAAAATATTACAAAACCTTTCGAAAATTATGATTTAATACTAATTTGTCTTTAACATTTATTTTTATGAAACCGCCTTATAGTGGCTTTCATGTGTACTAAGTGCTTATAAATTTATAATTAATATAAAAATTGTGGCTGTGGAATTAGAAAGATGTAAAACATATTTTAGGTTAAAGCGTCTTAGAGATTTAAAAGTGTTGTATTTTCAAAATCGAACCAATTTGAATTTGTAATTAATTTACATAATTAAAGTAAAACGTACAGTATTTTTTCTTGGCCACCATTAAGTAAAACTCATAAATCTGCTCGAGATAAAAACGCCTCCCAACGATTGAGCTCTGCAAGAATGAAGATTCCTTTGCGAACCATCAATTGAAATGATGATGCGGAACGCATGCCAGCTGTCACTTGCTTCAATAGTTGGGAATTCATATAAATTAAAATAACAAATGAATACCTGTGAAAAGTTTTTATTAGAAGAATTGAAGATACGTCAAAAGTAATAAGGCACTTGATTTTAATGACTTCTCCTTCACTAAACGTGCGAATACACGTTATGAATCGGAACGTGACTTAAAAGTGTGCTTTGAAAACGAATTACGTAATTAATAGATTTTATCACAAGCTTTAATTCAAGTGAAATGACTTTTTTGGAACTAATAAACCTGAAGAACTTTCAGGAATGAAAGACTTACGCTAGAGTTTTACAAATTTCACCATTTTGTCCTAAATTTAAATATTCAATAGAAAAGATCGTTATTTAATAATTGAAATCTTTTTAAATTCATATCGAGAATGTGGTTACTTTAACATAAAGTGTTTATATAAAATAAATACTGCTATAAAAATGAAATCAATATGATGCAAAATGGGTGTTCTTTAGAAAAAATATTTTAGTTCTCACTACTTACAATTTTACAAAAGTATGTATTGAAACTCTTTTTAAAGAAATGTACAAACAAAACAGTTTTAAGATATTAGAAGCATTTTCTATAAAAAATAAACTTTAGGAAAATTTGCTTTCCTACTTGTGTTTACAAAATTTCATCAAAAACATCAAACTTTAATAATTTGAAGCTTGTTCAAACTTTTCTATTTGCAGTTTCTTCAGTCTATTCCATTTGTTTTAATTTGTCCATTCCAAAATCCAGACGTTTGAAATTGGTTGCTTACATCTCTTTGGAAGCGTTAAACAGGATATAAAAAACGGCGATTTGGATGCGTGACACTGGCAGAATTATAAAATAAAACAAAGACTACATCTAATCTTTTCTAAAAATTATTGACTGATACAATGCTCTTTGAATACTTTTTGTTCACGACTTATTGATTGCAGTAACTGATCATGGAAATAAAGTGAGCTTTCTAATTGTCGATTGCCAAATTATTAACAACAACTCCATCACGACTTCGATTTTTTAATTTTCTAAAAAGTTCTTTTGTCTACTTTTTTGTCCTGTTTCATTATTACAGTCTCAAGTTACAGATCTAACGTCATTAATATATATTACCATTCCGATTTACCTATTTATAAAGAAGCGCCTTGGAATTTGATTTAACTGTACAAATCTAACCTTTCATTAATGCTATTACAGTATAGTTTTTAACGTTATTACTCTAATATCTTACACCTAGTCTAAATTAATACAAGTTAGAATAGTAGTACTGGTTGCACAATACGGGATAGAAAAGACATTTAACCGTCATAATAAAAATCACAGATCTCTTGTTTAACTTCAATGTTATAAAACTGGAGGACTCTGTTGTAGTTACTGTCTTCTTCCAGTAATCTTGTTTCAGTTAAAGACGCAATTAAGATGATTTCTGTGGTTCTGTACCTCAAAACGAAAAACGAAACTCTTGTCGGACGACTCATTTATCTGTGTTAATTGCAGCCCATTTTCTCAACCCTTTGACGTAAAAAGGGAAAGGGTTGAGAAAATCAGCTGTGAAATTTAGAGGGTGAAAATTATGTACTCGTTTTTTTTTGGTTCTATATGTCGTTATAAGGGACTAGTTATAAGGAAAGCGAAAATATTTTTCAGGATTTTATTTAGCAACCCCTCAAAGACATACAGCACTATGTAGAAAAATGTGCCCACCCCATTACCGAAAATACTCAAACGAAAATCATAAAAAAGAGCTTTGGTAAATATGACTAAAAGATTACTGAAAGACAATGTAGATTATCCAATTAGGAAGTATCTTACAGTTTTTGAAAAATTCACGAATGATCTACAAATTTTTTCGTATGAATGTAATACTCGTGCTACGACTGCTATCCATACTTCCTACGTAACTTTTTTGACATGTACCATTCGTGAATTGCTGTAACATCATAAAAAAATGAAAAGAGACCTGTCAAGCTCGAGTGGAACTCGCACTTCGAGAGTTTCGTGCACATTTAGCCATTTATATAAATTTAATAGTACATAATAGTCCTATTAAGCTATTTACTATACAATTTTAATTATTAGAACGAAAATATATTGCCTACTCTATCTCTCACAGGCACGCATTTAAAAAAAAATTTTCATGTGATATAACTACAAAATAAACATATTTTGAATTTTCTCCTTTACTTGTGCTATGAGACCTTGCTTGATATCAAATTTCATGATTCTAAGTGAATGGGAAATACCCTAGAAGTTTTGATTTATTTGCGGGTATTAAAATGAGCGGCATAAATGACCGTATATCTAATTACTTTGAGTTATAAGTTTGTTTTACAGCTCCGAGGCACCGTAGACCTATATTATATGAAAAAGGGTCTTGACAGACAGACAGAGAGACATACAACGAAGTGATCCTGTAAGAGTTCCTTTTTCCTTTGGAGATACGGAACCCTAAAAATTATCAAAAAAAAATTATAAACGCGAACTTATAATCATACTTTATGTACAAAAATACTTCCTAACCACAATAAGGTTTAGGTGTAATTAAATAAAATATTTGCTCATAAATTAACGTGGTAAATATGGAACTTGATTAAACTAGATTAATGATCGGTAAGGTGAGGTCTAAACCATAATAGAGTACTTGCTTTCTATATTATTTATGACCCTGGGTAGGTTTAGTATGATATATATCACCAAAGTTCAAACTTCTGATTAGGATATATTTTAGGGTTAATTTTTTAAAATATTAGTCTCATTAAGGTCACTTTTTATCAGAACAATGAAACTGGTAAATTACAAAACCTCTTACCTTGTATTATGTTTAGCATTTTAATAAAATCTTATTTCATTATTTTTCGGAAGTCCTCTACGTGTAAAAACGATTAAATATCTTCTGTTGTTAAATTATAAATTATGTCATTAAATTACAATTACACTTTCATTAATTAGCTAAATTAAAAGCCTTACTCTGAGGTTCTAATTAAAACATTAGAAATATTTTAAACATTAAAATCACATACTAAGAAATGATTATACAATGTTTTCTTCATATAAAGAAACTTCCGTTATAAATACAATATTTTACTACGTATGGATAAATACCGGAACCACTCATACTCGCACATTTCAAACATCCTGGACTATTTAATTAAGCACCCACTTGCCGTTAAATTTTAGTCCTGAAGAACCCTTCACAACTTTTCATTTGCTCCCAACTATCCAAGCAAGTGGCTGCTGGCGAGCGTTTTCCACTCCTTTCGTACTATCCCTAAATGACTCTCCGTTCTCGCAGAGCCCAACGGAATCTTAAGAGGTGCTCGTGTCTAGTGCAGGTGTCTGCGAGTTTCGTTTGATGATGTGTAACGAAAAGCTAACGACAGTGTTATATGCTCTGTCTATGGGTTGGGAAGTTTTATTATTTGCTATGAATGATAGTAATGTCGTTTTTCGTAACTTTAAATTAAATTGTGTTTTCTCAGTTTCTTTTTGTATCATTAATTTAAAAAGGTTTTAAATTTGGTAAAAATCACGAAACTAAAATCACTCTCATAATTTTATTCAGTGTACGAGGTCTACCGTACTGTAATGGATATTAGAAACAAGTTAACTCATAACTTCTTAGATATAATATTGTCAAACAATTATCCGACTGATATTTTTCCTTATAATGGAAAGCCAGCAGAAAAATAAAATGGTAGATTGCGTAGAAAAAAGTAAACTTAAAACTAACTAAAGCTACTCTTTCTAAGAAAATAATGATAACTTGCAGTCAGAGTCCATCCGACCTGCGTAAGTATTCTCGTCGAAGCCTACTTTATCATGAAAGATAGACGATAACTAGTGCATATATATCCCTAATAATTGGAAGCTCATATAACTATGCATTTTCGGAATAACGAACATTTTTATACCACTTGCTGAGAAAATTTCTGATGACCCCCGCTACGAGTCATCACTGTTTGTTTTTTGCAGCTTTTCTTATTTCGGAATTTTGCTTTTTCCAAAGTGTTTCCAATTTCTCTCCATAGTTGGGTTTTGGTTTATTTCTTAAATTATTTTTGACCATTAACTTTAGCTTTATTGGTAGTCTCAACATATAAAGTATATATGAAGTGACATCTTTTTATAAAAAAGAAATTATTTAATTTCCGCCCATCTAAGGCAATAAAAAAAGTTTTTTTCTATCGTACCCCATCCGTTTCCGTCCGATCTTACGGTTTTGGCCTATTTTCAAATTATTTCACATGGCCATGGCATGAAACTGCCAAATTTAGTGATTCAATATGTTATCCTATTTATAAAAAGAATGGAAAACGAAGAACTATGGCGGATTGATGAGTTTTAAATTAAATTTGTATGAATATTAAATAAAAAGCTACAGAAAGCTTAGCAAATATTCAAGAGATATTTTAAAAAATCGTTACTTTAGCTGTTCTCAGACGTGCATAGGCCTGTAAACATTTCATGTAAAAATTATTTGATGTAAATCCATGATTTTTTTTCTATGCCTAGTTATTATTAAATGTTCGTTCGTTATTTACTATTTTTAACATATTCATAACAGAAATCAATAACCCAAAGATGTGACACACACGATACAATTGCATTTACCTCTGTTCGGTTTTTATTCAAAATATAAATAAAGTAGTCCTATCTGATTAAAAATTAGTGATTTTCTTAATTTTCTCAATTTATATTGAAAAATTATGATAACCTTTATGCAAAATGTATCGACGACTAAGATCTATGCTTAAGTTCAAAATTAATATCATAGCTGAAATTTGAGGAGATCCATTAATTCAATAAATTTCAAAGATTTAAACACCAAATCCATTCTTGTTTCATTTATACGGTTATGAATAAAGTTTTAAAGCAATTAAATAATGAATTATGTTTCATTTGGACGTTCAATTGAATAAAATATCTTTAAAGTTACATTAAATGTCTAATTGAAATTAAAATTAAATTTAAATATACCATATCGAAATTAAAAGGCACATTAGAATCTTTTCCGAATGTTAGTGTCAAAAAAATTAAAAGAATAAGGATAACTTGCTATGTTGCCAATAATATAATTCATTTGAATGCTATATATTTCAGACAGATATTTGTTCAGTTTACAATAGCATATATCCGCGATTTAAACTATACGTTAATTGTTGTACCACTAACACTGTTTATTGTAATTAAAATAACAACTAAAAACCAATAAAATATGAATTGAACTCACGCACAATAAGTGTTCCGTATTTGGTATTAATTGGATATACATTCGATTGATAAATCCCATACAATGTGTCATCTACCATATATCTCCCTGGTACTTTCAAATTTTTGTTACTATTGAACCATGAGGTAAAACTGATTGGGGTACGTTTTAATGTTTCTTTGAACATTGTAAAAGAAATGTTTAATATATAATTTAATACTAATTTTTCCCCCTTCACCAGCTTACATTTCATACATCCATTGTTTTGAATGTAACGAATGGCAAACGTGATCAAATTGGAAACAAAAAATTCGATTACTATTTTTTTTTACAATTTTTTTGTATTTTACCTTTCTGTTCGGATTATTACTAGATATTCCATTTCAAAATTCATCCCTGCATGTCGTGTAATCTTTAAAATTAATATTTTGATACCGAATACGTCTAAAGTTTCGAAACCAAGGGTGCCACCCTTAATTGGTGAGCGTCACAAAAACACAGATCACAAAAAAATTAATAATTTGGTAATTATTAATATCGGATAAATGAATGATATTGCAATCGATAATATATGAACTTGCACTGACATCCCTAAGTGATGCAATCGTAATACAAAATTGAGTTATGACAATAGGCTGCACACATCTTCATACTATAATTTTGAGCAAACCTAAATAATAAGCCTAATTAAGTCTAGATCCTGCTTCCCTTGTGGCAGCACAATGTTTAAGATGTCATTCGTTTTGTCCGTTTGCGCTTAATCAAATAAGTTATAAATAAAACCTCAATATTTAATACTTATTTAGACATAACATTACAGACTGTAGCGATTTCACAAAAGTAGAAAATTTATAAAATACACATAATAAATACGCGAAGAATTGTAGAATATAATAATAGAAAGGAAAATGGGGTGATAGGGAATCCAAAAAGATCTGGATGTCCGATGCTGGATGACAATACACCAAGCACCTCAAACTTGAGGTATCACGCCACCAAAATGAACAACTGACTGATGAAATTCTTATTCATAATGCCGTCATACTGAACTATTCTACACAACCTGTTTTGTGTGTTATACCATAAAATGTGAATATAGCAGCATCATTTCGATGTATGTATGTAATGTGATTGGCAGACCTTTGCCCGGCATAAAACTAAAATCTCGTGAATTCAAAGTGGTATTTGATATATATATAACCATTCCTAAAACGTCGAATGAAATCTAATTAATTATTCATTAGGACAAGTAACTTTCACTTAATCACTTATCAAACCGGAAGCCTAAACTTAAGCATCCCCATGAAAGTTTATTAAAATCTAGCATCCACTAACAAATAATATATTTTAACAAAACTCCTTCTGTTCTGTATTGCACACTTTTTTCAACTTTTTGTTTCCTTCTCTGCATTTATTTCCGACTAGCTCTGCACTCCACAGTTCCAAACGATTCTCCTTTCTCGTGGTGCTCGCCTTGAGAGGTGCTATGCCTAGCGCAGTTGGCTGTCTGCGGTTACTTAACGACGTGAAAGGGAAACTAAAAAAATTATAAAAATATAAATGTCACCATTACAGATTTTTGACCGTATGTGTGAACGTCTAATTGGAGTTGACGTTTGCTTATTGTCCTCTGTGTCTTTGTTACATTCTGCTTCTTTTAATTAGTATATTCGTTTGTAATTACCTTTTATAACTCTTATTTTCCAGTCAATTCTAATTGAAATAAACTAATAGGTTTATTTGATAAAAAATGAATGTTTTAAAAGTTTTCAAAATTTCTATAGAGGTTTTCATCTTACCTTACTTGTTTTTATAATTATTAATTACACATTGAGTAAGTTTAATGCACCCCTAAGATTTTATATCAATGTATTTAACTTATCTATAAAGTTTATATTTAACAACATTTTTGGTTGTAGTTTAAATCTAGATAAGATTTAAACTGCAATCAAAATTTTATTATATAAATATAACTAAATTTTAATCAAAACTTAGTGAAATTGGCAAACTTTTGTCCAATTTGACTAGCTTATATATTTATGAGGACTTAAAACAAAATACTTTTAAAAGAAATGCTATCAAAAAGTATATAACCATAAAGCGGCTGCAAAGTACTATCGTGAAGCGGCTTTAACCCACAGTTTAATATAGTTACTAATAAGGTTATTAGTCATATCGGCCAACTTTTATTTAGTTTGACTGGCCTGTTTAATTACGAGGACTTAAAACAAAATATTATTAAAAGAAAGATTTATGAGGACTTTAAACAAATATTAGGAAATACTATCGTTAAGGGGCTTTAACTCATAATTTAATATAGGGACTAATAAGTATAACCATATCGGCAAACTTTTGTCTACTTTGACTAGCCTGTTCATTTATGAGGACTTGCAAGAAAATACTATTAAAAGAAATGCTATCAAAAGTACATAACCATGAAGCGGTTACAAAATACTTCCATGAAGCGGCTTTATCTCACATGTTAATACAATTACTAATAAGGTTATTAGCCATATCGGCAAACTTTTGTCTACTTTAACTAGCCTGTTTATTTATGAGGACTTCCAAGAAAATACTATTAAAAGAAATGCTATCAAAAGTATATAACCATGAAGCGGTTACAAAATACTTCCATGAAGCGGCTTTATCTCACATCTTAATACAATTACTAATAAGATTATTAGCCATATCGGCAAACTTTGGTCTACTTTAAGTAGCCTGTTTATTTATGAGGACTTGCAAGAAAATTCTATTAAAAGAAATACTATCAAAAGTATATAACCATGAAGCGGTTACAAAATACTTCCATGAAGCGGCTTTATCTCATATGTTAATACAAATATCGGCAAACTTTGGTCTACTTTGACTAGCCTGTTTATTTATGAGGACTTGCAAGAAAATACTATTAAAAGAAATACTATCAAAAGTATATAACCATGAAGCGGTTACAAAATACTTCCATGAAGCGGCTTTATCTCACATGTTAATACAATTACTAATAAAGTTATTAGCCATATCGGCAAACTTTGGTCTACTTTGACTAGCCTGTTTATTTATGAGTACTTACAAAAAAATATTATCAAAAGAATTACTAATACTATTACTAAGAATTATTAAATATTACTAATACTAAGAACTATTAAAAAGTATATAACTATAAAGCAACTACAAAGCACTTTCGTGAAGTGGCACTTCTAAACATTCAAAGGTACATAGTATTCCCATTAGACTATTCACTAATATTAATTTTACAAACATATTGCCTAACATAAGCTTTACAGGCGTAAAAACATCGGGCATATTGCAAAACATAACTACAAATTAACTTTTGCTGTAAGACCTTGCTATTTGCTGAATTTCATAATTCTTGATCAACGAAAAGTACCCTACAGGTTTTGATTTTCTTTCGAGTGTCAAAATATGCGGCATATTAGCCATAGTTTTCAAGGTTCTTCTTGATTGTATTGACTTAGAAGCTTTATTTTTTTTACAGCTCTAAGTGATTGTAAACCTAAGTATTTGATAATTTCAACTTGATACCTCCATGCTTTCCTGCGAAAAAGGATCTTGTCAGACAGACAGATAGACTGACAACGAAGTGAGCCTATAAGGGTCCCTATTTTTCCTTTTGAGCTACGGAATTCTGAAAAACAAATCCTTTACCTTCTTCTTCTATACTTCATCCCCACCTCATTTTACATTTGTTAAACACAATTAAAAGTATATAGTCATTCATAAGTACATAGATATTTTATTCTAACGTACATTTATTCAAATTATCAAATTTTCCAAGTTGATATCAACGAGTAATAATAAGACATGAAACCAAAATACTATCCGTTAACCACGTCATAAACTAAATTGAAATCGAGATGATAAAGCTCTTATGGCGTCAAAGCGTAGTTCATAAGTATATCCAATATAGAGATTGAAATCAAAGCTTCTAATAAAAGCTTTCATCAATTACGTAATTAGTTCAAAGAGATTTCACTTGACGCCCATTCAAACCAATAATCCGCACCCCCTTCGTGCACGGATCATTTAATATTGAGCACACACTTACTGCCTTACGCAACTCTCCTCTTTTAATGAACCCCTTTCCTAACTCTTCATTTAGTCCTCTCCATTTATTCCTAACTGTAAAAGCAAGTGGCGACGAGAGGATTCTTGAAAAAGGCTCTCATCAAATGCAGATATCTATTTTCCTTTCTTTTGGTGATGTGTGGAAAATTTTATTTCTCGATACAGATGTGAAAAAATAATTAAAAACTGTACACAGATCTGGAACTTTCTTCCAAAAGTAACTTAGAATTTTTCAATAACACGTTACGGATTTGTTATTTTAGTTGCCCAAGGTGTATAACGTATGCGTTATTCATTTTAAATTCCTCCTTATTCATATCAAAAACAGGATAAATTCCTTTTAAATTCCTTCCTTATTTGTATTAAAAACAGGATAAAGGTTTTCATAATTTTCAACATTAATCCTTTCAATATTCTTATAAATAAAATTTTAAGATCTTTTTAATAGAGTATTTGAAGAGCTAATATTTTAATCTCCTTAAATCGCACGTTTATTTTTCATGGTTTTCAAGAGAATCGCAAGTTTATTTCTACCTGATGTCTATTCTAAAAAAATATACGCAAAAAGATGGGGTGACCAGAAAATTTACACCTTACAGCGAACAAAAGCAAAAAAATCAATGACATATATCATGGGGACTTTTTTTGACGGTATGTGGAAAATTCTGTTGTACGAACACAGGTACGAAAAAATTAATGAAAAACCACACAGATCTGGAATTCTAAGAATTTTTCACTAACATATTACGGATTTGTTCTTTCATCTCCCCAAAATATAAGAAGTATGCTCTTACCTTCAATATCAAATTTCTACAGTGTCTATATTTTTTACGTTGAGTGAGAAAATTATTCAGTATTTCTAACTGTATTTATTGGTAAATAAAAGTTTTAAACAATCATTCGAACTACTTGAAAGAGCTTAAACAAACAAAATGACTGTAATAAACCAAAATTTGATGATGATATAAAAATGTTGCAATAATTATTTCAAAATATATTCAGCGCAATACTATTCTATAAACATATAAATAATGAAAATTGTTCTGTCAATTTCTTTATAGAATAAACGAAGAGCAGTCCTTATAATTACCCGAAATATGTATGAATGTACTTTTTTTAATTAGAAAAACATTGAAATATCGTATTTCAGAAGTTTTAGTTCCAAAAAATTATAATATCAAAGTTATTCTTGCCAAGGCCCGTTTTATAAATGTTATCTTTATATAAGATATCAAAGATATTTTTTGGATTTGGCATAATGGACATTTATTTTCGGTATAATAAAAAATAGAAACTCAAGGTTAAAGTTAAAGTAGTTTTAGTAAAACAACATAGTGATGGTGATGATGGAACTGAAAGAGGAAACATTTTTCACTGCATATAACAGGAAACATAACAATCTATGGATTTTCAGCTAAACGGATTCCATATACAGTACTGATTTAAGCTTTCGAGGCACTAAACTAAAATGTCAAATGCAATTTGCGCGTTGAGTGGAAAATTCCCCTGGGATCGAGGTGAGATCGATTAATGGAAAGTTAAATCTAATTACTTGTATCAGTTTCCAGTCTTAAGTGAAAATCCCCCATGATAGATGGTGATGAAACTTTCCCTCGGAGAAACCTCCATCATTTACGATAAAGAGAGTGATGGAATTTGGTACATGATGATACAATTATCATGGTTTGGTTTTCCATATACATTTTTATAGTGATATGCTTAAAATATTAGGCACAATGTAAATTTGGTTATATATTTGTGCGTCCAATAGAGTTACTGTTAAAGTGACAAGATATTTTAAATAGTTTTTATGTAAATAATTCTGAATACTGTTTTTAATTCGTGTCACCCTGCGTATGGATACGTATTTCTAAAAAAAATATGCACTTTTATAGGTACCAATGTGTACCTTTTATTTATTTATAATGGTAATAAACTATAATTTTAAAATTCGATTTAGGTTCTTTCTATTTTCTTGAAGTGAAACTTCTTCACTATGCCTTAGATAAAGTGTCACATCAAAATTGCGTAATGCGCATTTGACGCTTATGTCAAAGTATTAATTGTTATTATTAGTTAATTATTATTGAATAATGATTTGTATTACTGTTAAAAGTATTAGTACATTATTTTACTGCTCGAACCGGCTTATATTTTTCAATTTATTTTTTTTTTTCATTTGTACGTATTTATAACCTAAAATATAAGAAAGTGGCTTCTGTCAAGTTTCTAGGCAGTTGCGTCAATTTTATTAATCTTGGTAAACAATCAATAAGGGAATACAAAAATTGTTTTAATACTTGGAACCGTAGATACGCATCTCCCTTACACAAATGCTTCAAGTTGGACATCTATTTAGTGTCTAATTTGTACATTGATTACGCGTAAGTATTCGGCGCACACATAAAGGTTTTAGCAACGTCGTCGTGTTGGTTGTTGTGAACAGTTTTAAAGTTATCCTAAGCCTCTGTAACCAAAAATTAAGAATCTGTTATACGAATAAATTAATAGTTAAATAAAGAAAAAAAATAAACAAGGAAGAACACATCACGTTCTTCCTTGTTTATTTTTAATTATTTTAACGTCAACAAAAGGAAATATTTCCAGAAAACTAGTTATTATTATAAATAATTAACTAACGTGAAAGGTTAAAGAAGTTTCACTTCATCCATGAACTCATTAGATCTGGCTCATCTTTTTCATTCTTTCTTCCATTCTCTCTTTCGATTTCCAAGCGTATTCATCAGTGATTTCGTGGCTATTATTTTTGACTTGCTCTTCTTTTGTCAAAACATTATACAACAATTACACTTTTCACAGTTATTGCTAATAAAATACCTTTACGTTTAAAGTAATAAATATTTCTACATTTTTCACGTCTTAGTTACATTCATTAATACACGATACGTCTGCCCCATATATTAGACGCGTTTTTTACGATTGCGTGCCTCAAAAGGAAAAAACGGAATCTATATAAGATCTTTTACTTACATGTGCACCTTTCTGTCACAGCTGTTTTTTGTCAGAAACTGCTTAAAGTGAGCACTTGAAATTTAATATAGTAATAAAACTAATATCAATAATCTGCACATATATCAATAGATAACACTTAAAAATACTTTTAAGTGAAGTGCTGTTTGAAAGTGCTTATTATAAGGGTCTCAAAATAGTTTTCTTTATAATTTTAGAAAGTGTATCTTCAGAGATATACTGAAAAATATACAAAAAATATACCCACGCTCTTATTTCTGAAACTACTTATACTAAAACTAAAAAAAATACAGGGTTATGCTTTATATGTTATTGCTTTATAATCATTAAACTAAAATTTAAAAACATAGGGTTATACTTTATATATTTTTGCTTTATATATTATTAAATTAAAATTAAGAATAATAGGGTTATTTTTTATGTACTATTACTTTATATATTATTAAACTGAAATTAAAAAACATAGGGTTATGCTTTATATTTTATGCTAAGTGATTTTCCCACTCGACGTGAAGAAAGTAGATACAGTAGGAATGTGATACTGGAGGAGGAGCATACTTCGTATATTTTGGGTGTCTGAAAAAAACAAATCCGTAATGTGTTATTGAAAATGATTAGTTATTCGTGAATAGAGATCCAGATCTGTGTAGTTTTTAATAAGGGTATACTTTGGGTAGACTTGTAAAAACTCCATTTTGTAGGAAAACTAGATAGATTATCTGGATGGTTATATTTTTTTAAAATAAATCTTTATATTTTTTTAAATATCGGCATTGTGCTGCACGTCCGTCCTCATGAACTATCGAATTAGATCTTTGTATTTGTTTTAAATATGCACCATGTAATATGTTTAATGTTTGTAAATAATTTAATAGAAATACTATGTACCCTTTAATGTTTGTAAATAGTTTATTAGAAATACTATGTACCCTTAAATTTTTGTAAATAATTTAATAGAAATACTATATACCCTTAAATGTTTGTAAATAGTTTATTAGAAATACTATGTACTCTTTAATGTTTGTAAAAGTTTAATAGAAATACTATGTACCCTTAAATGTTTGGAAGTGACTAAATGTGCATGGGACCCTCGTAAAGCGATTTATGTTGTTGGTTGACGGGTTTATTTGTAAAATTCACTTTTATTGTTAAATAAATATTGAATACACTTAAGAAATTCATTATCACTTAGTTAGTTACATAGAAACTACGTAATATAGTATTATATCTACTTTATTTAAATTCTTTACCAGACCTAGGTTTCGTTGTGTGGCAACATCTTTAGGTGGGCTATTTGAAGAGAATCTCTTCAAATTCTTCTGTCCCTTCAAATTGCCCACCTGAAGATGTTGTCATACAAAGAAGGTAACCTAGGTAGTGATTAATAATTTAAATAAAGTAAATATAACACTACACCATATAATTTCATTTAGTTGTGACAAAAATTACGTAACTAAATGTTATACCAAAAAAAACATATTTGCTTTTTCACCAAAAAGTGTGTTTTAAATTCAGATACTATACAGTTTAAATACAAACTTTACATAAAAACTTTGCACGCTCAGCGCTGATAAAAGTTTCCAGTCACCATGCATTCGAATCACACGCTGGGGCGAGCGTAGGCGGTGTTTTCACAAACACTCACCACATAGGGCGGAAGAGCCCTTCCTGTGTACTGCATCGTCTCCTGGCAACGAGCCCGCTATGCAAATCGTTGTCGGCGTTTGTAATCGCCGCTGTTATGCGGTCGTGCTAACGACCTGCCAGTCGAGAGGACCGTTCGTATATTGAGAGATGGTAAAGACGTGTAGTGCGAGGTTAAATATGATAACGCCGCTTCCACAGGAAGTCGCAGCATTAGTTTTTACGTTATCTGTAGCACAAATAGTGTTAATGGAGATTAGTACTATGCACTTTTTCTCAATTTCTTCAGTGCTATGCTTCTAATATAATCCTCCTTCTCGTTCGATGAGTTCTGAACATGATACAACCGTTATTTCAGGTGGTTTTCAATATTCTTGTGATGAAGGACTATTTCCTTTCTACTCGTATTTTGTCTTTAGTGTTTTTTGAAGACCGTAACTAAAAAAAAGACCTGTTAAGCAAAACGTTCACACTGGGTAAAAGAGAGGGTTCAGTACAAAATTTAGGTTTGAGGTTTCAGTACAAATAAAAAATTAAATGTGTATTATACTTCTATTAAACTATTTACAAATATTAATATAACACAATATAATTATATTGGCTACTATGTCTTTCACATTTGTTAAAATATGATACATGTTTTAAAAATGATAAGATCTAGAATAATAGCTAAAGTCTTTCTACAACCGTTACGTAGGTTCCCAAAAATGCTATTTCTCATAATATTAGGTATAAATTTAGTTTAGTGCACAAATTCAAATTTAGCGTACGGGTTAACATATTTTGTTACCACGTAAAATTTCAATATACTGCATCAAGAATTTTCTGAGAAAAACAACTGTGACAAACAGAGAAAGAGACACATGAGTTATCTCAAAATAGTTCCGTTTTTCCTTTTGAGATACGGAATCCCAAAAACGGAAAAACGAAAATACCTAAATAATTATATTTCATTCACAAAAAACTTTATTATTATGTTCAATTTCCACAACAGACACCAAACATATTTATTACTATAAAAAATTTGTGGATTTTGTTTATATTGATTAATATGTTTGCTCTTTGTTGTACGAACTGAATATTTTGAATAAAAGACTAAAACTTCCTTCTATAACTTCCTCATTTTTCTCAAGCACTTTTAATTGTAAAGACTTGAAGCTTTATGGTTCTGATTATAATAAAATAATACCCGTCGAGGATATGTAGGGAGGTAGTCACAGGGACTTCTAATTGGCTAACGGTAGTCTTGTCGAATTTGGACTCGTTTGACTTATATTAATGAGCTCTTTTGTTATAAAGATAAGTTTGACTATAAATTTTACTTGAAGAAGTTCGGCCAAATGTTAAAAAGTTATAAAATTCAAGGAGATACTTCCGAGGATCCCTATGCCTTGAGAAGGAATACATCCTATGTAAATTGGTAGCACATATTTTTATTACATCCCTTCAAGTAAAGCTCTATTGGATAGGCTTTTCAAAATTACACTGAAGTTTTATCACTATTTTTAATATTTATTCTACGCTTGCGAAATATCAATCCTCTAAGGACTTGAAACGTGCCGCCAACCCTCTCTTCTAACTTGTAATTTTTCAACTATGGACATAATAAATCTGATAAAATTCGAATTATCAACTTTTGATTACGGCTTGGAAAAACGAGTTGTTACAGCTAACTTTCATAACATATTTTAGGAGATATACGCAACTACAGAATATTAATTCGTACGTGTCTCGATATTAAATTGGTTCTTTTTTTAATAAATGTGCTTTTCATTTTGTTAATACTGAAACGGTGTAAACGCCAAAAAATTAATGCAACATGAGAAAAAGAAGAACATATAACTTTGAGGAGCCATTTTTTTCAATTTTATATTTTATTTTATATTTTTTTAAACTTATTAATTTTTTTTAATACAAAATAATTACTCTGATTATAAATTGGCAGTTTTCCCTATTGGTTATAATAAAGTAGTGGTTGTCACGGCGAAAATTAGAGATTTGGTAGTTTAGGTTTTTTAATTTTTTTTTAAGTAAGATTTCATAGAATCGTTTCGGTAATAACGACTAGATATAATGTGTTTATCTTCATTTAGTAAAAATAATACTGACTTCATGCATCTGTCACTTGAGAAAACTTTCGTCAATTCGTCTTTTCACTAATTCACAAACCAAAAGCGTTTAAAGACTACTCTGAGAAAGTAAATTTAAGTTTTTTAATTTTATTTTAAGTAAGATTTCGAAGAATCGTTTCAGTAATAACGACTAGATGTAATGTGTTTATCTTCATTTAGTAAAAATAATACTGACTTCGCACATCTGTCACTTGAGAAAACTTTCGTCAATTCGTTTTATTCACTAATTCACAAACCAAAAGCGTTTAAAGACTACTCTAAGAAAGTAAATTTAAGTTTTTAAATTTTTTTTTAATTAATATTTCGTAGAATCGTTTCGGTAATAACGACTCGATATAATATATTTGTTTTTATTTAGTAAAAATAATACTGACTTCGCACATCTGTCACTTGAGAAAACGTTCGGCAATTCGTCTTTTCGCTAATTCACAAACCAAAAGCGTTTAAAGACTACTCTAAGAAAGTAAGTTTAGGTTTTTTTTGAACAGTTTTTCATAGAATCGTTTCAGTAATAACGATTCGATATAATGTATTTATTTTTATTTAGTAAAAATAATACTGACTTCGCACATCTGTCACTTGAGAAAACTTTCGTCAATTCGTCTTTTCGCTAATTCACAAACCAAAGCACGTTTAAAGACTACTCTAAGAAAGTAAGTTTAGGTTTTGTTATTTTTTTAAATAAGATTTCATAGAATCGTTTCGGTAATAACGACTCGATATAATGTATTTATTTTCATTTAGTAAAAATAATACTGACTTCGCACATCTGTCACTTGAGAAAACTTTCGTCAATTCCTCTTTTCGCTAATTAACAAACCAAAGCACGTTTAAAGACTATTTTAAGAAACGTAATAATGATTTTGTTAATGAGATGCTGATTTATTTCGTCGATTTTTCAATTTTTCACATTGTCGATTATTACTAGAAGACTTAGATTCAAATTCAATGTAGATTACAAATATATATATATATATATATATATATATATATATATATATATATATATATAAATATCTGTTTATCTTACTTCAGCTTATAAAGCTCTTTGCATAAATGACCGCTATTAAGCAAAAATAAAACATGATGATCCAACGACTCTAACAGCGACCCACCACTGCCCTTAAGAGACTTCGTTCAACCCAAAACAAACACAATATTTAAAACGGCTTTAAACACAATAACAATAACCAGGCTATAATTAATTATTATTACTATTATCATTATTGTTATTATAGGCCCAGACCAATAAAGCTCGATGAAAACAGGCCGCGAATGCATTTCGATAAGAAAATCGCCACATTAGTTGGATAATAAGCAATATCGATGCGGATATTGATGGGGAAATGAGCCATTATCCCGCTTCCTGTGAGCGCGTAAAGATCATTTTCCGCCGGAAACACCTACCGAAACGAGTGCTTAGGCTTAATCTTATTACGGATGCGAAAATAAAATTGAATTCTTCGACAATCGGATTTTATGGCGGTAGCCAGTGAGGTTATGGGGGTGAAGATAGGGTTGGAGAGATGTATGTCGATGAGTCGATTATCCCTTTCTTATCAAATACGAATATATGAGCACGTTACTCAATCTCAAACTTTATAATGTCGTTGAAATTTAGCACATTCACCATACAATATTTTACTGACAGAAATAGTAAACGTCTTTGCATATAAAGAAGTTATGTTTCGAGTGAATCTCATACTCACTCGATCTTTAAAAAACTAAACACTGTGTTGTTTTTATAAATTATAAAAATACTTTTGTACAATACACCATACCATATTTTGACATGAGAAATAGCTTCAGTTCTTTACAATGTGTATATATATATATATATATATATATAAATATATATGTGTGTATATATATATATATATATATATATAGTCATTTTTTCTTATGTAATATGTGCGCGTGGATGTGAAAAAATTACAGCAGTGTAACCAAAATTTTATTAATTTATCACTGAAGTGACACAATCTGTAGTTTCTTGCACACAGGAGAGGGCATATCAGACATTTAATATTTTGGAAAAATTAATTTACATTGTGTAAGTACAACAATAAAGAAGAGTCTATTTGAACGTAAAATAATTATAGAAATTCATAGTGTACATCAATTGATTATTTTAAATCCCGCAATAATAAGTTTTTCCCCCGGATATAAATGGCGTATTGCGAGCGTAGTCAGAACTGGGTGCGGGAGCGGTAGGTGCTTGAGGCTTAGTACTCGTAGTACAGACGTGTAACTCGTGAATGAGAGAAAATAATATAGCTCATATCTATCACTCGCTCATATAAAAAAATGTATCAAAATATAGCATTAGCTTGGGTGCGATCGGCGCCTTTTTCGTTTCACCGAATCAATAATTTCACTCACTCGTCGCGTGGTGAAGATAGATATAAAAGTATATGTTTTGACGTTACATAAAAGAGATAGAAAACGATCGAACTGTATAGTCAGATATGCAACTGGATCTATGTAGACGACGTAGCTACTCGCGATCGAATGTGAACGCTGTGATAAAGTATACTTTAGGTCACTCAAAATATTTGCGTAAACAAACACTATTTTTCATTTCAAAATTCTAGTTTATTATTGTATAAATACGCCAATCTATTCCAATTTACTTAACTATCATTAAAGTTATTTTATGTACAATTTGAATCTAGGTTGACAGTCGTAATCCTGAACCGGCAAAGTATTAATTAAAGTGGATACTCTTGTAGAATTTATTTTTATTTTCAAACAATATTGCATAATATTTAGACATTACGTAAAAATTAAATTTTCATTCGCATACGCCCATTGCATTGACGCTATTATGAAGCTCTTAGTGAGTCTTCTTATCTATTGTTATTAATACATTTAATGAGTAGTACTGGAGTGCAGTATTATTATGTTAATTGTGTTAAATAAATGAAGTCTTTTTAACTTTTTGTACCAGTTTTATAATTAGACAATTAAACCTAGCTTTATTTACCCAAACTCATGCCAATTGAAAATCTTTCAGGGACAATTTTTTACTTTTCAGATAGCAAAATGTAAGCCTCCTGAATTTATAATTTTCAAAATTAACTGGACACAATGTTCGCGCTTTATTGCGTATTTATATTTACGCTGCGTATTTATATTTATATTTGATCTGTTACGTTTAATAACAAATAAAACAGAAATGTAAATCATGTTTCACTACATCACTGGATAAAGTCGCATTCTGATAGATCTCACACAATTGCTATGAACATTTTCATTATATGTCTATTTGATTCTCTAGTTTCTTAAAAATAACCTTTTATAAATAATTGCGCAGCCGTTTTGATATTGACTTTTATAAAAAGCTTGTATTCGATGCCGTGCCATTGTATTCATATCTAAAAACGCCCATAAACTACAAAATATTTCAGACTCCTATTTCACAAAAGAGATGCCATATCAGAAAATATTATCAGATATTTTCTTTATTGTAGTAACAGTAAAACTTTTTTTTGTGTTTTTCACAGTAAATTTTAAATTTAACAAATATCGATTAAATACACATTTTTTGACAATTTACACAATTTTTTGAAAAATTACTACAGTAGTTACTATTACAATTCACCAGGTAAAGCACTACTTCGCGGTGTTTATAATATTGAATTTTTAAAAAGCGATTTAAAACTGACATAAATTAATTTATCGACGTCGATAAACCGCAACACAAATTGCTTTTCACCTCTCTAGCCATGTCTCCAACGCTCATCCAAAATAACGTATTCAACGTCTTCCCCATAAGAGCATAATTCTACCCTTGCCTGAATTTCGTCAGGCGCCTGCTCCCTCTCACAGTTGATATTCCTAAAGCGAATAACGACATACCTGAGGGTGAATTCTCTTTGTTTTCGTTTGCGCGATCGAATGAATAGTTTTCGTCTACGTATGATTATCAGTCAATAGCCTCTTCTTTTTGAATCGAGTAAGGATAAACTCCATAGCGTTAAAGTCCTCTTGGCTTATTTTTACCGAATCATTAAACTCAAATGGAGCTATCTTTGGAAATTTTTAATAAATGTATGTTTAGTTTTAAATCTAAACGGTGTTAATATTTAAAGAGCTATGGCACGATGCATCTTGCTATTTTGCCAGCTTCACGTCTCGTCGGCTCTTTCCGACTTAATTCGGCTAGCTTCGAGTGTTATCGGCTCTTTCCGACTTAATTTGATCAGCTACGCGTTTTGTCGGTTCAAAGTATTTTAAAATTAAAAATATATTTTCAACTGATTGTTAAGAAATATTTCTGTGACAAATTATTTCATAAAATTAAAACAATGAATAAATTAATATTTTATTATTAACTACTATATGAATTCGTTGTTTTTTTATTTTAAATTCGTTCAAATAAAGATATTCCAATATGATTATAAAAAAAAATTTAAAAGTTTCACATCTAGTTAATTTTTTTTAAATATAACTTACGTACATAATGTAACATTTACATACATAATGTACATGTATGCAAGTTTGCAGTTTCAATATTAATTCGTCAAATATTTTAAAGTAATTAATTTTACAAATCCAAAATTAAAACGGGAGGTTTGGAACAAAGTTGTTTTAAAAATCACCACGGGTGGTATTTTTGGAGAAACAATCTTTTTAATCAAGTGAAATTTCAAACGATATATATCAATAATCTGGTTTCAAAAATATATATTTTAATTTCTTTATAAATTTATATTGTAAAGAGTATCAGATAAATATCGTTTAACTTTCTTTCGTCTATTTTTATTTTTCAAATCATTAACGTGTATTGTGGCGTTAACGTCATAAACATGTATTGTGTATGGGAATTTGTGTATGTTCCATTCCAAGTCATAGACATGTATTGTGTATGGCGTTAACGTCATAAACGTGTATTGTGTAGGCGTTAACGTCATACACGTGTATTGTGTATGGGAATTTGTGTATGTTTATGTATATTTTCTTCCTTTTTCCGTTTAAGCACGTTTCCATAACCTTGCATGTTCCAAACTTTTTCAATACAATAAATCGTTTTAGTTATCACAGTTTACAGCTTATCAGGAATACAATTATAATTTTTTGGTCATGCACTTGTATTAGTGGCACTAAAAGATTTTTAAAGTTATATTTTATTTTAAATCTTTGAAGACACTCTTCCTGGTTTCCAGGAGCCAAACCTTTTTGTCTATAATTTTTATAAAGATCCCAGTAAAACCACAAACATATTTTATGTCTCTCATTTCAATCTTATCTGGATATTTGACACCGAACAAAATGTGACAACGAAGATAAAAGATTTAACTACGTGTATTTTGCGAACTATTCAGCAGAAATGAGGGTTTCCCGATACTTTCACTTTGTTTCAACCAACGTAATTATTGGAGTATCAACTATAAGCTATATCGTCGTATTTATTAGCTTAAGTAGTTATATTGTAACAACGTTATGATTTCGTTAAAATCGGATAGTTATTTGTATGTTACTGTTAATTAATAGTAGATATTTTAATTCTGCATGACATTTCAAGCAAATTATAAAAAATTCTCACTTACGGTTTTACATGGAAAATGATAACTTCCAAAGTTGTTTGCACATGATAACGGTACTACCGTTTTGTACGTTATCGTGTACAATACTTTGAAAACATTGTCGTCAACACTTATATAAATTGGCCTATGGATGTCATTAAAATAGCGTTATATGTCAGTGAAATGATGTAAAATTATACCTCGTCAGTTCAAATATCTATATTTGCTTCAAAAAAATTATTTTGAGGTGATTTGGCCAGGTCAAGCGGAATTACGGGGAAAACTGAAAAAGAAGGAAGTTTTTTGAAAACTTAATTGGAAAACACAAAGCGATGATGATGCAGATTTTTTTTCCTTTACTTAATATTTTACCTTTAATATTTGAATCCGAGCCTACTCAGTCGCAGCACAAGTTAAATCGAATTAATAAATATTTTCCTGCAATACTAAAGCATTTTTTGCCTCATCTTTTCACCAGTATAACGACACTGCCTTTCCATTACCACGGTCTAGATTCTGTTCTGACGCCCTTACTCTCAAATATATTACTTATATTTGAGAGTAAGGACGTCAGAACAGAATCTAGTCAAGCGGAATTACGGGGAAAACTGAAAAAGAAGGTTTTTTTTAAAAACTTAATTGGAAAACACAAAGCGGTGATGACGCAAATTTTTTTTCCTTTACTTAATATTTTACCTTTAATATTTGAATCCGAGCCTATTCAGTCGCAGCACAAGTTAAATCGAATTAATAAATATTTTCCTGCAATACTAAAGCATTTTTTGCCTCATCTTTTCGCCAGATTAACGACATTGCCTTTCCATTACCACGGTCTAGATTCTGAGAATGTTCTGACGTCCTTATTCTCAAATATATTACTTATTTCTATGAGAATTTGTTCACTACTCATACTGTCAAATTCCGTAATAATCTCGATTCCGGTACCAAACTTTCACCGTCCATTCAAGTATTCGAAATTGTGTGAAAAAAACATCCCCTATATTTACATTCCACATTCCATTTACCTTCTTTTAAAAAAAGTTCTTAATCCTTTTCCTTATTTTCCTGCTCCTCAATCCTTATGACTTTTTTTGTTTTGCCTCAAAAGTATATCATAGTTTGTTATCATCACATTTTGTTACCTATCTCCCTTATAACATTATAAATACGCAATAACTTTGTTGACCACAGAAGAAATTAGTTCTGTAGCAATAAGCTTGCTTTTTTTATTCGTCAAATTAAATAAATTAATAACGCAGATACAAAAGTTGATAGGAAAATGCAGGCGGTTATCAAGAAGTAAGAGAAATTCGAACCTCTTCAATTTATTTTAACATTGCGATTATACCAGGTATGTGATATTTCAACTTTCCTAATTTACCAACAATTACCGTTAATATTAATAAACTTATCCACAGTTAAATGAAACTACGTGATGTAGTATTATTTCTACTATCTTTAATTTCTTTACCACGACCTAGGTTTCGTTGTATTACATCTGATCTTTGCTTATATCCCACCTGAAGATGTTGTCATCATAGTGGAGAAAGGGTCTAAACATTAAAGAAAGTTTTTATTTACTTTTGATGAATTTATGTTTTAACTAAAATGTCTTACGAAACAAGAACTCTTCAATAAATATGTAAAATTGGTGTTAAATCTTTGCTTCCAAAGGCAAGTAGAAATTTGATTTCTTGGAACTACAATACACCAATGATCTGATGCGAACACTAAAATGATAATAAAAATATAATTATTGGATATATATTTTTAATACAGTTCATAAAAGGTTACGTAAATGTGTTTATTCATCATATATTTTCATTCACTTTAACGTAAGACTATCTTGGAAATAAAATATTAAAAACTGCAATTTTAATCTCAGAAAATGTATACACCACTGTCATCATAAAAATATTATGATCAAAATTATTTCCCATTGAAGTATACGAAATAACATTAAAATTGAACCGCCTTTCAGTTTTATGTGTAATTAGGTGTCCTTCCGACTTTAACATGTCCTCGCCCTCACACCGTATATTACCTACGTTATAGCTACGTGACGTGAACGGAGCACAGGCGGCGCACACATACTCGTAGATCCACCTATTGAATACATTACCGCCACCCATTTACATGTTTAGTCCGCTCTTAATATTCGATATCCAATTTTCTTATTACGTTTATTGTCACTTTTGAATATGGCAATGAGCCGCAAGATACAAGTTGGATTTTGTATTTTCATATTCAGGAAAATGTAATATTAAATATAAAATAAAAATTTTGTTATCAACGGATGTTTAATTTCGTTTTGCTGTTTTCATTTCGATTTTCCAAATACATGAAACTGATTTCTCTAGTGGTATAAGGATAAACACAAAATTTGCTGGCATTAAAAACATACATTGCACAATGGCTAAGTTATGGAAATCATTTGACATCAGCATCAGAAAAGTACAGTCAGTAAATGGTTTTAAAAGTCGTTTGGAAAAATCATGAATCTACTAAGTTTCCCCAACATTATTCCTTCATCCGTGTTTTATTTTCTTCATATCTCTTCTTTTTCCTTTTTCTTTCCAACATACCAAAGGAGACCGTCAAAAGTCCATACAGTGTCGGGCCCAAGTGTTAAAAGTATAAAAATGACACTCATAAATAAGGAAAGTGAAAAAATAAGCTCCTGAAAAGTTTTATTTAAATCCTCGATCAGACAAGTGAGAAATCTTATATTTTATTAATAAAAGTTAGAATATTTTTTACCATAATTTCTAAATGCTATTTCTACGGAACTCTGTGAACCAGCAAGATGAGACAAAGTTCAGACTATTTCTCGTTATGTTCTCCGCACACACATGTAATATACTGAACCATTAAACTCGCAAGCACAACAGAATCGTTGGAAAAAAACCACTTAAAATGACGAAACGAACAAAAAATACATTAAATTTGACAAAAACACATTTTTATAAATACCGACTTTAAAGTACCGCAGAATAGACGTGTACTAAAAAGTATAAAATTAAAAACATACAAATACTCAGTTGGAATTTTGCGGTACAATATCGTTTCCGAACGTAAGCAAATTTGCAAAATACTGCTATCGTTAGAAATTTTTCGAATCGAATGTGTCAAGTCGAAACTTCTCTCTTAAATACATGCACATTCACACACACACACAAATAAATGCTCATTTCACTTGGCGCCGACTCCAAAAATATCTAGTAGTAGCAGTATTTTACAAATTTATTTATGTTCGGAAACTATTGTACCGCGAAAGTTTCAACTGAGCACTAATATCTTCATTATTTTATACTTTTCAGTGCGCTTCTTATTCGGTGATATTTAGAGTCGATTCAATTTTTTTATAAAAATGTTTTATTTTTGTCTTTTTAATACCTTTGATATCCTATGTTCACAAGAATGTCAGGAACTTACGATGAATACAATAAAAAAATATAATTTATTGATATCAGAACAGAGGTTTGCAGCAATTAATGAAGCTAAATGTACTCATATATATCTACATATACATATACACATACATGCATACACATACACGCATGCATACTTAGATATATTGTCAATGCTTTCCAGATGATGACGCGTCAATCATAAAGATGATGGTTATATTTATTTTAATTTCTTTGTGACATTTAGGTTTTTAAAGATTTTTTATAAAAACCAGTCGTAGTTAAAAATAAACTAGCCAAGGTAATCAAGCTATGGTTGAATGCAAAGCAAATAACTAACAAAACCTGATAAGTACGGGAAAACTCGCACTGCAAGGATTCCGTACATGTTTAGGTATTCACAAACTTTTAAGGGTGCGTAATATTCCTATTAAACCATTAACAAATATTATTTTTTCATAATGTAAATATATTTTTTGCTACATCTCTCATAGGCATCAAAACATTTTCAAGAGTCTGCGTTTTTTAGAAAGTGCTGTAACAGATAGACAAACACGTAAGTTATTTTACTTGGAGGAAAAAAATTATTGGCAGGTTGGTTGTGCCCGTTGCCACCTGACAGTAACACCGTAACTTTGGTGGAAAACTTGGGTGCCGCCATTAACTTTGAAAAGATCATCAGCCGCCATTTCAGCTATAAACTTTAGCCTAATTTTACAACATTACCATTCACGTTAAGAAATCTAGTGGCAGAGGCTGACGGAATCACTCTTTCAAGCCCGCTGTTACACGAGAGCTATTTTTTTAAGAACTCTAGATTTTTACAATATCATTACCTTTATAGGTACGCATTATGTCACGGCGTTAAGGCCTAACTAAACATTTCAAAGTTCAAAATGAGTGACTTGGAAAATCCAAAATATCTCCCGTCAGACTTCCTCTTAATTCTTGCTGGTCTGTTTTAATTATAAATTCTATAAAACACAAATTGATGCGAATTACAAACAGTATTTACTTAACTTAATTACTAAAATAGGGCAGAATTGTGACAAATATTACTAATAATATTACAGCCAACGTGCAATTTAATAAGCATAGGTTTTTTCATTAGGATAAAAAAACGTACTATAAACAAATATAATATTACTTTTTCTCTAACTAATAAATATATACAAAAAATGAGAAATAAAAATCAATAACAACGTCAACAATCAACAATAAAATGTGCTGCATTTTCATATTTTGGTACGTTAATCGTATCAAAATATGAAAACACTTGGCACATTGTGTATACACAGACGAAGATTTTATTCTTTAGTACGATTGGTACGTACTTCATCTCCATAAGACAGATATAGATTGTTAACATATACAAAAAATATAAGTAGTCTTTTTATTGATGCGTTTAGGAAGGTCCTTTTTTGTAAGGGGGCCTCCATTACCTGGAGGATGATATTTTCTTAAATCATAATTGTTAGATAGTACCATAATATGTAGCCATGTCTTCAGGTCTTCAGCTAAATATTTTAAAGACTGGAGTCTAGTCAATTTTAAGGTTACGTACCTCAAAAGAAAAAAAAGGAACTTTTATAGGACCACTTCGTGGTCCATCAGTCTGTATGTCCGTCAAAACCCTTTTTTTCAGGAACGCGTGGAGGTGTCGAGTTGAAATTAATATGAAATACTTAAGTCTACGGATCCTTAAAGTCAAGCTTCTAAGTCAACGCAATAAAAAAAAACTCCGACTATTTGTACCGCATTTTTTGATACCCGCAAGTAAAGCAAAACATGTAGGATATGTCCCGTTGGCCTGGAATCATGAAAATTGGCAATAAGTAAGATCTCATGGCACAAGTTAAGGTAAAAAACTGAAAATCGTTATTTTGTAGTTATATCACAAAAACAATATTTTTTTAGATATGACCACTGAAAGATATAGTAGATAACATATTTTTGTTCAAAAAATTAAAATTTTGTAAATAGTTTAATAGGAATATTATGAAATGTTTATATATATATATATATTATGAAATGTTTATAAATGCCTATATGCTTACAGTACCCTCATAGTGTGAGTTCCATAGCGAGTTTTTTTCATATACCAATTTCACTTTGACAAATGGCAAATCAGTGGTTGCATTAATCTCGAGAACATATCTGGTAAACAGAATATAACTTCCTTTTGAGTTTTTATAACATGAAATAATTTCAGGTTCAATATCAATAAAGTCACCGTAGTGTATGAATAGCAGTTTTATATATCTCCGGTACGTAACTTACTAACGTATCTTCTTCGGTAAATCCAGAGATGGACCCATCGACCTAGTTTTATTAGTCAATTTACTATAATACGTGTGACATTTTATTTAAAACATTTACAAAATTAATGTTACGTCTCCAAAATATGATTTTAAAATGTGAAATAAAAAACACATAATTAAGGAAAATGTAACTTGAACACCTTCCAACAAACATAAGTTTAAGTTTAAGTTTAATTATATAAAGTGCACGTTGAAGCCCAGCGGACTCCGTCCATATATCCTTCTTCGTCCGCAACCCACGCGCTGCTGCAAGAATGTATTATGGGGAGCCCCAACGTCAGTCCTAATATTTAATGATAATTACAAAGACACTTTGACCCTCCAACCTAACGGAAAAACCTTTTCCGACAAGATAAATAATTAGTCCCTAAAACTCTGCACAAAGTCGTGTGCTGTTGAATATTTTAAGCCCTTCATAATTCATTATGCAACAACAACACGCGCCCGCATACAAACGATAGAATATGCGTTAAACTAATTAAGATTACAACTTAGTGCTTAAAAATTCCAAAATTAATAATATGCAGGTGAAACATAAAACGGATCGTTTAATTATATACTTTGAAATAACGGTTTTTTTAAATTTAGTTGATCGTTATTTCGAATGCCGTTTGCGATTAGAGTATGAATTTCATGAAAAACACTATTTTTCTGGTCAGGCCTTACTTAGGCAGGAAACCGCCATAAACCTGCAACCATTTAGTGATTCTTTCAAAAAATATTCACCTTGGTGTTGATCGTGGACATTACAAAACAAACATAGTACCGAATTCTTTAATATATTCTGTGACTAAGCTGAAGATCGTAAACCCATTTTGAACAACGTGACAAGTGCATACCAGAATACGCGAAAGTAAAATTTAAAAAACAAACGAACATATTTTCCTAGATTTTCTTCTGCACCGATTCGAAATTACGGTGGGGAAATGCACTGCAGGTCGCTTTAAAATTAAACAAAGGCAAAAATAGAAAAATGGTTCAAGGAAACCTTATATTAGAAGGCATTATCAATGATGCACTCGAATAGGTACATAAAAATGTAATTTCATTTTATAGTAGGTATTACAAAATTTTCATTGAAAAGGTGTAGTTATAAACTATGCAACGGGACTGCGACAAATGGAGCAAAGAAAAGACGTGATAAATATTTCAAAGTAGTTTGACCATGGAAATCTAAAAGCGATGTATTAGTATTTTCTTTACTTCAGAAGGATATTTATGTTGAAATACAGACGTAAGCTACGTCTGTATTTCAACATATATGTTCCCTACACTACACGAATTTGATTGGTAATCAACTTCTGCAAATATTACCTTAAGTTACTGAATAGAACGCGCATTGAAAATGATTAACTGTAAAATAGTTAACACTGTGGTACATTTAGACCTGTTTTACTAACAACAGCCTCTGAAGTAAATACTTATATATAACTTTTAGGTTTCCACAGACGAAACCTGTTCTCATATTACATAGTCATATCTGCAAATCAAATTTAAAAAACTAATGTAGAACAAACATATATCTAAATTGGGAAGAAAAAAACAAACAGGGAATTAAATGAAGCCAGAAAATCTTATTTAATAATATTTTATGGCTTTTCCGGTCAGATTTTATCAGTATTTACACCTTCTCTTTTGAACTTTGTTTCAAGGGAACCGTTTTCAATTATGACTGTTTATGGACGTATTTACCTGAAATGTGGACGTCCAAAAAAATTCAAGCGTGTTTCACCTCCATTTTTCGATGAAAATAAAATTTTCCTTATATTGTGAAAAATCGTCCTCAAAATAAGTTAAAACATGAACTTTACTACTGGTCCTGTGTAAATATAAATCTACGTATGTGCCCGTTAAAGGTAGGTTTCATAAAAATATGGATTTTTCCTTATACAAAACAATATGATTTTTCTTCATTTTTTTGGTTTCTACCTATTTCCCTTAGGATGGAAAAATTTTCGTAACATCCTATAATTACACGCCCGCCATCTTTTTACTACCATCTATAATCAAAATATGCACTACTTTGCAACTCACTTAAATAATCGCCAGCGAAAAGAAATATAATTAAATGTGAATCCATCGTTTATAGAAATTGTTTATTCATTATATCGAAATGCTTAAATATATTATGGTCATGTTTCAATAATTGTGTATTAATAAATTAATAAGTTATTACTTTAACAAATAGTTTTGTTAAATTAGTAGAAATATGAAAGAATTTTTATGGATCAAAATTATACGATATGCGATATTATAATTACCATTTTTTTTTTTTAAATGATTACGGGGTGGCTTCTTAGCAAGGGTAGGTCTAGGACCGAATCTCTAATATGGCAACTATGAATAAAATTTTAATATAGTTAGAAATTTCAAGTTAAAACAAGTAGAGACAGAAATAAGGAAGGAAAGAAAGAGAAGAAGGTATATTTACAAATACTGAAAGAAATGAATATACAACTATGTGCGTGATAACATTTGTGTGTATGTAGAGTACGTACTGGTGGATATATTATTTTTTGGGCTAACGTATTTACATAATGCGTCTGTATTTTGGTTTTATTCTATTACTACACAACGTGATTTGACAGTTCGAGGTTAAAGGAATATTCATGTACCACATTGTGTTCCTCAAACGTAAACCAAAAATCAGTTAATAAATTCAATTGTTTAGTCACAGAATAGTTTAAATAGTTTGCAATTTCAAACACGATGTATTTAATTTCAAACGCGTCGCGCTGCTTTGCTACCGGTGCAGACAAGACAACAACCGCGCGCTGTTGCCGTTTTGTTAAGGTCAGTGACATGCATTGCAAATAGTGTTGAGTTTTTGTTTACATTAAAATGCAATTTAATTTTTTTGACATTTTTTTTAAGCTTAGCATAATTATTTATTTCACTATTTTATATTACTTATGACAACTAGTATCGATTGAGTTTTCATTTAATGTCGAACGGTTAATTTCACATGTTACATTTATTCTTATTATTTCAGTTATTATAATTAAATTTTAAATTTAATTTAATTTCAAATTTAATTTAATTTTAAATATGTTTTATTTTTAAAATTTTGTTGTATTTTTTAAATTTATTTAGAGATTTATACTTACAATTTAGCAGTTACGATATCGCTACCATTTAAAGGACTACTAGAGCATCCTGCTCTATGCATCCCAAAAGGAGACCGTTTGAAGATTCTGTAACGTGTGATATACCATCATTTTGTCTAGCTCACGCTAGTAGAAAAAATTGCTATTTTAAAAAAGTTATTGCTTTTCAGAACCAAAAATTACCAAAAACCAAAAATTAAAAACTTAATTTTGAATAAGTCTAGATGAAACGTCTGAATGTATGTGAATACAATTTTTGAAATTTATTATTTTTGACTTACAAGGCCGTCTGTCTATCTAGATGGTTTTCCTTGTCAATTAAATGTATCTTGTCAATTTTCTTCGTAAGCTAGTTATTATAATTAAGCCTTTTCTATTTTTTGATAGGTATATTTAATAATTGGAAAGAGATAATTTTGGATATATCATTATTTGAAGCGTCAGACGATGTCAAAAAGAAGTATCAGACACAGGATCCAGCACGTTGGATTTAGATGATTAAATATAATATAAAATCGTAAATCCGCACATACACGTATATTTATTCCTAGAAATGAAAATATGTAGTGTTAATTAAAGTAATTTTTTTTCGTAACATATTTTAATATTGGTGGTAATCAAACTAATTCTTTTTCTCTCTAACATTACTTTCATTTAAAAAAATGGCTGTATTTTTTATACAATTATTTTTAATACTTAAATTTCCGTCCATAAAATGTTGAAAAAAATCCATTAAACACGATATATTATTAAAGTTGCACATGTCATTAAAAGGTGGTTAATTATACCAAATAATATAATTTAAATTAGTTATTTATTATTGCAATAAGACTTCAATAAAAGCAAAAACTAGAATAAATAATTCGATAATTGCTTTATTCCAGATATTCAAATCTTTGAAAAAACGAAACATTAAAAGAATATGGCTCAGTCATGATTAGTTTTTTTTCATTTAATTAATTCCCAATTAATACCTCCATTTTTTAAAAGCTAAAATATCATACACCTTTCTACTTTTAATTCATAATTAGAACTGTACACTCAAGAAATATATAAATACAAATGTTAAAAACCAAAATTTAATACGAGAAAAATATTTTTTTTACATTATTAAAAAAGTAAAGTGAGATGACGTTTATTTCAATTAATGTCGACGAAAATTACAAATTTTGTTAAATTTAAAAAAATTATGTTTTTAGTTTCATTAGTAATATTTTTAGTTCAGGATATATTTTTTATAAATCATGTTTGTGTTTACAATTATTTCTACTTTTTTAGAGCGTATTTTCCTGATTAATATAACGGATATATTGTAACGCATTTATTTTTTTAGACATTAGAATAAAGTGTCAGCAAAAATCCATAGAGGTTCGATTTTACAGTTGTACTATCACATTACTACTCGATCATATTTCAATGCTCACTACAATCCCGGCACACGCGTATTACACGTGCATATTACATCATTTATCTCAAAACAGTAATAACATAATTTAAGTCTGGAACCACGTAGCGGATTACCTCTGTTGCCCTCCACAGTAATGCGAATTTTCTGTTATCACACTTGACAGGGATATGACATTATATTACCACCTATTCGCATGCGTGTGCTTTTCATATTACCTCGCAGAAATGTATGTTTCACATAATTAGAGGTTTTAAATAAATGCGAGAGGCATTCCCTTTCTTTGGCCGTTATAAATTTGAGATAACGTAATAATTAACTAACCTATGATTTTTTATAATTTCACCAACTTCAGTTTAAAAGAGGAAATATTTACGTTATAAAACTTAGCAATGCCAGGTTCCACAAGTCGAAGATCAAAAAGTGTCCACCGGACCGCAAGTAACCGGTAAGTGAAACAAGAAATTGGAAAATCACAATAACAATACTGACTAAAATACCAGATATTCAAAACTTTGAAACCGGGGCTCCATGCATAATCTTCCTTTTTACCTTGCACTCACTCAGCACTCGAACGAAATTAGCGTAATCAAATTTTTCCGTGAAAATGGAAGTGCATGTGACTCATTTTCCTTTATATTATTTGTAAATATTCCCAGAAAAAATTAATTCAGCTTAATTTTAACAAAAATATTATTCTTAAAAATTGTTTACAAAAATCAGTCAACAATGTTATTAACAGAAACATTCAATAAAAATACGTATTAACGTAATTTTTTGACTGCCATAAAATAATTTGTAGTAAATGCTCACTAAATATTAAAAAGAAGTAATCTTTAGGCAAAGAATGAAATTATGACATAAATAATGATACGATATATGATCTTTAGAAAATTTTACATAAATTGAAATTTTTTTACATAACTAAGATTAGGTTTATACCAAATATTTAGTTTTTTACCAAACCAAAGTATTTTTACCAAATGAAGCGAAAGATATATTTTTTAACACATTAACGTATTAAATAGCAAGACTTTATTTAATACATAATTGTGTTAAATAAAGACTAGCTATTTATTATAAATTATAATAAGCTATTAAAGCTTGTTAATTCTAAAGCGCAAACGCCACTGGTAATCAATTATAATATTTCCTATTCTGATATTTCTGACAAAAAACAATGAAAATAATTAGTTGAATCCATTCGAATGTGATTATATTCAATCAGGATTCCAAGGAGATCACTTCTGTACCACGAATACACTTGGCAACGAGTGAAGTAGATTTCAGCACTTATTTATAAACAAATCCATAACACTTCGTTAGTGTCAGCTGGTATAGACGTTTACTATCTTAAAGTGATATTCGGTAT
The DNA here is from genome assembly GCA_039881145.1 of Druceiella hillmani. Lineage (NCBI taxonomy): Eukaryota > Metazoa > Arthropoda > Insecta > Lepidoptera > Hepialidae > Druceiella > Druceiella hillmani. Next base: position 1,007,935 of record JAYKKI010000101.1, read on the forward strand.
ATGGAAAGAAGTAACAGTTTACTTCTTCAAGTAATAAAGCTAAAAACCACCTACATATCTACTGAACTATCGATCTAACCTGACTACCAATTAACGATACCTGCTTCTATCATAACATTGTATATTCCATCGGAAAATAAAATGTTCCACTTCGGAAACAAATTATATGTTTGTTTTTGTTTTGTCTGTTATTCACTCCATGGCGGCATTGTTTTTATGATATTTGTTCACTTTAACATCATGTAATGATTACTATTACAAATATATAACATGTTTTACTTATTAAACGTACGCACTTTGCGAATAATCGTCGCGATGAAAAGGGGATACTCGGTACTCTTGTTTATCCATACACCGGTTGCATTAAAATTCACTATGCAAATTTTACATTCAAATTAAAATATTTTCTGCCGTTTTACACATCATCTCTAACATCACCAAAATCATATTGTATTCGGGATGCGCCGCGTGCCTTAGTAAACTATAGTAAAAATTACTTCATAAAAACATGAATTTTAATAGTAAAATGTATCGCTGATCGTATCTAAAATCAAGCAGATATAAAATACAGTAACTACATTCATAAAGGATATGCCTTACTGTCCATTCATTACTCCCAGGTAACGAAATGTAAACGCTTCTAATTAGACGAGGTCTCCAGTGTTGAGGGACTCCAAAGTCGAGCAAGTGGATGGGCGATTAAATAGAGTCATATTTCAAAGCATACTTCATTCTTCTTGTACCAGATATCATAATTATTTTATGATTATAAAATTTCGAGTAGAATACCGCTGTAAATATGAGTATCATGCATATCACAAAAAGTTCGTTATTTGTGGTGACCTTATTTAAGCACATTTTTAACATGTGAAATGGTATTTATGTGCATGCGTGTCAAATGGAGATTAGATAGAACTGACCAAACTTTGACAACTGGTAGCACATTTACCGTAGTTTTATTTCGGCAACTTGTATTTCAAGTTTGTCTTGGTGACGGGCTATCAGTTATAGTTGTCGTTGTTCAAGGTTTTAAAAGTAGATCTTAAGTATGCCGAAATACTTGCTTTTTAGATGGCAGTACCTGTTATAGTTTATATAACCAATGAAAAATTTCACGTTGCTTCTTATCAGCAATATTGCTGCTTAATAAGTATTGCGTATCGCAATTATTTATGGTCAAAAAATACAATGTGTACAATTCACGTAATAAATGATTTAATCAGTTCGCCTATGCTTTCATAGCGTTTTTGTATTAGCGACAATCACAAATGATGTTTTGTGAAAAATGAAAATTTGATTTGTTTATTTACAATAAAATTTCTATTTTTCATTGCAGAGACCATCCTGATGAAATTTTTAAACAATGAGACCGTTTTTGAAACCTCACATCCAAATTAATTTGCAGATGTAATGTCCCAGAGTTTTGAGCTCCAAAGTTACCAAAGGTAGCTATAATTTAAGCTATGCTTGTACATACAACCATCAGTGCTGTAGAATGTAAAAACCATGAATAGCAGTATAATAAGCATGAAAACAATAGATAAGTTCTGTTACTTTCCTACATTTTTGTAATTCAGTTGTATCTTCAAACTTAATAGCAAAAATGTTAAGGATACCGTTGAAATGCAAATTGTTTGAAAAAAATAAATACGATCACTATGTGAAAAGAAAAATATATTTCTTCGCAGCGATGAAATGTTTAGTATTTCAACTTCAGATGTTTGTAAATACATCACCTTCGGGCTACTTCAGTTTAAATAACATTATTAAATTTTCGCTAGAAACCAAAGGCTTTGTCTAAATTACACGTTGAAATTAAGTCATTTTTCAAATTTATCGAGACTCTAAATTCATTAGATGTAAAAAGTACATATATATTTATATATATATATATATGTATATATATATATATATATATATATATATATATATATAAATGCACATAATGCAAAACAATTTGTAACATAAGAAACCTAAGTTGAAATTGTTCTCCAACCACGAGGTGGAGTCAATATTTAATTATAAGTACCTTATTCAGTGGTCCACCGCGCCACATGTATTTCCTTAAATATACGAGTTTGCCACCCTTGCATTTCAACTATTTTATATCACTGTTTGCTGGGAAAAAGAGTATTTGCGGGAAATTCTCGCACGTTATTAAACATTACAGTAAATCCGAATAAACTGTATTAAATCTGGGGACAAATTATGGTCAACTTATAAAGGAGAACTGGTATAATTTGTAGAAAAAACTAGTACACAAAATGTATTTATTTTTAGCGTAATTACTGATGCTGAACACATTTCTGTGTTTAAAATAGATGATTCGTGAGGCGTTTACGGTTTCTGTCGGTTTGTCACACAAACTTATGATTATAATATAACATTTTGATCAGAATACTGAAATTTGGCATAGTGATTAATTAATGCCACTTAATATTAGGTTACTAAATTTTGAAAAATGTTTAAGATGGTTTGGATTTATTTAATCCAGTGATGGATTTTATTCGATCCACTAAAAAATTTTTTCATTTAACTTTTTAGGCGCGTGATGAAAAAATTATAAGAGTGAAATTTTACGATATGCGGCCGCCATGCAACAAAAATCGACAGGATGAAGTTGCTCACTAAACATATATTTACATGTGCGTAGTGGCTGATACCATATATGTTTATATTCATACAAATCTAAGTTATATCTGTGCTTTTAAATAATATTTTTATAAATTGTAATTTAATAGTAGTCCATATAATAAATGACATTTATTTATTGCGAATATTCATGAGATAAATAATGCTTATATACTTTCGAAAATATATTTTAAATGGGAAATACACTAAGAAAGGTTATGTTTCGGTATATATTTATTTGCATTATAAATTATAAAAAATTAATTATTTGGTTGAATTTAGATTTTACAAACCGTATTTTTAATCACGCTCCAGTCCTTTCATTCTTTCGTTTCTATTAATTTTTTGCTTGCTAAATAAAGTTATTCTTGTATTTTGCCAAACAAGTGTAACGTCTAACGCGCGTACATAATTACACACGCAATTTTTAATTTTTGTGATAATTCGGTTTGAATATGAACTTTAATATCAATAGTTTGGCTTTTTTTCCATATTTTAATCAAAAACTAAAAAAATTGTTATTACACTAAATATTTTCTTTGAACATTTTAACTGGTCCAATCAATGAGGCTCCCATACAAGGCTTTTATTTTTTTTTTAAATTTTGTAACCCAAAATATGTGAGGTATACGATCGCGCATAAAATTAAAATCAATTGATGTTGGTTTTAATAAACTGAGACTTATTAATTGACTAAAAAAATAGTTACGTAGAAATAAATTCGTATCAAAAAACCGCAATAGTTGATTATCAATAATGAAATAGGCAATAAATGTGAATTTATTCATTATTGTTCCATAATATTAATAGAATTAATAAATGGACATGTTACTCTTTTAACAATTAGTTTCGTTGAATTAACAGCACTGTGAAAAAATTATACAGAATATAATTATGATTAAATCCCATTTGCCACATTAGTTTTAGGATTTCGTACCTCAAACGATAAAGATGTGACGACATATAACTGTATTGTCAGAAACTTAAAAGACGTAATAAAAAAGCGCATATATTAATAGTTAACACGACCAAAAATTCACATGAATGTAGTAGAAGGTAGTTCGACAGATATTCTTGTAAATATCTACAAAAATATTCTTGAAAATCATTAATGCTTGAAATTTAAAACCACCATAAAACATATTAACCCAAAAATAACTTAATAATTAATATTCGAAAATATTTATATCGAAATTTTAGATTGGCTAATAAAATACTGGATTTTTTTTCTATTTCATTTATTACGTGAAGTGTTACTTGAAAAATTTTACCATAACTATCTCAAAATGTAAATCCAACTTACACTTTTCTTTGGACATTAACCAAATGCAAAAAAAAATAATATAAATCGACATGGCGCTCGTATAATAAGTTAGTTATGAAATTTGCATATTATTTTTAAAGAGAGTAATGAAATTACGATGTTAGTTACGAAATTACTAGGTTAGTAATGAAATTACTATGTTAGTTATGAAATTACTAGGTTAATAATGAAATTACTATGTTAGTTACGAAATTACTAGGTTAGTAATGAAATTACTATGTTAGTTATGAAATTACTAGGTTAGTAATGAAATTACTATGTTAGTTACGAAATTACTAGGTTAGTAATGAAATTACTATGTTAGTTATGAAATTACTAGATTAATAATGAAATTACTATGTTAGTTACGAAATTACTAGGTTAGTAATGAAATTACTATGTTAGTTATGAAATTACTAGGTTAGTAATGAAATTACTATGTTAGTTACGAAATTACTAGGTTAGTAATGAAATTACTATGTTACTTACGAAATTATTAGGTTAGTAATGAAATTACTATGTTAGTTTCGAAATTACTAGGTTAATAATAAAATTACTATGTTAGTTACGTAATTACTAGGTTAGTAATGAAATTACTATGTTAGTTACGAAATTACTAGGTTAGTAATGAAATTACTATGTTAGTTATGAAATTTATATATCATTTTTGAAGAGAGTAATCTTTCAAAAGATACTTGTCTACTTTTGTTGCACATTCCTTGACTTCTATAAATTTCTTATCAAAAAAAAATTTTTGTAAAATATGTTTGCAATTTGGTAGCATATCAATAATCAGATAATGTTTTAAAGTTGAAATGCTTATAGAATTATGAATTGTATTTCGAAATAAATACGTTTTTTACGAAAATAAAACTTTACTATCTTACAACAAATAAATATATTAACATAGTGGAATCCAGCGGACTCCGTCCATTGTTGTCTGCATACGTTTATGTCCTTTCTCGTCCGCAGCCCACGTGCTGCTGCAAGGAGGTATTACAGGGAGTCCCAGCGCCATCATATGTAATGGCAATCACACAGAATGTACATTCACTTTGACCCCTCTAACCAAACGGAAAACCCTTTCCAACAAGATAAATAATATAGGGCACAAAATACAGTACAGAGTCGTGTGTTGTTGAATATTTAAACTTTCCGTAATTCATTATACACGAATAACACACGCCTGTCACCACTCGTACAAACAATGGACACAACACAACAAAACTAATTAAAATTATTACAACTTAGTACTTCAAAATTCCAAAATTAATAATACGCAGGTGATATGTATATTTGATCAGACTTTTACTTAATTAGATACTACGATATAAAGGTTTTTTTAATTATTTAATCGTTTTTTCGAATGCCGTGTGCGATCAGAACATGGATTTCATGAGCAATACTTTTGGAATTTCTAAAAGAGTTTTTATATTCAGCGCCCGGTATGAAGTTTTATGAGGAGTAAAATCAGAAGTATAGAACGTATAAAGCTCAGAGCATTAAAAAAAGTGTAACCTTTAAGTTTTGATCGTACGAAGTTGAGAGCATTAAGAAAAGTGTAACCGTTAGGTGGTATCTCCGCACAACATTTGTGGAAATATTGGAATGAGATTTGTTTATTTGGCATTTTCTTATGGCGTAATCATAATAACGGAGTGTGACACACATATTGGCATTTTCTTATGGCATAATCGCAATGACGGAGTACAACACACATAGTTTACTATCGTTCGCTTATAACAAGATGTAATCATTAAATGTCATACGTGTGAATATTTGGTGTCTTCTATCATACAAAATTAAAAAGTCTCTTTTAAATTTAACCTTTTAGTCTGACGTTACTAAATATTTTTAACTTTGTTGTATAAATTTGATCTTGTGCATTTCTTTTTTACTCGAAAATAATTATATTGTCAACATTTTTTTATTCAATAATTTTCCATTCTCCTTTAATGATATTGATATTTATATTTATATACAGTGTTATTTATTTTATACATTCCAATGCCATTCGTACTTAAGGAGTAAACTCCAGTCGCAGCTGACACACACTCACGTCGCAGCTGACACACACAAGTTTTTTTTTCTAACTAAGCGCTAAGGGAGTAAACCGCCATAAACCTCCTACCCTATAGTGAATCCCTTAAAAACGTATTTCATTTGATATAATCACGAACGATACCATAATAATATAGTGCAGAACTGTTTAATATATCACAGGTTCTAGACTGAAGGTTGTAGCCCAGCTTCGAATAACGTGTTAAGTGCACACTGGAATACACAAAAGTAGAGTTTACGAAACAAACGAACTTAATTTTCACGATAAATTACGAAGGCAAGATGCATTAAAAATCTTTATGGAATTTAACACATCGCAAAAGAAAAACAGAAAAATGGAAAATAGTTCAAGGAAATTAAATTTTATATCCGAAGATTTTATTCGATTACACTCCACTCGACGTGGGTCGCGAAAAATAATCTGGGGCCTTACTACGTGTACGAATAGGTACATACAAATATAATTTTATTTTGCAACAGGTGTTACAAAATTTTAATCGAATAAATGTGAAATTATAGAAACTGTGAGAAATAAGAAGAGACTGTGACGGATGGATCAAAGAAAAGTTGGGATAAAAGTAGTTTGGCTACGGAAACCTAAAAGCGATATATCAGTATTTACTTTAGAAGGCGTCGCTAGTATTCCCTAGACTTCAAATATGTGCTATCAACTCCAACAAATTTTACCTTAAGTTATCGAATAGTACGAACATTGGAAATGATGAAGAGGAAAATCGATAATCCTCTGCCATAATTAGAACTATTTTACTGTATAATTTAACATATAAAAGTTAGTCCTCCCTACCCCACAAGTCCACTTTGTAGTACATAAAACAATATATGTCTAAATTTAAAAATGGATCCTAGCGACAGCCTTTGATATATATACTTATATATAACTTTAAGTTTCCATAGTCAGAGTCTGTTCTCTTATCACACAGGTTTGTCAAAAAAAATAAATTTACAAAAACCAATATAGAGCAACCACACATCTAACTTGGGGAGAGAAAATGAATCATGGACTAAAATAAAGCCGTAAAAAGTTTTTATTTTATCGCTTTTCCGTCCAAATACTACCTTTTCTTTTGAACTTTTTTTCAAGAGAACCGTTCTCAATCATGACTGTTTATGAACACATTTGCCTGAAACATGGACGTTTCCGATATAATTCAACCCTGTTATGTCCCATTTTCCAAAGAAAATTTAATTTTCCTTGTATGACGCAAACTTGATTTCAAAATAAGGTTAAAATATGATTTTTACTATTGCACCTATGCAAATTTATATCAGCGTGTGTGCCCGTTAAGAGTTGGTCTAATAAAAACATTAATTTTACATTATGAAAACATTTCATAATGTAAAATTAATGTTATATTAATGTATTTCTCTGGGTCGAAGAAAAATCAGTAACATGCTACAATCACATATCCGCCAACTTTTTACTGTCATCTAGTGTCAAAATATGTACTAATCAGCAACTCAAGCAAATAATCGCTAATGAAAATAAATATATTTACATATTAGACCGTTGTTTATGTAAATTGTTTATTCATTATTATTAAAATGCATAAATGTATCATCGTCATGTTTCCATAATTGTGTATTAAGAACTAAACTAGCGTGACCCGTGCGAAGTCTTCGCATTATTTATTCCATTATGAAGCTCAGATGACAGATCAAACAAATAGTTTACTAAAATTGACATATAGAGGCGCTAGTATCAAAAGCATTGAGCTAAAGCACCACTTTATTTATACGTGAGTGGATTTGAAATTAAACAAAAATTTTACCGACCGTCAATCATATTGACGTTGAGCCGTTAGATGGCAGCATTGCTGTTTTGTGTATATAATTTTAATAATTAATTAATTTGCAAAAACAATAGCAATAATAAATTTTTTAGTTGTGGATGCCGGTAGAGCAAGCAATTATCTATAAAATGACATATAATTTATGTGGATTAGTTGTGAGGTTTTTTCTAAAAAGGGAGAGTAACATCTTAAACTTAGCGTATTAATATATATTAGCGTATTAATATATATGATGATAAATTATTTCTTAAGGAATAGTTTTGTTTAATTAGTAAATATATGAAAGGATTTTATGTAGACCAAAATTATACGAGAACTGACTAAAGAACCTGGGAAATGCGATACAATAATGGACTTTTTTAAAAAGATGATTACGAGGTGGCTAATTAGCGAGGGTAGGTCTGATACCGAAACTCTAATATGGGAACTATGAATAAAATTTAGTTAAGATGAGAAATTTCAGATTTAACTAAGTACAGACAGAAATAAAGATTGAAGGAAAGCACATATACAAATACCAAAAGGAATGAATTTATGTTAACATCCGTGATAAGAATTTCTGTGTATGGAAAGCACGTACTCGTGGATATTTAATTTTTTTGATCCACCTTCATTTTCGTTTTATTCTATTACTATACAATGTGGATTTGACAGTTTGACTTTAAATGAATCGTCATATGCCATATGGTGTTCCTCAACCGAACACCAAAAATTAATTAACAAAATTCAGTAGTTTAGCCACAGGAATAGTTTTAAGTGGTTTGTAATTTCAAACGCGTCGCGCTGCTTTGCTGCCGGTGCCGACAAAAACAACAACCGCGAGTCGTTACCGTTTTGTTAAGTTCAGTGACGTAAATACTGCAAATGGTATTTAATTTGTTTGGAGTTATTTTTATTGGTATTATTTATTTCTTTATTTTAAAGTATAATATTTATGACAAATGGTACTGACTGGGTTTTCATGTAATCTCGAACGGTCAAAAACACATGTTATATTCATTCTTATTATTACAGTTATTACGATTTATTTTACTTTAATATAATGTTTACACAGATATAAAGATAACTACTTGGCAGCTACACGTCTCTTTTTCGAAGCAACAATCACCAATATGTAATTAATTTAAAATTTCCAGTAATATCTAAAATAGCATAACTTTTCTCGCTCTCGCGAGTGGAAAAAATTGCTACTTTTTAAAAAAATGTTGCTTTTTTCAGAAATAAATACTAGAAATAATTACATCAAGACTTATTAAAAATTTTTAATAAGTCTTGATGTAATTACGAAAATTTACGTAGGTAGAATTTTTGCAAATATATTATTTTTGACCAAAGTGACCGTCTGTCTGTTTTCTTCAGAAACCGCTTAAAGTAGAACATTTGGCATAACGATAAATCATATTAACGCACACATGTCTCAATACTATAAAGAATGGTGGGGGCTGGAAATTAAATATTAAAAATAATTAAAATTCCTTGCATAGTGACGGGAATCGTTTGAAAGGACTGATTGTAAGAGGAGTGTTTTTGGTAATACATCTTGAGAGGTATACTTAAAAATATTAAATAAAATTTGTAGCCACCTCTCCCCCCACGTATTTCCAAAACTTTTCGAAGTAAAAGGCTTTTTGAAGCCTACGCAAAAGTTTCTTGATGGAGATAAGGCGTGTTTTAAAAATTATATTAATGTGATTTTCATTTTATCCCACAGAAATATATGTTTCACATAATTGCCTTAATTAAATGCGAGGAACTTTCCTTTCGTGTCATGGTAAGGAATGGAGAATGCAATTTCCACTACCATTATAAATTTTCTCACCGTCTATATGCATGCGTATACTTTTCATTTTATCCTACGAAAATGTATGTTCCCCATAATAAGGGTCTTAAATAAATGCGGGAGACATTCCTTTTATGTCATGACAACGAAAAAAGATAGACTTTCGATTACCATTATAAATTGTATTACCCTCTATTTGCTTTTCATTTTAGCTCACAGAAAAAAAGATATGTTTCACATAATTAGGAGTCCTAAATAAATACGACAGACTCACTTTTTATATCATGGCAACACAATACAGGTTTGATTACCGTGATAAGTTATATTACCATCTTTTCTCATGTATATGCTTTTCATTTTATCATACAGCAATATAAGTTTTACGTCATAAGGGGTCTTAAATAAATGCCAGAAATATTTCTTATGTGTCACGGCAACTAAAGGCGAATACATTTTCGATTACCGTTATTAATTATATTACCATATATTAAATAAATAAAAAATATATTCGTACGCGTGTGCTATTAAAAATTATATTTCCATCTATTCGCATGCGTGTGCTTTTCATTTTATCCTACAAAAATAAATATTTTACATAATAGTGTGTCTTAAATAAATGCGAGAGACGTTCTTTTATGCCCTGGCAACGAAAGAAGAATACAATTTCGGTTAGCATTGGAAATTATGTTAACATCTATTCGCATGTATGTACTTTTGAAAATTGTATTACCATCTATTCGCATGCCTATTCTTTTCACTTTATCCTGCAGAAATATATATGCCATATAATTTGGGGTCTTAAATAAATTCGAGAGACGTTCTTTTTATGTCATGGCAACGAAAGAAGAATACAATTTCGGTTAGCATTAGAAATTATGTTAACATCTATTCGCATGTATGTACTTTTGAAAATTGTATTACCATCTATTCGCATGCCTATTCTTTTCACTTTATCCTGCAGAAATATATATGCCATATAATTTGGGGTCTTAAATAAATTCGAGAGACGTTCTTTTTATGTCATGGCAACGAAAGAAGAATACAATTTCGGTTAGCATTAGAAATTATGTTAACATCTATTCGCATGTATGTACTTTTGAAAATTGTATTACCATCTATTCGCATGCCTATTCTTTTCACTTTATCCTGCAGAAATATATATGCCATATAATTTGGGGTCTTAAATAAATTCGAGAGACGTTCTTTTTATGTCATGGCAACGAAAGAAGAATACAATTTCGGTTAGCATTAGAAATTATGTTAACATCTATTCGCATGTATGTACTTTTGAAAATTGTATTACCATCTATTCGCATGCCTATTCTTTTCACTTTATCCTGCAGAAATATATATGCCATATAATTTGGGGTCTTAAATAAATTCGAGAGACGTTCTTTTTATGTCATGGCAACGAAAGAAGAATACAATTTCGGTTAGCATTAGAAATTATGTTAACATCTATTCGCATGTATGTACTTTTGAAAATTGTATTACCATCTATTCGCATGCCTATTCTTTTCACTTTATCCTGCAGAAATATATATGCCATATAATTTGGGGTCTTAAATAAATTCGAGAGACGTTCTTTTTATGCCCTGGCAACGAAAGAAGAATACAATTTCGGTTAGCATTAGAAATTATGTTAACATCTATTCGCATGTATGTACTTTTGAAAATTGTATTACCATCTATTCGCATGCCTATTCTTTTCACTTTATCCTGCAGAAATATATATGCCATATAATTTGGGGTCTTAAATAAATTCGAGAGACGTTCTTTTTATGCCCTGGCAACGAAAGAAGAATACAATTTCGGTTAGCATTAGAAATTATGTTAACATCTATTCGCATGTATGTACTTTTGAAAATTGTATTACCATCTATTCGCATGCCTATTCTTTTCACTTTATCCTGCAGAAATATATATGCCATATAATTTGGGGTCTTAAATAAATTCGAGAGACGTTCTTTTTATGTCATGGCAACGAAAGAAGAATACAATTTCGGTTAGCATTAGAAATTATGTTAACATCTATTCGCATGTATGTACTTTTGAAAATTGTATTACCATCTATTCGCATGCCTATTCTTTTCACTTTATCCTGCAGAAATATATATGCCATATAATTTGGGGTCTTAAATAAATTCGAGAGACGTTCTTTTTATGCCCTGGCAACGAAAGAAGAATACAATTTCGGTTAGCATTAGAAATTATGTTAACATCTATTCGCATGTATGTACTTTTGAAAATTGTATTACCATCTATTCGCATGCCTATTCTTTTCACTTTATCCTGCAGAAATATATATGCCATATAATTTGGGGTCTTAAATAAATTCGAGAGACGTTCTTTTTATGCCCTGGCAACGAAAGAAGAATACAATTTCGGTTAGCATTAGAAATTATGTTAACATCTATTCGCATGTATGTACTTTTGAAAATTGTATTACCATCTATTCGCATGCCTATTCTTTTCACTTTATCCTGCAGAAATATATATGCCATATAATTTGGGGTCTTAAATAAATTCGAGAGACGTTCTTTTTATGCCCTGGCAACGAAAGAAGAATACAATTTCGGTTAGCATTGGAAATTATGTTAACATCTATTCGCATGTATGTACTTTTGAAAATTGTATTATCATCTATTCGCATGCCTATTCTTTTCACTTTATCCTGCAGAAATATATATGCCATATAATTTGGGGTCTTAAATAAATTCGAGAGACGTTCTTTTTATGCCCTGGCAACGAAAGAAGAATACAATTTCGGTTAGCATTAGAAATTATGTTAACATCTATTCGCATGTATGTACTTTTGAAAATTGTATTACCATCTATTCGCATGCCTATTCTTTTCACTTTATCCTGCAGAAATATATATGCCATATAATTTGGGGTCTTAAATAAATTCGAGAGACGTTCTTTTTATGCCCTGGCAACGAAAGAAGAATACAATTTCGGTTAGCATTGGAAATTATGTTAACATCTATTCGCATGTATGTACTTTTGAAAATTGTATTATCATCTATTCGCATGCCTATTCTTTCATTTTATATATATTATATAATTTGGGATATATTCCATATAATTTGGGGTCTTAAATAAATTCGAGAGACGTTCTTTTTATGCCCTGGCAACGAAAGAAGAATACAATTTCGGTTAGCATTGGAAATTATGTTAACATCTATTCGCATGTATGTACTTTTGAAAATTGTATTATCATCTATTCGCATGCCTATTCTTTCATTTTATATATATTATATAATTTGGGATATATTCCATATAATTTGGGGTCTTAAATAAATTCGAGAGACGTTCTTTTTATATCATGGCAACGAAAGGAGAATACAATTCTGATTACCGTCATTAATTATATTGCCATCTATTCGTGTGCATGTGCTTTTAAAGATTATATTTCTATCTATTCGCATGCGTGTGCTTTTCATTTTATTCTAAAAATATATGTGTTACATAATAACAGGTCTTAAATCAATGCAAGGGACGTTCCTTTCGATTACCGTTATAAGTTATATTAATATCTATTCGCACGCGTGTGCTTTAAAAATTATATTACCATCTATTTCCATCCATGTGCTTTTCATTTTATCCCCACAGAAATGTATGCTTAACATAATTCGGATTCTAAAATAAACCCAACAGACTTTCCATTTACATCATGGCAATGAAATGAAAATACACCTTCGATTACCGTTATAAGTTATTTACCCATCTATTTACAAGGGTGTACTTTAAAAATTGTATTACCATCTATTCGTATGCGTGTGCTTTTAATGTTATCCCACATAAATATACGTTTCACATAATTAGGGATGTTAAACAAATACGAGAGACGTTTTCAAAGCGTACTTCATACTTTTTTTATACGATATCATAATTGCTCCGTGATCATGAAATTTCAAGTCGATCACCGATGTAAATATGATTTGTTAATCTGAATTTTTAATAGATGTTTTTCTTTTGTGAAACCATGCACACCACAAAAAGTACATTATTTCTATTTATTTAAACACTTTTTTAACATGTGGAGTACCATTCACCTTGCACATCGTATGGATATTGGATAGAGTGGACCATGATTTAAAGCAGGGTATAGCACATGTACTTTTAGTTTATTTTATTGAAGCAATCTGTATTTTAGGTTACAAGTCATGGGTTTTGGTGACTAGAAAATCAGTCATAGTTGGCATCGTGAAAGTTTTTAAAAGTAGCCTTTACATCTGCCGAAATATTTGGTTTCTATAACAAATAGCAGTACCTGAGCTGAATGGGAAACAATATTGCTTTTTATCAACGAAGTATTGCGTGTTGCAAAGATTCGTGGTCATGAAAAATACAATATGAACAATTGACGTAATAAATAATTTAATCAGTTTGCCTATGCTTTCGAAGCGTTTACATATTAGCAGCAGTCACGATTGATATTTTATACATTGTGACTCAGTCGTCGATGCATTAGTGAATTCGCTATTGAAATAAAAAAAAAACAAAAAAAAAACGAAAAAAAAGATATTTATATATATATAAATATATATATATATATATATATATATATATATATATATATAATCTACGGCAATAAAAATATTTCAGCATAATAAATCTTTGATAATGGTAAGAAACGAAAAAAAGCAATGGCAATGGAGTAATCTGAGCAACATCTTTTAAACAAACAAAACTTTCATACTACGTGAACAGCGTTGCATGATTTAATTTTGGTATCAGTTAATGTGTAAACTTTTGTCGATGCAAATAAAGATGATACCAAAATTAAAAATAAGCCCTACACTTATTGTCACTTTAACACTGGTACTTACCTGACTTCATTATCATAATCCTCAAATTCTACTCAATCACTTTACAATTATTTTTTTATTGATAACAATAATACAAGTTTGAAAACTGTTAAAAGTGGTTATGAGTATTATGGGCACACGGATTACTAAACACACACGGTTAAACGCACCGGTTATACTGCCTATGCGCACGCTGCAAGTCTATACTGTAGTAATGTACTTATATTACACATCAACATATGTGCGAACACTTATATTGTAGTAAAGGTGTCGGTCAAAATCTTACAATTTTATACTGTAACAAAAGTGTCGGTCGAAATCTTACACTGTAACGTGCGATAAGGAACTTGGTTTCAAAAATAACCTTTTCCAAACGCAAATTGTTGTAAAATAAGGCAAATATAATCACTATACAAAAATAAATATGTTCATTTGGAACAATGAAATGTTTATTACGTCAAATTTAGCCGTTTGTAAATACCTCACCTTTGGGTTACATTGTCAAGTAACATTGTCTAATTTACACGTCGAAATAATGTCATATTGCTAAGGTATTGAGAGCTTAAATTCGTTACTCGCATAAAACCGCACATAAAGCAAAAAAAAACGTAAAAAAGTAATTTGAATTCTTTCATCAAACATGAAGTGAAGTCAATATTTATTTATGTCTTATCCAGAGGCCCACCGTACAGCATTTATTAACCTAAATGTATGGGTTTGCCACCCTTTAATTTTAACCATTTTATGTCACTATTTGCTGAGGAAAAGAGTATTTGCGGGAAATTCTCCGCACGTTATTAAAGATTACAGTAAACCCGGATAAATTGTATTAAACCTGGGGACAGATTACGGTTCCAAGTTTTAAAGGAGATTTAATATAATTTTGTAGGAAAAACTAGTGCACAAAATGTGTTTATTTCTAATGTGATTACTAGTACTGGAGATGTATTTAAAATAAATTATTCGTGATACATTTACTGTATCTGTCAGTTTGTCACACAAATTTGTCATTTTTAAATTATTTTAATAAAAATTTTTAAGAATGTTTTAAGTTGGTTTGTATTTATTTAATACAGTGATGGATTTTATTAGATCAAGTGTGATTTTTTTATGCAAACTACGTCAGTGAAAGGGTTTTAATTTCATTTAGAAAGTTTTTGCTATTCCTACGACATGTCAAATTGCAAGTGTAAATATAAAATAAATAATTTTATTTATACGACAAAAATTCATATCCTCCGTATACTCACGACAGATTAACGACTAATAAATATTGTAATCTGATTAAAAACAATTGTCATCTTATTAGGATAAAGAAGTAAATTCAAAATATATTTCTAACTTGTGAGCATATTAATAGCTAGACAATATTTTAAAGTTGAAATGCGTATAAAATTATAAATTATATTTCATAATAACCACAGAGAAAATTGCAAACTTGAAACTTTTATGTTCCTGGGAAATTGCAAAAACCTGGCAATTATCTGTATGAAGGACTACCACACTTTAGGCAACATATTTAATAATTTATGGGGTATTTTCTGAATAAATAATTTATATGAAAACGACATTACAAACAAAACAGCAAATTCAACGACATCCATAATGCACCTTGTTAATATAGCATTCTGGCCATGTGGGAAATTAAGACGTTTGACAGGTTCGTATTAAAAAACATGTCGAATATATGCGATCTCGTTCGACCTTTTAAGTGGGCGATCGACGTACGAATCGTTTGCCTCGATTCTAAAGAACGACAGTTTGTATGTTTGACTCGTTGTAGGCGATCGACTCGCAAGCATAAGAAAAACCCAAACCAGTCTGCAATACTCAACTTTAATATGTAGACAAACAAGAAGAATCTTTCTAGAAACTTCTAGATCTATTTATAGTACATTAACAAACGAACATATGAAAGTAAGATACTTATTTATATTATACTTCTATTAGGCACAACAAGCAATATTTATTTCAAAAGAATGAAGAAACAACTTAAGCTGAAAAATTTTAAATAAAACTGTATTGAATTCGATGTTTCTGGGCCATACTGTTGTCTACTTGTGGCTCTAGGAATATTAAATTGTGGCTCAGTAATAATTGTGGACGTTAAATTCTGGTTCAGTCGTAACTGTGGATATAAGAACGGATGATGTAGTATGCAGTGGAGAAGACGTATAAAAATTGTCAGCATTTATGGCTTTATTGATATTGTGGTTCGTTATCAGTAATACAATATAAATGGTCGGTGATAGTGTTTGTCTCTTCAAACTCAGATCGCACTTTTATATATGAATATAACGAAAGCTATTCCGTTTGTTGTTATTTGTTCTAATAGCAATCGTCAAGGGTCTATTGATGACTTTATATGTGTGTGTGTGTGTGTGCGTGCATGCGTGCGTGTGTGTGTGTGTGTGCGAGCGTGTGCGCGTGCGTGTGCAGAATCGCGCGCGCGATCTCATGCGCGTGCGCGTGTACGTGTGCGCGTATGTGTATGTAAAAACAGAATTTTATAATCATAAAAATATTAGTGTAACGGGGTAATAAAATATTTGTTTAGGTTCTGCATTAATTAAGGTACCTGCATTCAGCTTCATCGTTGAGAAATTCGAGTCTCACATAACACTACAAATTTGAGTATATGGGAAGTGCGCAAAAATTGTAACTAATATTTAAAACCACGGCATTGCAGTGATACACGGACGAGTTTACCGGCGAGCCATCAAACCACGATTTTATTCGTGTGTCGATCAGCAGCTGACAGTTGTAACGACGGAAAGAAACAAATCAAAGTATATCTTTCATTACGATTTTCTCTATATAGTGCTATATTTATTATTTCTGTGATATCTGCTCCTAAGTATTGTAAATATGTTGCAAAAATCAATATTTAACATCAATATTTAAACTCTGATCTGTCATTTGTTGTGTCAACAGGTATTTTGTTTTGGGAAAAACATAGTTGCGTAGGACGCAATATGACTTAATATTCATTCTGCAACTCCAGTTGTAATAGAAATAAGATGAAATATGTGATACTCCACACATAACTTCAACATGTTAAATAAATTGTAATTATTTCAAAATAATTGCGTGTTCTTAATGTTTACAAAATGGGAATGGAGAATGGGAAAATTACTAAGAGAGGGAAATATTATGACTTGTCCCAAGTGTGAGAGAGATAAATAACTTAGAGAACACAGAGCACATAATATTTAGAGAACATAGATCTAAACTGCATAATGCGACATATTTCATACACACATAGATACTGTATTTTGATATATTTTATACGCTTGGTGCCTCTCGATACTGGTTAAATCAATGACTCCGCAATATGTTTACGTGGTGAATCACCATGGCGTACAAAAGTTGTCCGCATACCCTGTCTATATATGCGCCATCATATATTGTTTAATAGTTTAACTGAAATACTGTGAACCCTTTGATGTTTATGTATGCCTAAGTGTATACGGAGTCTTGGTAATTCTACTCATGCTTGACTGGTTTTTAAGACATATATTATTAAACCCGTTTAACAATTTAGTGACTAGATATTTCATAGCTGATTTAAATTTTACTACTACTTACTACTGGTCTAACTAACAAACTGTGTTTAAAATTTAAATTAATTTAGTACGTTATGATGGCCGGAATATACATACACATATACGTATAATGCAATTAACCGGTAGAAAAAGATTTCATAGAATTAAAGCCTTACAAGGGTTACATTATTTTTTCTTTGGAAGTGTCAAAATTTTCCATTGAAAGTGTTTTTCTTTGGAAGTGTCAAGACTTTCCATTGAATTATAATAATTGCATTTATCGTGAAAATTATACTCTATTATAGTCATCTCTTAATAGAACTGCTCTCTTTGTGCACTGGTTACTCCATGCATTGGTTACTCCATGCAGTTACGATTCCAACTGGTATGTAGCTCGGTCTCCTGAAAAATTGTGTTCGTGAATATATTTTAAGCAATGTTAATTCTCTTAAATGTGGCAAAACAGTCAAGGAAGTATCATCTTCGTGGAAATTAAATTTTTTAATTGGTTTATCGTACTTCTGTTGTGTCCCTTTGTAAATAATAATATATTCCCGTCACACAAATGTATATCACGCGTGGCGGCTTACCTCCGTTACACTTGACAGTAATCACATTTTTGTATAATTACCCATGACAGGGGTGTAGAACCGTTTTAAATTTATATTACCATCTATTTGCATGCTTACACGTTTTACGTTATTCCTCGAGAATGGTTACCATTATTTTTTCTTTGGAAGTGTCAAAAATAACTTTCCATTGAATTATAATCATTGCATTTATCGTGAAAATTATAATCTAATATAGTCATATATTAATAGAACTGCTCTCTTTGGTCACTGGTTACTCCATGTATTTTCCTAAATATGCCAGAATGAAATCCAAAAATTATAGTGGAGAAAATGAATCTTTGGTGGCATTTTTACAAATTAAACAACAATTTCAGCCAAATTCACATTCGTAACGCGACAGAAAGAAAGAAATTAAAGTATATCTGTCACTGTGAATTTTATTATATAGTGCTTTATTATGTATTATTTATCGTTTATAAGATTATTAAATTAATTTCATTAAATTAGTGTAACTTGTTTTTCCTCTCATAACTTTCATTTCTCGATGACGACAATATATTTTAAGGTAAGAGGACGAAAGTAGAGGAAAATCTTAAAATACTCTGTGTTGGTGGGAGTCGAATGTCAGAATTACGGAAAGAGTATCTATAAAATAATTAAATTAAACTTCTTTCGGAATTAAATTGCAGTATTTAGTAAAACTGTAATAATTTACCTTTTCACAATTAAATGAAACTACGTGATTTAGTATTATTTCTACTTTCTTTAAGTTCTTTTTACCTTTTGGTACAGAAAATTTTATATTTTCACGAGACTTAGGTATCTATGACCGGTATATTCAAAGACACATGCAATCAAAGGCGCAATGCTAAAGATCGAATTTTAACATTCTTTTGAATGCCATTTTTTCAAGAATTTTCATTTTCCTTTCGACACCGTAGTAAAATACAACTGAATTGTTTAGAATATTACATACTAACATAATCTCTACATTCAAAGTTCAAAAGAAAAATTATGAAAATACTTCACCAAAAAGTTGTAAAATATAGCTAAATAATATTTTCCCTCTTCATTTCGGTTTATATGCAATTTTTCTTCTCAAATTAGACGTGTATTTATGCGATATTCCCTGAAGGTTATTAAAGCTTTCATTAAATTCTCTACTTATGCGAAAAATGAAATCTATCATCAAAATATAAGCTTTTGCCATATTTCTGTCCCGTAAATCACGTTGAATCTACGTTGTAAAGCAATGATATCACGAAACTTGAAAAATATCCTCATCTAACCAAAGTATTGTTCTTTTTTCCTCCTTAACGAAATGAGACAGGTCTACAATAAGAATTACGCCTAGGTTCTGGGAACTTTTTTAAAAATATTAAGAGTTATGAAGGCTCCTTATATTATTCTCATTCACTAAAACTTTAGTCTTTTCCGTATATTTTCATTGTTGTTTATTTTGTTTGTCATAGGACAAAACCACAGATCTCTACTGTGAAAATATTCAGTATAATCTGTTTAGTATATCGTATATTCACATCCAGTATATCGAACAATATAGCTACTCCTATATACTACGGGTATGCATTTTAAATAATATTAAGAGAAGGGTTTTGAAAACTGTTTCACACTTATTTGACTGTTTGTACTGAATAACTTTAACTGAACAAACTGAACAAATTGTGTTATGATTCCGACTGGTATGTAGCTCGGTCTCCTAAAAAATTGTGTTCGTGAATATGTTTTAAGCAACATTAATATTTTTAAATGTGGCAAAACATTAAAGAAAGTATTATCTTCGTGGAAATTCAATTTGTTTAATTGGTTTATCGCACTGCTGTTGTATCTCTTTGTAGATAATAATATATTCCCGGCACGCAAAAGTACATCACGCGAGGCGGCTTACCTCCGTTACGCTTGACAGTAATCACATTTTTGTATAATTACCCTTGACAGGGATGTGGAGCCGTTTTGAATTTATATTACCATCTATTTGCATGCTTGCACGTTTTACGTTATTCCTCGAGAATGAAGGTTTCAATTAATCAGAGACCCTATGTATATGCGGGAGACATTTCTACCATATCATGGCATCGTACGATGTGTAAATTTATTTGTGTGAAGGTTATGATTATTTATGTGAAAAACAAAGTAAAAAAAGTAATGATAACAAAGCCGTCGAAGTGCGACACTGACTCGCGCATCGAGTTCCGTACCCTATTTGCAGTAAAATTACTTTATTCCCCACAAGTCTTCACTAATATGGACTTCTTAGCACTCTAAATATTTAATAATACCTAGCATATTATATATTTAAATGTTTCAAAAACTGTAACATCTAGACTCACCATTGTAGTTTTCTTACTGACTTTTGCCTACGCTTCCAAAACCCTGTTTTTTTCATAATGATAAGAAGGGCGAAATATATATCTTCGTATATTTTTCAGTACATTTTTGAAGTTATAATATATAAAATTGCAAATTATTTTGAAATCCTTGTAACCAGCCCTCTCAAAGGATGAATCACACTATATACGGAATTTCAAGACATTGTTTCCGGTATTTAAATTGCACCCCCTCCGCTCATTTCTGTATAAATATATTCAGTGTTAACTATTGAGATGCGTGGAGGTTAATATTCTTTATAACTATGCCAAGTTTCAAGTTTCTACCTCTAGTAGTTTCTGAGAAAAACGGCTGTGACAGAGCGGACAGAGGGATAAGAGTAATATATGGGGGTTCTGTTTTTCCTTTTTATCTACGGAACCTTAAAATTGTCTATATAGACTTACCTATCGATATATATATATATATATATATATATATATACACACATATATATATATATATATATATATATATACATATATATATATATATATACACACACATATATACACATATACACACAAGAGATTTTTTTCAACATAAGCACAAACGATACGAAACATATTGGAATAAGACCTCCGTGTAATTAAGCCGTCACTGAAAGGAATGTCCCTTCCTACCCCCGCACTTACTCAGCTACTCAATTGAAATTGGCGTTATGAATTCTCTCTCCAAAATGTAATATATCATTATGAATATTTTAGCAAAGGTCTTTGACCTAAATATTGTCCATGAAAATGTAATGGCGACTTAAAGAACGACGGCCTGTGTAGGTTGAGTCCGATTTTCAGACGTAATACAGTTTTCTGTGAATTTATAATAAAAATCACTGTGAATTAAATAATAATCTCGTTTTTATGAATTTTCTGATAACATATTTTATTTAGAAAAGTTCCTTGCAGAATATAAGTATGAAATCTAGATTTAAAATGACATCTTAACTGATTAAATAATTGGCTTTAGTTTGGCATCTTTGGAAATGATGATATTTTTTTAATTTGTTAATCTAATCTAAATATATTATTTCTAAAAGGTGTTTTTTGATCGAGCGGCTCGATCTCTTTAACTACTGCACCAAAAAAAATAAAAAAAATACCCACTTAAACCTTATGTTTTCTACTTTGGGCGAAAAATATAAAAAAATTCGAAAAAATCTTTTTGTTAATAAAAAAATTAATTTTCATAACAATTGGCATGAGCGCCATCTGTGGGCGACACATCAAATATCTTAGCCAAATTGTATACTTGGAACACGCTAGATGGCGATATAGTGCGAAGACTTCGCACGGGTCAGCTAGTTATTTCTTATTATGGAATTCTATTACAATGATGAACCAATTCTAAACAAAACTTGTAAAATACGGGAAAGAATCTTACGTATCCGAAAAAATACGGTTGATATTAATACTCACGTGGGAAATTAAGTTAAACTGATGCCTTTGATATAAATTATTTTGACAAAAAAATTAAAAAATCAACTTTTTAACTTAACATAATCTTCTCTAAATTTAATAAAATTATATTTAAAATATATTGTCAAGAACCTAGTTTTGTAACACAACTGTACTTTGAAATAAGTAAAGAAGACTTATGTCAGTTTTTTTGTTTGATTACAATTCGATACATTTTGCTTCGCAAGTGTCGGTTGACATATACATCTACTGTATTAATGTGATATTTAAGAACTAGTAAGAAGAGCATTCTTCAAGGAAGCTATCAAATATTGAAGACATAAAATAAATGGGATGAAGATAAAAGCCATTCATTGTATGTTTTAAATATTTGATGTGTTAAATGTTAGAATATAAATCTAATAAAATTCGTCATAAAGCAATATTAGAATATAAATATAATAAAACTCACCTTAAAGCAGTTGATGTCTATAATCAAAAGTTATCTAATATCGTATTAACAGTCAGTGAGCTCAATCAAATGTTATCTATAATTGTATTATGACTAGGTGTCTGTGACCAAAACTTATTTAAAATCGTATAACACTCGCTGTCAGTTATCAAAAGCCATCTAAAATAGTATTAACAGCCATTGTCTAAATATTTGGTAGTGATAAATATTAGAATATAAATCTAATAAAATTCGCACTAAAGCAGTCGGTGACTGTACTCGAAAGTTATCTAAAATCGTATTAACAGTCAGTGAGTGCAATCAAATGTTATCTATAATTGTATTAAGACTAGGTTTTTGTGATGGAATTTCATTTAAAATCGTATTAACACTCGCTGTCAGTTATCAAAAGACATCTAAAATCGTTTATAATCAAATTTATCATCAGTCATTGTCCATAATCAAATTTATCTAACATCGTTTTAACCGTCGATGTCAATCATTAAATGTTATAAAAAATCATTTTAACAGTTAGTATTTGTAATAAAATTTATCTAAAATCGTATTAACAGTTGGTGTTATAGCATGATGGTAGATGTATTTCCATACGTCACCCCTTCTAACAATTCTGAACTGATCTTTACGACATTTAACACTTGTGTCTTTTATATACTCAATGTTCAATTATATTAAGTAAGCTTCGTAACAGAGATGAATATGTTAATTTTATTACCGAATACGGTATATATTTTTATGCTTCAGTTGCTTAATCGATTTCCATGAAAAAAATACATATATTAACCTTGGGTAGTTCGCAAACGACCTAGATCAAAAGAACGCTCCAGGAAAAGAATAACGTGATCTAGTTCGCCGCCGAACCTGATCTTAGTTCATTAGTTCAGTGGGTGTTCGTTAGCCGCTACAAGTCAGTCGCTCCTCACTAATTGGTGCGGCTAGTAGCACGTAATAACCCATTCATCGATATTATAGCATATAGTATCTATTACTTGCAAATCCAAAACAATTTTTGGACGCAAAAGGAATTGGTGCGCTCACGACTGCTAATAAAGAATTTCTCAAAGATTTTAGTCTGTTAAAATTGGGTTATTATATGTTAGTTTTCGTTTATAGAGAGCTATATCAACAAAGACATATTAGTAAAATTGTTAATTAGCATGTTGAGAGGCTCAAATGAAAACGTAAATCAACATGTGAAAAAACACAGCCTTTCATTTCATTACTATTAAACAATACTGCAGAATTAATGAACTAGAAGAGCGGCCTAGTTCGTTCAAGTGTTGTGAAATAAATTTAACGCTCTCGGCAATGAATAAATACCTATGAATAATATGCTCGTATAACCGATGTTAGATATAATTTTAAAATTTACATTAATCCCGGAATTGAGTTTATATTTTTTGTAACTATAAAATAACCCTGTTGGAGATAAGAGTATCTAATTTCGTTTTAATTTTAGTGATAATTTTACAATTAAATCACATTTTTTTCCAATTTTCACGCAAGCAGAGTCGCGGATCAACGCTGATATAATTTAACTAGACAAATCTCGTTTAGATACATAAACTGGTAGCAGAGATTAAACCAATCGAAATTAGAATATGTCACCGGTGATGTGATTAACTACTTTAATACCGCTCAGAATTATTGACGAGTAACAAACTATCTCGTATTAAGATGCCTAGAAACGTACCATATATGAACGTATAACAACCAAACATTTCGCTTTACGTGTAGTAATACATGTCAAATAAAATATTATATTCAACATCCATTGTGATTGAAGTCGTCAATAACTACGTGACGTCAAACGGATCTAGACACAAAATCCTATAAATAGCATACGACATAATAAAGTCGAACTTTGTACTTATTTATCCTAAGTCAGCTTATCTTTATTTACGTTTCATTGTGAAAATCATTTTTTTTTATTTCTTTAATTTACACAAAAGATAACATTTGAACTTTACATAACATTCACAAGATTTTGAAGTTAAGAACAAGTACATAGTCATATTTCTCCATTACTGGAAGTGCCAAATAGCTGATGGGGCTTCTAGTTATACTTTATTAAGAAGTGAACAATACGACATTATTTAACTTAAAGCGAAACCATTTGGATGTACGAGCTTTGCACACCTTCAAATCACGACACACCTACAATGCACACCCAAAAATACACGAAATGCTTTGCACACCCAAAAATACACGAAGAAATCGAATTATTTAAAATTTCCATGCAATTAGTTTTACGTTATTATTGTCGTTAGATACCAGTTACATATAGATATTCATGTCATTTACCTGAATCATGTTTTCTATGACAATAACATGTGACAGATGGGTAAGTAGATACAGGAGGGTATCTATACGAAAAATATTATCAACATGGACTAATTAACTTACTTACTACATACTTTAATGTATACAAGTAATATATTTTGGAGGACTTATTACTACCAGAGCAATATCTTACCGCTAACCAGAATATCAATGTAGCCTTCTCGACAAGAAGTCGGAAATTGAACCGCGTTCCCACGATACGTCGCACTGTCAAAGGCTGCCTGCCTTGCGATCAGCTCAATAGGCCACGATGACGACATTATTTTTATAATTAATAATATTAATTATAAAAAGTAATAATTACGCTTAAAAAACAATGATGATAATTTACTTAAAATGTAAAAATAACCACAGTTGAAAATTTTCTTCTTCGTTTACTGGTACTGGCATTAATAATAACTATTAAAATGCTTTGACCGGATACTAATAATAAGATGCTATGTTTTGTGTCTAAGTGTCACGTCGCCGCGTGTATTTGGATCTTTTGGAAATCTATAAAACAATGATCTGACATATGTGTCAATGACATTTTAATTATAAATTGTTATAAATTAGGTTCAACTTTATGTTTCGTCATTGGTGATAAAAATGATTATCGATGAAGTATCCGCGCTTAGCATGGGAATTAACATCAATTATTTTAAAATGGAAGATATTAATATTGGAATATGTAATATAATATATATAATTTTATGAGGATCTGCTCATAACTTTTGTTTTAACCAAATATACTTTATTTCTTTATATATTTAGATAATACGTCATTCCGTTTAAAATTAAATTATTTAAGGAGTTCAAAATATTAGTTTCGATAATAACAAAAATCGGTAGAATAATTGCGTTGCGTTTTGAAAACAATTAAAATACTCATTTTTACACTAAGTTTTTTGTTTTATTGTTCATCCTGTGTTGTCACAGTGCACCCAAGTAATACATCCAAAAAAAAATATAAGGTTAGATAAAATAAAAATGTGGTAAGTGGATGCGATTCAATAAATAATTCATTTTTAAAACTTGAGTCACTCGTATGGAATTTAATTATCACCAAAAACACGAATAAACTAAATTGTAGCCGAATTCTAATTATAGTAAATAAATCCCAAATAAACTTTGGCTACATCCTCGTATGTGTTTACATTG
Organism: Druceiella hillmani; assembly: GCA_039881145.1. Classification (NCBI taxonomy): domain Eukaryota; kingdom Metazoa; phylum Arthropoda; class Insecta; order Lepidoptera; family Hepialidae; genus Druceiella; species Druceiella hillmani. The sequence continues at coordinate 1,034,183 of JAYKKI010000101.1, forward strand.
CTTTTCTTTTTATATTATCGATATAATATCGGTATTCAAAATCCTCACAAATAAATACATATACGTACGCAAGGGCAATTCATTTTCAGTGACTGAAGATATTTGTGTTTGATGACTTGAACATAACGTACTGACAACTATGTGCTTTCGAATATACAACAGGTTTAACTTATTTAACAAATGAACTTCACGAATAATCGTCGTGATAAAAATATTAGCTAATGAATTTCACAAATAATCGTCGTAATAAAAATATTAACGAATGAACTTCAGAAATAATCGTCGTGATAAAAATATTAAATAATGAACTGCACAAATAATCGTCGTGATAAAAAGTAGACGCTCGATACTCTTTGTTTTATCCGTGCACAGGGAGTTAAATATTTCTTTAACTTTACACGTTATACCAAAGCCATTTTGTGTTCGGGATACGCTGCTAGCTATATTAAAAATTACTTCACAAATACATGAACTTTATTAACGAAATGTGTTGCTGATAACATCTAAAATCAACCAGAAATACAATACAATAACTACATTTATAAAGGACAATATACTCTCTATTCATTTCTCTCGGGTAAAGAACTGTAACCACCCGCACTTACGCGAGACGTGCAGTTTTGAGGGACTCTGCAAATTCAAGCAAGGACACGCGCTATTAATTAAAATTATATTTCAAAGCCTACTTTATTCTTCTCTTACGCAATATCGTAATTAATTTATGATTTTGAAATTTTGAGTAAATAACCGATGTATATAAGATCTATTAATTTGGATTTTTTAATGAATGTGTTTTTTGTGAAACCGTTTTTATTACAAAAAGTACATTAAACGTGCTTAACTTATTTAAATACATTTTTAACATCCGAATCATATAGATATTAGATACAGGTGATCATGATTCAAGGCGTGGTTTACACATTCACTTTTAGTTTATTTCATTTAGGTAATTTTTATTTCGAGTTGGTTTTGGTTACAGGAAAATCACTCATCGTTGGCATCGTGGAAGGTTTTAAAAGTAGCCTTTGCATTTGCCGAAATACTTGATTTTTATAACAGATAGCAGTACCTATCGTAGTTTATATAACCAATGAAAAACAATATTTCACTTTACTAGCACAGTATTGCGTGATGCAATAATTCGTGGTCAAAAAAAGACAATGTGTACAATTCGCCTAATAAATAATCAGTTCGCCTATTCCTTTACAGAGTTTGTATGTTATCAGCAATGTTTTGTCAAAAATAAAAATTTGATTTACTTGTTTGTAATAAAATTTCCACTCCTCATTGCAGAAAGAATCTCGACGAAATTGTTTAAAAAGCAAAACCATTTTTGAACTCGTAAACGTCATAAATTGATTCGCAGACGCGAATCCTTAGAATTTCGAGATCTAAATTTATCGAAATATCATAAATTATTTATGTCTATAACCGTCCGTATTGTGGAATACAAAAAATACGAGTACTAGTATCATTAGCATCAAAAAATAATTCAGTTATACCAGTAAACTCAATAGCAAAGATATTAAGAACATGGAATCCTTGCTAAAAGAGAACGAGAGTTGTCACGGGACACCCGATTAGAACGAAGCCCCTTTCGCTACATATTACGTATTAAATAACAGGCACAATGAAATAAATTAATAACGTACGAGAGTAATTAAATTAAAAATTAAAAGAAATAAATGAAGGAGTCACTTCTATAAATATCCTTTACTTCTTTGCGCATTGGTTTTCTTTTTTGATCCTATAAATTGTGTCTCATTCGTCGATGCCTTAGTTAATTCACTATTGAAATAAAATATTTACACAGACATACACACACGTGTACACAGACATACACACACACACACACACGTATGTATATATATATATATATATATATATATATATATATATATAATTAAACATAACTTACATAATATGTGAACAGTGTTGTATGAGTTAATTTTGATATCAGTTAATATATGTGTAACCTTTTGTCGATGCAAATAAAAGATAATACCAAAATTAAAGTTTAAAATAAATCATACACTTATTGCCATTTTAACACTGATACTTACCTGACTTTATCATCACCATCCTTAACTCCTATTGAATCACTTTCATAATTCATTCTTTATTAATAACAATATGACGACAAAAATATGACGAGTTGATCACAGTATGACGAGTTTGAAAATAGCGAAGAGAAGTTATGAATGTTATAGCGAGCACGGATTGTTAAACATGCAAGCTTAAACGAATACAGCTGATGCACACGCCGCTCATCTATACTGTAGTAATATATCTACACATTGACATACGCTTGTAAACATGCAAACGCTTGTAATGTAGTGAAGGTGTCGGTCGAAATCCTATACTTTTATACTGTAGCAAAAGTGTCTGTTGAAATCTTACATTTTTTCTGGCTAGCTCTCATTCGTCAAGTGTGTTACGTGTGATAAGGAACGTCGTTCCAAAATTATCTTTTCCAAACGCAAATTGTTTTAAAAACTTTAAAAACTTAAATGTACGAGTTTGCCGCTCTTTCATTTTAACCATTTTATATAATTATTTGCCGAGGAAAAGAGTATTTTCGGGAAATTCTCCATACGTTAATAAATAATACAATAAACTTGGATAAATGGTATTAAATCTAGAGACAGATTATGGCCAAGTTATAAAAGAGAACTAGTATAGCGTTGTAGCAAAAACTAGTACACAAAATGTGTTTATTTTTAGCATGATTACTGATGCTGTTAGCTGTTTATATAAAACAATCGTGAGATGTTTACTACGTCTGTCAGTTTGTCGCACAAAAATTGTCATTTTTAAATTATTTTGATAAAAAATCTGGAAAATGTTTCAAGATGGTTTGGATTTATTTAATCCAGATATACTAGGCAAAAATCCTAAGACATACTAGGCAAAAAGATCGTATGTCAAACAGAGGTCTACAATATTAGGAGCAGATGACATATAACTGCATGCCCACCGTAAAGAAAAGGTGGAGTTTAATATTTAGAGGTGTATCTTGTTCAGTGGCAGCACGAATATGAGTGAACGTTATATCATATGTAAAACAAATATTAAAAATAAAAATTTGCTTGAAATTAAAGAAAAAGTTTACAAATATTGTTTTTATTAAAGAGTTTTACAATAGGAAAAAATTAATACTTTTTTCCTATTGTAAAACTCATAAGATCATCCTGAGTCACGAGATAAATAGATGAGGCGGCGGTGTTCGTGCTAGTGGAGACCATTTTATCATCATAGTTATCACTTGAGCTATCATCATCATCCGAATCAGTGTTAGAACTGTCACCAACGTAAATGATAAATGTTTCTGTCATTACGTCCACCACATGATCATTTTTACTATACTCTTCTTCGATGTCTCTTACTTTCCTACACAATTTTTTTCATACTCTCTTCCGTTAAATTCACCTTTTCAATCACTAGTTCCGTCACGCGGTTGATGTTGCAATTTACATCTTTACTTGCCACGTATCCTTTAATTTCCGATCATGCTATTTCTATTGAATTTAGATTCGGGTGATAAAGAGGTAAACGGAGGACAATATGACCTTTCTCGGCTGAGCCCTTGTCAATATTTAATTTCTTTAATTAGTCTTTATGTTGTTTAATCAAATTGTGTTACTGAGGTTTCAAAAATCTTTGCTAATAGCCCACCGGAAATGTGTAATACAACGAAACCTAGGTCGTGGTAAACAACTTAAAGAAAGTAGAAATAATACCACATCAGGTAGTTTCATATTATCATGATAATCTCCAGACTTTTTCCCAACTTTGAAGGTAAGAATAAAACCTGTCTTACCACCAACGTAAACAATCACCAAGCGCTGAACTTTCGATAACGGTTTTTTAAGACCTTTGTTGGAACCATCTGACCAAGAATGGTTACAAGTATGACTGCTGTCGACATATGACTCGTCAGCATATCTTATAGGTCTTCCTCCTGCTCTGCATTTTTTTAAGTTTTTGCAGATATTCAATTGTTTTAAATCTAATATTTGGTGTTCCAATTAGTAGTGGTCGATTATTTTCGATCTTTTTCCACCGGAAATCTAAATCTTTTATAATTCGCCTAAGACTGGCTTCATATCCTTGAAAATTTAGATCAATTTTTAATTTTTTCGCTGTTTCTCTATAGTAGGCAGCTCTTTCTCGGTTATATGGAAATTATGGATGGCCCTTCTAATGATACCTGGATGGAAATTATCCACGCCTGTTATGGGTTTTTGCTTAATCCTTTTGTTTTTAAAGGAGTTCAAAAAACCGTACGAAATTCAAAATCTTTTGAATTTTTTACAATACGCCACAGCACAGTGGCCTCGCAGATATGCGTGGCCTCTGCGGTCCGTGTTATACATTGTTTTAAATTATTTACTTCGCCTTTATCTGCTTTTTTCATAAAACAATATACGCCATTTTTTTCTTTTCTACGTAAAACCATTTTTACAAACATTTATCTGCGCTACTGTACTTTGGGAGCGAACGGAACGTGGACTCAACGCGGGAAGCAAATATCTACTGACGAGCCAATAGCGCCGCAGCGCGAGGGACACAGTCATGAACCCACCCCTCGCGTCTCACCTCATACCACCAAATAGACTGATAAATCGTTTACTGCGCAGGTCGGGCGTTAGCGCTCTTTTTGCGTGGCGGGACCTATACAAGTATTAGTAATTGAAATATTTCAAAACTACAGGCAGATACTTCGATTTTATTTGTGTATTCGATAAATTGACATAACACAGCTGAAAAATTCTAATGGAAAGAGAAAGTGATATTCAAAATAAAAAGTAATTTATGTTTATACTTTATTATATCTTTATTTATTATAAATAAGTGCGACTTTTCTTATCAACATTAGTTATTAAAATGAAATAGATGCTTTAATATGAAATACGTTCTTACATATAATAATTTATATATTAATAACATAATACAAATCTTCTTTAATCTTTATCTATAATAAATTTCTACCTTAACTGAATAAGATTAAAAAAAACTTTTAATTATCTGCCACAACAACTAATTCAAAAGCTGCCTTAAAATACGAATCACATAGTTGATAATAAACAACTAGGTATTGGTTGAATCCTTCACAAGATACTTGTTTATTTTTATTGACCATTACTTGACATCTATAAATTTCTTTTGAACAAAACTAAATACCGCGTATTCGTACATTATGTCAAATTGCAAACGAAAATATAAAATAAATAATTTTATTTTTACGGCAAAAATTCGTATCCCACGAATATCTGCTATGTACTCCAGTAATAAACAGTTGTAATCCTATTAGGATATAAATTTGAAATGTTTTTGCGACTTGTCAGCATATTAATAAATTCAAAATGTTTTTGCAACACAAAAACTTGTCAACATATGAACAATTAGTCAATGTTTTAAAGCTGAAATGCTTATGGAATTATACATAATATTTCGCAATAAATACAGAGAAAATTGCAATATTAAACATCTACATCTCTGTGAAATGTAATACGTGGCAATTTTCTGTATAAAGGGCTTTTACACTTTAGGCAAGTAGATAATCATCTTCCAGGGTAATTGTTGCATAAATAATTTATATAAAAATGAAATTACAAATAAAAGAGTAAATTCATCGAAGTCCACAATGCAACTTGTCAATATAGCGTCCTGGCCATATGGAAAATTAAGACTTGACAGATTCGATTTAAAAAAACATGTGGAGCATAAACGATCTCGCTCGAACTCTGCACGTAGCGATGGAAAGAAATAAATTAAAGGACATCTGTCATGATTGTTATAGAAACCGTCAAAGTGGAAAGGTTTTTCGTAACTCTATTATTTCTTTATTATTTTCGTGATATTTAGTCTTTATATGTTGCAATAAGTTATTTAGTTTTGTGTTATTTTTATTTCAAATTTATTTTCATTTGTTGTAATATTTATTTTTGTGATTCAGGTTATCTTTTGGGAAAATGGATTTAGTTATTCCCCCGAAACCTCCAGACCCTTCTAAGTCTCCAATATGTTTTAATGAATTTGCTTCTCCTACATCGCCTGCCAGTTTTGTTACAGTTTCGGATTCCCAACCGGAACTGAAATGAAAAAATAAAAATTGTAAAAGACCCAACTGTAAAAAAAATAAGCTTAAGAATAATCCCTCTTTTCATCCTTCTGATTCTTCATGTACTGAAACAGAGGATACAATCCCTCGCAAGACCCCTCGCACTCCTCTTTCAGAAGCAAGTGCAAAATCTCTTCCTCCAACCCCGACCTCTTCCCCTCCCTCTCGCCCTCCGAATTCTTTTGAGGGCCGTTTATACGTACCTGGCGGCCTTGGTCCATTTATTGTTCACGTTCAGAGAAGAGAACCCCGCCTAATTCCGGATTTTCATTCCATGCTGTGAAATTTGGTTCCACTTTAAAAAATTATAGTGTTGATGGAATTATACGAGATGGAGTGAAACAAATTGGCAGGAACAAGATTTCGGAGGAATTTTCATCTGCTGATGCCGCCAACTGATTCGTTAACTACTCTGCCTTCACAGGTCAAAACAAATTGTTTATCCCCTCCTTTAACGTCAGTCGTATGGGAATTGTTCGCAATGTTCCAGTTGATTGGTCTGACGAGGAGGTTTTACACAATATAGAAGTCCCTGAAGGGTGCGGTAAAGTTACTAAAGTCCGCCGCTTCAATTTAAAAAAAATAATCGATGGCCAGACTAAATATTTTCCGTCTGAGACGATGGTCATTACCTTTGATGGCCAAGTTCGTCCTCAATGTATATATATGGCTTATTCATCACTTCGAGTCTCAAAATATGAAGTCCCTACAATACAATGCTTCAAGTGTTGTAGGTTTGGACATGTGGCTGACAAATGCCGATCTTCTGAGCGTTGTTTCCAATGTGGTTAAGGTCACGTTGGGAGAAACTGCCCACGTCCTCTTGACAAAGCAAAATGTATCTTTTGTAGTGGAAATTATGATTCCACTGATAGAAATTGTCCAGAATTTGAAAGACAAAGAAAAATCAAGTTCGAAATGTCTGAAAGAGATATTTCCTATGCGGAAGCGTCCAAATTGGTCCCCTCTGCTAAAAAATCATACGCCTCAGTTACAGCTCATCCCCCTCTAAGTCTTCCGTCTCCAATTTCTTCCCAAAGTTTGATCTCTCCGTCTCGTCCTACCAACTCGTCTCATAAAAAAATTATTTCTCTGAAACCCCGATCCCACTCTTCAACTAGTTCCAACCAGGGCTATGACCGCTCTGCTCTAGAACAAGCCTGGGCAGACTTCCGAATTCCTCAACCTGAAAATGGTTGCGGCTTAAATCAACAACCTTCAGCTAATACTTCTACGAGTATTATTCAATTTCTTTTGACCACCTTGGTCAAAATTCTGAGTTCACCAATCAAATACCGCCCAAAGTTGCCTCATCTATTCTTACTTCCCTTCAATCCCTTCTTTCCAATGGCTTCGCCAATAGTGGCGAGGGTCTTGCAATGGAATAGTCGCAGTATAATTTCCAACAAAGCAGATCTTCGTCACCTCCTTGTCAAGTATTCTCCATCCGTGGCTGCCATCTCGGAGACTTGGCTGAAGCCTGGATTCCATTTTAAGATCATAGGCTATGTCTGTTTCCGGGATGATAGAGCGGATGGTAAGGGCGGATCCGCCCTATTACTTGACAAATCTCTTCCCTTCTCCCAGATTTCTCTTGGCTCCCGCAGTTATCAATTCAATATTTTTGCTGCGAGAGTTAAAGATATCACTATCCTCTCCATATATGTCCCCCTTCCTACGTATTCCATAGCGTTAGAATTACGGGATATTTTATCTTCAATTCCTGGCCCATATATCATTCTGGGAGATTTTAAAGTTCATCACCCGTCTTGGGGTTCCACCCGAAGCAATCCTCTTGGGGTCTCCTTGGTGGAACTCCAGGACGATTTTGGCCTGTGTTTACTGAATGATGGTTCTCCAACACGAGTTTTTGTCCCATTTCAGAACCCGAGCTCAGTAGATATCTCTATTTGCTCCTCATCCTTGGCATCCTTGGTTTCCTGGAATATTCTTTCTGAGTCTTTTGGAAGCGACCATTTCCCCATTTTGATTTCTTTCCCTCATGTAAATTTAAATATTGAAAAAACTCCCCCTCTACAAAAATACAACCTACATAGGGCAGATTGGGTGGGATTCTGTACCTTTCTCACTGTCGAAGTGGATTACCTCCCTCTAGTGGACTTGGATAACATTGACACTTGCTATGACCAATTTTTAAAGGCTATAGGCCTATCCGCTCGGAAATGTATCCCACTTAAAAGATTTAACCATCACTTCAGATCCTCTCCCCCCTGTTCCGCAGCGGTTAAAACCCGTAAAGAGGCTGAAGTGATATATAAATCTAATATGTCGGAAGCAACCTTCCTCTTGTTTCGAAAGACCCAAGCTCAGACTAAACGAATTCTCCTTAAAAAAAAAAAAAAGGCTGGAAGAAATTCTGTCAATCCCTCTCTCCTTTTACTCCCTCTCGTGTCGTCTGGTCTAATATAAAACGCTTTCGGTCTATTTTTCAGCCTGATCTTCCCAAATCTGTACACGAGAATTGGGTTGATCAATTTTTAAATAAAGTTGCTCCCCCATCCGTCCCAAATTTAGATGAATTACCTTTCAGGTATAACTTTCCTGGCGCCAATCATTTTTTAGAAGAAGATTTCTCCATTAACGAATTGGATTTCACCTTACACCATCTTAAGGATTCTTCCCCTGGTATTGACGGAATGTCATATTCAATGGTGAAAAATACTTTACCATCTACCCGTTGGTGTCTTCTATCCCTCATTAACTGTATGTTCAAATCAGGTTCTATTCCAAAGTCTTGGAAAACTCAAATAATAATTCCCATTCTTAAACCTCATAAAAATCCCAATGTAGGTTCATCCTACAGACCCATAGCCCTTTCTCATGTTCTAACGAAGATTATGGAACATTTAATTAAGAATCGTTTGGAATGGTTTACTGAACACCATTCTATTTTTCCAAGGAACCAATTTGGCTTCGGAAGAGCTAAAAGTACGTTGGACAATCTCAGCGTCCTAATCACTGACATCAGACTTGCTTTCTCTCGACAAGAGTTTCTCGTTGCTGCCTTTTTAGATGTTTCTTCAACCTACGATAATGTAATCCTTCCAGTCCTCCAAAAAATTCTTCATAATCTTGGGATTCCGATTAAGATTATAAATTATCTCCTCAATTTTCTTTTAGAAAGATCTATTATTCTTAGATCCCCTGCATCCCCCTCCTTTACAAGAACTATATGGAAGGGTCTTCCCCAAGGTTCTGTTTTAAGTCCATTACTTTTCAATATTTACTCCTATATGATTCACTCAACAGTTAATCCTTTCTGTCGTGTTTTGCAATATGCCGATGACCTGCTTTTATATTCTTCTGATAAATCAATAATTGTTGCCGAAAATGCTTTGAACTCTGCCCTTGTTAACCTAAATAAATGGGTTACCTCTCATGGTATGGATTTATCCCCTTCCAAAAGCGCTGTCGTAGTCTTCTCGAGAACTCCTCCGTTATCTATTTCTTATAATTTCTCTTTGATCCCTGTTCTTTCCAATACCAAATTCTTAGGTATGTTCCTAGACTCAAAATTATCCTGGAACATTCACATCGAATATGTCATCTCCCAATGCCAGGTTAATATGAATATCCTCCGCGCTCTTTCGGGACTAGCCCCATCATACGATGGGGCTCTCACCCTTCCACATTAAAGTTAATATATAATGCTCTAGTCCGTAGTCATCTAAAATTTCATTCATATGGTTCATTTCTACTTGATCCTATTTCCAAATCCAATGCCACTAAATTGACCCGCATTCAGTCTCAAGCTCTGAGGATCATAGCAGGTGTTATGAAATCCAGTCCCATAACACATACAAGTAGAAATGTTGATCCTCCTTTAAGTCTCCGGCGACAATACCTAGCTGATCGTTATTTACTAAAGGCAGCTAGGTTTTCTACTCACCCTTCTCTCTAGGTTTATTGAACATACTCCTTTTTGGCGTTCTAAGTCCCGACCTCTTCTTATCGTTAGCTTCCAAAGATTCAAATCCCTCACTAACCCCGTTTATCAAAATTCTTCTCTCCCTCTCTACAGCTTCCCATTTGACTCGGTATTTCACAGGCCAAATATAAATTTGTGTTTTGGAGTTGTTAAGGAGTCCAAAAATACTAATTCGCTGTTCAATTCTATCTTGAATTCTTTTTGGATGGATTGGACGCGAATATACACAGATGCATCAAAAACCGGTAGAGATGGCTATGTCGGAGCGTCATTTTACTCTCCATCCACCGCTCATTCAGCTTACTTTCGCCTTCCTAAGGAGTGTTCGGTATTCTCCGGGGAATGCCGTGCTATTGTGGAGGCCTTGAATTATGCTCTACTCAAAAAGATTCGCAGGCTCCTTATCTTCTCTGATTCCTTAAGTTGTTTACAGTTCTATCTTGGTAATCCATTTTCTTCAAACTGTAGTTTCCTGATTCTCGATCAAGCAACTTACGCTTGATTTGGAGAGATCGGGATCCGATGTCGTTCTTGCATGGATCCCTAGTCATTGTGGCATCGTAGGTAAGGAAATAGTCGACGCAAAAGCTCGGTTTGCCGCAGTGGACGGGGATCCATGTTTCACTACTAATTTCATTGAGGATCTTCTTCCCATGACCTGTTTTCTGGATGGCATCAGACTGGCAGAGGGCGTGGGAAAGATCATCCCAAATTACAGGTGCGGGATATTTCCAGATCCAACCTTTTATACCTTCAAAACCTTAGTTCTCAACATTTACTTTCTCTCGAAAGGAATCCTCTGTGGTATCTCGCATGCGTTTGGGTCATTGTTCTATTCCTACTCATTTGGCTAGACTGCGGATCAGAGAGTCTCCAATTTGCGTTTGCGGGTTTGGAGAAGGCGATTTAAATCATCTCATTTTTTCATGTCCATTAAATAATAAATTTCCTTCGTTTGTTTACAAATTATTAAAATATAAAATTCAATTGCCCATCAACATAAGATCACTTTTATTTATTGCCAACAAACCCATTTTAGGATTAATCATACATTTCATAAGAAAGAACGACATCAAAATAAAGAATTCTTTATACTTAGGTTCATGTTTATTTTTTTTATGTTTCTATATTTGTATATACTTATTTTGTACTTTCTGTATATTATAATGTCGTTTTCTTCTTTTAGTTTAATTCTAGCCAACTTCTTATTTAGTTTTTGTTTCATTGTATAGTTTATTCTTTTGTTAACAAGCAACAATGACAAATATCCGAAATATGATTTAATCAGTGTTGCATAGCCTTTTTTCCACACTTGACATTGGCAAAGGTTCTCTCTGGAGAGAACGAACGCTATATAATCAGAGATAAAGATAAAGATACATCTGTCATGATTTTTGATACACATTGTTTTATTATTTATATGCTTTCTATTCCCTAGTTTTGTAAATCTGTAGCAAAAATCAAGTATTTTAAAATAAATGGATAATTTAAACATTGATCTTTGATATGTAGTGTCGACAGATAATTTTTTTCGAGAAAACATAGTGCGCTGGAGCCTATGTAACTTCAAATTCATTTTGGAAATTTAAAAACTCCAGTAGTAGAAGAAATAAAATCAATTGTGTGATATTCCATGGTTAAGGTCAACATTTTAAATAAATCGTAATCACTCAGAAGCAATTAAGCGAGTAAGAAGGAAAACAAAATGACGATGAGCAGGTAAGAGAGGGAAATGAAATGACATATCCCGAGTATGGCTGAGAAAGATGAATAACTTAGAGAACACAGTTTTAAACTGCGTAATGCGACCTATCGCAAGTGCGAGAGAGACGAATATCTTAATACACGTACAATGTTTTAGTAGAAGTAATAGATGACGCATACATAGATACTGTATTTGGACAGATTTGATACGCTTCGTACCCATCGGTATTGTTTAAATCAAGGATAGCCAACTTGATTAGACCAAGATCTACTGTTTTTCTGACTAGACTCTCTGCAATCTACCAATGACATAATCAGCACTTCTTCATAAACTTGACATCGAATCGTATTACTCACATATACATATTCCCGTATAACAATTCAAATTTTAACTGAGTAAATTAAATAGTATTCCAATATTATTTTCATTGTATTAAGAGAGAAAACATAACAAAATTGAACATTATTCTTAGTAACTATTGGCGTGAGCATTGCATCTGCGCATCTTTTGCTATATTAGGACATAATCAGCACTTCTTCATAAATTTAACATCGAATCGTATTACTCACATATACATATTCACGTATAACAATTAAAATTTTAACTGAGTAAATTAAACAGTATTCAAATATTATTTTCATTGTATTAAGAGAGAAAACATAACAAAATTGAACATTAATCTTAGTAACTATTAGCGTGAGCATTGCATCTGCGCATCTTTTGCTAGATTAGCAAAGTCAGGTACAAACCTGACTTGGAAATAGCCAACCTTAAAGGTTCTAATGTATGAGCGTCTGTCAAAAAAATGGTGTTTCCTTTTTATTTGTTTCGAGTAAGCAAATGCTAATTTACATAAATATGTTAAACCAAAACATGAATGCAGTTGTTCAAAACATTTTTATTTTAAATTTGGATATTTCTCGCCGGAAACCAATGCCTACAAATCTAGGCAAGATTTGCTTTCAGAAATATATCGCAGCGTTGAATAATAATTTCGTTTTCAAGTACTATATGGCCCATTTGAAATATATCCTCAATTTTTTAGCCACTTCACAGATGTCTATGATTAATGGAATTATTGAGTGAATAACTCATGAGTTCCACCAACTTCTCATTTTTTTAAAATCACTAAAGCGAATTTCGAAGTTTGATACCAATACCTTAATTTTTGTCGTGTGCTTGTCAGGAGTAAAATTGTACATAGGATGTTTTTCCACATGATCCTTGATGTTTACAAATTGTTGAAACTATCATAGACGCTGTTTGACTTTGGAATGCTCCAATAAAACTCAACATTTCTGTAATTGTTTTATTTTTCTTTAAATTTCATTATTTCTTCCAGTGGATCTCTAAATCTTTGCGTAAACTTTCTTCGACTCAGCCATCTTATGTCAGTGTGTAATACAAAATTCTGGTTCCTTCTCATCTAATTGATGTTTAAAGAACCGCCTTTGGAGAAATTTGCCTCTTCTGGAATTTACAGTCTGGAAAGAAATATCCATTACATGTTTTGAGTTTAGTTTCTTACTTACCAGTGCTTATTGATGAATTAAGTAGTGGTAATTCATGAAGTCTGAAAAGTCTTCTTTCTGGCAAAGAACAATAAAACCATTATGAATATCTGTCACTAGCAAGTGAAATGTTACGTAGCAATATAATTTAGCACCAATAAAAATTTCATTGTTTATTGGTTATTAAATGATGAAATATATATTTGAAATTATGATATGAAAAAAAATTCCTGTCGCAATTATTTTGTTACAAGAATTGATTCCGAGAGTATTTCCCATACAAAATAAATTTTTTCTACGCACTATTTTTTGAAATTTGTTTTTAGACTCAATTGCTATTGTTACTAACACTAAACACTGGGTATGTACGTGCAAGTATAAATTGGTCTTAATAAATCCGTAAGAGAGGTTAAATAATTTATATTTTAAAACCAATTAATAGCCGTCTCGTCATCGTAAACGCATTTTTCAAAGGCCTTTTATTTTATTTGTATCTTAGGACCCGGAATTTTTCTGGCTAAATAAATTTTTTTTCTATATTTACTTTTATTTATGTAAGGGAAAAAGTGATATTTCCATTGTTGCTAAACTACAGTCATATCAAATATTACACATCCTTTCTCTAAAGTTGAGGTCCTACTATTGTTTCTACTCAAATTTATTACACAATTTGACATTATCTTTCATAATGTTCTTATGTAAGTAACTTGTAAGCGACTGATATGCCACTTTTTAACGAAGTTGTCCGTAAATCTTATTCAACCAGCACGCTGGTCCATGATCATTAGCCCCGACTCCAACCTACTAAATCTTGATGGAAATGCTTTTTTTTATTTTTATTTTATTATTGCAATCTGTCATTTGAGACATTCAGCAATTGGTGCGTATGTTAGCATGTCTTGTACTGAGTTCGTCCTTTTGAACTCATTTCATTTTGCCCCTATATAAGGTCTTGGGGAAGTTTTTTCTTAAGCCTTCTGGGTGCCGTTATTGGGTTCATCAGGTTTATAGCCAGTGGATTGGGATGATTAGCAATTCGGTCTCTGTATGTCTGTATCATCTCTGAGATTTCTTCTTGGACCAATTTTATGCCAAACTCCAAATGGAGTCTGTTGTTTGTGACGTACCAGGGTGCACCAGCTATCATTCTAAGCGTTTTTGATTAAAACCTTTGTAGTATTTCAATATTTGATTTTGCCGCGGTTCCCCACAATTGTAGGCCATAAGTCCATATAGGCTTGATTGTGCATTTATAAATTAATAGTTCATTTTCGAGCGACAATTGAGAGTTTTTGTTAAGGAGCCAGTACATGTTTCGCACTTTTTGGCCCGCTGCACATCGTTTGGTCAGGATGTGTTTGGACCATGTCAGACGTCTGTCGAGATACACGCCAAGGTATTTCGCGTAATCGGCTTGCGGTAACTGTACTCCATTTAGGTTTACTGCCGGACACGTATCTCGTTCGGTAGTAAAAGTAACTTGTATTGATTTGATTTCGTTAACTTTGATTCTCCAATCTTGCAGCCACTGTGATATTTGGTCAAGGCTTGTTTGGAGTTTTTGTGAGGCTATGTCTGGTCGGTGGTCTGCTGCGAGAATTGCTGTGTCATCAGCAAAAGTGCCCATAACAACACCTTCTGTGACTGGGAGGTCAGCTGTGTAAATCAGGTACAGTATTGGGCCCATAACGCTTCCTTGGGGAACTCCTGCTTGGATCGGATAGAGAAACGTAGTTTCAGTTCCCTGTTTAACGTAGAAGTGTCTGTTGTGTAGATATGATCTGATGAAGTTGTAGTAATTTATGGGTTCTTTTTAATTTTAAACAGCAGTCCCTCGTGCCATACCCGATCAAATGCCTGGGATATGTCCAAGAAAGATGCAGAACTATATCGGTTTGACTCAAAGACATTATGGATATTTTTGACCAATCGATGGACCTGCTCAATGGTTCCATGTCTCTGACGAAAGCCAAACTGGTGATCAGGCAGTAGATTATTATCATAGATATGTGGCATTAATCTTCGCAGAAATAAAATTTCCTTAAACTTGGAAGTAATTGGTAGCAAGCTAATAGGTCTGTAAGATTTCACATCAACAGCATTTTTGCCAGGCTTGGGGACCATTATTATTTGGGCCACTTTTCACTGGGGAGGAATCGAACACGTACGTACGATTGCATTATACAGGATTGTGAGGAATGAAATTCCTTCCTCTGGGAGCTCTCTTAGAATTTTGGCAGTTATTAGGTCATAGCCAGGTGCCTTGTTGATATCAAGTGTATCAATAACAGCTTTTATTTCTCTCTTAGTGAAATTCGAAGTAGGGGGATCGAGTTGGTGGCATTGATTCAGAAAAGTTGACACTTCTTGCGTTTTGGAGGAATTTATTTCGGGGTTTGGTACAAAGACGCGTTTTAAGTGTTCGGCAAATGTAACTGCTTTTTCCGCTTCACTAGCTGCCCATTCATTGTTCTCTTTGCGTAGAGGGGATTGGTTTAAGACTGGACGTTTCATATTTTTTGTGACTTTCCACAGTGAGTACTCAGTAGCCGATGTCGCGTCTAGACTTTTTAAGAAGGATTGTATGCCTTCGTTCTTGTTATCGCTAAGTGCTGATTTTAGCTTAGATTGAAAGTAGTTTAGATGTTTTTTATCTGATGCATGTCGAGACTGTTGCAATTTTTTTATAGCACTACGTTTTTCAGTGAGGAGTTCACGAATAGACGGAGGACATTCGAGTTTACGGTTTGTGTCTGTAAGTGTTGGGGTAGCAGCCCAGGCAGACCTTTGTACACAATAGTTGAGGTGTTCAACAGCTTCCATTATGTTCTCTTCTGTTTTCATAGGTAGTGACTCGTCCATGCATTGAGCCATTAATTGCCTAAAGAGATCCCAGTCAGTTTTGCGTGTGTGCAGCTTACATGGTTTTGGAGCTAATGTGATGGACCTTTTGAGGGTCATTTCTACAGGTGAATGATCAGAAAACAAATCTAGGCTAGTTCTACTTGTGATAAAGCTGCTAGGGAATCCTTTGGTTATGAAGAAATCTATTACATCTGGTATTTTTCTTCTATCAGTGGGCCAGTAAGTGGGTTGCCCAGGCGAGACAACACTAAGATTTAGTTTGTCAATTGACATTTTTAGTTGCCGTCCCTTTGTTGTTATTGTACGCGAGCCCCAGTAATGATGTTTCGCATTATAATCTCCACCAGCAACGAATCGGTGGCCAAGTGTGGCGAGAAACCTTACATAATCTGCTTCCTTAAGTTTATGTTTCGGTGGGCTGTAGACAGCCGATATTACAAAAGATCCTACCCAGTCTTCGATTTGCACATTTGTTGCTTGGATCTCTTCAGTACAATATTGTACTGTTTCGTAATGCTTAATATTATTTTTTTTTATTATTGCACTCCCCCCATGTGCAGTTCCATCAGAGTGCATTGTGTGGTAAGTCTTATAGTTTTGTATTTGGAAATAACTCTTTTTTGTAAAGTGGGTTTCAGAGACTAGCAAGATATCAATATTATGTGTCTGCAAATACAATTGAACCTCAAGGGTGTGTTGTGGCAGCCCATTGGCATTCCATAGAGCTATTTTTAAGCAATCTATTTTGAGAGATTCGTCGTGTGTGCTATTATTAGGTTTGTCAATGTAGTCAATTGCTGCATCACTTGTTTCAATAAGTCCATTATTTCATGCATATCATTTGTACGTATGTCGCTATTTTCTGGAAGTTGATGTCCTTTGGTTAATACGTCTCTATATGTTTGTCGTATGGTATTCTGAGAGTTCTCTTTATGAGCCGTTAGTGTTTCTTGTTCATGGCTTTCTGTTTTATCAAACTGATTTTTATTCCTGAATCTACGATCTGGTGCTTTTGGGAATTTCAGATTTTGAAGCTCGCGATAGACCCCACAGCCTTTGTAATTTGCAGGATGGTTACCATCGCAGAGTATACACTTGACTTGGTCGGACCTAGTTTTCCTTGGACAGTCAATGGAGAGGTGGTCACCAGCGCATTTGATACACTTAGGTTGTCGGCGACAACAAGCTTTGGTATGTCCATATTGTTGACATTTCGCACACTGTGGGATTTCCCGTTTTGGTCGTGGAGGTTCAAAGGATACCATACACTGCATTAGACTTTTAACTTCATATATCCGCTTGTTGTTGTCATTCGGTAATAATTCAATAATGAACATGCGCAATGGCTTCTTTGTGGTTCTTTGTTTAATATTCCAAACGTTTATGCAGCTGTAGTCCATATAATTTAATGCTTCTTTGATGTCATCAGGGTTAGTAGATGGATGCATATTTTTGAGCACAGCTTTGAACGCTCGATCCTGTATAGGCTTATAAGTAAAAAACTCAGTCTGTTTTTGTTCTAATTGTTTGACGATAATTCTGTATGTATCGGCAGATTTGGTCTGGATTTTGACTTGATCATTGTGGAGGACCTTCAAAGCGTACATATTTGGAGCATGTTCATTAAGCATGTTACGTAGAGGTCGGACATTACCCACTTTGTTAACAAATATTGGAGGTGGTTTTGTTGTCTTTTCTACAGTAGTGGACTTGTCTACTTGGGTTTCTTCTTCTGCTAGTTGAGTAAAACTATTTGTTGTTGGTATCGGTTGAGTTTGAGATAGCCAGTATGTATCCAGTTTTGTTTGTTTTTGTGTTCCAACATTTTCCGGGCTTGAGTGAGGTCTTTTCTTACCGGTGACTTTCTTCCAGTCAACTTCCTTATTTGTACTTGATTCTTGGTCAGTACTTTGTTTTGGGTAGGTTGTGGTTGGATAGTTACCCAGAGAATGTGTTCTAGGTCGACTTTCAAATATTACATTATGGCTTATCTGCTGTGGTTGGATTTTATTAATCTTGGTGCAGTTTTCATTTTTATTATTATTATTTTTATTATTGATTGGATCACTCATTTTTGTTCCCACGAGTATGGGACGATAATACGGTCGCTACCTAGGGTGACGCCTATTCCAGGTAGAGGGCTACATAGATCGACGAGTCGCCTGTTTCGTCGAGTTTGGTTGCTTGTGACTGATCTGTCCTTTCAGCCAAAGAGTCCTGTTGGCACGTACCACACCTTAGGATTTAGGGGTTTTTTATAGAGGTGGCCTTCCTCGCGGTCCAAGTGACGAAGCTCAGACCCCCGTTCCTGCGAGACATGACCACAGGATTACGGTCTGGGGCAGCTTGTTTGAGCTACACACTGGTTTTTAATTCAGGGTTGTCTCCACTAGCTGTATATTAGGTTAAAGCACCTAGGGCTCGCTTTCGCCCCTCATACTTTGCTACTGCAGTCCAGGAGTAGATGGAATGTGCGGGGTCCTAAGGACTGTAGCATTGCCCAGGAGGGACGACTCACTGGTATAGTAGTGAGCCTACCCCCAGCCCGCCACGGCGGTCTGAGGGCAGCGTGGACGTGTATGATGAACTTGTTGGTGACACATAAAACCCAACTCCGCACACTTGAGTGTATGTTCCGGTTTTTGCTCAGCACTTTATAGGTGAGTGTCTTACAACAAGACAAGTACCACCGAGACCTACACCAACCTTCCCTCCCTAAATGGAAATGCTTATCTTCATTTTTTTCATAGATGCTTTCATGGACCTTAAGATATTTTGTAGTTCTGCCTTTAAAACATTTCAAAAAACTCATTCAAATCTCTCATCAAAGCTCTGTTTAAATATTCTCTCCAAGTCCATACATTTTATATGAAAGAACATTAGTCGTACCACTTCTTTAATTTCAACTATCTTAGAAGTGTTAATTTAAAATAAGTAATATGCATTTACTAGGATTTCAGTTGTTACTTACAATGTCACTACAAAGTTAGAAATTGTATAAGATAGAAAATATTAAGCGATGACCTTTGTAACGTGCCCTCATGGAATACATAACCATACGACAAAGTGTCTATTAAAAATATTAATTTACACTTAGGTTTTAACGACAAAAACTTTAAATTCTTATTTATGATGAGGTTCCTAAATATTTCTCAAAACTCGAGAGACTCCGCCTCTATTGTTTTATTATTAAATTAGTTAAACATTAGCTATTACTTAATATAATCATCACTAAACCATAAAAAACGCATCTCACGATCCTCTATCGACAAAACCACCGCGGACATCCAAGTCGATCCCGATAACTTCGCAGGCGAGGTATCTGGGATGCTAATGCAGGGCAGTCAGTGGACGGCTCAGCCAACAGAAAAGCAGCCAGTTGGAGGGATGTGCGGTTTGGAATGATCAATGGTGAGCGGTGGGATTGTGAGATAACGAGGGACAAAAGCGACATTGGGAGGGCATTGGACAGGGATCGTGGCAATCGATACGAACAGATCAGATGAATTTGGTCCAGATTTGGTGTTGCTATTGAATATAACTCGATATTAATGCGTTGATGTGGAGTATTATCTATTTCCATACCCAAACATATTTTTAAGAAATATAAAAAATCGAGAAATTCACAAATACGTTAATTTCGTTTTAATGACAATTTCTGGTCAAATACATGACATTTTAAGGTAATATTTCATTCTTCTTTGTAGCATTCTTCCTCCCAATCATTCTTCAATGTGTTTATAAAATTTTATTCATTTATACTAGGAGTGATCCAATATAACGATAAACGGGTATTTGTAATTTATCGAATGCAAGGAATATTGCATCTGTTTCTATTTACACTGATTGATGATACAGACATTTTAATAAATATTAGACATTTTAATAGTGTGCAATTAATGATAATTACGTTCATAAACATACGAGAAACAAAAGCTATAAAACGAAAATGGAGAAAAACATAGCACGATTTGTCACCAAGTGCCTCTACTTGACAAAAATATATACGAAGGACAAAAATGAAGTTTGGTTACGTTACATTGGAAAACTCGATCATTTATTCAGCGACCAACTTATCTGTTTTTTTTTTCGATTGTTTGACAAGTTAATTGTGGTAAATATTTACGGGTCAGAGTTTTTGTACGCAACAATGCTATTATAAGCAACAATCTTTTCCCAAACTTAAATGACGTTTTGTATGATATCAAAATATAATATATTATGTCTAAGCTATTTACGTCATTTATGCCGAAAAAAGTCTAACTTTGATTTTTCTTTTTCTCCGGAATAAGTTCTAAAACGACTCTCGGATGTTAACAAAGAAATGTTAACGAATATCTCCGGTTGCAATTTGCATGTTGGTTGATATCTCAAAACGTTTCAAAGACCCCAACGAAATAATAAACAGGGTTCAATAAGAGAGTCTAATGAGATGCAGAGAGGGTTGAGTTCAAATATCAAGTTAATAAAACTAAATTTAATAGTGTTGGAAGGAAACCACTACGATTGGCATTTGAATTTGCATGATTACAAAATATTAACCACTTCTTGTTCTTACCAACATAAGTATTTTGCATAAACCTCAAACTTTGTTTAACCCTGCATGGTTAAATCACGATGATAAAGTTATAAGATATCACCAGAGTTTCACAGAACGCCTTCAATAATAGAAACGAGGGTTTCAATTTTATTTCGTCATCAATTTAATTAAAATTTAGTTGCTCTTTTGCGGTCGTCATGACCAAACCATAAGAACTGCCAGCCAGGCCAGCTAGAGGCCCCCTTTGACACACATAAGCTCTATAGGGACCCAAGCCAAACACAAATCGTTTGTTTGCGATGTCTGTAGAATGCTAATGCAGGGCGGTCAAAGGGCGGGTAATCCCGTACAAGGGCGGCAGATTTGGGAGCTGTGCGGTTGGCCATGATCAATGGCGGGCGGCGGCAGTATAAGGGAATGAGAGACAAAGGCGACATCGGGCGGTCATTAGGATGAGACCGCAGTAATCATTAGGAGAGGATCAGGTAAATTTGTTTTAAATTTATTATGATACTTTATAATGAACTAGAATTGGCTAGCGGCAATGGAAGGAATATGTGGCTATGTCGGATGCGATTCTTCCGGATATTGTCTTCATGTAAAATAAAATATTTATATTAAATAACCATTTACCGGCATTGACCTTCGATCAAGATGCCGGGAATTATTTCTTACCAAGTGAGACTATCTCAACGTCTCTCCATAAAAATACTAAACGTCTCACCGATTTAATATACTTGCGCCCTATTCGTACATATTGCAATAGTATTTTTTTACTATTAATTAAAAAATTAGTAAATCTCGCTTTAAAATAATTGCGGTATTTATCGTGTAAAAATTGACTAATTTAAATAACGAACTTATGCTACATCAACTCTCATGTAAATATATTTAGCCATTCCGTTGTGATTTTATAACAAACATACACATTTTATATAGTATGGTATTTTTGACAGATGAAACGAATTAGGCTCTCAGTAGTATTCTATTAAGTTATATTTTATTTTTAGCAAATGTACCGTTATTTTTTTGAAATGGAATTATAATAGTGTTTGATGTTTTATTAACTTAAACAAACTGTAAAATTAATATTGTTAATACAGCGAACACCGTTATAACTCCATTTAAAAAATAACGGTACACTCTGTATTGTTTTCTAAATTTTATTTTTTGCTTATATTTTACGAAAATAAGAATTATTGTAAAGAATAATATTATTTTAAAGTGTGAAATATTAAGTTTTCAAACCGAATAAGAAATGTTACGTGTTATTTACACGATTATTTTTACTAGTAGCATAAAAACTGTTTCTTTTTACTAGTAACATAAAAATCTATTAAAATACGTCACATTCAACCTTATAGCATAAATTACACATAATAAATAATGTTTACTAGAAGTTTTATATAATATGTATACTGTTTATACATATTAAATATAATATGTATATAGTTTTATATAAGATGTAGGCAATTGCAATACAAAGTTGCTTTTTTTTCGAATAAAATAATGGGGTTAGCTTAAATAAAGGAAAATTCGTTAGTTTTTATTTTACCTGAGATCGTTAACAGTTATTGTATATTAGTCTGTATTGAACCAAATGCAGGCAATTAACAGTTTAATTATAATTAAACCATTTATTATAACACTGCTATTATAATTAATTATAAATATACATTACATCACGCCAGTTCTACGGGATATTATTTATAATTAGTATATTTTGAAAGGATAGTTATAAAATAAATAAATAAAACAGTTAACTGAGTGTTAAACCTGTTAGAGATTCGCAAATAATTATTTAATAAAAAACTTAAACTTTTAAGATAACAATATGTTTTTCTAACCAAAAGTGCGCACGGTAAACGGAGCGCAGTTCAAAATAATTACATTATGACCGAATTATAAAAAAACTTAGATGTATCATGCGTGCCATATTTTGGCTTAATTTCTAGAAATAACCAGTGATTCATTATGTTTTTAATTTTTACTTTTGATTGATTCTACGCGTGTAGAAAGTGTAATTGTTAAAAAATCGTAGTCGGGATTTTAAAATAAATTTATTCCAAACCACTAATAGAGTAAATGCGTGCGTGTGTGCATGTCTGCGCATGTCCGAGAGATATGGACGTTTTTGCGTTTTCCGTAGAGCATCGCAAGCCGTTTTTTCCATCAAAAAACTGTTGAAAACCCTTTATTTGATGAACTATGTTTTTAATGAAATTGTGTAAAAACGCATGTATAAAATTAAACGAATATTTCTTAAATATAATAATTATACCAGATGTGCCTAATTTGTAAAAAAAAGTCAACACTAATTTTAAAACTGATTACTTACTATATATATTTACAAAAATCACTGATAGTTTGCAAAGCATAGAACTATCAGAAATAGAAAACCAGAAGTCAGTGGAAAATTAAGCAAAAGTCTAACTTTGCCAGAGAAATATTCCAACAATGAACAAACATCCGACGTGGGCAGTGCGCAATACTGAACTCAAGTCTATTCCTAAGCGAATCAGTTTCGCAACTAAATTACTTTTGAATGCCAACCTAACAAAAAAAATTGTAAACGAAAACGTGTAAACCAAAAACTGTATTTGTTGTTTTTTCAACCTTTTTTTCTTTTTTAAACGCCCATCTCTAGCGGCGTCCGAGAGTTCGGGCGTTTATACACGTGTACGGGCGTATGGGCGCGGATTCTTGTTATTCGATATTACGTGCTGTAACCTAAATATTATGGATTGTGTTCAATGATTTCATATGTATATTCATTTATTTATTTCATATATACTAATATATGGCAAGTTACCAATTTGTCACAAAGGTTGTAACGATAAAGAGACAAATACCAGTTAGAGTAAAATAAAAATGATAAATTCAACTAAATTATAAGATATAAACATTTACTGCTACATGAGGAGGCTATATACAAGATCAATATCGAGATAAACCGGAATGGAACGACAAATGGGTAATATTTTTCTTCGATTTATCAGCTGAGCTTATTTATTAATCAAGAACGGATGTTAACTTAACACATCCCTAAAAAAATAGATAAAATTTAAATACGATAAAAGAAATAGGAAATGGGTACAAAATGGAACCGTATTATTTTTTATAAATTTGTCAAAAAATCTTCAAACACTTATTATTATAGAAACTATATTTTTCAGTCAACCAAAACAATAGGATTTGGAAAGTTGGTTCTATGGTAGATTATAAACAGGAGATACATAACAAATAATATTTATAGCAAGTTGCATTTAAAGAAGACAAAAAAGTGGGATAGAATTATTGACAAAATTAGGATGGAAGAAGGAAAAGACATGAACGCGGAAGAAATAGAGTTTAGTAGAGTAGAACTTTTTCAGTCGATCGATGTTTTTTCTTGGTGCCAGGATGCAATTGATTTCAAATTTTGCTGTTTGGGTTGTAAAGGAAGAGACTTTTCTTAAGAGATAGAGTACGACGTAGTTCCATACAGACGGTGCGAGACGCTCTGTATATTTACTTTCGTAATGATGGCATAAAGTATATTTTTTAGTTTTATTTAATTGTCTTTGGTAGGGATCTACTTACTAGGTAGGTAATTCGCTTTATCCATCCAGTACAAAAATAATTGTTTTATAGTACGTTGCATAACTTTAATATAAACTTTGAAACACAAACACGGCACGGGAATGATCAGCTTTCTTAATTGTACTTATGCTTACTTATTTGTACTGTTGTTATGGGTTGATTGATCGATATAACAAGTACATAATACACAATTAAATGAAACTACGTGATGTAGTATTATTTCTACTTTTTTAAATTTCTTTACCACGACCTAGGTTTCGTTGTATTACAACATTTCAGATGGGATATTAGAAAAATCTTTGCTAATATCGCACCTGAAGATGTAATACAACGAAACCTAGGTCGTGGTAAAGAAATTAAAATGTAGAAATAATACAACATCACGTAGTTTCATTTAATTGTGAATAATGAATTTCTACAAAATTAACGCCAAATATATTCAATATTTAAGTACATAATAATAAATAAGAGTGCATCAACGTATTTCGTACTTATAGTGAATAATATACTTAACTATCTTTTTGAAGGGTTCTTTGCAATAACAACAATAGAGAGAATATTATCTTGCTTTATTTGATAACCTTCAGAAGCATCCATTCTTCGTTTGAAGTTCCTTAATCGTTTCTCTTCAATCACTTATCCATGGCGTATGAGGCGCGATGAAGTCAGTGCGTAGTGGAGCCGTTGACATTGTGACTTCACTAGTCCCTGTCATCAACTGACTGATTGACGCCAACCCCACCCTCGCGTCGCGCGACTTCCCACCACATTATCCATCGCATGCAAAAGATAAAAAGAGAGCTACTGCGTGGAAGAGAGAATAAATGAATGATTAAGCGGCTATTGAAAAATACCATATAATAAGTTGGTGATATAATATAATAAGTTGGACGGATCTGTGCTACGTATTTTTACACATAAATATTATTATTAGATATATTAACATTACATTTTTTCTTTGCCTTTCCACGATCGACTGGACTAATAATTGTGATCGACCGGTTAGCCACCCCTGAATTAAATCAATCACTCGGCAATATATTTACATAGTGAATCACCATAACGTACAGAACGTGTCAAAATATTGTATCTATGTGTGATTGATCAGTCAATGTTTAATTGAAATACTATCAACACTTTAATATTCATACGTTCCTAAATGAGAAGAGAACTCTCGTAACGACAATTCTACTCATTTTTGATAGATGTTTCAAGACAGAGGTTATTAATCTGGTTCCAAATTAGGGACTAGGTATTTGATAACGGGTTTAAACTGTATTGGTCGGACTAACAAACTGCGTTTAAAAAGTTGTGATAGTTAAGTTTCCTTATGATAGTCGTTTATATATATATACATATATATATATATATATATATATATATATATATATATATATATTTATATATATATATATATATATATATATATATATATATATATATATGTATACGTATATGTATACAGGATGAAGTGCAATTTGCTGATAGAAAAATAGTTTATAGAATTAAAACCTTACATGTTCTTCCATTAGCATTTCTTTACAAATATGAAAAGTAACTTTCCATTAAAGTATCGTTACTTTCGTCATCAAAATGATATTCTATTATGGTCATATCTAACTCCTTTGTCCACTGTTTACTCCGTACATCTTGCGAAATAAGTCGGAAAGAAATCAAAATGATAGAGAGGGAATGAATCTTTGGTGACATTTTAGGTCGTGTCCATTTTTTAAATAATTTTCTCTGCTCCGAGTAGATTTCCTTTTTGATTTTACTTAAAAGGCAGAAAAACATAATCAAATAAAATTTTCCCTCTTCATATCAGTTTATATTCTATATTTCCTTCTCAATTTAGACGTATATTTATGCGTATATATAAAGTATGAATTAAATGATTTTCTTATGTAAATAATGAAATCATTATTATCATAAGCTTTTTCCATATTTCTGTCTCGTAAATCACGTTGAATCTACGTTGTGAAGCAATGATATCACAAAACTTGAAAAATACCCTTATCTAACCAAAGTATTGTTTTTTTTTTCTTTCTTAACGAAATGAGACAAGTCTACAATAAGAATTACACCTAAGTCTTTGAAGCTTTATTAAAGATATTAAGAATTATAAAGGCTCCTGGTATTATTCTCATTCACTAAAACTTTAGTCTTACCCATATATTTTCATTGTTGTTTATTTTGTTTGGCGTAGGGAAAAACCACAGATCTCTATTGTGAAATTATTCAGGATAATTCGTTTAGTGCATCATACATTCATTTTCAGTACATAACTTCTCCTATACACTACGGATATACATTTTGAATAAAATGAAGATAACAGTTTTGAAAACTTTTTTACACTTATTTGACTGTTTGTACTGTATGATTTTTCTAAACAAACTGAACACATTTTGTTGTGATTTCTACTGGTATGTAGCTCGCTGTCCTGAAGAATTGCGGTCATAAATATATTTTAAATAACGTTACAGTTTTATTCAATATGGCAAAATATTAACAAGGAAGTTTTATCTTCGTAGCTAAATTAAATTCCTTAATTTCATTATCATAATGCTGTTGTATCCCTTTGTAGATAATACCATATTGCACACAAATGTATATTACGCAAAGTAGCGGATTACCTCTGTTAAGCTTGACAGTAATCATATTTTTGTATAATTAACCGTGACAGGAGTGAAGAACCGTTTTTAAATTATATTACCTTCGTTTGCATGCGTGCGTGTTTTACGTTATTCCTCAGAAATGCAGGTTTCAATAAATTAGAGGCCCTACATTAATGCGAGAGTCAGTTCTGCAATATCATGGTATCGTACAAAGAATACGTATATAAATATATTTGAGTTATATTGATTTCATGCATTCGGGTGTCGGAATACGGAAAACAAGTATATACGGCCAGCCTAAAAGGAATGTCCCTTCCTACCTCGCACTTACTCAGTTAATCAATTGAAATTGGCGTTATGAATTCTCTCTCTAAAATTTAATCTAGCATTATGAATGTTTTATCAAAGGCCTTTAACTTAAAGATTGTCTACGAAAGTGTAATGGTGGGCTTAAAGAACGACGGCCCGTGTAGTTTGAGCCCGACTTTCAGACGTAATACGAATTTCTCTGAATCTAAACTTAGCATTGTAAATATATTAGAAATGTGAATCGAATCTCACTTTTATGAATTTTTCTGATAACGTTTCTTATTTATGAATCTTTATTGTAGAATATAAGTATGAAATTTAATCAAATTAAAATGATATCTTAACAGATAAAATATTTGGCTTTAGTTTGACATCTTTCCTTTCTTCTGAAATGATGAATTTTGAAAAAGAACTGTCAATTATTGAAATAAAACTACGAAAACCACATTTATTATGGAATTATGTTACAATAATGAATCAATTCTTACAAAAATTGTAAAATATTTGAACTTACGTATCCGATTTGATTTTACGTATCCGAATAAAATGCGGTTGATATTAGTACTGATGGGTGCAAATAAGTTAAACTGATGCCTTTAAGGTGCATTATTTTAACAACTGAAAAGAATTACTATCGACTTTTTGACTTAACATAACCGTCTATAAATTTAATAAAATTATATTTAATAACTAACTTAAGGAACCCAGTTTTGTAAGACAACCACATTTACTAACAAGTAAAGTGGACGTATATCAGTTCTTTTGTTCTAGTAAAATTGAATCGTTTTGCTTTGCAAGTGTCGGGAAGCATATACATCTACTGTATTAATGTGATATTTTAAGAATAATAAGAAAGAAATTCATCAAGCAAATAAGGTGCAGTGATCGTCATTCTTGCATCAATTATCAGTTTTACTTATCACTACCAAAATTTACGACATAAAATGAATGGGATGAAGATAAATCCCATTCGTTATATGTCTTAAATATTTGATAGTGATATATATTAATATATAAATATAATAAAAGTCGCCCTAAAGAGTTTGTGCCTGTAATCAAAAGTTATCTAAATCGTGTTGATACTTGATGTATGTGATCAAAATTATCTAAAATTGTATTAACAGCCGGTGTTTGTCATCAAAATGTATCTAACATAGTATTGATAGTCGTTATATGTAATCAATAGTTATCTCAATTTGTATTAATACTCGGCGTCTATAATTAAAAGTTATCTTAAATCGTATTAACAGTCGGTGTCCGCCATCAAAATTGATCCAAAATTGTATTAGGACTCGATATATGTAAACAGAAGTTATTTAAAAACGTATTAACTTTAATAATATGGTGATAGATGCCCTTTCTATACATCGCTCTATTTAACTGTTTATCCTCCGAAAGATTGAAGCTTTATTTGCATTGTTACATTCTACACAAATCTTCATCTTAACTAGTCCTAACTAGTCCGAAGAGTGAAAACTGAGTTTTTTTTACGTTACGAACATGCGTGAATGTCTAAATTGATCTATACAAAAGCTACCATTTGTATCATACATATACTTAATATTAATTTATATTACTTACACTTTGTATTAGAGACGAATCTTTTCATCTAATCGATTTCGATGAAAAGAATTTATATAGTAGTCTAGCTAGAAAGAACGCTCCAGGAAAAGAATTACATGATCTAATTCACCCCCGAACTCGATATTAGTTCATTAGTTCAGTGTATTAGTTCACCCGCTAGCGAACCGCTAGAGATTAGGCGCTCACTCAGTCGCTTACTCGCCAATGGGTTCATACGAGTAGATGCACGTAGTAACTAATTTATCTATATTATAGCAAGTAGTGTCACTTGCAAAGTCGAAACGAGTAAGTTTAACTAAAAAGTGATTGATTATATTTAAAAAAATATATTTGTTTTTGGGTATTAATAAAAAATGGGTATTCATAACAATAGTAAATAAAAAATTACACTCGTGGCGCTCGATGCGCCCGTGAGATCGACTGGTACTAAGAATTTGTTCAAAGACGTTGGCTTTTAAACTGTTAAAATTTAGTAATTACATGTTAGTTTCTATGTATATGGTGCGATGTCAACAAAGACGATATACAACACTTACGGACACATTTAATGAAACGGATGAAAAAAGCAAACTATAAACACTATGTAGCTATTCATCAGTATAGCTGTTAATTAGTATAGCTACTAATTAGTATAATTGGTAATTAGTAATAGCTATTAATTAGTGTGGTGAGAGGCTCAAATGAAAATATAAATCGAGTGTGAAAAAACATATACTTTGATTATTATATCATGAAACGATGCTGCAACACTAACGAACTAAAAGAGCGGCCTAGTTCGTCAAGGTGCGGCGAAGTAAATTTAGTGCTCTCGGCGGTGAACTAAATACCCGAGAATAATATACTCATATAGCCGGCGTCATAGATACGAATGTAGAACACATTTTAATCCCGGAACGGAGTTTATACTTTTTTATAATTAATAAAAATCAGATAGAGATTAGAGAGAAATGATGGAATAATATTGTAAGTAGGTAAACTGGTCTTAATCTTACTGATAACTTTTCAATTACGTCGCAGTTTTCTTCCATTTTCCACAACAGTAAAATGGCGGATCACCACTGATATAACATAAATAAATATATTTCATCGAGATATTTAAATTGATAATAGAAATTATTCCAACCGAAATTGTATTATATCACCGGTGATCTTATTAGCAACTTTAATACCGACCAGATTTATTGACGATGACGAGTCGCAACCTACCTCGTCTGAAGATGTACCAGAAATATAGGATATGTAGACATATAACTGTTAATATTTCACTTTACATATAATAACCCAAGTGTTGAGAACAGCTAATGTCAATTAAAATATCACATTAAACATCCAATATGATTAAGGTAGTGTGCAACTGTGTGACGAGAAACAAACCTAGATGCCCAACATGGTATAAATAACGTACAACAAAATAAAGTCGAACTTCGTACTTATTTATCCTCGGTCAGCTTTCTTTACTTACGTTTAATTGTCGAAATCTATTTATTTATATAATTTACATGCAAAATAACATTTGAACACTAAATACTATCCAAAAGACTTTGAAGTTACAAGAGTACATACATATATATATATATATATATATATATATATATATATATATATCGTCATATTTCTCCATTACTCGAAGTGAAGAAGAAGAATTTATTAAGTTAAAGCGAAAACATTCGGACGTACGAGCTTTGCATATTCTCAAATTAAATACACAAAAAATGCAAATTAATGAAACTGTTCGTTCTATTAATTTTACATTATTATTTTTGGTGGATACCGATCATATATATATATATATATATATATATATATATATATATATACATATATATATATATATATATATATATATATATATATATATATATAAACATTCACTTCATTTACTTGAACCAATTGTCTGTGAACATCAAATTGTGACAGACAGGCAAATAGAGATAGGGTATAGAATCGAAGTTAGGCCAAAAGAATAGTGTAGAGAGGTACTTCGATTCGTTTTGTGCGTACTTCAGACTGTACTTCAGACGCACTTCAGACTGCGATCATCTTCGACGAGCACTTCGTCGAGGTAACTTCGCGAGTAGTGTAGAGGGCGTTTTATAGTAAATTCAATACGCCACGGTGAAGATATTATTATTTTTTATGACTAATATAATTAATTTAAAAAAAAATATTTATTATACTTAATAAATAAAAATGATAATTTTTACTAAATACAGCGGTAAAAATAATATGGGGACTGTAGTTGGAAATATTGTTCTTCGTTTATTGTTACTCATAGTGAGGACTTAAAACGTTTTGACCAGATTAAGTTATATTTTGTGGTTAAGCATCATGTTGCCGTGTATATTTGGGTCTTTTTAAAATCTATGAAACAATAACCCTTATGAATGACATAACATTCATCATTAATTATAATTTAATTAAAAATTGGAATAAATTAGATTCAACGTTACGTTTCGTCAATGGTGGTAAAATCTATTATCGATAAAGTACCCATACTTGGCGTAAAATTCAGAACTTGTTTTAAAATGAAAGATGTAAACATTGAAATCTGTACGTGTAATAAAATTGTAACAAAGTGAGTTCTGTACATGGAAAATATTTGATTAATAGTGATTGATTTAGGGCAAAAAATGAAAAAGAAGCCAGAAAAACCGTTTTTAGTATTTTCGTCTGCCTGTCAGTATGTTTATTTGTTCGTCAATCACGCGAAATCTGCTGGACAGATTTTGATGATATTAGGTATGGTAATAGTTTATACCCAAGAGCAACATATGACAGAAAAACATTCTAATCACTTGTCTCATTCCAAATTTCACGGGAGTGAAACTCTGGGGCATAGCTAGTATATAATATAATATTAATGTTATATATTTGCAAGAAAAAGGCTATGTAGCAATTTAATTTAGCAGCAATAAAAATTTCATTGTTTTAAATGTATTAAATGATGAAATATACATTTTAAATTATGAATTTAAAAAAAAGTTCGTGTCGCAATTATTTTGTTATATAAATTAATTCAGAAAGTAGTTCCCATGGAAAATAAATTTTTCCAGCGAACTATTCTTTTAACTTTGTTTTTAGACTCAATTATCATAGTTACTACTTACATTACACACTGGATGTATAAATACAAGTAGAAATTGGTATTAATAAACCCAAAAAATCCGTGAGAGAGGTTAAAAAATTTATGTTTGACAACCAATTAATAGCCGTCTCGTCATAGTAAACGCATTTTGTCAAAGTTTTTTTATTTTATTATAATAATCACACTCGGAATTTTTCTTACAAAATAATTTTTTTTTGTACATTTACCGTCATTTATGTAAAAGAAAAAGGGATATTTTCATTGGTGCTAGGCTACAGTCATATCAAATATTACACATATTTTCTCTAAAGTTGAGGTCTAACCATTATTTCTGAGGTCTAACCATTATAACCATTATTTCAATTTGACATTTTTTTTCATAATCTTCTTACGTAAGCAACTTGTAAGCGACTGATATGCCACTTTTTAACGAAGTTGTTCGTAAATCATATTCGACCAGCGAGCAGCCAGCACGCTGGTCCATAATCGTTTATCCCAACTCCCACCTACTAAAGCTGAACAGCAATGGTGGAATCTTGTACTTCTCTATCTTGATGTAGATGCTTATCTTCATTTATTTCATAGATGCTTTCATGGACCTTCAGATATTTCGTAGTTCAGCTTTTAAAACCTTTCACAATTTGAAGCCACTATTTTATTCATTGCTTTTCTCTCATTCAAATCTCTCATCAAAGCTCTGTTAAAATATTCTCTCCAAGTCCATACATGTCAATTTAAAATAAGTAATATGCATTTAATAGGATTTCAATTGTTACTCACAATATCATTACAAAGTTAGAAAATGTATAAGATAGAAAATATTAAGCGATGACCTTTGTAACGTGCCCTCATGGAGTACATAACAATACGACAAAGTGTCTATTAAAAATATTAATTTACACTTAGGTTTTAACGACAAAAACTTTAAATTCCTATTTATTATGAGGATCCTCAATATTTCTTAAAACTTGAGAGACTCCACCTATATCGTTTTATTATTAAATTAGTTAAACATTAGCTATTACTTAGTGACAATCATCACTAAACCATAAAAACCACATCTCACAATCCTCTTTCGACAAAAGCACCGCGGACAGCCAAGTAGGACCCGGTAGCTTCGCAAGCGAGGTATCTGGGATGCTAATGCAGAGTAGTCAGTGGACGGCTCAGGTAACAGAAAAGCAGCCAGTTGGAGAGATGTGCGATTTGGAATGATCAATGGTGAGCGGTGGGATTGTGAGACAACGAGGGACAAGAGCGACGTTAGGAGAAGTAGAGAGGGAATTTGGTCCGGATTTGCTGTTGCTATTAAAGATAACTCGATATTAATGCGTTCATGTGGAGTATTATCTATTTTCCATACCCAAACATATTTTTAAGATATCTTAAAAATAAAGAATTTCACAAAAACGTTAATTTCGTTTAATGACAATTTCTAGTCAAATACATGAAATTTTAAGGTGAGATAGAATATTTCATTCCTTTTTGTAGCATTCTTCCTCCAATCATTCTTCAATGTGTTTATAAAATTTTATTAATTTATATAGGGAGTGATACAATTTAACGATAAACGGGTATTTGTAATTCATTGAATGCAAGGAATATTGCCTCTGTTTCTATTTACACTGATTGACGATACAGATATTTTACAAAAATGCAATTAAAGAAAGTTACGTTCATTAACATAAGAGCAACAAAAGCTATAACACAAAAATAGAGAAAAACATAGCATGATTTATCACCAAGTGACTCTAATTGTCAAAAATATGTACGAAGGAGAAAAATGCAGTTTGGTTACATTACATTGGAAAACTCGATCATTCTCTGTTTGTTTCCATTGTTTGACAAATTAATTGTGGTACATATTTACGGGTCAGAGTTTTTGTACGCAAAAATGCTATTATAATGAACAATCTTTTTCCAAACTTTAATAACGTTTTGTATGATATCAAAATATAATATATTATGTCTAAGCTATTTACGTCATTTATGCCGAAAAAACTTTTATTTTTCTTTTTCTCCGGAATAAGTTCTAAAACAAATATTGGATGTTAACAAAGAAATTTTAACGAATATCTCCGGTTGCAATTTGCATGTCGGTAGATATCTCAAAACGTTTCAAAGATTTCAACGAAATAATAAACAGGGTTCAATAAGAGAGTCAAATGAGATGCAGAGAGGGTGAAGTTTAAATATCAAGTTAATAAAACTAAATTTTATAGTGTTGGAAAGAAATCGCTACATTTGGCATTTGAATTTGCTGGATTATAAAATATTAACCACTTCTTGTTCTTAACAACATAAGTATTTTGCATAAACCGCAAACTTTGTTTAACCCTGCATGGTCAAATCCAGGTGATAAAGTTATAAGTCGCCACCAGAGTTTCACATTATGCCTTCAATAAAAAAACGAGTGTTTCAATTTTATTTCGTCATCAATTTAATTAAAATTTAGTTGCTCTTTTGCGGTCGTCATGACCAAACCATAGAAACCGCCAGCAAGGCCAGCAAGAGGCCCTCTTTGACACAGATAAGCTCTATAGGAACCCAAGCCAAACACAAATCGTTTGTTTGCGATGTCTGTAGAATGCTAATGCAGGGCGGTCAAAGGGCGGGTAATCCCGCACAAGGGCGGCAGATTTGGGAGCTGTGCGGTTGGGCATGATCAATGGCGGGCGGCGGCAGTATAAGGGAACGAGAGACAAAGGCGACATCGGGCAGTCATTAGGCAGAGACCGCGGTAATCATATGGAGAGGATCAGGTAAATTTGTTTTAAATTTATTATGATACTTTATAATGAACTGAAATTGACCAGCGGCAATGGAAGGAATACGTGGTTATGTCGGATGCGATTCTTCCGGATATTGTCTTCATGTAAAGTAAAATATTTATATTAAATAACCATTTACCGGCATGGACCTTCGATCAAGATGCCGGGAATTATTTCTTATCAAGTGAGACTATTTCAATGTCTCTCCATAAATAAACTAAACGGCTCACCGATTTAATATACTTACGCCTTATTCTTACATGTTGCAATAGTATTTTTTTACTATTAATTAAAAAAATATTGAATCTCACTTTAAAATAATTGCGGTATTTACCGTGTAAAAACAGTGAGTTTCATCACAATGTAATTATATGGACTAATTTAAATGACGAACTTATGCTAAATCAACTTTCATATAAATATATTTATCCATTCCGTTCTGATTTTATAACAAACATACAAACTTTATATAGTATGATATTTTTGGCAGATTAAACGAAATTAGGCTCTTAATAGTGTTCTTTTAAGTCGTATTTTATTTTTGGTAAATGTATCGTTACATTTTTAAACGGAATTATGTATAATGGTATTTGTTGTTTTATAAATATAAACAAACTCTAAAATTAATACTGTTAATATAGCAAACACGATTATAATTATGTTTAAAAAAATAACCTGCTTGTCGTACAACTACCCTATGTTTAATAAATTTAAATTGTAAATGAATCATATGACTGAAAACAGAAGTGTTGCACACGCCTAATATGCTATACGTGATATCTGCGGCAGTATACGAAAAATGCAGTTCCTTTTTTGTGACAAAAAGATACTTTTGAAAAACAATGTCTGACACTAAATTTTAAACAGTTTTTACTCATTTTTGTTTTTTATTGTTAATATTTAAGAATTACATCTTTTTCACTTGCGTATCAAATTTTCAAAGAATAATGACAAAATGTTTCGTTGTAAAAACATAACTTGTATGAACAACAAATGTGCTATGTAGTTTCTATATAAAGTAAATAGCAAACGGCCTTTGTAGCCTATCGAAAATAAGGCAATGTGTACGTTTGATTTCAACCTAATTAAAAAATACAGTAAAAAACTTGATTTTGCTGAACAGCATACGTTCCCGTAGCTTGTCTCCCTCATTGAAGGATTTTAAGAAGGAGAAGTGAAAAGAAGGAACAGGGAGAAGAAATAATTATTATAAGTATTGATCTTGAACCATTATTTAAAAACATTCACCTTTTAATTGCGTGTCCCAGGCTAAACTTTATTCTATATTACTTTTTATATATTAATTTATTGTACAAATTAATTTACAGAATTTAAGAATTGCTATGAATAATTACTATTCAAAGCTCTACAAATACCTAGTTTCAAGCATTAAAGTAAAATAATATTGAACCTTAGCTAAATATTGTCTTCTTTAATTGCCAAATTATAAGCGTGTAAAGTGCTATTTCACTTTAAGTCCAATCTGCAGACCTGAGCTATTTATCACAATCGCCATAAAATTAAAAATCCTTTCAAATGAATTTAATTTACTACTCCTCTTATCGTTTAAGAAATTTTCAACTAAAATACTGCACTTCTGTACCCAAACTACATTAGTATATGCCAATATGAAACACACTTTCTTTTTCTATCGATAAAACTAGCCATTTCTAAGTATTAAATCAGTACCTTTTATATACGAATCAGTATACTCTTTGTTCATTATTCCCACACAACAGGATTGTAATCGACACGGAAGATTCCTAATCAAGTGGGCCCTACATCCCGTGGGACTCTAATCCAGATTGTTACAAATACAACAAAGCGTCACAAAATTTTAAAAGGTACCTGGTTACCCTCGGTACCCTTTATGATGCGTATATTTTACACAAAGTGATACGGACGTTGGTAATTCGACGCGTTATTGGGTAACCCAATTAATGTTGACAACATTGTTGTCACGTGCTAGCTTGCGGCCTGTTTATGTGTAGAGGGAATGTAAATTGTATGTGATGGAATTTTATACATTTATTTTACAATTTTAACGTACAGTACATATGGCGCACTTATTATTATGGAAGTGATATTTTTCAGTCAACCAAAACAATAGGCTTTAGAGAGTAGCGATGGGAGCCCATATAAATATGGTAATGATCGGATGATGAGGTCCGGAAACGCACAATGGAATTTCTTAACGGATGGTAGTAAATCAAATGTGATTTAAAATATTTGCAACTGTTAGTTGGTAATTTGCAAATAATTACATTACCCACCATGTCAGTGTGTGTTGTAAGTTTTGGAAATGAACAATGGAACTCTTTAACGGTTAATAGTAAATCAACACTTATTCAAGATACTTGCTGCTGGCAATTGTTACATTGCAAAATAACTACACCATCGGCCAGATCAGGGTCTGATGATGAGTACTCGAGATGAACAATGGAACTTCATAACGGAGGGTAGTAAATCAACAGTGATTCAAGGTATTTGCTATTAGTAACTATTAGTTTACAAAATAACTACACCATCGAACAAATCAGGGTCTGATGATGAGTTCTGGAGATGAACAATGGAACTCCTTAACGGATGATAGTAAATCAACCAGAATTTTAGATGTTTACCATATGTTGTATTTACTTTGCAAAATAACCACACATTCGACCAGGTCAGGTTCTGAGATGAACAATGCGATTCTTTAACGTATGGTAGTAAATCGACCGTGATTCAAGATATTCGTTACTGGCAGTTGTTACTTTGCAAGTTCCGATGTTGGACTTTGGATGTAGAGAACGAAACCCCTCAACGGCTAACAGCTACACTCTCGTGGCTACTGATATCGCCTCTCTTATGTGGATTTCTGATGATCAATTTAAATCAAAAAGAAGATATGTGCACATTGTCTTTGGCACGCGACTTTTAATGATTGTTGAATATTCTAAGAACGAAAATAATAGTGTGGTGATTAATATTATTAATCACTAAAAATTCTAAAATAAAATATTCTTCAAAAAAATATTTTTTTAAAAAACCGACTTCAAAAACGTAGGTTCTAAAAATTATAAAATAATTAACTCAAAACAGGTACCCACTTATTCACAATAAATAAGTTACTCATTTTCGAAATCGGTGCCAGCATTTCGACCAACTTCAAAACCTTAACTTCTAACGTACTCCCAGTACGGAATGGTTTAAGAGTGTCTTTTTAATATAAAACTTTGTATTTGTTTAAATTGATCGACAGTGCTGGCACCGACTTCAAAAGTAAGCAATTTATTTATTTATTGTGAATAAGTAGGTACCCGTTTGGAGTTAATTATTTTTTACTTTTTAGTACCCACTTTTTTGAAGTCGGTTTTTTAAAAAATTATTTTTATTGAGGTATATTTTGAAAGGTCAGGTTTGTTTTTGAAACAAGTCTTTAACTACCAACATCTTTATTGGTAGCAACTTATTCCTGAGCCCATTTCGTGAGCCCACTGAACTTTAGCAAGTGCAGTTGAATTGCTATGACTAGTTATAACCCAGATTGAAAAAAAATAATTTTCAGTAGAGTATTGTGAAAGGTAATTACCAACTGGATAAAAATATTAATTTTCTCCTAGAAGTTCTCGAGGTAGTATGATTAATAACTTAATCCTTCACAGTGACTTGTGACATTTGTGACTGAATTAATAACATAACTGTTCAAACCAAAACCAAAAGGTAATTAATCTCGGTTACTCCCAAAAATATTTTCAGAGTTTTTTAGATATTCCGCTTTCCATTCTTAAGAAAAGTGTTCTTATCGTTATCATAATCCAAAGGTATTTCAAGGAAATTCTCTTTATGAATACTGATAAATGTAACATAATTTTTTATTAAAAGTAATCAGTATAAAACAATTTGTGTAACAATGAAAAGTAATTTAAAAATATTAAATGACTGCCAAATTCAAGTTTTTTGTTTTCTTTTGGTATACACGTTTGACATGCCTTAGCGGGCACCAAACTCAAAAAAAATTTGTTTATTAAGTTTAGTACCCACTTTTTGATTTCGATTCTGTGCATACTATAATATATATTATTTGTTTCTTTGTAGTTAATCTCATTTTTATTTATTTTATTATTTTAAGTAGTGCAGACGCATACCTACTTTAGAAGTTGGTTTAATTTTTTTTAATTAGTTTTTATTTCCTCATTTTTAGTTATATATGAGGTAAGTACCCGTTTTGAATTATTTATTTTTGACTTTTTAGTACCTAGTTTTTTTGAAGTCGGTTTTTTAAAAAGTATTTTTATTGGGGTACATTTTGAAAGGTCAGGTTTGTTTTTGAAACAAGTATTTAACTACCAATAAAGACAACTTATTCCTGAGCCCACTTCGTGAGCCCACTGAATTTTAGCAAGTATTACGATATCTCATGATTTTATTCACTGCCAATATTAACAGATATAAAAATTACGATCAATATGCACTGTTAAAGATTCAAAATGGTTTTAAATTGAACGATGGTCAAAGAATTCACTTCACAATAACGCCCAATCACGCATATTACAATGAACAATGAATATTACAATGAACAAACTTGAAAACCTCGTAAAATATATTTCCCGGAATTTTTACTCAAGATTAAATTCTCATGCAGCGTTCAAATAATGCATTCAAATAATTAGTCAATTGCTTTTGAGAAATTATTTATTTACAGCTGTAGCAAAAATCAATTACAATTAAAATGGAGCAGGCATAGCATAACTGTATAGCTGTAGCAAAAATCAATTACAATTAAAATGGAACAAGTGTAGCCTAGTTATACAGCTGTAGCAAAAATCAATTAAAATTAAAATGGAACAAGTGTAGCATAGCTGTACAGCTGCAGCAAAAATCAATTAAAATTAAAATGGAACAGGTGTAGTACAGCGGTACAGTTGTAGCAAAAATCAATTACAATTCAAATGGAACAGGTATAGTATAGCTGTACAGCTGTGGCAAAAATTAATTACAATTAAAATGTGTATTTACCACATTTGCTTATATTTTCATTGATAAAAATAAAATTTGACAAGTAACAATAATCTGAGGAAAAAAATAATATTTTTTTATAACCAAACTTTCATAATAAATCTAATCATATTTTATTAATTAATGGAAATATAGAAGGTAGTACACGATAAACAGAATGAATAGTTTTCTTAACCAAATGAAGGAGACCCAAAGTAGATGAAAATACATAGTGACATTGAGACATTGTAAAAAAATAAAATCGAATTGACTGCGGAGAAAATAAAATGTCTTCATTAAACATTTCTGTGACCGAATGGAAAATACGGGTATAAAATAAGTACATGATGACTTAGACATTAGGCTTGTAAATATATAGAAAGAAACATGGAAATTTTATATTCTTGCAGAACGTGAAATAATATGAAAAAACCTACAAAGAGGAGTGAAGCAAAAAGGCACAGAGAATATAAATAGACCGATTTTAAAAATATTTTCATTTTCGGAAATCGATTCAAACTGTGACTGAAAGATGGAAAGTAACAACAGATTATGTTGTGAATACAGCCTTAAAATAGTTACTATAAAATTTATAAAGAGAAGGAAAAAATAAAAGAACATAAAAATTATAAAGCATTAAATTATTTATGATAATAAGAAATAATGTGAAAATAAATATGTATATTATATAAATATGTATATAATTATATATAAATATGTATATAATAATATATAATAAATGTTTAATTTGAATTCACGTAATGAAGTATACAAATGTGTATTGTAAATATTTCATTTTATTTTTTTATATATTTTAACTATTTCTCAATTTATTCGCATGACACGACCAATCTGCACTTCGGGTTTGCATAAAAATTTGCTTGTAAAATTTTAATAATATATATTTTCAAATAAACTTAACACCTGTAATTGAATATTTTATTCACGGATTAATAATTTTTTTTATTCACTTAATTCTAACTTTTACTATAAGAAGATTAAATGGTAAAGCCATTAAATTGATTAAAGAATAGTTATTGGTATTTTCAAATTCTTTTATTTTATTAAATATATTTTTATTATTTTATACCATTTTAATTTATTCTAATGGTTCTTAAATATAATCAGCCTTAAATAGGTTGCTAATCTAGACTTAATAGGTTGCTAATCTAGACTTGCTAATCTAGATTTTTAACTGAGATCCAATTCAGTGAAAATAGAGTTTCACCTGTGCACTACCACCCGTGGTGACATAAAAGGGTTCTGGGTCACCAAGAAAGGGTTCTGGGTCACCTAGAATTTAGTAACGCTGCACGGAGACACTTATTATGAATTAATAATTAAAATATAATAAAGTACAGTGTGCCATTGCCATTAGATCAAAATAAGGTTTAAGGCGTTTTTTCTTTTTTCCAAATAGTTATAGAAAACACTTTCCTAATAAAAGTTGTAGCAGTTTAAAATTTTTGTTCAATGAGGATATTCAACAATTTAACTGCTACCTCTTTGAAATATTTTCATGTCCAAATTAAAACGAGATTGAAATGTAATTCTCCATTTTCGAATTCAATATAGATTGAAATCTAATCTATTTTTGTCTCAATTATATCGATCAAATAATAAATATTGCCTTTAGTACGTTTAAAAAAAACGAGATCTCGGTTCTAGACGTATTTCCGCGAAAATTACTTAATAATAATATAATTTTCAACCAAACGATGAAAGAAAAACACAAAAAACTTGATCGTTCAGCGTAGTCAGTATCTCTTATAGCAAAAGTTTTGATAAGTTTAATATTCAGACACGATTTCCGCCTAAGTTTCTTTGTTGATCTCTGGATTTTTTTAATTTATTATCAATTTGCATACCGAATTATTTAATATTTATACAAAGAAATTAATTACGATTTCATATCTTACGAAAAAACACTAGGTATGTAGAGGCGGAAAAGCTTCGTTCTTGATTTTCTCATTTTACTTAACTTCCTACTTACACGTTATTAGAGACACTGTAAAAATAACAAAAATTTACGGAGATATACAAAACAAAGCGCCGGCCTATAAAAAATTATGGATGAAGGGTGTGATCGTTGAACCAGTTTGAGTGAAATATTTTATTTCTTGACTAATACTCTCCATAAAATATGAAGAATATTGTTCCAGAAATACAGTAGTACTTAGCCAGATGTTATGATGTTTTTTTATGTTCATCATATTTACATTTTTCCTAATTTTGTAATAACTATGTAAGAAAATTTGTTGATCTGAAATATGTACATCCCCTAACCATCATTTAGTGGAGAATTATAAGACTTCCCTTTAACACACTAAGATTATGTAATATATTTCGCTTTTTTCACATTTGGAAAGTGAGTTTCACCTCTTCCAACTTCACCCAAATAATAATCACATTCAGGAATGTGAAATAATACATCTCCAAAAATGTGGATTGGACTACTCCAGATTAGCCAGTTCTTACTGAATTTTTTGATTGATTCGCATTTAGATTTTTTGTAATTTGTTAATAATGACGTAAAACAATTGGAATAAATAAAACCGTGTTCGACGCAAAAAAAATAATTTGATATTTTATCACCATTTTTCAAGTTCTGACTAGATCGAACTCTTTATTAGTGGCTAGTATGGATTTTGTTTTCATTACTACAATTTAGTTTCTGATTTAATACGCTCGACTAAGCCATAGTAAAAATGGTCCACAACTACTAAAATTATAAGTTACGAAATGTACAAATATTTATCACACTGGTTATATCATAGGAAAAATAAACAAATCTCAGAGCAAAAGTAATTGATCCAGATGAAAATTCCTTATGTAGCACAGAGTATCTTTCGCTGAGTACACTTCCAATAATCCGCAAAATAAAAATATCGCTTAATATCTGTGATATAAAAACAAAAAAACATGCTTACGTTTAATTGAGTGGAAACTTCAAATGTTTTTATTTTTCTTATTACGAATATGGGCTGCTGAAAACTTTATTGGTTACTGAATTATGGAAGGTTTTTCTGTTGATGAAAATGGAAGGTTCCGAATTTCGCAAATAGATTTGCAAAATTTGCTTAGAAAAAACCATTTCCTAATTTCGTTCACAGTATTTAATCTCGATGTTATATGCTCTATTCTTTCTATATTTATGCTTTTTCGTCTACTGCCGATTCATTCAGGTCGTTTGAGTTTTCTAACTATTATTAATATTATTATTCTCTTTCAGTTTTCTGTACCCTAAGTGTTTGAACAGAATGGGCATCTTTCCCTCTAGCTGTTAAAGATATTTGGATTCAGAAGAAAATGTGAACCCAAAATATTCTGTTATGATTATGCCTTTAAGGTATTATTTTATTACAATTATTATTTATATATGTATATATATGTATGTATATGTATATATATATATATATATATATATATATATATATGTATATATATATATATATATATACATATATATATATACAT
Organism: Druceiella hillmani; assembly: GCA_039881145.1. Lineage (NCBI taxonomy): Eukaryota > Metazoa > Arthropoda > Insecta > Lepidoptera > Hepialidae > Druceiella > Druceiella hillmani. The sequence goes on from JAYKKI010000101.1 coordinate 1,077,277, forward strand.
ATATATATATATATATATTTATATATATATATATATATATATATATATATATATATATATATATATATATATATATATATATTTAAATATTAAAAGTTCATCTTTATGAGCAGCCAAATATTTTTTTTAATTAACTTATTAGCACTAACATTCTCCTTCTTAACCGCTTTCTGTCGTTCGAATATAGGTCTCTTCAACGCCTGTATCATTGGAAGTAATGCCCACAATCACCACGCAGAGCAGATGGGTTGGCGATCGCAGTGCGTAGCATCTCACACCCGTGGCGCTGCTACTCATAACTGGTCTACCATTAGCTACTCATCATGGTCGATCATTAACTACGCGATGAAAATAGTACAACCCTAGTTCCGCTGGACCAGCGGTCCGGAATCGAACCCGGATATCACCGCGATTCGCCGCGCCGTCAGAGGCCATTAGCCTTATAATGGACCCAACGCAACACGGCGCCGATGATTTATAGACTAACATACAATAAGACAACCATTGAAAAGTATTATTCAAAACGAAAAATTCTGTAAAAATTATTCAAATTATTTTTAAAACAACCATGCATACACCAAGGTACTGAAAGATATATATTTTTTTTTAAATCAGTTAAAAACTAATTTCGTAACAATTATGAAATATATCTATGCGTTTATTTCTAAATTTTTTAGAATTTACTATTTATTGCACCGATTTATTTTTTCATTATGTTCCTAAATCTAGTGAAAAGAATAATATAAAATTTAGAGCTACATATAATTTTTGCGTAAAGGAAATAATGTACATTTAGATTTTATGAAAACAAACGTAAACACATTTTTCACATAGAAACGTGTCAAGTCATATAACAATATTTCCATTGTCGACAAATTTCAAAACAAATTTAAATTATCCATTTTCGTTGTAGAAAACTTAAAATGTATACCCATAGAAAACATGGAAATAAAAAAATTACACACATTATATAAAAAAAAATAAACCAAGTTTTAACGGAAGTAACGTCGTTATATATCTTGTTAAAAAAATGAAAGTACCCACTTACATAAAACTTAAATTTAATTGAAGCACAATTACATTATAAAAAATTACAACCATAGAATTAGACTCGTAGAAACTTGCTGAGAAACGAGTTATGTCGCTAAGAATTTAAGTTGCTAAAAAATTTTAAAATAGAATTGAATTTACCCACTTACATTGCATGAGACTAAGATTTTACAGAACTACAATTAAATTGTATAAAATAGCACCCACAGAATGTGTAAAACTAAACAAAAACGGACTTAAATATATATGTATATTTATATATATATATATATATATATATATATATTTATATATATATATATATATATATATATATATATATACAAATATATATATATATATATATATTTAAGTGATCACAAAAATCCAGATCTTCAGAACCATATGAATTTTAGAAACGAGCACTATAGCACGAAAATGGAGAAAAAACATAGCATGATTTATCACCAAGTGCCTCTGCTTTAAAAAAATATATACAAAAGAGAAATAAGCAGACTTAGGTACGTTTCCACATTTCGAAACTCAATCATTTAATCAGCGACCGACATATCCGTTTGTCTCCATTGTTTGACAAGTTAATTATAGTATATATTTAAGGGTCAGAGTTTTTGTGCGTAACAGTGCCGTTATTATTTTTCCCTAACTGTAAACCTAAATAATATTTCTATGACGTCAAAAAATAAGCCATTTTGATATCTAAGCTATTTACACCATTTTGCCGAAAAAGGGTAAACATATTTATTATATTAACCGGTCTATTATTTTTCGTTTTCTCCGGTATTTTTTCTGGTAAAGCCGTTATTTTTCTGGTACTTTAATTTGCACTATTATTAAATTTTAATCTGTTATTGTTCATAACAATAAACGCGCTTTGTACAAACTTAATTTTTTTGTTAACCCAAATCCATTTATGTCGATAACACCTATGATATGTTATAAACTAAATAAATAAATCATACCATGGAAGCGACAGAAAAATATGCACTGAAATTTGACACGATGGATTTTTTGTGCAATTTTACCGTTGTACAAGTATACTACTATATGTTAAAGCCAACTGATTATATACTCTTATTTCCATATACTTTCATTTATCTGTTATAATCATATGCCTTACTTTATTAATTAACCTCACACCAATATAATTGATGACAAATATTAATTTATCAAAAAAAGTTTGAGTATTTAATAGGAATAACACAAAAATGGTTTTGAATTTAAAAAGTGTTATTCCTTATTTTCTAAATAATCCATGTAAAAATTAATCGGAAACGTATATAATGTATTTTTCCCTTTATTTTGAAGAATTCTACAGAACTAAACGTCAAGAACTTATAGTCTCGAATCCAACATGAAACCTAACCCATGATAAGTGCTCCACCCACCTGGTTATAACAAAAATGAAATTTAAGTCTCTGGTCGGCCTACTTTCGGCTGCACATGATTGAATTGGTATTTTTAAAAGGTGATAATCCAAGTTTTAGCCTGAAACCACCCTAAACAATACAGATTAATCATAACTTATGAATTGTATGAAACACAAGTACTGTAATTTAAATGTTGCCTAATTGTGCTCAGCCAGGAGTGTACTGAGTTCGGCATTTTCTTTATAGATAATGTTTTTTATGTATCAGTTAGGTTTAAGATTCCACTAGCACCAAAAAACAGCGAGTATTTAATGGTTTAAAGGTAGTATAACCTAACTTCGTTGGGTGATAATTAACCAGGAGTACAGCAGTTTGGGTACTCAGCTTAAATCCCTCGACTTTTTATAAACACTATTTTGGGGAATATTATGAATCAGGAATTAAAGCAGATTCCTCACACGGTAAGTGTATCCAAAAATAAATATTTTTCTGGTCGGAAAAGGACACCAATCGTTTTATTGGGTTTCGCAATTCGAACATGTACGACTTTAAGCGATAGGGTCTATTGCTCAAAAATAGCTCATGCATTAATTTGTAATTAGGTTAAAAATTAATTCACATGGCATTATATAATAAGGTTTTCCAATGTTTTTTAAACACCAAAGTTTTACGGGACGATGTAATGAGGGAAACTCTTTTATACATATAAGCTCCATAGAGACCAAGCCAAACACAAATTGATTGTTTGTGATGTCTGTAGATTGATAATGCAGGGCGGTCAAAGGGCGGGTAATCCTGTCAAGGGCAATAGATTTGCGGTTGGGCATGATCAATGGTGGGCGGCGGCCCTATAAGGGAACGAGAAACAAAGGAGACATTGAACGGTCATTAGGCAGGGGTAATCATTAGGCGAGGATCAGATAAATTTGTTTTGGATTTATTATGATACTTTATAATGAACTTAAATTGGCTAGCGGCATTGGATTTATTATGATATTCCATAATGAACTGGATCGGTTAAGAGTCTAGAAGGGATACGTGGTTATATTATATGCAATTCTTCATGTAAAATAAAATATTTATTTTAAATGATCATTCGCCCTCATGGAACTTTGATTAAGATACCGGGAATTATATCTTACCAAGTTAAGCTATTTTAACGGCTCTTGATAAAAATACCAAACATTTCACCGATTTAATATTCTTGTGCTCTATTCTCATATGTCGCAATAGTATTTTTTTATATTAAATACAAAAAATAGTGAGTCTCATTTTAAAATAATTGTGACATTTATCGTAACTGTGAGTTTCATCACAATATAAAGACTAATTTTAATGACGAACTTATACTGCATCAACTTTTGTGCAAATCTAATTAGCCATGATTTTATAACAAACATACTTTATATAGTATGGTATTTTTTAACAGATGAAAGGAAAAATGGAGCTCTCAATATAGTATTCCATTAAGTCGTATTTTATTTTTAGTAAATATACCGTTATTTTTTAAATGGAATTATAATGGTGTTTGCTGTTTTATAAATATAAAAAAATGTAAAAGTTATATTGTTAATACAGCAAACACTATGATAACTCCATTTAAAAAATAACGGTATACTGTGAATTATGTTCTAAATTTGATTTTTTGTTTACATTTTGCGAAAATATAAACAAAAAAACAAATTTAGAACACAATTCACAATATACAACAGCATTGTTTTAAAGTGTGAAATATTAAGTTTTCAAATCGAGTTAAGATTATTACTTGTTATTTAAGTGATTATTTTAAATTTTTCTCTTTACTAGTAGCATAAAAACCTATTAAAATACGTTACGTTCAACCTTATTGCTTAAATCGTACAAAATAAATTATTATTTACTAGAAGTTTTGTACCGCCGCCGTAGTAGTACAAACTTGTAGTGCGACACCAGATTAGGAAATATTTATTGAGTAGTTCGTTATCCTATTATAACCAAGCTACACATTATTGTGGTATTTATTAATTGTTTTTTCAAGTTTTTTTAATATAATAATGGGCTTAATTTATGAAAATGAAAATTCGTTAGTTTTCATTTTACCTGAGATCGTTTGCAGATACTACATATTAGTCTGTATTGAACCAAATGGAGGTATTTAACAATTTAATTAAATACAATATATTATGCAAGTTTGATGTCGTATTATTTGTAATTAGTATATTTGCAAAGAATGTTAATTTTCATTGATATCAAAAATTATATTAAAAAATAAATTAACTGAGAGTCAGCCCGCTCATCGAATTAGAGGCTAGCAAATTATGACCGAATTATATAAAAAATATAAATGTATGATACATTTATGTTTTTTCGTGCCAAAATAAATAACACTGTGATTGTTTTTAATTTGGTGGGTGAGTGCGCGAGCGTGTGGGCGTTTTCTGTAGAGCATAGCAAACCGTTCTTTCCATCAAAGAAACTGTTTGAAAACCCATTTTTTGGTGAAATATAATTTTTTAATGAAGTTGCGCAAAAACGCATGTTTAAAATTACACTAATATTGCTTAAATATAATATTTATACCAAATGAGCATAATTTGAAAAAGGCAGCACTAATTCTAAAATGTATTACTATATTTATTTACAAAAATCCCTGGAATTGCGAAGCATAAAACTATGGGAAATAGAAAATCAGAAGTCTGAACAAACATTCGACCCGGCACCACGCAATACTGAACTCATATATATCCACAAGTGAATCAGTTTCGTAACTAAATTACTTTTGAATGTGAACCTAACAAAAAAAACTGTAAACGAAAACTTTAAAAAAAAACGAAAACGCCAAAAACTGTATTTGTTGTTTTTTCAACATTTTCTTTTTTAAACGCCCGTCTCCAGCGTCCAAGAGTTTGGGCGTTTATCCACGTGTGCGGGCGTGTGGGCGCGGATACTTGTTATTCGATATTACGTGCTGTGACCTAAATATTACGGATTTTGTTCGACGATTTCATATTAATATTTATTTATTTATTTCATATATACTAATATATGGCAAGTTACCAATTTGTAACGGTAAAGAGAAAAACACCAGTTGGAGTAAAGTATAAATGATAAATTTAACAGAATCACAAGATTTAAACCTGAATATATTCTTATTTACTGCCACATGAGGAGGCTATGTACAAGATCAATATCAAGATAAAGCGGAATGTAACGAAAAATTGCTAATCTTTTCTTTCGATTTATCAGCTGATCTATTAATCAAAAACTAATGTAAACTTGTCTTTTTTATAGAAAAGCTCTTAAATTAAAAAAAAAGAATAATATCAAATATTAATGAGAGCTGAAAATGGAAAGTTTGTTAAAAAAATTAAAAAGTATATTTATTACGTCATAACCCTAAAACATTCCATACAATTGAAAAAAATAGTAAATAATTAAAGAATTTAAAATTAATATAACCGTATTATTTTTTTACAAATTTATAATACTATTAAACTTACACAACTCCTCAAGGACTCCAAACAATACGAGATGGCTTTAATTTGATACAAACGTACAAGCCATACACTAGACGAATAAATGACTATATAACGATGCCAGTTATTAAAAAAAGATAGAGAGTACTATAAGATGATTAATATCGTGGAAGGAGTTTCCGGCAAGAATTTAATGCGCGCTTGAAAGCCAACCAGGAGTAGCGCGACTTGAAACCCACCAGCAAACAACAGCAAATGAGACTATAAAGGTAAATAAATATAAATTACCTAATTAATAACAAATCTCCACATTTAAGCACATTTTACTAATTGTCTAGTAGCTACACAATCATCTTATTATATTGATATCAGAGTAATGGATAACGTCAGTCAATTAATTATTATTGAATTGGTTAATGAAAAGTATATAGGGACAAGAGTGTCCAATCCGCTCAACTAAAATAACTAGTTAATAATTTATATTAAGATATATATATATATATATATATATATATATATATATTTATATATATATATATATATAACAGTGGAAATCAAAGTGTCACTTCAAATTTCTATGTGTTTTTTTCCGTGCTTTTCATAAAGTGTTGATTTAAATAGTTTATAGCTGTGTCAATATAACTTGGCTTCTTCAGTTCATATCAGCATCATGATCTGCATCTTAAAGATACACAATTAACTTGTCAAATAATAAAAGCAACTGGTACAAAAGTTAACCATAACCGGTTAACCATTTCAAAAGAAAATATTTCCTGATGTATATGCATGTTTTTAATGGCAATGTTTATCAAGCAGAGGTACTTGATGACAAATGGTTGGATATAAACTATACATGTATCATACTTCATGAAGACGAGTCAATATTCGGTCATCCTTAATACCCAGATCGAATCCCAAACTAATTAACCTGATCATTCCTTAACGATTACCAGGATCCCCATCTAATGACCTCCCAACGTCGCTTTTATCCCTAGTTGTCTCCTAATCTCACAGCCTACAATTGATCATTTCAAACCGCACTTCTCTCCAAATCGGCTGCTTGCCCGTTAGCTGAGCCGCCCTCTAACCGCACTGCATTAGTATCGAAGCACGAAGCAACGGGGAACGACTTGATTTTCTTCGGTTTTTTTAAAAAGATGACGAGACACCGTGTTTATTATTTAGTGAGTATCGTCACAAAATAAGAGCTAAGTTTTAATTGATTTAATAATAAACAAATACTTGCTTGGGTTTTTGAGAAATCTTAAGGCTCCTTGCAGTAACTATGTATTAAAAGTTTTTGACATAACCTAAATATAACTAAAATTTGAACAATATTTTATTAGCTTTATTTGTATGTAACTTTGAGTGTAGACTAATCTAGCAAATGGATTTTCATCCACTTTTTTTTCAAATTTATTAAAATCTAATGATAATATAATAATATGGTATGATATGACAATGGAGGAGAATGTAGGAACGTCTCGATAATAAACAGTAAACCTATCAAGTTCGAGCTCACATAACTTACCTCAATTAGTCCTTTGGTAACACATTGTAACTGCGAAAAATCATATATTAGTATTTTTAAAATATGCCATATATTAGTATAATAATATATGCCATATAAAATAGATAAAGAAATATACATATAAAATCGTGGAATGAAATCCGTAATATTTGGGTCACAGCACGTAATATGGAATAACAAGTATCCGCGCCCACACGCTCGCACAGGTGTATAAACGCCCAAACTTTCGGATGCTAGAGATGGGCGTTTAAAAAAGGAAAACGGTTGAAAAAACAACAAATACAGTTTTTGGTTTACAGTTTTTTTTGTTAGGTTTGCATTCAAAAGTAATTTCTTTGTAAAACTGATTCACTTGTGAACAGATATGGGTTTAGAGTTGCGCGCTGCCCACATCGAATGTTTGTTCGGTGTTAGTTTTATGCTTCGCAAACTGTCAGCTATTTTTGTAAATATGTATAGTAAGTAGTCGATTTTAGAATTAGTGTTGACTTTTTTATTTGTATAATTATTATATTTAAGCAATATTCATCTAGCATAATTATTATATTTAAGCAAAATTCATCTAGTATAATTATTATATTTAAGCAATATTCATCTAGTATAATTATAATATTTAAGCAATATTCATCTAGTATAATTATTATATCTAAGCAATATTCATCTAGTATAATTATTATATTTAAGCAATATTCATCTAGTATAATTATTATAATTAAGCAATATTCATCTAGTATAATTATTACATTTAAGCAATATTCATCTAGTATAATTATTATATTTAAGCAATATTCGTTTAATTTCATACATGCGTTTTTACACAACATCATTAAAAAATAGTTCTTAAAAAATGGTTTTTCAAAAGTTTTTTGGTGAAAAAAAACGGTTTGCGATGCTCTACGGAAAACGCAAAAACGTCTATATCTCTCGAACACACGTGCAAGCACGTCCACATGCTAACGCACGCAGACACGCACGTGTTTACGCTATTAGTGGTTTAGAATAAATTTCTTTTAAAATCTCGACTACCATTTCTTAACAATTACAGTACTTCTTTATTCACCCGTAGAATCAGTCTAAAGTAAAAATTAAGTACATATTGAATCACAGTGTTATTTGTTGGAATTAAACCAAAATATGGCACGATTGATACATTTAAGTTTTTTTTGTAATTCGGTCATAACGTAAACTTTAATTATTTCAAAATTTGCGCTCCGTTTATCGTGCACACCTTTGGTTAGAGAAACAATTTTTATCTTAAAGTTTAAGTTTTTTATTAAATATTTTTTTTACAAATTTCTAACTCGACTAGCGGGTGTAACTCTCGGTTAATTGTTTTATTTATTTATTTTTGGTGTCAATGAAAACTAACTGTCCTTGCAAATATATTAAGTGTAAATAATACGACGTCGAATTGCCGTCATATACTGTATTTAATTTAATTGTCAAACGCCTCCATTTGGTTCAATAAATACTGTTTGGGAGGATGATTGTCCGCATTGTGTTAATATGCAGTAAAAATGAATACTAACTAATTTGATTTTATATAAAGTAAATCAATTATTTTATTCGAAAAAAATTACAACTTTGTATTACAACGGGATACAATAATCTATATACATATATAAAACTTCTGGTAAATAATTATTTGGTTTGTACGATTTAAGCAATAAGGATGAACGTTACGTATTTTAATAGGTCTTTGTGCTATTAGTAAATAGAAGAAATAAAAATAATCAGTTAAATAATAGGTAAACACCTATTCGGTTTTCTAATTCGATTTGAAAACTTAATATTTGACATTTTAAAATAATACTGTTCTTTAGAATACTCTTATTTTCGCAAAATATAAGAAAACGCGATTTTAATCGCAGTTCATTATGTACAGTTATTTTTTTAATATTAAATTTGCAGTTGCTTCATGTTTGTAAAATAGCAAACACCATTATAATTCCATATAAAAAAGTAACGGTACATTTACTAAAAATAAAATACGACTTAAAAGAATACTGTCAAGAGTCTAATTTCGTTTCATCTGTCAAAAATACCGTACTATATAAAGTTTGTATGTTTGTTATAAAATCACAACGGAATGGCTAAATATATTTACATGAAAGTTGATGTAGCATAAGTTCCATTATAATACATTGTGACGAAACTCACTGTTTTTACACGATAAATACTTCATAATAAAAAATACTCTAATATATGTACGGATAGGGCACACGTATATTAAATAAAATAGTCTCACTAACCGTTAAAATAGTCTCACTTGGTCAGATATAATTCCCGGAATCGTGATAGAAATTCCATGTGGGCGAATGATAATTTATTCTAAATATTTTACTTTACGTCAAGACAATATCAGGAAGAATCGCATCCAGCACCGCTAGCCAATTCCAGGTCATTATTATGTATCATAATAAATCCAAAACAAATTTACCTGATCCTCTTCTACCGATTACTGCGGTCTCTGCCTAATGACCGCCCTATGTTGTATTTGTCTCTCGTTCCCTTATAGTGCCGCCGCCCGCCATTGATCATGCCCAACCGCACAGCTCCCAAATCTACTGCCCTTGACAGGATTACCCGCCCTATGACCACCCTGCATTATCATTTTACGGACATTACAATCAATTTGTGTTTGGCTTGGGTCTCTACCGAGCTTATGTGTGTCAAAAAGGGCCAGCTAGGTGTGGTTCTTATGATTTGGTTACGACGACCGCAAAATTAAATTTATATAAAATGCATTTATTGTTATGAACAATAAGAAATTAACATTTTAATATAATAATTATTTTACGGTTAATATAATAATTATTTTTTGGCAAAATGGTGTAAAGAGCTTAGATATAAATATGGCTTATATTTTGACGTCACATAAAATATTATTTCGGTTTACAGTTTGGGAAAAGTTTGTTGATCATAACAGCACTGTTGCGCACAAAAACTCTGACCCTTAAATATACACAACAAGTAACTTGTCAAATAATGGAAACAAACAATATGTCCGTCGCTGAATAAATGATTGAGTTTCCCAATGTGGAAACGTAACTAAGTCTGCTTATTTTTCCTTCGTGTAAATTTTTGTAAAGCAGAGATACTTAGTAACAAATCATACTATGTTTTTTATCTATTCTCGTGCTATAGCTTGGATTGCTCATTTCATTGTAAATGAATGTAACTCTTACTAATTGTACGCTGTGTTTAAAATTCATATGGTTCCAAAATTCTAAATTTGTATGATCACTTAAATATATTAATAATACTCCACAACAAAGTATTAATATCGGATCATCTTCAATACCAAGACCAAATCTGGGCTAAATTCACCTGATCCTTCCTTAGTGATCGCGACGATTTCTGTCTAATGACCTCCCAACGTCGCATTTTACCTCGTTGTCTCTCAATTCCACCACTCACAATTGATCACTCTAAACCGCACATCTCTTCTCTCTTTAGTTTTCTATGTTAGCTGAGCCGCCGTCTGACAGAGCTATATTAGCATCTCACATACCTCGCCTACGAAGCGACCGAGTCCGACTTGGATTTTCGCGGTGCTTTTGTCGAGAGAGGGTTGTGAGATGCGGTTTTTATGGTTTAGTTATGATTGTCACAGAGTAATAGCTTATGTTGAATTAATTTAATAATAAAAGAATATAGGTGGAGTCTCTTGGGTTTTTAAGAAATATTTAGAATCCTTAGAAATAAATAGGAATTTAAAGTTTTTGTTGTTGTAACCTGAGTGTAGTAATTTGTATTCTTAATGGACGTTTTGTTGTATAGCTATGTGCTCAATGAGTGCACGTTACATTAACTATTTGGTTTAAAATTTCATGTCTTAATATTATATCATTTGTTTTTTTAAATGTATGGTAATATTGTAAGTAACTAATAAAAAAAATGAATGAGAAAAAAGAAATTAATAAAATAAAGGACTCAAATTATGGAATGTTTTAAGGGCGGAACTACGAAATATCTGAAGGTCTATGAAAGCATCCATGAAATAAATGAAGATAAGCATCTCCATCGAAACAGAGAAGTACAGCGCTCCATCACCGCCGTTTAGCTTTAGTAGGTGGGAGTCGGGTCTAATGATCATGGACCTAGAAATCACCGGACATGCGATATTTATACAATCTTGCATGTGGCGTGCTAATGGAATATGATCTACGAACAACTTCATTAAAAAGTGGCTTACCAGTTGCATACAGGTTATTTATGTGAGAAAATTCTGAATCAAAATGTCAAATTGTACAATAAATTGGTGTATAAATTATACTAGGACATCAACTTTAGAGAAAGATGTTATAATATTTGATATACTTATTTTTCTACTTTAATATATCTAATTAATACATATGGCGGACTTATTGCGACGAGAGCAATCTCTTACAGCCAACCATAACACAAGTCCAACCCCGCTCGACGACCGGCCGGGAATCGAACCCTCGCGGTGCACCGCGCCCTCAAAGGCCGTATGCCTTGTGATCGATCCAACGCACCACGGCGACGACATACTCGTATAACTGTAGTCTAGCACCAAAGAAAATTTCACTGTTTTTCTTTATTTAAATTAAAGTATATATTTAGAAAACAGAGCATTTAGTAAAAGAATTCCGGTTGCGGATGTTTAAAAAAAAAGATTTTAAAAGTGCCTTTACTATGAAGAGGTGGAACATTAATTTTATGACCTCACTCACGCCTATCCTTTTTCTCATGTAATTTTTCTATTTTTTGGGTTTTTTAATATAAATTCGTGTTTGGGTTTACATATTCAGTATATACCGTGTTTATTATTTAGTAACTATAGTCACAAAATAAAAGCTAAGTTTTAATTGATTTAATAATAAAAAAATACTTGCTTGGGTTTTTGAGAAATCTTAAGGGTCCTTGCAGTAACTATGTATTTAAAGTTTTTGACATAACCTAAATATAACTAAAATTTGAACAATATTTTATTAGCTTTATTTGTATGTAACTTTGAGTGTAGACAAATCTAGTAAATGGATTCTCGTCCACTTTTTTCAAATTTATTAAATTCTAATGATAATATAATAATATGGTATGATATGACGATGGAGGAGAATGTAGGAACGTCTCGATGATAAACAGTTCGAGTCCAAGTTCGGGCTCATATTACTTACCTCAATTAGTCCTTTGGTTACATATTGTAACTGAGAAAAATCAGATGATGGAAGAGGGAGGTGGTTATATGAATTCTCAATAGTTAAAAGTAAAAACTTCGATTTTTCTCATTGGGTTATTCGGTTACAAAAGCGTGTATATAATTTTCTTAAAGTATATTGTAATCGCAGTATAGTTTATTTCAATAGCCACTGCGCCGTAATGTGTACTGTGAGTATATTTATATGTATATATATATATATATATATATATATATATATATATGATATAACTAAAGAGAGAGAAGGGTGTACAAATATGGCTTTCATCATCGCTATATAACCTTAGTAGAGAGGAATCGATGAACCAGAAAAGATAGATACGTAATAGGGTACATGAAGTAAATTTATTGCATCTTGAACAATATGTTTTATACAGCAGTAATATATAGCTTTAGGGTTATTTTTGAGTTCCGTGCCAAATTTAGCAAAACAGAACACTTATGAAATCTGTTCAGTGTTTGCCGTCCGTCTGTCGCAGATATTTTTCTCAAAGACTATTTGACTAGAAGTTTTAAACTTGGCGTAGCTAGAGAATACAGTGGTCCAATAAAATTGTGATTTTAAATTATGAACATTTGAATTTTGTTTCACGAAATAAAAGCTTCGTCAAATAAAAGTTTGTTAAAACGCTAATTCAAGAACATATCATTGGTTTTATTGTTGTTGTAAATTTTTAATACTTTCTTTAATAAATCATAATAAGTCGCTGTCTTCATACATCCTTAATGGTACTAATATTGAATAAGTTTTACATTGTCAATGGCTTACTAACTATTAAAAGTTTGGCAACAAATGAGAAATATTTGGTAGGAATATTTATTACGATTTAGGTGCATTTTGTTCCTCGAGCACCATAGATATTTTTTTGGAGTTGTTCAATATCTGAATACTTTGTTATCTATTACTTTGTTAATTTTAAAATCATCTGCGAACATAAGTTACTTAGCATATGAGAGTTCCTTGCTTAAATAGTTTATAGAAATGTTAAATAATAGGGGCTCAAAGTGGGAACCTTGTGGTACACCAGATTCTGATTCACGTTGGCTAGATGAGAACCCATTAATTATAACGCAATATTTCATGTAAGCCAAATATGATTGAATCCATCTCAGTAAGTCACCGTGTATATCGTAACATTGCAATGTTTATATTAAAATAGCGTGGTTTACTTTATCAAAAAGTAAACCTTGCTGAAATCAGCGTAGATTACATCGTCATTCTTGCATTTATCTGAAGCATTTGCAACATTCCTTATATATAAACCCATATTTTTTTCATTGATTAATAAGGAGCCATGCCGCTCGAGAGTTAAATATGAATTAATATGACAGTAAATACTTTTATGTATAAGGAACTCGAAAACTTTACCAAAAATGAAATTGACATAGGACGATAATTAATCACGTTGTTTATGTCACCTATTTTATCAATAGACGTTACGTTGGTCATTTTTAAGAATTTTACAAAGTTACTTGTGTATAATGATAGAATAAATATATAATTAAGCGAGTTGCAAAAGTTTGGCATACCGTAACATTGCAGTAAATTTTAACAAAAACAGCAAATATTTGATCAGGATCTGGTACTTTTTGTACGTGCTAATTTAGAAATGCTTCAACAGTCTCTTTACGAAATATGCTAACTTTCCCAATAGTGTTGACTGAAAACATATCAGCCATTAAATATTTATTGACGTCACTTTCTATACTCTTGCTACAAGGATAACTAAAAAAAATTGTAATTGCAATATCCATAGAAGCAGTTTGCTCCGTGTAACTTATCTCGGATGAAATGTTACTAGAATGTTTACGTTTGAATTTCGCATATGACCAGAAGAATACTAAGCTATTTACAATTTTACTCCCAGGTTTTCAAAAAAAATATTTAATCGTTTTTCAACTACAACGGCTACATTCGTCGTGAGTTTTTTTTTCAAAATTTTTAATTTTGCTTATTATTTTATACTTTTCCGATTAAAACGAAAATCTTGTCTAAATCGGTCAAGCCACGTTTGAGATACATGGGAACATTCATTTGCAACAAAATGTTGCAGCACCCTGTGGCAAGCTAACACCATAACACCTATCTAAAAATCATCGCTGATTAGTCCCAAATATTTTGCAGAAAACCGTGTTTAAATCGATCAATCCATTTTGGAAATAAAAGGGAACATTCTTTTACAAAAAAAATGTTGCAGTGTCCCCCGGTGTTAACACCATAACACTTACCTAAGAACCACCGCCAATTTGTTCAAAATATTTTGCAGAAAACCATGTCTATATAGGTCAAGCCGTTTTGAAGTTAAATAAGAACATTCGCTTACAACAAAATGTTTATTGCTGCACTCCCTAGTGTGCTAACACCATAATACCTAAGAACTATTGGCGATTAGTCCCAAATATTTTGCAGAAAACTGTATCTGAATCGGTCAAACCATTTTGGGAGATAAATGGGAACATTCGTTTGCAACAAAATGTTTATTGCAGAGCCCCCTGTTGAGTAATCACCGTAACAACTATCTAAGAACTATTGACGATGAATCACAAATATTTTACCGAAAACCCTATTTTAATCGGTCAAACAATTTTGGAGATAAATGGGAACATTGGGTTGCACACACAAACAAACAAACAAACAACTTCTCACTCTAAACACATATACCTTCTCCGTTCCGTCATGGGTAAAAATATAATTAATCTTATGTTAGCATAGCGTTTTGCCCGCAAATTCACTAGCGTAAATAGTCAATAGTTGACAGGTTTTCCTTCATTTTTACTTTTTGACATTACATCTAGTATCTTCATGGACGTAAAAATAGATAAAAGAATGGGATACATCCGTACTTTGTTTGTCGGAAATTTGTCAATTTTTGTTAGTAAACACATCTTACAGCAGTCATATTCTTTCACAGTCACATTCTACCATCAGACAAACTGAGACAAAACGCTTCCGCTTTGTGAAACATGGTTATTTCTTTTGAAAAATAGTTGTGTGCCGTAAAAAAGTGCAAAAACTATAGCAAAAATACATGTGAACATTAAAACGATGTGACATCACAGTAAGTCCACTTTTATTAAAATTTGTTATATATATATTGTCTGTGAATAATTAACCGCCATTTTAAATTCTCTACATCATGGATTTCAAACTAAGAAATAGGAAATAGTTTAACATTCTATATTGATATTTCGATATTATAAAATATTTATTAATTTTAAAATAATAATTTCATCGGTGTATAAAATCATATCGCAATTGCAGACTTTGACGCAATTTATTCAACGTACTGAATATTTCATTTATTAATATTATAAATTGGGTTATTGAAAACTACTCAGTTCAGTGCCCATATGATATTTTGGCTATAATTTGAATTATTATATATCAGTGAATTAAATGCTCAATGAAAAAGTTTCCTTTTTCACTGAAGTGAAATGAAATTATTTTTTTACAATATTCCGGTGCCCCAAAAAATAGTGTCAAACGGAAGTACGGAGGTAGAATATATTAAGATAGAAGGCCTATCTGAAACACCCCTATAATAAATGTAATGATAAACATTCAGCAATTTTTAAATAATAAATATTCAGATATTTTTGATAGTTTCTTGGTTATACATTTTTTTGTATTTTTAGTCAAACTCATAGATTTTAGACCAACTATTTCGTTGTGATGTGAATAATTAGGACAGGAACTAATTTTTTTATCAACTTATTGATTAACTATCCTATTTGGGATAAAAACATTTTCTTTGTATGTCTTAACACGGCGTCAAAAAATTAACAGAAACGCAAGAAATACTCAACGTAAGATTTTGAACTTACTTGTTGACGTCATTTTAAAACTAAAATGCACATAACTTTCTTTTACGGAACCTACTTCCAAAATATTCCTATTTCATTAGACTTTTGACTGAGACTCTTGATCTACTTTACTAGCTTTAGGGAGTTCTTATTTTGGGTTCATTTTTAACCCTAAAAATGAACCCAAAATTAGAGAAAAATTAATTTTTTTTGTCTAATTAAAGAAATGATTAAAACGGAAAAAAATTATCAGAAACATATATAATTTAAAAAATTACATAATTTTTTCTAAATTACGACCGTCAAGTTCAATACAAATACGGCATACTTGATAAAAAATGCACTTTTAAACGTCTTACTGCCATCGTATTGTTATTAATTGTTTCTTCGTTTTTCCCAAGGTTTCTTCTGAATTCTTCCAACTGCCATTTTTTGAGAATACATAAATTCGTTGTACCACCCCACATTGAAAACTCAACTGGGTTTAATTCGGGAAATCATGGAGACCAAGCCATAGTTCCGCCAAAACCTATTCATTTACCAAGCAATTTTTGTTTGCCTATAAATAATTTCTTAAGTTCAAGGTATGGTGACAAGATGCATCGTTTTATAATATCATAACTTGGCACATATGTAAATAAAAATTCTTTAGAAACTCAATTAGTTTGCTTCTTAAAAATGTTATTCAAAACTCCCCTTACGAGTAATCTGAGATTCGAAAGTCTGTTTAATAGCTCAATGCAAGATTGACACTATATTGTTCATGAAAGTTGGATCCCTAATGAAAAAGACCTGTCAAAAACTGTCAAAGCATCTTCAGGTTCCATTTATTGAATTTTAGTGATGTGATATGAATGAAATTTCTCTCTCTCTCTCTCTTTTCTCACGTATGAGATCTATTTTAGATTTTAGGACTCCGGTTTGACGTTCTACTGCTTTGACACTTTTTTCACGCTTTGACACGTTTCTACTACTTTGACGTTCTACTGCTTTGACATTTTTATAAATATAAAAAAGTTAATAGTCCCCTAATTAAACCAAGATGCCCAATTTAAGTAATAAGACTAATCAGGATAATACTAATCAAATCCCGGAAGAAAACTGAAAAATTGATAAAGAAAATAAACCATAGAATGAATATAGTATAACAGCAAGGGGAAAAGTAGGCAGACGAGTGGATAAATATTGGTTAGTTTTAATATATAAATATTGGATAGTTGGACCGGGCACAGGTAGAAGTAATCTAAAAAGGAGTTACAATTACGTCATGTCGGTTCTCATTATGATGAATACGGCTCAAATTTGAGTACATTCCCACTTTTGACTTTTTAGACACTCACTAAAATTATAATCGTCTTTACTAATATATGTTACTCCATAAACAACTAATGTCAAAACTGATGAAACAAGAAACAAATTTAGGTAGATTCTGAAAACAAAATTATGTTATCAAAACGTACCAACTGGACGTCAAAAACTAAATTATAACTTTAAAAACTAAATTGAAAAACGGGTGTTCAGAATATCTTGTATTTTGTTAATTTTTTAACGCCATATTTCGACGTTTATAAGTAAATGTTTTTATACCAAATAGGTCTATAAGTCATGTAATTGATAAAAATAATCTATAAGTAATTTCTATTCAAAACCCTTATAGGGTTTACCTAGAATCGTTAATTCACAAAATATAAGCGTGTAAAGTGCCATTACACTTTAAGTTCAATCTGCAGATCTGAACTTTACCTCGTAATCATCATAAAAGTAAAAATCCTTTCAAATGAACTAATTTATATTTCCTCTCGTCGTTTAACAAAAATTTTCAACTCAAATGCTGCACTTCTATTCCAAACTATATAAATTATGGGCTTGAAAATTTATTCGAATAAGTTAAGTATATTCTAAAAACTAATGCAAACAAGTACACGGGCACCAATATAAAACACAATTTTTCTATAAATAAAACGAGACATTTCTAAGTAATAAATCAGTACCTTTCATATTCGAATCAGTATACCCTTTGTTCATTACTCCCACACGACAGGATTGTAATCGACACGGAGGGTTCCTAATCAAGCGGGCCCTACATCCCGAGGGACTCTAATCCAGATTGTTACAAATACAACAAAGCGTAACAAAATTTAAAAAGGTACCTCGTTTTGTCACCCTTTATGATACGTATATTTTACACAAAGTGATACGGACGTTGGTAATTCGACACGTTATTGGGTAACCCAATTAATGTTGACAACTTCGTTGTCACGTGCTAGCTTGCGGCCTGTTTATGTGTAGAGGGAATGTAAATTGTATGTGATGGAATTTTATACACATATATTTTACAATTTTAACTTACAATATGTATGGCGCACTTATTATTATGGAAACGATATTTTTCAGTCAACCATAACAATAAGCTTTGGAAAGTTGGTTCTTTGGTGAATCATAAACAGGAGATATATAAAAAAAGGATATTTAAAGGAAGTTGCCTTTAAAAGAAGCAAAAAAGTAAGATAGAAGTAGTGACAAAATTAGGATAGAAGATGGAAAAGACATGAACGCGGAAAAAATAGAGTTTAAAAGGACTTTTTCTGTCGGCCGATGTTTTTTCTTGGTCGACTTTACTTGGTCGACTTAAGAGACTTTTCTTAAGAAGTAGAGGTAGAGATATATTTAAGACTTAGCAGAGTTAATAAGTTTTCAGTAAACCAAAGCAGAGAACAGATAAATCTTTAAATCTGCCAATGAGATAACTTGACCTCTTAATGTCATTTTACCACATATTCAAGAGAAGCGTAAATATGTGAAGTTAGCGTCGATTCCAGATCTTCAAGGCGTGATCTTTGAGACGTGATCTGTGTTTAGAAGTATGATCGTATTTATATTGAAGATGTATCGGATATATACATTTTAAGGCACCTAACTTGTATGTATATATTTTTCATTAAGATCAAATACCACACATGTTTATAACAGCACTGTCTGACAAAAGCAGGTTTTCATTTTAGTCGGAAAAGAATTTTGAAAACGCTATATATCCTGCTGAAAACACGGCGATTTATGTCATTTACTCGAGGCTCCCGACTAAGATTTTATTCGATCAGTAGGCTCAGGTATTTAACAGTTAACTTATATGGGGATATTGCATTATTGCACACTAGTAAAATATATTTTTGAAAGGTCAGGTTTGTTTTTGAAAGAAGTCTTTAACTACCAATAAAGATAAATTGTGACTTGCTTGGAGTAACTAAAAGGCCTGTTTCATGAACTCACATACAGTTGTAACAAGATCCTTAGTAAGAGTGTCAATCGTTGGTTTTATATAATAAAGGTGCGAATATGATTAGATTTGCATATCACCAGCATAAAAATGATAATCGCTACTGACCAATATCATTAATAAATACTGAAAGAGGATAAGAGAAGCCTCCTTCTTGAGATACACCAGGTCGGTCCAGTCGGAATAAGTATCTTAACATATTACCATCTCCTTTTCATCAAAAATAAATCAAAAGTAAATTAAGTTTCAGTGAAAAACAAAAAAAGCTTTGTCGCTCACCGCAGTCGGTCTCTTTCACACGAAAAGTTTCGATTATTTTAATATTCAGACAAGATTTCAAGGTTATTCGCCTATATTTTTTTGTTGGCCTCTGTTCGATTTTTTCCATTGTTTTCAAATAAATTGATGAGATTTTTTTTATTTATTAACAACTAAGGGGGTGATAGATATTTATGCATTCAGTAGTAAACTATTTCAGTAGCATAGTATGCTACTGAATGCATAAATATATATAAATATATATATATATATATATATATATATATATATATATATATATGTGTATATATGTATATATATATATATATATATATATGTATAATTAACGGCAGCATTATCACTACATATGGGACTCTAGGATAGTCTCCTAGATTGCCTTCTTTTTTTTCATTTTTAGGTAGTGAATATATTCTTCTCTCGAATTTTAGCCAAATAGGTACTTAATTTATACAGTATTATACACCCACAAATATGGAGTGTGTTACTCTAGAAATTCGGTTATTGAACCACGTGATTTTGTATTTGTAAATATTTATATTTCAAATAATTTCATTAAAATAATGTAAGATTTATAAACTTAAAAATTGGTACACTTGAAACACATTTTGCTTTTTTCCTTCTTTTGAATATTTTCCCTCTTCCAATTCCAGTGAAATACTTTATTTGTGGAATCTTATATGTGAATTGGATTGCTCCAGAACAACTAGCCGTTACTATATATTTGGTTTAATTCACATTTAGGTTTTTAATAATAATCATCATCATCATCATCATATATATTAATACGCTAAGGTTAAGATGTTACACTCCCTTTTTAGAAAAAACCTCACAACTAATCCACATAAATTATATATCATTTTATAGATAATTGCTTGCTCTACCGGCATCAACAACTAAAAAAATTATTATTACTATTGTTTTTGCAAATTAATTAATTATTAAAATTATATACACAAAACAGCAATGCTGCCAGCTAACGGCTCAACGTCAATATGATTGACGGTCGGTAAAATTTTTGTTTAATTTCAAATCCACTCGCGTATAAATAAAGTGGCGCTTTAGCTTAATGCTTTTGATACTTGCGCCACTATATGTCAATTTTATTAAAATAGAATAAATAATGCGAAGACTTCGCACGGGTCACGCTAGTTTATTAATAATAACTTAAAACGATCGGAATAAATAAAACCGTGTACGAGAGAAAACAATATAATTTGATATTTTATCACCATTGTCAAGTTCTAACCAGATCGAACTCTTTAATTAAATTAGTGGCTAATATGGATTTTATTTTATTACTATAATTTAGCTTTCGATTTAATAAGCTCGACTAAGCCATAGTAAAAATGGTCCACAACTACTCAAATTATGAGTTACGAAAAGTACAAATATTTGTCACACTGGTTATATCATTGGAACAAGAAATATGCAAAGAAAAAATAGAAAAATAAATATATCTCAGAGCAAAAGTAACTGATCCAAACGAAAATTCCTCATGTAGCACAAAGTATCTTTTATTGAGTACACTTCCAATATACCGTGAAACAGAAATATCGCATAATATCTGTAATGTAATAATAGAAAAATGTGTCGACGTTTAATTAAATGGAAACTTCAAATGTTTTCAGTTTTCTTATTCCGAATATTGACTGCTGAAAACTTTAATGGCTACTGAATTAAGGAATAACACGAATTTCGTATATTATTTTCTCGGAAGTAAGTCTGCGAATACATTCAACGTTCGTTTAAAAAAAAACAATTTATTCTAATTTCATTCACAGTATATTATCTCGATATTTCATGCTCTGTTCTTTTCATCTTCATTCTTTTTCATCTACTTTCGTATCAAATTCAGTTTATTTGAGTTTTCTATTATCAATATTATAATTCTTTTTCAGTGTTCTGTACCCTAAGTGTCTAAACAAAACGGTATCTTCCCGTCTGTTCTGTTAAATGCATTTGGCTTTTAAATAGAAAAAAATATATAATTTAAACTTATACATATATTGGTTCCAAAAGTCAAAATCGTGTTTAAAACAAATCATTTAATTATGAGAGAGTTTCAATGTGAGGGGAATAAAAACGTTTTTCTTTTTGTTTATAAATAATAATATAGGAAGCAAGCAAAATTAGACTATTTTTTTAGTAAATGTTATGTAGATTATACATAACATTTACTCAATACTATAATCTCAGCTCACACGGTCATATAGAAAATGTCTTCAGGATGTAGAAAATTTCTTACAACTGAACAACAAACACTAAGATTATGTTCATTTTATGTTTCATTAGTTTGACACGGTTTTAATAATTGTTTACAATGTATCTTGTAATTAGTTTTATAAATTACTTTATAATATTATGCGAAAATATTTAGTATTGTAGAACAAATTAAAAAAAGAGAGTGTGCACCCAAAGTATTTTATTAGGATTACGCCTTTAAATATAATTATGCGCCTTCATAGAATATTTCGCAACCACATAATTTTTTTTCCAATTTACTATTTAACACACATTAGAAAATAAAATACGTTTTTAATTATCAGCTTCTTTCTTACATTGTAAGTGGTAAAAGGTTTTTAATTTAATTTCGGATTTCATTTATAAACTTCTTCTCCTTCTTAGCCGTTTTCTATCCTTCGAATATATAATAGAAAGCGGCTAAGAAGGAGAAGTCTATATATTGTAAGTCTATAGGATTGGAGAGACCTACATTCGAATATAGATCTCTCCAAAGCGTGCTTCATTGGAGGTAATGCACATAATCACCACTCAGGGCAGACGGGTTGGCGATCGCAGTGCGTAGCATCTAACATCAGTGGAGCTGCTAGCTAAGCAATGAAAACAATACAAAACTAGTTCCGCAGGACGAGCAGTCTGGAATCGAACCGAATCAAACCCGGATATCCCCAGGATGCACCACAACGTCAGAGGCCATTAGCCTTATGATTGATCCAACACAACATGGCACCAATGATTTATAGACTAACATGCAATAAAACAACCATAGAAAAGTATTCTACAAAACGAAAATTTCTATAAAAATTGTTCAAGTTTTTTTTTAAACACCAAGAACTGAAAATTATATTTTTTTTATTCAGTTAAAAACTGTAATTTCATAACAATTATGAATTTTGTCTATGTATTTATAAATTTTATTAAATTTTATAAAATTTACTATTTATTTCACCTATTTATTTTTCCAGTTATCTTCCTAAATCTAATATAGTGAATAAAATAATAATATTTCAATTGTCAAGAAAATTTAAAAACAAATTGAAATTACTCATTTTAATTGTACAAGACTTAGAATGCATAGAATTCCACCCACAGAATATATGGAAATAAACAATTACACACTAAGTTACATTAAAATAAACGTAAACCAGTTTTCACGGAGAAATGAGGCATGTCCTTAAATATTGACGTTGCCAATTGATTGTATAAGATTGTACAGGATTAGATTGTATAGAATTACACCCATAGAATGTATAGAAATAAACAATTACACACTTAGGTTATATAAATATAAATGTAAACCAAGTTTCAATGAAAAACGAGTTACGCCGTTAAATACTTATGTTGTGGTAAAATTTAAAAACATTGAAATTATTCACTTACATAAGACTTAAATTTTATAGAAGCATAATTAGATTAGAATTTGTAGAAACAAACAAATACACATTTAAATAGTATAGAAACAAACTTAAGCCGAATTTTCACGGAGAATTGAATTGCATCATTAAATACTTACGTTATCCATTAATGATATAAGATTGTGTAAAACTTAGTCTGTATAGAATTATACCTATAAAATGTATAGAAACAAATTGTTACACACTTAGATTATATACAAACAAACCTAAACCAAATTTTCACAGAGAAACTAGTCACTTCGTTAAATATTCACATTGTCGAAAAATTAGAGAATAATTGAAATTACTCGTCCACATTCTATAAGACCTAGATTGTATAGAAACAAATTGTTACACACTGAGATTATATACAAGCAACGTAAACCAAATTTTCACAGAGAAACTAGTCACTTCGTTAAATATTCACATTGTCGAAAAATTTGAGAATAATTGAAATTACTCGTCCACATTCTATAAGACCTAGATTGTATAGAAACAAATTGTTACACACTGAGATTATATACAAGCAACGTAAACCAAATTTTCACAGAGAAACTAGTCACTTCGTTAAATATTCACATTGTCGAAAAATTAGAGAATAATTGAAATTACTCGTCCACATTCTATAAGACCTAGATTGTATAGAAACAAATTGTTACACACTTAGATTATATACAAGCAACGTAAACCAAATTTTCAGAGAGAAACTAGTCACTTCGTTAAATATTCACATTGTCGAAAAATTAGAGAATAATTGAAATTACTCGTCCACTTTCTATAAGACCTAGATTGTATAGAAACAAATTGTTACACACTTAGATTATATACAAGCAACGTAAACCAAATTTTCACAGAGAAACTAGTCACTTCGTCAAATATTCACATTGTCGAAAAGTTAGAGAATAATTGAAATTACTCGTCCACATTCTATAAGACCTAGATTATATAGAATATTGAATATATTTGGCATTAATTTTGTAGAAATTCAATTTTGTAGAAATTGCCCACTTGAAGATGTTGTCATACAACGAAAACAAAGCTCGTGGTTAAGAATTTAAATAAAGAATCAAAATTAGATTGTATAGAATTGTACTCATAGAATGTGTAAAAACAAACAAATACACCTTTATATAGAAACAAACTTGAACCCAATTGTCCCGAAAAAATGAGTTACGTGATTAAATACTTACGTGTCGATTAATTGTATAAGATTATGTAAGACTTAGATTATATAGAAACAAATAATCATACACTTAAATTATACAAAAACAAAGGTAAAACTTATCACGGAAAAACGAGATGTCGTTAAGTACTTACATTGTCGAAAAATAAAAAATATATAATTTTAAATGTCTCATTGTTTCTGGCTGTTTGTCAACCAATACTTACCATCCAAATTTATCAATTTTACATTACTTTGTATGTAAAAACACAAAGTTTTTCATTTAGCATATTTATTTTCGATTTATACCCAATAATTCTAGCCCATTTAGTTAATTATTTCCAATGTTATTTCCAATTTTAAATCACTTTAGAATATTTACAATTTTTCCATATATATTAATCATATGAAATATGACGTGGTTGTAATTTATTTTTATATTAAATTAATGGAAGCTATCCTATGTAGATTAGCTACTTTTCTAAACTAGTAATATTTTAAATATTTCACGATATTATAAACGATAAAATCACACGATAAATAATCGTATTCATTAATATTTTAGTAAAAACGCAAACAGGAATATCGGTACGACTACGTTTACATTCATTTAAATAACGTATGGAAATATTTTTTTGCACTTGAATTTTTCATTATCGTGCAAGTGACTAGCTACAAAATACGGACTTCAAATCATGTTCGATGGCGCCATCTATACGCTTCCCTGTGAACGTCGATGACAAGTGGTAATCAAACGTTCGAAGCTATAAATGCATTTCGCGTTATTAATATGTTCGAATTAATAAATAAAGGTAACAAAATGGAGATTTGTTAAAAATAAAAAAAAGGTTTTACTAAAAATTTTATGTGATTACTTTATTACATTAAATTATGATATAGTTTACTATTTTACACTACAAGTATACGAATAATACAATATATTCATATACGAATTATACAATACAAATAATTCTACGGATTTTTAAATTATTAAAATTATATAAAACCTTTTGTTTTAGTATAAAACTTTCAAATATTTCAAAAGAACATTTTAATTTGATTTTTAAAATTAGTAACTGCAAGTATTTTCCATGAACAAAGAACAATCAAAGTGAATAATAAATATTATATAACAAAAGAATAGAAATTTAATCCTGATGAGCCATAGAAAAGTTTCAACGATAACAAATCGAGAGATGGATAGATCAGCAAACAAAATTTATTGAAGATAGAAAAAACAATTCATTGTTGTGAAAGTAGTTAAAATAAAAAAAAAAGTCGCGTCATGAACTTGATTAAACTCCAAAATAAAACGTGTTAGGTTAAACTCTTCTATTTATAAGATATATATAATTTGGAAATTTGAAAACAATTTTTTTTCACAAAATACCAGCGTATTTCATGATCCATTTTGTGACTTTACTTTTTTTGGCATTTATTAATAACCATTTCATTATGTGAAAGTAGTTAAAATAAAAAAAGACATACGGAATATGGACTTGATTAAACTCCAAAATAAAACTTGTTAAATTAAACTCAGCTATTTCTAAGATATACATAACATGGAGATTTGAAAACAATTTTTTTTTTCACAAAATACCATTGTATTCCATGCTCCATTTTGTGACTTGGGCATTTATTAATAACCATTTCATTTTGTCAAAGTAGTTAAAATAAATAAGGTATAGGCGATATGGACTTGATTAAACTCCAAAATAAAAGTTGTTAAATGAAACTCAGCTATTTCTAAGAAATATATAACCTGGAGATTTAAAAACATTTTTTTACGGAATACCAATGTGTTTCATGCACATGTTGTGACTTGATGCATTTAATAATAACCATTTCATTATGCATAATTGAAACACAGTTATGTTACTCAGTTAAATTTTATATGGGATTGCTACAACTTTATTTATTTTTAGTATTAAAAACGAATTCTAGTGAAATTGCCCTGCATACATAATATATACTTTTCCAAAAGAATAATAACATACTGTTTGCACCTCAAACTATAATTTAGTACTAGAATTGATATTATGACTTAGTAGTTAATATAATATATTAATTTAGTGGCACTTTTTCCTTAATTATATCAAAATTTTCCAAATAGCCCACCTGAATATGTTGTCGTACATCGAAACCTAGGTCGAGGAAAAGAATTTAAATAAAGTAGAAATAATACTACATCACGTAGTTTTATTTAGTTAAAAAAAATTTAATTATATCCAATTTCGTTTTATGCGATACTATATTTTGGTACATTTATAAAGATTTCCAGTATTTTCACATTCAGCCATTGTACGTATTGAACATCAAATCTGAATATCTTTTAAATACATAGAAAACAATATTATTCAGAAACTTGGTATCTTTTTAAAACTAATTAAAACCCTTAGAAAATTCTCTAACATTTACTACATAAAATATCATAAAAACTTATCTCTATCAGACTAACAGTAGTATCGGCAAATAAACGGGCGTAATTTTAAATAAAATTCTACTAAACAATTTAATAAGATCAAATTATAATATCTAAGTTGTAAACACAAAAACTCATTCAACACTCGTGTATAATAAATATTAACCATACAAAGCAAGTCTGTGCGGGTTTATTGCACCTTATAAAATGACATATGACATCAATTATAAAAAACAGTGAGCAAATTATTGAAAAATTTAAAAATCAATATGCCTGTTTGTATCGAAATACGAAACTATCGGTGAATCCACTGCCAATATATTGTTCGTTTTTTATGCCTCCTCCATTGGTGTTTGCAGTTATTAGAGCAAAACACCGCACTCAGTATTACGTCTTGGCACAAATCCATTACTTGTATGCATCTAAAAATTAAAAAAAACAATCTATGTTTACTTTACATCTTAAAAACATCTTAGAAATAAAATATAAATTAATAGCAAGATATGCTTTTCTGTCGAAATAGATTTACATTTTTTTTTAAATTAGGTCAATATTATTTACTGCCAAAATTAATGAATTAACAGCTAGTTTTATTAAATTAGGTCAATAAAATTTGCTGTCAAAATAAATTAACAGCTAGCTTTATCACAATAGGTCAATAAGATTTGCTGTAAAAATAAATTAACAGCAAGCTTTATTCGAGGTCAATATGATCTGCTTTCTCAAAGATTTTTTGCATTAGATATGCAAAAAATATATTTAAAGATTTTTTGTATTAGATAAAGCAAAAAATATTTTTAAAATAGAAACGTTAAACGATTTTGAAACGAGACTTCAAACTCAAAAGTAATTTGAATTTCAAATATTTATAGCGATGGAAAGGAAAAACAGAGTTTACTTTTTAAACTTTGTCAAATAATTTATGTAAGTGGCTATGTAGTACGCGCATTAATTAGACACAGTGTTTACGAAGCCAGCATAAAAGCCATTGCAGAAATAAATTGGCATATTCGTTGTTATATGTCTACAAACTTTCCACTTTGAGAGTAAACTTGTGGGTTCTAGAGAAAAAACATTGAAAATTCACCCTTTTCTTAAAGTTAAAATTTTTCAATTTGTAGACCGATAATAACAAAGAATTGCGAAAAGAACAAAAAATAAAGGAAAAAGGGTATAGAAAACCACGTTCATTTACAGATAAAAATGCGAGTAAATTTCAAGAAATTAATAATTTTCTCATAACACTTAATAAAAATACAAGATAACAGTAACTTACTCGACAACGAAATCCACAATATAAAATGAAAAAAGTGGCTTTCTACAGCCAACATTTTCACAAACAACTACTGGACCCCTTTTTAAATCCATCTGCCAATATCTTGGCAGAAAACCAAATTTCTCATCAACCAAATCACTGACAGACTTATCCGCATCACTGAGTCCTGATCTTTCGAAAACTCGTAAAACGCTGTGGAAAACCTTATTCGTTACATTATTATTGAAATCGGCGATCGCAGAACCATCATTTCCATCGGCAGTTTGCTTGAAAACCTTTAGGTCTTTATCGTCGATGTTTAAGGATTTTCCCATATCACTAAAAATTCCTTTCACTTTTTCGACGCGTCTGTCGATGAAATTAATAGGTTTTCCTTTCTCAGTGGCTGTATAACCTGCCAGAACGGCGTAGAGGGTTCCGGTGGCGAGCTCGGAGAGGGCGGGCGGCGAGGCCAGCCCCAACCTCGTCAGCTGTAGCTGTTTCCGCGGAAAAACGATTTCAATTTTCCGCTCGGACGAGCCCGCATGCATTTTTAATAGGCAGCGAGGCGTATCGTCCACGTTCCCGCAAGCGCCAGCCATATTGAGACACCTGTCGGGGGGAAAATGTAGGACCGTAATAAAATTGCTTTTGTAATTTGTAGAATGGAGATTTTTAATAATGTAGCCAAACGAAATTCGTATTTGGATGAAAATATGAATATTTTATCTTTTTTTTCAATATTTGTGGCAGAGTTGATTTGTTACGCACTAGCTTTCTCTCGAAAATTCGCTCGCACTCTAATACACTACTAAGAAGTGTCATTATTTTTTGCAGAATAATTTATAAGAACTGACTTAAAAACTATATCTGTTGGAAACTTGGTTACACAAATATATACACTGCAGACAAATGATTATTATACTAATACTGTTTGTAGAGACGCTTGCCGATCTAAGATTTTTCTTTTGCTTTCCAGCTTCTTCATTTGCATTATATTTTTGTTAGCATATGCAACACAAACATAAATAGAACTAAGAGCATCTTCATAGTATACAGTTTATTAAAATGTTTTGTGTTGTTTATTATTTTGAATAAACAGATATAAATATTCTATTAGATAGAGAAGAGACTAAAAAATATTCTAAAAATAGTTTTTTTTATATCTCTTCGTTAAGGGTCGCATTTATTAATTACAATGTTAAGCTAAAAACTTTGCGATGAATATTTAATTCAAACACTTGTGTTTTTGTTATGAATTTAATATATCTTCCGATGAACAAAAATTTATAATTTGTTTCTTACATAATAGAATAAGATTGTAAAAGAGATTCTAATTGACAAAATTTATTATTTATTTATTAGCTATGCTCCCTGCTTTTCACGCGTACACCATTGGCAAAAGCACCGATGCCGTTTTTAATAAGTATACTTCCACATTTTGCTTTGGCATACGCCTGTTTTGTTAATGTATATACGAGCAGAAAACTATATTGTGAGATTTAAAATACACGTAGCGCCATCTATTGCGCCGTACAATTTTCGAAAACTCAAATCTTCTAATTGATTGAACCGATTGTGATGAAATGAAAACTAAATATTACTTCAAGTTATATTACTTCTATTTTTATTAGAGATTATATATTAAATATAGATTAAAATTACAAAAACGCTCTTAATACATTACTCATCCTTCACTTATCATCACAAATAATCGAGGTATATATATATATATATATATATATATATATATATATATTGGCCATGTCCGTACGAAAGAGGAACCATGAATACATTTTATTGTAATTGCATTTTTATACAATAATTATTTATGGTTCATTTATCAAAAATATTTGTTAGTAGTTAGTCTGTGCTTCACCGAATTCTTAATTGTACAATTTCTGTACTTTAATTTCTGTACTGTACAATTTCTGTACATTACAATTAACTGTGCACTTTCATCGAGCTCTTAACTGTACAATTTCTGTACATTAATTTCTGTACTGTACAATTTCTGTACATTACAATTAACTGTACACTTTCATCGAGTTCTTAACTGTACAATTTCTGTACTTTAATTTCTGTACTGTACAATTTCTGTACATTACAATTAACTGTGCACTTTCATCGAGCTCTTAACTGTACAATTTCTGTACATTAATTTCTGTACTGTACAATTTCTGTACATTACAATTAACTGTACACTTTCATCGAGTTCTTAACTGTACAATTTCTGTACTTTAATTTCTGTACTGTACAATTTCTGTACATTACAATTAACTGTGCACTTTCATCGAGCTCTTAACTGTACAATTTCTGTACATTAATTTCTGTACTGTACAATTTCTGTACATTACAATTAACTGTACACTTTCATCGAGTTCTTAACTGTACAATTTCTGTACTTTAATTTCTGTACTGTACAATTTCTGTACATTACAATTAACTGTGCACTTTCATCGAGCTCTTAACTGTACAATTTCTGTACATTAATTTCTGTACTGTACAATTTCTGTACATTACAATTAACTGTACACTTTCATCGAGTTCTTAACTGTACAATTTCTGTACTTTAATTTCTGTACTGTACAATTTCTGTACATTACAATTAACTGTGCACTTTCATCGAGCTCTTAACTGTACAATTTCTGTACATTAATTTCTGTACTGTACAATTTCTGTACATTACAATTAACTGTACACTTTCATCGAGTTCTTAACTGTACAATTTCTGTACTTTAATTTCTGTACTGTACAATTTCTGTACATTACAATTAACTGTGCACTTTCATCGAGCTCTTAACTGTACAATTTCTGTACATTAATTTCTGTACTGTACAATTTCTGTACATTACAATTAACTGTACACTTTCATCGAGTTCTTAACTGTACAATTTCTGTACTTTAATTTCTGTACTGTACAATTTCTGTACATTACAATTAACTGTGCACTTTCATCGAGCTCTTAACTGTACAATTTCTGTACATTAATTTCTGTACTGTACAATTTCTGTACATTACAATTAACTGTACACTTTCATCGAGTTCTTAACTGTACAATTTCTGTACTTTAATTTCTGTACTGTACAATTTCTGTACATTACAATTAACTGTGCACTTTCATCGAGCTCTTAACTGTACAATTTCTGTACATTAATTTCTGTACTGTACAATTTCTGTACATTACAATTAACTGTACACTTTCATCGAGTTCTTAACTGTACAATTTCTGTACTTTAATTTCTGTACTGTACAATTTCTGTACATTACAATTAACTGTGCACTTTCATCGAGCTCTTAACTGTACAATTTCTGTACATTAATTTCTGTACTGTACAATTTCTGTACATTACAATTAACTGTACACTTTCATCGAGTTCTTAACTGTACAATTTCTGTACTTTAATTTCTGTACTGTACAATTTCTGTACATTACAATTAACTGTGCACTTTCATCGAGCTCTTAACTGTACAATTTCTGTACATTAATTTCTGTACTGTACAATTTCTGTACATTACAATTAACTGTACACTTTCATCGAGTTCTTAACTGTACAATTTCTGTACTTTAATTTCTGTACTGTACAATTTCTGTACATTACAATTAACTGTGCACTTTCATCGAGCTCTTAACTGTACAATTTCTGTACATTAATTTCTGTACTGTACAATTTCTGTACATTACAATTAACTGTACACTTTCATCGAGTTCTTAACTGTACAATTTCTGTACATTAATTTCTGTACTGTACAATTTCTGTACATTACAATTAACTGTACACTTTCATCGAGTTCTTAACTGTACAATTTTATCTCTGATATGAAAAGTCTTATAACAAGCAAAATATTATAATTAGCTATACATTTTTCCAAGGAACTTTTTATAAATGTTATGGCGGAGTATAATTCTTTAAAACGTTATTGTAATGTAGCTATAACCGTTTAGATCGTTTAATTCAAAAAAAATTCTAGGGCCAAATTAGCTCGAATAAACATACAAACTCACAAATTTTCTTTCTTTTTAATATTAGCGTAGGATAACATAGATATTTATAACAGATTAAAGAGAATTTTGCTCCTTTCTATCACCCTGAAAAATTGTGAGACGTCATGCGACGCCGTGTAAATGTGAAACACCTAAATATTTATATCATTTTATATTAAAACTATTTTATTTGAACGAAATAAAAACGAAGAAACAAATATTGAGATATTTGTTAATAATAAAATCTTAGTTCAATTTTATTATTTTATTTCCATGAAATAATTTAAAACAGAAATATTTCTCAACAATCTATTAAAAATAACACTTTTTAGCCGACTAGACGGCAAAACTGACCGAATTTATAAAAAAACCGACAACACGCGAAGTTGGCCGAATTAAATCAGAAAGAATTGACAAGACGCAAAACTAGCCGAATTAAGTCGGAACGAACCGACAAGACGCGAAGCTGGCCGAATGGCACGTCGCGACGTGCCAGCGGAACGTTTTATCTCCCTTTTAAACGTGGCATTAGATGTTTCACATCAACAGTTTCTGTCTTTAACTGAACACTGTTGATGTTTCATATCAACAGTGTTCAGTTAGAACTTTAGCTACTGTACCAATGTTATAATCGTAAACCGTTGTTCCAGCTAAAAATTTTCATATCATATCATTAACTAACTAACTAAAGTAACTCAATAAAGTAACCCAATAAATATTCTTTCTTTTCAATAAATAAGAAAGAATCTTTGAAATAAAAATTAAGTTTAAAATGGTCTTCGGAATTTTTCATAATATAGTAATAAACTTAACCCTGTGGATTATAAAAATCTCTTTGAATCAATATGCGTTGATATAGCTTACCCAATGTCATGACACCTTATCTGCTGATTTCTAAACATATGATACCAAAGAGAGTACGGCATGTGATTCAGCATCCGGTTTCTCCAGAACCGAAACTCGCAGTGGTAATAATTGTGAACTGGCCTTTGGGGCAGCCATCTTAGCTTGTTATCTGAAATAAAAGTTCTAATGAATCATTAACAGTAATTGATGTTTAAAAAGGCATGGAAAAATGTATTTGCCATTCGATCTTCTTCACTTGTATTCAGTACTTTTCTTTTATTGTCTCGAAGATTTACTTTTATTGTCTTTTATTGTCTCGAAGAGGGGCGTGCACATCTATAAAATAGGTAGCCGTGTGGCTATCTATTGAAACACTCAATTCGCGCACGAATATGAGAGCACATTTAAGTAATAACCACGATGGCAATTTTTCACAAAAAATACTTAAACTTGGCAACGGAAAATGACCATCTCCAATTGCAAATAGCCTCCAAGTATTATTGGATAATGAATTGGCTCAAATTGTTCACAATCTAGAAATACTGGCAGAAATAATCTATTCCGATATCGAAAATCTTATAGAAATAAATTTCAATGGGCTCTGTCCGAGGGCAATAGTGTCACCGAGAAACGACTCAGTATGTGAAATAAACAAAATTATTATGGAAAAAGTACCCGGTGTTTTTAAATGTTACAAATCAATTGACACCGTGTGCAACATCGAAGATACAGTGCACTACCCATAAGAATTTTTAAATTCTCTCAATCCTGCTGCCTGCCACCCCATGAACTGAAATAACAAAAAGAAGGTACTCCCATTACGTTACTTAGAAATTTAAGCCCTCCCAATATGTGTAATGGGACAAGACTTTTGATAAAGGAACTGCGAGACAATGTGATTGTAGCTACTATCATCACCGGCCCCGCGGCCGGACAGCTCGCTCACAATCCGCGGATCCCGATGGTACCGACGGATTTGCCTATATCTTTCAAAATGTTACAGTTTCCTGTAAAGATATCGTTTGCCCTTACAGTAAATAAATCCCAGGGACAAACTTTTTGAATGGTTGGCATCGATCTAAGAAAAGAGTGCTTTTCTCATGGCCAATTATATGTTGCACTTTCTCGAGTAGGATCTCCTGAATATCAATATGTTTTATTGCCAAGGTAAAAATGGAAAATTAAAAATTAAAAAAAAGCCTTAAAATAAAAGATGTAAGAAAAGAAATGTGACACAAATAAAAATAAAATTCATAAAACAAAAAAACATATAAATCATTCTAAACATGTTTATCAAAAAATATTTAAGTGAAATGTTTTTGAAAATAACCCGTTCATGTCTTTTGTTCTGTTTCAAAAACCTTCGTCTAGAAGACATTAACGGGTTACCAATTTTATTTTGTAAATAATATTTTTTTTTAGTACGAATTTATTGTTAGGGTTCTGTACATCAAAAGAAAAAACAGAACCATTATAGGATCACTTTGCTGTTCTTCTGTCTATCTGCCTATGTAATCAACTTTATTTTTTGTTGACCTAGAATCAATTTTTTCACTCCTCAAGTCCCGTACCCAAAGGGAGCCAGAGAGAGACCCTATTACTAAATACATATAGGAAATAAATGTCCAAAATATAATAAATGTCCACCGGTGCGAAACCGGGACGGGCCGGTAGTTCTCTATAAAGCAAATTTTCGTGTTTTTTCCATAATATTTTCACCGAGCTATTTTAGTGAAAGATTGGAGAAACTGTATCTAACTGTACTAGGTGTAAAAAGAAAAATTATGCGGAAAGTGAGATAGTAAATTTTATTTATCTCATAAAAAAGTCAGTTAAACGCGAGTCAAACCTCCCGCAATATGTCAAAGAACGCAGTTATATATTTTTGGCGTTGCTGAAAGTGTATGTTATTAAACTTTCACGAGCCCTTGTATGCACATATAAATTGCTAATTAGTCGCATGAGTAGTGTACGCAACATTTGGGTCCCCATTCCTATAAACTATGTTATATTAACGTTGTAACAAATTGGTAAATAAATAAAGTTAAAACAAACCAAATGAAACTTTTTTTATTGAATTTCTACCGATCATTATTTTTTTGGTATTATTGATAATTTAATTGTAAATTCGATTTAAATAACAACCTGCCTATAATAAATTAAAGTTCATTTTGATTTTGAATTCTAGATATTTGCTACACTTTTCGTTCGATCTTGAATTAATTGCAAACTAGCATATTTTTTTTCTTCCTATTTCATAATTAATAGTTTCAAAACCAAAAAAAATTTGATTTTTAATTTTTAACCAAAAATTAATGAGATTTACAAGACGTCATCTTTAATTTTACATGTCACAAGCCGGTATTAAAAATATTTGTTATGACTTCTTTTTGAAAATAAAATATCACAATTTATTTTTCAGAGTTTTGTGCTACCAAACCTTATAATTCTGCCAATTTTCAGTTATTAATTTATACATTTCCCTTCATTAATAATTTACTAGCTGTGCCGCATCGTTTCACATGGTTAATTATGCTGTTCCACCTCCCCCTCCTCGGTCATATTATGCCACCGTTCCGTTCGCTAAGAAGTATCAGCCGCCGGAGTCAGGGGTACGTGTGACTTTCCCTCTTTTTTTTCCTATAAGTGGGACAACCTGTATATAACAGGTTGTCCCATTTACAGTGGTCGAAAAACTTTTTATAAATGTCTTATCACGATATTCTCTAGCTAAAAAAATTTGGACCACTGTAAACATGCCACCTGTATTAGTATAGATCAGTATATTTAAATTAAAATCCAAAATGTTTCAAATATTCTACTCATCAATAGAAATCAATGATCGAAATAACAAAACAGTATTCCTACGTCTAGTTTATTTCAAAACACTTGCAACACACACGGTTACTACGCGCTCCATCATAATTTATTCACATCAAACCTTATCATTTATGACGATTAAGATGCCACTTGAGCATAAACTACCTTTCACATCTTGACAGCGATATGAATCTTGTCATATTCATCGCTTCCCTCCTTGATTTTGACAGTGAATTCTTGGCATATTCGTATTTTGACGACTTATTGACATGAAAGACGCTTTAATAATTAAATATGGTAACGTAATTCAAATTTAAACGAATCGTTTTCAATCTTTATTAATGTAGAAAATATGTTAGAAAATTGTTGGTTTATTCATAAAGTCTGCCGATATG
This sequence comes from Druceiella hillmani, assembly GCA_039881145.1. Lineage (NCBI taxonomy): Eukaryota > Metazoa > Arthropoda > Insecta > Lepidoptera > Hepialidae > Druceiella > Druceiella hillmani. Next base: position 1,113,742 of record JAYKKI010000101.1, read on the forward strand.
GTAAGTATTTAGCTATTTGAATAGCATACGACATTGTGTACCCGAATATGAATACGGACACTCTGACATTTAATATTCGATATCAAAATAAACTAATATTAATTACGTATTATAGTTATATAAAAGTAAAATTAACTGCATATACAGCGTTAATATGTATTAAAAACGAAACGAAAATCTTAAGTAAAACATTGATATATTATGTACTTTTTATTTAAGCTGAAACATGCCACAAATATGATCTTGTTTAATGGCAACATTATAAACTTAATTTAAAGACGGTAGTTAAAAAGCAAAGACCGGGAATAACTTTGTCTTCATTTTATTCACACACATTATTAATCGCATGTCGTGTCATTTTACTCTATAAACACCCTCGCAAAAACTTTCATTTTACCTAAATTATATCCACATGAAAATCTAGCGCAAAAGAAATCGCAAGCCAGAGCTAATAAAGAAATCCCTATTGAAATCAAAATTTTGCAGCCTGCATATTACTTTACACAAAATGGGTTGTTTCCATAGAGTTACTAAAATGGCAAGATACAAGGAAAAAAAGAAAAATATAGAAATATTTCTGTATTTTTTATGTTTTTGATTTAGTTGATTCCTAAAAGGAGACAAATGAGTTTAATTAGATAATAAATTATAGTTATGTCTTAATGATAATAATTTCGCTATAATAATAAAAGAAATAATCAAGAACTATTGATTTAATTTAACTCGCTTCAATACTACAAGGCTAAGCGCGATTGTATAACAAAAAAAATAAGTAAGTAAATCCGTTAAAAATTTTGACTTGTATAACATTACCCAAATAACCTACGTCAGCCGTATGTTATAGTGCAAGCTAACGAAAACATCCATCTTTATCAATTCAAAAAATTATCAAACCATCGAATGGAATCTCTTCCTTTATAACCAAGAATATATAACCTTTGTAACAAAGAATATATAACCTTTGTAACCGAAAATATATAACCTTTGTAACCGAGAATATATAACCTTCGTAACCAAGAATATATAACCTTTGTAACCGAGAATATATAACCTATGTAACCAAGAATATATAACCTTTGTAACAAATAATATATAATCTTTGTAACCGAGAATATATGACCTTTGTAACTGAGAATATATTACCTTTGTAACCAAAAATATATAAACTTTGTAACCAAGAATATATAACCTTTGTAACCAAGAATATATAACCTTTGTAACCAAGAATATATAACCTTTGTATCCGAGAATATATAACCATTGTAACCAAGAATATATAACCTTTGTAACCGAGAATATATAACCTTTGTAACCAAGAATATCTAACCTTTGTAACCAAGAATATATAACCTTTGTAACCAAGAACATATAACCTTTGTAACCAAAAATATATATTTTATTCCTACGTGTGATTCTGTGCATCAGACTGAGTATAAATAAAGGGTTTTCTATAAAAAATGCAATTTATTTTGAATATTGAATATATTTGGCGTTAATTTTGTATAAATTCATTATTCACAATTAAATGAAACTACATGATTTAGTATGATTTCTACTTTAATTGAATTCTCGGGTGGGCAATTAGCAAAGATCAATCTTTACTAATTGCTCACCTGAAGATGTTGTAATACAACGAAACCTAGATCGTGGTAAAAAATGTTTAAAAAGTAGAAGTAATACTACACCACGTAGTTTCATTTAATTTTGCAATTTATTTTCGTTGATATCACAATGAATTTTCAAATAGTTTCCCAACATTTTCAAGTGAGTTTTATGCACAATCATCTCAATAAAAACCACATTCTTTTTTAAGTATGTGTATGTGTACGTAGAATTTTTTCCCTGTATTAGACGCAAATACTTCCAGAATACGGTATAACTAAGATATGTCCTCAATAATAATCAGAGACCAATAAAAAATATATCATTAAATAATGTATATAGCCTAATTTTTAACAGATTTCAAAAAAGAAAGTTATATTTTCGATGCGATTTTTTTATGTATGTACACCGATTTCTCCTAGATTTCTGGACCGATATCCGTAATTCTATTTTTGTTTGAAAATGTATATTTGCAAGATAGCCCCATATAAATATCGTGATGATCTGGTAATGAGGTGCGGAAATGAAAAATGGAAATCCTTAACGGATGGTAGTAAATAAACTGTGATTTGCTACTGACAATTGTCACTTTGTAATATATCTACACTATCGACCAGATCAGAGTCTGATGATGAGTTCTGAAGATGAACAGTGGAACTCCTTAACGAATGGTAGTAAAACAACTTTCGTTTAAGATATTTCCAACCGGTAGTTGTTACTTTATAAAAATTTCAAAATAACATATTTTTTTAAATAAAATAACCGACTTCAATAAAAGTAGGTACTAGAAAATAAAAAATAATTAAGTGAGAATCGATATTTATGTATTCACAATAAATAACTAAGTTACTTATTTTTGAATTAGGTACCAGCACTGTCGACCAACTTAAGCAAATGTAAAATTTTATATTGTAAATACATCTTTATGAAACTATTTAGTACTGAAAAACTTACCGATTTTAAATTGAAACTATATATTAAGTAAAATCATAAATTGATTTAAGTTATTCTACTTTTTTAGTCAAATTTCAAACGAACTTTTACGCTATGTGCTTCTAAAGAAGGAAAAATTAGACCCATAGACATGGGATATTATTGGCAATTTTTTTCACAAAAAAGAAAACAGATTAATTTAATATTTATTATAATATTTAAGAAGTTAATTCATTTACATTTAAAAAATTTACAAGTCAAAGAATTTCAAGAACAGTAAAATGTTACACGTTATTGTTAAAATTTGTTATTGCTGAAAGTTACGGCACTGTTGCTACTACGACACTTTCAATTTCACATAACAATAATTATTCCTAACAAACTAGCTTAGTTAAATAAATGCCGCCAATATATGAATATAATTCGACGGTTACATAAAGAAATTCTAATAAACATATACATATTTCTATGTTATTATTACGCAATATAACGTAATAATTAGTAGTCATTTTTCAAATGTCATATCCGATTTTCCTGTCAGCTATTTTCATTCAACGTCGAAGAACACCACATGTAGTAAGTTGATCCGTGTATTTCCTCTGACATACGTCAGTAGCAGTGATGGGCTTTTAAATTACGAAATAGATTTGCTGTACTTTTCAACACTAACCATCAAGCCATTTACACGCATTTCTACCATTGATCAATCCTTAATATCCTATGATAACGTCTTATTTGTGTCCCATTTTTAATCTAGTTTTATAATTGTATATGTATTATTCATTGCTATATATTTTCACAGATGTGATTCAGTTTATAATTCTATAAGATAGAAAGAAAATAAAATGACATTTTTGAATTGTTTACTTGGTAAACTAATTTGTTTTCCATTTTGCTGTTCAGAATAATGTGACGCATTATACCGTACATAGTACACAGTTCCGTACATATTTTGGCACTTATAAACATTTAATCATACATAGTATTTCTATTAAACTACTAGCTGTGCCTACGGCTGCGTTCGCGTAAAATTCTGAATAAGAAAAGTTATTAGATATTTTCTCTCTCATATATTATCATTGATTCTAAACTATTAACATACAAATTTTCATTGAAATCCGTCGAGTAGATTTCGTGTGATTGACGAACAAATTCTGAAAACATATATATATATATATATATATTTCACATGCGTGAAGATATTTAGTATATTTAAAAAATTATAACATTTACGATAATTGCCATAGTTTTCCTGTAATCTTCTCGTCACATTTCCCCAACCATATTTTTTCATGATTTTAAGCTCAATAATTTTATATATAAGGGGGCGGTATGTAATGTTTTTGCATATTTTTTATATGTTCTTAAATATTCAATTTAAAATAGTGGAAACAAATTTTGTATTTATCGAATGATAATCCCCATGACATATAAAATGAGCATGACATATAAAATTTACTTGCTCTTTAATAGCTATACGAATATTTAAAAAAATTTGATGGTGTAAAATATGTGCAAACTATTCCATGTGTAGTTTCTACGTCGCATGGTTTCTGAAAAAATCGGCTTTTTATATTATATAATTAAAAAAAGAAAAATGTAAATGTATTGTTGCCTGCAAAATTTGTGGCAACAATACATTTACAAAAGAAGACATGGGTAACCTTAAACAATTATAACATCTAGAATCAACTCTAAAGTTTTTCCAGCTTGAGCGCGAGCTTCTAAAAACACATATATTTTCATAATTTTAGGTTGAGTAGTTTCGAAAATAAGAGAGGGACATATTTTTTGCATATTTTTCTATATATTTCTGAAGATATTATACCAAGAATTATAAAAAAAATATTTTTGGGAATAGATAAAATATTTTTTATAACTTGCCCTTTCAAACTTCACCACGCACTTATGTATGGAAACAAAAAAACGATTCGAGTACTTAAATAATTTTCAAATAGATATTTTTTGAGTTTTAACTATTGCGATATATGCGGGTTAATATATTTTATTTCTGTGCCCAATTTCAAGTTTCTCTGTCAAAAGGTTTCTGAGAAAAAACGGTTATAAGTCACGTGCCTGTCCGTAAGTCCGACTTACAGACAGGCACGTGACTGATCCTTATAAGATTTCCGTTCTTCCTTTCCATGTACGAAACTCGAAGAATGCCAAAACGCGAAAATTATGAAAAAACATCATGTCAAGTTTGCGAATCATTGTCTGATCTGATTAATTATATTTCATTTTTAAAAAGTCCTTTCTGATAATTTTTAAAGGTTTATTTTCCTGATATAGTAGTATTTAATATAATTAGTGTACTGAACATATTTTTGGATGAAAACATTGGAATTATTTTAAATTTCAAACTTTAAAGATATTAAGTTCATATTCACCAAAAATATTTTATGTTTAGAGTGATGGGAGGAAGCAATATTGTAAAAAAATCTCGTAAAAATTAAACCTGTACATCGAAGTTAAATTCTAAGATTATTGTGTCTTAAAAGTAAAAAATATGTTTATAACGTAACCATTTTTTGCTTTCGTTTTATGAGTTTTTTATGTACACTAGTGTTTGCCCAGTGGTGGAAATTTGACCGTAATTCATTAAAGTTTGAACGTTATTCGTTTGCGTGAAACCATTTTGTCAATGTGACATTTTAAAATTCTTTGGCGACAATCTCTACTCTACGGGACTGTTTGACAATAGACTAGTATATGTTTGACATTGTCAGTATGAACGAAAATAATTAATATTTTATTGTTGAACATAAAAATTAATATTTTAACGTATTTGTAATATTTAATTTGACGTAGTTGTAACACATATTATATATAAATTTTAGCTTTCCATATAAACTTTAACTATACCAAATCTCACACTCCTCGATCAGCGCAATATGCTTAAAAAGGGGTATAAAGTTTTCTCTTCACATATTAATATATAGATGAGATACGAACTTTTAATTTGATCCAAAGGATATATTAACCGCAAAAGAAAACTTCTAAAAATAAAATTAAAAAAACAACGAAAAAAGATACTACAACTTAACACCATAATGAAACGTAAAATTGTCCCTTTGCAAAGGATATATTATGATATCAAATTAAATCTTATGACGATCTTATTCTTAAAATGTTCATTGTCTTACATTTATATAAAAAAAAAATGAATATATATATATATATATATATATATATATATATATATATATATATATATATATATATGTATATAGATTGAAGTCAGGCCTATGAAGACAATAAGTAAGAATGTCAGGACACAAATGGACTTGATTACTTTTTGAGGTATAAGTAGCAAAATATTAAATTAGTGACACAAAATTAGATTCCACCTAATAATAACCTGCTTATAATTTTAGTAGACAAATTTTGTTCACATTGACAACATCAAACCATAGACAAACATGTTCTCTAGATAACTAACAAACGCTTAAAAAAAATAAATGAGATCACATTTCAAGGCGAGGATCTGACTTCAACTGAAAAACTGGGCCATAAAACGCGCTTACAGCATCAGTTAAGCAATCTTACCCCGTTTAGCACCACCCACACTTCCGTATTCCATTTACGCGGAATTACATCACACAGTGGCGCTCTAAAATATTTAACGACACGCATAAACCCGCCAAATGTCGGCAGCCATGTTTGTTTATCGAAATCGAACGGTCTTTAAATCGCTTTCGCGCAATACAGATGCTGGCAGTTAGCGCGCGGTATTGTTGGAAAATTTACGATTAAAACATCGTTCGTTACAGGTTTTCGGATTATAATTAAATTCTATAGTAGCGGAGCAGTAAATTTAGTTCGTTTCGGTTAAGCAGATGTTTTAACCCTTTCTACCGAAATAACGAGCTAGAATCGTAATGGATAACTGGAAGCACAATTATGAGTCAGAGTCTAATGCAGAAACTTGAAGTTGCATTCCACACTTATTTTCATTAAACGCTCAATAATATCTGTTCGTTTCTGTTTTTTACCGTTCACTTCCTGTAATTCATTTGGCAGTACTATAAATCTTTGCAACTCATGTAAATTAAACGTTGCACTTCAATGACGTAGAGCATAATTATGAGTGAGATTTTCTTAGCGTAGCAATTTTAAGTCGCATTTTTCATTTATTTTCACCAAATGAACAATTTTATTTATTATTACATTATCAAAAATCTCGCAATTTCTGTTCTATTTTATTTTGTTCCCGTCCTGCAATTTATTTTAATCTTACACTGTACTAGATAACGTCTCAGCTCGTATAAATGAAATGTTGCATTTCTATGACTGAGGACACAATTAGGAGTCAGACTGTAAGTGCTGCAATTTAAAGTCGCATTTTTAATTTATTATCCTCAAGTGAACAATTTTATAATTGTTAGTTCTTCGATAATCTTTCGTTTTCTGCTTTACTTTATTCTGTTTACGTTCTGCAATTCATTTTACTTAAATGCGGTACAATATAGCTTTTCAAAGCGTATAAATTAAATGTTGCATTTCTATGACCGAGAGCACAATTACGAGTCAGACTCTTGGACGAGCAATTTGAAGTCGCATTTTATATTTATTTCCATGAAGTAGAAAACTTTAAGACTAGCAGTTGTTCAATAATCTCTCACTATCAATTCTATATTATTACTTTCTCGTCCTGCAATTCCTTTTAGTTATATGCGGTACTATGTAACTTTTCAACTCCTGTACATTGAATATTGCATTTCGTTCACATACAACTAAAATGAATGTCAGATTAAAGACTTTTATCGGTTTTACATTAACAAATGGATATAAAATAAGTTAATTAAAATAAAATTAATTGATAGCCTTTACTTCGAATACGCAATACCAAACATTAATTCGAAGGAAAGCATGTATGTTGACACAACCGCTTACGCAAGTACCCTGTCTTGTTCACAACCATTTATGAACTTCCGTTTATGTATTAGTTACTTCATTCTCGTGAAGTATATGAATTCCTGAATAGATTTTTATGAATGAGGTCTTAAACGATTCCTATATTTCTTCTTAATTACACTGTTGTAAATACATAGTTACATTGGAGTTTAACACAGACTAGGGACGTTAACTAATTGTTACTTTTCTTCACGCGTCCAAGTTAGACATTTTACTCATAAGCCCCATTTTACTACAAGAATTACGTATAAGCCACGGTTCAAACCTTAGGTCTTCACTTTAATATCATTAAATGATATCGGCATATCCGCGTAAGTGTAATTTGAGCGCGGAAAACACAGACTAGATACGTCAAATAATTTTTAACCCTGCTTCGCGTACATTATTGAGAATGTTTACACGTCAGCATTACTATGATTTTACGTAAGCTACGTTCAAACCTTAGGACTTCACTTTAATATAATTAAATTATATCGGCATAGCCGCGTAAGTTTAATTTGAGCGCGTATAACACAGACTAGATACGCCAAATAATTTTTACCCTACTTCGCGTGTATAAATGAGATTGTTTACACATCAGCCTGATCCGTGATGATGAACCGTGACGTTGAATGCCATTATGCACAACCGCATACTGTCCTATTAACTTTGTATAGACGGTTTTCAAACTACTATTTTTCACCGATTCAATTCGAAAACTACTGAATTATTGACATTACATGTTATAGATAGTATCCTGGGACCAACGTAGGTTTTTATTCATTGTAATATTATTGTTAGTATGAAGAAAAGTTTACATGGAAAACTAAACAAGTGGGCTCATATGAGATTTAAATTAATAATTATTTGTGCTTAGTAGAGGAACAAAAACTAAACGCATTAAAACACTGTACTCGCATTTCGGAATTCAAACGGAGGAATTCGCATAGTATCGCTAGTATTATGTATTACTATGTATTTGAAATGAGGATTTGTGACACAATGAAACTACCAGAATCATTTCCTACGATATATATATATATATATATATATATATATATATATATATATATAAAACTTGGGATTGCCTTTCATTCAGCAAATAAACAGTCAAATAACTAAATATGTAACAATGATACAAAAACAATAGTAGTTTTTTTTCAATAAATATATAGTTATTTGTAGTTTCATTATACACGATAAAATTTGTAAGAACTTCACGTGAGCAATGAGTAAGACTGAAATAAATATCGACAATACTCATGTGTTAGAACAGAATACGAAAACATTTCATTAAAAACTAACTACCGTTACCGATAGCTTTGTTTTTGTGCGTCTGTCACTTCAATAAATTAATTTTTTTACATAAAATTAATACATAATTCTATATAAAAATAAAATTATATTTTTAACATAAATATAAGAACATAATCTCTACTTGAAATAAAATGTTAATTTTACAGATATGAACTGAAGAATAGTCCCTATTTAATTTTTATCAACGATAATTCCACTAATATCAGTTATGCGATGGTTAAAAAAATAATTTAGGTTCTATCTGACAAATAACTCTTATTCGACTCTTTTTTGGTGACTGAAAAGGATAGTACTAAGTGAACCTTTAAACTAGTAAAGGCCAAGTTAATATTTTTTCCTACTATTGCTATAATACTATTTGTTTTTATACCATTGTAATTGAAATTCAATTATGCTCTATCTGACAACTCTTATTCGACCCTTTTTTGGTGACTGAAAAGTAAAGTACTAAGTGAACCTATAAACTAGTAAAGGACAAGTTAATATTTTTTCCTACTATTGCTATAATACTATTTGTTTTTATACCATTGTAATTGAAATTCAATTATGCTCTATCTGACAACTCTTATTCGACCCTTTTTTGGTTACTGAAAAGGAAAATACTAAGTGAACCTTTAAACTAGTGAAGGACAAGTTAATATTTTTTCCTACTATTGCTATAATACTATTTGTTTTTATACCATTGTAATTGAAATTCAATTATGCTCTATCTGACAACTCTTATTCGACCCTTTTTTGGTGACTGAAAAGTAAAGTACTAAGTGAACCTTTAAACTAGTAAAGGACAAGTTAATATTTTTTCCTACTATTGGTATAATACTATTTGTTTTTATACCATTGTAATTGAAATTCAATTATGCTCTATCTGACAACTCTCATTCGACCCTTTTTTGGTGACTGAAAAGGAAAGTACTAAGTAAACCTTTAAACTAGTAAAGGACAAGTTAATATTTTTTCCTATTATTGGTATAATACTATTTGTTTTTATACCATTGTAATTGAAATTCAATTATGCTCTATCTGACAACTCTTATTCGACCCTTTTTTGGTGACTGAAAAGTAAAGTACTAAGTGAACCTTTAAACTAGTAAAGGACAAGTTAATATTTTTTCCTACTATTGGTATAATACTATTTGTTTTTATACCATTGTAATTGAAATTCAATTATGCTCTATCTGACAACTCTTATTCGACTCTTTCTTTGTGACTGAAAAGGAAAGTTCTAAGTGAACCTTTAAACTAGTAAAGGACAAGTTAATATTTTTTCCTACTATTGCTATAATACTATTTGTTTTTATACCATTGTAATTGAAATTCAATTATGCTCTATCTGACAACTCTTATTCGACCCTTTTTTGGTTACTGAAAAGGAAAATACTAAGTGAACCTTTAAACTAGTAAAGAACAAGTTAATATTTTTTCCTACTATTGCTATAATACTATTTGTTTTTATACCATTGTAATTGAAATTCAATTATGCTCTATCTGACAACTCTTATTCGACCCTTTTTTGGTGACTGAAAAGTAAAGTACTAAGTGAACCTTTAAACTAGTAAAGGACAAGTTAATATTTTTTCCTACTATTGGTATAATACTATTTGTTTTTATAAAATTGTAATTGAAATTCAATTATGCTCTATCTGACAACTCTTATTCGACTCTTTCTTTGTGACTGAAAAGGAAAGTTCTAAGTGAACCTTTAAACTAGTAAAGGACAAGTTAATATTTTTTCCTACTATTGCTATAATACTATTTGTTTTTATACCATTGTAATTGAAATTCAATTATGCTCTATCTGACAACTCCTATTCGACCCTTTTTTGGTTACTGAAAAGGAAAATACTAAGTGAACCTTTAAACTAGTAAAGGACAAGTTAATATTTTTTCCTACTATTGCTATAATACTATTTGTTTTTATACCATTGTAATTGAAATTCAATTATGCTCTATCTGACAACTCTTATTCGACTCTTTCTTTGTGACTGAAAAGGAAAGTTCTAAGTGAACCTTTAAACTAGTAAAGGACAAGTTAATATTTTTTCCTACTATTGCTATAATACTATTTGTTTTTATACCATTGTAATTGAAATTCAATTATGCTCTATCTGACAACTCTTATTCGACCCTTTTTTGGTGACTGAAAAGGAAAATACTAAGTGAACCTTTAAACTAGTAAAGGACAAGTTAATATTTTTTCCTACTATTGCTATAATACTATTTGTTTTTATACCATTGTAATTGAAATTCAATTATGCTCTATCTGACAACTCTTATTCGACCCTTTTTTGGTTACTGAAAAGGAAAATACTAAGTGAACCTTTCTAGTAAAGGACAAGTTAATATTTTTTCCTACTATTGCTATAATACTATTTGTTTTTATACCATTGTAATTGAAATTCAATTATGCTCTATCTGACAACTCTTATTCGACCCTTTTTTGGTGACTGAAAAGTAAAGTACTAAGTGAACCTTTAAACTAGTAAAGGACAAGTTAATATTTTTTCCTACTATTGCTATAATACTATTTGTTTTTATACCATTGTAATTGAAATTCAATTATGCTCTATCTGACAACTCCTATTCGACCCTTTTTTGGTTACTGAAAAGGAAAATACTAAGTGAACCTTTAAACTAGTAAAGGACAAGTTAATATTTTTTCCTACTATTGCTATAATACTATTTGTTTTTATACCATTGTAATTGAAATTCAATTATGCTCTATCTGACAACTCTTATTCGACTCTTTCTTTGTGACTGAAAAGGAAAGTTCTAAGTGAACCTTTAAACTAGTAAAGGACAAGTTAATATTTTTTCCTACTATTGCTATAATACTATTTGTTTTTATACCATTGTAATTGAAATTCAATTATGCTCTATCTGACAACTCTTATTCGACCCTTTTTTGGTTACTGAAAAGGAAAATACTAAGTGAACCTTTAAACTAGTAAAGGACAAGTTAATATTTTTTCCTACTATTGCTATAATACTATTTGTTTTTATACCATTGTAATTGAAATTCAATTATGCTCTATCTGACAACTCTTATTCGACCCTTTTTTGGTTACTGAAAAGGAAAATACTAAGTGAACCTTTAAACTAGTAAAGGACAAGTTAATATTTTTTCCTACTATTGCTATAATACTATTTGTTTTTATACCATTGTAATTGAAATTCAATTATGCTCTATCTGACAACTCTTATTCGACTCTTTCTTTGTGACTGAAAAGGAAAGTTCTAAGTGAACCTTTAAACTAGTAAAGGACAAGTTAATATTTTTTCCTACTATTGCTATAATACTATTTGTTTTTATACCATTGTAATTGAAATTCAATTATGCTCTATCTGACAACTCTTATTCGACCCTTTTTTGGTTACTGAAAAGGAAAATACTAAGTGAACCTTTAAACTAGTAAAGGACAAGTTAATATTTTTTCCTACTATTGCTATAATACTATTTGTTTTTATACCATTGTAATTGAAATTCAATTATGCTCTATCTGACAACTCTTATTCGACCCTTTTTTGGCTACTGAAAAGGAAAATACTAAGTGAACCTTTAAACTAGTAAAGGACAAGTTAATATTTTTTCCTACTCTTGCTATAATACTATTTGTTTTTATACCATTGTAATTGAAATTCAATTATGCTCTATCTGACAACTCTTATTCGACTCTTTCTTTGTGACTGAAAAGGAAAGTTCTAAGTGAACCTTTAAACTAGTAAAGGACAAGTTAATATTTTTTCCTACTATTGCTATAATACTATTTGTTTTTATACCGTTGAAATTGAAATTCAATTATGCTCTATCTGACAACTCTCATTCGACCCTTTTTTGGTGACTGAAAAGGAAAGTACTAAGTAAACCTTTAAACTAGTAAAGGACAAGTTAATATTTTTTCCTACTATTGCTATAATACTATTTGTTTTTATACCATTGTAATTGAAATTCAATTATGCTCTATCTGACAACTCTTATTCGACTCTTTCTTTGTGACTGAAAAGGAAAGTTCTAAGTGAACCTTTAAACTAGTAAAGGACAAGTTAATATTTTTTCCTACTATTGCTATAATACTATTTGTTTTTATACCCTTGTAATTGAAATTCAATTATGCTCTATCTGACAACTCTCATTCGATTCTTTTTTGGTGACTGAAAAAGAAAGTACTAAGTGAACCTTTAAACTAGTAAAGGACAAGTTAATATTTTTTCCTACTATTGCTATAATACTATTTGTTTTTATACCATTGTAATTGAAATTCAATTATGCTATATCTGACAACTCTCATTCGACCCTTTTTTGGTGACTGAAAAGGAAAGTACTAAGTGAACCTTTAAACTAGTGAAGGACAAGTTAATATTTTTTCCTACTATTGTTACAATACTATTTGTTTATATACCATTTTAATTAAAGGATAAAAGATAAAAATCAAATGAAACAAATTTAAAAATTATATTGAAATTAAAGATTATCAGACAATCCGTTATTAATCTTGTGATTTTGCCATAATGAACTGTTTTAGCTACTTTGTGTCAATAACGCTTTTTGTTTGTCCTATAGTCCTCCCTTGGCACAGAGCAAAGATTTAATTGCGTTATCAGTGCACTATAATGTAACCAAAATTTCTTCTATATATTTCTTACTGATAATTGTAGTCGTATTGATAATTGTACTGTATCTTACTGATAATTTTTTTACTGTATTTTTACTTAATTTCATAAGCATATATTTTTAGTTTTTTAAAATATACATATTCATTTTAAACGATTTATTCTTGCACAATGATTTACCAGAGCTGACAATTTACTGCCAGATCGTTTCAAATCTGGTAACAAATTGTTTCATGCTTTATCCCTTACATGAAAAAAATAGACCCAGCCTAAACATAATATACTAGTGGTCCATAAGTTTTATGGCACAAAAGCACTATTATATGCTTAATACGTTGCGTTATTTATAATTACAATGTATGGCATAAATTACTAAACTCATCTGTCATTTTCAATTTCTAAGTTTTGACCAACGATACTACTTTAATTTTCGACCCTGGTATGTTCGCAGCGGAACCCATTTGGCTTTTTGTTCGCTGTGGTAGAGCTTTTCTATTGCAAAATATTTTTAATATTTTTTTAATGTTTTATTCTCCATCTCATCCTTTAAAAATATACTTATTAACAATTGTATTAATAAGTAGCTTCCATACATAAAAATGAAAGAGTTTGTCTGTTTTATGCTCCTATTTACAATCATTTAATCTAGAGTTATTGTGTTTTATAATCATTTAATATATTTCAATTTATTAACTTCAATTGTTTTTTTATAATATTTATTTACTCTAATTAGTCTTCCAGTGGGCATTTTGAAGAAAAATTCAATCCAATGGGCAATTTCTCGTCAAATTGCCCACCTGAAGGTGTTGTCATGCAACGAAGCGTAGGTCGTGGTTAATAATTTAAATAAAGTAGATTTAATACTACATTACGTAGTTTCATTTAATCGTGAATAAAAATTAAGTGCTAAATTTCTACAAAATTAACGCCAAATATATTCATTGTTTTGTCCTAATTTTAAATCATTCACTTTTTATTTTATTAATAAATTGCTTTGCTAATTATTTATTTAATTCATCATAAGTAAAGTTATAGTTTTTCTGCCCCCATCTTCAATATTAATTATACGAAAGTACGGAAATGTCTAACTGTGATATATATATATATATATATATATATATGTATATATATATATATATATATATATATATATATTTATATATATATGTATATATATATATATATATATATATATCCGGGAATAAGTGTCGGATAAAGATAGATGTCATTCGTTGAATAAAAAATAGTTGATTGTCGTTAAAATGAAATTTAAAAGATGACTTTTTTTCAGAAAATTGAAAATAATATTCATAATTATTTGTCATCTTTTTCATACACACTTGCGCACATTATGCAGCGCCGGTCACAGTGGCGAAGACATCTAGCTTCCCGGGTAAACACTGCGCTCCAGGCAAGTATTGGATGTGTTAAAAAGTTATCTGTAATGTTTTTGCACTCAATTAGAAAAAGGGGTGTTTCACGTTTTATTTTAACGACAATTTATTCCTTTATAGCCAACGAATAACGTTTTATTTTTACCAATGTCTTCTCATAAAAGTACGAATTCACCATTTTTGATGATGGAAAGTCAAAAACAAAATCGCAAAAGCACACATATTTATGCAAACGATGTTACATTGTGGACTAAAGAAACACATTAAGGATCGCTACATACATAGTGTTTAATTTTCGCTCGCTATTATTTTACAATAAAAAATTTATTTAAGAAATATTTTCAACACAAACTGCGTTTTTGCAATAAATTTTTTATATGATAATTACTACTCATCAAAAATTTAAACATTTTATTGAAAATGTAACTCCCGTCTAACCGTAAATACTCATCGTACATGGAAGTGGTCTAAAATAAATTTGTTATAAACTCGTAGTTTCAGAATTATCTTCGACCAACCATTCAAAATTATAGTATTTTTTCAATAAAAGATAAATTGGAAAATCTTACTTGAAAACTCTACGAAATAGCAAGCATTCCTGTTACAACAAAAATGTACATTCACGACAATAATCAAAATAAAATGAACGCATACAAGAGACAATTTCTAATTCAGGGAATTAAATTCACTGGCAAAATATAATAAAGTGTATTTATGAAATGGGAAACTAGCTATTTTACTATGTTTTTAGTTTGCCTGCTCTGAATTATAGATAATCGTGAAGGACAGGACAAATCGGTATTACAAAGTAGTGATATTTATGTATATGTATGTGTGATATATGATGCGCTCTGAACAACGTTGGTTCATTCTAAATGTAATCGTAAGCTGGGATGTGTTAGCTTGACTTCTCCTTATAAACCAGCTGCTTGAAGTGACGTAATCAATTTTACGTTTTCCTAGAAAACGTTCGCTATAAAGAGTTCTTGTAATTTCATATTTCGCGAGATAGGAATTTAATTTGTACATTTCATATAAAATTACACGCGCTGCTAACGTTCGGTTTTTGCGTTCGGGCTACAGATCATATATTAAATTGCGGACTTTTCTTGAATACCATAAATTAAATATATTAAATATTCATAAACATGTGATGTTCAGGACAAACTAAATATAATTACTTGTAAGGTACTACGCACCACTGATTGATCATAATAGATTTAATCAAGTCAAACAAATAGAAAAAGAAGTAATGTAAAAGCCTGGTAAAAACGCTATATATTGAAACGATTTTCTAAAATAACGAATATATTCTCTCAGAGAATCAGTTGGGTTTTATTTTTAATGCGTGTAATCTGTCATAAAAAAAACTAGCTACGAAGGTCCTCAAGAAAATTTTTATTTCCCCATTTCACAGAAACTATCTAGTATTTTATTGCTTTTGTGGAAGCAAACATTAAATGTAATTAAATATTTTGCTGATGAAAAAAAAATAAAAGCAATAAATTTATGGCTATAATAATACGGTGTTACCTCTCTCACACAGAGAAGTATCATTTAACATCAGTCGAATATTATTTGTAACAAACAAGTGACGTATTTTCCTATTTTAAAGCGAAGTAAAAGGGTTGCGTTATAAAAATTTTACAGGGAAATGAAACTTCTCGCAATGAAGGGGAAAAATCGGTAAATACAATTATGTGGGTTTCTAATTATGTTTACTAAGATTATTCAGAAAATAAAAAATAAAAATATTTAAAACAAAACACTTTCTATTCATTCATGCTAGTGATGCTCGAATTTTTATGTTGGCGTAGCCAGTGAATATGTTAGTGTGGTAATATCAATACTTGATATAAGTTATATTGATTTTAGGTTCATCGAAAACGACTCAATTTGCTCTACTAAAATGAATAGTTCCAATTTATAATAACATGTACAACTGTGAAAAGACGCGAAAATCATCTAACAGTCAAATTTAGCTTTCAAGTGTCATGTCAATGTATCTTTACATAGTTTTCATAGTTATATTACACTTACTTATAATTTTGAAACAAAATTAGTTAATTTTCCCGGAATGAAAAAACTAAGATTTATACAAAATGGTCATATCGTCGTGAAAAATAACTTGTTGAAATTTTATATTCCTACAAATTTAAGTACCAAATGTACTGGTCTACTTTGGTAACATGTACAGATAATTTTGGCATGTATATTGCTACATGTCATAAGCCAAATTACAGGCAGAACTATCGCTATTTTTGGAATCCCAAGCAGAAAGTAGGATGGTGAAATACGGAATGCTTATAATTTCGTTATGACTCTCCGTCTGTCCGTCCGTATGCCACAACCTCGAAACCCTAACATATAAAAATAAAGAAATTACAATTTTAATTTTTGTTTATTGTCCTCTCCTTACGTCAAACTAGGCGTTGGATACCCTATAATATATATATATATATATATATATATATATATATATATATATATATATATATATATATGCATATAAAAAAAGAATGGAAATACTTTATTATATTGAGCTTATTCGACGTGAATACAAAGATACAAATTGATAAATAAATGGAATCCATTGAAGATTCAGACAGAATTTAACATTGAGTTATAGCTTTCCTACATTTATTCTTATAATAAAACAAGAAAATTTTTGTCTAAAAATATTCCTGACAGATAAGTTGGGGAGCACTATAAATCCACGCTATTATAATGAGTAAAACATTGATTTTGTTCATTTTTTTAGGCTTCTCGGTTAAACTACTCAATCGATTTTAATAAAATTTGCTATAAAGATAACTTAGTATTTGAAAAAAGATATAGGACATGATAATCTAAAACATTAAATACGACGAATGCTCAAAAACGGTGAATTATTTGTTTTATTCGGGATCCCCCTTGGATATAAGATGAAACTGATTGGTGAGTGAAATAAAAAAATAATAATTTAGATGACTGCGAACCGATATAAAACCTATTAACACGTATTTTTACAAAGTATCGCACGATGAATCACACTGCGAAATAAGACGTAAATACATACTATATTTAAAAAAATTATATTCTAGGAAGTTCCATAATTCAACAATGCACAGTTGACCTAACAGTTGGTTCACTCACACTCACGAAGTGAAGCGGTCCAAATGGAACATATCCCTAGCTACGCTTTGCCGAACAAGCACACACGCGAGAGCATTTATCGTTGATGGACGTCTGTGCTTGTTGACTGTTTTCACGGTGCTGAATTTCTAATCGTCAATATTGTGATCATGCTATAGAACTTTTGTATTCGCACTGTACAATTCCAATATTGCATCATGCATTATTACCAATTACGTAATATCAAATTCGGTCATAAATGGATTTTTACTCGGACGAATTCACAAATGACAGACATGATGTGAAGAAAATCTATTTGTTTTTTCTCTAGAAATTTCGTGGAATTTTCATCTGCCCTCTGTTTGTCTCATGGTTATATTCTTTAAAGTCCCAAGAAGGATATTGTATCGTTTAAAAAGTAGCAGTTAAAGAGCATTAGTGATTAAACTTTTATTTGAAAATCTATTAAACGCAACGATTATTTTGCAAACCTGAAAAATAATGCAACGGTTATGAATTGTTTGCAATTTTTCAGCACAAAATCAAACACTTGAATTTGGTCGATTTCTTTCGTTTCAAATAGCGGCATAGAACTATCCAAGAACTATTTTTCTGGCTAAATTGGAAAACGATCCAGATCAAGACCGTGATCTCTATCGTCAGTCAAAATGTTATCCGTACAATAATCCGTTTACACACCCACACACGTATTCAAAACATTAAGTTAGCGAAACTGTATATAAAGTACTAATCTTTTCGACACGGTTCGGTGTAGATTATTAATTTATTTAGTTGTTATACAGTGCGGTATGCAGATAACGGTTAAATATGTATTGATCGTCAGCCGGCTGGAATGTTTTTCTTATCATTGTGTTAGCACAATGGGAAATAAAGGGCACAATTAGATGTCAATGTATTCACGGCAATAAAGAAAATGGCAAACTATAAGCTTCGTATAGGAAAATGGTAAAAGTCTAATTCACTCTAGTGCTACCATTTAATGTTTAATTGCACATTTTTTTCATTTGATGGAAAAGAAATAATTATATTAATACTATCTGTACCTACAACTTTATTCGGGTTTAATTTAGAATAAAAAAAGGTATTAGAATTTTTTTCCCTCATATATTTCTGTTGATTACAAACTATTGCCATACCAAATTTCATCAGAATCCGTCCAGTAAATTTCGCGTGATTGAGGAACCAATTAACATGCAAACAGACAAAGAGTCGAATATGCTATAAACAGATTTTTTTGGCTTTTATAATCATTCTAAACGCTAAATCAAAAATATTTTTCATGTACAGAATTCACTCTGTTACAATTTTGTTATATGTATGGATATTTGCTACGATTTTCTTTTTTCTTATCGTAAGTTGTCTACCCAATTACCTGTCCAAACAAACAAAAGGGTCCGTAAAATAGGTCCGTAATTTGACCATAAATAGAGAGCTTGAGACTACATCCGCATCGAATTCCAAAATGTTGGTACAGTGTTTTAATGTGCCTATTTTGTCATCTTATTTTAGTCCCAAATAATTAGCTTGATTTAAAACCCGCGCGGGCTAACTTAACCCCCCGCACGTTCCCGTGTGTTCATGCAGCCCGCCGCTGAATACCATCCGTATCGCGGAAATTTTGTTTAATTTTCCACGTAACTTTTCAAAATCACAACTTCAGAAACGTTTAAGATATTGCAATGAAGGAAAAATTTAATTAATCTCAGTGAGTAAAATTCGTAATAATAATCTTATCAGTTTTTGGGTCATATCCGTTCATAGAAACAGGAATACTGGCATACGGACTGATATTATTTTTAACATTTGATTAGTTTTAGTAATCTAGTAGTTAAACGGAAAAATATTTAAGAGCAGAGCGTTGTAAAATTACAGACAGACATTTCAGTTTTATTCTTTAACTTTTTAACGTAACAATACTAAAAACATTTTAAATAAACGGACTCACTAAGCACTAACTATATCAAAGATTTTTAAAATTTGTTTTGAAATGTAAAAAAAATATTTTCATTTCTGAAATAGGCTATTTGATTGAATTTTTAAATTGTTCTATTTTGTATTATAAGCATACTACATGTATATTTCCAGGATTTATGCTGTATTTTTTATATAAATCACTTTTAAAGTTTCAATTTTCGGACTCGCGCTAAAAACACAATTTCTGTAATGGCGGCTAATGTGACGTCACACACAATGTAAACAAACAGTCCTGCCCGCTGAAGGGGATTATTATTTATTTTCATATTAAAATAGTGACACAATGTACAAATATGTCTATAAAAAGGTCTGTAGTGACACAATGTACAAATATGTCTATAAAAAGTCGACACAAAGTGTTCGTTCCAGTGCCAACAAATCTTAAAAAACTAAAAAAGTGACTGCAATTAGCCCAAAGAGATCCAAACAGCATTGTAGCTCACTCAAATGATTTTATGTGTGAAGATCATTTCGATATAAGTAATATTTGTGTTTTGAACATTAGTATCGATATCAATGCCTATAAATCAAAAGAATAAGAATATTAAATTTTATTATGAATGCATTTTAGTACCAATGATATATTGACAATTGTTAGTATTTATCTAAATTTAAATTTTTGATAAATATACATTAAAAACGATATATTTAAAAAAAATCTACAGCAGACGATTATTTATTATAAAAAAATATATTTAAAAAAAGTTCATACCTGATGACTTTTGTTGGCGATGGAATATGTTTTAACCTTTTTTCCAGTTAATTCATTTTATCGCTAAGCACTTATTACACAATTAAAAATATAATTTTTTACAAATTGTTAAGTATTTACAATATAAATATAGTAAATTTAATTATCTAACTCGAATATTTACTTAATCTGTCAATTTTAACAATAACATCTTGTTTATCCAACAACATTCAGGAAAAGTCTATTTGTCTATGATTTATGTTTGGAATAAAATTATAGTATTGATATATACATTAGCATATGCATTGCATGGGAATTAAATAAAATTTGTTATACATTAGTTATGACCCGAAGTTATTTTAATTAAATATATAATTTGTAATGTATTTCTTTTTATATAATATAATACGTAATGAATAACATACGTAATGAATTGATATTATAAAAAAGTTTACACTAAATGCAAAAGGTGATAGTTATAAATTTAAAAAAGAAAAAAGAACCATAATTTAAAGATTTAAAAACTTGTCTGTGACGTCATCTGACTTTGAGCCAATAACAGGGCATTAGCGACGCTGATTAAATTTCAAAAAATATTGTGATTTCTTTACTTTTTTATATAATATAAAATTATTCTTCCAAAAATTAAAAGCAGTACACTTATTTACGCTATAATCTAATAGGATGACCCCGAATTGTGGTATATTTTCGATGTTGACATATAGCCTAATAATATTAAAAAACTTTGGAGATCTTTCGCATATGAGGGTTCTAAATAAATAAAACCTGCTAGGTATGAGTAGAACACGCACTATAAAGGTTCCGGACGCACTTAGGCAAATATAAATATTTAAAGGTACATATATTTTTATTAATGTATTTAAAAAATTTTATATTATTTTTCACGTACATATATTGGTTTATATATTTCTCATAGACTTAAAAATATCGTCTTTAAAATCAATGCAATATGAAATCATGTTTATCATTACCCTGTACATCTCTGATAATGCTGTTTTTACATAATTCTAATTTAGCTACTTTCACGATTGCGAGGTGAACATATTTTTTTAGATATTTTCAATAATATCTCTGAAACTATTTTTATGAAATTTATAAATATAAGAATTTATAAGAAAAATAGTTTTGAAAGCTCTGTAAAATGGCATTGCACATGGAATATGAGATTAGAAAAAGTTTAGAGTACTTTATTTAAATATTCAAATGGAAATTTTAAAGGAAGCGCCTCTAAAATTGTCTTATGAATATTTTCTATTTCATAGTTTTGAGCTAATCTTTCATAATTTTGACTTAGCTACTTTCACGATAGTGAGGTAAACATATTTTTGTAGATATTTTCAGTAATGTTTCTGAAACTATTTTTATGAAGTTCATAAATATAAGAATTTATAAGAAAGAAATAGTTTTGAAAGCTCTGTAAAACGGCATTGCATATGGGACATGAGATTAGAAAAGTTTAGAGTACTTTATTTAAATATTCAAATGAAAATTTTAGGGGAAACGCCTCTAAAATTGTCTTATAAATATTTTTCAAGGTTAACTATTTCATATATGTGAGCTAATTTTTTCATAATTTTGACTTAGCTGTTTTCATTATAGCCAAGTGAACACATTTTTGTGGATTTTTTCAAAAATATCTCTGAAATTATTTTATATGAAATCCTGAAGAAAATATAATTTTGAAAGCTCTTTAAAGCGGTGTCGCATACAGGACCTGAAAGCAAAAAAAATCTAAACACTTTGTTAAAATATTCATGACAATTTTTGCGAGAACGCCTTTAAAAAATGAATATTTTACAGAGTTAACTATTGTTATATCTGTGAGTTAATACGCTTCATTACTGTGCCAAATTTAAACTTTATACATCAAATTGTTTCTGAGAAAATAGGACCGTTACAGGAGACAGACATACAGACACGCTGTTACTTCTAAGGGTTTCATGTTCCTTGTTTGAGATACGGAACCCTATAAATATTTAAAGAATCTTAAAATCACCAAAATTATTTTATTAGTTTTGCTGCATAATAGAAAAATTTATTTAACTGAAATCTCCACCTAAATCATCTAACTACAATACTTCAAGCGGACAGGTATTTTCAGGCGAAAATGACTGTATTTTTAGAAACTGTGAAGCTGAACAGACAGATATATCAAAGTTATGACAGCCGCTATGAAACCTAAAGAATCGTTTATAATAGGTTCCTTAATCCTGATCTAATTTACTGAAATATTAAATAGTAGTTTTAAATCAATAATGGCAATGTAACAACATAACTTTTTTAATTTCAATATTTTACTATTTATTTCTAAATTCCATTAAATACTCTTTTATTTCTTTCTTTGATTTTGTTTGTAATAAGTAGATTTTCTCATTTTTTCTTGCTCATAAAAGAAAAATAATCTGGTCTCACTGGACGTAAGCGCGCTTTTCACTGTTTTCACACAAAACCTTTTTGACGTGAAAAATATTCAATAACAATGTTTAAATTCGTCGATATTACTGCTCAAATCTCCCATTTCGTTTAACGACGTAATAAAACGTTGACGTTGTGACGTGATTTAAAATAGTTGACCGCCATTTTCGCACTCACATGCGACATATTTTAAATAAAAATGTTGCTAAATATAACGTAACGATGTTATTTTTTTAGGTTATCAAAATAAAAAATGTACTATAAATAACATCAAGGGCAAAGAGTTTAATGGTTTGTTTAAAATGCTAAAACAAGAAACGATAGTAAAATATATTGCTGTGTTTTAGGAACTGTAAAATGAAAAAGCTAAGAGCTAAAAACAATAAAAAAATAAGGAAGCATAAAAAAGTGTAGGTAATTCAAATAGTTATAGAAAGAAACATAGAAATAATAAAACTCGACGGAACAAGGATCAGCGTAAAACGTAGTCTTTTACTTTGACTCAGTCTTTTGTCTATTTAAATGAAAGGAGGGTCAGCGTCAAGGGAACAAGAATCAAGTGAAGGGAACAAGGATCAGCGAAAAACTTAGTCCTGTATCTATTTGGATGAAAAAAGGGTCAGTGTCAAGGGAACAATGGTTAGCGTTAATCTCTGCGCTCTATTTATTTAGGTGAAAGAAGGGTCAGCGTTAAGAGAACGAGGGTGAGCGTTAATCTCCGCCCTTCATTTAATCGAATGAAAGAATGTTCAGCGCCGTGGGAACAAGAGTCACATCAAGGAAACAAGGATCACCGTAAAACTTAGTCCTCTATCTATTTAGATGAAAAAAGGGTCAGCGTTAAGGGAACAAGGGTCAACGTAATCCTCTATCTATTTAGGTCTACGGCAAGCTTAATCTTCTACATATTTAGAGGAAAGAAGATTTTTGAACCATCTTAACTTCTACTCTATAAAAACATATAATTTTAGTGATTCTTATCCAAGTGGCTATACAAGTATGGCCAAACAAGTAGTACTCGAAATGATATTTCTTATCAAGTATGTTAGGATATCTACTATTCTATATTATTATCAAAACAAATGTCATACCTCAAAGGTCATCATACCTCTAACAAAAAAAATCTTTTATGTTTTTGGCTGCTTTTAATGATAAGTAAGGTCACACAAGTAGTACTCGAAACTATATTTCTTATCGGGTAGGTTAGGGATTCTACTATATCATACTATTATCAAATAAAATGACATACCTCGAAGGTCCCACATATTAGAAGGAAAAAATATTTTGACAAAACTTATGTGGGACTGTGTCGACCTCGCCGAACGCGGCCGGCCGAGCCCATAAACACGACTCCTGGTGCAAAACTTTCGCACTCCACAAAAGCACCTTTGATAGCATGTTGATTATACGCTCTTCTATGACTCAAATTATTTCCAATTATACGTTCTAGTAATTCTAATAATATCCTTTATAAATGTCATATCACGTGCATTTATTGTTAATAGGTATTCTTTTTTTCAAATAACACGATTTAAGAAAAGAGTTCCTGGACACGATTTTACTTTACTATATTTTTAACTTAAACTTATACCATAATACTCTGTTTGGAAAATGTCTTAGTGTATTAATAATTTGGGTCTAATTATTTATGTTTTGGTGTTATAATTGTTATTGCAACTTTTTTAAACCCAGAATTATTATTATTTATGAGGCACTCCTTAATTTAAATTGAATAATAATAATTTAATTTAATATTTCAGATTATGGAATTGCCATATTAATACATAAACTTGTTACAAGTACTTAAGTACTTATAGCAAACTTTTAGGAAAATATGGAAATTTCACTGTTTTTTTTAATGAAGTGACATGCTTTAAAAAGATTGTATTTTACAAAAATACTAGAAACCCGTGATTAATTTAATAAAAAATGCCAATTTGAAAAACGATTCTACTTTGAAGAAACGACTGTCAAGCATGACGTTTATGTAATCTCTTTTTACGTAATCCTTTTTCGTACTTAAATTTGTATTCTTTTAGGTTTTTTTATATAATTTTTTAGTTCTACAATTTTTTTCTTAATATTTAATAAATTTAATAAACAGAAGATGATAATTAAGCCAAAGAAATGATAAATAACAGTTTATTAGTAGTGTGCGTGGGGACGGATTTTCGAACTTATTTTTATAATGAAATAAGCTCGAGCGAATAATGTATTTATTAAATGCGATATTCTTAATGTATTTTTTTCATTTATTAAATAATAAACAGTAAAACTGTACTAAACTATACTTGTTCTAAGAAATCAGCAATTTTAATATGTACCTAATTTCAATATCTGTTGCATATGGGAGATATTAAATTTTGAAGTAAAAAATTATTACTACCAAAAAAACATTACATATATTTAGAATAAAAAAAAACAGAAAAGAACAAAAATTACCACAAACCGAGAAATATCGTAAATATTTCAAGTCCCGTATCCTCAATGGCAACTCCGTAAGCTCGTTCTCGTCGAGTATCAAGCATTTGAGTCCCGTCATGTCACCGATCTCATCCGGCAACGTCGCCAAACGATTCCCGCTCAAATCGAGACAGCTCAAGCACTTCAAGCTCCCTATTTCCGGTGGCAGAACCCGGATATCGTTCCCGCTCAAATATAAGCTTTGCAAGCAATGAAGGGAGCTTATTTCTGGCGGTAATCTCTCTATGGCGTTCTCCTTTAGGTAAACATGGCGAAGCTCACAAGATCGTTCAGTTTGAAGTAACTCTTTGGGAAATTCTTTGTAGTTACGGTAATTCCAGTGCAACACACATTTGACGTATTCGTTTTCATAGTCCGTCATTTTGCTGTTACTAGTTGCTAGGTAACACTAATAAAATATTCGACATTAATGATTGCAGCTTTTTTTTAATTTTCTGTAATTTTT
Source organism: Druceiella hillmani (assembly GCA_039881145.1). Lineage (NCBI taxonomy): Eukaryota > Metazoa > Arthropoda > Insecta > Lepidoptera > Hepialidae > Druceiella > Druceiella hillmani. The sequence continues at coordinate 1,139,657 of JAYKKI010000101.1, forward strand.
AACCAGTTATTGAAAGTCATGATTATGTCAGTTATTAAATTTATTTATTAAAAGTTTCCTATAAATTTTGCAATGCATCAAAACTTGAATGAAATATACTAGAAGTGCAAACTATTTCAACTAACTTCAGGGCATTTTTTGCATTTCCTAATTATTAATACGCTTTCTAATTATAATGATATGTTAATTCCTTGGTGTCCGTAATTCTCTAAATTTTAACATTATTTATCGATCTATACACTTTTCTAAGTGCTTATGGGACAAACCCATAAAAAAATTATATGAGGTTTAATAAGAATCTTTTTATAAACAATTTTTTTTTCTTAAAGTGAAATTTATAAAACTACATAAAATGTAAAATAACTTGAATGTTATAACGAAATAAAATAGTAACAGAGGTGTAAACGTCGAATATCACGTGATAAATTTATAATATTAATTGCTTCTACTGAATCTCAGTTTTGCTCTATTTATTTAATTTAATAAATTATTATCGAATTAATAACTAAGATGGAACATTAATTTCAAATTAGGAAAAAAAACTGCTTGATCCTCTGTTATTAGAAATTACTTAGAAGCTGTGTTAACGACTTCGTTGGCGTGAAATTCGGAATAAAAAAAGTAATTAGAATTTGTTTCTCTCATATGTTGCTCTTGGGTATAAACCATTACCAAACCAAATTTCATCAAAATCCGTCCAGTAGATTTCGCGTGATTGAGGAACAAATTAACACAAGACAGATAGACAAAAATTCTAAAAACAGGTTTTCTGACTTCTATTTTCATTCTATACGCTAAATCAATAACTCTTTTTAAAATATTTTCTATGTACACAATTCAGTCTATAACAATTTTATTATATGCTGCAGGTTTCTAAATGATTTTATAAATATAAAAAAAATATTTATAAATATAAAAAGCAAATTTACTTTGCGATAGCAATGACTTGACTACTCTTCTTGTCTTGTACGAGATCAATTTTACTTAATTATTGTTTAATTAACGATTCAATAGTATATAACTTCAGCACTTTGTTTTGGAAATAATGTTAGAAATTTTCGAAAAAACATAAACTTCAAATTAAGGAAGTTAAACTGTTTTTTCCCCCACTGTATAATTATTACTTATTCGTTTTCCCAAATATGGTTGTCTATTATATCTATCATTCTAAAAACTAAAAAAAACAAGTCTGCAATTATTTTACTATGTTTGATGGTATTATTTGAGACCAAATATTTTTTTATTCGATTTAATTACTTCTCTTTATATAACTTTACATTTATCTTCATCGCAGAATTTTAAATAGAATGTGAAATAATATTAACTTTATCTTCTTCAAAAAGTCTTAATTATTAAAAATAATACTTCATCTTAAAAATTATAACTTTAATCATATCAGTATTTCATTGATTGATATCGTTAGTACGGTATACATTAACAGGTATCCAGAAAATAATTTAAGTGTAATTTAAATATGAATCTATCACTGACAAAAAATTTACAAAAGCTTCTTCTTAAAGAATAAAAAAGCATTCTGAAAAGAATATGAAAAAGGTGAAAACGAAAAAGATTATAGCTTCTATACTATAAAAAGATATATATATTCATATTGCTATTAAAGCTATTCACGTACAAGATGCATAAAAAAGAAACAGCAACAGTCATAAAACTGAAATAACTGAACTAGCAAAATTTTCCGATGTTAATTTTTAAAAATAAATGCGGCAAGTAATTACTTTACATAACTTATCCCAAATTCTGTTTAACAATTAAAATTTGGTGGTATTCATAGTAAGTAATAATTTATTGAACTCGATTCTTTAATTTTTAAATATGTTTTATGATTGATTTTATTTTGAACAAATGCAAGTGTAGATCTATTAAAAATAAGTTTTCCAACAGTTTGCATTTCTAGTATATGTAATTCTATTTTTTTTTAAATTTGAAATAAACGCAGACTAGCGCTAATTAAAATTGCGCTCTTTTTCTTTCGTCAAATTAAAAAATATGCATATGAATTATGGCTTTGGATAGTTTTAGGTGCGATTCATCAGGTGTTAAAAAAAACTAGCAAAATACTTCCTTACAAACCACGATTTGGCAATGAAATGCTCTTATATCTTATAATTTATTCTGCTTAATTGTCGTCGTTCGTATCACAAAACACTGAATATGTAAGTACAAATTCGAACTGATAATAAAAATAAAAAACAAATCGAAGAAGAGACGAACTGATAATAAAAAGAAAACACAAATTCATCAAAACGATACATTTAAACAGATGAAAATAATTACGTAAAGAGATATTTCAAACTGACGTTTGTCACTCTTTGTCAATAGTAAAGGCACTTTTCAAATCGATCGCGATCATGACCGGCATATTTTTGTTAAATAAATTATTTTTATATATTTCATTTGAGTCAATCGATCGCATCAAATTTCTCTTCCTTGTTTGTATTTCATTTAAAGAAAAAAAAGGTGAAATTTTTTTTTTTTAAATTCGCCCTAAACTGCATTTATGTCTATAATTTCGCTAATTATTACTTAAAAACTTAATTAAAATTTATTTCTTGCTAACAAAAATTTAAGGAAAATTTTAAAACAAATCAATACTTAAAAACGTATATTTACGTAAACGCTTGACGTATTTCCGCGATCGAATTTAAAATTGTCTAAAATTTTTTTTTTCACGCGCTCCTCTCTCCACGGTGATCGATTAACTGGCCAGCGATCGAGATGTTTGTATACTCCCGTATTCCCTGATACCAGGCAGTGATTTGGACGAGCATTTCACAACACTTCGTTGTACGTGAAAATTATTTTTAAATGCACGGCAAGGTCTACTACGTCTGAATATACGTAATTTTAAAAATAATTGGAGTAAACGACCTGGAACTCTGAAGTTTATTATGTAATAAACATTGAATATGATTATTTTATTAAGAAATTTTGATTTAGAAATATATAAAAAGCTGCATCTGCAGTGAAAATCAATGGTAAAATTTTGTCTTTTATAACTTGAATCAAGTTAAAAACTCGTTATCTATACATACAGAAATATAATATTTTCTCATTATTCTAATAAAAAATTAACCTCTGGATCAATACTGAAATATTTTCTTTTTAATCTCGAACGTCTTGTGATATAGGAAAATTTGTAACAAACATATTTCCACATTATTTTCCACTTTCTCTCAAACTTAATAAAATATGTGACCCTGTCAAAAATACAATGACACATATAAATTCAATCAATTCGTCAATAAAACATTTATAAATTTTAATTTTATAACTATATCGCGTTTACATAAAAATATTATCAAAGCGTTTTTCAAAAAGTTATTGGAGTTTACTCCATAAGAATCGATTTTGCATATATAGCGCCCGGTATGAATTTTATTAGAAATAAAATCAGAAGTTCAGATCGTACAAAGTTCAGAGTGTTAAAAAAAATATAAACGTTAGGCTCTGACTATACGAAGTTCAGAGCGTTACAAAAAGTTTAACCGTTAGTTAGCCTCTCGGCGCAACATTTCTGCGCATCTTTAGAGTGAGATAACAATTATGTTTATTTAGCATTTTCTTATGGCGTAATCGCAAAGACTGAGTGTGACACACATAGTTTACTATCGTTCGCTATATAGAGATATAAACATTAAATGACATTATGTGTGAATATTAGGTGTTTTCCATCCTACAAAATTAAAAATTCACTTTTAATTTTAACTACTTAGTCTGACGCTACTAAATGTTTCTAATTTTGTTGTATAAATTTGTTCTAGTTCACTTTTGTTTTACTTGAAAATAATTATATTGTAAACTTTTTTTAAGAATTTTCTATTTACATTTTATGATATCGATATTTAAATTTATATACAGTGTTACCTATTTTATACATTCCAAGACAATCGTACTTTAGGAGTAAACTCCAGTCGCGTGGCATAGCTGACACGCACATTTTTTTTCTAGCTGTCAATTGATAAAATCGTCTTAGATTATGTCTCGATATGAACGATTTGAAAAATTCTATTTTCATCTAAAGTGTTTCAAACTACATCGGTCGTACTATTAAGAAGAACTGACAAGAAGAACTATATTTCTTGTTACGCGTATATTTATTAATACTCACCCGATTGATGTTAACTTCTCTTGCCAACAACTCATGATGGTAGGCATGTATGCAAAATTGATATTAACGCATTTATAAATAAAACAGCTGTAAATTATGTAAATGGTACATTATTTAGCTCACTTGCTGTTTTTTTAGTTATGACTAACACTGAAAAGTTGCAACACTTTTATTCATAAACATATCTATCTTTTTAACTTTATACGGCACGTTGAAAAATTCTTCATAAAAGTGTTTAGAAACAAATTTTCCGAAATAAATTTCCACAACGATCCTTCATATTATGCAAAATTTTCTACATTTTTATCACATATTTCACATATAAATCATTACTCATACTATCACATATAAACATTTCATATTCTTACACCTTTATTAGAAAAAAAATTAAAGCTACTTTCGCTCGTATGCTCTGTAATATTATATAAATACATAAAACTAAACAGTAACTAAACATATATTTAAATTTTGAAAACCCAACAAAAACTAAAAATATACTAAAATTTTGGTAGTAAAACGCGATATTAAAAAGCAAGTAAACTCTGCACATGTTTCGAGGATTTTCCCTCGAAATTAATTTTTTAAAATTCCTAGCCATGTTTACAATTAAGCTCCTTAAAATTTCGAAGCCGGAAATATATTAATAATTTCGTTTACGTAACTCTCATCACCAAAATCACTGTTTCCGACTACACATAAGTCGAATAAACGTTACACATAATTTATTGGATTATTTATAATTATTTTTCAAGGTTCAAACAAACTCACTCGCATTATCCGCCCAAGCGGTCTGACGTAGCACGTAAGTTGGCCGCTCTCCAACAGCCGCCCGCCGCCGGATAGCTCGCTCATTTCACCGTCGGCACTTAACACGTGCAGACGTACTGATGTACCTATTATTTATATTCCATTCACTTTCGTATGTATAATTACGAATAACATAAGAATTTGACGTTCATTTCATAATGTAGTGTAAATAGATATTGTGTCCATAATACTTATCGACGAATTATGAAACACAGATTAATCGATGAGAATAGTTTTAATTAAATAAAAGTGGCGTCAAAAAAAAAATTCTTCGATGGATAAATTTTATTTTCTAAATCATTAATAGTCATGGTATGATGAAAAGTGAAATAAAAATATTTATCTAAAATGTATTTACGTATAATACAGCATCTTAAAACAGCAAGGTTAGAATATAACAAATTAGGAAGCATTCCATAATTTTAAAATTCCATTTCAGGGTGAAATTTACTCATTTAAAAAAAATAAAACTTTTAAGAAAAATTATATATTTTTAGAAACTCGTAACATATTCTTCAGTTGCAGAAAATAGCACCGCATCATTATTATGAATGCACCCATAGGTACTTCTTTTTATTACTGATGATAATTTTAAAGTGATCATTAAGAAAATCACCGTTTTAATAAACGTGAGAGTCTCATATTTTCTTATTCTTTCCAGACTCAAACTCTCTGTGTTTTTTAGGAAAAAAATGCACATTTTCATACCAAAATTTTCTTTCCCTTAGGCATCTGAAAATATGTAGAGTTATAGCTGCATTACCCTGTGAGGGAAGTATGGAGTATTTTGCAGCTTTGGTGAAATAAGAACTTACCATTTCATTACGAATTAACTTTTTTATGAGATAATATGACGTAAGAGTCAAAGATAAAACGTCTTTCAAAAATTGTCTAATAATTTAATGGTTAAAAGAAAATCAGTTACATTTGGGAAAGAGCCCTTAAACCCAAACATTACTTGTTCTGTGTGACTTGATTCCCTTTTAATGTTTGCTACTTTTTAGTAACTAAAATAATAAATTGTCTTATTGTTATAATAAATACGTTGTAATAAGTATTACCATTTTGGAATACCTGTTATTCTGTAAATATTATCCAAAAGTATAAGCGAAAATTGGAAGCAGAGAAGAGTATTATTACATTATGTAACGCTTTATATACACTACTATCATCTAGTAGAGCTTATAAAGAAAACTTTCTGAAAGTAAAGATTACATGATTACCTGTAACCTTTACTTTCATAGTATAAAAAATAAGTATAAAACAATAAAGAAAGCTAGTTAGTCGAACATGGATTTAGGGATTTTCATAAATACATCAAGACTGCGATGTAGGTCATTTATCTATTTATTTATTGAGTGAAGTCACCAAATACGTTTGATTAACCTTTTTCTCTATGAACTATCTGTTGGATTAACCAAAATATTATCAATTAAATCGTATACCGTGCAAATCTAGTTATTTTAGGTATTTCTATTGTATGTTTTTTTATATAATTACCTCAAATCTTATATGAAAAGGAGACACAAGAATATAATTCTGCTGCATTTTTAAGAAATAAATGAAAAGAAATAAATTACGAATAAAAATAAATTACTTTTCCATATGCAAGTAAATTTTACGTTAAAATGACCATATTAAATTTGACTACAGAAACATATTGCAAGTAAACGAAAGTCAAGGCAGGAGACATACTTTACGAAAGATTTCAGAGAATACCTGATACGGAATGATGCCCAAAAAATAATTTGACATTTATGTCACATTTTTGGTTACGTTAATTTTTAAGCCAAATTAGCATTATCAAAATAACTACGTAAATAATACAACTTTACTCCATTCCATTTCAAAAGAAAATGCTTGTAAACAAACCAATTTGACAGTTAAAATAGGGTTGGCACAAATGTATATTTACTCAATCGACCACTATTCACAATACTCATTGTAAATCACTCGGAATAATATTAAACTACAGTCAGTCGTGGGTAGCAAGGTTCAGAGCTACAGGATCAACATTAAATGGGCCCAGGCCAGGACCTACACCATTGGTAGCCACGGATGAAAATGTCGAGCGTGTTATGGTTTCTGTCGTTAAAAATCCCCGTTTATCACTGCGTACACGTTCATCGATATTGGGAATTCCGAAATCAACTTTACAGGTAATAATGCGAAAAAAGCTCAATTTCCATTCATATAACATTCAAATTGTTCAAGATTTACACGATTCTGACTTTGAATTAAGAAAAACTTACGCGGAAGTGATGTTGTTGAGATTTCGTACTGCTACCCGGATGGGCAACATATTCTTTAGTGACGAAGCTCACTTTCACATTGGAGGATATGTGAATAAGCAGAACTTTTGTTACCGGGATGTCCACAACCCAAGACAAATGCATCAAGAGCCTTTACATAAGCCTAAAGTAACAGTCCGGTGTGCCATGTCTGCATCTGCAATCATAGGGCCTTATTTCTTTGAAAATCAACGTGGCCAAACTGTAACTATGAATTCGGAGAGATATGCCCAGATGTTAAATGACTTTTTCAGAGTAGAACTACAGAATAGTCCATCCTTCAACCAAAACACATAGTTCCAGCAGGACGGGGCCACAGCTCACACTGCTAATGTGTCCATGAATGCAGTGTGGCAGTTATTTCCAGAAAAAAACATATCCCGAAACGATACCGTACCGTGGCCACCTAGGTCACCCAATTTAAGCCCATGTGACTTTTTCTTATTGGGATACTTAAAATCCGTTGTTTACAAAACAAATCCGAGCACTGTGACACAACTTAAAGAAAATATTCGAGCCGAAGTCAGTAGGATACCCCAGTCGCTCTGCAAACGCGTTTTTGAAAACATGCTTGTTAGACTCGAAGAGTGTGTCAGACTCGATGGCCGCCATTTGGAAAACGTGGTTTTTAAAAAATGAAATCCGCATTTGTTGTTATAAAGTTAAAGTAAACCTACTTTGTATTAGAGGTGTAGTTTTTTCTTTACAATTTTTCAAACATTGAAATCTGCCACTGGACATCCTGTATGTACTACGATTTCTATATTAACTTAATAAACACTCCTATTATATAATATAATAAATGCCAATATTACACCTTTATTTTTCTAACGTAAATTGTAAAATATAGAGGAAAAAAATGGACAACCATTCCTGTCCATTATACAAAACTCAGAGATAAAAAACATTTTGGAAAAATATTCAATATTCCAACGTATAAAAAATCTATATCCATATACAGTATAAGGTATGAATCATATACTTTGTAAAGTTTGAGTGAAACAGCTGCAATAAATCAGGCATGAAATAGCTACAGTAAATGAAAAAAATAATTATAATATTTTATATTCAAATAAGTATTCGTTTTAATTTGTAATATTGATTCCTATTATAAAGAAACACTACCATATAGTGCATAAAACACGTATAAAGATAATACGTGTTTTATGCACTATATGGTAGTGTTCATTTATAATAGGAAGTAAGTTTTTGCTTTTATTCGACTGTGTATTTTCAATAATAATTTTTAGTGTTCGACATAAAAGTTTTTTTAAATATATATTAAAAAAAATATATATTTAAAAAAACTTTAATATCAGTGTCCGGCATTATTTATATACATTTAAGCATTACATATATCGACTCCAACTTTGTGGCCAAGACGCTACAGCATTACTGAAAAACCTTTAGTTCTATTGTAGACAGGGGCGTTTAAACATTCATAAATTTTTATCTACTTGTGAATTTTTTCGTGTAACTCGTAATAAAAAAATATAAAAAACCAATTGCAATAAAAATCAAATTTTTTATTAGAAATATCAAATAACTCTATATTATATTAGTAATGTGAACATAAGAAAAAGATTTAAATTATCTGAATTAATTCCTGTAATTTTGATTTGTTTACAAACATTTTATTTTGGAATGGAATAGAGTATACATGCTTTATTTCGTAGTTTTAAACATTAACACGCAATTGCAGTGCAACTCGATGTTCCCACTTTTAACGATTTACCTTCTTAACATATTTTCGTGATGTTGTCGATACTGTTATATACTCTTATTTATTTAAAATTAAAAAAATTAATGAAAATATTAAATTATGAATAAGGTTAACTTATTTCTATAAGAGCAGCTCCCCTACTAAGGTTGGATTTCAAGGGATTCTGGGTTTGGTACAAGAGAAAGAAATCAATAATTATAAAAAATAATATTAATATTAAATAAAATATTCCTTGAAATATGAGTAAAAATAAGAAAATGTTCGGTGAGGAAGATGGGATAAGAGAGAATGGTAAAGGGGGAAGAGAATAAGTGTTTTTACGAAAGGTACGACTATTTGAGATGAAATTTGAATGTTTAAATTAACGAATAATAGGCATCTGGTTTATTCCATAATTTGGCATCGAAAATAGTAAATTAGTATTCGTAAAAGTGATAAAGTGTTAAGCAGAAAGGGATTTATGTACATAGTTTATCCGAACGTAGATCCAGGTTATTACCAGATAGAGGTGTAAATCTCATAGCGAGATAAGAGGAATTATGTGGAATGTTTAAAACATTAAAAAGTAGTGGACAGTGTGCATATTGTTTTAACTCAGCGCGAGGAAGTTAACCCAGTACTGCACGCATGAATAATTTAAAATAATTTCGATACAATAATGAGACGTCATTCATATCCGTGTTATACTCATTTTGACATTCCAGTTCTGCACTAGTGTACAATAATGAGATGCAGTCCATGTTGCGTGTTATACTGATTTTGACATTCCACTTTTGCACCGGTATATAATAATGAGACATAATCCATGTCGCAGTGTAGTACTGATTTTGACATTCCAGTTTTGCACTGTTTTATAATAATGAGATATAATTCACGTCACATGTTATACTGACTTTGACATTTCAATTTTGCACTGGTGGACAATAATGAGATATAATCCTTGTCGAGTATTATACTGATTTTGACATTCCGGTTTTGCACCGATATATCAAAATTACTTTGAATTATATGAATAGTCGCACACACACAAACACACACACACACGCACACACGCACACGCGCACGACCACGGGCGCGTGCCCGTGCACGCCCACCCATACGCACACGTACACGCACAAGCTCACACACACACACACACGCGCACATTTATCTATGCGCCTACAATACACTTCGATCACACACACATATTGATCTATGTGCCCACAATGCACTTTGATGAAGTAATGTAATTATACAAGTTAAACTAATACCTAAAAATCATTGTATCTTATTATAATTTAAATTGGTTTTCCCAATAGGTGATAAATTAATAAATATACATGAAATGTGAAAATTTGTAACACACAAAATTTCATTGCTGAAGAATATATGCACAACTTTTCAAATTTTAATGAATTGTCATATCGCAGGAAATAATATGTTCTTTTGTAACTTGAATCTGTATTTCAAAGGGTAAACCAACCTCGGTGTAATTTCCAAAAAAAAACTTCGTTTTATACATCAAGTAATTAATAAATTTATAAATTTAATAATACATAGAAGCTGTAATAAAAGTTGTCTTTGTTATAACAAAATATTAAACCAATTTAGGATTCACATATATAAGTAAGTCACGAAGAAAAGACACCAACATATCTGAGACGTCTCTACGATTTTACTTAATACATCGAAGAAACAAGCCCAAAGACTCTCATCCCAATAGGTCATTAACCCACACCCGGATCGGGGACTCAATTGATCTTAGCAAAAGACCCTCGATGGAGAGCGCTCCCCATACCGGCGTCTCTTAACGATTCGCTTAGTTATTTGAGATGGGTCAAATTTTTAAGGTACAGAGTGTATTCATCTTTGTTGCATGTTGTGGATACCAAAGATAAATTTCACCCCAGTTGAATTTATTCGATTTGCTCAAGAAAGTTTTGTTTTGCAAAAAAAACCACTCCAGCAAATGTGTCCTTTTTTGCTCAATTACGAATTAAAACGTGGCATTTTTCTTTGCTCCCTTGACCGTTTTCGAGTGGTTTACGATCGATCATTAGTTACTGTTAAATTAAGTTGCTTTGTATTTCCATTATTATTCATTTTAAATTAAGTTACCTTTGTGGGATATATAAGTAAATCAGTTATAATAAAAAGAAATCCTTCATTCATAATGTTGAGTTGCCTTCGGATTTAAAAATGTTTATTTACAAATTTCTTGTTACATGTTTCATTTGGTTCTTAGAATATACGAATATATTCTACACGCCACGATTTTCTAAAAATTATTTAATTTTTTATCTATTATCAGAACATTTTTACTAAAATTATTATTTTCAAACTTGCACGACCTAATTTCATTCCTATAAATAATTTATCTTAACTAACTACTACGTGATTTAGCATGAAAAAATTTCAGGAAATTAAATACGAATGAATAGTACAAAATGTACTGAAAAATAAAGTAAATGTGGCAATACTTGTAATATCAATCAATTTTAAAGTTTTATGTGTAAAAATAAACAAATTATCAAATTACAAATATAAATGATACTTTACGTTGACGGATGATGTCTGCAATATTTTTATAAAATTTTATTTTAATCTAACGATTAGTTTTCAGGAGTAGAAACCAAAAAAATTGTTCATGTCAAAGAGAGCAAGAAGACTCGTCATCACCGTGTTATCTTAGATTAATCACAAGACTGATGACTTTTGAGGGTGGAACATACGGGGGGTTCAATGTCCGATTACTGGTTGTTCGCCAAACGAGACTGGACGGATATGCTGATTACCTTTGGAAGCAACAAATCCTCCATATGTATCAATTGTGCAAATTAAAATCTTATAGACTTTAATATAGGCTAGACTAGGCTTTGATTTTCTTGCTCACTTATCATTAATAGTTTGGGAATTATTTCAATATCTTACATTCTTTCAAAGTGTTCTAATTTGTATAAAACGCTGGTCGCATCTACTCAACCCTGGAAACATTTCCAGAACGGTTCATTTGGGACGCTGCCCAATTCCATTAAGGTATTTTCTTTAACACAGTTAATCAATTGGAAATGTCTGCCTTTCAATAACAATTTTAGTTTCCATAATAAAAATAACTCTCTGGATACTAGATCAAGTAAGGTAATGGACTGTAGAAAGACTTGCTTCGTATTTTAATAGCTAGGAGTGATTTGTATTCATAAATTTTATTGAATTCGCAAAACTTTCACAAGCGTCCATAATCATGAATTATTTTTAATCTAGTTTATGATGGTTAGTTTAAAGTAGAAAAAGAATTATTACTTTAGTACTTTTGTGTATGAGCATATCCTGATAATATTTTGGTCGACGTGTAAGTTTCGAACATATGCCTAGATTTCGATAGAATTTGTTATATTTTCCCCTAGTATATAATACAAAAGCTTTACAGGAACCAGATGTACTAATATAACTGAATTTTATTGTACTTTTCACTTATTTATTTAGTTTATCGTAAAAAGTTCTAACATTACAAAAAGATTAATGATCATGTCAAAACAAAAGATTAATGTCATGTCGAGTTTCTTCAAAAATTATTCCGTATTGAAAAAAATTGGAATTATTAAAGATTTCAAAAAAAATAAATTTAATAAAAAATTGTACCCATCATAATGAGATGTTGAAAATTACAATCCATAAAATATATAAAAAGAATTTACTTATTAGAATCTAAGTTTTTATATTTATTCGAGTCATCAAAGTTTTTTTTTATAAAAACACTTCATTTTGTAATAAATAAGTATAGCTGAATAATAAACCTTTTGAATAAATTGCAACATTTTACATCAACTAAAACGATTCTCTCAAGAATTAAAATCGCATTAAAGCCGATTGCAAGCATATTGAAGATCTGTTCTAACGAAAAATAAAAACTTAATTTTTTAAAGGAATTCTTTAAATTTTTTAACCCTAACTTACTTTTATTGTTTCTAAGGAGGATTTAATAGTTTCCACTTAAAAAATTAAAGAAAAATACATTTGAATGAAAATTGAAACACAGGTACCTCATAATGGATGCCTTCTGTGGTCTTTGATCTTATTTTATAGTTAAAAGCTGTAAGATTTTTATCACTATAATTTTTGCATTATATGTGCCGATTTCTAAAATAGTTTCCCATTTCCACGTAGAACATTTCTTTTTTCATCACAAACTGTCAAAATAGATTATGAAAATTACGAAATCGTAAAACCTAAGTTTTTGATTTTTTTCTTGAAAGAACCCTATTGGTCGTCGTATAATGCTTCAGTTTTTTCAAAAACTTTACAATCAGACTTAATTTTTAGCCGTGGTACCCAAAATAGCCATACAGAGTAGAGAACAAATTTTACAAAAGTGTCTATATTTCAAAAATTAAAAGATTTTTCTTAAAGTCAGATTTTGTCATATTACATATATAATATTTCTGTGGCAATCTAGTTGTAGGGTCATTAAAATATCCTATGATAAAAGAAACAGGAAAATAAAATTAGTTACATATACGTGCAAACGAATTAACGCACTAAATATTCTGTGTATAAATTTATTATCTTAATGGACAATATTTTTTTTCTTTGCGACTACTTTACTCCTAACATGAACTTCATTGTACAGTTACTAGACTTTTCATGGATTTTTCTTGCTATTATTTTGATGATAATATCCTTTGATACAAATATAAAGGTAAGAGTAAAAGGTTTACGACTTTTATAAAGATTCTTTACACATTCGGCTAATTATTTTATTAACGCATATAATTGGCTTGGAATTTAGAGTGATCACTATAGTCTCCCCGTGAACTTTAATAAAATCACCAGTAACGTTATTTTTTTTATAATTTTATGTTTAGCAATTTGGAAAAAGGGAGCTCTCTCCCCATGTTTTTCGTATACAGTTTCAGAAATAACTCTTTCCCCTTCAAACATTTCCATATATATATATATATATATATATATATATATATATACATATATTTAATGTCAATTTGAAATACAAATCGAAAAAAAACTGTCGAAATATATGCAGATTGAAATGTATTAATGTCCCAAAAGAAACATTGATATATACGCAGAGTAATATTCTTCACTTCTATACTAAATTAATATATATTTAGCGTCAATTTGAAATAAAATCCCGAAAAAATCTTTCGAAAAATATGCAGATTGAAATGTATTAATGTCCCAAAAGAAACATTGAGATATATGTAGAGTAATATACTTTACTTCTATTCTAAATTTATATATATTTAGCGTCAATTTGAAATACAAATCCCAAAAAAACTGTCGAAACATATGCAGATTGAAATTTATTAATGTCCCAAACGAAACATTGACAATATACGCAGAGTAATACACTTCACTTCTATGTTAAATTTATATATATTTAGCATCAATTTAAAATACAAATCCCAAAAAAACTTTCGAAATATATGCAGATTGAAATGTATTAATGTCCCAAAGAAACATTGAGAATATACGCAGAGTAATGTACTTCACTTCTATGCTAAATGTCAGGTTAACCGGTTTTTTGAGACAATCGTCTATGATAGGCAGATAGGCAGACGGATACGTAAATAATCTTATAAGCCTTTAAGTTTTTCCTTTTTCACATAACGCACCCCAAAAACCAATAACCATTTTTGGTTTTACTGTGCGCAAGAAGTATTCTTAATACATCCTGCTACTTTAAACACATAATTTTATTAAACGAAATGTCAATAAACACTAAGAGCGCTCTCTGCTGTATACACTATGCCGGGGCCAATTGAGGCCCCATGCCAGGGCGAGTCCTTGCATCCGCTCCTTCGGTTTATCGAGTGCGTGATGCATACGTGTGTATCAAGAGATTCGTGTAGTTAGATTACAACTTGGGTTCTCAAATTTCCCTCTGCCTTTAAATGTGTAGGTTTTTTGCAATCTGCAATCAACAGAGCACGGTCTTAACTAGAGCTACTAAGGATTCCAGAAAAATTTAATAACGATGTATAAATAGTAGAAGTCCAAAATGTTCCAGGTAATTATGACTAAACCTCAATGTGGTCCTATTGATATAAATACAATGCACCATTAAATGTTTACATGTATGTACAAAAATCCTTGTAGTCCATACCTATTCATATTGTTCTTTCATTGATATGAAACCTAGAAAATGTGTTGTATTTAAATTGATTATCATCAGAGATGAACAACGTCGCATTAGTAACAAACCTATGCAGTAAAGTCCTGAAAAAAATAGTACCAAATATAGTTATATTCCCATTATTGAAGAAAGGTTTTAACAATTATTTCTTTTTTTTTTTGGAGTACACTGAGCTTTAATCCGAAAATATTGGATTTCTTCAAAAGCTTCCCGATAAAGGTATTGTTTAAAAGATGGCTTTTCCTATGTGATAAAAGGAAACTCTCCGTTTATTTAGTAATAGGTATTACGAGCAGTACACTTGGATATCGAGTAAACAAATTAATATCAAACAACCATACGAATCTATTGACAAGCACATATACACCACGCACTCGATGCATTGAAGGAGCGGATGCAAGAACTCATTCTGGCATGAGGCCTCAATTGGCCCCAGCATAGTGAATACAGCAGAGCGCACTCAACGTTTATCAACATTTTGTTTAATAAAATAATGCCTGTATATTTACAATAGTAAGATATATTAATAATATTTTGCGTACAGAAAATAAAAATGCTTACTAGTTCTTGACGCTCAGTACCTCAAAAAGGAAAAAAAACGGAATCTAAATAAATTTATTCACTTTCCGCCCGTCTGTCTGCTTGTCACATACGGTTTTGAGGATATAACTTTAGAAATTTCCATACGCTCACGAACACTTTTAGGACCTGATGAGATTTGAAAGTAACAATACGAGTATGGCTGAGAGCATACTTCCAATCCCCATATCAATTGTTTTTGGTGTGAGTGATGGAAAGGATGAAAATTGGTTTTTAAAATAAAGTAATTTTTACTTGAGGTAAAGTTAAGTTAGGTTAAATTGGGTTAGATAGGATTAGGTTACGTTAGTTAGATTGGTGGGTTGTCGGGATAGGTTAGATTCGTTAGGTTTGAATAGTTTAGATTGGGTTCGGCTGATTTAAGTTGAGTTATACTGGCTTAAGTTGGATTAGGTTATATACAGCTATGTTGGGTTAAGTTAAGTTACATTAGGTCTGGTTATTTTGGTCTAGGATAAGTTAGGTTGGTTTTATTGAGATATATTACGTCACGTTAGTTTAGATAAGATTGTATTGGATAATATTTGGTTAGGTAGAGTTGTATTAGATTAGTTAGTTGGATTGAGTTAGGTTAGTTAAGAAATATAACTCACTATATTGGATTAGGTTAGGTTGTAATGAGTTAGGCTAGTTTAAATTAGGTTAAGTTTGGTTAGAATAGGTTAGGTTCATAGGGGATAGGTTGGATTATGTTGAGTTATATTCGGTTAAATTACGTTGGGTTAGATTATATTATATTTAATTGTGCTGAGTTATGTTAGTTTATGTTATGTAGGAATATTTTAAATGTGTTAAATTGGGTAAGGTTAGAGTAGATTGGATTAGAATGAGTTAGGCTGGATCAGGATCGGTTAGTTCGGATTAGGTTGATTTGAGTTAAGTTAGGAGAGATAAAGTTGGGAAATCTTGTGTTAGTTTAGGTTAGAATAAGCTAGATTGAATTAAGTATAGGTTACCAAATCCATCATGGGTTTGGTTTGGTTAGACTATGTCAGAAAGGTTGAATTAAGTTTAATCTGGTTTGGTTATGTTGATTTATGTTGTATTAGGCTGTATGTGGTTAGTCTAGATTGAAATATGTTATGTAGGGTCATGTTGGATTAAATTATATATAGTTAAATTGGGTTATCTTTGGTTACGCTAAGATGGATCGCCATAAATCAAATGAGGTTTATATTGTCATCAAAGCCTATACATATGTGCATACGTGCTTAGTATTTTTATCGAATACAAGTAAGAAAAAAAAAGATTTCCCATAAAAATATGAAAACAAATGCAGAAATACTTTGGTAGGTACTACATGTTTCAGTTAATTTATATTTATTTTTGATATTATAATTATTTATCAAAATTCTTTGGTATTTTTAACAATTATAATTCACAATTAAATGAAACTACGTGATGTAGTATTATTTCTACTTTCTTTAATTTCTTTACTACGACCTAGGTTTCGTTGTATTACAACATCTTCAGGTGGGATATTAGCAAAGATCAATCTTTCAATCAATCAATCTTTGCTAATAATCTTTGAAATAATACTACATCACGTAGTTTCATTTAATTGTGAATAATGAATTTCTACAAAATTAACGCCAAATATATTCAACAATTATAATGTCAACATAATCTGATTAATTGGTATGTTGTTGACACAAAACTTACATATCCCAAATATGACTAATAATTCACGTATGGTATAAGTCAGCCAATGAAAATTAAAGGTGTTATTTAATTTTTTTCATTTCTGTGAATAACCATTATTCCTCGTCAGAAAAGACGGCTTTCAAGATGCAGCATTTTAATCTACTGCGTGTTAAATACATTTGTTTACTTTCCAATCTAAAGCATATCGCGCAACGCATTTGCCGTAATTCCATTTACATTTTTCAATAGCTCCACTTTGTGTTTATGCAGATATAAAAATGTGAAATCGTTAAATTGAATAACCGAAACGCACAGTCAAAAATAACTGAGCCGCAACCAAAGTCCCACTCCCAGCTGCCTTCAAATCTAAATATTTACTCGTCTGCCCTGAGTATTCTTGAAAGTAATAAATCGATGATTGTAAATATTTATTTTGCTTTATCATTGAAGTCTCTAACTAGAGTACAACATTCCAAATGGATACAATGCTTAAATACGGGTTCACGGCCAGGTTTACAATACACAATTATCCGTTATATTTTCCGAATTTACCCGGACAAAAGTAGTCCGTAACTATAATTTATTTTAATCGATTTTTTACACAATAAATTTTCTTGCCAATACTTAGATAAATTGCGCGATAGATGGCGTTAGGGGACAATAATACAATTAAAATAAAAAGAGTTTCATTTCAAAATATAATACAAAATTAAAGAATGAAGTAATAACTATATTTTGAAATAGACCAAAAATATATATCAATCTGGATTTTACTATATACCAAAAATATGTATCTATCAATCTGGATTTATATTATGGTATACTTTTATCTATGATATACGTTTATATTCCGAAATTACATATTCCACTCGCTTCCTTCACTAGTTTACAATCGCTTTCTTCCTTCACTTTACTCGCTTCCTTCATTAGCGTTCTTCACATACGCTCTCCTGCCATTAATGTGGTATTAAATTACCTTCGCGCTTCAAACACTGAATTTTGCTGAACGAAGTTTCCTGTTCTCACTATCATAACATATCATAATAATTAATGGATATTTTTATTAAATTGAAAAGTAGCTTCAGCCAGTAATATTAATAGTACGTTGCCATGTTATTCGAATGTGGTTAGTACAATAAATTACAAAAATACGTAGTTCAATAAATTTATAAAAAATTTCGTCCCATTTCTTTAAAGAAATTATGGATTCTTCAATAACCTCTGTTTTCCATATAAGGATACTTAATATATTTTTCCACAGATCAATCAAGAATAAAGAAGAGAATTGCAACGTCTTTGAAGAATAACCAAGGAATAATGCAACCACTATTTTCAACTAATGAAATACTATCTTTGCTAATTGCCCACTTGAAAATGTTGTCATACGTCGACACCTGAGTCGTGGTAAAACATTTAAATGGTGTAGAAATAATACATCACGTAATTTCAGTTAATTGTGTGTATCTAAAAAATTTCTACAAAATTAACGCTAAATATATTCAATAAATACTAAAGACTTAAGATGATTATTAACTACGTCTATGTATTGTTGGCTGTCTTAAGTACTAAGTTATAATAAAGTACTAAGTTATACTATGCTTATATCATCCCATATTTCAAAACATTCATGAAACTTAGGTAAAAAAAGTTATTACGGTAAATATTTAGTTTTTATTAAGATACTATGTCGCAATTAGAAAAATAGTTTACTTAATGGGTACGTTTAATAAAATATTTAAAAAAACAGAAGTTTCAGAATAAATGCTCTACTCATCAACTTCAATGCTATTTCAAGATGTCACTTCCAATTTGTCGCATTTTATGTACTGCAGACGTCCCTTTGACGTTTGAACATTTTTCCAGAACAATTCTTTTAGGGCGCCGCCCAATTTAATTAACGAATTTTCCTTTATAGAGTCAATCGAGTAGAAACGGTCGTCGTTTAAAATCGATTTTAATTTAGCGAATAAATGTAACTCAGTTACTCAGTGTCGGATTAGGAGAATGAATATTCATTTGCTTGAACTATTGTTCTCTTGTTTCGACGTTTAGGGGATTTTGAATCTTTGTAATTTTGCATATAACTAGTTTTCAGGTAACTTCAAAAAAGGAAAAAATCACATGTTAATTCGTTTAATTTTTATTGAGATGTAACTTGAGTGATTTGGAGGAAATTTCCTCTATCGAAAGTTCCTCTATCGGCTCTTTGCCGATTTCAATGATATAAAGAAATAGGATGAAAATGTCCTGCTTTCATCTATCACGTGAAATACCGTTGATATACAAATGTAATTTTAATATCCCATATTACCAATGAATCTTCATTAAAACGTAATTAAACTCGACTTAAATATTCTTATGAAGAAAATCTATCAAAATATTGTTTCTATTGTAATCAGTTAATTTTTTTTAATCTGTTTTTAACCAACATATATTTTTTTTCTTGTACTCTCGGATGGAATATCATTAAGATATACTGAAGCGCAAAAACAGAAGAATGTAATTTCTATATTTGAGAAATTATAATTTTCTTTCTATTCAGTTTCCAATAAGCATGGTATTATCCTAACTACATCCCTTCTGAAAATAATTTGTTATTTAATTTGTTTTTTTTTTCTTAAAGCCGAGTGCACTTTGAATACGTTTTCACACGAAATGGAGTAGTACGAATACATACGATTACGCACGAAACTTCCCGAACATAATAGTACTATGGAAGCTCGAAAACTGGGTACGAATGAGTCGTGGGTATACGCATGTATAGTTGCGATGTCCGACACAGATCCCATCTTGTTGGTAATATTTGACGTTTTCGTACGAACGAATCATCATGGACGTCGCAAAATGTATTAACTTAGTACACAGACACCATTGTTTATGGGATCAAAACCATCTCAGTTATCGTTTAAAAAGGAATCAAAGAAAATTATGTCAAGAATTCCATTATATGATGGAATTCACCGAATTCATCTCTTTTTAAATGTATTTCGTTCACCCAGTCGATTCTACGATGGTAACGGTGCCGCAGTTTAGGAGTCAGATGAGAATTTTCTAGAAGGTACAAATTCACGAGTGTCTCGGGGACGGAACAGAAAATAACTGACTGCAACGGACATAAGTGGTACACAGTGTGCGCACGCAATACGTACGATATGAATAGTAAGTTTACATGCAATACTAATTCGTATAATCGTAAATTAAGAGCAGTAAAAAATAAACCTGAGAAATAATAGAAAAATACCTAATAATGTTTAAAAAGTCTATCTAATTTAACGAAAGAAATATCTTATATGCATAATTCCCGTGCATTAATGAGATAGGTACATCACATCGAACAAATAAACATAGGTTTCACAATTACAAATGACCGATTTGTTTGTAGTCTACGTATAGATTAAGATAGATTTGTATATCAGGAGTGAGATTACCATCCGTTCTCATTTCCCCGCACACTACCCCCTTTATAAAAAAGACATCTGGATGATTCTTCGAAGTGTCTGAGCTTTAAAGCAGTTTTTAATTAATAACAAATTAGTTTAATCCATGGACTAATGAAAGAAATAAACAATAATCAGGAACTGTATCTTAAATTTTCCAGATGATTTCAGTATCAAAGTTCATTATTATAAGTTTAGTTGTCTTGATTTAAGTTTCAGAGTATAAATTAAGAATGTAGGTGTTAATTGAATGTTTAAAGTGGAAACTTCCTTAGACCCGTTGAGCAAACTTTGGTAGGGGAAAATCTTATGGGTTCAAGTCACCGACATGGCTATGTTAGCAGTATATCTGTAGCTATGAGTATGACGTGTTGCGCTTGGCCAGCAGCCAAAGTATATATATATATATATATATATATATATATATATATATATATATATATATATATTTACATATATATATATATATATATATATATATATATATATAACATCTACTACTACTGCTCTGGCACCAAATTGGTGCACGCGCAACCTGTATACACATATGCACATATATACACCGACACATTGTATATACCCGACTGTATGTACGCGTTGGACCCTTTTTTGACGGATAAAATCTTATGAGTTCGCATCACCGACATGCTGTAATAGCAGTATATGTCTAGCTATAAGGGTGACATCACAGAACATTTTTTCTACAACATTAGTGCTGTTACGTAAGTATAGTTAAATTGACTACGTATACTGTATCTTATTTAAATTGCGTTTTAGTTTGATTATTATTTTAATTGTTTAATTATAGAATCACTTTGCAGTACAATAAGAAGTACTAAGTATGTGAATACTTTTATATAAAAAAATTAATAAATAGTTTTAAGTTTTCACTTCCACCAGCAGTCGCTGTGACTACCTATGTTTTAATTGTTTCTGCAATATATAAAACATTATAATTGTTTTTATGTAATCATAAAAAATATGTATATAATTTTTTTGTGTACGGTCAGCAAGACAATTACGACTTTATTGAAAAGTGATTTCGATATTAATATCAAGAACTATTTCATTTTAATATAAAATCAGCTTTTACTTTAATGATTTATTTGTCCGGGGTTGTAAACAAAATATCAAGGGTTTTTGGTCATAATTTATAATTTTCTAAAAGTTATTATGGTAACCATAATCAGGAGCCTAAATTAGTCACCATAAATTGACGATCCAAATAAATCTATCAATATACAGAAGTAATAGCTTCAAACAACAAATTTAACATCTTCATCAATAGTTCAACAGCTTAGGGTGGGCCAAGGTTTTCCTTTGAAGCGACTTCCATGCAACCCTCTGTGTGACAACTGATCTCTAGTTACGGACTCTCAGCACTCCAAAATCCTTCTCCACTGCATCTTCCCATCTCATCTTAGGTTTTCCTCTTCTTCTCTGTCCATGCGGTTTAGACAAAAAGATCCTTTTGAGAGGGTTTGAATCCTTCATTCAAACAACATGAACAACCCAACTCAATCTATTAATTTTAATCAATTTTATGATGTCTGAGTCATCGTAAAACTTATATATTTCTGAATTATATCTCCGTTTGTAAACATAATTTTCCTTTACGCCTCCAAGAATTGGTTTTAAAACTTATCGTTCAAAAATACCCAAATGGGCCTCATCTAATTTTGTCAATGTTCATGTTTCAAAGCCATAGATCAAAACTAATCTAATGAGGGCTTTGTATAACAGGAATTTCGTTTTCCTAGAAAAAATTGTGACCTGAGAAGAGATTTTGCAATCCATTGAAAGCTCCATTAGCAGCAACAATTATGTTTTTTATTTCTGACAACATATTATTTTGCCAATTAATTTCAGATCCCAGACATTTAAACTGGCACTGAATCAAAAGTTTATGTCCCTAAAGTAATATTTGTAGAGATTTGGCAAAATGTTTTTGTGGAAAACATGTGTCTGGTTTTCTTCTGGTTTATATTTAGATTCATAGCCCTTGCAGCCATGTGAAAAAGTTGAAAAGCCTCTTTTAAAGCCGCAAGAAATCTAACAATCACAACAATATCATCGGCATACCTTAGAATTTGAACGCACTTTAAAAATGATTGACTGAGTTTCTTAAGACTTTTTCTAAAACAATGTTAAAAAGTAGATCTGAAAGCGAATCACCCTGCTGAACTCCATTTAAAATGGGATAACTTGCCTCGAATTTGAATGAATTACAAGTGTGGCCAGTAATTTAACATCACGATAAATTTACAAGTGTGGTCAGTAATTTAACATCACGATAAATTTACAATTGTGGCAAGTAATTTAACATCACAATAAATTTACAATTGTGGCCAGTAATTTAACATCACGATAAATTTACAAGCGTGGCCAGTAATTTAACAGCACGATAAATTTGCAATTGTGGCCAGTAATTTAACATCACGATAAATTTACAATTGTGGCCAGTAATTTAACAGCACGATAAATTTACAAGTGTGGTCAGTAATTTAACAGCACGATAAATTTACAACCGTGGCCAGTAATATAACATCACGCTAAATTTACAATTGTAACCAGTCATTTAACATCATGATAAATTTACAATCGTGGCCAGTAATTTAACATGACGACAAATTTACAATTGTGGCAAGTAATTTAACATCACAATAAATTTACAATTGTGACCAGTAATTTAACATCACGATAAATTTACAATTGTGGCCAGTAATTTAACATCACGATAAATTTACAATTGTGTTGATAAAACTGACAAAACGCGACGAATCAACATCAACATTGGGATCGTTTTTATAGCTAACATGATAATTTGATCATTTTGACTACAATGTATTCTCAATAATATGAGTTATAAAACATAATCTTGAGAACATAAACTATCTATAGCACATAAACTTTTTACATAACACGTGGAAACCAAAAAATTGTTATCATCTTCTAAACTAATGGGAAAAGACGGACCAATCGCTGTATGTAAGTATGTACATATGTACATATACATACCATAAATACATATTAAGATTCAGAGCTCTTCACAAAGTAAACTCATTGAAGAAGCATCGATAAACACTGCGTGCGCCGTCCATTATATATATTTGCTGGTACCAAGTACCAATTGAGTTCCTGTATGAGTCGTGGGTTAATGGCCCATTAGGACGAATCCTTGCGGCCGCTTGTTTGATGTCTTAATTTCGTATGACCGAATAAACTTGTACTTGCGATTAAGTTTTCAAATCACCTACACGTAGACAATTATTTTGTCAAATTCTGTAAGGCTTCAAGTAATATAAGATTCATCACATTGTCTTAAATAAAGTTATAAAAAAATATGTTTATAAAAACGACTACATTTTGTAAGTTTCAAAAAATATCACAAACCTTAATCGAAACGGATTATGTATGTCCAGCAAGGTAAGAAAATTGGTAAAAAATCTAAAATTAAAGAAAGTAGTAATTTTTATATTCCATAAAATGTGGGCGCAAACTTACTTAGAATGTAATAAAACATTCCATTTTACTTAATAAAGCTGCATTAATATTGTAAGAAATTTAATTATTTTACATTTTTACAATCTTTTTTAAAAGATGCTCTAAATCTATCTATCGTGCTGTTAAATTACAGTTTATTACGCCAACAAAGCAGAAACCACCCTTAAAGAATGCAAATCTAAGTTTTATGGAATGAACGACGTCCTTTTTACCAAACTGTTTCACCATAAAAGTGCGCACCGCTAAAATATTTCTTCGTTTACTATTTCTTATGTTAATTTCCAGCAAAATATAATAATGTTAATTAAGTTTAATTAATTCACTTTTTCAACTTCCCATGATATTTTTATTTAACTATTTTCGATAAATTCATTGTTAATCTAAAGGTCTGTAAATTACATAATAAAAAAACTAATATTTGCTAATGACGTATAAATTTTATGATTATTCGCTAACGTAATGAGGTAAGTGTTTGGTAAGAAAAATATCGTGTACGATATTCACAAACAGATTCTATCAATGTCGAATCCCTCCTATCAAACTCTTACTGGAGCGTAAATGATTAAAAATATCATACATTCGTCTTCTGCGTGTTAGATAAACTACGAGTCTCAAGAGTATATCATATAACAAAAATAGGTCCTTACTGAATGTTTATCTGATTCAATTTCACCTCTTGCATATTTAGAATTTATTGAAACGAATTCGCAAAGATATAATATCAAATTCGTACAGAAATCATTTGACATTCGTACAGAATATACAGCAAAAGACGAAATACGCGAATCGAAAATAACTGTACCGAAAATCAGAAATGCCCTCTCGTCGTCCTCTAAATATTTACACAGCCCAGAGAACTCTTGAATGTGATATATAGATGAACGTAAATATTTAGTTTGTATTATCATTGAAGCCTTTAACTGGAGCATGGCATAACAGATGGATGCAATGTTTCAATATTATCTAACAATAAGATTCACAGAAGAAGGATATTCACGGTCAATACTTTGTTTATGTTACCTAATTCTCTATTCGATCTTCTGTCTACAAATACTCGTGTTTGGTTACAAAACATTAAGAAATGAACAACGATAATTGACTGTTATATCGTAAGGACACGGCAAAGAAAATTGGCGGATATTTCAATAAAAATTGTGTACTTATTATTACCATAAAGTTTATTCCATATCATTTATCGTAAACTGAATAATTGCAATTGTAATTTTTTTTTAATACTAAGCTACTCGTACTTAACAAAATATATTTTTAAATCTCTGCATTTCAAAGGTCTAAAAAAACTAAAATACAAAGACCTTTCCCAAATGCTATGCATAAATGAGTATTAGCTATGCTGAATGGGACGAGTAATCTATAAGTAGACAAATATATCGGCACAAAGTTGAACAGTTAATAGTTTACTTAAAGTATTACACAATGTTAAAGTTATCACGACAGTATAGATAGATCATGAAGTTAACATTCAACATTAA
This sequence comes from Druceiella hillmani, assembly GCA_039881145.1. Lineage (NCBI taxonomy): Eukaryota > Metazoa > Arthropoda > Insecta > Lepidoptera > Hepialidae > Druceiella > Druceiella hillmani. The sequence goes on from JAYKKI010000101.1 coordinate 1,165,412, forward strand.
ATTAGTGAACATAAAGATGAATAGTTAACATTACGTTAAACAATATTACCTACAATTAAACGGTTACTTATACAATACAAGTCGATCATAAAGTTAGCAATAATAAATAGATTTCATACAAGATTGGAATAGAACAATTGCAAATTACAAAGTAAAGGATAACAGACATGGAGTTATGCATCATTAATTAATTACATTTCATGAATGTAAGTGTAGATCTGGGCAAGGCCTTTATGAGCGTAATTTAAAAAAAATATTTTATGACACAAAGATAAATATTAAAATATTAAGAAAAAAGAACTAAAAAAAAATATATATATACACATACATACATATATATATATATATATATATATATATATATATATATATGTATATACATACATAAATATATTACCATATGATGTACAGTTCTCAAAGCGTTTGATTAAAAGGAAAACCGTATGAAAGAACATTTTTAAGTCCTCCTTCCGCTTTCAGCATATAACACAAAATGTTTTAATTTAATCAAACAGAAATTTAAAAACAATCGCTTGCAACTCAGTACACGTGACACAGGCGAAACTTTTTTTGTGATCTAAACCTCGATTTGTGATAAATATAAGGGTAAAACGGCAAACAAAGAGCGGAGGGAAATAAATATTATTAAATTATAAATTGTACTCGCTGATGAAATACATGCACATGCGTATACTTCAAAGTTGCAAACATGCATAAGTCATGATAAATATGTTGAGTTAAATATGAAAAAAATATATATACTAAGTGTAAGTCTATGAGTTGTACTAAATTCGTATAAAAATATTTTAACACTATACATTCAGAAAAAATCTGGATTATCATTGCAAGTCGTCGTAAACATCTAACAAAGTTTTCATTTAGATTTACATAGACAAGTGTCAATCAAAATAGCCGCGGTGCCAGTACCAGAACATGGCTAAGCGTGGCTGAAGGAAGTCTATATGTTTTGTTTCGTGTTGTAAACTATATTTACGACAACTATAATCTAGATTTAAGAATAAATTCAGGTATTGAATATGTTTGGCGTAAATTTTGTAGAAATTCATTATTCACGATTAAATGAAACTACGTGATGTACTATTATTTCTACTTTCTTTAATTTCTTTATCTGAACCTTTTAATTTCTTTACCACGACCTGGGCTATTAGCCTACCTGAAGATGTTGTAATACAACGAAACCTAGGTCGTGGTAAAGAAATTAAAGAAAGTAGAAATAATACTACATCACGTAGTTTCATTTAATCGTGAATAAATTAAGGGCTAATAACTAATATATCTGATGTTGTTAGTCTTGTAATAGTACGTGTACATCACGTACACGCAAAATTAGTAATAAATGAATCACGAATTTATAAATAAATCAGCAAAATTTTGAGGTTTACTTTTGACACAAAGAACTTACAAAACATCATCATCATCAGTAGCTCGGCAGTCCTCGGTGAACCCTGACCTTCTCAAGCAGACTGTTCCAAGCCCTCCTTCTGGGCGCCACGGTTTTCCAGGTTGTTATGTTGAGAGCGTCGAAAACACTTTGTAGAATCCCATCATAATTTGGGTCTCCTTCTTCCTCTTGAGCCAGTTGGTTTGGCCAGAAAAGTTCGGCATTAGTTCACCTTCTCCAAAACCCATTATCAAAGAATCCACTAAAGATTTTTCGTTCGAAAATTGCAAGGGTTTTTTCACCTGTTTGGGTCAATGTCCATGTTTCAGATGCATATGTAAGTACTGATCTGATTAAGCTTTTATACAATAGTAGTTTAGTTTCTCTTTTGATATTATTGGATTTCAGAAATCTTCTTAGTCCACAAAAGCATCTGTTGGCTACAGTTGTCCGTCTCCTCAATTCTGGAGCGAAATCGTTACAGGTGTTGATTTCAGATGCAAGGTAGATGAAGGAAAATATAATAATGCATGGAGGAGTCAGAGTGTTGTGTTTTCAAATGTTTGTGTTTTCAGTCATGCATACACTTCTTGTTTTATTCTACCGTGTTATCCAAGTATCTTCTTTCCGTCCTTCTTGCGATAGATTCATTACTTTCAAAATATTGCATCAAAAAGAAGTTTCATTTCAAAAATATATGGAATTTTTCGATCAAAAAAAATATATTAGATCAAAAGAAATTAAGCTTATTTCGATCAAATGAAAATAAACTAAAATACTGAAATTAACGAAATCACAATATACCTAAAAAATTATATATTTTTATATGTATACAAGTGAACTACGATAATATGATTGTTAATACCAATCTAAAATATTTATTCGTGAAGAACAGCAAAAGGAAATTGAACAAAAAATTAAAAATGTTCCTTAGAACTCATTTTTAATATAGCTACAGAAGCCATAATAATTTTCTATGAAGGCCCCAACCCATTAACTATAATTACAATTAGAGATTTCATGAGAATTTGAGATCCCAAAGCTAATGAGCCCACATTATTTGGGTTCGTAAATACATTTAAAGCAATTTGTATAGAAATGTCAAAACATAACAATTAATTCGAACATCGTTACTAAAACGTATACATTAAAGAAAACAAGTACTTATGTATCATAAACATGACTACCGACATAATTAAATCTGTTTGATTTTGCCGTCGTGAACAGGTTGCCACCTACTCTCATTATAATAGTGTATACGATAAAAACTAGATTACGCCAATTGTGAATGATGATGGATCAGCAACTAAAGGTTTAGATTCAACATTACTTTTGTATCAAAATTTAAGATGTAGACTAGGCTGCTAAGTAATTAACCGTATCAGGTTTTATATTATATTTTTTAAACTTGTGCCCAAATATTACCGAACAAGATTGTTTATGTCATTTAACTACCTCATTATATTAGGTATAAAATATAAGTCGAAAATGAATTTATTTGACTTTTATGACTTTTTTTTAATTGTCCTTTGTATTAAAGCTTTATTACAAAGCTTCTTGTAAGAAAGCTTTAATTCAAAGGACAATTAAGACAATTAAAGCTTCTTGTGTTACATGAAAATTATTCCAGACTAGCTATTGCTCGCTATGATATCGGAACGTGGCAATGACATTTTAAATCGAAGAAAAAATATATAAAACAAATAAAAACGTCAGATAGGTGTGGAACTCGCACCACAACGTTTTTGTACACATTTAGGCATTTATAAACCTTTAACGGTATATAATATTCCCATTAAAATAATTATTAACAATTTTAATTTTTTAGGACGAATATATTGCCTGCTTTATCTTTCATAGGCGCATATTTAAAAAATAATTTTGATGTGATATAACTACATCCTAATTATTTTTAGATCTTTTTCCTTTACTTGTGCTGTGAGATTTTGCTTTCTAGGTTAGCAGAAAGGACCTTATAGGTTTTGATTTATTTCCAAGTGTCAAAATATGCGACATAATTGGTTGTATTTTTAGGGCTCTTCTTGATTGCGTTGACTTCAAAGCTTGCTCTTTTTACAGCTCCAAGAAACAACAGACCATAAGTATTTTATATTTATATCTCCACGCGTTCCTCTGAAAAGAATCTTCACACAGACAGACAGACAACGAAGTGATCCTATAAGGGTTAATTCTTTCCTTTCGTTACTTTTACGGAGTGTAACAAAGTATGTGTGTGTTATTTATATAGGGTATGCTATGTATCTTGACAGACCGACAGACGGACAACGAAGTGATCCCATAAGGGTTAGGATAAGAAAAATTAGGACTATTATAGCCTTTTATAGCTGTTTTAATTCTCTGATCAGAAGCAGCTAGTGAAGAAAAAATAATGGAAATACAAATAATTTCCGACTTATGAAAACAAATATGATTTTCAACATATATTATTTTAAATTTATGAAATGAAATACAATTTTTAACAACTTTTATAAATTCATTGCGTTAATTGAATCAAACTAGTTCCACATTCTGGTTCTTAATGAAGAAGAAAGAAAAATGCTTCATGGAGTAGAGCTAATGAAAATAAATACAATTTCGAACTTAATAAAAAACAATTATGATTTCCGTCTTATGAAAACAAATACGATTTCGAATTTATGAAAACAAACTCAATTTTTGACAATTTTTAAACATAGACACTATAAAAAAACATTACGTTTCTTGAATCAGACCACAGTCTGGTTGTGCGCCAGTGATACCCCACATAATTTTGAACCGTGTTGTGACATGAGCAATATTATTTTGCTTCAAACGCAATTCAAGTCCTAGTACTACTTAAACGTTTGTACATTGATCGGAAATATAAGAGTGTACGAAGTATTCAGAAAGTTAAATAAACAAATAACAAGATGTACTTAATAGATATCGCCGATATATGTATATCCGCTCGTTTCATTCGAGTTCAATAATCAGAAATATAATCAAATTTTCTGAGATCGACAATACATCGAATACACGTGTTTTGTAGTCAATTCATTTTAACAAGGAGCTTTTTACTTAAAAACACCGGAACTTTTGACACACACCACAGCTTTTCTTGAATCGAGAAAGTCAAATATTTTGACTCAAAGCTTTTTTTTTTGTTTTTCTTTAGTACGAGTAACATACGTTCTTTTAGGGTTCCATATATTAAATTAAAAGATGATTCCCTTATAAGATCACTCTCGTTTCTGTCTGTCTGTCCACTACCGATTTCTTCAAAAACCATGCGACGGAGGAACTTTAAATTATTTGGTGTAATATCCTATACTTTTGTTATGGAAGAACTAAGTCTATATCATCAAAATTCTCTCACTTTATATAAATTCCAATGTGGCACTTGAAACGAACTTTTCAAAGTATTGTACAATTGCAACCATTCCCAAAATATTTGTACAGTTTGTTTATAGGAATAAATTCTACATAGACATTCCCCCTCGTTCTAAGTAAACAATCAGCAATTTATGAGAGAAGGAACAACATTTTTTCTGGAAATTTTTGGTTGTATATTTTGTAACAAATTCTGGTATTGTACTCAATGAATCATTAGTCAATGAGTATTTAGTCAACACGTAATTCCCTCATTCCGCTCGAATTATCTCGAGATCCCTCCAAGGACTCATAACATCCTCCTTCATAAAATAAAAGGACCTTTGAAAGTCCCCTTATAGTGTTCTGTATCTACCATCAAATACTTCCACCCAACAGGGTTGGAGAATTGTTGTAAACACACGACTGTAATATAAAAAACTAAGAAAAATTGTCTTTTATAACACATTTTACGAGAAAGAAACTTTTAATACCAATCGTCCTTATGTACATTATATTTTTATATTATCTAAATCATATATACTATCTGAATCGTTTCAGCCGTAAGATGATTATGACATAGAAATGGACCATATAGGGGCATTTAGCTTTATAAAGGCCAATGAGCTATATTGACAATTCACGCTTTTTGCTTGCTCTCAAATAAAGAGCTACGTTGAAAATTCATGGTTTTTGCTTGCTCTCAAATACGAGTAAACGGGAACTGAAATTTAATACCGATAAGTTTTGCTGCACCATGTAGCTTTTTTGGTAACAAAATGTGCTACTGTTTATATTGAATAAATTATAATTTTTTTCTTTTAGGCGGTTTGTGCACAAAATTATTTTCTAAAATAGGGAAAATTTAAAATTGGTACCGACATCTAGTTCAGATCATGATTACATAATGACGAGTTCTATTATTTTGAGAACGTTTATCCTTTCATATGTCAGTCTCAACTACTAGAACAGTATTCGATTAACTAAATATTCTTTAATCGATTTTCTGCAAACATTTTATTAAAGTAATTAGCTTATTTGCTTTTCGCATAAAGTCAGCTTCTTCGACACGCTTCATGTAAATCAAATATATTGGCTCAGTAGCAGAATATTTATATTTTTCTCACTGCGTCAGTCCGACAGTTTTCTTTTAGTTCATTATAATCGTTTCCTCTTATATTTGCCGACTACTGAACAGACGAAACTTTTGACTTTTGTTTTTTTGGCAAAACATGTAAACAGCCACCTACGATCGATTGTGTGCCTCATGCAGTGTAAATATACTGTATCGTTCTCGATTGGAGAATATAGCGTCCATATAACATGACTGTGACATTCAACAAGTCGCATTACAGAAGTTGTGTCAACAATCGGCCTTCCCTATTGGTTGATGTGATTTATTTGTTGATTGAGTTTGACGATTAATTTCGAAAGAAAAATATAGAAGGCAAATTGATTAATCTTTATAAAGATTATTTACTCTTAAGAGTTGATTGACTCAAAGCATCCAATGTCGATGGAAATAAGAAACCCACCATAAATCCAGGATTTTATGAAAAATAAGAATGAACGTGCGATTTAAAATGTAATGTTTAAAATGATCGCGTTATCTTTTACAACCACGCTTTATACTTTATGAGGACAAATCATCTATACATTAATTTAATATATATATATATATACAGAAAACTAATAGAAAGTTTTTCTGTGGTACCTATAAAAATTAGTAACCATTATTAGAAATTAGATATGATTATTGCAAAGACCTGCTTTCCGAATTATCCGAAGTACTAATCTCGAGTATTTCCGAATTGATTATGTTAAAGTAATTGAAATTGACTCTCGCAAAAGACGGCCTGTGACTGTGCCGAGGAATAATTAAAAAATCTACGTAGATTACTTTTTACTTCGTAAAATTCCTTCATACTTTAACATATCTAATTGATACACATGACGAACTTATTGCTACGAGAGCAATGCCTTACAGTCAACCATACCAGTCCAACCCCGTCCGACGAACGTCCTGCAATCGAATCCAGGACCCGCGTCTTTACTAGTTTAAAGAAAGAGATTAATTCCGATTTTCGAGCTACTTCTGAATTCAGAATCTGATATTTTACCGTTGCATCAATTAGAAAAATCACTTAGAGAAGCAATGAAATAAAAATATTCTTACTACTTTTCACGTGCCCCCAATTTTCCCTGGTAGTTTGTCGAAAAACCAGTTATGTCTCTTTTTAACGTTCGGTGGAAAAAAATCCAAAACAGAATACTAATAGAATCACTTCGGTATATCCGTCCGATCGTACCGTCTGTCACAGTTGATTTTCTCGAAAACCATTCGAAGTACAAATTTGGAATCTGGCACAGAGATAGATTATGATAGTGGGCTATCATAATTTTTCTCTACGCCAGATAGATTATGATAGCCCATTATTGCGAAGGTTTAAAAAGGTGAATTTGTACTCTGAGGGTTAATTTCAGGGGTAAATTGCGCAATTTAAAAAAAATATTTCCGGGTTGCCATGTAAGGTGTCAAATAAAGGCGCGAATTCAGCCATACATGTGACATATATTAAAATAAATTTTGAAATATTTTTCAGGAAAAACTCTCAAAAATCACTGTCCACCACTTTTTTCACAAGAAGGATCACTCTGACAAACCTAAAAAAGTTCATGAACATGGAGAATTTGATTAAACAAAAATTATCAAGATAGAAAAATTGCAACACGATTCATTTTTATAAACATTTTAATTATTTAGAAATGCTGAAATTCTCCTAGACGATGTGATACGGCATTGGTGTGGGTGGCGGCGGATAGCTCGGCAGATGGACCCATTTTAAATACACAGTCAAAGTATGTATATTACTAATAATATTTTAGTGAGGAGCTGCTGATACGGAACACTATTTATGCAAGTATAGCTTACAATTTTTTTCATTTATTTACAACTCATGTAATATCCAAATACCAAATTTCCAGTTAGCTCAACGAGAAGAATCCAGAAAACCCTAGAATACATAATCACGCAAAACGTCCTCGTGAACATTTCCAACGTCAACACACAGTTATACGATACAGAATACACAAAGTATAGAATACAGTATATACATATAATATACACCCCAATGTACCGTATTATGGTACGTACATGACATAATTATTACGTGAACGAGGTACGGCAATGTTTGTATTCGCATTTGTTTTTACTGTCAAGTTTGAAAATACAAAATTTGATTTGAAATTTGGACAAGTAACAGAAAAGAATACGTGAGACAATAACAGATTTTTTTTGCTAAATTATTTGAAATTGGAAATTATTGTAACAATACATGATAATTATAATTGAATTATTTTTAGCTCATATGTAATAGTGTATCCATAGAAAAAATATCAGTTTATCCACAGTTTATCATGACAATGTTTGTAGTCACGAACTCGTAGAATTTTTAATTTGAAATTTCAAACTACAAAATTTAATATGAAATTTGGACGAGTAACAGAAAAGAATACATTAGACAATAACAGATAATTTTTTGCTAAATTATTTGAAATTGGAAATTATTGTAATGATTCATGATAATTACAATTGAATTATTTCGAGCCCATATTTGATAGTGTATCCATAGAAAAAAATTCAGTTTATCCATAAACATATATTATTTTGTCTTCCAAAGTATGACACTATTGCATACATATGGTCTATGGGAATATAAGAATTAAAAACTTGTTAATTATGAATAAAACTTTTGCTATAATATTTATAAATATTTAAGGAAACTTAATATTTCTATTAAACTATTTACAAATATTAATTTTCCACAACGTAAATATATTGCTTAGTTTATTTTTCATACACTATAAATATACATTTTACAATACAAAGTTATTTTCGTAGTCACTCGTATAGAATTTTCATTTCCTTATATATACTGCCATTGTAAATATTTATCAGATATTCAAAAATAGACTTTTAACTGGTAGAGGGCGGGGACATGAAATCTTAATAAAAATGAGCATTTTAAAAGTTTATTTTAAATATTTTTGGAAGACCCATTTAACAATACACAATGGAGTGTGTGAAAGAAAAGTTCAAACCACTATCTTGTATCCTAAAAACTTATTTTAAATTTTTTTTAATTTTATTATTTATTACTTTATAGGTATTATAAATATTTATAATCATGCCAAATTTCAGTTTTATAGTGCTAATAGTCTGCGAGTAAAACGGCTGTGATATACAAATGGATTGACAGACAGACAAACATGGCAAAATTATAAGGATCGCTGATTTGGCTACGGAATCCTAAAGAAGTGTACAGAAATACTCTCTCCGGAAAGACACAAAAAAAACAACGTTCTACTATATTTCTATGCGCTCATCAATCCAAGTAATGTATTGCCTACTTCCGTGGTCGGACCATGTTCGGATGACTTCACCAACAGTGGTCGTTACTAATTTTATTATGGCTCGTTTTTTCGATTTATATCTCTCGCGTGAAAAAAGTTTCGTATTGCTTACTTCGGACAATGATCAGATAACTTTACCAATAGTGGTCGTCACTAATTTCAATCTCATTTTACAATTTACGTCCCTCAAACGGAAAAAAATTTCACGTCAGAAAAGATGAGTGAAAATGTTATGTTGAATAATAATATTTCAAAAAGGCGAATATTTTTATTTTTAGTGATTATCATCACTTAACATAATTGCTCTTGGGTTAACAGAGGTTGGTAAGAATTAATATCTCCTTCGTACGGATGCACCAGTGAATGATAGCTTCAAATGAACTATAACTCTTCGTTATAGCGTAGTTGAAGAGGATCATAGAAATATAGGCCTATTTCAAATATCTTCAGAATTACGGTCTAGGGATGAAAAGTTGTTTGCACATGGCAGATTTCAAGAAATGGTAAAAAATCGAACCTTAATTCTACATCCAAAGCTTTACACATTCATGGCCTTGAGTTACTTTCTGAATATTACTACATTCTGTTCTTACAGATTCTAGAACAAACTTAATGCTTGCATTCGAAATACGTCACCGTTTTGTATTTTCAAAATTCGTCTGAGAAAGTTGTTCATGTCTTGATTCCCTATCAATACACTTTCTGTTTCTCTCCTATCCTTTATTACCCTATTTTTCTTTATTGTCCGTAGTAACACTTAAGAATTACTTTTCAAAAGTCATCTAAAATGTTATTCCTATCCTGAGAAAGTTGTTCCAATCTTGATTTGCTGTCAATACCCTGTCTATTTTTTTCTTATCATATCTTATCCTATTCATCTTTCTTATCCGTGGTAGCACTTTAGAATCACTTTTCAAAAGTCGTCTGAAAAAGTTGTTCCTATCTTGATTAACTGTCAATATTCTGTCTATTTTATTTTCATCATATTTTATCCTATTCATCTTTCTTATTCGTGGTAACACTTTAGAATTACTTTCCAAAAGTCGTTTAAAAAAGGTGTTCCTATCATGATTCCCTATCAAAACCCTGTCTATTGTTTCTTATCATATCTTATCCTATTCATCTTTCTTATCCGTGGTAACACTTTAGAATTACTTTCCAAAAGTCGCCTGAGAAAGTTGTTCCTATCTTGATTCCCTGTCAATACTCTGTCTATTTTTTTTTCATCATATTTTATCCTATTCATCTTTCTTATTCGTGGTAACACTTTAGAATTACTTTCCAAAAGTCGTTTAAAAAAGGTGTTCCTATCATGATTCCCTATCAAAACCCTGTCTATTGTTTCTTATCATATCTTATCCTATTCATCTTTCTTATCCGTGGTAACACTTTAGAATTACTTTCCAAAAGTCGCCTGAGAAAGTTGTTCCTATCTTGATTCCCTGTCAATACTCTGTCTATTTTTTTTTCATCATATTTTATCCTATTCATCTTTCTTATTCGTGGTAACACTTTAGAATTACTTTTCAAAAGTCGTTTGAAAAAGTTGTTCCTATCATGATTCCCTATCAAAACCCTGTCCGTTAGTCTCGTATTCTATCCTATCCAATTCTATTTCTCTATTATTGTTTCTTATCATATCTTATCCTATTCATCTTTCTTATCCGTGGTAACACTTTAGAATTACTTTTCAAAAGTTACTAAAAAAGTTATTCCCTATCAATACCTTGTCTGTTTCTTTCCTATTTTATCCTATCCTATTTGACTTTCTGGATTATGGGCACTTAAGGATTACTTTACAAAAATCGTCTGAAAAAGTTGTTTCTATCTTGATTACCTGTCAATACATTGTCTGTTTCTCTCCTATTCTATTTCACTTTCTTATCCTTGGTGTCACTTAAGAATTACTTTTCGAAAATCATCTGAGAAAGTTGTTCCTATCTTGAGTACATTTCAATACCTTGTCTGTTTCTCTCCTGTTCTATCTTGTTCTATTATTCTTTCTTATCCACGGCGACAATTAAGAATTATTTTTAAAAAGTCCTCTGGGAACATTACTCCTGTCTTGATTATCTACCAATACTATATCTCTTTCTTTCCTATCCTATCCAGTCTTATTTCTTTTTCTTATCCGTGGTAACACTTAAGAATTAGTGTTCAAAAGTCGTCTGTGAAAGTTATTCCAATATCGATTCCCTATCAATAACTCATTCCTTTCTCGCATATTACATCCTATCTTATTTCTTTTTCTTAGCCATAGTGACACTTGAGAATTAATTTTAGTAATTCTCCCAAACAGTAAGTTACAGGCTTCCACAGCATTAAATACTAATCAGTATTTTGGTTAAAAGCAAAAGATTGATCATGTAGCAATAAGTTCGTCTAATGTAAATTTGTATAGATTGAAGTTAAAAAAAACAATTAAATACTAACCCGCATACATTACTCGGTAACGATCTTATTAAACAACTAATAAAATACTAATCCGCATGTTCGAAACTGGGTATTGGTCTTATTAACAACTAATAAACTACTAATCCGCATAATAAAAACCTTGCTAATAATCGCGTTAAATAACCAATACTAATTTGCATAATCTAAACTTGGTACCGGTCTCAACAAACAACTAATAAAATACTAACCGGCATACACGAATGGTAACGGTCTCAAACAATTGAATTTCAGGATTATATATCTAAACTTAGCAATATTTTGTGCTTCCTTACCCATGTAATATTAGGATATCACGGCCTATGAAATTAAACCCTAATAAACTTACCCCAAATAATAGAGACTATAAAACATAATATACACACGCCAAAAGCGTGACCACGCATTTAGCAGCCAAACTATCTAACGCCGAATATTTCGCTTAATCCACTTACAACGAGGCAGCAATAATACCGCCCTAAGCAGGTGATAGACACAGTACACTAACACGAAAGGCCCACACAACGACAAGCGCGTCTGTGAACCCGAGCTGATTAGACGGTCATGCGCACTCCGACCCAACCCAGAGGTGCGCGGCTCAGTGTATCGCCCGCCTCTTACACACTCCGCTGCGTCCATCTATATTTCATCGAGAATAAATATATTAACTCACAATGTGCAGACTGCATTAAACTCGTCGTAAAACGAAAGCTTCCGTAAAATCTCCGTTCGGATATAGACGTCGTAAGTTCGCCGTAAAAGCTCGGCCGTCGCACAGTGCTTTTTGAATCAAAACAAAAATAGACGTCTCGACCATATGTTTATGTTTACCGCTAGCGGAATATCGTTACTTTAATTCGAGGCTTGATCAGTTAACGATGTCTTGTGTTGATTTTTAAATTTATAATCCTCTTGAGAAGCGGACTTCATAAACTTATTTAATAACGTAAAGTTTACAAAATGACCGAAACGAAGATAACATTTATAATTGTATCAATAGTGGTTATGATAATATACAGAGTTTATTTTGCGAAATTGATAAAGGAAGAGGAATATTTTTATGGTAACAAAGAGAGCAATCATATTGATAACGTACTGAATCCGCCGAAATACAACGATACCGATTTGTTATATGAAGCCGAATCTAAAACATCCACACCTATAAAGAGAGGTTTAACCGATTTTATGATACATAAGAAATACGCCTGTCACGTCTATGAAGTTTTCGTTTTACCTGACAAAATTGTTGATAAAAACAAGTGTTACAACTCCGAGAACAAAGAGCGATCGGACAAGATCGCAGAGGGTGCGAAGGAATCAAAACAAAAGAAGCGAGACGGAGGAAATTCGGCGGCGATCGCAGCAACAGGTATTGTTTTTATACTGGTTCTTTCCGTCTTTAAGTCACTTCACGACGTAATAAAAGTTAAAAGACAAGAGCGGAGCGCCGCGGCCTTGCAAAGCGAGATATCACGAAGATGTTCTCTGGCTGAATTCGCCAATTTGAGGCACGCGAAGAAGGATTCGAATTTGAATAACAACACGCAGATAAATCACGTGTCGAGAAAGGACTCGATACTGTGCAATGCCAATAAGACGCCGTCTGTTTGCCGAATGGACTCGACCAACTCGTACCTAGGCCGGAACAGGAAGGAGTCTATCGCGGACGGAATCGCCCCACTGGCATCCGGGATCGATTCCCCTAATTCGGCTGCCTCTATCGCCAGGACACCACTCAAGTTACTAGGTGAGTAAATGCATATATACAACATATTTACTAATTACCAGTTTTCTATTAATTAAAAACAACATTTATATAATTAACTAAAACTTATTTAAGCATAATGAAATTAAAATAGAATAATAATAATAATAAAATTAATTTTAAATTTCTTTAATTACAATCTTCTAATCTGTTAAGTATATTTTAATTTGACTCCAGAATTACTTTTTGAAAGGTACAATTCACATTATGGATATACAATCTAATTAATAGTTATACAATAATTTGCATCCATCCCCCATATAAATTATTGTAAATTAGATTTTAAATTAGAATCATAAACTTACTTGTCTATCTACATAACAGACCTCTTCCCTCGAAGGTAGTTTAAGCATAGATAATAGTACGTCATACGAGTAAGATCACAAGTTGGTCCTCCTAATACAGTACTGCAGCATATCACGAAGCACGCATTTTTTTCGTGGCGTTTTCCTCTCATTTTCTTGGAACATTATAAATGACTAGCGCAACCTATGCACTACCATTGAGACAATTTTTATTTACAGCAAAAGATTTCCCAAAATGACTATTTACATTTCTTTGTTTAATCATAATTTTCTACGATTAGGAAATAGGAATAAACAGGGTGATTTTTTATTTTTTCAAAGACAGCATATTTAGCTATCGACGCTATTTTACCAACGCACATTTTACTTTTAAATGAACAAAGAGCGATCGAATAAGCTAGCGAGCTAGACGTTATTTAGAAAAGAACTCTGATTTCAAAGTTTATCATAAATTATTACCAAAAATCCGTCAAAACGATTCTGCTCAGTAATACTGGGTTTATAGAGATTTTTGTTCTCAGAAAATCAACAAAAACAACGTGATCTATGTAAGTTATGAAATCTTATGTTTTTACACGATGTACAAAGAACATGTGAAAATTATGTCTGTAAAACTTGCCCAAAACAAATTATGGTACAAGTAGATTAACTATTTTAATTAAAATAATTTAATTAAGGTAATTTACTAATAATGCAAATGTTTTCCGTAAAAGCAAAGTGAAGTTGATAATAACTTGAATATATTATTCTTTAGTAGTGTGTATTGAGGAAATTACGTCTCCAGAAATTTTAATGCAAATAATTAAGTACCGTTTGCAGAATAACTTAAAGAAAATGTTATATTCAGTAGATTATGAAAGATTAAAGTGCAATCCTTAGTGGTGAGGTATAAAATAAAATGTGTTAAATAAGAGTAGAACTCGCTCTATTTAATTAAGGTAATTTACTAATAATAATGCAAATGTTTCCCATAAAAGCAATATAAAACAAAGCGACGTTGATAATAACTTTAATATATTATTGTTTAATAATTCGTGTTGAGGAAATTGCGTCTCCAGAAAGATTAATGCAAATAATTAAGTACCGTTTGCAGAATAACTTAAAGAATGTGTTATATTCAAAAGATTAAGAAAAATTAAAAGGTAATCCTTGGCGCTGAGGTATAAAATAAAATCTGTTATATAGGAGTAGAACTCGCTCTACGAGGGTTCGGTGCAACATTATAAATAAATGGTAAACTAGTTACAAGTAGTGCTCTAATTTTCTATTTCTATTAAATATATTTCCTAGCATACCTTTCACAGACGGAAACATATAGTGAATTACTCCAAAATTATAAAATGTTGACTTTTTGCTTCAGTTTTCCAATAAACTTTTGATATTTTTTTAGTAATAGTTACCCCCCTCCCCTTCTTCATTTTAACTTTCTCAGGATTGGGGGGAGATCTGTTTCTTATGGAATATTTTCAGTAAAATATCTGTAGAATATTATATCGTAAAGTTCTGAAAAAATTAGTTTGGAATCCTTATAATTTTCAATATACCATACGCACATTATTATTACAAAAAGTAATAAAATAATTCTTAAATAAAAAATTATTTTAATACTAAACATTTATGAAAATTTACCCTAAGTAACGTTGGACGTCAGGGAGAAAGTGAAAATGTTAAAGCATGAAGGGAAGAAGTTATAAACAGAGGAATAAGAGAACAATGAACTAAAGAAAGTTATGATTTTTGAAAAACAATTTTGAAAACTTAACTTGGGGGAAATTTCTGACCTTGAGACAAAATTTATTCCATACCTCGACGGCGTATGTACGAAAATATTTATAACAAAAAGACGAGACGAAAGCAAAGTGGTTTTACGAAGGTACTAAACCTTGGGCAAATAAGCAGATCGATCTGAGACTAAAATAAGATAGCTGTGTGAATTATATAAGGTTTTAAAACATAGTAAAATCGTGTAGTAATTTCAATATACTACACGATACAATTAAAAAAAATTTTTTTGAATACTTTCATTTGTTTGCTCTACAATTTATATATTAATATTTTTAAGTGCTGGATATTGAAATATTTGTGTTTATTATTCTTTATCGTTATTTATAATTTTAAATTTCTCCATCAATCGGGCTTTTCCGAAAAATAATAGTGAGAGAGACAGGAGAGGAAACGTGAGTGTTTTATAAGGGTTCCTGTTTTCCTTTCAAGATCCCGTAAGCATCTCTATCGCTTGAAAATGTGGATACAAGTTAATTGAAATAATTTTAATTGAAAGTTCTAATAACGTTTTCAAATCCATGGCTGAAAAATTAATAGTTGGGTGACAATAGGCTCATCATTTTCACATTTATTGATAAAATTCCAAACTGATAAAATTGCAAACGAAACCATAATTTTATATCGAAATACATGTCAAATCGTATACCGGAGTGAGGGACAAAAGACTCATAATTTTCATATTTATTAATAAAATTACAAAGTGATAAAATTGCAAACAAAACCATAATTTTATATCGAAATACCTGTCAAATGGTATCCCAATCGATGTTCACAGAAAAAAATATTTTTCCTCCACTAATAAACGTGTATGAGATATACATATTTATTTGATAATTTAATACACATTAACTGAGATATTCTTCCGGAAACTGAACTTAAACATTTTCATACAAATAGAGCTGAAACTATAGCAACTGTGAAGCTGTGATAGACGGACGGATATAATGTATTTATAAGTGTTTTTGTTCCACGGAAACCTAAATAAGTGTGGGAGGAAACCACATGCAAATATGAGGGATGGATATAAATGTTTGAAAAAAAATTCTTTATGCCACATGTAATAATAATTTATTTATTAATCCAAAATGTACAATAAAACAATTATGGTTATGACATATAATTAGATTATTATATTTTATGATAAAGCTTCATTATTTTTTTTTCATGTACAACAATTTTAAACTGATTACAAATTAAACCGTACGCACAAAATGTCACTGCGCAAATGCGACGTAAAGGGCACACATTATAACCTTTATACATCAGCACAGACGCCACTTAACCAGTAAACAAGCCAACTCAAACCTAGAAATGAGAACTAGTGCATTTAATATGCATGTTAAACCGTATCACACTATCCCCACCACCGTGGCGTGACTTCCATCACACAGTTTCGTTACGCTTTTTATATGCATTTATAATACACATTTAAAGTTGATCTATAGCTATAAGAGCAGTTGCCTTCAGTTATTTACAATCGATGAGAGATATTAACAACCATTTCCCAGCTAGATTGAAAGATTGTAGTACCTATAGAAAATAAGAAAATAGTTCTTAAATAAAAAAAATTGTGCGTGTATTATGTAGAGCGCTTTAGAAGTTTATTTAATTTCATTTAGATTAACTTTATTTAGCACGCAAATGATTAATAGAAATAAAATAATAAAAGGACTGAAGTGTGATTATATGTACGGTTAATAAAATCCAGGTATTAGTGGGTATAGACAAATACGCCATATAAAATTGTAAAAAAAATATTTTTGTTTTCCGCAAGACAAATCTTTTCAAATGGTTACTCAACATGACGTTTACAAAATTTTAAAACTTTAATTTACTGCCTCTTTAATTGTTATACAAATAGTTTATAAAAACTTGGTAAAAAGTGTAAAATATATGGGCTAATAATATGTATTACTATGTCAATTTTCAAGTCTCTACGTCGCATTGTTTCTAAGAAAATCGACTCGGAAAATATAAAAAAATAAACGTATTACCTACTGCATCTTTCGTAGGCGTAAAAACTTGGGGAATATTTCCAAAATTATGACATCCGGAATCATCGCTAAAATTGTTCTACAATCTTTTTCTCTGTTTCTAATAACTCATATTTTTTCATAATTTTGGGTTGAGTAGTTTCGGAAAAAATGAGAATGGGGCCATATTTTCCACCATGGGAGTAGGGCCATATTTCTCAGTATATCTCTAAAGATATAATACGTAAAATTATGAAAAAAATATTTTTGAGACCCTTGTAACTAACTCTTTCAAACGATATTCCACACTACATATAGAAAAAAACTTTAACGAATACTGAGTTTAGTTATTGCAATATGAGCTACAGTTTCTGAAAAAAATGGCTGTGACGAACATACAGACAGACACGTTAATGATCCCATAAGTATTTTGTTTTTCCTTTTTAAGGTACGGACGACAGTTTTAAAAAAAAAGCAATTACAGCTTGTGTTCGTATTTTTTTATACAATTCATTGTCAGTTTAATTTTTTCATATTATTATTGATTCGTATAAACGCTAATAAAAATGAGACTTCATATTCATGGAAGTTTAAGATGCATTGTTTAATCTCACACTTTTCCGTGCGCGCAATATACTTAAAAAGGGGTACAAAGTTTTCTCTTCTCATATTGATATAAAGACATACAAATTTTAGCTTTCTTTACTCCTTCTCCGTGTAAACTTTAGCTATGCCAAATCTCAAACTCCTCCCTGCGCGCAATATGCATATATATATATATATATATATATATATATATATATATATATATATAATGATTACTTAGACAAGAATGTACGTTCTATTAGGTACAAGAGCATAACCATAACAGAAACAAGCTAGACTTATGTTACTGCTGTTCACTGACGCGCTGAGTGATCATCAGCAGCCGAGAAGGAAATTCTGTTACTACCGTAGTTACTACCGTAGTGTTTCACTTTTCGTTACTGTATCATTTGTCGACATACAAACTTACAATACTAAACAAATTGCAAATAGAAGTTTGACTTCCAAAATCCTACACGAATCTCTACACGTCAAGAAGCTTTACGCTTGAAGTGTACCCCCATGGAAGTAAAACTCTTACCTCCATCATTACCCCACAGTTTTAGTGATACTTGTTGACATACTTGAAGTGACACCATCGTTTCGTCTGACACCGTTTAAAAAAAATGTCGAGGGGAGTCAAATTCTGTCTGTAGTAATTAATAGATAACAAATACTAACAAGACCGTTGTGAGTCTTCAGTGAAGATGCAATTCGAGAAGTGGGCGCTTCCTTCTGTACAGCTGATGGCAAAAGTAGAATAAAGATGAAACACTGAGAAAAAAACGGTTGCACATTTTTTTAACAGGTTATTACTTTGTTATTTCTTTAAACGATGGAAGTCATGCGCGTAACCAGTAATTCAATATTGTTTTATCAACAAAGCAGGAAAATATTTAAAAGGAGAATAGTTTCCAATCAAAGAAGATTAAAATTTTCATTCCAGAATCATCGTTTTGATTTATGTTTAATAGGTCTAGTTTTATTTCTCCTGGCATTGCCTGTTATTTCGTCAGTAATAGAGCATTGAGTTTACGTTTGCACGGTAATTTGAAATAGTTAATTAAAAAAATAGAATAAAATGAATTTAAATTTCTTTCTTCATAAATTTGCTAAGAGGTAATGTCGATATGGGAATAAGTACTTTTATAAACATTTCAAAATTTTCAAATGTACAAAAGACAGATATTTATATAACAAGTAAATTATTTTAATAGGACGAAATTTATTACAACCACATGTAAATTATATTAAAAGAAATGAACGTTAATGTAAAAAAAACGTAAATGAAGTTTTTCATAACAATTGCACTTTATTTAAATAGAGTTTTCACTCGTTCAGTTCTATTTTAAATAAAAATTATAATAAATCATATTTGGGTTAATCAAAACGTCGCTGACGGAATAATTTATAAAAAAACAGATTTTAATTTTGACAGAGCCCTTTGTTTGGCACGTCTGCCCAGTAGTAGTAAAAAGGTTTTTAAAATTTATTGTTTTACTAAACTAAATTGATAGTGGCATTTGCAATTATCAAAAACGTGGCGAGTTTTGTCTTTAGTCTCAAATAAAAAAAAAATTTCTCATGTATTCCACAACATTGAATGATTACTTTTGAGGAATGATTATCATAAAAACCTAATTAGAGTTTTGAAACATTTACTTCTTAATTTTGTGTTATAAGACGCCGTTAAAAATACTTTATCCGAAAGCGATATTGATAGAGGTCGTTTTTCGTATTTCAAGAATACCCCATTTCGTCATTTTCAGTGGGAAGAAAAGATATTTATATGTGATATGATTGTAAACGTCAATGTTGGTAACACGTATGAAGTCAACATAGCTGATGGTGTATTTGGACGGAAAATTCAAAACACCACTAAACTAACAATAACTAAGTTAGATGTATTTCTGTAGAACAAACATGAAAATAAAATTTGTACATATTTCACTTATATAGGCAAATTGCTCTGCAGATTTTTGTTTTCTTTTGTTTTGTAGGGAAAATCGCCTACGTAATATAACCATCTAATGCATCACCATGACTACAACTCGGGCAATTCAGCCCAACAAACAAATGATTTTTAAAATCTCTCAAACATAGTATCTATATATATATGAATCCTGCAGGTCCGATCTCGCAACATATGATTTTTTCTTTACTAGCTGTTACTTACTTCTCGACTTTGTTCGCGTGTAATTAGGAAAAAAACTTTTTTTCGACTATACAAAATACCATCAAAATTCGACCAGTAAATTTTGAGTTATAACCGCTCAATTTAACATGTGGACAGGCAGACAAAAATTCTAAACATGTTCAATGCATGGAATTCATTCTGTTACAATTTCATTATATGTAAAGATTAAATCGTTGCTTCAACCGCTTCTTATTCGTTCCTATCAACTATATTAATAATCAGTTTAATTTTAATTAGAATGTATTTGCGTAAATGTATCGTATTGTATAAATTTTCTATTAATCTAACATATAAATCGTATAACTTTAGAGATATTCTAAAAAAATTATAAGTTTTCAATCATTTATTATAACTATTATCAACAAACAAATAAATGAATCATACTAACAGACAAATCAACAAAAATTATGTTACACCTTTTAGAAAGTTTGAAGAAAAATAAAAATGTCTTTTTGTCAATTCAATTTTATGACAAATAGTTGTTAAGTAATGCGTAGTCAGACAGACGGATTTTCTAAAAACCATTGCATTTTCTATAGCTTAATGTAACCCATAATCTTGCTTCTTACATAAATGTTCAGCTGTTGTTTGCTATTGCTCTTTTCTCCACTGTTTTGTTGTTTACTTCTGCTCTTTTACATGTTTATAGGCAAAATTCGAGATTTGTGTTTTGTGAGTACAATTACAACTACGACTGCTTTCCGAACAACCGTGTGGCACTTTATTCTATAGCTTAATATAACCACTGAATTCCCTTTCTCCGCAAAATATTTAACGAAGAGACTTTTTTGTCTTTTTCTTTTATTACGTTTATAAGCACACTTCGAGAATTTTGTTTAATGAGCTCAATTGCAACTGTGGCTGCTTTTCAAAACCGCGTAGCATTCTATTCTATAATTTAATAAAATCCCTAAACTCGCTTTTTCCGCAAAATATTTAACGTACAGACTTTTTTGCATTTCTTATTTTATTACGTTTATAAGCACCTTTCAATATTTTTGTTTTGTGGTCTCAATTGCAACTGTAGCTACTTTATAAACTCCCGTGTGCCCTTTCCATTCTGCAGTTTAATATAATCCCTGAACTCACTTTTCCGCAAAATATTTAACATACCAACTTTGTTGCTTTTACTTTTTCATTAAGTTTATAGGGAAATCTCGAGATATGATACCAGCGTGTTTTGTTTTGTGAGCTCAATTGCAACTGCGGTTGCTTTCCAAACTACCGTGTAACATTCTGTTTTACAGCTTAATATAATCTCTGAAATCCCTTTCTCCGCAAAACATTTAACATATTGACTTTCTGCCTTTGCTCTTTTATTACGGTTACAGACACACTTTGAGATTTTTGTTTTGTGAGCGCAATTGCAACTGTGGTATTTTCCAAACTTCCGTGGCATTCTGTTCGTTACAAAGCTATCCTAGATGACAAGTTTAATATGAACCCTGAAAAAACAAAAAGTACAGACTTTGTTGCCTTTACCGCTTTTCTATAAGTACATAAAACTTCAGGGTTTTGATTTACTTAGCGCTATTCCAACTGCGACTGTTTTCCAAAGGGCAGTAGAAGGGACGTCTAAAGAAGAGTGGATCTACGGTTGCGCCGAATAGTTCCGACGGATACAAAAGTTTAAGTTTGTAGTCTAATGCAATAAATTGATAGTCCGTACCTCGTTTGAAGTGAAATTACCGTATCATGGGTCATCACTGATATGGATTTATGGATTTCCTTGCTAAAAAAATATTTAATAATGCCTTATAAAACTAAGTGAGCGGTGATGTACGTGTGAATGTGAATATTTTAAAAACGGTGACATCTAAAATTATCGTTATAGCTTTTCTACAACTTTTTTTGTAGATAAATGCAATGCAATAAATTGCTAGTCCGTACTTCATTTGAAGTGAAATGACTGTATCATAGGTCATCACTGATATGGAAAATATTGAATAATGCTTTATATAACTAAACAGGTGGTGATATACGTGAGAATGTGAATATTTTAAAAACGGTGACATCTAGAATCATTGTTATAGTTTTTTACAACCTTCATGCAGGTTTCTTTTAACCCTATTTTTTTAAATATACTTTTTGAAAGAGTTTCGGAAGCCAAGGAGATGTGAGACTTATTTGTTTATGTCTTTCAGTATTTATCTGAAGACATTCCACATTTTAGGGTACTTAATTTGCCTCAAAAGGTAGTTATAAGAATCCTTACCTAACATGATTTTCCAGATTTTAAAAAGGATAAATAGCTTAGGGATGTTATAAAATAAATCAAATAAATTTTCTCTAAATCGATTACCAATTTTTCTCAAATTTTGTATGCCAAATTACATTCGTTATAGGAAAATTTGGGGCAAAATTAATTGGCTTACATTTTATTAAGTAGCTTTTGCCGGATATGAATTATCCATGAGATTGTGTATCATTAGGGTACAAAATAGTATAAAAACATGATCACATGAGCAATATGTAGAGACCGCCCTTCCGGTTACTTACTAAATTTATCGGAACTCTATATTTATGATAGAATTTTTATGTGATTTTTATGTAAGTCGCCTTCAAGTTGACTCAATGTCATGGTGAATTCAGTATAGCTGGTATCTTATCAACGAATGCGTCATTATCGATATTTACTGTGGAACTGATAACGTAGAAGTGCTCAATACACCACTGCTCACGATGTAAAAAAATGGGAAACGGAAAGTACTTTCATTTCCCGTATTCATCCGGTCAATATAATATCAATATTTGTCATGTTCACAACGACCCTGATGTCATAGTATATCTACATGTGTAAAGGAATAACTATATGCTAATATAATATACGAAAGAGACTGAAGCAATAAAAAGATATACATGAAAATAGTTACATTAATTAAAAAAAATAATTATACTGTTAGCGTATTTACAATACGATTACAATAGTTTTATCTATAAATCCTTATAATAAACATCTTTTAATCTTTATAATAAACATTTTATCTTATAATAAACATAAATGTTAAGAGACATAATTATCATAGCAATAGCGAACATTGCTTACATGACTATACATATTTAATTGCCCATAGAAAACTTTATAAGCACTAGGATGTTTCAAATTAAAAAAAAATTGGGTCTACTTATCGTACGCATATTAGAAATTATACTTCTTTGGCATAATTCAAGAATAACTATATTTTGCAGGCATATAATTAATGGAATTAAAGCAATAAAAGGAGTAGATCAAGATTATCAATATGGTTGGTAAAATCTAAATTCAATTTAAAATTTATTTGACAGATGAATTGTCATTTATTTTTCTGCTGGCTTTCCATTTTATTTTTCTGGTGGCTTTCCATTGTAAGCCAATAATTTGCCAAACCGTTGCTAAATTGTCGCGTTTCACCTTAATTATTTTCTCACGTATTTATTGCTCAGTAGTAAAAAATTATATCTTAGTTTAAAATTAAATTTAAAACTAATTTTCCAATAAAATTTAATGGTTATTAAATTTAAATGTATAATCAGCAATCAATTTAATATAAATTAATTGTTAAATTTACTAAAACAATCTAAATTCTTTTAGTAAATTTAATAATTTAATAATTAAAACAATCGCACAAATACGACCACAGTATAATTTGTGACTTTCAAATAATCGCTAGACGACACCATCATTAAACAAACCTTTTCATATCCATGTGCGCCTAGTACTTCGGACAAGTAAAGCGATATATAAATGTTTAAATGAGCAACTTTCAGGGGTTGATTTTTTGTTGCACCATTGCCACCTTCATCCTATATTTTTGAACTTGCACTCTCATAATATTTTTCATGATGTGCCTAAAGAAGTATAACTTCAAAAAACACAAACGCCGAATTACAGAGGTGAAGAAAATTGTCTTGATCGCATCTAAACCGCTGAAATCTAGCTTCAACAGTTAGGATACAATAAGACAAGTGGACATAGAAAGATATATATTACAGTAATAGTTTCACTAACAGGACTGTACATAATTCTAATAATGTGCATTATTTCGAATCTCTTATTAATTACTTCCACTAGGATGTTTCCAGATTTTTTTAAGACGACCCTCAAAATATTTTTAATTGAAAGATGATATAAGATTATATGTAACTAGTTTATTCAGATATAATTCATTTTGTCTTCATAATGTCAGAAAATATAAAGGAAGCTAGTGAAATTTTAACTTTTCAAAGTTTTCTTGACAAAGTTTTTAGAAAAAGATTTTCGAATATAAGAAATATTGTAAGATACCAACCTCTTAAACCTTTGATGTATTAAAATTAATATGAAGTTACCGCATGCCAAATTTCAAACTTTTACGTTTATAACTCAACCACAATGACAAACAGGTAAATGAACCAACCAACGGAACCTCAGTATTAGGATTATACGGACCCCTATAGATACTATAAAACTTCGATTTTATTAGATACTGATTAACATTGATTTACCACGTTGCTTAAATAACTGACTGTTGGATAGATCGATTACGATAATAAAAAGTAAGCGGTAAATATGTATACGACCTATAAACAAAGACTTTATCATCATCATAAGTAGCTCGAAAGTCCTCGGCGGACCCTAACCTTCTCAAGCAGACTGTTTCAAACCCTCCTTCTGGGCGTCACGGTTTTCTAATTTGCTATATTGAGAGCGTCGAAAACACTTTGTAGGCAGTCCGTCCATCTTAATTTGGGTGTTTTTCTTCCTCTTGAGCCAGTTGATTTGGCCAGAATAATTCTTTTTGTCGTTCTATCTTCCTTCATTCTAATTACATGGCCGGCCCACTTCATATGTTGAATTTTTATAAATTTTATTATATCGAGTTCTTTAAATAAACGATAAAATTTGGCAATAGTTCTCCTTCTCCAAAACTCATTGCAACGGCTTCAGTACTATTAATTTTGAAAGACACAAGAATTTACAATGAAATTTTAATATGAAATAGAACAAGCTCATTAGACGCTGAACTACGTCATATTCTGGCACTCCTAGATGATCGTTAGGTGCTGATAAATACCGAATTAAAACTAAAATGTGAGGAGGAAGTGCAACATCGAATTGCCATGTAAAAAAAATCAATAACTCGCTTTAGTAAATTATGGAAATTAAGAAAAAGAAAGAAAAATCTTTAAACATACCAAGACGTAACTGTAACAAACCTTGGTATTTTTCATCCGTATGTGGGGCTCGAAGACGTGTACGATGAATATAGCCAATTGTAAAAGAGTAGACACCTTTGAATTGTCTTGTTGGGGGGCGATACCCAATTGATTATGTACTGATAACAGAATCAACGTCTTAATTCTGAAAGGCGGTGAAATAAAAATTATTTCGTACGCAATCTGTCTCCAGAGAGGTTTTGAATACTTTGGTAACATTGCACGTAAACCTGTTCTGAGTTCATTGAAAAGATAATCGTCAGTGGAAAGATCGGAAGACAAAGGCTATGGACGCTGTCCTATATGCTGGACAGACCAAATCTGGAAAACGTTTGGTACTCCGTTACATGATGCCTTACCTGGTGCCGAAAATGGAAAAATATGGCGGAATATCATAACAAAAATACGAATAAAGGAGAATCACGATCATCCTCAGTTAGAAACCGACTGGAGAAGAGCTAGAAAATGATACAACTTAAGAGATTCTTAATGGAAAAAAATATTTAATACTAAACTTGCACACTATTGCTGACATAAACTTGCTCAATCAACATCTCAATACTCATACACTATTAAGCCAAAGACCTGAAAAGAGAAAGACATATATTTTGTCAAAGTAATCTCAATCGACTCTTCCTTATCTTATTTCTATAGACTCTGAACGTCTAAGTATCTATGTACAACACATCCTCATTTCCAGACTTTCCGCCTCGCCCGACTCAAACGGAAACAAAGCAACTACACTCGAACGAAGCAACTACGAAAGTGCATAACTACACGCCCGCCCAGCGTAGTCCGTCGCCGGAAATTACCAGACCCGAAGCAACAGCGTTCCGTATCGATTTTCCCTTCCACCCCGCCCCAGGCTTTAATATTTGATGCAGTGTGCATTCTCTGCTGCTACGCTTTTTATTAACCGTCCGGAACGCGCGAGTTTTTAGTTCCATGTAACTATAACTCTATACCGCGCGTGTCTACAATGTCTATACCATCGTATATCTACATTTTCCAACAAGGGAGAATAGAAGTAATAACTTGTCATTCTCTTCACATACTTTCAAATAGTAGTATAATTTCTAAGACCTGAGAATCATGGCAGAGAATGTATAATATTATATCCAACTGAGACCAGAAAAGTATTTGCTATTTTATAAACATTAACTGACTCCTAATAAAGGTATGTTTAACTTTACCTATAAACATTTTTAGTATCTTTATTCCTAAAGAAAACGAAACGTAGTAAAAGTAAAATCAGTATATTTTATAACGAAATAGCTTTTGCGCGCGGTTTTTCCTACGGGTATTAGAAAAAACTGAAAAATTTTTTCTCAAAGAAATAAGTATGGATTTCAATCAAGGTTCAAACATAATTTGACAAACCCGACTTTTCAACATTTATCGTGGTGCAGTGAGATAGGCTACGTGAGTTATGCGATGGTAGTCTGTACTAAAATATCGTACAAAATGGAAGATGTTCCACTACTTCTCAAAATTTAATTAATTATTTGTTTGCGTTTATATTTACTTACTTCACTATAGCGTAATTTTGTATTACCTATCTTTTAATCTAAGATATATAGGTCGTCGTCGCCGTGGTGTGTTGGTTTGATCGCAAAGCATACGACCTTTGACGACGCGGCGCACCACGGAGATCCGGGTTCGATTCCCGGCCGTCGAGTGGGGCTGGACGAGTATTATGATTGGCTGTAAGAGATTGTTCTCGTAGCAATAAGTCCGCCATAGGTATCAATTATATACATTAAAGTAGATAAATAAACAAATAAACATATATTATCTATTTGCAAAATTTCATTGAAATCCCTGAGGCTGTTCAAGCGTAAAAGAACGACAAACAAATATATAGACAATGTTTCGCTATTATTATAGTACTAGGGATGACACGACTTTGATGCAGCTAAATTATACTTTCGATAAAACATTTCTACAGTAAACTTGAGTAAAACTTCTTTCCCCATGACAGTGTAAGTTCGTATGTGGAAACATGTAGACCGCGACGCAAAAGGAGATATATATAGAGACGGAGATATAGAGGGTAGAAAGAGCAGTAGATTGGTGTCCCTGTCCGTCGTCGGTCACTCAATACCATGCTCCCAGTGATATAAGCCTAGATTGTTTCAATTTTATGTGTGTATATATATATATATATATATATATATATATATATATATATATATATGTATAATACATAGATACATAGGGACATGGTAATGTTGCTAAATAAATACACAAGCAATTCGCCTAGTAAGTAAATATACAATGAAACTAAATTCTACAGAACCACGTCTAACAACAGAGCAGATGTAAAACTCACAGTAAAATCCTCTAAAACTACATATTTAATAGATATTTCTACACTTAATGCTTACAATCTACAGACAAAAAAACACATCAAAAAAACCTAAATACATACCCCAAGTAGACATGATCAAAAGCATTTAGTATCAAAATACCATTTAAGTAAGATCAGTTATTTTGACAACCACCGGAAAAATTCTCAAATCTGTCCATTCTGCATCAAGTTACTACAGCCATACAAAACAAATTATATCCACTTACACAAATCCATTATTTTAGATAATTATGGAAGACTTGGCCACTTCTTAAAACCAAATTCACAAACCATAACCATGACTAGAAACAGAAGATTTGGATAACCTGGGTTCTGAATTTTTAAAATGGTACCAGTGTAAGCTGAGATAATAAAGTTTATAATAATAATAATAATATAGAAGTTTCACTGCTAACGTGCGCTGACATAGCTGATTTTACTTTGGCTAGAGGTAGGAGTTTCACTGCGAGTCTGTTGAGTTTTGAATCTGTGGAGAATGAAAACGTCTTTGTTTAAAAATATATATTAGAGATCATCACAGCTCACTGGCAGTCCAGATGAACCTCCCTTGATTCCCTGATGTTTTAAGTGCCTACATAAAAATTGTCTCAATACTGGCTATTATACCTTTCAGTTTTTGACGAGACATGGCGCCTTCCATGCGAGCTCACATCGATTGGCTTGTGAGGAATAGCTCTACAGGCTCCTGTAGTTTTGATACCCAGGACGCGAATCTTATTTGTTCAACTGCGGTGAACGTGATAATGCACGTAGAGTTGATTGAGAGCATGCCTCAGCCTAACAGTAGATTAGCTTCACGTGAATTGCTGGGATGAGGTGTAGGTATCTTTAACCATCGGGGCTTGGTTGACTGTGGATCGACCTTTAAGGTATTTAGATCGTCGCCAAAACCATTCTATGGAAAACGGAGGTACTAAATGACTCATTGAGTAGGAACAGTACTTAACCCTGTCGGGTGGAAGCGTTGAGATTGTAGATTCGGAACACTATTAGGAGACCTTCGAAAGTTCCTTCTTTTGTATGAGCAGGATGTTACGGTCCCAGTAGGGGCCCTGAGATAACCCGGTGGAGGGATTTTTTACCATCGAGAATTGGCTGACGGTGGACCGATCTTTGAGACATTTAGAGCTTTCATGAAAAGTATTCTAGAAAAAATGAAGGTACTAAATTGCACATTGAATAGGGAGAGAACTTACCCCTATGGGTTGGAAGCGCTCTATAGTAGATATAGTATGCTATTAAGAAGGCTTTCGAATACACCCTCTTTTGTATGAGGCGGATCGTAACGGGCCCAAAGAGAGGCTCTGAGATAGCCCGCGTGGTGGCTTGGGAATAGTGCTAACACGCCCGATGGTCGAGTGTACTTTTTTATTTCTACGATCCTCAAAATACATTTATAAATATAGATGACACTTTTACTTACAATTATAATAAACATTTAAAACGATACCTATATAAATCACTTCAATAACTTTATTTTTCCCAACTGTTATAGTACGACAAAAAATCAAAGGTCCGTCACATGTTGTATTTGTCAGATCTTACAGCTATCGATGTACATACGTCCCATAGGAACATAGACGTAAAATTGTATTCCTAAAAAGTCAACGTTTTTAATAAATCCGTTGATCTCCATTCAGTAAAATTCTACGCGGCACAAAGTGGTATGAATTAATTAACCATAAAATTTCGAACGTACAAAATACGGGTTTTCATTTCGATTTTTCAAAATGAAACTTTTCTCATATCATTTTTCTTTTGACAATTTCATAATTGAAGTTCTAAGTAAACATATCTATGCATATGAAATATAAAAAATTGAAACTTCACAATTCATGTAAATTTGCGTACTTTTTGTTTTTTAATTATACGATATGGACTTAAACATTTCAACTCAAATGAATCCACCATTACCCTTTTTCGGTACTAGTTCCAAAAGCTTAAAACCATTTTCACAATGCATTTGTCATAAACACGAGTATTTTACAAACAAAAGATACTCCATTCCAGTTGCTGATCAACAGCAAATTGAGATTAATTTTTTTTTATTATCTACCACATCAGACCAATTTCAACCTGTATATCGATTAACCTAACTTACGATTAGACGCAGTCAAGTTTGACTTGATATTAGTATTTGATTAAATACTTTATACATTTTCTTTAAATTTTTGCGAACAAAAAGTGACCACATTTTTTTCGAAAAATTTAATTTCTCTTTGTAGCCTTTCATTATGAAGATACCATACCAAAAACCTTTCTTTATTTTCATCATAAAAGTATATTATTTTTAGTTCTATTGAATTCAACTAACTGGCTTTCGGCATTTTTTTTTCAATAATGAAAAATACTTCCGTATATAAAAGTTCACTATCCCGTTTATTTATAGCTAATTAACATTGTTTTGTTTTCATTTTTTAGTACATTCCTTGACGAGACACCATGTAACATGCTTTAAGTACAAATGATAATCTTTTCGCAAAATTTTCTTCTCTTTTCTCACAGATTTCTTTCTGGATATGACGTAGATATACGTACGTATTTAAAACATTGGTTTTGCTGAAAAAAAAACTCATTTGTATAACTTATTCCGGGTAATCTTTATGTATCTCGCCACACCATTAATTTTTTTGAACAAACATTGCAATTCGCCGAAAAATATTACATTTTCAAACTTACCGATATTCCTTTTATTTTCCACTTCAGAATTTTCATTTTATATAGCACATGTTTGTATTAATTTCTTCATATCATTGTGATGTTAAGTGTGATAATAAGTTGGCAAAAATTATGTTCTATGATATTTAAAATACTTACCAGCGTTGAGGATGTCACGTGAGATCATCTTGAATATTTTGAGCACTGGCATATATTTTATTTATTTTATTTATTTATTTATAAACTTTTATGTATAGTACATATGGCGGACATATTGCTAAATGAGCAATCTCTTCCAGTCAACCATAACAATTTGTATTAAAATTTAGTTTGTAGACTGTAAGAGATTTTACAATGAAAATTATTTATAAAAAAGTATGGTAGACTGTAAGAGATTTTACAATATTTATAAAAAAGTATAAGTAAAAAAACTTCAAACATACAAAAGTATAAGTAAAAAAATAAAAAAAACTATTGACATGATTTGGGATGGGAAAGACAGGAAAGGACAAGGATACAAAGTAAAAGGTTTCAGGAGAGGCAGGCCTTTTTTACTCGATCTTTGAAAATGTTTAGAGACGTGATTTTCTTGATGTCAGAATCCAGGTGATATACTATGATGTTCCTGGATATTCTATGACGTTTCGTTAGAGAAGGCTTCAAAGCCCATTTTACGTTTACCTCTTATAAAATTCATGTATATAGTACGTATTGATATCACCGGGAAAAATTAGTATCACCAGCTATAAACAATGACGTAAAAACGACCAACTCTTGTGGAGCTCAATTTTCCGATAACCACAGTTCATTCACCACATCGTGCGCAATTGCATGTACTCGCTAAGATAATGGAAATCTCGTTCAGCGATAGGGCTTGATATTAATAATATAAATTAATTACGATACATATACACGTATAATGCATATTTGCTAACAGTGAGTACGTGCTCGGAATTAATTAAAATTTGAAGCAGGAATACCGCTGCGTAGCGAGATCACTGTTTGCTATTCTGCGACTCTCTGGGGCTTTTACCGTCTACCATTACTGCGAAAAGCTTCTTTAGTACAGATTTGAAAAGCTTTAGTCAGTCATTAAGCTTATTTTAATTTTTGATTTATTTAACATGACGTGCGTGTATGTCTTTATGTTCTCAGAATATCTTATCCATTGAATGTTTAAAAAATTTACTAAATAGCATTAAGATAAAAATTAGTACTTATTTATTTTGTTGCTTAGTTGATAGCAGTTTTGAAGATTACATTACCAAATATTATGATAATGGATACTTGCAAAATCACTTTAATATCTTCTATACAAATAATAAAACCATAAATAAATCTGAATCTGTAAATTGAATATTTTTAAGTAAAATTAAGCGCTTTCGTCTAAAGACACACTATAAGACTAAAACAACAATTTTTAGAATTTTTGTCTTTTTTCTGTTTGTCTGTGCACACCTTCGTCGTGCACGATAATCTCAGCAACGGCTAAACCGATTCGGATGTGATTTTAAATGATGTATTTAGATTATCTTGAGCTAAAATTTAAGCTTAGTTTCATTTCAATCGGTTTACAAATGAAAAAAATACGTCAATATTTAGTTTACGTTCATTACGCGCTCTGATATAAGAACCGGCAGACCGATTTGGCTGCCAATCCGTTAGTGTTTTAAGTAAATGTTTATGGTTATTGAGTTCACAGAAAAAAACTAAAAAAATAACCCAAAAAACATTGTAATAATTTCTCTAATTTCGAATTCCAAAAGAAGAAAAGAAGTCGCATATTGTATAAATACATCTAATTCTGTAATCATAAATAAATATATCTAATTATATCGAATTCTTTAACAGAAAAACGCAGAATAGCATGGTCACATGAAAATTATCATACAGCTTTTCTTATGTATAAATAAAAAAAACTAAACAGATCTTTAAAAATATTAAATGGGTCTTCATTTTTAATGGGTCCATCAAGCAATTATGATAATATAAGAAGTCAATTGAGCTCTTAAAAGCGCTGACTGTCACATTAATAGAACAAGAAACAAAATTTGCATCTTATACTCTCATGTAAAATATTAAATAAGAGAGTATTAAATGATAATCACGTACGCGCTGACACAAGACCTACAAATATTTTCTTTACCGTGGGAATCGTTCGAAAATCATTACAATCGGGGTCAAACGCTCTAGTTGTCTTGATATATGCAACTGGTTCAAGTGGGCTTGATTTATATATTAAATAAGTATTGTGTCCAAAGTGATCCAGACTTATAGGAATGTTTCTCTTCAAGAGACATAGGAAACCTTTTTTATATGAAAACAAAAGCGGACAAGAAGGTCCTACAAATAATTCCCTTGCCGTGAAAATTGTTTAAAAAATCATTACAATATCGGCGTCAAACGCTCTAGTTGTCTTGATATATGAAATCGGTTCAAATGGACTTGGTTTATATATCAAATAAGTGTTGTGTCCAAAGTGATCAAAACTTATAGGAATTCCGCTCTCCAAGAAACATAGGAAACCTTTTTTATATTAAAACAAAAGCAGACTCGCAACTGCGCAAAATTTTTTTTTTATAATTTTAGATACCATATTTTCAGATATATGCCCAAAATATGTAAAAAATATACACCCTCTACCTTCTTATTTCCTAAACTACCCAATTTAAAATAATGGAAAAACAGGGTTTTCAGAAGCCCATTTAAAGGTTGTAGGAAAACTATAATGATGATTCTAGATGTCATATTTTTTATTTATTCACTATAATGTACATGTCCACAAATATTATATAAATATTTGGCGTTAATTTTAGAGAAATTCATTATTCACATTTAAACTTTACTTACTTTATTTAAGATCTTCACCACGACCTAGGTTTCGTTGTAAATAAAAAAAACGTAACTTACGTTATTTTAAAACTTTAATTGAATTTTATTTCTTTTAATTTTTTTTTCAGAGTTCATGAATAGCATGCATATCGTAAATATGCCTGCAAATATGTACATTTCTGTCATTATCGCATGAAATTTTTTTTATAAAATTTAATCAATTCTGCTGTCCAGATTTTATTCCTCCCATACAATGAAATAATACTATCATAAAACTGAGTCGATTCACATAAAGAACATTTTTATGCCATTTTTTTTTATTTTTATGGAAAACTCAAGCTTTACCAAAAATTTGACTATACCAAAATTGTTTCTATAAAAAAAACCTAAAGACACCTTTCCGATATTTGCTATGGTTTCGAAGTTCCCTATACTATTCCAGATAAAAACAAATACGCTGTGTATGGAAGTAAAAAAAAATTGTATACTTAATTTGCCCCACTAGAAATTTCCATAAAATATTTTTGAGTATAAGCTCTTGAAATATTTACAGGTTAATGTGGTTTATCAACATGTCAAATATTAAATCACGGTTTATACTTAGAAACGACAAGCGGGTTCTATGAAAAACGGCCGTGACTGGCGGACGACGGACACGTGACTTATGTTATAGGGTTTCCGTTTTTCCTTTTGAAGTTTAAAACCATAAAAAATGGCCCAAGTGCTAGAACACGCATAAAGCAGAGTTGCAAAGTTATCCGTGTCCCTTGGAATTGTTTATGAAAATTAACCAAAGTAATATTAGGGAAAAATTATAATCCAATTCTATTGTCTACAATATTTTCACACTTTTCATAACCATTGCACGCCATTTTATATTTTAATATTTCGCAAACGAGCCTTGAATATGGATATTGGTAAATGGAATTTCAATTTAATTTTAAGAGATATATCTAATTACAGATTGTATGTAAAATAAATTTCCCTCACCTCTTCCAATAGGAATTTTTTGATAAATATTTATCTCCTTGAGAAATCATTGTAAAAATAAATAATAATTTATACTGATAATTAAGCAATCGATAGAAAAAAGAATCACCAAATGCCACTTGTCCTCGTGTAACGTATCCTCATACGTATATAAGTACAGAGGACCAGAAGGATAATTCATGCTAGGATAAAGTTTAGATCATAATAAATACTATAGAAAATTAAAAAATGGTTACTTTTTTTCTATAGAAAGAATTCTTCTTTCAAAAAACCAATATGAATGTTGATAAATTGATATAAAAACTAATACCTAAATATAAAAATTGTAAAATTATTGCAAAATTATCCGAGTTATACTCGTGAATGGCGCATTACTTGATAATATAGCACACACCACAGGTTTGGAAAGTGTATGCTAACATCAATTACAGCACAACTTTTCTTGAATAAAGGCAGGTAAAATAACTGTTTTTACGTAATACTCCACGAGATTTTATAGCAAAGTCATGTACGTAAATACTTAATAGGCCATGGTTTTCAAATTAGGTAATTTTTCTAAAATATATAACGAAATTTTCCAAAAATAATCTTAGATACATTACTGAAAATTCTTATATTTTTGAAGTGTATTATTATATACTTAGCAGTAACTGAAATACAACAATTCTTCGATAACACATATTTCCAAAAAGCTTCAATAATATTCAAACTGCATATTCCAATCATAACGCTTCAAAAATTTATTTTTATATGAACAACAAAAGTTTACATTTACGCATTCGGAGGGATTGACAAAAACATTTGCATTCGCAACATGTCAATAGATGTTTCGCTTTTCTGAGTTCGGCAGATGAGCTTTCTATATATTTCACTTTTCTGTGAATGAAAAATATCCATCTATATCATTTGAGAGAAACCCATAAAAATATTTTTATGTTTTATCCCCTTTTTTGTATCAGTGCTTAAAATTCATGGTCGTACTCCAGTAGCTGCTATCTTTCACTTACACTCTTACGTTAGAATATTCCGCAAAAACTATTTGCTATTATATATAGCTTATTATTGCCTATTTAGTGGAGTAGCTGAATAGCCTTGTCGGTAGATAAGAATACCAAATTAAACAAAATTGGGGCAAAAGTATTTATTTGACTGAATCATATTCATCCTATAATGAAAACATAGTTAAATTGACCTCAATTGTTATCATCGATATTATTAGATAAGAATTATGCAAAACTTAAATAACTTTTCTGCTATGTCGTATATCTATATCGTAACATTAAATCCGAAAAAAATAATTAAGAACAATCCTATATAACTTGATAAAATAATCAAGTTCCGTAAAAATATTTAATAATTCACAATTGACAATTAAATAAAACTACGTGAGGTAATATTATTTCTACTTTCTTTAAGTTCTTTACCACAACCTAGGTTTCGTTGTATTACATCATCTTCAGATGGGCTCTTAAAATCTAATAATTATTTTACAGAAGATACATACAGCAAAAACGTGAGATTTATACACTTTCAATTTTGACTAGACCTGTAAAAGTTCACGAACGTAATAACTTTTCATTATGAAAGTATAGAAATACCATTTTAGCGAATGTATTCTAAGGAAATGATGAAACTACTGTAAGATCGGAAATTTTCGAAAATTATACTATAAGACTACCTAAATAACTAGATCTCTATATACATATATATATATATATATATATATATATATACACACACACATATATATATATATATATATATATATGTGTGTGTGTGTGTATATATATATTTACATATGTACGGACAAAAGTTTCCGCCGACAATTGAGATCACAATGTATCAGGAATAGTTTTGATGCTTTGCCAAAAAATATTTTTAGGCAAAGACAAGTATCTGCATTAGAAAATTATGAAATAGTTATAACTTGCATTCTTTTTCAGGTATCCAAAAAGAAATTAAATTTAATATACTTTTAAATACAAAATTGACACCCGCCGATCTCGGTTCGATATGTCCAACGAGAAATCGACGCAAAAATCATGCGTCGTCTTTTGGAAACTGTGTTTGACCCCAAAGGCCTACAGCAACTAACGAGATCATCCTCCCCCCCCCCCTATTTATACCTATCAATAGTCGAGTAATATACATTATATCTGCAGGTAGAGTTGCACGGGAAAAAGAAAAATCGCGACGGTCTCGCAACTCCGTATGTCGCCTATCATATCTGCGTAAGGTATGAAAATTGGAGACCACAATTAATATTCTGCCACTTTTCTTTTTGGAGTTTACTCCTTAAGAATCGATATGAAAATCGATATAGCGCCCGAATTTTATGAGAAGTAAAATCGGAAGTTCAAAACGACGAAGTTCAGAGCGTTAAAAAAAGTATAAACGTTAGGTGGCCTCTCCTCGCAATATTTCTGCGCATCTTTAGAGTGAGATAACAATATGTTTATTTGACACTTTCTTATTTGTAATTATTGCGTAATCGCAATGACGGATACATATAGATTGTTATTAATAAACAAAACATAAAACCAGATTAAATCGTGATTACGCAAGTCTAGATTAATATGAATTGTCATAATATGTCTTCGACGGTCCCTATAGACGTTTATTTAACCAGTATTAGAGAATCAAGTTTGAAAAATCAAAGATTAGCCGATCGGAGATTTATGTTTCGATTCAATACTTTCGCCTGCGCAGTATATACTCCGCTTCAATCATTAGCAAATTTTAGGCACATCTTAACATGCCGAATTATTTATTGACAGTTGTAAACACGGATCGTATACTAAAGTCGTAAGCACCGTTTTTTTTTGGCTGAAAGTATTGCGTTTAACAACAAAGTAGTAGAAGAATACAGGAAAAAGAAACTACACGGAAACAGAGAAAAGGCTATTGTTGCAGATATTGGTCCCTAACAACTATGTAATTGAATATACACGCACCGACGGAGCGACTGAGAAAATAAAAAAAACGCTTGGGACGCTATTGCCGAGAAATATAATGCTAGTGATATTATTAATGAAAAGATGAGTACCGTTAAATGTACATATTTATAATGAAAATAGAATACAGTATTGTTTATACCTTGTTTTCACGAATCTAACTTATTTTTTATATTTATATAGAGTATTACCTATTTTATACATTCCAAAACCGTATCGTACTTACCGTATCGTACTACGTAGGAATAAACACCAGTCGCACCTCGGAGATGACAAGCACAATTTTTTTTTCATAACTTTGACAGTAATCCACAACGTCTAAATACCTATCAATATAATAAGTTTAAAATCTTTACTGTAATTCTTAAGCCATATCTTCGTTTTTGATGTAAAAACAAACAAATTATTAATTAGAGGCACTGAAAGATAATTTTGTTTTTTTTTGTTTTTTCTTTGCAAAAACGAAAAGTTATTAATAAATATAGAAGCGATACAATTTTATCAATTTATTTGCAGCACTTTTAAAATCTGCTGAATCAATCAAGCTAAAAATGTAAAATATATATTTTCGAAAATTTAATTGTTTTTGAAATAATAATAAAACTTTTCATATTTTTGTCGTTATTTCGTCTGCTTAAGTTAAACTTAAACAATATATTTAGCAATATTAATAAAATCTATAAAACAAGCATTCAAACCCGGAAAATTGGTCTAATTTGATTAGAACCCATAAATGGTGATTGAGAAAATTCGAAACGAAAATGTTATATACTGGAAAAATTTATTTCATTGAAATCGGCGATATGTATGTAAATCTAAACATTAGTAATATTATTGAATAGTAAATTTATTATATACATTTCTAAACTATAAATGGGTGACGTTGTGATACACGTGTGAAAATATTACGCTATTTTCCTTGAATAAAATTTCTCTGACTAAAATATCCAAAGAACCACGACATGTCTTTATATTCAAGAGGGAATATAGATTCATTGTTTACCCTCTTAAGGCTGTGTTTTCAAAACGAAAAACATCGATGGCTACACAATAATATTATCTTTATTAACGTACATACGTACCCGAGTAGATTAAAAAAAATATTAGCTTAAACCCGTCAAAGGAACCTAATAGATTTAACCTTTTCTTAAAGAAATTGTTCTTACCCCTTCCCCAGATACACCCAAAGGCGATTCGGCGGCATTTTCTATTATTAGATCAGCCGGTCTAATCAATTGAATAATGAAATTATTTTGCCTTTAAAGGTACCGAAAGTACTTATTTTGTCTCACTCATAATTAAAAGTAATTCATTAAATGAGATCTCATAACCGTTTCTACTACCTCTTCTAAAAGCGGTTTTCAATAATTTTCCACAGGTAACAATTTTCCCTTTCCTAATCAATAATTTTTAGTTTTGGGTATTATCTCTGTTACACTTATTATGGAACGAATAAAAGCTGTGAATACGTAAAAAATGAGGATTGGTCTCTCTAACTGATATTTAAATAAATAATTATATATATTAAATTGGTATTAATGATGCGAGTGTGGTCCAATGGAAACAATTTCGATAATAAAAATGAAGTATCTGTGTCAACTATTTCTCACGTCATTAAAAAAAAGTTTTTGGAAATAGAATATTTGTTTAATTAACAACTTATAGTTAATTAACAACTTAGTATCACTACACTTTCTTTTTTATGAAGCGAAATTTGTTTTGCTGCATTGTTTAAGTTCATGGTTCAGAAATGATCCCGTTTTGAAGACGAAATTACATATAGAGATGCTACTAATGAAAGGTACTTTGTTTCAGTAGTAACTAAATTCGACGAGATCATTTCCAAAAATATAAATTTATAAACAAATACCTTTCTATATGTAGTACTTTTATCAATATCAATACTTTTGTACTAATTACTTCATCATAGATAGATATTTTTACTGAAATAAATACTATATAACAGGTATCTTATCTGATACCTCTCAAAATTGTGTCCTGAAAGTATTCGTGTAAAATGCGTTGTTGACGAATGTCGACGATTCGTTGTTTTTTTTTATTAATTATTCAAACTATAAATATCTTATTTTAAAATTTAAAAATGATTTACAGTTCACTTTTGGTAAAAATCGTACAATTAATATTACAGGGAAATAGTAATTTCACCACACATTTAATTTTATCTGTTAAACGCGTCGAGCAATTTATTTAAAAATTAAGTCAACGTAAAATGATATTATATTAACATTCTGAAAAAAAATATTTACCGTTTAGTTTTCGAGAAAAGCACTTGATGCTGTTCGTAATTTTAAAAAAAACGTCGTCCGTTTGTGCTGTTCAAAGTAAAACAAACTTAACACTAAATCATGTTTCTATGCCTAAAACCAGAGGGAAACTAAAAAACAAAATAATATTTTTAAGTATCGCCAAAGGAAAAGTGGGAAATTCAAAACATTATTCACGTTCTCTTCTGTCTCTAATCGTTACGCCGATTTATTTTTTTTCTTTTCGTTTTCCTACATTGGTTGTTATAGGCCTTCAAGACCAAAAGACTTTAAGAGCACAGTATTTTAAGACCAAAAACATTTTATGCGCTTTGCATTAAATTTCTTATTTACACGGTATTTGTGAATTTGTTGATGGATATAAGTTAATATAACATCACAAAGGCAGTAACGTAAATGTATGGATTTAGAATACGGGGAGTATTTGGAAAAATATGTCTAATATAACAATGACGAATGGTGTCTCGTGTTGCGAATATTTTTTCTCCGATGTTATTACCTTAATACGATATTTTTTTCGATTCCCCTCATGAGTACAATATTATAGATATTTTGATTCTATACCGTGTACCAAGAGAGAGGTAAGACGATGTATTTTTTATTGATTTAAAACATTTTCCTGCTTTCTTACACAATTTTCTGAATATTTTCTTCATAATTATTTTTTCCTTATTTATATGCTTCCATTCTAATATATATTCTATGAGGCCATTTCACTTCTAACCGTTATTATATATATATATATATATATATATATATATATATATATATATATATATATATATATATATAAATGTGAATATTAAATGAGACCAGGTGAATAACAAAAACATATTTTTTATTTCCATTCCGATTTCGACTCTAGTTCGTTTTAAGATAAAGAAAAAAATTAGCACGTTTATATAATACGTTTCTTGGATCATTTTGACAAAATATTTGTATCTTATTAATGAAAGGGTTTCTGTCGTGTCAATGAGATTTGATACGAACTTATTTTGACAAAAATAAAAGTTTGTCAATTTTGTTATTCAGTTGAAAGAAAAACTAAAATAAATATGTATTTTTGGCGCTGCTTATTACTAAATTTAGCGAAAAAAATCATTTTAAAATTGTTCTTACTGTAAAAAAACGACATTTAGTGTATGGTGTCACAAAGAATGCAATTGAGTCGAAACAAATATATCAAAAAGTTTATTCACAAAAATTTGCATGGGAAAGATTTTTCAACTAAATGTTTAATATGAAAAAATCACGAGTGACTGATATGTTTGTTAAATCCATTGTTTTTAATGTTTATTTAATAACAAGAAAACAATTAAATTCTCACTTTTGCTAAAGTAAATTATTTCTAAGTCTTTGTGGCAATAAATGTTATAAAATAATATGATCCTAGAAGAAAATTATCCCCCACACAATAATATACGAACTAAGATTCCTTATAATTAACAATCCTTTAACACCGTGCAGTTATACACGTTTACAGGTTCGTCGCAATCCACTGTGTAATAAATTTTCTAATGTTGAGAAATACATATATTAGAATGAGCGAAGTGAAACCTACACTAATCTACCCATCCAGTGAAACCTACACAGTCCAAGAAAATAGTAAAGTAGAGTATAGTAAAGTAAAAATAGAACTTTTTCAGTAGATTTCAATTATAAATATACTATATATTCAATATTTATAACGCTGCCATATTTACAGATCTCAATATTGTGGCTTTGAACAACACAACAATCGAATCAATTAAAGATAAGACTGCGCGATCCAAATCATTCTGTAAACTAAAAAGAGAAAGGGATAGCAATTGTAAACGAATATCTATATCTCTTTCATAAGCAGCTAGAACAAAGTGGTAACAATATTCGTATACAATCGTTGCCTCTCTCTCATTTTTGAGCCCACAGAGGGATGGTCCAGTCAGTGTTTACGCGTCAATTATTTGTTTCAACCTTAAACTATTTTTAAAGTCAAACTTCTTTGGACGTGATAAGGAAAGTCAAAACGTCCTTCATACATCGTTTTACAACATTTTTGCAACTTTAATTATAACGTCCGAATGTAACGAATCTATCGCAAGAAGGACGGTAAACAAGCTAAGGTAACTTAGCTAACAACCGAGAGAGATACATGAACACGATATAATAAGAAAAAAAATATACGCGTGAACAAAAACTAAAATAAAATGGAGCTCACTACTCCTGTCATCTACTTTATAAATTACGTGTGTCAAAAGTAAACTGTCAACATTTTGTCGAGTCTACATATACGCGAAAACAAATCAAAATGGCGCTCATTAGTGCTATCAAATGTTTTGTACCTATATTTGTTGAAAGGAAATTGTCAACATTTTTTTGATTTCTTTACCTATGATATGATTATGATGGGTTTATTACCAATTGTGCATGTACTTCATCTATTATGAGACTAACAACGTATATATTTATTTATAAATCCGTAATAAACCCACACGTTTTCGTAAATATAATTTATAACAGGCAATACATCCCGAATTCTCTTCGCCGCATTATTCTGTATTCTGGTAATGGCATCTCGGCTATTTTTTTCCTTTTTTTAATGGCTTACTTAACGTGGTTAATAGGGAGTCTTCATTTATCTCAAAGGCTAATTTAATTGACAAATGTCTACGTAAATTTATATGAAGATTTTTATTAAATATTCACATCGATTTGTAATAACATTATATAATTTTTCTGAATGTACAATATTAAAATCTTATACGAATTTGGTACAATTTATGTACTCTTAATATGTTTTTTTTAATATTTAACTGAATGCATGAAACCTGCCCTTCAGCACGTTTGCAACTTTAAAGTGTACGCATGCGCATGTGCTTTATGTATTGCAACAGTGTGTAATATTTATAATTAATTCATATTTATTTCTCTAACTCTCTCTACCGTTTTACCCCTTACTATTGTAGTAATCGCCAAAGAAGTTTCACTTCTGTCATGTGTACTAAGTTTCACGCTATACAAATACTTATATTCATAATGACACTGTGTAGGTATTTTATTGTGTAAAATTATTTTCAAACAACAATTTTGACATTTAAGATTAGATAATTTAATTAATTTCATTGATTTTGATAATTGTATTTTATATTTGAGTTAGTAATCGCCAAAGAAGTTTCACTTCTGTCATGTGTACTAAGTTTCACGCTATACAAATACTTATATTCATAATGACACTGTGTAGGTATTATGTTGTGTAAAATTATTTTCAAACAACAATTTTGACATTTAGATAATTGAATTAATTTCATTGATTTTGATAATTGTATTTTATATTTGAGTGATATGTTAATATTTAATTTTTAGGAAAACTTTCTGTGCAAACGATATTTTTAGTTAATGTTCATTAATGCGAGAAATCATTTTTTTTATTTAACAATAAAATTGATTATCAATAAGTGGTATTTCATGATTATATTTATTTAAATTTATTCACGGTAATAGTTACGTTCAATAAATGATGAATAAAATTGTATTTTGATGTTATTTATTAAATACAATTTTTTTAATAGAGATAAATGAAACTCTTTCGTATCATTTTCTCTTTCAATGATTAATTCGAATCTGAACTCAGTATCTCTAAGCTCCTCACTTAATGATATAAATTGACATTATTTATTTAGACAAATATGTTTTAGACATAAATTGACAATATTAATTTAGACATAAATTGACAATATT
Organism: Druceiella hillmani; assembly: GCA_039881145.1. NCBI lineage: Eukaryota > Metazoa > Arthropoda > Insecta > Lepidoptera > Hepialidae > Druceiella > Druceiella hillmani. The sequence goes on from JAYKKI010000101.1 coordinate 1,208,597, forward strand.
AATTTAGACATAAATTGACAATATTAATTTAGACATAAATTGACAATATTAATTTAGACATAAATTGACAATATTAATTTAGACATAAATTGACAATATTAATTTAGACATAAATTGACAATATTTATTTAGACATAAATATTTTTTTACTGTCTTTCTTCTCTTTGCCCTCTTTAGTCATTTTAGATGCATATTTTCAGTAAACACAAAAGTTAATACTTTATTTACGAACAAAATGTCTATCTCTCTGTCAGAGTCGTTTTTAGATACCGTTTTACATATATCTAAATCATTAACACTCAAATATATTACTGAATAAATTTTAAAAACGACAAAGTACTTTTTTTTTAATTCCATGTATATTTTGGAATATCAATTTAAAGAGTAAGTTATAAAATTTATAAAACAATTCTTGTCAGAATGATTCTAAATATATTGTTGATAACGACCATAAAAATATGTCACTACCCGTTTCCGCATCCTCCTTCCCCTTTATCTCCAAAATTGCTATAGCCAATTTCCCTAGAAATTTACCAGAAAATTATAATGATAATTGTATACTCCGTATTTTTGGAAATATTTCGATATGAAATGAAATGGATAATGAGCAATTGACATGTCATATAAGCCAAAGAATGATTTACATATTACAAAATATCACGAAAATTACTAACGTCATATTATGGCCGGTTGGCGTGCGGAATCAGATTAAAAGCTTATTAGAAAACTAAGTTTATTCTAACACCAATATTAGTGCTTATTAGCACCGGTAGAAAACAGCATAAAAATATGTATTCGTTTATGTTAAACTAATGCAATGTATATATATTGTTCTCTCCAACGTATATTCAGTGTAATTGAAAATTATTTCACGACTTCCAATTAATTTAAAAAAATTAATTTTCATTCCCACTTCCTTAACGGAAATATACTATTCGCCACCGGAAAAGTTCTACACGGAAATTACGCAATAAGATGGCGAAACCCCCAGGGCTCGGAGTGAATTAATCGCTCTCATTAACCATTGGTTCGTTAACCCCCGAATAGCCCAATGTTCAGCTACCTCCTTTACCGCTGTGTTGTTCATCATGCGAAAGGGTTGGAGGCTTAAAATATACACGGGCACCCCCTTATCAAGGTGAAATTGTATTGCTGATGTTCGTATTGTCCTTTTTATCTTCAATTGGATTGACTTCCTTAGAGCGATTCAAATTTGCAGGTCAGATATCTAAGCTAAATTGAAAAGGTCGATCCTTTTTACAAATACATTGGCATATTCGCTATAATCTTGACTTCAGTGAAGAAGGTCATATTTTTGAAGATAGGACATAGCTCAACCGAATAGTCCCACTTAGTCTATATAATGAGAAGAAGCCCTTCCCTCTTTTTACTTCTGAAGCTTATAGCAGGATATATTCGCATTATATCTTGCTATAAGCTATTTACTGTTTCACCGAATATTTCTGTTCTAATTAATTTTCTTTTTTCTTTTCTTCTCATATTCTAACCTTCACCTCTATTGTTGATAATATTATATTTATTATTAGCTGTGTCGATGCGATTTCGTTGTAGTGGAATTCGGTATAAAATATCTATAACACCCACATAAAAAGTAACCTATATGTTGCTCAATGATATTTACTATTACCATACCAAATTTCATTCAAGTCTACAACAAATTAACACAGACAGACGGACAAACAGAAAAAAAAATTCCACAAACGGGTTTCTACTATCATCTATACGCAAAATCAATCACTCTTCACAATTAAATGAAACTACGTGATGTAGTATTATTTCTACTTTCTTTAATTTCTTTACCACGACCTAGGTTTCGTTGTATTACAACATCTTCAGGTGGGATATTAGCAAAGATCTTTGCATCAAGAAAGCATCTTTGCTAATATCCCACCTGAAGATGTTGTAATACAACGAAACCTAGGTCGTGGTAAAGAAATTATAAAAAAAAGTAGAAATAATACTACATCACGTAGTTTCATTTAATTGTGACTAATGAATTTCTACAAAATTAACGCAAAATATATTCAATAAATCAATCACTCTTTTTAAAAAAATTTTCCATGTTCACTCTGTTACAATTCTATTATATGTATAGATAAAACCATTTATTACAAAACTGATTACCCATGCTGATTTTGCCCGGGCAAAACGGGAACGTGCCTCTATTTTGTTTGATTCGTTTTTTTTTACATAATAAGTAATTATTTACGAATAGTAATTTTCCGAAACCGAGTTCAAATGAAAAATTTTCAAATCATTAAATTCAATTATTTCGAATTTCCACACAATTTTCAGCCTCAATTTTTACATCTTTTACGGTTGAATTTGGAAAAAAATCTTCCTTAATGAGCACCTAAAAATGTCAATATTCTAGGCTAGATACTCCCAGAGATTTCATGATAAAATCAGTAATCTCCAGAACTAAGAATTTGTTTCAGCAGGAACGAGGTCTTAAAGTGTACTGCATTTAACAAGTCAAAGCAAAGGGAATTAATTTAAAATTTCAGCTGGTCATTGAGCTGCAAAAGATAGTTGCAAATAGGACATTGAGCTGCAAAAGATAGTTTCAGATAAGACATTGAGCTGCAAGAAATAAAATCACAAAAAATCGTCGAAAGTTGATGGACACCAGTAAATCTACCGCAACGGCACAGCAGCAGATATATCTAACACTACATCACTACTGCAAAATTTAAATAAACTTTTTAATACGACTGTATTCTAAAGTTAACAGAGGAGAGTTATGACGTTATTAAGAATTGCACTAAACAACCGACTTAATGATATTTTTATCGTTCTATGATAATTACTTTTTGAGTTACGCGTGCACAAAGTGTGACATGTTTTCATTGCTCATTCTCTGAAAGTCGCCCAAGACCAATGTAGATAAAAACGTAGTTTCGAGTCATAATTATGAAATGCTGTTTTAACAATTAAACGACTTGAAAAAAGGAAGAGGTCCTCAAGTCGACTGTATTTGTTTGTATATGTTACCATACATCGCCGGCATTCGTCAACCGATTTAAAATAATGCAAAAATTATAATAATACTTCCTGTCTTCAACTATAAAAAAATTTATTCACACTTAACCAAAAAAGGATCCTCCATAATGAGGTAATTACTTTATATTTGTAAATGTATTTTTCTTTATTTTTTTTTCATGGAAACTATTAAATACTCCTGAACAACAGTAAAAGTATTTTAAGTTTAACAGACTTTTAACAATTTTTTCAAAAAATAAAGTTCTTATTTTTCGATATAATAAATATTTAAACTGCTTGTAATTGACACTAATGCACGTAATGCACAAAGCAATAAAAGTAATTTAAGGTTAGAAACAATTTTAATTATGTTTAAAAATATTCAAAAACTTAGCAACAATTGTGGCCATGTTTATCATATTTTTTTAAATGGCACCAAGTCAGGAACAAATGTAAGAGGAGAAGAACAATATATAAGTTTTATTCGTTTACGTTTAAAAAATATTTTCAATTTTGTGAGTTTTCCAAAAAGCCGACAATATATTCCAAACCTTTTCTTAATTTTATAAACTATTTAGGTAGAAATTTGAAAAGTCTATTATGAAATTTTTCATGGCTCAAAGTCCAAGGCTGTTTTATGATTCTTGCGTTAAAAATAGAAGGCTGAAATAATTGTGAAGTTTAAAAAGTAGACTAAGAAAATGTTGCTTGTTATTGTGAAAATTTCTACATTTTATGCCGTTTTTAAACATAAATTACATCTTCTAATGATGGTTCCACCTAAATTGCTTAGAAGACGGTTATTATTTTTAATGGTATTTGCTGCAGCAGTTAATGTCCGGCGTAATTCCTCTTTGCTTTCTTCCGCGTACACCGTTCCTTAAAAAAACCCACAGTAAATAATCAACGGGCTTGAGATCTGAAGAACGTGGTGGCCACCGGATACTTCCTCGAACGAGGACGTTAGCTTCTACTTTTCTAATCTCCTCCTCAGCCTGGTCGTTGGATCCTCTGTCGTCAGCCTGGTGGATAGATCCTCCTCGTCACCAGATTTTTCATGACAAAATTTCGACCTAAACAATTTATAAACTTAAGAACAGAGTTTTAGATGATCTTGTCGATATTTTCGAAAAATTACAAAATTCAATATATTTCTTAAACTATACGTGAACAAATAACACATGTATCATCCCACTTCTCGTACATTTTCTCCTGATGTGGCGCCCTTTTAAGAAAAATATGATAAAAAAAGGTAACAATTTTGTTAAGTCTTTGAATATTTCTAACCATAATTAAAATTGTTTCCAACCTTAAATTACTTTTATTGCTTTCATTTTACATATGCATTAAATCCAAATGCAGGCAGTTTCGATATTTTAATTTGAAGAAATTATTGAAATGTTTTTAACTTTAAGTTATTTTAATTATTTTTTTAGTATTTAATAGGTTTCATGAACAAAATTTGAAGACAAATACATTTACACGAAAAATTAAACAGGTAATTACTTATGGGTACCTTCTGTGGTTAAGTGTGAACATCTTTTTTTATATTTTATTACTATAATTTTAGCGTTACATATGCCAGTTTTTAAAATGGTTTACCAATTCTGAGAAGTATATTTTTTTCAGCACAAACAGTCCAAGTTGGGTGACGAAAATTAGAAAATCCTAAAAAGTATATTTTCGATTTTTTTTTATGAAAACCGTATTAGTTGTCGTAATTGGCTTTAACTAATTCAAAATACTTACGAATAGTAACTATACTTTACTACAAATAAATTAACCATCGCTTCTTTGTAAAACATATCGCGTATCGTCTATACTGTGAATAAAATGGTTTAATAAGCATCTTTGTAAAACATATGGTGCATCGTCGATACTGTGAATAAAATGGTTTAATAAGCATATTTGTAAAATATATTGTGCATCGAGGATACTGTGACTAAAATGGTTTAATAAGCATCTTTGTAAAACATATTGTGCATCGTGAATACTGTGAATAAAATAATATAATAACTTATTGTAAAACATTAAATGTTCTATTATCAATAAGAATAATTGTTTTTTAGACATACAGATAGATCGTGAACTTTTTGAGTCATTAAACTCCACAAGTTCAGCTTCTGTATTTTCACGGTTTAGATTTTAAAAGATTTTGACCAACAGAATTTGTTATAATTTATTTATAATTGTTATAATGTATTTTAATGCTAATTATTTTTATTCGCATTATGAAGTAAAGAGGTTTATTATTCCTTAACGTATTAAATTAAATATAATCAAACAATATCGGACAATGTCAAAAAAACAAGAAAGATATAAAAAAAAGTAAATAAAAGGACAAAATGTCATATAATAAATTCGGTATTGCAAAATCTCAAATGATATTGGGAAAGATGATAAAGACCTCAGCCTTAACGCAGATTCTCGTTTAAAAGACGATCTATCTAACGTACAAGGGTAACGTAGGTACAAACTATTTTCAATGAAATGTTTAACTTCATCCCTCTAAAGTTACTCTTTACTAAAACCAGTTTATCGATATGTTGAGCCAAATTTTACGCAGAAACTATCGACATCCTTTTAACTAATAAGAAAAATGATTTACTTAGTTTTTAGGGTTCTATACATCACAAGGAAAAAGACCCTTATAATGTCATCAACTTATCTGTCCGTCCCTGACATAGAAACTTGAAACGTGGCGTAGTAATAAAATATTTAGCACATATTTCAATAGCTAAAATTCAAATACATTAATTTGTAACTTTTAAAAAGGGCCTATGAAGTACTAGATTTTTTGATGTGAAACATCTATAGGCGCAAGTATAAACCGGATCGTTGGCGTGGCGACGCTTGCCGTGGCGACGGGTCGCAACGCTATACTGAAGTACATATATATATATATATATATATATATATATATATATATAGTCTATATGTAGTAGAGTGTACGGTATGGCGACGTGTCGCCATGCGCAACCGACTACGCGACCCCCTCCTCACTCAGTTCGATGCTGTTGTTTACTACGGTACAAGTAACCTGTGCTTTATTAATTTTGTATTAATTGTAAATAAATGTTTATTAAATAAAGTCACCATTTTCTGTAAAAAATTCGTAATACTTTATTTTTTCATTATGCTATATTTAGTTCCTGTAATAATCTTGTCTTTTATGCATGTTACTTGTACGAACACGATGTTTCACATCTGCCAGGCGTCCCGTGACGGCTCACTGTTTTTTTTATTCTATGAATAGTGTGGGATGTAATTTGAAAGGGTCAGTTATAAAGGTGTCAAATATTTTTTTATAATTTTAGGGGTTTATGTTCAAAGATATACTAAAAATATCCATAAAATATGTCACCCCTTTTTCCACCAAACTACTCAATATAAAAGTATAAGAAAAGAAACCCACGTAACGGTTGTAAGGAAATTATAGCGATAATTCTGGACGTCATATTTTTTTTAAATAATTCCTTGCGTTTTTACATCCACAGACAATATATTTAGGTTTTTTTTTATATTCACAACCGATTTTTTTAGAGAGCGTGTAACTTAAAACCTTGACATTTGGCACAGTATTGCATCTGTTTCGTAGGTGTTATTTACTTAAAATATTCATTTTAGAGTTAAAGCATGGGTAAATAAGTCCCAAAAAAATGTTTTTTTTTATTTTATATTAATTGAAGGGGCTTTTTTGGGTAAGGCAAAAATATATTTCATTTTTATAATGGGAATCTGCGTTAAGACTGAGGTTTTTATCAGAATCATCTTGCTCAATATCAATTGAGATTTTGCAATACCGAATTTATTATATGTCATTTTGTCCTTTTGTTTACTTTTATCTATGTCTTCCTTGACTTCCTGATATTGTCCGATAGCTCAAAAATATAGGAAAAAAGCATTCTCCCTCTTCTTCCCGAAACTACCGACCTAAAAATCGTGAGAAAAACCGCGTAGGTAAGACCTGACTAGAAAATAACAAGAAAACTATAGCAAATATCCTAGGTCTTATATTTTTATTAATTATACACTATTTTTAATTATACACTATTTTTAATTATACACTATTTTTAACGCCTGTGAACGATACAGCAAGCAATATATTTATGTTGTGAAAAATTAATATTTTTAAACGGTTTTAGTAAGTAGCTTTCTTTTAAACTATTATTCTTAAAATTTTTAAGTACCTGAATGTGTACGGAACCCTTGTAGTGCGTAGTTCTAGGCGTACTTGATATTTCATATGTACTTCTTGATAAAACATATACGTACATACGGTAAACTTATAGCTACAAGAACAATCTCAAACAATAAAGGAATTCAAACAATTAATTCCGAGGTAGACTACAAAGGTTTGTAATTCTTAAACGGAAATTAAAAAATATTATCAATAAACAAATATTTATGAAACAAGTGACCAGATTTAAAGGAAACAGGATACGAACGAAAGGATACCAGCGCCAATAAAGATAGAACGTTTATTTGTACACGTTTTTTTAAAGCGTGTATGGATGGTACATCTATGGTCAGTCGCTCGGTCTAGTGACTAATCGGATTGAACGAAATTTTGGATTTGGTTATTTTTTATTTATAAACACCTGTGGGCGTTTTCCTTTTTTTTTTAAACTTAATTTTCTTACTTTTCATTACTTAAATATTGTAAATTCGTACTATAAATTCGTGTTCTTTCGTACTCCTTATTAAATTAATAATATTGAAAATTTACTTTCTCAAAAAGGCTCTGATGATTTGCTTGAAACCTTTCATGTTATTAGTACTTTGTAAATCAAATAATTTGTCATAGCTTATTTTCCGGGGAAAAATCTTAGAAGTACCCTAGTACCTACCTCTCATACAAACCTGAGCAATATCCTATGCTGAGGATGAGACGTAGCGGAGAGGGCGCAGTGTTACAATTATTATTACTTTATAAGTACAACAATACACAATACCTTATAAGCCAAACAATACACAATACTTTATAAGCCCAACAATACACAATACCTTATAAGCCCGGAAATAAAATAAAATAATAAGATGTTATCGCAAGATAACGAAAAAAGAAATTACGCGCAGGCTTGTGTTTTACTGTAAATTATATATAATATGACTGTATAATCGATTATTGAAGGTAGTAACTCAATCACAAAATGGCTGTTGAGAAAATACGTGAAAAATAACTTAACAGGAATAAGAGGGAGTTGTTATTGAGGGCTAATTAAATTAGCATGAACTACATCATAAAATAGATATAAACAGATAAAAATATCACATGTCTAGTAATATTCCAAAATACGACAGTCGTTCCATAACTATTTCTAAGTCGATATCAAAATAAGAGTAATTTGTTTACTGCGCTCTGTCAACTGTAGCTTACATACATAGTTATTATCGTGACAGAAAAGGTACTGAAATTGGCTTCAATTAGACGTAATTGGATCATACGCAGACGCCGCCAAGTCAACTCCGCCTGTGCCTCGTTACGAAAACTAATTCTAAATCTTCACCTAACTGGGTGCCAAGTTAGGTATTTACCTGTAAAATTATCTTTTATTATTGTCAATAAAAATACGGACTCATATTGTTGACGCAATTTTGGCTAATGCCATTAATTAAATGAGCTATAAAGAAGGCCACCTCTTAAAAAAATTTTGGCATTTTTTGTTTTTGTATAACTGTCTAAATTAAAAAAGAAGTTGAAAAATACAACTGAAAGTAAGAAACGGAGCGGTAACTTGAATAATAGATGTTACTGACCATTCATCCTTGGCGTGCTTACCTATAATAAAATAAACAGTCTATTCACCAACCACTGTCCGAGTACTTTCAGAACCTCTCCACAAAATTTATTGAAATTCGCCTGACACACAAAATAGGTACTCCTTAAAAAGCACTGTTTTTTTAACCACGCCTAGTAATAACCAATACAAGACTTTCAGATGTCTGTATCAGTTATTCCCATTCATGCATTTCTGAAATATGTTAGTCAATAATGGGCAGTTCAGTATAATAATTATAAACATAAATCCTTTTGCATGGTATTATTTATTGTCATAATTTATTTATTGTCAAACATAAATCCTTTTGCATGGTATTATTTATTGTCATAATTTATTTATTGTCAAACATAAATCCTTTTGCATGGTATTATTTATTGTCATAATTTATTTATTGTCAAACATAAATCCTTTTACATGGTATTATTATTTGTGTCAAAAGTCAAATATCTGCACCAATGTATGGGATTAATTAAGGAATTATTTGCAATAATATTGTTGTTTTCACAGTGCTTATACAACTCCTTTGGTGTATAATTCAACGACATTATGGAAGATTTAATAATATTATCAAATAGTATAAAATATGTAGGGATCTTAACACAAGAGGTCATGACTTGTAATAGACACATTCATAAACAATTTAAAGTCTTTAAATTATAAAAAAAGCTCTTCAAACAATTAAAAAAAAGCAAAGCTCTTCAATTCAAATTCTTAATTGAAAGCTTTTTCAATGTTGTTTACAATCTTCGACAGCATGTGATTGTCATAACTAAGCTTGGAGTAGGTATGGATTTTATTCAAGCCGTCTTTGTTCTGATATTCTATCAGTATTTTTGTCTGGAATGTGACTCAGCAATCTTATACTGAAAAACTTTAAATTAAACTTAAGTTAATGTTATAAAATATGTAGAGTACGTGTTTTTTGTCATTCATTCTCGCCGTAGTATTTATCTTAGACTTTAAAACTACAAGCAACCCTATTACTTGTCTTTAATTACTCCAGTGATAAATACAAAAACATAAAAAATTTCTACTTTTGACAAAAATACACAAAACAAAAATTAAAAAGTACAGGGAATAAGAGAATACTTGGACATAATGCAATTATAAAATTAAAATAACAATTTAAATTAAAAACATTAAATTCTCTCTCTCTATTTAACGTTAAATTCTCTCTCTATTTAACGTAAAAATATTAAATTCTCTCTCTTATCATTACTTATTTACTTGTTAGTGACCAGATTTTGATTGAAAAAGTTTATGATGGACATAGCAAATAATGTTATTTAATAGTCATGTATTATACTCAAAAAATTATAAATGACTCATTTCCAATAAACTATCTCTTTTAAATAATTCTCTTTTATACACTTGCTTCATTTGACTACACCGTTATACTCAACTGATTTGTACCAATACACAACAAACATTTTTTTTCGTTTTATACAGGCATCAATCTGTTGAGTAATATAACTAGACATTCCACTTTTGGCAGGACATTCTTCTTTTTAGTTTCATTGTCCCCTAGATATCATAGAGGGACAATATGTCCCATTTAAAAAAATAACCTTCCCATACATTCTGCACCTACCAAGAGGCTGAGCGCATTGTATGTATTATTTTAAAGCACAGATGAAGGAATCAATGAGACAGAAGTTTTTGACCAGTATTTTTTAATATACTTTGTAGAAAAATATATAGAAAATTATAACAAACATTTGAAATAAACAAAAGAGAAATCAGTATTTAAAGACTGATGAAAATAAATATCCAAATTGCACATTCAAAAATATGTGTATATCTACTTTATTTTTACATATTTTCTTTGCTAGCAGCAGTTGAATGAATTTCCGAAGGAATGAAAAGGTGAGGACATAAAAAAAAAACAAATTTAAAAATGAATACACCAAAAACATGGTTATTTGCAATTTCATTCCAATTTTACTAGTTAATTATTCTATAAATTTTCAAAATCAATACCAAAATAATTAAAATATGTATGTACTAATAAGAAGTACAGTTATTAGATATCTTCATATGTACATATTAATAATGGTTTTACGTCAAATTTACGATTAACTAGCTGAACGTAGGGTTAATTTTAATTATAGCCTAATGTTCGATACAATATTCACTTGCAACAAAGTATATGATCTTTATCCTACTTAACTTAAGATACCCAACGGCTAAAAAGTAACTAAGACAAATTATTTTTAGATTAAAGATGCTCTTAGTTTGTTTGGTTGCTTATTTAGTTTATTAAAATAATTATAGATGTTTTATTGAAATTTTGTAATTTGTTTAAAAGTTATAAAATTTAGTGTGATTGTTAAAGCGTATTAAAATAGAATTTTCATTTTTATAAATTGTGCAGCCAATTAATTTGGTTTATGAGACTGACTTCTTAAAAGTATTCATGTTTAATAATTATAGCATGGGAAGTAGAAATAAAAATTAAATTATATAACTATTTCTATTTTTATAATATTTTTCTGTGTCTAAATTTTTAACCATTAGATTGTGATTATGCTTAAAGTTAGCCAGATAAAGATGAAAGAAATTGTCGTTAACTTATAATCAGAACTAATTCTAAGTTTAGCCGGCAAATCTTAATGACAAACCTTAGCCCTAACATTTACATTGCATGCAACAAAGAATATATAACAGGCGCATTTTTATAGTATTTCTACTGTAATTCCTCAAATGTGTCTGTTCATCAGGTCTTTGAACTTGAAAAAACCTGGTCACATTTAGTATAATGTGATTGGATCTACCTATAACCATTACATCAGGCTGCATGAAGCAATACTGAATAACGAGAGGGTCCGTAGGGCCATAATGGATAACATATATTAAACAAAACACGGGATCACCAGACGCTGATCTTTTGTTTTAAACACTGTTTTGCTTGGATGCCTTATCCCAATGAATGTAGTAAATGTTGACAATTGTTATGCAGGATCATATAATTCAGAGTCCCATCGATCTTGTAACTGTGCTGTTTTTTCTCAACATTCCTTACTGATTTGATGCAATTCTCTCAATACTGTTTTAACTCTGAAATCAAATATAACTGCTAGCTCAGCTGTAATTTCCTCAAAAGGTATCCACTTTCACTAATTAATCTTTTCAGTTGATATTGTTAGTAACAGTCTCAGGCTATCCATGACACTCATTCGGTACCCCACGAGACTTGTACCAAAATATTCAGATCAAAGGCAAATCATAACTAAAAAGTCAAATTATAATGCTCCACAAGTGTGTTTGTGGTATTTAACACAGTTCATATACGAAAGTATTTTTCACATTGTTATATTCTCAATCATAGTATTATAACTACACCAATGAAGTGTTCAAATCAAATAATTTATTACCTAGTTTACTACCATGACTGACATCAAATAGAGTGACATAAAGCCAAATATAATCAAATATTCGACCAGGTATTACTCAATCTGAAGTTAGCCAACATAATTTAGACCCTCTTTTGTTATTTCAAAGTGATATAGACTTACTATATCAATGGAGTCTGAGTAATAAGCCACATTTTAACGAGAGCATATACATGTGCAATGATAACCCTTGGTACATAGTTAACAATTAAATGGAATGCCACACAAAAGAGTATATCATCAAAACATGCGAAGACTAGGATTTATCATGAGACATTCCCATGATCTCCATGGCAATGAATATATTATGACTTTGTTCAACTCTCTGGTCCATTGTATGACTGAAACAAATGCTCCTATGAATCTGATCTCTTTATGACACTATATACTCACGTTTTGTACTCATTATTAAATAGTCTTTGTTCTTAGGTTTGGTTTTGCTCTTAATGCTATGTGAGAGGATGCTCTTATCACTATGTGAGGACGTAGTCATAATTTACTTTATCTACCTAGAACATGCAAGAATGTCCTACAGAGGTCACCTATTTTTCACGCAGTTATGTTCATCAATGCGTTGTTACCGAAGATGCCCAATCTAGATAATTTTATCTGCTCCATTGGTATCTTTACGATTATAATTATGAACTTCTTGATAGACACTTGATTTTAGATAGTTTTATATTTAACTTGAATTGATAATGTTTTCTGTTTTATTAAGTATTATCTATGTGGAAAACTATTGCACTTTTTGTTGCTGGCACATGAACAATGCTTTGAATCAACTTGTAAGTTGAACGTGTTTTTTAAAAAAATTAATAAAATAATAAATAAATTTTATTTAGTCTGTGCAGCATTATTTCCAATTCAAATACACATTAAAAACAATACGAATTTCCAACTCATCCACAATGGAAAATATTATATAATCAAGACGAAAAGAAAAGACAACAGAAATTAGTATTTATTTTGGACACTTTTAAGCAACCCAATTTCGAACTTAAATTTGACAACATTTTTGACAATATTTGAAAAAAAATTAAATCTGTAAATAATAATTTTTTTTTAATGAACAACTAAAATTGGGTAAGGAGATCATTCCAAGCTTAGAGTACAATATTTTGAAAAACAAAATATGTTGAGCCTATTGTATTCAATTGATACCGTGTGAAATTCCCAATTTATAGTTCTCAAAATTGCCAGTACCGAAAACTTTCTGTACAACATATTCAATTTCCCTTAATTTTTTTGGAAGGTCGCTCAAAACTTTGGAATTTTATGTCATAAGCCATACACATCACATAGCTTTTTTTTGGGCTCTATTCATAAAGCACATTTAAACAAATTATTTAAAATTGTTGTCTAGCACCATAATACATGATTCAGTTGAAAGGGCGTCAGATAAAAATAGCCCAAGTTTATACTTTGAAGATAGTAAAAAAGGTTTATTGAAAGAGATAAAGTGTTTAAATGTTTCTTACTCAATCCGTTTAAATGACTACACAGACTATATTAAACTTGATATAGATTTAGGTAGCACCTGATTCAAATTAACATATAAGCTACTTATAAATTAAGAAATGATATAATTTAATAAAAAATTGAGAATTAGCGTTGTCCATGTGAATAAAACTTAAATATTGTTCGCAGTGGGTATTTTGTTTTATTAATAGAAAAATAATGATATTTCTATTCTCAATGACCCATAGGCGCCCGACCACCACCACTCCTGCGGCGCTCATCATTTCCAGTAGCACCACATATGGATGCAGCACTGCGTCGCGGCTCCTCTGTTGATAGCGAAGATGATTCCTCCCCCGACAGCCGCCGCCGTGTGCGCCTTATACGCCGCTACTAAACACATAATTTACCACTCCTAACATTCTCATACCGTTTCAAATTATCTCACTTCTTACAACCAAATATGACACTATGTAATATACTTATGCTAAAAATTTCATATGCAACTAATGAACAATTGGACTCTACATCTGATAACTACCAAACACTCCTTACGCTATTACTAACCGATTACGTACACCCCGTTATTAATTGCACTATATTCGTAATCATTAGTTACAAGGATAGAAAGCGGTGTTCAAAAACTTAGAACATGAGTTTACTATTTCAATTTCCACCTTTGTTTTTTATATTTATAAAAAATAATATAAAGAGAAAGTGAGATAAAGCCAAAAAAGAATGTTGAACATTAATAAAAATTATAATAGTAGTTGGAATGTTTAACTTATTAATAATCACCCGGTAACTCAACAACTGCATCGCTAAAAGGAATATGAATTTAATTCCGTCTTGAAATAAAACAAGACGTATCGTTAAAAAATTAAGCATTTCTTCTTCAGAGATTAACATTTGCAAATTGACAAATAATGATATGGAGGAACCAATTGTTTGATACGTAAATATTTAGAAAAGCAGACTTAAATTTATCTTGATGTTATATGTATATTGATGATTGTACTGTTATTCTTAAGAATAAATTAAGATGACTATATCTATTCTCAATTATAATGCAAATAATATATTCGATAATTATAAAATGTTTGCAGTCTCGGCATTAATTAAATTAAATATACAATATTAAAAATAATATATAATTTATACACTACAAATTGATGTAGTATCTTAATTACAGATATTTCTAGATGTTTTTATAAATATAATTTATTACAATAGGTTTGTAATAATTATCAAATGTGTAATTACTCATCCCTGTTAAATTTACTGCTACAACTTGATGTAATAATAAGATAAGGAAAACATTAAATTCTAGCATAAAATTCAAATTATCTGTCTAAATTAAGTGATATTTATACATGCTGGTCACAGGAAATACAACTTATTTTACGCATTCCTATTAGAAGAAAAATCACGTATTTTATTATGAATTTGAACAGTTTTTATACTTTGCAAAAGTCAAATTAAAATCCTTCTCAAAAATATTTAAATTTATTAGAAAAAAAAATAAAAGATTGTTACTCAATATTTAAAAAGAAGAGTAGCCAAAAAAGGCAAGGACGGGTCAATTTAAATCTGCTGATAATTTTGTCTATTATATATAATTAATTAAACTGAAATGAAACATTCCTTATAAGACGTGTAATTTATAAACTGTTGTTAAATGGTATTGTGGGAGTACAACTACTGAGTCGAAAATGAGACAAGTATACATAAAAAAAATGTTTGTATCTCCTTCCATTTTTGAGATATGCCATATCAACATTAATACAAGGACTAAATGTTATACAAAGCTATGGGCGTAAGGCACTGTACAGCGCCATCAAATTGCGATGACGCATTGCAGCAATTTACAAATAAATCCCTTATTGGTATTTGCATATTCAGCAATATGACTATTATTTCACAAAAGAGTATAATTATGATTGAGAAAATATTGAAAATAAAAATGTGAAAGATAAATATTGTAATAGACTCAAATAAATTACTTTCTTCTATTTTTTCCAAATATTCGAAAATAAATACCTTTCGTACCAATTAATCAACTTCAATACAATTCAAAAAGTGACTACAGCATTTATCAATATTTAAATCATGACAGTGTTATCAAAGTAGTGTGAATTCATAGATAGATTTCAATATACTAATTTCACATAAATTGAAATATGTAACGATTTATTACATTACAACCGCCATCTTGATAATTATGTCATCTGTCACTATATTAGTAACATTGTTTAGAATAATGTAACCATATGGTGATAAATATAAATTTTCAATATATATTACATCTAAAATTTTATGTATATACTTGTTTTATACATGTATTTTAGCACCATTATTAACTTTATAAATAATAAGAATATAATGATATAATCACATTATAACTATTGGTACTTAAATGAACCTATGAATAATTGTAATAAGTGTCAAATAACTGCTTCAATGTGAAATTATTAATTTAAATGAATGTATAATTATGTTTGTGTGACAAAATATAAATGGTAAACATTATAATATATCTACAAGTATTTACAGTGTTGTACTTTTGAGTAAAACATTAAGAGATGACATTAAAACAAATCTATAGATAAGTAACAATGTTCATGAGGATACAACACTTGATGCCAACTGGATGAAACACCTGATGCCAACCTTCAAAAAATAAATTTTAGGCAGTTATTGAACAGGAGCGTAAAAATATAATCCAATCGTACTTTACTAATAATAATATACTCAAAAGAGTTTCGTAATTACATTTATCTATTATGTCCAAATATGAATGAACTTTTATAGGAATTCTTAAATTATTAAATAGTATAACCTCATAGTCTAAGTTATAATTCACATATTTGTGGAATATATTTGTTGAAATTCAAATTTATTTAAAGTTGACAGTTTATTCCCATCAATTCCATTGACTTTTATCAATTAAATGAGTTTTTTATAAACTCATGGTTATTCAGGCCTGAAAAATGTAATTATAGAATGGTTAATTATGTTAAATGCATTAGCAACTTTTCTTTAATAATAATATTATGAAGTTTTAATATAATTAAGGAAAAATAAGTGTTTTAGTATTTAAAATTAATTTATTATTTGTATATTTGTTTGTAAGAAAATATATTTATTAATATATTGATCTCAGTCTCTGTGACATGTTCAACACGCATGACATTACTGGACAGTCTTACATGACTCTATAGTAACATCATCGACGTTGAAAGGGTTAATTTATAATGTTTTATGCCTGAATCTAATAATAGTTATAGAACAAAATGTTGGCCACTTAACATCGAGCAAAATTAACACACACATATCTAGTTATTAATGAACGAATAGGTTATAAGTACATTGTGTTCCTTACTTCTTTTCGATTTAACTTTTTAAACAATATATTGCTTTCGATTTAACTTTTTAAACATTATAATGTAAAAAATTTTGTTAGTCAAGCCACTCAAAATATAATAATTTTAATGTAAATTTTATTAACAAGAAAAGTTTCTGAAATACCGTTCGTCCCACATTTTTATTGTCTTTTACTGTGAAAAACTGACACTGGTAAGGTGAAAGAGAACTATGAACTTCACAAAGGATAGAAAAAACAGAATAAGAAATTTATTGAAGAAAGTATATTCAGGGTAAATTAAAACAATTTTACTTTGCTTTCAATGAAATTAATATATAACTTACATGAAACAAAACTTGCATAAAATTAAAACCTAATTTTCGAAAGATCTGACAGAAACAAGAAAGACAAGTAAAGTGGATCTATAGAAAGATTTCAATATTCAAACTTAATATAAATTTAATTATTAAATTACTCTTATTAACAATTTAAAATGTAACTATTTATGAAGCACCACCTTGTAAAAAAAACAAAATTGAGGACAAAGGTACATTAAAACCATTATCTTAATAATCATGTCATCTATCATTAAATTGGTAACATTGTTTAGAATAGTGCAACCAACATAATGGCAAATGGATATATAAATATATATATATATATATATATATATATATATATATATATATATATATATATATATATATATACATATATATATATATATATATATATACCATAACATAAATAGCAAACTTAAACCAAATATCACGGGAATTTCCCATAGAACTGTTTGATATTAAATAATTCTTCATAATTAATGAATGACTTGTACTGTGGTTTGTGGCCCAGGTTCAGTATGACATTGGTGCTAATCAAAATTTATAAAGTTATAAAATTTTGTCTTGTGATATGAGCTTGATGAAATATAAATATTACGAATATTTAACTTGACTTAAAAATGCCTCAATTAAATTTTTAAAATTGATTCTTTTGTATAATCTGACACTCTCGTCTAAGTAGTGTCTACGCTCTGTCAGCACTTGTCATCTAATTTCGATCAGAGTTAACAAAACTATATAGATAGAAGGAGATAAACAAATATTGATAGCACTAATTCTAGATAGGAAACGATTTAAAAAATATATGTGACAAATCTAGATTTTTTATTGTTCTTTTTAAAAAGTAATTAGTTTTTTGTATTAACTTTTCTTCTAATTGCCTTTTTCAATAATAAATAAATACGTAGGCTTTTTTCGTCATAGTAAAACCATTTAAAATTTATAATTTTTTACTTCTGCAGTGTCAGCAGGTATATATTCCTAGATTGTATGTAATATAATTTTGTAATAACATATGTTTTCATATAATAAAACGAATAAAGGAAGAGCAGTGATGTTTAGCTAGTGACATTGCCAAAAATTACATAATCTTGGAATAAGTACACATAAGAAACGTAAGTATGGAAAGTTAAATCAAAGTGGCAATGCTAAATATCATATTTATATTTTGATACCATTTTTCATATTTTTCCAAATTGATGGGGAACATTTTTGAATTTCGCAATATAAAATGAAATATTGATAGTGTTACGTTGTACATTTTACCAGCAATTTTTTCCATTGCTTTCTTTATAGGTACTTAATGACTAATAAACTAGTCCATTTTTTCCATCTTACTTCCTCCTATTCTTTACTCTTGGCATATATAAAAATTAGAGATAAGTTGTTTTAAGAAAATTTTATTTAAGCTAAATTATCATAAAAAGGATTTTGTTTTTATTTTGATTAGAATACGGAACATTTTGTGGTTCTATTAAATACGAATGTAATGAATGTTATTCTTTACCATCATTGTTAGATTTCTAACATTTGACGCCATTTGTAATAGATTTCTTGATTGTTATAATTTTGTTATAATGTTGTGTACCTATTTATTGTATCAAAATGTTCATTTTAAGCTTGGAATGTGTATGACACAATAAAAAAATTAAATTAAAAACAATTTTTTTAATTCTTTTAACCGAAGAAGTTTAACCAGCAATTATTGAATATTTTGTTGCACATTTGTGCTGATATGTGGACATATCATTTTATTAGGGCTTTGTTGCAACATATTTAATTTCAGGGAACATAATTAATCTCAGGTGAAGTACATTTTGTCCTTGAAGGCAGATTACAATTTACTTAAAAGAATTGCACAGAATTTGCACCCCCCTAAAAAGATTACTTACCGTTTACAACAACTATTGCCATTAGTAATTAAACCTGAGATGCCCAGCATAAAATCATAAACTTTGTGTAACACAAAATGATCAACTTTTTTTTGAGGAAGATGAATATAGATGGTGTTGGTAAAATAAAACCAAATAGACTATTGGGTACTCGCCATATTGATACCAATACAAAATTACAACAACAAAGTGGATGGACAACAAAGATATTGTTATTGTTTCCAATTTAATCAATATTGTCGAAGAAGATTATCTTTGTAGATGGAGCAAGGTATTCAATCAATACATGCTGATCAATCACCCTGAGGTAGCGAAAATATATGATTTTGCCAGGGGGGGAAGTTGACATGCTAGATTGGTACATTGATTTATACACAATTCACATTTGGTCTAAGAAATAGCATTTCATGGGTTTGAAATGGAACACATTTGTGCTTGGGTCAAGTAAATAAAATTTGCTGCATCTCACGAAGTTGTAGCATACAAATGTAATGATTTCCAAGTATGCAGAGGCTGGCACACCAATGCTCCATAATAAAATTCATAAGAAATTACGATAAAAATGACCTTGCCAAAATATTTTTTTTACAAGAAATAATTCTGGACTGAAGGATTTAAGTAATTTGATTAGTAAATTTTAACTTTTATGACAGTGAAATCGACTATCGTGAGAGGACTTTCTACTCTTTTCCTTTACTCCTTTCTCATACAACATGTCCAAATATTTTGTAAATTATTGTAAATAATTGATTTTTTTAACTTCACACTCAATCAGTCTATCGCTGATCTACGTCAAACTTTAACTTATTTACAGAAATCTCTCTAACAAATGTGGTTTTACAAGTTATAACTGAAATTTGCAATTTAAAAAAAAGTCTTTAATAAAACAATCTTCTTAGATTCATGTATCATTTTATTACTTTTCACTGTAAATAATTGAATGATATCAAACTAGTTTATCTCTGACTACTGAACTAGCTTATCTCAAGTAAACCTTTGATTTAACTTATTTACACTAGACTGAACTGGCTTATCTCAAGTAAATCTTTGATTTAAAAAATACATTATCTGTAAATGTATAATAGCCTACAATAAAACATGTATACGAGTGTAAAAACATTCAACAATATGCGAGAGACCAGATGAGACAATGTGTTACTCTGTATGCGTTGTGTAGTTTACTTATTTATAGCAATAAATCAACAAAGCAATTTAACATTGGTTTTGGTAAAATTAATTCAACATATTATAAGATATTGCATGTTGCTTAAATTTCGTATAAATATTTTTTTCCAAATTTTTATGAAACACATTATATCTAAACCATTATTTCTAAACCACTATATCTAAACCATTATTTTCTTAATCAATTCTTATTTAATCGCATAAATTAATAAATAAAAGTGCAAATGCGAGGGAAATTCAAAATTGACAAAATGCAATATTATTTGTTAGAATGAAATGTGAAGTCAAAATCTATGTCAACAGGCTCATAATGGTGACATTGTGTGTGGTATTTGTTGTGTTCGATAAGGAAAAATAGTGTTCTTACAATATTTTACATTTCTAGTGCATTTTTAACATCCTAGTAAAATTGTGAATCTGTAAAATAATGACTGAAAGTGGTTTTGTGAAAGCACATTATACTTTGCTTCAAATCTGGATTTTACATTCGTTGAAGTTTAAGGAGTGAAAGCAACAAGGGAATAGTTTCAATACATAATTTATATTCATATATTATGTACTATTTTTATGTATAAATGCACTTATAAGTAAAGAGCAGTAAACATAACCTACAATCTTTTACAAACATAACTTATTAATTTATATGCAATGTTATTTATGTTCAGTCAAGTTTATTACGTTAAAGTCAAGTCATTCTTTATGTATTTTGGCAATGTTATGTATTTCTTTCGTAACGTAAAAAAAAAACGAAAGTTGTATTAAATTTTTGTAAACCAGTTTATGTTTATAGTTACCTACAGCTTGTGCAAAACTAAAATCATACAAGCTATTCAAATAAAAAATACTTTCATTAAAGCGATCTTCACAGCAATGCAAACCATTTATTGGAGATATTACATCTCTTCTCATAACTTTGCACCATTGTTTTCATATTTTAGCATCTCAGATTATTTATTATTATTATTTATCTATTTTAATGTGAACAAACGATACATATGGTGGACTTATTCAATCGAATTAAAACTTATATAATAGAAACAATATACAATATAAATAACAATGTTTATGATTTTGAAGTTGTTTAAATAAAAATTAAGTAATAATGTATTTCTACAAAATTCACACCTAATATATTGAATACCGAGATCAATGTAAAATCAAGTGGAAGGATGCAATCTCACAAATCTTTACTGTTATTGACTGATAATGACAAAAATACAAGTAGCATATGTACAGAGATGCGATTATGAGATTGATATATAGGAAAATCAATTTTTTCGATTAATGAATCTTTTATCACTTATTTTCAGATCTATCACAAGTACCGAAATGATCATAAATGTATAAAAATAGAAAGTACCAAATTATATAATGTTATCATTTATTTATATACCTAGTCTAATTTAATATGCCTAGATGACTCATTTGAAAAGTAATCTCCGCACAATAATTTTTTTTTGCAATGAAACTCTCCAAAAATAAAAAGTAGTGGCTTGAAACAGATGAGTGAGTCCTCAAGATGTATGTAGTGTGGTGTAAAGTACTAAACTGTGTAGAAACTTGTATTAACCAGCAGCTTGTATTAACCTGCCTGACTAAAGCACACAAGTCCAACAGATGTGTAACTTGCTGTATCAAATATCTGCTCCTTTTCAACCAATACTTTAAGAGCCCACTAGAATTCTACTAAAGCACATGTTATGAACATACCTTTTGGAGGACCTGCCTGTTTACGTAGTAAGAAAGATTTACTGCCCGCTCACCCACTCAGCACATCCTGGTTAAATACAAAGGACTCCTTTCATTAAATTCAAGAAAATGTCATTGCAAGTTTAAATATCCAAATATTCAGAGACGATATACTGGCCATCTACGTAGAACAAAGCGTTCCTTTCATAAAACTGAAGTGTTCTGCATTCCAACTCCACATGTCGTTAAATATAAAAGCTGTCTTTAATAAGCTTAGAGTCATTATTACACAATACTTCGTTAAGTCCCTTTGTATTTAACCTTCTTTTAATAAATTTATATATACAAGTTAAACATTTTTATTTATTTTTTTTATTCAAAATACATCGAAATATAATTCACATAACTGGACTTAAGTGCGAAATACCATTATTAAGCTTGTTAACCAATGAATGTGAAAGTTGATTTATGTTATCGGGAACACTTGAGACTGTTAGGGAATGAGGGTGAATGTTTTTGTAAACAAGTGGCTACCTAGGGAATTAATTTATGACATAAACAAATATTTTTCTATCCCTCTGATTTAGATTCTTTTGCCAGAAGATGTTAGTGACATACTGTTCTATGTAAAGGATTTTAGTGGAAGTTAGTGTAACTATCATTATGCGGATGATATGATAGTTTTAAATGGTGAGTTATAGTTAATTATGAAAATAATTTGAGATTAAAATATATCAATATCTTGAGGGAAATAGCAGCATATTTTTAGCACGTTTTTGTATGCAAGGTTCAACAAAATGATCAATTTGTATACACCTACTGGCCAGTTCATAACGTACATCTACTGGCCATCTTACCAATACTGCATCTCTAGAAGAACGGGGCTTTTTCAGCTATGACTTTGTGCAAGATCCTCATTTTCAGTTACCGGAGATCAAAAATAGTTCTTTTTCTAATTCATAAGTCCCTCGGATTCTTAAAAGGTCGGTTACAGATGATACCCCTAGTAAAAGCTTGTGAGTTTTGAAAATAGAGAAGAAACTCAAGCGAAACCTTAGAAAATCATAGCAACCCTCCAGCCAGGCAAATGCTTTCATTTGCCTGGCAACAAAGTTACGTGTATACAGGATGAAATATAAAAAAAACGTTTATCATCAAGTGATAGGCCAGCTATATTCATTAAATACTGGAGTTTAAGTTGACATTTCAAAAGAAAGGCCTATATGGCATCTTTAATGGAAATTGAAGATAAAGCTACCATGAGGTTGCGAACGTCTGACCAAGAAAAATAAAAGTTTAGGACAAAAGCTTATAAGTATTTTATAATCATACATGGTAAGCGCAAATCTGTTTGTAGAGGGTGTTTGTTAATAATACTGAACAATAGTAAAAACTTTATTAAAACTGTAGCATCATGAAAAGATCGTCAAAAGGCGGCACACAAACAGATGATATGCGTGGAAAAAACATTGTACTAAAGAAGATCACAGATGGTACCCATGAAGACATCAAAAATTACATTTTATCATTTCCGACATACGGAAGCCACTATACAAGGTAGGGCACTTAAAAAAATATTAACCTTTCCATTTAACATTACAAGAAATATAAAACTTATACCGTGTGGAAAAACCTCTCTGTATAAAAATTCCACAAATTAAATCTGTCTTTTAACCATTTGAGTGCCGATGAGCGCCATCGCGCTCGTGCGGGTGCTAACTAAATTTGCCGCGAGCGTCATCGCGCTCGTGAAATCAGTTGCAGTTTAGCGCGTGGTAGGTGAGGTCGCTTGCATGCATCGCTAATGTTTTATCTTTCTACGTGTTATATAAAGTTCAAATTATAATATTATTAGTAATTACATTATAAAAAGGATCCAGGAAAAGGAAATGTTTAAACCATAATATCGGAATATGAAAATAATTTGAGTGAAAATTATTGTTTTTCAAGTTGTGAAGAAAGTGATAGTGGGAGTGACATTGTGGTGCGCTCACAATTTGGGATAATGCAAATTTTGAGTGATAGTGATAATAGTGACGATAACAATTATTTTGCTGATACGGAGGATGTATCGGACTGCGAAAATGACGATGTGACGTTGATTTCATTTTTTTTATAATTGTTGTTCATAATATATATTTCCATAATTTTCTTTGTATTTTATTATCCTTGTACATGTTTTCATGAAGAAAACACCGAAAGAATTATTAAAATTGGATAATTTTTGGAAGAGATACAGTTTTTTTTCGAGATAAGGGTAAATGACATCAAAAACAAAAGATTTCTTTGGCATTTTTAAGTACATATGAGTAAAAAACCATGGCACTAAAACGGTTAAACAATGTTTCAAAATCAGATCGCATCTTGCCTTTATAAACATGTGCAAACGTATGTAGCCAGCAACACGAGACATGTTGTATTCTATTCTGTCACATGTGTTGGTCAAAATCGCAATTCTCATGTCTGTTCAATGTTTACATGAGCTTTGCAGAATGTAGGAATTGAAAAAATTTACTACAAATATATGGTTCCTGGCCGTAGTAATTTAGAAGTGGATAGAGATCATGGAAAAAGAAGAAAACCAAATTACAAATTTACCACTCGCATGACCGGATTCAGCTTATAAAATCCGGTAGCGCTAAATTTAAGGTGTGTGTACTGACATCTAATGACTTTTTGGACTTTTCTTTCTTTTTAAAAGGGCCATTAGTTTTAAAGCATAAAGGTATAAAGGGAGTTCAAGTGGCTTGATAAAAGATGGTTACGTTATAAAAATGATTCTGGCATGATTTAATATAAAGATGTATTGGACAGGGATAGGCCATTAAGATTCTTGAATTTAAAACAGAATGGCTCTGTTATTCCCACTCATGTACCGATTATTTCAAACAAGCCATTACCATATTAAAAAAAAAATAAGACAACTTATTATCATTACTTCCATTAATACCGGAAGTTTTTCATGGATTTTATACATATTTACCTACCCAGGATAACATTCGAAATACGGATCCAGACGTAGAAGATGAGGTCGAAGCAGATTTTTACCTTTTTTATTTAATTTTTTTCTTTTCTTTTTTATAGTTAAATAATAATCAGCTTTAGTGTTGTGTGCGAAATGAACTTTTTCACATAAGTCAGGTAACCTACTTAGTATATATAATAGATGTAACCTACATAGTATATATGTTAGATGATTCCAGAAAAAAATTAAACTTTATGAAGCTTTAACTTCTTATTAGGTAATGTAATTATTTGAAATAAAAGTTGATATAACACTCATATCCAAGCTTTTATTAAGTTTTTTTGTTATTCCTGTAAAGTTTACTTTTTTGACTTATGTGCTTAGGTTTTCCGACACTAGATTTATAAGAAGCGATTTGGGAAATTGGGACGACGGTTAAAAGATTATTTGCCAATCGATTCTTTAAAAGAAAAGCTTATTTTTCAAAACTTATGATGAAGAGGTCAAATCTGCAATGTCAGCTTATTTTCAAGATAAAGAAAAACATTTTCTTTTTGAGGGTATAAATAATTTAATCGACAGGTCTTTGAAATATATTAGGGTTAAAGGAGAACTTTTTTTTTTGGACTTCCTTCAACCCCATTCCGCAACTGAACATAATTGGAAGTTTTAATGAAGTGTGTGCTTGTGTCACTTGCGATGACTGCCTTAACACACTCAGAAATGCTTTCCCAACTCAGTTGTCTCATCCATAATCTGTATATGAGCTGCACAGACAACATTACTATGGCATCTTCCTAGACACATGATCATAATATTCCTAGTTGTTGTAATTGGTCCCATTTTCCAAGAATAACAAGAAAAATATGGATAAGGTATGAAACAAAATTAACGGTGAAAGAAACTTGGCTATAATTGGAGGATACAATATGTTACTAGGAATTAAGGATGTACAAAAAATAACAAAGATATTCAGTGTATCTCTTTTCTCAGTAATATGTGATTTTTTTTTAGGAAGAGACGAGCAACTTTTATTGATAACTTATAGACGAATTTTCTTTCTACTTTCTAAGATCTTTTTCAGATCTATTAGCAAGCATCTTTGCTAATAGCCTACCTGAAGATGTTGTAATACGAAACGAAACCTAGGTCGTGGTAAAGAACTTAAATAAAGTAGAAATAATACTACATCACGTAGTTTCGTTTAATTGTGTATAATGAATTTCTACAAAATTAACGCCAAATATTAGAAAAAGTATTAATTATGCTGATAATTCATAGTTTTTCTTAAGTTTTTTTTATCACAAAAAAGTTAAATGCATTTAAATATAACTATGATTGAGAAAATGATGTACACAAAAAATATTTGATGATAGGAATTTTTTTTATTAATAAAAAATACAAAGTATATTTTCGAGAGAAATAAGAAAAAAAATTTCTCAATTAAAACTATGCAAGACATATTACATAATTGACCCCTTGAAAACTACCGAAATGAGAACTTTTGGTTCATGTTTGTCAGCACACAGAAAATAGTATAAAATAATGTAAAAAAGTTATGCTACGAGTCAATATGAGATTTGATTTTTGAAAATTAAACACTATATTGTTTTAATGCATTAATAAAAGACCTTTATACAACACGCTACATCATATTTAGGCATTATAAATTATTTTGTACAATATGTACGTATGGGAAACTGACATGAAAAAATGACAGCAGTGTAGCCAAAAAGTCATTAATCTATCACCAGATGGTGCTGATAGCATTTTGCACAATCCCTATATCAATTCACTTGTATATCTCGAATATTTACGTTACCTATGTTTGGTTCACGTAGTACGAGGAAAATTTTTCTTCAAGTTAAAGCATTGCCATCTTTATCAAAGCATTAATGAAATATTTAAACCTATCTAAATGGAACAATTTTACATTGAACAGAGGTAATTATATATATATACTGTCTACTTATATAATACGGCTGAATTCTCCTATTTGTTAAATAAAACTCAAAATTCTTTTATTACAAATCATAATTTATTATTAAATTACAGGTAACAGACTGCTTAAAATATATTTTTCTATGTAATAATCTGAACATAATTTTACAAGAAAAATAAAACGGATGGGAGCAAGAAAAATCTCCAAAAATACAGCCGTAGCGCATATCCATTATCAATAATTTTATTTTTCTTATATTCTCTATAAACAAAAATAAAATATTTCGTTGAGCAGTATACAGCCATGATTTACTCATCAACAAAATGAAAAAAGAAAATACGAAATTGTATAAAATGAGCAGTTGAAATGTGCAAGTATTCATAACAATGTACTCAATAACCATTCAGATTTTATCACTGAAGAATAAAAATAATATTAATCCGAACGCGATTGATTGATATATTTTTGTTTCGATCTTTCTCGCTCTTTCCATAGCATATCCGAGAAAACAAGTTAGCAATCCACGACATTAAAAAAAATGCAGGAATATTTTCATGTGATGGTAACACTGTGTATGTGTTACCATGTCAATAATGTTATAATTTATTTCTCAAAAATATTACGTCTATTTTGATATGTCGGATAAACATCTGTCAATACCAAATCATTATACCGTAGAAGGGATAATAGAGCAACCTTAGCACGATATGGTGGTTAGTCTCTCCATAACGGAAAATTTCTCCCATAACAGCAGTCCATTTGACTGCTGATGACTGTGAATTTGCAATTTCAATTATAACGTAAATTATCTAGCTTGAAAAAATAAATTGGTTAAACAAGACAAGATCAACATACGCACATGAAAACATCGCCACATTAATAATTAATTTATAACAGATCACCAAACCAGCATTAACATTGACTTCTCAGACATACTATAATTGAGTATGACGAATCATTTTACGAATGTTTATTTTAAGAAGACGTTATACAAATTCTTATTAATAATTATTGAACTTACAAACAATGTAACGCCCGACATTATTTGTTAAATTATATCTAATTATCTCGCGCAGTAATCATTGCACCATCTGAATAGGCTCCCACGTACAAACGGACTGAATGGATTAAAGCTAGCTTTGTTTTAACAAATAAATGTAATCTAGCAAATTAGTATAAACAGGTATAAGAAATATGTAGTAATAAAACAGTAATTACTGTATTGCCACAAAGTCGTATAACTGTCAATAAATGGCATTGTTTATCTAATACCTGTAAAAATCCAGTCACGTTATAGTAAGTAGGTACATAGGAAAAAATATTCCAATAACAGAAAAAATTTAATAGGAAGACTATTTTTATAAAAATAAAGAATAATTAAAATATTAGTTTAATAAAAATTTAGTTACGAACTGTGAACCCACAAGAATGCGATGGTATCAGAATAAAAATATAACTAATAAGAGATTAGCAATTTTTTTATTCTATATATATCATTATCTTCTTTTTATAACAAATATAAATACAACTGACAAATAAATATCAGATACAAAATGGTTAACAAGAGTATTATTAAAACTCTATTTAAGAAAAGACCGATATCAAAATGAAAGAAATACATTTCTTAACTGAAAAATTATTCTGACCGAGGGCATATAATCGCAATAGCCAAATAACTATTCACTTTATAGAAATTTTAATAGTCGATTAAAACATTTTAAAATAACAGCCGTAATGCTGCTTCGTCCAGTACCAAAATCAAAGTGTTTGTTTACAAAACGAAATATAAAATTTTTTTTTCAGAAATTCAATTTAGTGATAGTAAACTCAAAATGTGTTTTTCTCAACAATAATTTTTCCATTCGTAAAAAATGAAGAAACTTGTGGTTTAAAATGTGAATAGCGTTGTATGACATTTAATAAATCCAAATTAACAGTAACCAACAAATTAAAAGAGTTATAATTTTGTATCGGCAGGTATTTTAATATTTTCTTTATTAAAAAAAAACTTCTCCGATTATGGTTTTTTTATTACCCAAGGTCAATTTCTGATTTATAGAAAATTTTATCTGATGTCAATGCTATTAATATACAGATGTAACAAAGAATATGTCTACTATTCATATAGGTAACTCTGTAAAAATAGTTTTTTTCATCGAAATTAGAACTTTGGCAGTGATTTTTTCAAAAACAGTTGAGAACATTTTATACTCAGCTCGATGTACCGAATCATCTACATGATTAATAGACAGAATTTTGTCACAACTGGATTCAAATACATTTTTACATATTTTATTATCTATTTCGATTTGTACATGTCAAAGTAAAGGTTCAAAAAAAAGTATTCAAATGTAATGATTAAACAAAGAATGAGATATATCACATACCTAATGATCTCTGTTCAAAAACGATTCTCTATTCGTTACGTATAACCTAATTAAATTATTCATAATAAATAATATATAATCTATGTCTAAGTTCTATATCGTTATCTGTCTTTATAAATAACAGTCATTTTATCACAAAATATAATATATATCTCGTTTATTATATATTTGATTCTATGTTTCGGAACACTTTCACGGGCTCTAGTATTCCGCCATTGCTTTTGCTCTTTCTAGGATAGTGATGTTGCACCATGGTCTCCAAAAGACCACCAACCAACTTGCACATAAACTCGCGCAAGTTAAATACTCATAAGTTACTTCCAAAAAGTATGCCAAAATTGGTCATTTACTTTTCTCCCATTTCGCTTATTTTAATATTTATGGGATTCAATTTCAACAGGTTAAATAATGACAGTTCGGATCATTCAGATCAGTTCGGAGTAAAGGATCTGTTTATGCTTTTTTCCGTATTATTATATTAACAAGACGAAAAACTAAAACACAACCACAGAAAAAACTGAACAACACGAAATATATACAATACATAGCCTGTGAAGTTCTCTCTGGGAAGGACACTCTCTGGATCGTGACAAATCTAGGGACACCTCATTCGTTGAAATCACTTTAGTAATTTAGTCTGTACGAGGGTACAAACTTACTCACAAACATACGTGCATACATACACAGCCTGTGAAATTCATAACACTTTTTCTACCGTAGTCATAAATCAGAGACTAATTTTGAATTTCTACAGTTTATTAATGTTTTCAAAGATTTTTATTAAAAATGGGACACATGTCACATAGCAAGGATATCTTCGCCACTAGTCTCAGACGAAAATGGTGGAAAATATATATTTCCACATTTCCGATTAGTTCAAAATTTCCGAGCTTCAAATATGTGGAAATTGTTTTAAAATAATCTTGTTTTTTCAATATTTATTTATCAATCTAAAATTTATGGGTTTGTGAACTTTAATTTTGATTGTGAATGTATTAACATTTTTACAATTTTGTATGTATATATATATATTTACTATTTGTTAGAAATGTCGTATTATTTTCTGTCAAAACTTCTGTTAATTTGTATACAAGGAAATATTTTGGTTATTTGATTTTTTATTCTTTTAAATTTTCATAGTAATAACATGATTTATGATTTAATGTCAAAGGGCAATATAGCTTCACAACATTGGATTGTGTAGCGTTGCAAAGTTTTCTCTAGGAGGCAAGCATGTTGCTCGGAACAGTGCGGCTTGTGATGTAACTGTCTAGTACCTTTTGAGTCCTTAAGACCACACCATTTTGCAGTGTCGCATTTTGATCTTCAATGAATCACAATGTCAGTTAAATGTATCAAGAAAAGTCCACAGCACAGCCGTAAGATATCAATAGATTTCTTCCCGTATTGGGTACATTTGTGACAAAAGTTCCCTTAAAACCTGTACTATATTTCACATTTCATTATAACTCTCATCGCTCACAACATTTCCCTTGAGTGCAATGCCACTTACTTGAATGAAAACAAGGTGAGAAGAGCGTAATTTAAAAATTAAGAAATTGTTAATGTTTTTTGTCATCTAAGACTTGATAGGACATTGTTGTATCAGACACGAGACTCATCAAAAGAAAATTTATGGAGTCTTTATAATAAGTGAGCATTTATTATAGTCTGAACTTGCATATAACATGTGGATTTGACCATTCGACATTAAATAAAAACCCAGTCCGTACTAATTGTCGTAAATGCTTTAAAATAGTAAATTACGCAAACAATAAAAAAAATGTTTGTCTAAACAAATTAAATAGCATTTTAATATAAACAAAACGTAAACACATGTGTAATGTTTATGTTACTGACTTTTGTTCGGTGCGCGGTTGCAACTAAATCAAAGAAATAGTAAAATTACAAATACAAACCATGTTCGAAATAAATATATTGAAACACGCTTTTCGCTTTCACGGGGACTCGTATTATATTATGACTCTTATGATACAGGCATAAGAATTATTTCACTATTTGCCTATAAATAATAAATTAAATAATTTTATACGAAGGTATTGATGTGGTCACGTATATTGGCCTAGTGAATCCTTGGTGAAGATACATTGTTTGAAATTACAAACCACTAAAACTATTCCTGTGACTAAACTACTGAATTTTGTCAATTGATTTTTAGTGTACGGTTGAGAAACACCTTCTTGTATATGAGGATTCATTTAATGTCAAACTGTCAAATCCACATTGTATCTTAAGTAAACAACCAGAACAAAGACCACGTAATGATCCCCCTCCAACATCATTGTTGCCTACTTCAATTCATTATATAACTAGTAAATGCCGAAGGTTTTCCAATTACCTCTAATAATTTAAATGGGCTAACATAACGTTATTCTTGAAAGATGCCACTAATACGAGACCAGTAACATTTGAATAGGTAATAAAATTAATAATTTTCCGATGGATGAAAGAAACAAATGGAAGTAAATTCCACAGTTCTGCCGACCGATGACCTATAAAGTTCCACTAAAAAGATTTACAAGGAGTTTGGAAAATTTTGGAAAAATAAAGACATAACTACACATTGTCTCCCAGTTTAGCATGAAAAGAAAAATCTCTGTCCTATCATGCTTTGTGAATTCATTTTCTTCCCCAAATACACATCTTTTTTTCAGTCTTTCATTGTCCATAGCACCCATTATTTAAATTGACCATATCACTGCTATTCCAAAATCACAATCTGAAATAATACCTTTGTAAAATATCTTTAGTTCAACCCTACTATAAAAACTATATACAGACTACACATATTTCTCATTTATTATGCCTTCAACATTCTTTTGCATTCAATTGCACTTTATTACAATACAAATAAAATATTATGTACAGCTCCACACACTTATTTTTACCATTTTATTACCACTTTCAATCAACGGTTTAAAACAACAATAATCCACATAGAAAATAAACTATTTAAAAGCGAAAAGTTGGTCATCAAAATGATAAACAACACAAGTAAACTATAATATCAATACAGGATGTTGAGTTAATTAGTATAACAAGAATTTTTCTTCGGATTCCTCTCAAAAATATAAGACGAAAATAATTTTGTAATATTTTTTGATTTGGGTTTTTATTGGGGACAAATTCATTTTTCAATAACAAAATATTTTTGACGTGAAAATGTTTATAAAATTATTTTGGTAGCAGGTCAAAATTATGGATGCAACAAAATTATTCTCTATTTTGAGACCTCAAGTGATATTTTCTTTAATAACAATAATCAAAATTTTATTACTTTCCCAAATTGAAAAAATATATTTCTTCACAAATATTGGCCTCTATATGAGGCGAAAATATGACCAGAAGCGAAGAATATGGCAATCAGAGAAAAGAGTCAATCAAGGAGAACCAAATAAGCATCGTCCAAGCGATATTGACTTTAACAACAAAAATAAAAATTGTTTGGCTACAAAGTAGAAAGATCATATTTTTCCAGGGATATCGGCCTATATGAGATGCAAATACGATCAGTAACAAAGGAACGTTCTAGGCATGTGCGTGTCTTCTACTCTCGCTGATATTTACTCTACCTACTTGCGCCCTTTGATAAAATTTTATCATTCACCCGGCATCTGAACTTCATCTAGGGTACGTCATATTTTTCGCACTTCAATTACCACCAACCAGCCAAAACTGCATCGAATCACATTGTAAAGGATGTGTATATGGATTTATGTAGAACACAAGCATAGGTAAGTGATAAGACTTGTATTTCTTTGATTAAATTCCTGTAATGATGTAAGGAAACCAGATAACGAGCCATTTTCAAATAAAATCCTACCTATGGACACAAATGTTGTTTTTACGAATTTTGTTTCTCATTTTTTATTTTCAACATTTTGTCTATCAGAATTACATTTAAACTTTCCAATATTATATTCAAAACCTCCTTGATTAAAATATATAAGGAAAACACTGATTTATCAGTATAATACAATTTTTCTTTCTGTAAGGAAATATTTGCATCACTCAATATTCAAAGCTGAATAAGAGATTCACTGTGTAGCATCTTATCACTTTGATAATGACGCATGGCGCCTTTTGTGCGTGCTCTACTGGACATTTAACCCTTGTGGTAGCACAAGAACAGTGTTCTCAAGATTGGGACAGGACGCAAAATTATTTTTATTGATAACAAATATTTTATTTTGTATTAGGACTCCATAGGAAGCTATACTAATTTAACAAGATCTGTATTATATGTAGGCTATACGAAGGTACAATTTAACAAAGTTCCAAGTCGACGCTTCGCTTTCTCTCTTATCCACACACACAGATGAGTGCCAAATTTCACTCGACATTAACTCCAGAAATCCCTACTGGTACCAATATTACGCAAATTTATTTATATTCGGTAACAATATTCCACTGCAAAAGTACTTGTATTTTCATTATTTTATACCAAAAATACCCATCTTTTCATTATTCAGTTGTAATTCGAAGTTGTTTAAATTTTCTTGTTCAAAAATTTTAGTTTCCCGTTTTTAGTGTCTTTGATATCCAATGTTACCGAGAATATCACAATCTTACGAAGAATTCAATAAAAATCTTCAATTATTGAAATCGAAACAGATGTTCGCGATGTTTATGAACCTAATTCATATATAACTACTTATATACATGCCTGCCTACACACACATACTTACATACATACATGTGTGTGTGTGTGTATATATATATATATATATATACATATATATATATATATATATATATATACTTATATCCTGTGCATACTGCCTACATGCCTACTAACATCCTAGTTGTTTCATGCCTTTGTCTCTGTTGCTTCAAGACTTTGTCATATTTTCAAGAGTCCAATTATTTTCACAAAAATAAAGAATTTATAATGTTATTTCATTTTCAAAGTGTATTCTACTTTATACGACCACATTTTCTAGACCTGGCACTAACACGGATGTGCTAAAAATTATGGTTTCATATATGCAAACTATGATTGTGACGAATATTTGCTTTTTATATTAAAATATTTACTTTTTATATTATTTTGCAATCAGAACTAATGTATAAAATTTAACCAAGTTGTAATTTTAAATATTGTCATCTGAAGCAATGTTTAAATGTTATTGTTATCAATCATTCATGACTAATAATAGGGAGGCCTGCTTGTCTTTGATTTAAAATACCAAACACCATTTTTTTTGTTAAATCTTCCTTACCTCCCTTTCTCCTTTTTTCACCATTCCAATACAGTTAATCCCCTTCTTCTTAGCATACCTTAACTACCTCCCATCGTCACTTTATCCTTTCATCTCTCTACATCCACCCACTTTATTCAATTCTTAAATTTATTCTGTACTCCTCTATCCTTTTATCTTCCATCGCCTCCCTCCATATCTATCTCTTCCACCAACCTCTCCCGGCGCTCAATCATTTCTAGCCTAACTTATTTTTTAATTTTTATGGCATAAAGATTTATGCCATGTTAAAGTGTTACTTTTGTTCATACAAATTTGGAAACCCCACCGTTCAACCACTTGATGGTTGCATTTCGACAATCAATCAAATATCAATTCACCAGCCAATTCGACAAAAATATTAATCGCTTTTGCAAAACATTTATTTGTGTTTATATAATAAACAATTTCATTAGCACTCTGAAAAATTCAATCTCCAGGTTGCAAGAGCCACTATCCTAAGAAAAAGATTGTGGAATATGCAAACAGTTTTTATCAAAACAGTTTCTAATTAAAACACATCTGTTTTCACTGCATATCACATTTGACAAGTTGACTTTCACAACGGGACGGTCCCCATTAAAATATTTTTAAATATACATTAATTTAATTAGAGTCAAATAACCGACACCCTTAATTACATATAATCAATTCACTAATAAAGCCCATTGACGACCGTCGAAAATAAACACAATTATGTAATTTTCATAGTGATTCCACAATATTCACACTAGCCATTTTCTATTGGCTACTATGGTCACTAATTGAAAAGATTTTATAATTATTTAGGTCCTCGATTTTCTTAAATATTTTCATTTATTGCCATGCTTTTGATATAAATTATCAAAACAATAAATTTCGTTTAGTCATTATTTACTATTTATGAGTACAGTAAACTTAACTGAACCTGTCCTCCATAGCATATATATTTTCATATGATCAAGTGATGATTATATGAAGATACATACTTAAGTCATTTAAATGTGTTTGTGTGTATTGTTTACGAATCAAATTAAGCAAACATTACATTAAAATAATCTGCAACTAGCATTTCATTTGAGACTACTATGTCAGTAACCACTCGCTTATTGTATTAATACGAAACTACAAACGTTTCTGCATTTCCAGGACGACATTTAAACTGCCGCTACAATCATCTCCGAGTCTATGATGACTAGCTTGGTACTTTCATCAAAGTGATGAAAGTATTACATTAGTATCCAAGTAAGGGAAAAAGGATGTTTTTAAAAGAAATGTCACGAATCATATTAGATTCTGTTTATACATATGTACATATATACATATACACACGCGTACATACATACATACAATGTTTTCAAAGACTATAAAATTTGAAGGGAGCATCCGATTGACTATGGACTATTTTTATTTTCTCAATGGAATGAATAAAACGATAATCAAACACGCCAAAATATTTAAAGCCGTGTCTGTTTGTGTAGAGAAAAACGAATTTGATTGGAATCGAACAATACGAATGCTATTCGTATTGGTCCATAAATGATACCTATTGTTTTTAGTCATAATCAGAACACTTATATCTGTTAATAATATTGCTAAATCATAATGTGGAGTTGAATCAGCAATAAAAAAATTAGTCGGATAAATTTTTTATTGATCAAAGACCAAATTTACTTTAAATTCAGATTACGAAATGCCATTTTGATGAAAGGTCTGTTTGCCTTACTCCAGACGGTTTCTTTTCATAGTGAGAGATATTAACAATCAAAGTAATTTGTTTACACCCTAAATGATTCAACTTTTAATATTTTTGAATGGAGACTCGTGAAAAAGGAACTACGCATTATTCGTTGTATTTTTCAGATTAATAGTTGTAATTATTATCATTAATTTATGTGATACAAAATTTCATTAAAAACAATAATAAACAGCCCGATTATAACTGTGTGGTCACTGATTGAATGGAAGACCAATTCTAATAAAATTATATTTAATAAAATAAACTTTAATTGTATTAAAATCTAATTAAATAAATAACCCAAAACAATGACATTAAAAAAAATTCTTCCATTCATAAAAAATTGCTAATACAATAATAAACTATAAACGAAGAAAAACAGGGCCAATTGTAACATGTTTGTGAAACGTATTTAGGTTATTTTAAAAAATTAATTCATTTAAATGTATCACCTCACATGATTATATAATGATATCATTTTATTTCCAGTAAAACAAAACTGTGCAATATGTGTGTGTTTTAAAAATAACATGATTTCATAAATAACACTAATAAAATAAAACAGGAAACTTTTTTTTTGTTTTTAGCGATTCACCTAACACTATTAATATGACTGACATACTATCTTTGCATTATGATAGCTAATCATTTCCAGATTGCTATAGGTTATATATATGTTGGATAATTTTTGAGATATAGTTAATAACGTCAACATAGTCGGTGAAAAAGCCTCTAGTCTGTGTGCTTTCATCACAAATGCTGGCAAAACTGTTAGAGATACACTAATACTATGTGACTACGACTATGTCAGAACCGTAGGTCTTAAAAATGTCTAAAGGAAAGTCTGTGATTGCATTCATATATCTTTTATAAGTAACCAAGAGTAACTGTTTTTTTGTTAAAAAATGCGTGGGAGGAATGTGGCAATGTTTAGGTTAATTTATTAATCCTCATTAAATTAAGTATTACAGGAATTTTGAAGCGTTTTCGTTAGAAAAAAAATTGACTCATAAAACTTGTCATATCAGTCAGTAGTTTAAGAGAAATTAAAACGTTTTTGAAAGTAAACAAAGTAGAAATAAAATTCTAATGTCTTCCAGTACGATGTATTCAGGCAGTGTAGGAAAAATGGGCATGCATTATTAAATTTTCGTTAAAGTAAAGCCATTAACCAAATAAAAAATATTTATCAAACGGTAGTAGCACCCATACAAAGTCATACCACGTCGCTTGTCATCTACCATTTTGATCATTCTTTTGTGAATATATTCCCACCAAACAATTTATAAAAAAAACTAAACAGTTATGGGAAAAAATTGTTTTTATAATTTAAAATTTTTCTCATTTAGTTTGTTTTTGCTCTAACATTGGATTAACATTCTCCAATTTCATTTCAACGGTATACCTACAAAATTGCTACGCTATAAATGTAAATTTTTTTTTACATTTCAGAATAAACATTACACATCCAAAGGTGGTAAAGTAAGCTAACCACTCTGTATAACAAGATATATAAAATGTTTGACATTTGATGCACAAGTGAATGTAACATTTTCGGGAAGTCATGAAAAATATCCAGGAGACATTTAGCAACTCACAATTGCCTCAGAGTAAGTTAATGATTATTACTAGTATAGCACAATATAGCTAAGACTCTCTCTAAAGGAGGAACCAAAGTGTTTCACGGTGTGGAGCAAAATTTATACTTTCAATCACTTTTTTATACGAAATACAAATAATTCCAAATTTAAATAATCCCTGCATCATTTTTTCTCTTATTCACACATGTACAAATAGAATAATCGAGAGCGAAACAGACGATAATATTTTCCGCTCTCTCCAAACTTCCTCTCCCTTCGAAGCTGCCCTCGTGGTACCTGTATAAATTACTGTCAATGGCATCTTCGGTAAGCCTGCTGTAAAGTAGCGAGACCGTCGCACCTTCAAGTGGAGCACACGGACCAAAGGGAGAATATCAATTCAAAATAAATTTTCTGCGATCACTATAATTTTGGTCGCGTTAATGAATTTTTTTATGATTACATTCAATTTATCAATCAAAAGTACACATTGATCTACTGAAATAATAACAAATACAAAATTATGTCATGTAAAATTCAGAGAATTACTGTTTTGACGTAATGACACACACACACACACACACAAGTAAATGACTTACTTTTACAAGAAGGGCGTTTTTGTTAATTCACGTCTGTGACAGTTTGTCACTACAACAATGGTTTGTTCAATATACAATTCATGTCAAATATCAAAACGAGCTAATCTGAAGATGGGGCATTTTCAAACGTATATTCAATACATGACAAACTTTATAAAGTAAATGAACAAATCAATATTATAGTCATAAGTATAAAATTCTTTGATCCGAATGTGTTATTAATAAAATAAAATTTTGGACTACACCTATTGTAATGACATTAGTCTAAAGTCTTCAGCATAAAACTCACCAAAATTGGCTTTTTTATATTATTTTTGTGTGAAATTGAAAAAGTTGTAAATAAAATATGTAAATTTCACAACACGTTTCATTTTGTTTTGCTTCATCAATAATTTTACACGTATTTTGTTCCTCAATACTATACTAAAAACACGCCATTGGCCCACTTGTTACATCCAGCTCACAGGCAGAGGTCGGTGAGAAGTCGCTGACGTATCTCATGGAGGCGTGAGTCGGATTCGTCTCAGGCACGTGCCGTGGAAGCTTCGTATCATGATGACTCGCTCGATGACTGTGGGGAATTCAGTAATTACTGGTATTAAATATACACAACTAGTTTTGTATATACACTTTTTATTAACTAGATTTTAGGAATATGCATTTACTGTGCGATTAATTTATGTTTCTAAAAATATTTTGGTAACTCTAAAAAATTTTCATTTGCATAGAACTGTCGCTTAGATAATTTAAGGCCAGATACAGTTCCACTACAAACTGGGTATAAAGATATGTGTTAATAAAAAGTTAATTTCGATTTTGTGACACGGTAATGAAGAATCTGAGAGAAGATTTCCAATAAATAAATAAATATTCATTGATTATCATGCATTTTAATATGTCAACACTGACTTTTAATATGTCATCACTACAACTACATAATATAAAACTTCTATGTCGTTTATTAACAAGTAGATGACAGTAGACAAAGTTTTTTTTTATTTTGGAGCTTCTCAATTACACAAGGTGTCTTGTATAGTGTTTATGTTAGCCAGTACTCAAAGATATTTATTTATAAACGTAAGCCACAACATATTTGTTTTAAAACAAAAATATTCATGCAAAGCTGCTACCATATGTCAATTTGCCGAGTGCCAAGTGCTGCATATACAAACCCTTAATTGTTAGTTCTCCAACTTTATAAAATTTTTTTGTAAATAATTATAAATTTTAAAACACTACTTCCTTAAATTGTATAGGATATTAAATCAAATTCAATTCTAACTGAAAAATGACTTTGGTTCAATCCATCTAATAACATAACTTACACGACAGTAAGAAACAAATGTCTATCCATTATAAATAGAGTATAATAATGTTAACAGGCATATTTTTATACACGTAAGACATATAAGTGGTATAAAGAAGTGGAATCTTTGGTATCACAGTTGTTTGAAATCTAACAATTTTGACAAACACTCGCTACGCACATATGTGAAACTTTCAATCTAATGGTAAAAAATGGAATTAGCTTTAGTTAGATTATGATAGTCCAGTTAACCAATTTTAATCTTTTCAGCTGAAATAAAAAATATTATAGATAAATGAGAACAAAATCTACAATTATGAGTCGCAATCCTATTTCTTTTGCTGTGCACATACCACAATACATTTATTTTTATAAATAGAAAATTTTACCGTTATGTCATTCAACAAAATCCCATTTTTTGTTTTATTTTATCCCATTCAAATCCTACAACTTATTTCAATGATAAGAATATACAATGTAACTTTTACTCATATTGAATATATTTGGCGTTAAATTTGTAGAATTTCATTATTCACAATTAAATGAAAGTACGTGATGTAGTATTATTTCTACTTTCTTTAGGTCGTGGTAAAGAACTTAAAGAAAGTAGAAATAATACTACATCACGTAGTTTCATTTAATTGTTTTCAACTCATATAAAGTAAATTTTGCATTTTGTCCATATGTAATTAAAAGAAACGTCGCCTGAATATCCTATGCTTAGAATCGTAGCATTATTAATTGTTCTAATATTTTCTCAACTTTTCAATTTTAATATGGAGTATTGACTACTCATAGAGTTATAGCTGCCCTTACCATGTCTATCAAATGGTGACAGCCACACATTGTAAGCAGAAAATAATTCAATATAATTAACATGAAAATGCCAAATAGAAGCCAGCACATGATAAACAATGTCTGAGCCTGTGCATCGCAACTCCTCAGATCGCATAGTGGTGCAAACACCCTTCGACGGTGAATCCTGCAGCCACGCATACGCCTTAATTCAAGTGACATAACCATCACCCAGCACGACGCAAGGAGAGCTCCTTCTCTGCATCCTACATTGATCCCACAGTGTAGGTCGCGGGGCATGAGCTATCTCACTGGGCAAACGTACATCTCGGTCACAGCACTCTGTCTCACCTTTCATGTGTCTTTCTCTTGGAGTTGTGTTGGTTTTGTATAAAAGTGCATATCACAGAACCTAATTCATTTAATTTTCGCTACCTGGACTTCTGTTATATTTCATCGCATTCTACAGCTGACAAGTACTTGCCTTAGTTCTTGCCTCAGAGTCATTAACGCTTAATGGATCGGCCACATAGATTATTTATGCTAACTTTGTATGACGGGCCAAGTAGATTTATATTATGTATGCTTAAATTATGATCATGCTGTGTTATTAATTTTAAGCAAGTTGGATTTTTTTAGTCATCGCACATTAACTATTGAACTTACTGCACAGTTTTGTTTTGATATTGTATTTTTTAATAAGTTCCCGACTGTAAAAATTGTGGAAAATATCAAAATCTGTGAGAAAAGGAGGCCGGCGAAAATGAGTCTGGCATTACAGATATGGAATACAATTTTTAAAAAAGCTGGTATTTTATTAAATATAAAAAAAAACAAATAATTCACGAATAGACAATTTGGAAAAAGCAAAAAGTAAAATACAACACGTATTTTACTGTTTATTATGGTTATAACACAAAATAAAAAGCTATCATCATAAACTCATGTATTGTATTTTCAATAGATCAAGAATTGTTAATAAAATCTAAAAATAACAATAGAAATGTAACAAAGTACATAATAACTTTGAAATGATTAAAAAAAGAACAATAATATTAACTGTACTATCTAAATCAAACATAAACTGGTAACAATTAAATGAAACTACGTGATGTAGTATTATTTCTACTTTCTTTAAGTTCTTTGCCACAACCTACGTTTCGTTGTATTACAACATCTTCAGGTGGGCTGTTAGCAGATAGCCCTTTAAATCTTTGCTAATAGCCCACATGTATATGTATTATAATGAAACACTACATCACATAGTTTCATTTAATTATGAATAATGAATTTCTACAAAATTAACGCCAAATATATTCAATAAACTGGTAACTAACAGAATGAATGTATAATGAAATACATTCTTTTTATGTTGTCAAAATGAATGTCTTTTTCACTTTAAGTTACTGTTAACTGACAGAATGACTGTCACTACATTCATTTGTGTTGTCAAAATGAATGTCAATAAAGGGGTATTGTGTTGTCAAAATGAATGTCTTTTTCACTTTAAGTTATTGTTAACTGACAGAATGACTGTCACTACATTCATTTGTGTTGTCAAAATGAATGTCAATAAATTGGTTTTATGTTGTCAAAATGAATGTCTTTTTCACTTTAAGTTACTGTTAACTGACAGAATGACTGTCACTACATTCATTTGTGTTGTCAAAATGAATGTCAATAAATTGGTTTTGTGTTGTCAAAATGAATGTCTTTTTCACTC
The DNA here is from genome assembly GCA_039881145.1 of Druceiella hillmani. Lineage (NCBI taxonomy): Eukaryota > Metazoa > Arthropoda > Insecta > Lepidoptera > Hepialidae > Druceiella > Druceiella hillmani. The sequence continues at coordinate 1,250,979 of JAYKKI010000101.1, forward strand.
TGGGTTACTGTTAACTGACAGAATGAATGTCACTACATTCATTTTGTGCTGTCAAAATGAATGTCGTCGGGCCTGTGAGTTTTATGCATTAGTATTTGACATCGGCATATGAAGGACATAACAAGACGCAATCTGCACTTCGTTTCATCCAGCTAGTTCAACACAAGAATTCATTACACTTTGTAATAGCAAAGTGTTATGAAAAATAACCTGACTTTTCATAAAAAAATAATATTTCCCATCAAAATAAAACAAATAAATTTATTTCCCAACAAAATAAAAATAATGTTGTCTTAACAAATCTACAATGCTTTAAAACATGTTATATAACTTTCTTAAAAATGGCCAGAAACCGAGAGAGATTGAGAAAAACAATTCGCCCATTTAGTAATAAACATATGTCACCTGGTGCTCAGACACAGTCCAGCTGCAAGCCTCGCCTGCCTCGTAGAGCTGCCGCAGTGCAGCTCGCAGTTCACCTGCAGCGCCCAATTCTACCCAGCGACGTCGTAGTCGTAGTGCTGTTCGAGCATCCTCAACGGAGTCATGTGTGTCTGTTTGAATTATTATGCCTGCCAATGAAAGAGTGAATCATGGAATAGTTTGAAAACCAAGAAAGTATTTTGGTAATTTTATTATTTATTTGATTTAATCAATTATTAGAAGTAGTATGATGATCACAAATAGAAATAAGTCTTCATTAAAAGATTTGTCGAATGCTTATATTAAAAATTTAGTTTTTTAATAAATATTGTCTATATAATATAGCTGAAATAATAACAAGGTATATATGTCTCAAAAATTATGACAATAATAGAAATACATCTCCATTAAAATATCTGTCAAATACTTATATTAAAAATTTAGTTTTCATTCATCATAAATATTGTCTATATAATATAACTGAAATAATAACAAGGTATAAATGTCTCAAAAATTATGACAATAATAGAAATACATCTCCATTAAAATATCTGTCAAATACTTATATTAAAAATTTAGTTTTCATTCATCATAAATATTGTCTATATAATATAGCTGAAATAATAACAAGGTATATATGTCTCAAAAATTATGACAATAATAGAAATGCATCTCCATTAAAATATCTGTCAAATACTTATATTAAAAATTTAGTTTTCATTCATGATAAATATTGTTTATATAATATAACTGAAATAATAACAAGGTATAAATGTCTCAAAAATTATGACAATAATAGAAATGCATGTCCATTAAAATATCTATTAAATATTTATATTAAAAATTTAGTTTTCATTCATCATAAATATTGTCTATATAATATAGCTGAAATAATAACAAGGTATATATGTCTCAAAAATTATGACAATAATAGAAATGCATCTCCATTAAAATATCTATTAAATATTTATATTAAAAATTTAGTTTTCATTCATCATAAATATTGTCTATATAATATAGCTGAAATAATAACAAGGTATATATGTCTCAAAAATTATGACAATAATAGAAATACATCTCCATTAAAATATCTGTCAAATACTTATATTAAAAATTTAGTTTTCATTCATGATAAATATTGTTTATATAATATAACTGAAATAATAACAAGGTATAAATGTCTCAAAAATTATGACAATAATAGAAATGCATGTCCATTAAAATATCTATTAAATATTTATATTAAAAATTTAGTTTTCATTCATCATAAATATTGTTTATATAATATAGCTGAAATAATAACAAGGTATAAATGTCTCAAAAATTATGACAATAATAGAAATGCATCTCCATTAAAATATCTATTAAATACTTATATTAAAAATTTAGTTTTCATTCATCATAAATATTGTCTATATAATATAGCTGAAATAATAACAAGGTATATATGTCTCAAAAAATATGACAATAATAGAAATACATCTCCATTAAAATATCTGTCAAATACTTATATTAAAAATTTAGTTTTCATTCATGATAAATATTGTTTATATAATATAACTGAAATAATAACAAGGTATGAATGTCTCAAAAATTATGACAATAATAGAAATGCATCTCCATTAAAATATCTATTAAATATTTATATTAAAAATTTAGTTTTCATTCATCATAAATATTGTTTATATAATATAGCTGAAATAATAACAAGGTATAAATGTCTCAAAAATTATGACAATAATAGAAATGCATCTCCATTAAAATATCTATTAAATACTTATATTAAAAATTTAGTTTTCATTCATCATAAATATTGTCTATATAATATAGCTGAAATAATAACAAGGTATATATGTCTCAAAAATTATGACAATAATAGAAATACATCTCCATTAAAATATCTGTCAAATACTTATATTAAAAATTTAGTTTTCATTCATGATAAATATTGTTTATATAATATAACTGAAATAATAACAAGGTTTGAATGTCTCAAAAATTATGACAATAATAGAAATGCATCTCCATTAAAATATCTATTAAATATTTATATTAAAAATTTAGTTTTCATTCATCATAAATATTGTCTATATAATATAGCTGAAATAATAACAAGGTATATATGTCTCAAAAATTATGACAATAATAGAAATACATCTCCATTAAAATATCTGTCAAATACTTATATTAAAAATTTAGTTTTCATTCATGATAAATATTGTTTATATAATATAACTGAAATAATAACAAGGTATAAATGTCTCAAAAATTATGACAATAATAGAAATGCATGTCCATTAAAATATCTATTAAATATTTATATTAAAAATTTAGTTTTCATTCATCATAAATATTGTTTATATAATATAGCTGAAATAATAACAAGGTATAAATGTCTCAAAAATTATGACAATAATAGAAATGCATCTCCATTAAAATATCTATTAAATACTTATATTAAAAATTTAGTTTTCATTCATCATAAATATTGTCTATATAATATAGCTGAAATAATAACAAGGTATATATGTCTCAAAAAATATGACAATAATAGAAATACATCTCCATTAAAATATCTGTCAAATACTTATATTAAAAATTTAGTTTTCATTCATGATAAATATTGTTTATATAATATAACTGAAATAATAACAAGGTATAAATGTCTCAAAAATTATGACAATAATAGAAATACATGTCCATTAAAATATCTATTAAATATTTATATTAAAAATTTAGTTTTCATTCATCATAAATATTGTCTATATAATATAGCTGAAATAATAACAAGGTATATATGTCTCAAAAAATATGACAATAATAGAAATACATCTCCATTAAAATATCTGTCAAATACTTATATTAAAAATTTAGTTTTCATTCATGATAAATATTGTTTATATAATATAACTGAAATAATAACAAGGTATAAATGTCTCAAAAATTATGACAATAATAGAAATGCATGTCCATTAAAATATCTATTAAATATTTATATTAAAAATTTAGTTTTCATTCATCATAAATATTGTTTATATAATATAGCTGAAATAATAACAAGGTATGAATGTCTCAAAAATTATGACAATAATAGAAATGCATCTCCATTAAAATATCTATTAAATATTTATATTAAAAATTTAGTTTTCATTCATCATAAATATTGTCTATATAATATAGCTGAAATAATAACAAGGTATATATGTCTCAAAAATTATGACAATAATAGAAATACATCTCCATTAAAATATCTGTCAAATACTTATATTAAAAATTTAGTTTTCATTCATGATAAATATTGTTTATATAATATAACTGAAATAATAACAAGGTATAAATGTCTCAAAAATTATGACAATAATAGAAATGCATGTCCATTAAAATATCTATTAAATATTTATATTAAAAATTTAGTTTTCATTCATCATAAATATTGTTTATATAATATAGCTGAAATAATAACAAGGTATAAATGTCTCAAAAATTATGACAATAATAGAAATGCATCTCCATTAAAATATCTATTAAATACTTATATTAAAAATTTAGTTTTCATTCATCATAAATATTGTCTATATAATATAGCTGAAATAATAACAAGGTATATATGTCTCAAAAAATATGACAATAATAGAAATACATCTCCATTAAAATATCTGTCAAATACTTATATTAAAAATTTAGTTTTCATTCATGATAAATATTGTTTATATAATATAGCTGAAATAATAACAAGGTATGAATGTCTCAAAAATTATGACAATAATAGAAATGCGAGATGCATAGAAATACATCTCAGATAAAAAGATAATGATTTCAAAAACTTTGTTATGTCCCTTTTGGAAGACTTAATTGCTTTCTTAAAAGCATTAGGCAGTGTGTAAATACTAACTTCCCAAGTTCCGAAAAATTAGTCCATCAGCATAACTGTTTCCTTCTTTAATTTTGGTCTTTATTCCATAACAAAATTCAATTTTCAATTTCCATCCATTGCAAGGAGCAGTTTCTTAATTCCAAGTCTTCTGATCACCTCCAAAAAAGCACTCATAAAATCTGGTGTGAATTTGGTACAGTGGTTTTTATGGAATACTGAATGCTGATGCTGGTCGGAATTTAAAATTGTAAATTCTGTCTAATTGGTAACGTATTCTAAGATTTCTTGATAAGTTGAATAAATAGTGGACAGACTATGCCTTTAGCATTACTTTATATATAATATATATGTAAGCCCATAATCAAATGATATAATATATAAGTAAGCCAATAATCAAGAGATATAAAAGATATGTAAGCCCATAATCAAGTGATATTATATGCCTTTAGCATTACTTTTGCTGTGTACTTTTGTCTGTATAAGCCCATAATCAAGTGGTATAATATATATGTAATCCACATAATTTACTGGTAAATAAAAAATCCAGTTGTATGTAAGTTAGTTTATGAAAATTTTCTATGCAATACATTCTTAATGGCTGATCTCTTAAATTTTCCTGAAGTACAAAAGTCTCAGAGTTCCTGGTTTTCCAAAAAATAGCCACTCCCTTTCTATTATAAATTATTGCTTAAAAACGAAGAATATAGCATAGAATAACTATTGAATACATACATGGCAGTCTTGAAGTGTCTACCACACTGTAAACAAAAATATGACGACCTCAGTGGTTAATAAATTTTAATTTATACTTCTTAGTATTAACGTGTCTGCAAAACTGGTTAAATTTAGTATAACTTAGAAGGACGTGTTAACAGCACTTTGAGCAAAGTAAAAATGAGTGCTTTGAAGGCCTTAAGGTCAAATATCTTGTATTCATTTAAGGTCCCATCACATGAATAAAAGATATTTAGCCGCATGGCCTTCAAAGCATTCATTTTCAGTTTGCATAAAGTGCTGCTAACGCTTCCTCTATTTATGAAGATAGAAACATTTGCTATACTGGTGTTGGCATATAACTTAAGGTCTTATTCCTACATACATATTTTTTTTTTCTTTTTACGATATCAATTACGCTTTGCCCTTTTAAAAACAAATAAATTTTAAATACAATGACGACATTGCTAGATGAGCACATAGATATTTTTATAAAATCTGATCCTATACAATGACTTATCAAAATATCTGTACATTTATCTATTGCAAAAATGTATTCTTTAGGATTAACTAGTATTAAAAAAAATGTCCTGTTTACATAAATGTTTCCATAATTTATATGTAAAAAATCCAGCGACTCTTTCTATATCTGTGTGTGTTTTTGCAAAACAGGTGGACCGATTTAAATCAAATTTTCCACAAAAGTTACCAACGATGCAAGTAACGTAACCACAATATATAGATCATTAGTCGATTAATTTACGGTGACATCTCAATATTCTTTTATAAGGATGTCAAAATATTTTTTTTATAAGCAGCTATCGTAATATTCTTTTATAAGAAGCTATCATAAACATGTAGAAAGTCATAATGCTGTTTTACATTGCTATGGTGGCTTGTCGAGTACACGAAAGAAGGAAATTTTTAAAACTACGTATCACACAAATCTCCCCAAACAAAGACGGAACATTTCATTCCAGTTACATATTTACCCTAGATTCGTGGTTTAATCATTTAAAAGCAATTAATCTATAAAGTAGGAATTTTACATACATCAGTAAAATATTAAAAAATTTAAATTCACTTCATTGCTGCCATTAAAAACTGATATAAAACTAAAGGTTCTCAAAGACATCTTTATAGTCGAAAGCATTCTTAAAGATAGTTCAAATCTTCAATATTGTGAAAACGCATGTTGCTTATATACAATGCATGTGTTTGCACCATTCAAACGTTTATATTTCGGGTAAAATGAAATACACATTTAAACAATTAAATCTCATAAGCAAGAGAACGAAATAACAAATCAAATGGCGTGAATACATGGCGTACAGCTATGCTGCTATGACTATTGTTACGCGTAAGATAAGGGACAGAACTTCATCAAAATCTTAATGATAACATAAATTTTATCAGGATAAGTGTATTTTTATTTACATTTACATTTAATTATTGTTTATACTTTTTTATGGTGTCAGGAAAATTGCATTTTGTAATGACTTTATTTTATAACACTGACGTCTCATGTCTGTTACTTGAGAACATTTTCAGCTAATTTACGAAGTGTGTTCAACAAAAGTGTGTAATGTAATAATTATCTTGTTTAATAAGCACAATCAAAAGGATAGTATTAGTCAATTCGTAGATAGCTGATATACTAGACATGTTTAATTTTATAGAATCATACTATGCCACAAAAAAAAAATTTAATCTGGATTTAATTTTAATTTTTTTAGAAATTACTTATAAAATCAAAATTATAAAGCAGCAGAGCAAATAAAAATTTGGGGAAAGGGTATGAAATTTTACATTCGACAATTTAGAGAGAGAGAGAGAAAAGATAAAAGCTGTCTTTGTCAAAAAATTTATTGAAAAAGTATTAGCAAACCTAAGAGTCGAGGCACTTTCAAAATATACATTTACTGCTTGTTATGAAAGAAAACAATGTAAAGTCATATGTGATTTCTGATATTTTTAAAAGATGGTTAATGGGAAATTATAGTGTTGAACGGCTCCTCCTGCTCACCCACGAGTCACCGATCTAAAGGGCATAAAACTTATATTTTTATCCTATCCTAATGATATTAGAAGCATTGGAAAAGGTTAAACGAAACACCATCGCCAAACACTTTGGATGTGTCATCATCGTAGTATGTTGGGTTTAACACAAGGCATACGGCCTATGACCACGAGGCGTACCGCGGGAACCCGGGTTCGATTTTTGGCCGCTCGTCGAGCGGGGGCTGCACTCGTGTTCTGGTTGGTTGTAAGAGATTAGTCTTGTAGCAATAAGTCCGCCAAATGTATCAATTAGATACATTAAAGTACATAAATAAATTAATTAAGAGCCTCCAACAAGCAATTCTGCTAATGGAATATGATGACGATGATATTCCATCCGCACAACTGCTTCAAATAAAGACACTGAAAATGAAGACACCGTTTCTTTGGTTCAATTAATATAAAAACATTGAGCAGATGTATCGACACCGAAATAGAGGAGTTTATTGACATAGTTACAGAAACAGAAAATGAAATCATAACTCAGGTTCAACATCAATCTGACGAACATGAAAACAATAAAGAACAACTTACTTCACCTTCTCTGAATGATGTTATTAGTGCAGTCAGTGTATTATAAAATTTTTTTGGCTTTATTAAAAACAAAAAAATGTTTTCATCTGATTTATACATTTTTTCTGTATTATTGATAAAATAGGGTCAATGTACATAGTATTAGAATAACTTAAAAAATTGAAAAAAAAAACTTTTTTTCAAACAATCTATTTTAAGGACTTAGTATGACTAGTCCCTTCAAAGTCTTATAATCAATATCGACTGTGAGAAGTCACTGTTTCTGAAATTTTACTATCGAATAATATTGTATACAGAAAAAATACCTACCTAAAAAGTGCCACGCAAGAAATTTGAGCGAGACCATCCTGTGATGTGGCAGATGAAACAGCTGTACTGTGTCTATAACCTGTTCGGGAGGCACCACCAAATTTATTACCCTGCAAAAATATTTCTCATCATTTTCAAGTCGTTACTCGTATATGTACATGTGTAAACTATAGAAATTCTCATGCGTTGGAGGTTGAAACTATTAGTACTAAAGATAATGAGGAAAAATAACACTTATCACTATATTCGTTTTAAAAATATATGTGACAAATGTAGGAAGTTTTTTAATTTGATGGCACTACACACTTTAAATTTAATTTGGTATAAATAAATGAGTTAATATTGTATTCATAATATGGAACTATTTTTCTAGTAATACAACTATAGTCACTACAAATCAACAGCTAGCGTTAGGAGTAGAGTTGACTGTATTAAACCACTAACAAAACTGATCAACGGAGGTACCAATATTTAAGATGTGAGTGAAACTTTAAAACTGGTGGCACTACACACTTCAAATTTAATTTGGTATAAATAAATGAGTTAATATTGTATTCATAATATGGAACTATTTTTTTAGTAATATAACTATAGTCACTACAAATCAACAGCTAGCGTTAGGAGTAGAGTTGACTGTATTAAACCACTAACAAAACTGATCAACGGAGGTACCAATATTTAAGATGTGAGTGAAACTTCAAAACTGGTGGCACTACACACTTCAAATTTAATTTGGTATAAATAAATGAGTTAATATTGTATTCATAATATGGAACTATTTTTCTAGTAATATAACTATAGTCACTATAGATCAACAGCTAGGGGCATCTGAAAAGTTGACTGTATTAAACCACTGATCAACAGAGACAAAAGTAATCAACAGAGGTTAAAAGAACAAAACTGATCAACAGAGGTGCCAATATTTAACATGTGACTGAATGTGATCAAACTACATGTATAATACAATTTTAACAAAGAGAATTCTGTACATTGAAAACATTTTAAAAAGAATAATTGATTTAGCGGATAGAATGATAATAGAAGCTTGGAAACCTTTTTTTGTCTATCTTTTAATTTGCCCTTAAATCACGTGAAATCTACTGGACGGATTTTGATGAAAGTTTGGTATGGTAAGTTTACAGACACTAGTAACATTTAGGATTTAAAAACTGATTTTAAAAAAACCTAACTTGGTGAATATTACAATATCGGTACTACCAACGCCATCTATTAGTATTTTTAGTAAACTTTATGCTCATAGATATTGTGAAAATAAACAAAAAGAAAGAGAAAAATGATAATGTTCCTTATACCTAATAACTTTTCTTATTCCAAATTTCACGTGAACGAAGTGCAGAGCTGGTATTTAGTATGACTGAACTGACTATAAATAATATCAAAAAGTTAAGTAATGCCAATCTTTACACATCTCTTCCGGCTTTCTAATATGGTTTACTAAAATTTATTTTACGTCTATTCCTTTTCAGATACTCATTTTATACTTGGTATTAAAATATTAACGATTACACGGATCAAATGATACATGAATCTTTAATCCAGTAAATACTGCTAAAGTTCAAGATTTAAGTAAATAACGTAATAAAACAAATACTCATACTTCCCAAAGTAAATCACCCGACCTTTTTGCAGACTATTTACATGCCTCACCATTAAAAATGTTTAGGATATATAATTCTAACCTTAAATTATAAATATTTAAATCACATAGTTCATTTATTTTTAATACTAAATATGAGTTAAACATTTCGTGAATAGAACGACCGTGAAATACTGTGGTTTTTCTAATATGTATTGGCGTTTATATAAATATATTGAAACAAACTTTAAGCTGCTAGTTTTTAACCAATTTAAAAATTAATGTACAAAATATAAGCTACAACTCCCGAAATTTTGGGAGAGAATGGAACATAAGGATTATTACAAAATACTAGCTTGTATATTGTAAAAAACTTTTTACTATTTAGCATCATTTTCACTTGAGATTATAAGACCAATTACTACCCTTTCACAGCATGGTTTCATCTTTTTGTAGGTGTTTATAAAAATCAGGCCTATTATCAATTCTTAATTATGCTAGAAACTATTTCAATATTTATTTCTGATCAATCTCTATTTCTCTTAAATTGTTATACAATTGATCTAAACATTTTTCCATATGAAATGAAGTATTATCAAAAAAAGTTACTGCTTCTTCGTTATAATAATTTTATAGTCTGTTTGACAAAAGCATATAGGTCTAAATAATTTACTGTATACATATGGATAACTTATTTTCTTCTCTTCATTTAGCAAAAGAATTATTTGAAAATGGGACCACTATGGTTGCTACAGTACGAAAGGATAAAAGAGAAGTACAAAGAGAATTTCGCGTTGCAATATGAAATCATTACGCTCCTCAAAATTTGGCTTCCATTAAGCATGTACGCTAGTTTCTTATGTACCCAAGCCTAACAAAGTTGAGATTTTTATGTCAACAATGCACAATGACTCTGCAATTAATGCCGATACTGGAGACCGTTGCAAGCCAGAAATAGTAACTCATTATAATCGAACAAAAAACAGTATCGACCTGGTAGACAAGATGTGCTCCCTCTATGATGTGTCTAGGAATTAAAAAAAATGGCCTCTAACCGTCTTTTGACTTGATCAATCTCAGTGCACTAAACGCGTTATGCATTTATATCACAAATAAAAATTAAAACAGACAAAAGCATGTAAGTGTAAATAATTTACTGGAAAATGTTAGAAGCATATTCAAATGCGAGCAGTTAGCAGAATTCTTCCCCCAAGACGCTTTGCATCGAAGGTTCCAATTGTTATTTGACCTTCATCACAAAAGGACATATTCCACCATCAGTGCTACATGTATATGTCATGTTACGAAGCTATTTTTTTATGTTTACATATGAAGGAAACAAAAATTTAATAACGAACCTCTGTTAATTATAAAAATATGCCAAATATGAAAATATCGAAGTAGTTTTAAAGGAAGTGGGTGAAATAATATTTTGACTTAAAAAATATCAGTGACGTGCCATTTTATGGCACTGAAGGAAAAAAAAGATGAAAAAGTAGCATAGAGTGATTTTGCATAAAAAGCGCTTATATGTGTCATGTACTATAAACTTCAAGACTTTTATTGGCCCGTGAAGTAAAATTTCATAGTACATTAATGACTAGTGTCCGAAAAACATAAAAAAGACTTGCTTGTGACACAGAGTGCAAGAAATTTCCACAGATAATTTTTTACAAGCTTCTTTTTGGACACATTCTTCTGCTAATCATACCTGGTCTACCCACAATGACAAACTTATGCAGTAAACTGTTAAAAAGCAGATAAAGATGCAAATCTGTGACAATTCCTCAAAGCAGCGACTTGATGCGTTCCACATCATCACAGGTAATTTTAATGCTACCAAAATGATCGAAATACATTTGAGGGCTTTATTACCATCTATACAAAGTGATTTATACGGAAAAGCAACAACCCGAAACATCAAAGGGGTCTCTGTACAGAGTGAAAACTAGAAAATGAATTGATGAACTTTATTGGCTATCACAATCACCAGGTGCACATTCCATAAAAAATGTTTGTGTGTGCATGAGTTTCTAGCTCTAGGGAAAAGATTTAAAATATTAAGCTGTTAATTTGACAGATTTCACTTAAATGGTGGTCTTTGTCCCCAAAAATATACTATAAAATTAGTAGGAAATATGCCTTAGAGATACTAGGCAATTATTAAGAATGGAGGTACCTGGATAACTTATTAATAATAAAGCATCGTGGTTAATATTATGTAAAATTATTTATTGTGAACAGTCCAAAGGCTAACCATGAAACTATAACATATTTTCATATCTATTGTAAACTACTAAGTCCCAAAAAGGAAATATTTGTATAATAATTCTTTATAGAAATCAAGGCCATACCGAAAATCATTCTTAAGTCCGTGGCCGACAAAAATAACACCGCTGTCGACGAGGAATCGTAACTTCTGATAAGTGCTCTTAAGGGTTGTGAGATGCTTGGAACTGAAGTTGGCATCCAGGTCGCCCGGTTTGATGCCGGAGAATTTGGTTAGGTAGTCCACAACCTGAGAATACACATAGCATATTAAATGTTTCAATATTGTAACAAGTATAACCACAATTATTAAGCTGATTTAATGTCAACAAAATTTAAGCTAACAACAGCTACAACTTTATTGTTTATCTAACTTCACCCTACGACTCTCCAAGGGACATAAATAGCTTTATTTACATACTTGTTTCCCGACCCGATTGACACTCACTTTGGTACGAAAACATCTTTCGTTATCCTCTTTCACCAGCTCCTGAAACTAAGCCAACAATGTCTTACTCCGTTTTACACACGTGCTATTATTTATATAACAGTGGTAAGGCATATATAGCAAATGTTTCCTTTCAACTTTCCTTTAAGAGGACTGAGCATAGATAATATAACATGCAAACACATACATACTTGTTGATTATGAATCGGTTCATAAACTCTAAGATAACATAGTCTATGTCCATTATATCATTACCATAGGAAGCCCATGGAAAATATGTTGTGTGATATCTAGGATATAACGATGTAATATATAAATTAACTGTTGAAATAATGCAGAATTAATTTCTAACCTAGTAATAATACTTGTTGTGTTTTCAGGTTCTTATTTCAACACCACTATCCCATCAATGCAAATGTATGCTGCAGATTATGGCAAGTTAAAATATTGTCTTTAGGAACGCATATATCATTTATAAATAACGTCGGGTCTTGCATCATTTAAATCTAAACTATTTGTCCAAAATGAAGAGATACGTATAGCATAGAAAGAGAAATACATAAAGAATTGAATAGTACTACTGTCACCGAACGCTTATAGTTAATTTTGTCATTATGATTTATTGTATTAACTCGACCAGCATAGGCAAAAATTGGGCTTTATTACAAATGTTGTGCTTCTGATTATAAAACAAAATATATATATATGTGTGTGTGTGTGTGTGTGTCTGCCTGTGTGTCTGCTGTGTGTCTGTCTGTGTGTCTGTCTGTGTGTCTGTCTGTGTGTCTGTCTGTGTCTCTGTCTGTGTGTGTGTGTCTCTGTCTGTGTGTGTGTGTCTGTCTGTCTGTCTGTCTGTGTGTGTGTGTGTGTGCGCGCGCGTGTGCGTGCGCGTGTGTGTGTGTGTGTGTACATTTGTTTTATAATCAGAAGCACAACATTTGTAATATATATATATATATATATATATATATATATATATATATATATATATATATGTATATATAGTACACAGTATGCACCAAATAGCGCCACTTCAATCCATAATAGTATATCATAGGTAAACTATACTAGGTGTACTAGGAGTGTCGCTTTTTTTACGTCAACCACTACATTTTACATTATTTCAATAAACGTAAAAAATGTGGCAATATTGCATAAATACCCTTCTTAGTGATACATGGTGAATTCGACTTTTCTGACTATCCCTTTCATTCGCATAGATAAACAAAAAAAAATTTTAAAAAAGTAAAGGGTAAAGGACAATATAATTCAACTTCAATCATGGTCAAGGTTATTTACAATACGAAAATAAAAATTATGGAAATTTTAAAATATTTGACATGAATAATTCTGCCAAATACCTAAGATACTAAAAAATACTATTACCGATTTTTAAAATAAACTTATTTGTAACTATGTACACAATGTTGTTTCATTTTATATTCAGATAAATTATTATTTGTTCTTAGTAATAATATTAGTCTAATTTTAATTACGATTTAAAAATAAATTTCTGCAGTTTATTTATTATTTAATATGACAACACTCACAAATGTCAGTTAAGGCAATCATAACATTTGAATCTTTTTGAAGAGATTGTTATTGTTTTTAAAATATGGATTTGTGCTTATCAGCAGTTTTTAAAAATGTTTGTAATACGTTTTCGAGTGAGCGGAATTAGCGAAGTCGGTTTTTAGTGCGAGCGAATATTTGGACATGATTTTAGTGTATGCTGAATGTAATTATAATACTGGCACAGCCCTTAGCATATACACTGAGTGGTGCCTGAATCGAACTTAAAAACAAAATAATTTTAATTTTAATTGTTGTGTACAGTTGTACAAACTGATTTTCAAATACATATATGTATGTCATGAAACACTATACTTAGTAAATGAATAAATGATAAAAGAAAGCAGATGCATTGAATTAAGTGTATATCTTTTTACTTTATTTCGTTAATTTATTAATTATTATCATTGTAATATTTAAGTGAAGTATGCTAAGTTAATTAAGAACAAAATGTATGTTTTGGTTTTCTAGTTTTTTTCCAATAGATAAATGACAATTCGTATCGAAAATTTACAATACGTTACACGTTGCAAAACTAACAAATTGGTGCTATATGCATATATATATATATATATATACCTCAGGATAATATACAAATTTCAAATTCACTTTCCCAATAATCCTTTCTACAAACGTCGTTTTCCCCACATTACTTTCACCATACAAAAATAATTGCTTACTCTCATGTACAAAACGCACAATTTTCTCATTCCACCACGCAACAACCTGTAACGTCCACGCAGTAGAAAAGCTTTCATACTTTCGCAAATCTGACACACCCAACCTTTCACATTTAACATCAGCAACCAAACGTTCCAATACTTATAACAAAACCGATGCTCTTGAACAAACGGATCAGCACACGAAAAATACGACACACCTGAAGCCCACACATAAGACCGATAATTAAAATGCAACTCGGATAACTTAACATTAAAATAAGGTTCTCGATCTTCCTTAGTAATATACTTCAAACAACTCTTACGACTCTTGCACACTTGCAAATCAAAATACAACCCATCCAAAAACACATCCAAATATTGTATGTGTATATATATATATATATATATATATATATATATATATATATATGATTACGGGAAATAATTGATTTACGCAATTATATCTGCCAACGGAATCATACCCGTTTTATATTCGTTATTTACTTTATTATTTCTATCTAACTGTTTGCTTAATTTATACTGTCGGAAACATTTATTTATCCAGTATACAGAGATACAGTGGTAGTATTTTTTCATTCATTTCAAAATTTTTAGAGTATTTCAAGTTTGTTATGGCATTATTGTTTTTTCATCCCGATTTGCATAAAGGACTCAGGATTGCCGTGAAATTTACTTCATTACTTCTTAGCATTGCATTTGGTTACAGTGGCCTCTCCCAATTATTGCTTTCAGTAGTCGCATTGTGCAAACAGAATGGAGGTGGTCCACCAAAAGGTGAAATAAATTAAGTTTTTGTTAGAATAAATGATTTTTTAATTTACATTTAATTATTGTGTATTCTTTTAAGGTCATAAAGAAAAATTTAATGAAGACATTTCATTTATAAGCCATTGTTTCTTACAGGAAGGGGATTTTTGGATACTTTTCAATAATTTTTGCACTCATATCTATGGATATGAAATATAAATATGGTATAAATGCTACATACATTACTTCTGCGTCTACACAAAAAATTTCATTATAATAAAATAGTGACTTTCGGAGTTATACATTAGTATACGTAGTATACGTAGTATATATTATTCGGAGTTATACATTAGTATACGTCGTATAATGAATATCTGACATGTTTTGCATTTCTAAGTTTATTCTATTTTTACCAAATTTAAAATAATGAAAGTTTGAAAATGGCATATTTCAATATCAAATACTGTCTAATTTATTGTTGGATGAGGTGAATGTTTTAACAGCTTGTTCATTTAACAACAAAAAGAGTACCAATAAAGCCATTTTCTTGGAATGGATAACTCATACTTATAAAATTTTCGTTTCAATCACTGTCGATTAAGGCAGGTAAGTCAAATGAAATATTTAGTTTTCCATGACCTTTCATTTCCAATTCTTTTTTGCACAACAAGTTTTCTTTAACTTCCTCAATAATGTAGATTACCACATGTTACAGTTCTAGATATACATTTTAATTATTTATTTAAAATCTGTTTGCGTCATTTAATCAGATCATTCGTTCATTCCACTTTCCTCTATTGTGCTCGATTTCTTATGAGTCTTTCCAAGAATATTCCCACTGTCCACAATATCCAACATTTACTCTCATGTACAGCTTTTAGTACCAGTATAACCTTAAGTAAAACCACATTACCTCTAATCGTCTTCTAATTAAACATTTATTAAAAAGTATCAATTTTGTAATAAACTCACTAAAATATTTTTGCCTAATATCACTTCGAAGGGCACAAAGAATGATAAAGATAAGTAAGATGTTTATGAAATAGTCATATACCTGCTCCTGCGTAGATATGTAATCATCTATGAATGGAACACCTTCCAAAGGTCCCTCTCTGAAATCACAATCAGTCATTACACCACTTTATTAACTTTCTAGGTTATGCGAATGGACCTTCAACATTATCTCACCTGCACTTATTAGATCGGTGTTCATAAGGTATAACAAAGAATATAGCCAAGAATGAACAATGTTTTGCGAAATATATTTTATATAAAACACACTTTTACGATCCAGTGTATTTTGTCAGGACTTGACTGTGATGTAACTGGACTAAATGTGAATATTAATTTTCGTACAAACAAAACAAAACAAAATTACACACAAAATAATAATATTTATTAAAATAGACTAATTGACCAAATTTTTTTTAAAAAAAAGATGCAGTTTACCAGAACATGTTTATCAAAAAAATTGGGGCAACAAAAAGAAATTAAAAATACAATCAGACAAAACCCATTCCCATAAAGGTTCAAATTATCCATTTTTTGTGTGCAAAATTAAATTCAAATACCAAAAACGTCTGATCCATATAAAAGATAAACAGCTCTCGTCTACTGATATCTTAAAAAAATTCAATAGATACCCCCGCACGCAAGTTATCCTCGCAACAGACATGTGAGACGGCCGTACAGTGGCGAATTGCCCATTGCTCCTCAATTCTACCTTCTCCGTGTTCAAGGTGACGAACTCAGCATCCATACCTACTAATGTTCCTGAAAGAAAGAGAATAGAAAAAATTGTAATAAAAACATTTTGTTCAAATGATCTCATCAAATGGTCACTCATTAAGTATAATCATTATATCCGTGAGATTGTTAAAAGCAAGTACATTCATTCATTCAACCCATTATGAACACTCGTATATTGTCTGCGCTCAAAATTAGGGTGTAAACCAGATCAAATTCCTCATCAATATATATAAATATACATGTCCTCTGTAAATAACCACTCAGAAAAATCTAGTTAATCTTTTTATTGTTTATTATTTTTTTACATAATGATTGTTTTTTTTCTTTTAAAAATTTGTGTTTCTCCAGATAACTGGAAGATATTGCTTTTGCAATAATAAGTCTATGCTATACACCATTCCACCATTATCATGTATACATTATAGTTATTCAATAAATAAATAAATTAATTAATTAATTTAAAAGTATAAAGGAAATAATTTATACGGATGTTATTTCATAACTTGGGAGCCGCTGGTTATTATTATAAGCATATGTAATATGAAATTCAATCTACATCCGAACAGAGCAATAAGCAAAAATTAAAACTATAAATATATATATAAATATAAAATATAAATATAAACAAATATGTGGCAGATTTCAATGTTTGAAAAATTGTAAAAAAAACTACACCTCTAATACAAAGTAGGTTTATTTTAACTTTATAACAACAAATGCGGATTTCATTTTTTAAAAACCACGTTTTCCAAATGGCGGCTATCGAGTCTTACACACTCTTCGAGTCTAACACGCATATTTTCAAAAACGCGTTTGCAGAGCGACTGGGGTATCCTACTGACTTCGGCTCGAATATTTTCTTTAAGTTGTGTCACAGTGCTCGGATTTGTTTGGTAAACAACGGATTTTAAGTATCCCCATAAAAAAAAGTCACATGGGCTTAAATCGGGTGACCTAGGTGGCCACGGTACGGTACCGTTTCGGGATATGTTTTTTTCTGGAAATAACTGCCGCACTGCATTCATGGACACGTTAGCAGTGTGAGCTGTGGCCCCGTCCTGCTGGAACCATGTGTTTTGGTTGAAGGATGGACTATTCTGTAGTTCTACTCTGAAAAAGTCATTTAAACCCGGCATATCTCTCCGAATTCACAGTTACAGTTTGGCCACGTTATTTCAAAGAAATAAGGCCCTATGATTGCAGATGCAGACATAGCACACCAGACTGTTACTTTATTTAGGCTTATGTAAAGGCTCTTGATGCATTTGTCTCGGGTTGTGGACATCCCAGTAACGAAAGTTCTGCTTATTCACATATCTTCCAATGTGAAAGTGAGCTTCGTCACTAAAGAATATGTTGCCCATCCGGGTAGCAGTACGAAATCTTAACAACATCACCTCCACGTAAGTTTTTCTTAATTCAAAGTCAGAATCGTGTAAATCTTGAACAATTTGAATTTTATATGGATGGAACTTGAGCTTTTTTCGCATTATTACCTGTAAAGTTGATTTCGGAATTTCCAATATCGATGAACGTGTACGCAGTGATAAACGGGGATTTTCAACGATAGAAACCATAACACGCTCGACATTTTCATCCGTGGCTACCAATGGTGTAGGTCCTGGCCTGGGCCTATTTAATGTTGATCCTGTAGCTCTGAACCTTGCTACCCATGACTGAATGAGGTTGATCGATGGTCCATCACGTAATCGACGAATACTCTAACGATTATTAAATCGACGGAGTGCTACAGACAGCAAAAATCCACTCGAAAAGCGCGGTGCTCTCCACTCCACTGTTCCATGGCTACTAAAACATCTGCACCGCTTGCGCTTCTAACGACGCCCCCCACGCCCCTCTTATATGTTGCGTTCAGAAACTATGTTTGTTCAAACTTTGAAATCTGCCACTGGACATCCTGTATTATACCTTGAGCGTTCACAATACTAACACAAACATATTTTACAGACTGTTGAAAAAAAAGATAAATATTTATTAACATTTATTATGTTGGGTCATAAAAACATGGTTGTATATAATACGTATAGATTTATTATGTTGGATCATAAAAACATGGCTGTACGTAATATGTATAGAATGCTGGCAATTTTTGCTGATTTTTGAAAGTAATTACTGAAAAGGGTATATTTTTTTGTTTTAAATAAATTCAATGTATTTTTGAAAGTTATTGGCCCTAACGGTCACTAAACACAAATAACCTAACTAAACTTTATAATTAATTATTTATCTACCCATCAAGTGATGTGACTAAAACGCTAAGAATTTACTACTGGAATAACCTACTTTTACTATAATGTTATCGATGTAATTATCAGCCTTTGGTTGGAGATAGATATATTTTTGCTTATATTATCTCATCTTCCACCAAATATCTCGGAATATATCAACAGTAGTAGACTGGTTTATTTTTTAAATAACTCTTAAATGGTCTTTAACTTACACGTAACATTTTATGAAGCAACTTTATCCTTAACAGTGTCCTATAATAATTTTATAGGATTCAGTTCCAGTTAGTAGCTTGGTAAGTGCAGTATAATGTGTCTGAACCTTTTCCAGGATTTTGTCAAATATATAATCTTTATGATTTGGTTTATTCCCTTTCATTATGTCATATCTATTATTCTTGTGCAGCCAAGCTAACATCTTAGCTTTTCTAGAATTAAATATGGGTAAAGGTTTTAATGGAATGGACGAAAAAGATACTCAAATTCAGGAGATTTCTTTTCACAAAATATTTTAATCCAACTAAGTTCTGAACCAAATAAACAATATAAAATATATCACATCAGCTCGTATCCATTAATTGAAAACTATACAACAAATTAAAACAACTAAAATAAACAAAAGCACCTGGATTTCACATAACTGACAATAAACAATGCAATAGTTATCTCAGATATTATTCAAGCGCAGTGTGTAAACGTGTTGTACGTGCCAGCTTTTGATATTCAACCTATACGTTTTCTATATAAGGCTCGAATTAAAACAATTAAAATAAACAAAAGCACCTGGATGTTACATAGCTGACAACAAACAATGCAATAGTAATCTCACAGATATTATACAAGCGCAGTGTGTAAATGTCTTGTATGTGCCAGCTTTTGATATTCAACCTATACATTTTCTATATAAGGCTCGAATTAAAACAATTAAAATAAACAAAAGCACCTGGATTTTACATAGCTGACAATAAATAATACAATACTAATCTCACAGATATTATACAAGCGCAGTGTGTAAACATGTTGTACGTGCCAGCTTTTGATATTCAACCTATACATTTTCTATATAAGGCTCGAATTAAAACAATTCAAATAAACAAAAGCACCTGGATTTTACATAGCTGACAATAAATAATGCAATAGTAATCTCACAGATACTATACAAGCGCAGTGTGTAAATGTCCTGTATGTGCCAGCTTTTGATATTCAACCTATACATTTTCTATATAAGGCTCGAATTAAAACAATTAAAATAAACAAAAGCACCTGGATTTTACATAGCTGACAATAAATAATGCAATAGTAATCTCACAGATACTATACAAGCGCAGTGTGTAAATGTCTTGTATGCGCCAGCTTTTGATATTCAACCTATACGTTTTCTATATAAGGCTCGAATTAAAACAATTAAAATAAACAAAAGCACCTGGATTTTACATAGCTGACAATAAATAATGCAATAGTAATCTCACAGATATTATACAAGCGCAGTGTGTAAATGTCTTGTATGTGCCAGTTTTGATATTCAACCTATACGTTTCCTATATAAGGCTCGAATTAAAACAATTAAAATAAACAAAAGCACCTGGATTTTACATAGCTGACAATAAATAATGCAATAGTAATCTCACAGATATTATACAAGCGCAGTGTGTAAATGTCTTGTATGTGCCAGCTTTTGATATTCAACCTATACGTTTCCTATATAAGGCTCGAATTAAAATAATTAAAATAAACAAAAGTACCTGGATTTCACATAGCTGACAATAAACAATGCAATAGTAATCTTACAGATATTATACAAGCGCAGTGTGTAAATGTCTTGTATGTGCCAGCTTTTGATATTCAACCTATACGTTTTCTATATAAGGCTCGAATTAAAACAATTAAAATAAACAAAAGCACCTGGATGTTACATAGCTGACAACAAACAATGCAATAGTAATCTCACAGATATTATACAAGCGCAGTGTGTAAATGTCTTGTATGTGCCAGCTTTTGATATTCAACCTATACATTTTCTATATAAGGCTCGAATTAAAACAATTAAAATAAACAAAAGCACCTGGATTTTACATAGCTGACAATAAATAATACAATACTAATCTCACAGATATTATACAAGCGCAGTGTGTAAACATGTTGTAAGTGCCAGCTTTTGATATTCAACCTATACATTTTCTATATAAGGCTCGAATTAAAACAATTCAAATAAACAAAAGCACCTGGATTTTACATAGCTGACAATAAATAATGCAATAGTAATCTCACAGATACTATACAAGCGCAGTGTGTAAATGTCTTGTATGTGCCAGCTTTTGATATTCAACCTATACGTTTTCTATATAAGGCTCGAATTAAAACAATTAAAATAAACAAAAGCACCTGGATTTTACATAGCTGACAATAAATAATGCAATAGTAATCTCACAGATACTATACAAGCGCAGTGTGTAAATGTCTTGTATGCGCCAGCTTTTGATATTCAACCTATACGTTTTCTATATAAGGCTCGAATTAAAACAATTAAAATAAACAAAAGCACCTGGATTTTACATAGCTGACAATAAATAATGCAATAGTAATCTCACAGATATTATACAAGCGCAGTGTGTAAATGTCTTGTATGTGCCAGCTTTTGATATTCAACCTATACGTTTCCTATATAAGGCTCGAATTAAAATAATTAAAATAAACAAAAGCACCTGGATTTTACATAGCTGACAATAAACAATGCAATAGTAATCTTACAGATATTATACAAGCGCAGTGTGTAAATGTCTTGTATGTGCCAGCTTTTGATATTCAACCTATACATTTTCTATATAAGGCTCGAATTAAAACAATTAAAATAAACAAAAACACATGGGTTTTACATAGCTGACAATAAACAATGCAATAGTAATCTCACAGATACTATACAAGCACAGTGTGTAAATGTGTTGTATGTGCCAGCTTTTGATATTCAACCTATAAGTTTTGTATATAAAGCTCGAATTAAAACAATTCAAATAAACAAAAGCAACTGGATTTTACATAGCTGACAATAAACAATGCAATAGTAATCTCACAGATACTATACAAGCACAGTGTGTAAATGTGTTGTATGTGCCAGCTTTTGATATTCAACCTATACGTTTTGTATATAAAGCTCGAATTAAAACAATTCAAATAAACAAAAGCAACTGGATTTTACATAGCTGACAATAAACAATGCAATAGTAATCTCACAGATACTATAAAAGCACAGTGTGTAAATGTGTTGTATGTGCCAGCTTTTGATATTCAACCTATACGTTTTGTATATAAAGCTCGAATTAAAACAACTGAAATAAACAAAAGCACCAGGATTTTACATAGCTGACAATAAACAATGCATAGTAATCTCACAGATACTATACAAGCACAGTGTGTAAATGTGTTGTATGTGCCAGCTTTTGATATTCAACCTATACGTTTTATATATAAAGCTTAAATTAAAACAATTCAAATAAACAAAAGCACCTGGATTTTACATAGCTGACAATAAACAATGCAATAGTAATCTCACAGATACTATACAAGCACAGTGTGTAAATGTGTTGTATGTGCCAGCTTTTGATATTCAACCTATACGTTTTGTATATAAAGCTCGAATTAAAACAATTCAAATAAACAAAAGCACCTGGAATTTACATAGCTGACAATAAACAATGCAATAGTAATCTCACAGATACTATACAAGCACAGTGTGTAAATGTGTTGTATGTGCCAGCTTTTGATATTCAACCTATATGTTTTCTATATAAAGCTTAAATTAAAACAATTCAAATAAACAAAAGCACCTGGGTTTTACATAGCTGACAATAAAAAACAATACAATAGTAATCTCACAGATACTATACAAGCACAGTGTGTAAATGTGTTGTAAGTGCCAGCTTTTGATATTCAACCTATACGTTTTGTATATAAAGCTTGAATTAATACAATTCAAATAAACAAAAGCACCTGGATTTTACATAGCTGACAATAAATAATGCAATAGTAATCTCACAGATATTATACAAGCGCAGTGTGTAAATGTCTTGTATGTGCCAGCTTTTGATATTCAACCTATACGTTTTCTATATAAGGCTCGAATTAAAACAATTAAAATAAACAAAAGCACCTGGATTTTACATAGCTGACAATAAATAATGCAATAGTAATCTCACAGATACTATACAAGCGCAGTGTGTAAATGTGTTGTATGCGCCAGCTTTTGATATTCAACCTATACGTTTTCTATATAAGGCTCGAATTAAAACAATTAAAATAAACAAAAGCACCTGGATTTTACATAGCTGACAATAAATAATGCAATAGTAATCTCACAGATATTATACAAGCGCAGTGTGTAAATGTCTTGTATGTGCCAGCTTTTGATATTCAACCTATACGTTTTCTATATAAGGCTCGAATTAAAATAATTAAAATAAACAAAAGCACCTGGATTTTACATAGCTGACAATAAACAATGCAATAGTAATCTTACAGATATTATACAAGCGCAGTGTGTAAATGTCTTGTATGTGCCAGCTTTTGATATTCAACCTATACATTTTCTATATAAGGCTCGAATTAAAACAATTAAAATAAACAAAAACACATGGGTTTTACATAGCTGACAATAAACAATGCAATAGTAATCTCACAGATACTATACAAGCACAGTGTGTAAATGTGTTGTATGTGCCAGCTTTTGATATTCAACCTATACGTTTTGTATATAAAGCTCGAAATAAAACAATTGAAATAAACAAAAGCACCTGGATTTTACATAGCTAACAATAAACAATGCAATAGTAATCTCACAGATACTATACAAGCACAGTGTGTAAATGTGTTGTATGTGCCAGCTTTTGATATTCAACCTATACGTTTTATATATAAAGCTTAAATTAAAACAATTCAAATAAACAAAAGCACCTGGATTTTACATAGCTGACAATAAACAATGCAATAGTAATCTCACAGATACTATACAAGCACAGTGTGTAAATGTGTTGTATGTGCCAGCTTTTGATATTCAACCTATACGTTTTGTATATAAAGCTCGAATTAAAACAATTCAAATAAACAAAAGCACCTGGATTTTACATAGCTGACAATAAACAATGCAATAGTAATCTCACAGATACTATACAAGCACAGTGTGTAAATGTGTTGTATGTGCCAGCTTTTGATATTCAACCTATATGTTTTATATATAAAGCTTAAATTAAAACAATTCAAATAAACAAAAGCACCTGGATTTTACATAGCTGACAATAAACAATGCAATAGTAATCTCACAGATACTATACAAGCACAGTGT
Source organism: Druceiella hillmani (assembly GCA_039881145.1). NCBI lineage: Eukaryota > Metazoa > Arthropoda > Insecta > Lepidoptera > Hepialidae > Druceiella > Druceiella hillmani. Next base: position 1,275,536 of record JAYKKI010000101.1, read on the forward strand.
GTAAATGTGTTGTATGTGCCAGCTTTTGATATTCAACCTATACGTTTTGTATATAAAGCTCGAATTAAAACAATTCAAATAAACAAAAGCACCTGGATTTTACATAGCTGACAATAAACAATGCAATAGTAATCTCACAGATACTATACAAGCACAGTGTGTAAATGTGTTGTATGTGCCAGCTTTTGATATTCAACCTATATGTTTTCTATATAAAGCTTAAATTAAAACAATTCAAATAAACAAAAGCACCTGGGTTTTACATAGCTGACAATAAAAAACAATACAATAGTAATCTCACAGATACTATACAAGCACAGTGTGTAAATGTGTTGTAAGTGCCAGCTTTTGATATTCAACCTATACGTTTTGTATATAAAGCTTGAATTAATACAATTCAAATAAACAAAAGCACCTGGGTTTTACATAGCTGACAATAAACAATGCAATAGTAATCTCACAGATACTATACAAGCACAGTGTGTAAATGTGTTGTATGTGCCAGTTTTTGATATTCAATCTATACGTTTTGTATATAAAGCTTGAATTAAAACAATTCAAATAAACAAAAGCACCTGGGTTTTACATAGCTTACAATAAAGAATGCAATAGTAAACTCACAGATACTATACAAGCACAGTGTGTAAATGTGTTGTATGTCTAGCTTTTGATATTCAACCTATACGTTTTGTATATAAAGCTCGAATTAAAACAATTAAAATAAACAAAAGCACCTGGGTTTTACATAGCTAACAATAAACAATGCAATAGTAATCTCACAGATACTATACAAGCACAGTGTGTAAATGTGTTGTATGTGCCAGTTTTTGATATTCAACCTATACGTTTTCTATATAAGGCTACTTTAAATAAATAAAACCACAGACAAACTCAAGGTACACTATCAAGAAGCCTTAAACAGAAACTCAACCAAATTGGAGAACATACTTACTAGTTCTAGAAAGTAACTAGATGTCGTACATGTTACTAATTTACATAAAGCATTAATATTTGAACTTTCCAGTATCCCTAATACATAAACATCTATGCCCATTTAGGTCATTATGGTTATAAAAAATTAACAAACCAGGTGTGGGCGTCTCTACACTTGTTAATGGAGCGAAACCCGATGCTGCACTGGCACCACGAGTGCGCCGTACGTCGTCAAGTGCGAGTACATCACGGGTGTGCACATGTGCTGCAGCCACTGTTGCTGGCAAGCTGCGGTCTTGCGATGTGTAGAACAATACGCACGGGCTCTTCCACTGCTGGTAGAATGTAGTCGCTTCATCAGCAGTGACGGGGACGATGCTAGAACAAAAAAACTCTCTTTAACGAAACTCTCTTTAACCTCCATATTCATAAAGTTCATGAGATCATACAATAAAGGGTTTACATGGCCCATAATTTTTATAAAAACCCACTATACGAGAAAGAAATTAATTGTTTGTTATTGAAACATGTTAAGGTGTGTGGCACGTTAATTAGCAGACTATATGTCATCTCCCTTAGGGATGCAACCAACCTAAATTTTCAATATGAAACAGAATTTTCAAATCACTAGTTTAATTACAATCACAATATTCTTTTTTTTAAGTTTTCTCTAACATTTTTATAAGGTATTTATTTATTTACACAATGAAAAAATTTATTTATTTACACAATGATTTGAATTAAATTGAAGGTATATCAAATTTATGCTTAGGAACAAAAAAAAACCGGTTTATTAGAAGTATTAATAAATCATTTGCATTAGTAAAGGAATATTCTGCCTTTGTGACAAGTGTGAATTTTGCATTAAAATAACTACAACAGATTTAATACACTTATGTCAAAATATTATTATATCATAAAAATATCCCAAGTTGCAAAAAAGTTTCAAGACAAACTGCCCGATATGATTGCGCAAAAACTTTTAAATCTTTGCCTAATATTCTAAGAACGCAAGTTTTAAGTATGGGAAGTTTTTTGTTGAAAAAAGACACATTATTTTGTTACATTTATGTATATAATGAGCCCTATGTTGTACGGATTTATTAGCCTTTAAGCAGACGTCCGCATGTTGCATTATCGTGATAGCTTTATTTTGACAGTAGCCCATGTTAAAATGGCACCTTATTTCACTTTATGTAAACGTAGCCTAAAACAGTGGACATTAAGGTTGACTTCATAAGTTATTATAATTTTTCTTTATTAATTCAGTAAGTATAATCTTAATATACTCCATAAAATATTGTTAGCAAAAATATATATTCAAACAGCTGACGACTATTTATAAAACTCATTGTATTATACAGAGTATTATTGAACTATATACATAATCAAAAAATTAATTTCAGAAAGTTTCACCATAAATAATGTTTACAAGTATTACACCATTATTTTACTGATACGAATTGTAACATTTTGCATGGTAAAAATGGACAGCCCTCCATTCTTACTAACCAAAACTCAGATGTTTGAAACATTTTGTGAATATACTCGAAATTTAGAAACTAAAAAGTTCTAGACAATATATATGTTACTCATTAATTTTATAAGGTGTTAGAGTAAGATAACTACAAGGTGTCAACTCACACTGCCATATTTCTAGATTTTATTGCATCATATAATAAATATACTTATATTTGACGTATAGATAATAAAACAAACATTGTGACATATTATTTATTTTCTACGTGTTGTAATATTTTGAAGTGAAGACTACATATTTTATATGCACTTTAGGGTAGTGTTTTTTTAAGCTTTCATTCTTATTTCGATTTACATTTTCGATTATTATATGTAATGTTAGATATATTTATTTAAAAAAAACAATAGAAAAAGCTTTAATGTATAATGACCCGTAGCGCAGTTGCTAAGACTCTAGCACTCGTCTAAGAGATTACAGGTTCGATTCCTGGTTGGGTACTTAAACATTCATAAATTACTTTTCTACTTGTGAAGTATTTATTACACATTGTATCATAAGAGGAAAATAGCATAATAATTATTGAAACATCATTCTAAAAAAAAGATATATCTATATTTGTAACTTCGTACAAGTAGTTTATGAAGTAATATATCCATTTGAGTGCCGACGAGCACCATCACGCTCGTGCACGTACTTACTAAATTTGCCACGAGCGTGATGGCGCTCGCGAAGTCAGTTCCTGTTTAGCACGCGGTAGGGGAGGTTGCTCGCACGCATCGCTAATTTTTTATTTTTCTACGTGTTACATAAAGGTCAAATAATATTATTAGTAATTACAATGTAAAAAGGATCCAGGAAAAGAAAATTTTTAACCCATAATGTCGGAATACGAAAATGATTAGAGCGAAAATGATCGTTTTTCAAGTTGTGAAGAAAGTGATAGTGGGAGTGACATTGTGGTGCGCTCACAATTTGACGTAATGTAAATTTTGAGTGATAGAGATAATAGTGATGATAACAATTATTTTGCTGATACGGAGGATGGAGACTGCGAAAATACGATGTGACCTTGATTTCAGTTTTTGTTCACAATATACATTTCCATAATTTTCTTTATATCTTATTATCCTTGTACAAGTTTTTATTAAGAAAACACCGAAAAAATTATTAAAATTGGATAATTTTTGGAAGAGATACAGTTTTTTTTCGAGACAAGGGTAAATGACATCAAAAACAAAAGATTTCTTTGGCATTTTTAAGTATATATGTGTAAAAAACCATGGCACTAAAACGGATATGTATGTCAATAGCTGCAGAAAATTAATGTTTACCTCGTCTCAAAAGCTTTGACAAATGATTAAATAGTTACTTCAAATTAACATACCTACATTAATTTTTATACTACTTGTATAGTCCGAAAAACATTTAAGATATTAGAAATGCAATGTCCATTTTTTATGATCAATACACCTTGAAACTTAGTTAATAATATTATTGTAAAACCGTACTTTCATCGGACTTTTATAAAATCATCAGTTTATCAGATAAAAATGCAGATTTGTGCTTATAAATTTTGTGGAACAATTGGCAAAAAAGAATAAAAATTTATTGTATTTTTTCACCAAGTGCTGGAGGATAACTGTAACTGATTAAGTAGAGTTCGAATACGCACGTACTGGTGACACAATACGATTCCATATTCACTGTTCGAGCATTATAAGCAAGACAGATATGCGTTATGTTCGAATTGATTAATATGGATAAAAGTTATGTCGGTGTAGTACCGCCAAAAGAAAACGTAAAGTCAAAGCATTATGACAATGGTTTACTGCACATTATACTATTAAATTTGTTTCTCCATTCAGATATATACGTTTGGTTTTTGTTTTGAGGGTAACCAATATGGGACCTTATGATCATCTGTCTATCTGTCTGTTGCACAAACGATATAATAGATAGATTTATAATGAAAATATTCTGTAATAGATATATGTTCTGTAATAGTACTTCTCAGTGATATAGGTGTGATATCAAAGTAGAAGCGCAGGTTCATTGTGATGTAATTGTATGACGTATGCAGGCAGAGTATTTTTTCTGCCAAATATATTGTATTTTTTGTATTTTTGTATATTAGTTCATTTTTAAAAAATTATTTTAGAAGATATTGTAAAAAATATTTCAAAAATTAAGTATTTTGTGATTACTTTGTAATAATTTAATTTTCTGTACAACTAACATTTAATTAAACTACTATTTCTATCGAAGTTTGTTGGCATTATTTTATTATATGTTTTTTTATGTAGCAGTAATATTTGAAAATTGTTTGAAACACTTCATCTTATTTATCTGAATTTCTCTTAAATATAAAAAATACCTACATAATCTAAGTTACGTGTGTATACAGTGTAAATGTGCACAATCAAAAAATTAAATTTTTAAATCACAAATACCAAATAAATCTATGTTAAATTAGTAACGAGAATGTAAGAAAAACGTTTACAATACCTGAACTGTCAAATCGGTTTATTTACAAAGATTCTCATTTAAAACCGAATGGAATATAATAGAATTAATTGGACTAATTGATAAGTAAAACTACTAATTATTATAGTTACCTTATAAAAATTATGTGTTCAATTAGACACCAACAAACATCATTACATATTTCATCTCATAAAAACGATACTCAATTTGCAGAAACGCCAATATTTATAAATATAATAAATATAATATATAGTAATTGAGGAATGTGTCATATCTATATATGTTACGAAATAATAATGTCGTAAAATACTTTCAACTGTCTAAAAAAATAACAAAATTTATAAAAGTCAATTTGAGATCAATGTTGAAAGTGACATGATGAATAAACATTACTTGACATGTAACAAAACAAAATAACCTATAAAAATGTGTCTCCTGTCATCCGTAGATAATGTACAGTACTGTCATCGACAATGAAATAGCTCCGTCCTTTTCATTCTGTTCGTACAATTGTATAATGCTATTCTTTTCTCTCAAGCGAATTAAAAATAGCATTACTTTAATGAACAATAAAGGTTAAGATAAAGTCAATGCACTGAACATTTGATTTTTAAAGCAAACGTTAAGACAATTGTGATTGTCGCACATTAGCTAACGTATATGTTAAGTAAATGACATAACTTAGGGCAGATTAAGTGATTAATAAATAAAGAAGTCTTCAAATTATGTTTGTCTATATAAGATATTAAAATATATAAATATATTTGTTTTTGTAATACTAAAAATAGCCAAAATGGATAAAAGTTTACTCCTGTGCAAATCAAACATGGGCATACCTACAATCACTAATAACAATTTGTATGAGCTGAACCACATTTTTTATCTAAATAGTTTATTCCCAAGCATCATAATTCATTTTTTGTTTACACCAAAAATCAGAATATATATAGACGATATGTTCATTTACTACTAATAATTTTGAGTAGAGAATAATCTGTATTCAGACTAGTAATGGTCAAAAACTGAAATAAATACATCATACAATTAATTCAGGGCAAAAACAAGGAAAATGTTTTTTTTTTAATCGAAACAGTAATTTTTTATATCACATACTGTAATTTAGACTATGATTATTGTTTATATTTAAAAAGACATTGTGTTTATTTTGAGGAGGTTTAGATGTAGAGTGGGAAAGCGTTAGGCTGCGAAGCTTACATGCCACCTTCACTCACTCACCATTAACAGAAAAACACTACCAGTTTTACATTGTGCGACATAGTCTTGTTAGCCATGACTATGGAACAATTGTTGTTCAGGCAGGATGTTTAAAATATGGCTGAAAATATGGGAGATTCTGAAAAATATAAGACATCTGGCAATGCTAATACAAACTCTCTGAAACTGTTTAAAAATTGTGTAAGTAAACAACCGTTTAAAATCATTAGCTTTACCATTGCAATGTCACGAAGGGCTATATTAAACAATTTCTCTCGTAATAAGACAAATCTATTTGCACAGAAAATATTGCTTCTCATAATTTACACAAAAAAATGGATCGTTTCTCTTGCTCAGATAATCTAGGTGAGTCATCGATTATGAAACCCCATATTGTGCCAATATACGTAACAGCATACCTGTGATTAGCATACTTATATTGAAGTAATAAGTACTATTTTATGGACGAAAATCTTTTAGAGCTGATTGCAGAAAAATTAGTACATAAAAAATATACAATACATACCTTACATCATTGAAAAGATACCACTGATAACCTTGGTCTTCCTTCTCTGCATCTTCCATTTTTATAAAAGCCACAATATGTTTGGGTGTATCTTCCACGCAGCACACAACTGAGCAAAGTGAGTATTCGACGCTGGTACTTGATGAAGGTGAACTATCATGTTCTTGTAATTCTGCACTGTTTGTATTGATTATTTCATTGTCGCTGGAGGAGGGTTCTTTCTGTGATTCCTAAAAAATATTAAAACAATTTGCTGAATCTTTATTTTTTAATGTATTTTTAAAAATTTTATTAAACTTTTATAGAAATGTTGATGAAAATCATGGAAGCAAAACTTCCAAACAAAATAAAGCTATTAATTTGTTTGACTTGAAGTAATCTATAAATAAAGCCACTATCCACTTGGGCAAGGTTAGAACTGTTCATAGGATTCAATACATCTCTGTACAGCCGAAATTTTTCCATGACATTTACTTATTTAGATAACTGATTTCTTTATGAATGGTATTGTCCTTTCTTTGGAATTGTTCGTTATGTTTTGCACATAAAATTTTTCTTTGTTGTATGTAGGTAGGTATTTGATATAAGTTTACATTTAGTTTTTTCTAAACAAATTAAAAAAGTTAATCTGTTGTTAATATTTGTAATGTAATTTCTCTGTCAATAGGTAGGTATTTGATATAAGTTTACATTTAGTTTTTTCTAAATAAATTAAAAAAGTTAATATTTGTAATGTAATTTCTCTGTCAATAGGTAGGTATTTGATATAAGTTTACATTTCGTTTTTGCTAAAAAAATTTAAAAAATTAATGTTGTTAATATTTGTAATGTAAGTTCTATGTCAATAGGTAGGTATTTGATATAAGTTTACATTTAGTTTTTTCTAAATAAATTAAAAAAGTTAATCTGTTGTTAGTATTTGTAATGTAATTTCTCTGTCAATAGGTAGGTATTTGATATAAGTTTACATTTAGTTTTTTCTAAATAAATTAAAAAAGTTAATCTGTTGTTAATATTTGTAATGTAATTTCTCTGTCAATAGGTAGGTATTTGATATAAGTTTACATTTAGTTTTTTCTAAATAAATTAAAAAAGTTAATATTTGTAATGTAATTTCTCTGACAATAGGTAGGTATTTGATATAAGTTTACATTTCGTTTTTGCTAAAAAAATTTAAAAAATTAATGTTGTTAATATTTGTAATGTAAGTTCTATGTCAATAGGTAGGTATTTGATATAAGTTTACATTTAGTTTTTTCTAAATAAATTAAAAAAGTTAATCTGTTGTTAGTATTTGTAATGTAATTTCTCTGTCAATAGGTAGGTATTTGATATAAGTTTACATTTCGTTTTTGCTAAAAAATTTAAAAAAATTAATGTTGTTAATATTTGTAATGTAATTTCTCTGTCAATAGGTAGGTATTTGATATAAGTTTACATTTCGTTTTTCCTAAAAAAATTAAAAAAGTTAATCTGTTGTTAATATTTGTAATGTAATTTCTCTGTCAATAGGTAGGTATTTCAAATAAGTTTACATTTCGTTTTTGCTAAAAAATTTTAAAAAATTAATGTTGTTAATATTTGTAATGTAATTTCTCTGTCAATAGGTAGGTATTTGATATAAGTTTACATTTCGTTTTTGCTAAAAAATTTTAAAAAATTAATGTTGTTAATATTTGTAATGTAATTTCTCTGTCAATAGGTAGGTATTTGATATAAGTTTACATTTCGTTTTTGCTAAAAAATTTTAAAAAAGTTAGTCTGTTGCAAATATTTGTAATGTAATTTCTCTGTCAATAGTATTTGATATCAGTTTACATTTTGATTTTTTTAAATAAATTAAAAAAGTTAATCTGTTGCTCATATTTGTAATGTAATTTCTCTATCAATAGGTAGGTATTTGATATAGTTTACATTTCGTTTTTCCTAAAAAAATTTAAAAAGTTAATCTGTTGTTAATATTTGTAATGTAATTTCTCTGTCAATAGGTAGGTATTTGATATAAGTTTACATTACGTTTTTCTTAAAAAAATTTAAAAAGTTAATCTGTTGTTAATATTTGTAATGTAATTTCTCTGTCAATAGGTAGGTATATGATATAAGTTTACATTTCGTTTTGTCTAAAAAATTAGAAAAGTTAATCTGTTGTTAATATTTGTAATGTAATTTCTCTGTCAATAGGTAGGTATTTGATATAAGTTTACATTTCGTTTTGTCTAAAAAAATTAGAAAACTTAATTTGTTGTTAATATTTGTAATGTAATTTCTCTGTCAATAGGTAGGTATTTCATATAAGTTTACATTTCGTTTCTGCTAAAAAATTTAAAAAAATTAATATTGTTAATGTTTGTAATGTAATTTATCTGTCAATAGGTAGGTATTTGATACAGTTTACATTTCGTTTTTGCTAAAAAATTTTAAAAAATTTAATCTGTTGTTAATATTTGTAATGTAATTTCTCTGTCAATAGGTAGGTATTTGATATAAGTTTACATTTCGTTTTTCCTAAAAAAATTAAAAAAGTTAATCTGTTGTTAATATTTGTAATGTAATTTCTCTGTCAATAGATAGGTATTTCATATAAGTTTACATTTCGTTTTTGCTAAAAAATTTTAAAAAATTAATGTTGTTAATATTTGTAATGTAATTTCTCTGTCAATAGGTAGGTATTTGATATAAGTTTACATTTCGTTTTTGCTAAAAAAATTTAAAAAAGTTAGTCTGTTGCAAATATTTGTAATGTAATTTCTCTGTCAATAGTATTTGATATCAGTTTACATTTTGATTTTTTTAAATAAATTAAAAAAGTTAATCTGTTGCTAATATTTGTAATGTAATTTCTCTATCAATAGGTAGGTATTTGATATAGTTTACATTTCGTTTTTCCTAAAAAAATTTAAAAAGTTAATCTGTTGTTAATATTTGTAATGTTATTTCTCTGTCAATAGGTAGGTATTTGATATAAGTTTACATTACGTTTTTCTTAAAAAAATTTAAAAAGTTAATCTGTTGTTAATATTTGTAATGTAATTTCTCTGTCAATAGGTAGGTATTTGATATAAGTTTACATTTCGTTTTGTCTAAAAAATTAGAAAAGTTAATCTGTTGTTAATATTTGTAATGTAATTTCTCTGTCAATAGGTAGGTATTTGATATAAGTTTACATTTCGTTTTGTCTAAAAAAATTAGAAAACTTAATTTGTTGTTAATATTTGTAATGTAATTTCTCTGTCAATAGGTAGGTATTTCATATAAGTTTACATTTCGTTTCTGCTAAAAAATTTTAAAAAATTAATATTGTTAATGTTTGTAATGTAATTTCTCTGTCAATAGGTAGGTATTTGATACAGTTTACATTTCGTTTTTGCTAAAAAATTTTAAAAAATTTAATCTGTTGTTAATATTTGTAATGTAATTTCTCTGTCAATAGGTAGGTATTTGATATAGTTTACAATTCGTTTTGTCTAAAAAAATTAAAAAAGTTAATCTGTTGTTAATATTTGTAATGTAATTTCTCTGCCAATAGGTAGGTATTTGATATAAGTTTACATTTCGTTTTTCCTAAAAAAATTAAAAAAGTTAATCTGTTGTTAATATTTGTAATGTAATTTCTCTGTCAATAGGTAGGTATTTGATATAAGTTTACATTTCGTTTTTCCTAAAAAAATTAGAAAAGTTAATTTGTTGTTAATATTTGTAATGTAATTTCTCTCTCAATAGGTAGGTATTTCATATAAGTTTACATTTCGTTTTTCCTAAAAAAATTAGAAAAGTTAATTTGTTGTTAATATTTGTAATGTAATTTCTCTGTCAATAGGTAGGTATTTCATATAAGTTTACATTTCGTTTTTCCCAAAAAAATTAGAAAAGTTAATTTGTTGTTAATATTTGTAATGTAATTTCTCTGTCAATAGGTAGGTATTTCATATAAGTTTACATTTCGTTTTTGCTAAAAAATTTTAAAAAATTAATATTGTTAATGTTTGTAATGTAATTTCTCTGTCAATAGGTAGGTATTTGATATAAGTTTACATTTCGTTTTTGCTAAAAAATTTAAAAAAATTAATGTTGTTAATATTTGTAATGTAATTTCTCTGTCAATAGGTAGGTATTTCATATAGGTTTACATTTCGTTGTTGCTAAAAAATTTTAAAAAATTAATGTTGTTAATATTTGTAATGTAATTTCTCTGTCAATAGGTAGGTATTTGATACAAGTTTACATTTCGTTTTTGCTAAAAAATTTTAAAAAAGTTAATCTGTTGCAAATATTTGTAATGTAATTTCTCTGTCAATAGTTAGGTATTTGATATCAGTTTACATTTTGATTTTTTTAAATAAATTAAAAAAGTTAATCTGTTGCTAATATTTGTAATGTAATTTCTCTATCAATAGGTAGGTATTTGATATAGTTTATATTTGGTTTTTCCTAAAAAAATTTAAAAACTTAATCTTTTGTTAATATTTGTAATGTAATTTCTCTGTCAATAGGTAGGTATTTGATATAAGTTTACATTTCGTTTTGTCTAAAAAATAAAAAAGTTAATCTGTTGTTAATATTTGTAATGTAATTTCTCTGTCAATAGGTAGGTATTTCATATAAGTTTACATTTCGTTTTTTCTAAAAAAATTAAAAAAGTTAATCTGTTGTTAATATTTGTAACTAGCGTGACCCGTGCGAAGTCTTCACATTATTTATTCCATTATGAAGCTCAGATGACAGATCAAACAAATATTTTACTAAAATTGACATATAGAGGCGCAAGTATCAAAAGCATTGAGCTAAAGCGCCACTTTATTTATACGTGAGTGGATTTGAAATTAAACAAAAATTTTACCGACCGTCAATCATATTGACGTTGAGCCGTTAGATGGCAGCATTGCTGTTTTGTGTATATAATTTTAATAATTAATTAATTTGCAAAAACAATAGCAATAACACATTTTTTAGTTGTGGATGCCGGTAGAGCAAGCAATTATCTATAAAATGATATATAATTTATGTGGATTAGTTGTGAGGTTTTTTCTAAAAAGGGAGAGTAACATCTTAACCTTAGCGTATTAATATATATGATGATGATGATGATATGATGATGATGTAATTTCTCTGTCAATAGGTAGGTATTTGATATAAGTTTACATTTCCTTTTTTCTAAAAAAATTTAAAAATTTAATCTGTTTTTAATTTTTGTAATGTAATTTTTCTGTCAGTCAGGGATGCTTTGTTCTTTAAATTTAACTTCTAAAGGAAAATTGGTTTTAATTGTATTTTTGTAGTTTTTATTGTTCTTGTTTTTTCGATTTCCTTTTGAGCATAGTTCAAGACTAGGAGTATCCTTATAAAAACAGCATCGTACTTTTTTCTGTCATATAAAGTGACAGCTATAGTTATTTTGTGCTGAGTCATATAAAGTCACAGCTATAGTTAGTTTAAAACAGATGTCCTTGATAGCAACCAATTTTTATGAAAAACATGGACGATGTTTTATCCATGGTCCACTGAGAGGAACTACAGTTGACAATGTGGTGTACACAGTGCAGAAAGAGTATCCTTGAGTAATAATATCTTAAATAAATCTGTCATATGGAGAAAAAAATAATAGATGCTTCATCATAGCAATGACCAAAATTGATGTCTGCCAGTAACTGTTCTTCCAAATAAAACTGATAAAGAGATTTAGATCGTTTATAGAATTTTGTTTTCTTTTTAGAGTGCAAAAATATAGCAATAAAATAAAATATTAAAAATACATACGTCTCTTTCTTTAACGATAATGTTGCCGTCCTCATTAATTTTGATGTACATATCGCTTGGTATAACACAGTTTGCATCTGACGGAGGAACATCGGCCAATGTCTGAACGGGTTTCTGGTGGGGTATGTGTGATGGATATCTGCAACAAATTTTATTCATGATAAAATTTAGCGAATTAAGAAATTAAAGAAAACACCTAATTAACTTCCACCTTCCATTACACTAGTGGTGGAAAATTTCATTACTCAGTACACGTGATAGAAGTGTAACTTCTTTGGCAATTTAAACCTCGATTTATAAGAATATAGTAAGGGTAAAACAGCAAAAAGAGAGAGAGAATATATTAAGTGTAAATTCATGGATTATAATAATTTGTGTAAGAAGACTTGAATACTATACATTCAGAAAAATTAATAAAATATCATTATAAATCGACATAAACATCTAATAAAATCTTCATATAAATTTACATAAACAATTGTTAATTAAAATAATCACAAAGCACAATGATAAATATTAATAACACAACATATGCATGGTATCTCAGCTGTTCACATGTAGTGTCTGAGGCGTACATCTACAAGGCGGACATGCGCAACACTATCTTATTCACTCTCTCTCTACGTCAAATCTATCTTCTCCATCATGTAACGAAATGTACCTAAACGTGACACAACCTTAAAATTTTACTCTAAATCTTTGCCCGATCGATTATCGAATCGCCGCCTAAGTTTCACTGCAAAAATAAACTTACTCATCTATACATATAACAAAATTGTAACAAGGTGAATTCTGTACATGAAAAATATTTTGAAAAGAATGATATTGTTTTTGTTCTTATAAGACCATGGGTAGTCCACACAGCTTTCACAATTATCTTCATATAGATTTTCATAAGGAGCGTCATTAATCTGTTATATTTTCACCAGGAAGGTGGGACAAGAGAAAATACGATTAAGGTTTAGTTCTGTGTCCGGCAAGTTTCTGCAGGTAGAGTAAGTTCTAGTTCCATCCCTCTGAATGTTCAACCCACTAAAAGTCGAGTTCTCAGTCTTGATAAGGTTTCTGCAAGAGTACTAGTTGCATGTGATCTACAGATCTGATATTTCAACTTGACAGTCGAATCATTTAAATCATCACAATTTTTCATTTAAATATCACGTGTATAATAATAGTAGAGGCCAAAAAACCTGTTTTTAGAATTCTTATCTGTCTGTCTGTGTGTTAATTTGTTCTTCAATGAAGCAAAATGTACTACTTATTAGTATTTTTAGTCAATTTTATGCTCATAGATATATTACAATATGGTACAGCCAAAGCCCTCTATTAGCATTTTTATTAAACTTTGTGCTCATAGAGTTCTAAGAGAAAAAAACACAAAAAAATTCCTAATAACTTTTCTTACTTATTATTTTTGTAATTATGAAAACTTTACGTTAATTTGCATAATTTCTTTGAAACTGTTAGGCTAACTATTCGTTTGTCCTCTTTTAGTAATGAGTTAAACATTTAATAGAACAGAATAACTGAGGAAATTTGGGTGTGGACATTGCTTAATTCTCAGGTTATTTGTTGAAATTGCTTAAATATTGCAACACATTTCTCTATAGGTTTTCAATCTTAAACATTTTGTTATGTACAATCCACTCTTGCTTTCACTATTCGAAGTGAATAAATTTAGGAACATATCCCAGTATTGTGCACTTGTTCTTTCACACAATACGAATATGTTACACAAATACCGATATAATAAATCAATTTTTCAATTGAAACGTCTTCATTTTTTATATTCCTTTGGTAATTTTGTATTATATAGATAAAAGTGAATATAGGCTCGTATGGGCAGATCGTAAACATCAACAAGCAAGACAACTCCTTTTGTTAACATATATATATATATATATATATATATATATATATATTACATATATATATATATATTTACACACATATATATATATATATATATATATATATATATATATACATGCAACAAATAAATATGCAATATTTAATTGAAAATTTTTTTTTAAATTATATACCATTAGATATATTTATTCATATTTTTATGTTTCAAAATCAAAAATAATATACCTAAAGGCAGTTAAAGTTGTCGATAGTTATGAAATACAATCAGTCTCTACTTTCTATTCTGTCAAGTGTTAAATTGGACAACAGCCAATATTATTATAACATTTATAATTGAAGGCAGTAATTAATTTATTAATTAATTAGTAATTAATTATAATAATATATAGATAATTCTGTTAAGCACAATAACACTTGTTATTTTCTTTATAAAGAAATAAATAATTATTATCATATTATAATAATGCAACAGAACTCTTATTACTTCGAAATCTAGTTAATTAATGTAAAAGTATTTTAACTACTTTATGTATTTTAACCACTAAACAGTATTTTATCAATTAATACAAAAGTATTTTAACCAGGAAAAAACACCAAAAAGTAGTTTTGCTACGAAACTCATATCTGCGACAAGGTTTTCTCAAATATTTTAGCTTTATGATCGTCCATTTAAAAAAAACCTTCAATATAAAAACAAGCATTCTAGTGATGGTATTGTGTTATAGTAAACCTATAACGCAATACTACCATTGAAATTAAATTTTTGGAAACACAAAACTGGGTAAAACTGAAATTTGTATGGTTTAACATAGAGAACACACATACATACATACATACTACAAACTATGATGTGGTTCTTAATTTTCCACTATCATTTCGCACTGAAACACTCATTTTCTTATTATAATAGACACCCCACCCTCTCCTGGATTCTAACTCGAAAACTTAATCATTTTGATGAAAGTAAAAAGCATGAAGACATACATACACATGTATGTCCCTCTCCCAATATTCCCTATGTGATGACCCTCTCCCAATATTCTTCTGCTGGGCACTTGGTCACTTTAAGAAACAACGACCAGAAAAAAAACTGAGTATTTAAAATTGGTGTACTGCTTGAACATTTGTTCAGAATCATTAAGATATTTTCAGTTTAAAAATTATATCCTATCATAGTAACTCTATTTTTAGTAGCAGAAAAACAAAATTTTTTAAAGATATAAAAAAATAAATCACATTAGTTGTATATAAATTACGTTATTAAATTTAGAAAATGTACATCCGACTCACTTCTCAGGGTGTTTGAACCTGCAGCCTGGTCGAGCACAATGGTTGCCATAGCGGCAAGGTTTCGTTGATGCGTTTGTGTTGTTCTGCATTGGTAGGTTTCGCCGCGCCATAGTCGCCAACTGATTAAACAATATTGGGTAACATATATTTATACATCAATACATCATATATTTATATTCATTAGAAGTATAGCTATTGAAACTGTGATAAAGTGAAATTTATTGATTTAGGTTTATTATTAATTTCAGACAATCAAATTCCAAATTAATTAACTACATCAATAATCAGTGTTATTTAATAATTTTTCTATTATACAAATGGTTTAGACATTTATATAAAACCTACATGACTAATTTTGGTCATGTAGATTTTATATAAATGTGTAAACCATTGCATTATAATAGATAATTTCCTAGAAAATTCCTGATAATTTCTTAGATAACAGGATTACACAGGTGTTGGTAACATTGCTTTTTTTGGGTTCTTTTTGGATATATAAGACGAAAATTATCTATAACATTTTTTGATTCGAGCTTTAATTTCCTTGAAATAACTTATTTTTCAATTTAAAAATATTTCATTATTTTAAGAAATTTTACAATTGCAATTAAATTTAAATGTTTTACTATTATAAAAAAACTTCCGTAAAAAAAAAACTTAACGCAAACACTTCTTCTAAAAGCTTCAAAGAATCCTAACAAAGCAATGGTTGTAAATTCATTTAAGACCGTTATTAACCTCTTGCATTTGGGTTTAAAATAACCTTCCTCTCTCAAATTATTAATCAGAGCATAAAATATCTTATGATTAAGTAGTTCATGGTCGGCATACTCTTCCTATACCACTCTAATGCATTATCTGGGCTTTGATTGTTATAAAAATTTGCTACAATTAAATCAACTTTATGTACATAAAATAAAGCCATGAAAAATTACAGACAATAATCTAATTATGACAAATTAAAACCATAATTATCACAATGTAAGATCTATATTTAAATTCTGTTTTTTTTTAATTTTTGTTCAGAACATATAATATGGAGAAGGTAAATCTGTGCAAACACACTTCTATCTTTACAAAAAAGCGTTCATTATTTAAATAAAATATAGAAGGTTTGAAAGAATCCTAATACAGCAATGGTTTTAAATTCATTTAAGACTGTCATTGACCTCTTGCATTTCGGTTTAAAATAACCTTCCTGTCTGAAATTATTAATCAAAGCATAAAATATCAAATTTATATAAAAATATGCTTCAATTAAATCAACTTAACGTACATAAAATAAAAACCTAAAAATTACAGACAATTGTCTGGTTATGGCAAATTAAAACCATAATTATAACAATGTAAGTTCTTTATTTGAATTCTATTTTTTTAATTTTTGTTCAGAGTTCATGAATATATATATATAATAAGAAGGTAAATCTGTGCAAACACATTTTGATATTTACAAAAAAGTGTTCATTATTTAAATAAAGTATAGAAAGCTTGAAAGAATCCTAATACAGCAATTGTTGTAAATTCATTTAAGACTGTTGTAGACTTCTTGCATTTGGGTTTAAAAAAACCTTCCCGTCTCAAATTATTAATCAAAGCATAAAATATAAAATTTATATAAAAATATGCTTCAATTAAATCAACTCTATGTATATAAAATAAAGCCATGAAAATTTACAGACAATAATCTAATTATGACAAATTAAAACCATAATTATCACAATGTAAGATCTTTATTTGAATTCTGTTTTTTTTTTATTTTTGTTCAGAGTTCATGAATATATATAATATGGAGAAGGTAAATCTGTGCAAACACACTTCTATCTTTACAAAAAAGCGTTCATTATTTAAATAAAGTATAGAAGGTTTGAAAGAATCCTAATACAGCAATGGTTGTAAATTCATTTAAGACTGTCATTGACCTCTTGCATTTCGGTTTAAAATGACCTTCCTGTCTGAAATTATTAATCAAAGCATAAAATATCAAATTTATATAAAAATATGCTTCAATTAAATCAACTTAACGTACATAAAATAAAAGCCTAAAAATTACAGACAATAGTCTGGTTATGGCAAATTAAAACCATAATTATAACAATATAAGTTCTTTATTTGAATTCTATTTTTTTAATTTTTGTTCAGAGTTGATAAAACGGAGAAGGTAAATCTATGCAATCACATTTTCATCTTTACAAAAAAGAGTTCATTATTTAAATAAAGTATAGAATCTACATTTTCGATGGATATTTTATACTGGAAATTTAATGTAAAATTGAAATAAAGAACTCAAAGGTGTACAATACAATATTGATGTGTTATGTGCTTCGACTAAATTTACATTGTACTACTAAAATTGTGATCACAATTTTAGTATTGTAATGTAAATTTAGTCAAGTTATTCAATGAATAAGTTTTTATAAAATTTGACCAAGTTCTACTGTCCGGATTATTTCCTTCCGTACAATGAATTGCTACTTTACTATCCTAAAACTGAGTTAATTCACATAAAAAACTATTTTTATTAATTTTTACAGAAAACTCATACTTGAACAAAAATTTGACTACGTCAAAATTGTTTTCATAACAAAGACTTAATACCACCCAGACCCATTGTGTCCCAATTAGAAAAAATAAACTGTATATACATACACATATATTCGTGGAATACTTTTTAACTTTTTAATACCTTTCATTTGATAACAAACTCAACATTTTCAAAAAACATTATTTTTTAAATTTCCTGAATAGCAGTTAAAAAAATTGAATTCTGTTGAGTTTTAAGGAAGTCATCGTATCACAAACACACCATTAATCGTCCCCACAATACTGAAGTGGAAGACTTCACCCCGCACAGACTAATATATGAACAATAGTCAACCTAATTTCATGTCACAAAAATGTTTACATTAAATAAAATAAACTTTACATTATCTTGCATCGTCTTCCTCCAGTAACTCTTCTCGTGAGCGGCCGCACCTCCGCAGTTGATAGCCATTATTGGTGGAAGCCTGTTGACAAAATTATCTACCATAAAATTCAAAGAAAAGCCTTATAATGCAAAAAATGTAACTAAAAGAAATCAGACATCGCAGTATATAGCTTCTTGCACCAGGACTAATGACGCGCAACAACGCCTGTCACTAGTGCATGGCATTTAACTACATGATTGCAAATATCACTCTAGCCCTTCTCAATGAGCAGCCAGGAATTGAACAAGAGACCAAGCGTTGCATCGTACTTTCAAAGATTGTAGGTTTTGTGATCAATGAAACACTGAAAAAATTTCCTTTAGGTTAAGTTAAATGGTAATTTTATTTACACAATATACAATTTGAACACCCAATTTATATATTTCCTAATTATAGAATATTCAAGTTAAATAAAATTCTATTATAAATAGTGTTACAATATACCCCATTTTCTCTTTGATGAGTGACTATACTGCCACCACCACAGAACAAAAAAAAAGATAGAAGTGACATATTAATCGAAATATGTGAAAATGAATGTCGCCAGTTAAAACAAATGAATTCAAAACACACCAATTATATTTCAAGCCACGCCCCCATCTCTGTCCAAAATCATTAAATGTTTTCCCGTTTCCATATGCTCAAATCACATGCTTATCTAGCTCACAAAAAATTTAAAATCATTCCAAAATGTTAGTATCGTTTACACATTTATCTACTGCTCACCATAATATTGAGATATATTGACATATAACTTTGATTTTTTTAAGGAAACTTAAATTCTACAAAACTGTAAAATGTACGTACGTAAAATATTCATTATTTTATTATCTACATGCGATACAACAAACTGACTAATGGAAACACAAGAATTTTCACTGTTTTCTTTAAGGAAATGTTTGCGCTGTTTATTAATTTTGGACATACCTACTTTGCCATAATGTACAAAGAAAATTGTATTTCACGATAAGAATGAAGCCGTTCTTCGATGAAATGACAGGGATGCTTCTCTTATGTTTATAAAAAAAATGTTACCAAACCTCTAAATATTGGGATGAATGTTTAAAAAATATACATATTCTTTATATATATAATAGACTATTATTTCATTGACAAATTTGAATCTATTTTGATTTTTTTTATGCAAAACCTGACCACCTCGTCAGACTTTCTTTTTAAAAAATTTCTAAGCTGTAAACTTCCTTATAATTTCCCATTAAAATATAATCATGTGTAAAAATTGCTTCACAACCAGTTGTGTAATTATTTCTAGGTTTATTGTATTCAACTATTTCAAAACTGGTACATTCTGTACCAGTTTTGAAATAGTTGAACGGAATAAAGATATAGATGACTTTCAGGTTAAAGAGAGTATGTCTGGTTATAAAGTGCATTTTCTTTCATTCTTCAAAAAAAAACGCTACGACTTATGTAAAATCGTCATAGATAAGACAAAATATTTATTTTCAAATACAGAACGGTAACAACGTGATACATCACTGATTCATGAGGCAATACGAAATATTTTAATCTCTTTATGTCGTCTTCTTGGTTTCTAAAGGTTGTATCTTTGAAAGGCATTTGTGACTTTATGAAAAAACTGCGTCCACTTTGTCAAGTTTTTAATTTTCCACAGAGACATTGTTACAAGATAACCCGCAATAACAATTACTTGGTCACTCCAACGACTGGTCGATCGGCTGCGAGGTCTTTTGCCTTGCTCCACCACAACCAGCTTGTTGAGGTTATCCGGCTGCCAGTGAGCAATATGCTCAAAGTAACTGAAAAACTTTGGTAACATATAGTCAAAAGTATAATTTTCATGTTTAGCTTCTCGAGGATAGACTTGTTCATTCTTTTGGTGGTCCATGGTAGGCAAAACATCCTTCTCCAACACCACATCACAAAGGCCCCTACTTCCTTTCATTCCACTAACCAAATTGTACACAATTCCGAACCAAATAGAAATATTGAAGAAACCAGAGTCCGAACTAGTCTCACTTTGGTGATATTGGAGACCTTTAAGTCCTGCCACAGATGTGTTAGTTGGCTAATTGCAATCTTGGTCTACTAATGACTCAGTATTTACTTAATTTACATAACCTATAAAAGTGAAATTGTAGGCAAAACTATATACTATTAAATTAGTCCTTCAACCTTCCTGCAAAAAAATTCATTTGCTTCTTTTTTAGATATATCTAGATATCAGTATTCCTTTAATATTTCCTAAAATGCACAGACAACCAACCTGACAACCCTTGCATTCTGTACAGTAGGGCTGAACTTCTTACACGCCTCACACCAAGCTGGTGTTGTCTTGCGACTCACAAGCGAAGCCCGCACCAGATGCAAGAAATCAGGCTCACTCTCCGCAGATGTTGGAGAATGGTCCTTGTCCGCTGACGTCTGTGGAGTGGGGTATTGAAGAGCACAAGCTAGAACTACAGACTCGCGCGATTCCTGAAAGTCGAAACAAAAAATTTAATTTGGTTATGTTATGTAATATCTGTTTATGCAAGATTAATAATAGAAGTGAAAGTATGAGTACGGATGGGAAAAAACAAACGTCATTCTCATTGTCAATACATTATATAAAAATATTTTTTTAATATATTAGCAGCCACCTAAGTAAGAAATATTTTAGGAGTTGTCACTTGAGTTTTTTTAATTTTCATCTTCCATTGCAAGTTATATTATATTTTGGGATTTTGGGCAATTTATGGCAAATTTAAAGCACCCTACTCTGGTGTGCAATTGCCATTATCTCCTGATATGTGTCCATATCAGGGAAAACACAAATTTCCAGTGATATTTTGTAAATGAAAATGAAAAATGGATAAGATTAGATATAGAAAAAATTAACACACATTAAATACTGCAGCACTAAATAAAATACCAACAATTTATAATGAGAAAATTATGGTTGAACAGAAAGCTCACATACATAACCAGTGTACTCTAACAGTATTTGCCTATGGAGCTGAAACCTGGGTGTTCCAAATCCTCACCAATCTCAGAGTGGCTTAGAGAGCAACTCAAAGGGGAGTAGTAGGAATCACGCTAAGGGACCGAAAAAAGAACAAATGACTCAGAGAAAAAAGCAGACGCAGATGTAATCAGACGTGCTGCAAAGCTTAAGTGGCAATGGGCTGGCCACTTCATCAGAAAGCAGGACTTGTGGTGCAAAGTACTAGTAGTATGGAGACCGTGGGGCGAATAGTGCCCACAAGGAAGGCCAAATATGTGATGGTACAATAGCATAAAAAGAACAGCTAAGAGTAAAATGGTTAGAAAAACGGTATGGCATAAAATTAAGCGGAGACCTACACCTATGAGGTTGAGCATGGCTAAAGAAGAAAAATAATTATGTACGTAAAAAATTATCATATCAAAAATTATAAAAATATTACTGAAGTGATTTGTACTATATTCATAGTTTTGAAGTTCAAGGTCTTAGAAAAAATGTAATACTCATTACTAAATTAACAATCTATTTCTTTTATTACTAACTGTCAGCATAATCTCAATTATTAAAACATAGTTTTATAATTCTCCACAAGATGTCAGTGTTTATTTTATTTTTTATAATTGCCATTGTTCTAAAGTGTTTATTTATACATTTATATATCACTAAAGCATTGTTTATTAATCACTAGCATTGTTTATTAATCTGCAGAACATCGAAAGAAAAAAAAATTTAAAGATGTATAAAATCTGTAACATAGCACAATTTTTCCCATGTAAAGAGCAGGTGGAACAGTCAGTATGAAATATAATTCGAGTATTTGAGTAAGCGTCGTTTTTGACATACAATTTTTTATAATTGTTATTAATCTATCTGCAAGATAATATTTACAAGCATCTCAAAATTGGTATTAAAATATATGTTTATTTGAAATGTGATATTACACAATTTGGAAACAGGCAACAACCTGAATTATTGTTAATTTTTTTTAAAAATTACTATATCTTTTAGCGTTCAATAAAAGGGAGAGATGGGTATTAAGGTATTAAGAATGAACAAAAATGGAATTTTTGATACTAAATTTACATGTCTGAAAGAAATATGTAGATTAAAAGATTGAACTATTAGCTGGGAAACAAAGACATAAGTTATAGAATGATCTGTCCCTTCTGCAAATTTTTTTTACCTGTGGTTCTAGTTTATATGAAAAAGGTATTTAAAGTATAATGAAAAGTTAGATATTGACAAGTTTATTCGACTTATGCACGTAGACAACTGGTGCATGTTGGGAGATCTCGTTTTCCAAATAGGAATGGATTGGAAGTCCCATTGCAGCTGGAAAAAGAAATAAAAAAGGATGTTAAAATAATATGAACTGTTATGATTATTTCATATTTACACCAATCGTAATTTTATAGTATGCACACGAGTACGTGAAAGAAATTAAAAAAAAAAAAATGTCATTGAAAAACTTATGTACATATGTTGATATTTATTTAAAGATTTAATTACTTTTTATATGCTCATAAAAGAGAACACGATCCAGCCGTAATATCTTTAGCTAAAGGTTGCGTTTCTGTGTAACTTGCAAAACCAAAGGTAACTTCAGTTGTGACGTTAAAGGTTCCATGAACAATGCACTATACAAATATCTCAAGATCTTAAGGTAGTCCTTGTGTAAAACGCGTTGTCGATGATTTTTTTATATATTATTCAGACTATAAATATCTAACTTATTTCAAAATTTAAAAATTATTTACCATTTAGTTTTCGTAAAAATCTCTCTCAAATATTGTACAATTAAAATTACAGGAAAAATAGTAATTTCATCACACTTTTAAATTTACTTATTATATTATATTTTTAAAATTTTGAAAAAAAAATAATGTACCATTTAGTTTCAGGAAAAATCGCTCTCAAAAACTGCATAGTCAACATTACAGTAAATAATTTTTTTATTCTTTTCAAAATGTTAATATCATTTTACATTGAATTAGTTTTTTATACCAATCGCTCGAGTTTTTTAAATAAAATTAAAAGTATGGTGAAATAACTACTTTTTCTGTAATGTTAATTGTATAATTTTTTACCAAAACCAAAGAATATTTTTTTTAAAAATGTTAACATAACAACATTTTAAATTAACTTAGATTTTTAGACAAATCGCACAACGGGTTTTTTAAATAAAATTAAA
The DNA here is from genome assembly GCA_039881145.1 of Druceiella hillmani. Classification (NCBI taxonomy): domain Eukaryota; kingdom Metazoa; phylum Arthropoda; class Insecta; order Lepidoptera; family Hepialidae; genus Druceiella; species Druceiella hillmani. The sequence goes on from JAYKKI010000101.1 coordinate 1,299,212, forward strand.
AGTGTGGTGAAATACCTGCTTTTCCTATAATATCAATTGTACAATATTTGAGAGCGATTTTTACCAAAACTAAATGGTAAATAATTTTTAAATTTAAAAATAAGTTACACATTTAATGTTAAAACAATAAATAAAAATATCAATGAATTTCAACAACACATTTTACACAAAACTACCTTAACATTACAAGAAAAGTAGGTATTTCACCACACTTCATTTTATTTAAAAATTACAATAAAAAACGCAAAAATAATTTTTTTTTCTAAACTGTTAATATGATGTTATACATATTCAGTTTGTAAAAAAAATCATCTACAAAAATTTTTTATAATTTTTGGATCTTACTGTCACACGACATGACTACCTTAAAGACCTAATTATACAGTTTAATTTTTTCACATTCTTGTATATAATTTTTATATGCACATAAAAGAGAACATGAGCCAGCTGTAGTCTCTTTACCTAAAGGTCGCTCTTCTGCGTAACTTAAAAAAGTAATGGTAAATCAGTTGTGTCTGTTAAGGATTCCCTGAACCATGAACTGCACGAATATCTCAAAACTCTTAACATTGGAAATCTTGTGACATTCATGCCAATCTTCATTGTCAAAACTTCATAAAATGCGTAGAAACAAATATTAAATTCTTTGACCACACAGTTCTCAAAGAGGAGTCCACAGAATGGGTTTTAGTTAAAGGTCGAGTCAAACGCAGAAGATTAGGTGGCCAATCACCGATTAAATGATTAGACCTCATAAAATTTCTGATACTCTAAAAGGGTTTCCTTTATGAGTGTTCCAACATTCCAACTAAAAGAGCCACGTGGAAACGCATCATGTAACCAGCTAATTCTTGGGGCTGCCAAATACTCCATGAACACCTTCACAATGACAATAGTGTACAATTGTGAATAAAATGTGATAATAAATATACAAGAAATAAATTCCCCATATTCACCTCTTTATTGCACTTGAGACACCTATTGAGCTGCCGCTGCCGTATGCCGAAGAGCTGAGAGATCTCTGTCTCCTCCTGGCCAGCCTCAGCAGATGTAGATGAAGTTGACTCCGAACTAGTCAGGTCAGGACCAGCTGAGGGTTCACCACCACCTGGATATGCAGCTGAACTTTACCTCGATTCTATACCAAAGGTACATGTTTCGAAGGCGGCTAGATAAATTGTAGGAAATAATTGTACAATTTCCATATGTATCAATTTCACAAAAAAACCCAATCAAGTTCGATCTTTAATATTTGATAAATTTATATGTTTTCGATGCTATTGTAACGTGTGGACAAGTACAGTCATAAAACACTATAACCCAAGTTATACAGAGATTTAAGAGGTCTGCAGCGAACACCATTTTCAACCATAAACAATTTCAAACAATTTAAATCTGAAAATTATATGACATGAAACATTTGTTCCAAAATTATTTTTTGTTATTATACGAAATTATTGTTAATTAACACCTTCAAAAGCTGTCAGTCACCTTCATTTTAATTTCTTACCAAAATTATGTCCTTCATTCACTCATGTTCCAACCCTCGCCCCTGTCATTCTATCAATATTTAATTCATTAATTTAAGAATAAAATAATGGTTTACAAAAATGTTTTTGTAAACTATTTTACTGAGATATATTAAAATTGACAGAAGTGAAATTTGACATAAAAATAATTTCAGTCCATGTCAAATATGATCGAAATTAGCTATCTAATATAAAAATTTGTCTAGCTCTAAAATTTTCACCCAAAATGTTATTGCCAGAAAAATAATATAAAAATTTGTATACGTTAGTTGTAATAGTAAAAGCATAAAAGAGCGAAAACTACTTTTGCAACTTCAACAAACCGTTGGAGCTGTATTTACTACAAATACAGTGCACAGCAATCATGAAGTAGAAGACAATATTTTGTTTACAATACAATAGCAAGTATTTTAATTGAAATGAACCTGCTTTCATAACTGTACACTTTGACTACCTCAATCAAATAAAACTGGTTAAGTACGAGTAAAATTTGCACTTGCAATAGTAGAACTCGCATGAGTAGAACTCACACTCGCACGAGTAGAACACGCACTCGCATGAGTAGAACACACACTCGCGCGAGTAAAACACGCACTCGCACGAGTAGAACACGCACTCGCATGAGTAGAACTCACACGGAGATTTTTGTCCACACTGAGGCCCATATAAACTTTTAAGCATACATAGTATTTCCCTTAAATTATTTACAAATATTAATATTATTTTTGTCCACGTAAATATATTACTTAGTACATCTTACAAAAGTGTAAAAATTTTGAGACTCTAGAAGACTAAAAAATTTGGAATCATCGCTATAGTCTCCCCAGTAGTCTTTAATTAAACTTCTAGTAATGCTATTTTGTTTCGTAATTTTGGCTTTTGTTACGGAGATGGAGGGAATATTTTAATGGATATTTACGACCAAATCTCTGGAAACTTAATTTCTAAAATAATACTTTTTGAATTCTTATAACCAACTTATTAAATTAATAAACCACATGATACATGAAATTAAAAAAAATGTTCCATTACTACATTTGTGCCCTCTGAAATTGTTATATAAATATTTTTAAATGTAACTCTTGATATATTTGCTGGTTATATATTTTATCATTATGTCAAATTTCAAGCTTCTACGTCAAACACTTTCTGAGACAAACAGCTATGACATAAGGGTTTAATTTTTCTCTTTTATGGCACATATGGATAAACAAGTCATTTTATGGATAAACAACTTATACTGATAAATTACTACTTAACTTTATACTGAAATGATTTTTACAATTATAGAATGAGACGATAACTAACAAGCAACATGAAAGTAATAGTGTATACAATATAAATGATGCAATGTGTAACCAAGAAGCATGAAAGAAAGAGAAAAATGTTAAAATTTCACCAAAAAATGTACAGCATTTCATTTCAGACGTTTTACCCACAAAATATCATCGTTAGTAATACAAGGCAAAAGTCACCAACAAGCATTATAGTTAAAACCTTACTTGAAATTTTTGACTTTTGATCTCATTTTCAACTAAATACACAAGATATCGCTTCTGTTATTGCTATCTGCAGTCAGATGTGCAAACGAAATACAAACTAATTTATAAGAAATTAAAAGTAGAGATATTAAATTCGTCACAGCGTATTTTGCAATTAAATGCAAAATCATGTATTTCCCTATATGCATGATGGATCTGTAGATTTTAATATTTTTGCAAAAGTATTTTTAGAGTTCTTTTTCTATAAATTTTCTAGAGAAATTAAATTGAAATATGTCCCAAAAAGAATTTGAGCCGTCATGGGACACCTGGCAGATGTGAAACATCTAAAAATTTTTACATTTTATATTAAAATATTTTTACGACATTGTACGTTTGATAACGGAATTTGTAAAGACCCATATAAATGAGTAAAGTTGTAAGCGTAAATAAATAAGAAACAATGTTGATACACTGACACACGTAACATAGTGTGTATGTAGTGTAGTAGAGCGGGATGCGTTAAGTCGGAAAGAGCCGACAAGACATAAGCTGGCCGAATTAAATCGGAAAGAGCCGATAAGATGTGAAGCTGGCTGAATGGCACGTTCGAAATGGCTTCAAAACGTTTTAAAACCGATCCAAACGCAACATTAGATGTTTTACATCAAAACTGAACTTATTTTAAAGTTTTGGAATTTTTTTAAAATAAAACTTACAATACTATAACCATAAAGCAACAATATTTCTTTTATATGTCCCCATATAGGAATGTAGTCCCCTTATATTTACAGCCTCATTTGACTAAAGAAATTATTTTACTTAAGACACAAGCAACTAAAGGTTTTAAGGTGACCATTAGACGCTCAATTCTATTGAAGAAATACTGACAGATTGATGAAAGATTGATCATCTGATTGTAAAAATTCCATCAATAATCCATCAACCATTGCTATTAGATGAATTGATTATTGCTCAAATTTAATTTTATAGCATAATATTTTTATCACATTTCTAAAAATAAAGTCAACTACTTTGTACTGTTGGACTCCTCAGACGACATGCATACATGCACTGTAATTAGTAGTACTGTGTACTCTAGCTGAATGTATTGCAGGTATTATAAGTGCTAAGTGAGAGTGCAAATTTTAATATTTGGTGAAGAAAATTTTGAGATAGTTTTAGTAAAAAGTATTTTATATTATCAACAAAAAGAATATTATATCCATTAGTAACTGTGCAGAAAGTTGTGGCAAGCTCAAAAATAAAATATATTTGGAAAAAATAAATATGACAGCTCTATATAGATGTTTACAGGCAATATCTACTTGCAGGGTTATCTATGGTTAATCACCTCCACAATCGTCCATATAATACGTCCCAATACCGTAGCTCATGTCCATGATTCCTCCACCGAGGGAAGCCATGGTGGCCGGCGAGAGCCAACTGTTGCGACCAGAGCCTTTGTTGACATAAAGTTAAACTTAAAATATTCGCTTGTAAAACTACAAAAATGATTCTTAGCACATACATAAATATAAGGCGATTAATAAAATATTTTAATCCACCACCATTACTGACTTGTAATTAAGAAAATAAACTCAAGTAGAAAATGTTTTCTAATCTAGCAGTTTAATATTTGATTCAGTCTACATGTTAAGAGCCAAAACTGCTTTAGTATTATTTCATTACCTAAGTGACAAATAGCATGAGTAACTGAAGTTCATTTGTCATTAAGATATACTATTGCAATAAACATTTATTTATTAAGAAATTCTATTCTTCAAAGAAAATAATGTAACTGTTACAAATGAAACATTTCTGTATTATTACGTTTCAATATTACAACTTAACGCACAATTGTTATTTTCAAAAGAGTCAACTAGGATAAAAATTATAAAAATTTATATTGAATTTTGTAGTCATAAAACTCCTCACAGAAAGGTAAGAAAACCACTATATACGATATCTAGGTTTGGAACTTATTTTTAATAGGACTACAATAAAACCCATTATACTGGCAACACTGTATTCTTTTCCTAATGGCAACACTGTATTTTTTTCCATACAAGGATGTGAATAAAACAAAGCCTACATTAGTAGTAAATGAAGTGTCACATAAAATGTCAGCTATCAACAAATGCAATTATTTAATGAGGATCAAAGTATATTTCATTTATTTATCTTTTCACTTAATATTTTTACACAACCTAACTTGACATCACTAGTTTCAAAAAACTTCCCTACTTATTCAAATTATAAATGTGATTTGTTTAAGTTATAATGAAAAATCAATGGTTACAAGTCATGTATCACAATTACCAGTCTCCTTTACATATGTACGTAAATCTTTATATCAAAGAATTAAAATTCATATTTAGTTTAGAATATCTTCAACTTTTTATAACAAAAAACATTTAAATCCTTACAATCAGAAAAATAGCTCCTTTAAATAAAATTGTACTATTCTTTTTTAAATACGATGCCATACATCATATATATATCTTTTCTTCTTATATTTGCAGTAACTAGTTTATTTTTAATGGTACAACCTAAGGCATAAATTAGACCAATATATTACACCATTGATATTGCAATATGCAAGGTATTTACGCAACAAAAATATGTACGAAAAATGAACGCAATGTTTATACATTACGTTAATTTTTCGTAACTATATGTATAAACCAATGTAACGATATTATCATCATGCCAAGATGTATTCAATTTTTATTTTCTCAAATTTAATGTGTGCAGGAAAGTTCCGGCTACAATCTAAAAACTGTTTGAAGAAACTTAAAAGATGCGCTCTTTTGCTAAATCACAGAACTGCAGCTGGCAGTAAGAACAAAATAAAACTTCTCAAAAATACAAATAGAATGCGCTGGCCATTTCCAGTTCATTATGGAACTGTCTGTGGTGAATAAATTGGGAACATAACATCAAAAACTATTATATTAGATACACTGACTATTAATTTAAAAAAAAGTTATATTAATCTCTAGACCGTCCACAGCACAATCTTGTGATGTAGTGCTTACATATTGCAGCATTTTAAACGGAGACATTTTAAATATTTAAAAAAACATTGAGAAATGAGTGTTTAGCAAAGGTAAAATTGGAGACAATATTTTTAGGATGATTCCGTCTATAACAATCCCTATAAAGGAATGGATTAACATAAAAAAATTTTATAATTTTTTAAAAAAGTTGGCTATGTCAATATTTCTGTTTAATAATTATCTAAGCATTAAGTAACTGAAAAAAGTACAGGGGGAAATGTTATGAATGTTTTCTCGTGATAGAGAGACACCTTATGTACTTTAATGATGATAACATCTTATGTTTTAGTTAAACATGAATGTAGAGTTTTTTCTACAACCACATATAATCAACAATAGCTAAAACAACTAATAATACCGAAAGAGAAAAGAAATAATTTAAAGTTTGCAAGCTGGATATACAACTACACTTCATTCCGTTCCAAAATAGAATGTTTGTAAATAAATCAAAATGACAGTTCATGTATTGTAAACCTTTTTCTTGTATTCACGTTAGTAATATAATATGGATTTATGAAATGAATGTAGAATTTTTTCCACAACCACATATAATCAACAAGAGCTAAAACAACTTATAATACCGAAAGAGAAAAGAAACAATTTCAAGTTTGCAAGCTGCATATTCAACTACATTTGATTCCATTCCAAAAGAGAATGTTTGTAAACAAATCAAAATGACAGTTCTTGTATTGTAAACCTTTTTCTTGTATTCACATTAGTAATATAATACGAATTTATGAAATGAATGTAGAATTTTTTCCACAACCACATATAATCAACAAGAGCTAAAACAACTTATAATAAATACCGAAAGAGAAAAGAAACAATTTCAAGTTTGCAAGCTGCATATTCAACTACATTTGATTCCATTCCAAAAGAGAATGTTTGTAAACAAATCAAAATGACAGTTCTTGTATTGTAAACCTTTTTCTTGTATTCACATTAGTAATATAATACGAATTTATGAAATGAATGTAGAATTTTTTCCACAACCACATATAATCAACAAGAGCTAAAACAACTTATAATAAATACCGAAAGAGAAAAGAAACAATTTCAAGTTTGCAAGCTGCATATACAACTACACTTCATTCCATTCCAAAATAGAATGTTTGTAAACAACTCAAAATGACAGTTCATGTATTGTAAGACTTTTTCTTGTATTCACGTTAGTAATATAATATGAATTTATGAAATGTATGTAGAATTTTTCCACAACCACATATAATTAACAAGAGCTAAAACAACTTATAATACCAAAAGAGAAAAGAAACAATTTCAAGTTTGAAAGCTGCATATACAACTACACTTGATTCCATTCCAAAAGAGAATGTTTGTAAACAAATCAAAATGACAGTTCATGTATTGTTAACCTTTTTCTTGTATTCACATTAGTAATATAATATGAATTTATTTGGTATTTGTGATTAAAGTACATAATTTTTTTATTAGTATACACATTTACGCTGTATAAATAATGTTTAATTTATTTTATTGAAAATTATTGCTATATATTTACGTTGTATAATATAATCCCAAAATCGTGCTGAACACGGATATTTAAATTTTTTGTCAATTGCTTTTTTTTTTTAAATAAATATATCTATTACTAAAAATAATTATCGAAAACATACAAACAAATAACAGCAAAAACTTAACTATTATAACAAACACTTCTGTTTACTATGTACAAAACATGTATTCTACATTGCAAAATATTACTAATACTTATTTTAAAGTAAAATGTCAATGTTTTTTTCACTATCCTTACGCCAAATACACTGTATTTTTGTTTACTTCTTCTGCCTCCCATAAGCGACAGTTGAATATCATCTATGTCAAATTGAAACTGATTTATTGCAGATATTTCGAATAGCATAATGGCAGTAACAACTAGCATATGTGGATATAAACTTTGTACGTGTTAGACTAAAGGATATTTTCCAAAATGTTTTAAACATCTGAGTTTTGGCAGATTGACACCTCGGATTGTCCATTTTTCACTTCTAAATTTTAGAATTCATATTAGTAAAATATCTGTGTAATATTTATAACATTATTTAGCATGACAGTTTATTTATTAATGTAGTGATATCCATAGGTGAAATACAATGTGTATTGTGAATAGTCGTCCACTGATTGATTATATATTTATACCAACCATATCTTAACTATCAAATTGGTTTGTAACATTCTCTTTTGGAATGGAATAGAGTATAGATATTTTGCATTTAAAGGGCAGTATTGAAGTCACTCAAAATATGTAGTCCTTGGCACTAACCAAATGAACCGTATTGTCAAAGATGTGTAGTCCCTATATGTATTGCTTAATCAAAAAGCAGGAAATGGAATGTGATTTGTATCTTCAAAGTTGTACTTCATATAGAAATTGCAATAGTATATTAAACCGGTTTCAATAGGTCAATGAGTAAAGAATGACCAAAAATGTTTTTATCCTGTCCTCGGGATATACTATTTGAATGTTAATACGAGGATTGAGTATTGCACACGCAAATTGGATTCGAGGCAAACATTTTAATCGACTTTCAATATTAAGCAATATAGAGTTTTATTTCACAGAAATAGCAAGTTTTTTCTGTAAGTTTTTTTATGATGGTTCTGTTTACGATAATGAAACGTTTGACTGTGACGACTAAGAAAATGTTGAAAGTAAAAAAATTTAATCGTTATAAATAAATGATTCCTCTGTAACAAAGGCCACATAAAAAAAATGTTAAAGATTATTCTCATCTTATATTTTGGAGTAGTCGGGGAAAAAAGGGAAAAAAATCTTGTTTTAACCAATTAACCAACACCTGTCTAAAAATTTCATAATTTTTGGACAGGTAATACTTGTAAAGAGAGCGCACGTCTATCTGATGCCAACAAACATGGCACATATGCAAAAAAAAACAGTTTTATTTATTATATTCAAAAATAGCCATAGGAAAAAAGTGTTAAATATAATTTTATTACTAGTGTTGCCAGTACCAACCAGTGTTGCCAGTGTACCAACTAGTGTTGCCAGTAAAGTTTAAAGTTGCCAGGAAGTCAAATATTACAAAACATTTTAATAAACACTTACATTTCTAGAACCATTTAATTTCTCACTGAAAACAATTTATAAATTATAATTGTATTAACATTTATTTTATTCAAAACATTTAAACAAGCTAAAATATAGGTCATGAAGACCTATATTTTACTACGAATCAGTTGCTGATTAGGAATTCATTAAATTTATATTCTATAGACACAACACTAAAACGGCATTATTAGTTTATTCAGCATTTTGAAATGAAAAATATCTTGTCTCGGTTATGCAGCAGATTGATGAGGATGTATCATCTCCAATTTGATTTTAACATTTCTTTAACAAACCACATTTTCTACCACACCTCACAACACTTAACAACTAACAAGGCACAAACCTTCATCCTGCATCATTAGACTAATCCTATCCCACTCCTCTGCCTCCCGTCTCGATTCCAGTTTACTATCCAGTCCGGTCGCCGGCCTAAATTCTTCATCAGCCTCAAACTGGTAGTCCTCTGGAAATGCAGCAGCGCTGTCCATGGTGGTTATGGAGACGTTGCCTAGCCGGGATCCGAGGATAGGTGGGCTGGTGGCTCTTCGTCTCGTTAACATTGCAAGTTCTTTAACTTTCTTTCTGGTCTCCAGGATCTCGAAGTGGATTTGATGCAGGATGAACCGGTTCCAGCTCTAAAATCATTATTTTAAAGTTGTTTATTTTGTTGAAGTTGTTCCACGAATAATAAAATTTTGATTCCCATTTCTAAATCAATATACTTGTCTATGGATTCACAGACCTAGAAATAGTAAAACAGGTAATATGATAACACAATAATCAGATATTTGATAACATTTGAGAAAACGTTTAAAATTCGTGGAAACCTATCTAATATATCCGTAATTGTGATATTTACCCCAAAAAGCTTTCCGCATAAATACTAAATCATGTGTTATGAAAATTCCATAGCGTAACAATGCCCCAAACAAATAATGAAAATGAAAAGGAGAGGGCCTATCTCTTCCAACACTTCGTCATTCTACGGTAAGCTAGAAATATTGTTTACGGACTACAATTTATAGGATCATGTTATTTTTATAATTTGGTCATCTATTAGCTGTGTTTTTGCATTATGATGTCACACACTTTGTTTGACGGACAATTTGTGTTTCGATGTTTTGCCACGAATATACAATAATATTTTTTACTTCAATCATTAAATACAATTATTTATGCCTAATTTATTGCAGTTAAACATCGTTATTCTTAACAGGAAAACTAAAAAAAAACTTACGTTAATGATATTTTTATTTTTAAATCATACTTTTGTATAAAAAACAAGGAAATTTTATTAATTAATCATTATCTTGTTTACATTTATTGCTTTTTATTTATTGTTTACATGTATTTATTTAAAATCCACACTTTCACTCCAGTTCTAACTAACATAACCGTTGCAGTTAAATACCACTTCCGCGTTCAAGTTCCACTATGACAGGAGAGCATGAAAGAAATTACAAATCAATAATTTAATGAAACAGACTGCATTCACTTTTTATATTTCTTAAGGTGATAAAAAAATATGTCCACTAAGTTTAGAGATTGAAAGAAAGAAAAATTAGAAGTTTAGAAGAGAACATAAACAAGAAATAATATATGTTGCTCACGATCCTAGATTTCATCAAACCGAAGGAAAAAGATAAATATTGAGTACTTAGTGAAATGTAGAAATTGGGAGAAAAAATGTATCATTCGATACATAAATGTTTGAAGTAAAACTTCTTTACGCACGCTTGACTTGTGGAGTAAGCTGGTGAATGCGTGACGAAAGCGTTACGAAAAATGTAATCGGGCGAGACGAACGGAAGTTGAGAGGGCGATATAAGTTAGTGAAGACAGAAAGAGAGATAGTTACGTTTCGTATATTACTGTAGGGACAAGAGAGAGAGGTGTGAGCACACATTTTCTTTCTCTCTTTATCTCATAGCCAGTTATGTTTCGTATATCTAAGACACAGTGCAAGCCTATTGTCTGTATCACACTGTAGGAGCAAGAGAGAGCAGTGCGCGTGCACATTTTCTTTCTCTCTTCCTCTCATAGCTAGTGCATGAAATATATATATATATATATATATATATATATATATATATATATATATATATATATATATGCGAGTTTGCTAGCGTTACGCGATTGTAAATTCATTTTAGAGTTCATATTTTGTGAATTTGATGTTTTACTTCAGTTGTGTGGTCTCGCACACTCGTTTTTTTTTTATAAATATAAATTTGACATAACCAGGAAAAAAAACCAACTAACCAGATTACGGCAAAATATTAGATTATTATTTTAATAGCAGCAAAACATTAAATTAATATTTTGATCAAACAGAAAACAATGATCATTGATCAAACATTTACCGCATTTAACAAACCTGAATCAAAGATATAAGATCAACTTTAGGGTCAACGCCTGCTCCTCTATCTGACAGGATCAAACCTAGAGCCGCTGCTTCTGGCACGGTACGGAATGCCCGCAGAAAGTTAGACGCCTGACAAGGAGCACCTGAAGATGTGTCGAGCATACGGAACAAAAAACCTGTAACATCATTTCTCCATCAGAATACACACCTTCCCATTCTGCAGCAAAATTTACTTAAACCAAAAATAATCAATCGCCCCACAAACTGTTATATAGTCTTTCAAACCATATATCCACAAATAAAAAAGATCAAATGCTAGATGAACCCTGTCTAAAGAGAGTCCTGTACCAAAGTATGCCTACAAATATTTTTAGCATTATTCACTGAAATTACTAAAAATCATTCAAATCACTTGAAATAACATATCTTTCAACTCTGACAAGCAAATTTATAAACAAACATAAATTGCATACTGGTCACATGTGATAAGTGCGCAATATAAAGGTTTTTTAGGCATTTTACCATGAAAAATTTGTATCGATAATTTTCATTGTCACCATTACTTCATTCATAATTTCATTTTAAATAATTAAATTTTTAAAAAGAATATATTCCATCTTCATAGTGACACAAGCATAACGCAAGAAAACCTGAATAATATGAAATTTATAAACACAAGTTTATAACGTTATGTACTTTATAAACATACTGTCTAATGTGTATTCATATACATCAAAATATGTTGACTTTTCCAAAAATATTTTGGTTTTGTTATTCATAAATTTTTTACTATTTTATAATTAGCTTTTTTAGACTTGCTGTTTAAATAGAGCAATAAGAAAATTAAAGCTGCATACCAGCTTTGTATGTAAGGCCATTCCTAAGATAAAACTGGCAACAATATGTCGATTTTTACATGTTCACTAAATTCATTTTCAATTAAAAAAAATTTTAAAATTGGATTTGTCCTTTACTCAAAGTTCTTTACATGCTTAAGAGCCGTCAAGAAATAAAATTTTAATTCATTTTATATACTGTTTCTAGTTTTGTGACAAACAACTACATATTTCACATCCTTTTTACAATTTAGAGACCTTTCAAGGCCGGATTTACAGGGAGATGGAAAGACGGACGGACAGAAAGCGGACTGACAGGATGACGGACAAAAGGAAAGATGTTTTTTTAAGTGAAAGATGTTTTTTAAGTTGTTGAGAATTATTTTTGTTTCACTTTTACATTTATAACTAAATAAATTGTACACTATATTAACTGTCAATATGTTTTAGGTTATGCCAAAGTTAAACTTAGGATGAGGTAGGAATAGTGTTTGACAGATGAAATTATAATGAGCTTGGTTATACCAAGCTCATATAATTTTATCTGTCAAACACTAGACACAAATGCTACTGATAAACTGAGTTTATCAGTAGCATTTGTGTCTATTCTCCATTTATGCAAGGTATAACTTTATATTCAAAGTTTAATAGTAACAGTGTGGAAGTTTTAAAAGTTAGCTAATATAAAATGATCTATTATTTATGATCTTAAGTACTTTTAAAAAAATCAAATTTGTCTGAAATTTTTTTATGGTAAAAAAATTTTAAAAATATTGATCTGACAAAAATATAGCAAGTACAATATTATAAGGAAAAATAAATCAACAACACATACAATAACTTAAAAATGCTTCCCATAAATTCCAATTCTATGCATTCTCTAAGTTATTTTGCTTCATATAATATCGGGCGTGTAATTAACAATTCAGAATGCAGTCACAAGATAGATATAAAAAGGTCCTAAAATGTTTGCAACAACGATAAAATATAACTCACCTAATTCGCAACTAAGACAAAATTCTTTGGCACATGTGTGACGCAGTAGAGCCATTTTGATGGGCTGCGTATAGTACAAAACCTGCAAGCGTTTCAAATTATTTCTGAGTATATGATATTACATTTGATTTACACATATAGAGTATAGTGAAAAAAAAATAAAAGTGTAAAATTGGCAATGTTAAAATAACGGTTGATGAGAAGTAAAAATGATATTTGAAACAAATATGACATCAAGTTTATTTGTTTGTTTATTTGATATTATGAGTTTGTTTAGCAGTGTTTCTATTGATTAATGATAAGAGGAAATATGCATAATTTGAAAGGATATGGCTGACATAATAAATAGGATTTTATGGAATTAGTTAGCTTCATATAATTATGAAGAGACACCATAAATTATATATTTCTCAAATAATGCAAAAAAAATAAAACAGAATATAATTTTAATAAAACTTTATAAGTTTGCTCCAAACAAATTTATTTATGTAATATAATTAAAACTTGATACATTCACGTAACAAGAATATTTAATTGAAGTATGAATATTTAATGGAATAAAAGTGTGATTATAAAGATACAGAAAGGGATTTTAGGACGATTAATCTATATATGATTTATATAATTTTTTATCAAAATAAGTTCTATCAAATTATAAACTTTCTGTTTTAATTTTTCATTGTCTGAAAAATTAAAGAACAAAGTACATATTTTGGCACTTTCCAATATCCTTTTTCACATTTATAATGTAAACTGGATAATTTCTAATGATAGAACATTTTAAGTAAACAATTTAAGAATAGTGTGATTCGACCTTTAGATGTTTGGAATATTACAATTTTATCAATATTTTTATATAATTTTACAAGAAAATTTCCACTTATAATCACATAGTGATTTTCATAATACATAAAAGTGATTTTCATAATACATAATATTTGTTAAATATGCATATTTTTTAAATTAAATTAGTAAAAGGCATTTTTTGATAATTCAAAATATTTTAATAAAAAACTTTCCATACTTATTTCTTTATATACATAAAATTTCTTTTTTTATTTTTCGCGTATTCATTATCTCATTTCATATAAATTTTCAGAATCACAACATCGTTTTTGAATTAAATTTCATACAGAAGTTTTCAACTATGTCAATTGGATATCATTTGACATGACTATGCTACATTACGCCATAAACAAAACACGCTTACCTGTAGCATGGAGTTGCAATAAGAATTTGGCAGTGTGGCTTCAAGACCTGGAAACCCCGTCTTGTTGTAGTGGTCATAGTCGTACTCGTTTGAACTATGCTTTGAATAACGAATTTCGACCTATGGTAAAATTAAAAACAAACCATGTATAAAAATGTATGTGATCTAAGTTAAACATCTTTCTTCCAAATGTAATATTACATAAATGAAATGAACATTCTTTAGCCATGGTAATGGATATTTGTATGAGACAGTAATGAAAAGAAAAACACATCAGTAGTGAGGAAAACAAATAATAAATAGTTTTCCCCTCGCTCAGCATGTCTAGCTTGATCTAGCTTATTTTAGTTTTAGCAATGCTCTCAGTCCAAGTAAAAAAAAGAGAGAAAATATTTAATTTTTCATTAATTTTCACTATACTTCCAAGCCTAACAAACAATACCACAATAACTATGATTTATATGAGTTATAAAATCATAATTTAACATTTTTTTTAATCATTCAATCAGGTTCTACACAATTTTTCTACAGTTTTTGTGGTTTATTAGACAAAACTCTTAAATTAAAAAATAAAAACTAGTTATTAAAATTTTAAGTATTGTATACAGCTGTAAAGTTGAATATATGACAGAGCCGCAAACAGGTAATTCTTTTCAATAAACTAAAAAAAATGAATGAAAAACTATTTCTGAAGTTCTATGTAATGAAAAAGTTTGTTCGCTTGAGGTTTAATGAAGTAAGCATCAGCTGATCGATGAATTTAACAAAAATATATATTCCATTTCTAATCTAACGTGACATATCTATTACCTACATTATATAAAACGATATCACATGTAATGTATTATAATAAAAACGTATTTATTTTATAATGAATCAATTTCATTATATTTTTATTATAATACATTAGGTGTGATATTGTTTTATGTAATGTAAAATATAAAATAATATAAATAAACTAGCTGACCCGTGCGAAGTCTTCGCACTATATCGCCATCTAGCGTGTTCCAAGTATACAATTTGGCTAAGATATTTGATGTGTCGCCCACAGATGGCGCTCATGCCAATTGTTATAAAAATTAATTTTTTTATTAACAAAAAGATTTTTTTCGGATTTTTTTATATTTTTCGCCCAAAGTAGAAAACATAAGCTTTAAGTGGATATTTTTTTTTTTTTTTTGGTGCAATAGTTAAAGAGATCGAGCCGCTCCACCAAAAAACACCTTTTAGAAATAATATATTTAGATTAGAACTATAATTTGCTAAGCATTATGTTATTATACACGGTTCAGAAATTTAAAATAATATTCATATTTATCTGTACACACGATACTTGCGTACACATGATACTTGTGCACATTGTTCAGCACCGCCTGCGAACAGCTGCGACATCGCCACTGCGGGTAAACACCACACTCATGCTGATAATACATCCTTTATTGGGTGTGTTAAAAAAAGTGGTGTAATATTTTTTTTCACTAAAGTAAAAGAAGGGCGTGTTTTACGTTTTATTTCAACAACAATTTATTCCTTTATAGCCAACGAATAGTGTCTTTCTTTATCCGACATCTATTCCCAGACACCGTGTACATAGTATTAAAAATCATATTTTACGTTTCAAATATTATCATATTTTACATGGAACTGTTCAAAATGTCCGTCCAGTTGATCCCATATTTCAATCGCACACATTCTCAAACATGTTATGAAGAATTTGATAATAACTATCAAGCTGATAACACATCCCTTATAAATCACTTAGTGAGATGTCATCGAGAAGTTCAGGAAAATTGTATGTCAAAAATGTAGATAATTTTCTGATATCAGACACTTTCGCAAAAAAAATTCAATAACATGCATACTCATTTTGTCCGCCAATACATTCAATACTCAAAAGACGTAACTTGGCCAAGTGAGGGTTCTCTTGAACGCAGAAAAGCTGATTTACTCGATTCCAAATTCTATCATACAGAAGATATTTTCATAAGTAAAAGAACTTTTTACAACGATCATGACATGAAACAAGCCAATCGCAGCAAAAAGTCTTACGTTATGGATCATGTAATGGAAGAAAGTGCTCCACTTTTGTGAAGTGAAAAGTATAGATCCTGTCCTTTTTAAGCAATTTATTGAACTGTAGTATGGCTAATTTGAACCTGTAATGTGAGTACTTATGGTAGGTGCTCATAAAAATTCCCACAATATTCATTTCGACATAAATATCCATTCTTGAAAATAAAGTGTCAACTTTCAGAACTAGAAAATACCTGTATTCCACAATCTTTGGAGTTTTCACAGTAAACTGAGCATTTTTCGGTTGATGCCGATTTAGGACAATACAACTCTAATGCAGCATTTGCCTGAAAATCACATATTCCACATAACAAAATCATATCGACATATACAATACCTGTGTAATTACAACACAACATTGTTCTATTGCAAAATTAATAAACACAAAACAAAATACAATATTACGCAATAAAATACAACTTGACACACTAATACGTAACAAACACACCTAATGCGATCAGAAATTAAAAGTAACTGAACGCCTGCAACTACCGATAAACTCAAATCATCATAGCAACTTTGGAAAACTAACGTAGCAATTTTGTTTATTTCTGATATAGAAATCATCATCATCATCATATATATTAATACGCTAAGGTTAAGATGTTACACTCCCTTTTTAGAAAAAACCTCACAACTAATCCACATAAATTATATATCATTTTATAGATAATTGCTTGCTCTACCGGCATCCACAACTAAAAAATGTATTATTGCTATTGTTTTTGCAAATTAATTAATTATTAAAATTATATACACAAAACAGCAATGCTGCCATCTAACGGCGCAACGTCAATATGATTGACGGTCGGTAAAATTTTTGTTTAATTTCAAATCCACTCACGTATAAATAAAGTGGCGCTTTAGCTCAATGCTTTTGATACTTGCGCCTCTATATGTCAATTTTAGTAAAAAAGAATAAATAATGCGAAGGCTTCGCACGGGTCACGCTAGTCTGAATTAAGAGACTGTTATTATTATTGCATTGGCTTTGCTAAGTTAGCTATCTGCTTCCAGATGCTGGTCATCTCTGATAGATACAATTAAAAAATTGAAAAAGATAAATTCACAATTACAACTCAATTCCAAAACAAAGAAAATTTGAATAGTTAGAAGATCGGAACATTTGACAAGATCACAACCTCATATGAATTACAGTCAATCAAACGCTGTTTTAAACTAAAAAAGCCAAACAATTTAAATTTTGTTTTGTGTCAATCCATTAATATTTTTAATTGTCGTCGATTGTCTATTAGAACTAAATAATCAGATTTGCTACATATTCATAGCTAAATTTAATAAGCGCCAAGTACCAATTTCCAAACTCCTTGTTACATCACTATTAAACTCACAAACTTATCTTTATTCCGTGTAGAAGAACACCATTTATAAAAAATACTTTTCTATATCCTGAAGTGATGTAACAAGAATTTCATATAATAGTTGGCCCATGCAAATAATTCGCAAGCCACCGAATGGTAATTATAATGTGAAACTAAGTAAGTGAAAGGTATTTTTTTTAATCTTTTGAAACAAGACACGGAACCTCGCATATCGAGGGTTCCGTTCCATGTTTCAAGTAAAATTGTTTTATTTGTCATAAATCATTACTTTGCAATAAATAAATGTTATATATCTAAAATAATTTAGTAAGGAGTAAAATATATAATAATTAGTTAAACAGATTATCAATAGATGGCACTATTTACAATATAAATACCTTTGAGAAAGAGTATATAGAGAAGAAAAAATTAAAAAATTTAATTAAACGATTAACTTTGAATTGTTTGTTCATTTTTTATAATTAGCGGTAAAGGTAATCATCACAACGATAGCTCAATCATTGGTTTGATGAAGTAGTATAATAATTCGGAAACCGCATCATGTTTCAAAAAAATTATTTCCACTTTTCTACTTCTCAGTGGTTTTATCGTGTTCGGCTTTACCCATATACAGCTTATAAATTATTAACCATTAAACGAACCTTGATGTATCTCTTGGGTATGGACACAGAATACTGTATTTTTCCATTCTCACTGTAGCTATGTTCGGGTGAACTTTTGGCACTGAAACATTCTTCCGTGTAAGGCATCTGAAACCAATTAGATGTTGCCGAAATTATCAAATAGTTTACAATCGTTTATAAGATTGAAAAATGTTTATTTCTAGATTAAATATAGGTATTGTATACTTACATAAAATAATAAAAATGCTTTCTCTAGCCTAACCTCAACACCCTTCTACTCAAACACCAACATTTACATTACTGGTACAAATGTACGTCACAGAATATCACAATATTACTTAAGAAAGGGTCACTGAACATAGTAGTCGGAGGACATTCATATAAATTAGGTTAGGTTAGGGTAGGTTCATACATATAACTTAGGTTAAAAAAAAATCAGTCACTAAGAAAGGGTCACTGAAAACCACAGTATTCAGAGGACATACATATATCTTAAGTTACATTACCATAATGTTTCTTTTTTTTCCCAGTAACAACAAGCAAGCATCACAACGCAAAGCATCACTAAACCTGTCTTATTTACGAAACATGAAAAGGCTTATAATAAAGACAATATCTAAATTGTCTCCAGAAACTGAGACAAATAATTATACGTATTAGTTTAATGTGTTGGTACTATACCAAAGGCTGACAACGGATTGGTGACGTTACAATATATGCCCCACGGTAAAATTAGCTAAATTTTATTTTACACAATAGGAGACATAATAAATGAAAGTCATTTACATTTTAAAGTGAAGTACTCCTGTTATACATTTCTCTTTCTTATACAAAAACACGTTAAAGTAGAATTCGCACTATGTGGTCTGTGCACTCTTAGGCACATATAAAACATTTAGGGCTGACTTTTCAATCTTCAGATAAACAACCAGATGAGAGTATTCGACAGCATAATTTTGCATTTTTCAATGGTCGGATGGAAGTTAACTATTGAATAAAGCCCCTAACGGAGGAATATAGTCATCTGCTACTTCGAGACCTGGATAAGTGTTTATTGGCCAGTCAAAATGATGTTTAAGGCTATGCTTAGCAACTCATCAAATTTTATCTGGTGGTTACTCGGAGATAACTTTGTTTTGTGTGTATTTTGTCAAAATTGGGTTAATGATGGATGTTTTTGATGCAAGTGATGACTAAAAAGACAGAATTATAAAAGTGAGACTGATGATTCTCAGTTTTCTTGTTTTCTCATGTATTAAGATAACTGGTGACTTATTCAGTTAATAAGCAGACTTTGAATTTTTGAAATTAGATGAACACATTCGCATTTTTTTATTTCTTCCATTTTTAGATTTTTCGCGACACAATTTATAAATAATAACACACCACGAGGAACCAGAGCGAAGCAAATAAATAAATTATAGGTTAGTTTTGCGTGTGTTGCATTGAACATCAAAAGTCCAATTAATGCTTTGTTCATAATCTGTCTAACATATTGAAATATATATATGTTTGTCAGTTTTAATCTTCAATGTTTCCACTTTCTCCTCCAATGCTTGCCTTTCATCAGTTTCCTTCAACATCTGTTGTTGCTTATTTTTTTCATCTAAATAGCTTTTGGAAGTTTTGTGTGAATTTCTAGCCAGCACTAGCAGTTTGTTTGTAACAGGAAGCAAATGTGCTTGACGTTTGTACAGTTTCATGCCAGATAAAATCATCATTTGTTAAAACATATCCAGAAAGAGAAATTCCTTCTATCGAAGCACTACCATGAGACAAGCGAAGTATTGCTTTTACAACTTTAGTTCCAGTGGGATATTTCAAACGGTTTGAGGCAGACCTTGAATTAAAAAAATAGGAGCAATACTTATTAATTGTCTGGACACCTTCAGGTATTTCTGACTCAAATTTCAACATTTTCCACTCACCTAACAAAATGACTGTATCCACATCAAAAGGTACAGCATTACCTCAAGCTACTATTCTGGGTTCAAAAGAAATGCTTTTGAAGTCTGCAACCTTCAAACAACTAGCATTATACAGCACACTATCACGGTGAGAAACTTCATTCAGTTTGAGACTTTCTGATAAGTACTTGACACTTTCAATAAAATAAGATTTCATCCCTTTACAAAAACAAAAAGCATCTTTCTCCTTAATATTTTTCAGTTCAGTGGCAAAAAATGTTTTTCTACAACAGAGATGTTGCATACAATATCAGACTTGTAAACCTTATTCCTCAACTTGATTAGAAGTTCACTTGTATATTCATACAATAGGTGGATTAAAGGTCCTTCTTTTTGAAAGAACTGAAAGTAGAAGGAAAAGATGTTGGCACCTTCTATAACAAACACAAGTTTTGCTTTAATGTCACATTGCTTTTTAAACTTGACTATTACTTTCGCTTTCTGAAAGTGAAGTAGATGTAGCCGGTAAAACTGTCAGAAAACACGTATTGATAGCACGTCACTGCTCCAAAATGCTTTGGGCTGCTGGTCCTACAGCTGGTCAATGTGATGGCATATATTTTAAGAACGATTTTCAGGACATTTCACTTTCTCCTGGTCGAATTGAAAATCGTCCCATCTGGCACGCTAACCATCAAAGTAATGAAATATTGCAATAATAAGATTTAAAACGTCAGATTCAAAATTTTCAAGACCACACAAGAATGAATTATGTATTTTATACAAATTACATATTCCAAAGTCAAAGATTTTTTTAACACTGCCTTATTTACATTTGGCCCGTCACAACTGATCACCAGCAAATTCCTTAAAAGAAGATTTGGTTACTCCCCTGTAGAAACAAGGTTTTGATTCAGGTCTTTTGCTCTTACATGGCCCGTGAAAAAAGTCTGCAGATGATTTTCAACAACCTCTTCTTTAGTAGCTGACCAACAGCATAGTGCAATTTGCATTTCTTTTTTGCTGCCTTCATTTGTAATTGCATCATAGCAGAGTTTACATACTGAAATTTTCACATCATCTGTAACTTGCTCCCAGAAATAGGATCCCAGAGCCTCAGCAATTAAATACATCATTTTCTATGGAGATAAAGTAAAATCATCAGACACCGAATTTGCAAACATCTCTCTGCAAACCTCTGCTGCTACTCACTGAGTAATGAGACAATACAGATATTACAATCCACATAAATTCCATCTTCATTACTTTTTCTTTCTAACATGAAAATGCAAATTTCGTCTGGCCATGTGGTACAGTTTTTCATTGTTGTTTAGAAGATAACTATAGAAGAAGCAGCCTGAGTCTCCCAACTTACACTAACTTCATTTTCATGACATGCGAAATCTACTCTTTCCAACCTCACTTTAAGAGGATGTAGTTTGTCCTACAATTATTTTTATGAACTTTCATTTCAATATGTTATTCAACTCTTGAGAAACCATGGTTGACAATACAAACACTCTGACACACCAAGCAGAACAGTGACATGTCTGAACTTCTCTTAGCTCATGAAACAATTAATTACCCATTATTATTAGTACATTTGAGCCACTTTTCGTTCACTTTGGACTTTCCCATAACACAATGTTTCATTGCACAACAACCTGTGTAAAAACATTCTCATTAACATTCTATTTGTCAATACAATGGCATATGTCACCCTTTTTCTCTACTCAGACTATCAAGTGCGAGACACTATTCCCACCATAACCACCCGGGTTGTCTCAGGGCCCCTCCTGGGACCCGTAACGACCCACCTCATATAAAAATGGGACCTTCGAAAGTCCCCTAATAGTGTCCCGTATCTACGATCACAGCGCTTCCACCCAACAGGGTTAGAGTCTGCTCCTACTCAATGTGTCATTTAGGATCTCCATTTTTTCAAGAACGCACTTGGTGCACGCTCTAAATGACTCAAAGATAGGAACATTCCCAACCAAGTCTCGGTGACTAAAGATATCACGTTCTAAGTCTCCGCATGATTCTACGACAAGTGCATATCAAGTGCGAGACAGAGAAAAAGGGTCACATATGCCATTCACAAATTTAGTTACAATACCCAAAACATTATTTACAATTAGATAATTTCGAATATATGTGCCGATGCTGAAAATAAAAAAAAATGCTGAAGCAACTTATTGTAGGATGAAAGGTGCCCCTTAGTTATTCTTCATTGGGCCTATTGAAAACAAAATACTGAATAATTGTGTTCGAAATAAAAACGGGACTTTAAGAACGAATTTGAAAAAAAGGTACCTTTAAGTAATTTTAAAAAAGGGACTTAACATACCAAAGGAACCTCAGCTAAAAGGCATAGGTGCACAGTATTACTTTTAAAATATGTAAAATGTTTATTTAAAATATATATATTTTTATTTTTCACCATGCAAATATGTTGCCTAGCATACCTTTTATGGGTGTAAAAATATCTAATAAGGGGGGGGGGGCATATGTTTTGTGTACAATTATATAAGAGATATTTTTAAAATACTTATAACTCGCCATTTTAATTAATACTCTCCACACGACATAAAATTCCAAAAAAATTTCAAGATTTAGCTATGGAGATATTTGAGGGTTAATATATTTCCTTAACATGCAAATTTGATAGCCGATAACAAACTTACAATGTTTCTCGGAAAAACGGTTGTGACAGGCAGATGAATGCAGAATAAGCTTAAAAAAATTGTTTTTTTTCCTTATGCTTTCTGTCTTGTAACAGGGACACTACAATTGCCTGTTATGTAGACAGTTAAAAATTAACATTATTTTCTTATTGTTTGTCCACAAGCCAACAGCAAAAGCATTCTTTAAGTTGGGAGGATAGGATTTCTTAATAAAAAATCATAAGTTCACATAGTTTTGACTACCATATTCTAAGGAGTAATTAAGAAAGAGTAACAAAATCATATAATAACAAAAAAAATAAGTATCTTTTTGACTTTATGGTAACATTCCCTGAATGAATACAAGGAATCAAGATTCATCCTACTATTTATAATTCTCCGTGGATATTCCCACGCATGGACAGCGACAAACGAAAACCACCACTATTCGCATGCACCTCACCTGACCAGGTAAAACTGATTAATGATTGATTAATGACTGCCTAAGGCTCGGCAGTTATAGGCGTTTGTCCAGCTCACAGAGCTGCACAATTTAAGGTTTTATCTATAGCAGTAATTTCCAATAAATTTAGTCAAGTTAAATTTTGTGATGAAATACGAATTCTTAATATTCACAAAGTCTTAGTTTAGAAAAGTTTACAATGTCACAGAAAAATGTGCAAGTTTAAGCGGTGTATTGAGCGAAATGGACTTCACTTCGAATAAGGATTAAAATGTGTAAACAGAAGTTGATTAGATATTAATTAGTTGAGTTATTGTGTATAAGTTGAATTCCAATTTTTAAATACACCTTAATGAAGTTATCGATTTAAATAAAAAGAAAATAAGATTCCTTATGATGGTTAACACCATAAGAAAAATTGGAATCTTATTTCACAAAGTAAAAATAGAGAACTCTATTAATGTATTGAAGCTTGTGGAAAATATAGATCTTTTTAAAATGCATGATTAATATATAATAACAATATTTCAAACTTTTGTCACAGATTTTTCCTTATGATACGCAAGAATATTCAAGGTCCGCGGGCCCGCATTTGACCTTGACAGATGCACAAATTTTAAAAGATTCCCGGATCATAGTAAGCATTTTATCCATGTTTTTTTAAAAATCAAACTGACGCTTCTAATTTTTTTATTTCCGATCTCTGTGGAATGAAAACAAACGTTTCTGTTCAAATTTGAGCTCTAAAACATACTTTTCGATTTTAGTCACTCATTGAGCAATATTACTGCATATTTTTATTACAAGCTTATCCAATTGTTCTGCAAAAAATATATTTAATATAAATAACACATTTCAGCCACCAACATGTGACCCAAAGCTTTGCATGCGACACTAATCTAATGTCATTGATCTGAAATCAACCTTGATCTATTAATTGTGAATATTTTAGTCAAAACCAAAAATATCATATAATGCATTAAGTAAATAATGAACTAGACCAAACATACACAAAGTATTTGTACTTGAAATTGAAGAAAACATGAACAGACTAAACACTCAAATATTCAAATCATTCTTAAATACATTAGACATGCATTCACTATGTATCTAAATAAAATAAAGTGGTAATTTAAGAAATAAAAGATATAAGTCAAATAAAAATAAATAACTTATTATAAGAATGATGTCACTTGAAGCAACCATTTCCTTTGTATCAAATCATGCAACATCGGCTATGGTGTTGTCCTGTAATCAAACAATGTCTATCATTATATATTGAGATTTAAAAACATCATAACTGACCTGATTTCGGCGACTGGTCTTTGGATTGGGAGCATAACCTATAGGACCTTGCATTTTCATTGTCGTAAGCACTTCAGGGTCTATTGGTTTCGGTTTTCTGAAACAACAGTTATTTTGTTTTTTAAAAATTTATAATTAATTGTATTTTCTGCAGTACGCTTCAGTCAAACATACAGAATTAAAGGTTAAATTTACTGTAATATTATGGCGTGATTTTTTTACTGATATTATTTTTTTAATTATAATTCTTATTTTTAATATTAAAATGTTTATTTTATTCTAAAATTTTTTGTTTGGAACTTTGTGCTGAATGCACAAAATTCTATTTAAAATATATTTTTGGAAATCTTTTCTTAAATTCCCTGTTGAAATAATTTTTATGTTTACAAATAAATAGATGTGAAAAATTGTCAAATTTTTAAGACAAATTTCTCACCCAATTTTCAATTATTTGACAATATTTCGTGTACTATGACAAATAAAAAACTAATTTTTTTGTCATACATTACCACAGTACTCTCTAAAACAGGGTGAAATAGTATTTATCAATCGAGTTGTATAATTGCATTTATACATACATAATCTTCGAAACTTAAAAAAAATTTTAAAAATATTACGTTTATCTGATAAGTGCAAGTATTCTTAAAATAATTGTAAGCTATGGTTTGTCGATGACACATTTTATGCAAATTATGTTGAAAGAAAATATTTTTTCTAAAGGATATTCATATAAAATCTTATTCTTTTATCTATTTATGAGGCTATTTTATTAGATAAAAAAAATTGTTTTTTTTTCCCGAAGAAAAGCATTGCGAGTCTAATAACGGTAATAACAAAAATGAGCAATATAATTCAAATCAATTTCAAAAACAATTTATTCAGATTGTCAATAAATTTTGTCATATTTATGTATAAAGATTGTCATATTTATGTAGTAGAATTTATCCGTTTACTTCCTTTTATAAATGAATATTACTAAATACGCATTTCGTTTAATGACATCTATATTTGTATTTATAATTATTTGTTTTAGAATGTATTTAAGTACTAACCTAAAATTAAATAAAATAATTTTAAATTCAAAGTGCCTCCCCGTACCTCAACGCATTGCCTTCGGCATACACTAAATAATTATAATTGCATTAGGCATTTACTAAAATCACACCCAAATATTCACTCACACTAAATAAATTAGATATTATTAATTCCACTCACTCGAGAACTTATTAGAAAAATTTAACAAAAACGTCTGATATACACGCTACGCAATAAATACACCACTGCTATTTTAAAAACAATACTATCTCTTCAAAAAGGTTCAAACGTTCTGATTGGTTTAAATAGATATTTGTGAATGTTGTCATATTAAATAATAAATAAACCGTGGAGATTTATTTTGAAATCTTAATTAAAATTAAACTAATGTTATTATTAAGAAGTATATAAAAATTTTCATCAAATGATAATTGAAATTTTTTAAAAATCATACCATTTGGAAATCATAACATTTGGAAATGTGGCAATATTGCAAGAATAGTATTTATATACCTTTCTTACAATGCGATGGTGAAGTTGACTTTTCTAAGTATCTCTTTCATTTGTATAGTTTTACAAAAGATTATGAAAAAGAATAGGATAAAGAATACCACTTTATATGTTGAATTTCAAGGTCAAGGTTATTCGTAAATAAAAATTATTGCAATTGGAAAATCTTTAACATCCGTAATTCATCCAAATATCTAGAGATCATTAAAAATACTGTCATAGATTTTTAAAATAAACTTAATTGAATAACTATTAATACGATATAATTTCATTTAGAGTTCAGATAAATTACTCAAATGAATGAAAAAAATTAAATGTTTAAAGTAATAATTACCTCGTAGCTATTGTAAGTGGCCCGACTGAAATCAGTACATATTTCTTTGAAAAAAAGTTATTTAAATTTTGAACACTATGTGGGCAAAAGTTAGTTTCACAAAATCTCCAGTATATCCTACCATTCTATGCTCAACTAGATTGTTATAGTACTTCCCAATATGAAATCAACGTTTTAAGTGACTCTACTAGTAATATTTGGAAGACCTTCATAGGACAGACTGCTAAGAACTGGTTCCGAAAGTTTTCTTTAAGTTGATCTTAAAGATGGTTAATGATTCACGTTTGCGAGTACAATTTTGACCAATTCGCACTTGACTTGTAGAAAACTTTCCGCTACTTTTAATGCGAGTGAGGAAACCCTAAGTTAACATTTCAATCAACTGGAAAAAAGCGTAGAAGTTAAGTTAATGGCAAAATTATATGGATTGTTTTATAGACTGGAGGGAAGTGTTTTAAGCCCCACTACTACTTAGAAATTCAAACTCAATGATGTCAGGTTAAAAATTAATAAACAATCACTTAATAACACATTATAAATATTTAGTTACAATTAAATTTTAATTTCTAAGTCACATTTTTGTGCTACTGCAATCTCTTGACAGACTTCCCACTATGATGACATACCTCAATATATTTCCAAGACCCTCATTTGTTAAAGTATTTTCCCACTTCTTCCCTAATATCTAGAATCCCTATTACCTATATGCCTTCTTTGAGAATTCAGCTGGCCAAGCACTAAACCACTTGGTGCCCGTCGTGAGTGCCGGTAGAGGGATAGATGAGTACTGGAACGTATCATCCCTGTAGCTCACAAACGGCAAGTTCTCCACAGAATCTGCAAATTCTGTCTCCCTAGAATTGTGATAATATCATTTACAACCTTTATAAACAACATTAATAGAAGTATATTTTAATATGGCATATTTTATATAAGTCCTAATATTTAAATAACAGTCATTTAAAAATGTATGTACAAAATTTTATAATACAAACAATTATTTTTAGAATTCTTTAAGTGGGCCACCTAATATAATAAAAAAGTTATGAATGATATAACTAAAGTATTTTTGAGTAATTCACAATGATTTTACGCCTGTGAAAAACACGTTGGCAATATATTTTCAGATTAAAAATAACACAGATATTCGCAAATAGCTTAATAGAAACACAATGTATTCTTAAATGTTTAACTTGTAAAGGCTTTAAAAGGAAAAAATAGAACCCTTATAAAATCAATCCCATGTCTGTATGTCCGTCTGTCACAGCCAATTTTCTCAGTAACTATGCAACATAGAAACTTGAAATTTGGCACTGTAATACAATTTATTAACCCACATATTTTGCACAGGCTATTTTTTTAATATACTCAGATAAGAATTAAAGAGGGGGGAACTCGAAAAACTTTTTTTTTTAATTATATCAAAGAGCTTGTCATGAGGAATGACATAATTTTAGACTTTTCATATTTAAAAATTTATCCTTAAAAATATGCAAAAATAGCTCTCCATCCCTTATTTCCGAAACTACTGACCAAAAGTCATGAAAAAGAACAGGTTTGGTAAAATCAGATTAACAATTACATGGAAAAATTAGCAATTATCCTAGATCCCATAATTTGAATTATACACCATGTTTTTGTCTATGAAAAATGTAGTAAGCAATATTTTTATGTTATGAAAAATTAAAATTTCATATAGTTTAATAAAAATACTATTTACGTTTATAAGTGTGTAATACTTAATAAGTTTATTTTTTAATTTATCCTATTTTATTAATAATTTAATAACTACTCGATGATAAAGTTTCTTTTTCATTGAAGAATTATCAAATAAAGACATATCGCAATTTGCAGCAGCAACATTATTCAACCAATAACTATGAATGTTCGTGTAATGTGAATTACTACGATAATTTCATGAATGTTCGTGAATGTTAATGTGAATTACTACGATCATTTTATGATTATAATGATAATTTTATGAACGTTCATAAATGTTAAGGTGAATTATTATGATAATTTTATGATTATTACGATAATTTTATGAATGTTCATGAACATTAAAGCAAATTATCATGATTAATATCATCATGATCACTATGATATTTTTGCGTTATCATTAAAATTGACATTCTTTAAATATTCCATTGGAATGAAATAATGTCAATATATACCTTGAGAAATTATTGAAGATTGGTTCAGTATTATGCTGCGACGAGAAGAGGTGCAAATGCCCCCCTTGGTCACCAAACGCAAATGCCTGGCTGGTAGCCGATATGTCGAACACCGTGCAAAGGGAGCTGTGTGTATTTACCTGTCAGGACACAATGCCACTATAAGAAAGTGAATGTAAACATTACAATTTGGAAGGATGTTTAGTGGAAATTAATCAGTTCTGAAAGACACTGAGATCCATATATCATTCCCGTCTGTTACCTTTAACACTTGATTAGTTGAACCTACCTGAAACGTGGCCTGTGCGCCAGAATCACTCCCTACATCCACATGAAACAATTCCACCTGACCATCCCCCGTCACGGCAGCCGCACGCCGGCTGACTGCCGGTAAAAAATGCAGCAGCAGTGGAGCTCCACCATTGGAGAGAGGAAGTGACCAGGCGCCTGGTGCTGCGCCCTGGCGAAGCGCCCTTATGTCCCATGCCAGGACATAGGGTTCGGCTACTGGCACTCCGCCGGGGCTGTTAGTGGGTGAGTTTAAATATATATAACCTATCAAGATAGAGTAAGTATAAATATAATTTTTTCGTCATCAAGTTTGGTGATAGTCCTAATATTAAAACATTTATTATACTTGTCAAAGTCGAAGATAAGTACAAACAATATTATTCTATGTGATCAAAGCATCTGTGTAAATGGATAGGTAATGCGTCTTTGAAACACTGTTCATCAAATGACAGTATTACAGTTTTGAAAGACTCGCTCGCAACTATGCTCAATCTCGTTCCAATAAGCTCAACTTTAATACGTATGAATACTATACAAACATTGTGTATTGAAGAAATGTAAAAATCGGCCTCGAATTCACAAAAATAAGAGGGGATTCCCTATCCACTCGTAACTAACAGTTTTTTAATTTGTATATTTTTATAATTGTAATAAATAATTAAAGTTCAGACGGTTATAAGCATACAAAAATCTATGAGAAAAATGTGTAAGAGAGAATGGTGTGAGAGAAGGCACTAAGCGAAGTAATCCCTCAACTATAGCTGCATCTTGATCTAATTGGAGTGTTGTACAACATTTAAGAAACAATATTAACATTTAAGACACGATAATAATTTTTAATTTATTTTTACGTGGACGTGATATTTGTTGCGTAATTTAATTTTTTTTAAATATGTTTATTAATGACATTTAATCTATATGAAAATGACGACAGTATATAAAATTTAAGATATAAGCATTTATTTGTTTAATTTTATTTTATTTCAATAGCATGACAAAAGCTATTTAAATTTATTACTTAATTGAGTCTATTTCTTATTGATGGTACCAAAATTTTTTTCAGTTGTAAAAAAAGGCACATATTTCCTTCGGTTCCAGATTCCAGATCTTATGAAAAATGGTCGTCACACTGTAGAAAACCTCACCGCTTCGTAAGTAATTAATACTATGGTTGCTGACTTATACAATAGAATTTTATTGGAAAGTAAAGTCAGAGCCAAGAAAAAAGATTTATACCAAACTCTACAGACCGCATTAAGAAATTTGAACTTACATTAAATTTCTTCTCTCCAGATAGATATAAATACGTCCAAAGAGCTTTTAATACTTGTCTGCCTCGTTCATGAACTTTAAATAAGTTGTATGAGAACATAAATTTCGAGACCGGATTCACAAACGGAGTACAAATATCAAAATGCCTTATATGGCAAAAAAGTTATGTGACATAATTATGACAATGGCAAAACGTTAATAAATTAACGCTTTTTGAAGGCACATAACATTTACTAGTATAAAAACTAAAAAAACTATATAAACTATATTTACTATATAAACTTTTGTAATTAAAAGTTCCCCAAACATTATTAAAACTATCAAGCATTTCTGAGCGTAACTTTAAATCATGTAAGATAAAGTTTTTATACTTATGAAAATTTATTACTTAACTTTAAACTGTATAATGTAAAATTTTCATTTTGTGACAGAAAATATCAAAATTAATAACTAGTCGAATTCGACTCTGTGCTGTCTACTATATAGCGAGGCAGAAATACATCGTATGTAGGCTTACTCTGATTAGAAAATACCACATGTGCAAATATGCAGAATTATATTGTCTGAAATAAATAAAAACAAAAAACTTTTTGTGTTCGAAATATTGAAAGATATTTCTGCTTGCTTCGTATGGATATAACTATCCATTACATTGATGGAGCATGGCATTTCAAATCTCATTCTTATATTTTTATCTATAACTTATCACTATTTTTATCTGTTTTTGATCCAATTTAACATCATAATTTAAAAAGATTATTAATATTTTAACTGTGTTATAATATATACCATACTACTCCGCCTTTGCATGGTACAATGTAGGTACTAATGTAGTGTAATTGTGGAGCAATTAATATTACTGTCAGCATTAGAATATACTACCAGGATGTCTTTATATACAATGTTAACAGCTGATTTTGCAGTTTATAGTGTCGAGCACGAGTCGAGTGTAAGAGCACGTTTTTATTTTTTATTTTACTCGCTTGATAGCTCCGATAAACGAGTGCGATTCCTGCAAATCATACAATGCCTTAGGGCAATGCGCGTTCTGCGATGCGCTATTTATAGACACGTGCCACTGCCGTCCGTGCACTGCATCATATGTATTGAAGATATGTAATAGACTTATATAATAGTAGATAAATTATGAAACTTCCAATATGTCTCCCTAAAAATCATGTTATTCCAAATTAATCATTTTTTGTACAATAAAAATTAGATTTTCAAAATAAAAATTGTGGAAAATATTAAATTTTCTTCTTTTTTTTATAGAATTAATATGAAAACACAGAACGACTTGATGATGTGACTAAACTTTATTAAAAGTAGTTTAGAAAGAAAAATTAGGCCTGCTCTTTTAAATCAATCTGATGGTTATGTCACTTAATTTACAACTCTCCAATGATAAAAAAATTGTAATAAACTGAAAAATTATTTCCATCCAATCAGCCCTATTTGGTCTACATAACAAAACTACATCTCACTTTGAAATGGCAAGACGCACCTGGTCTTAAACAATGTAACAATATAATCTGACTATAAAGTAGTGTTTCATAGTAAGTCCGTCATTGTCTACGCAGCTAGACTATGGTGTCAACTTAAGTACAAAGTACATGATCTCATGTAAACGACTTAAACACTAACTGTAATTGCATTACAGTTAGTGTTTAAGTCGTTTCAGCCATTATAACAAAATATTAAAAAATTAAATAATTTTCAACATTTTCAACAGATTATTTATATAAATTTCCTCACCAGATATTAACTTTGGAAATTACACTTTTCTAAAGTGCAAAGATTTTTTGAAATTAAATCTACTTGACGCTTTACAGCAATATATTTAAATCGAAATCCAAAAATCAACTGGATATGAAGAATACGCAAGAAAAGTGAAAATCTGAAACAATGTTTAATTCCATAAAGACACTTCAATCAAACGCAAAGTATCCAATGACTATAACTTGCATTATGTGTTTGGTCAAATATTACTTTAACTTTCAGTGTTGAAAAGATGTGTCCATTCTAATGAAGCCCATGCCGAGTATATTTACATTTTTTGATTGTTTTTTTTTGTTTTTTCATATAAGATTTTAATTCACCATGTAAAACAGATATAGCTTTAAGAGCCAGTGTTTGAAATAGGAAAAGCCTTAATATATAAATTTGTTTTTAAACACCTTTGTAAATAATAGTAAAATTTGAAATCTCACCCTAAAGCAAATCCACAGGTGATTAAAATATCTCCCTGTACGTCAAGATCGCTCAGGCAAGCTGTGTGGGCTTGGAAAGCGTGAACAACTGTGGATGGAACACGATGATCTCTTAGGGTAACACGACCACTGCTACCTCCCGCGCACAACAGTGAACCGCCACTGCTGCGGAGTACCGCACAACCATCTGCATCCACTCGCTGTAATCAAAAACTTTGAATTATCCTGTTTGTGTAAGATTAGTGCAAGTCTAATGATAAATACTGTTTAAGTCAAATTCTAAATTTGCTTAACAACATTGGCTAGACAAAAGTGGGTATATTCTTCGCTCTATCATACACTCTCGTTAGTAATAACTATCTATCTTCTCAATCTTCTGATATTCCTCAAGGTAAAATCTATCAGAACAAATGGTGGCAAATATTGGTACTTCTGTCAGTAATACCAATCCAAATGGCAGTCCTTATTACATTGTAAAAATTCCTTTATTCCACTGATTTTTGTTTCGCTTACTCTACTGTTTGGATCCAACTGATTAAATCTGACCTGCTTAATTCCACTGATTTTTGTTTCGCTTACTCTACTGGTTGGATCCAACTGATTAAATCTGACCTGCTTAATTCCACTGATTTTTGTTTCCCTTACTCTACTAATTGGATCCGACTGAACCCGACTGCAACTACTTAATTATACTGATTCTTGTTTAGTTTACTCTACTGATTGGATCCGACTGCAACTGCTTAATTCCACTGATTTTTGTTTTGCTTACTTCACTATTAGATCTGACTGATTGAATCCGACTGCAACTAATTAATTCCACTGATTTTTGTTTTGCTTACTCCACTATTGGATCCAACTGATTGAATCCGACTGCAACTGCTTAATTCCACTGATTTTTGTTTCGCTTACGTCACTATTCGATCTGACTAATTGAATCCGACTGCAACTAATTAATTCCACTGATTTTTGTTTTGCTTACTCCACTATTGGATCCAACTGATTGAATCCGACTGCAACTGCTTAATTCCACTGATTTTTGTTTCGCTTACTCCGCTATTGGATCCGACTGCAACTGCTTAATTCCACTGATTTTTGTTTCACAAGAAACATTTTCACTAAGTGAAGTCCTGTTACAGCTATCTATCGTTAACCTTTTCACCACCAAGAGTTTATATCAATGACAAGCCCCCCACACCACCAATCCAAAGATTTCAATTTAAATAAACCGCCGATAACCCAGAACAATAAAAAAAACTATTTGGATAGAATAAAGCATTGTGTGGAAATTTAGTCCATCACAATTAAATGAAACTAGGTGATGTAGTACTATATCTACTTTGTTTAAGTTCTTTAGCATGACCTAGATTTCGTTGTATTACAACATCTTAAGCAAAGATCTTTGCTAATTGCCGACCTGAAGATGTTGTAGTACAACGAAACCTAGGATATGGTAAAGAACTTAAATAAATTAGAAATAATACTACATCACGTACTTTCCTTTAATTGTGAATAATGAATTCTTTGAAATGAAAAAGTGAAAAAATTTATAAAACCGTATAAACCGTAAACACGCGAGACATTGTATATTATAATAAGTAATTTATACGTAGCGAGTATTTCATTTAATTGATTGATCAATAACATAAAAGATAACCATTAAAAACTCAATAAATAATGTTATTATTGTTTGTAAAGTATTACACAGAAAAGTCATTTTAGTAACAATTATTTCACAAACAATTTTATTAATTCAATGTTCTTATAAAATTATTTCACTTATTTGTTTAAGAAGTCTTAAAGGAGATGTTTAAAATGGTTTCCATTTTGTTCTACACACAATCGGACTCTCCTTATAAATTAATTAGTAACATTATCCACCATTTGGACATTTCTCTTAATTTTATTAAAATTGTCGGTAATCCTTTCTTGTAAAGTTTGTTTGTCCGAGCATTCAGTGAAGTATACATCGAATTTGATGCTACTTCAAAGAAGAAAATCGAGTGGTGTTAAATCTGGAGATCTCGGAGGCCAAGGTACAGATCCACTGCACCCTATCCAGTGACGGCGATATTGCTCGTCTAAATACTCACATACCCGATACCGAAGTGAGGGGGTGCTCCATCGTGCCGCCACCACATATCTCTGACTACTCTCAAAGGCAAATTTGAAATAAAGTCTCCCACTTCATTATGCAAAAAATTCAAATAATTGTCCGATGTTATTCTGGTAGATAGGAAAAACGAACCTACGAGATGACTACCCAAATTTTCTAAAAATACGGTTAAACACGCCCTAGAGTTTCTGTACCCTTACATAATATTATAGTAGAGCTTACTAAGTAGATATTAAACAAGTATACCAAAAAAAAACAAAATAAAAACTGCAAAATTTTGTTTATACATAGTAATTCTGCATAGATCAATTTTACCTCGATAGAAATCAAATTTACCTCGCTCCAATTTCAAGACTGTAAATCAGGGGAAGTAGTACTCTTGGTAGACTTAATAAGTCAGTATCAAATTATGTGATATAAATATAATATAAAATTATGGGGCCCTAGACTTTAGTATTTGATATTAATTTCAACCTCTGGCTGTTCCTCAGAAAAAAGATTTTGGCAGACAAAACAAAGTGACCCTACAAATAAGGGTTCTGTTTTTTTCATTCTGAGGTGAAAAACAAAATAAAACTGCAAAAAAAGTTATTTGACTACACAAACACAAGTCGGACCTGGCTTGTGACTCTTCAAATAGTCGATAAGTTCTGTGGACGTAATCCAATGGGAAAATGTCATATTTCTATTGCTACTTACAAAGGTTTTTACTCATTGATTAAAAATCACGAATTTCTTTTCTTCGTCTGCTGAAATTTTATCATTTGATCCTCTTCCAGAGTAAATGCAACTATTATAAAAGGAACCATTTTCAGCATCACACAAGCACATTAACTATAACCAATACTTAACTGGCTTACTTGGCATATAAATAACTAAATAAGATTGGCCTCTAAACATTCAGTCACGTCATAAACAACGTGACAGTCTTTAACAAACTTGCTAAATATGTACGCTATAGCAGCTAATTTGTTAGTTTTCTGACAATGACTCAGCGTTGTTATGGTTATTATTTTAGTCCACATTACGTAATCTCCAGGTTGATTTATTTCAATATTTCTTCTAAAATTTATCATCTCTGCAAGACAGAATACACATTTCTGTAATTTGTTGGTAATTTTGACATAAATTATCACATAATATTATGTTGAGGAGTCCCCACAGCTTTACTTGGAGCATACTTTGCCCCATTTGTGTCAGTTCGGTCTTTAATATGTATAAATGCAGGTGTGATACAGAAGGATCATCCTCATAAGATAACTTTTTCCAATAAAATTGATACTGTTACTTCAAAACTTCACAGTTGGGACTCCTGTGTCAGTATTGATTTGTGATCACTTTGCTCTGGTACAAAGTCGTCCTCACTAGGCCCTTCTAACTCGAGCCAGGTGACCAAATTTTCAAAATTTAACATTAACTAGTGCTCCAACCACCAACCCACTATCATTATTAAAATCAATGAATGAAGTGAAACTTATTTTACAACTAAAAATATTTTTCCACAATTATTCTTCTCGAATTTTGAAGCAAAAAATGAATTAGTACGAGGGGGCATTTTAAGTTCACGGAATGGAGGCAAGCCATTAGTAAAGGTGATTAACGGATTGATAGCTAGTTAAGTAACTCGTTATTAGTATAAATACCAATTTTTATCATAATTGGATCATTAGTCTTTGAACTATCATCGAACAAACAACTCAATCTGGAAGAAAGTCTGAACTATGGAAAAAATCAAGTACCGCTCCGTTATAAAGTTCCTTACCAAGCAAGGAAAGTTGGTTCAAACCATACTGAAAGAGATGGCATTCGTTTACGGGGACCTTGCTCGGGTAAAACCATGGATTACAATTGGGATAGTCTCTTTAAACTGGGTAGAGACTCATTTGAAGACGACCCACGCCCTGGTCATCGATCGAAATGACTACTCCAGAAATTATTGAAAAAGTTGGAAAATTAGTATTGAAAGATGCCAGACTTAAGAAGAAACAGCTTGCAGATATGGTTGAAGTATCGGATACAACAATTTTTAAAATTCTCCATGATCATCTTGGCATGACAAAGGTCAGCGCAAGATGGGTGCCGAGAATGCTCACACCGCCTCAAAAACGCCGCGTGGAGGTTTCTCGTGCGTTTTTGGTCCTCTGTAGTGAAGACAAGGATCGACTATTGAGTCGAATTGTTACTGGAGACGAAACTTGGGTTCATCATCATGAACCTGAGTCCAAATAAGACTCAATGCAGTGGCACAAAAAAGGCACACCACCACCCAAGAAGTTTAAGGTGTCACAGTTGGCTGGAAAAATCATGGCGAGAGTCTTTTGGGATTCGGAAGGGATCGTGTTGACGGATTATAAAGATAAAGTTGTTTTCATAACCGGAGAATACTATGCGTCAATTGTAGAGAGGTTGAAAGAAGCAATTAAAGAAAAAAGAAGATGAAAATTGACCAAAGGTGTCCTGCTTTTGTACAACAACACGCCCGTTCACACGAGCCGCATTGCGCTGGCCGCCCTGCACAAGGTGAGCTTCGATATTTTGGAACACCCACCCTACAGTCCTGACCTGGCTCCCAGTGATTATTATTTTGTTCCCAAACCTTAAAAAAGAACTTCGCGGAAAGAAGTTTTCAAGCAATGAAGAAGTGAAAGACGCAGTTTCAACTTACTTTTTGGGCCAAGACGAAACATTTTTTATGAAGGTATACATAAACTAAATACTTGAAAGATCTGAAAAATGTATTAGGGTAGCAGGTGAATATATGGAAAAAAAAAATTATTTTGTATTTTTATTCTCACTCGTTATCCTCCATTCCGCGAACTTAAAAACGCCCCCTCGCATGTTTACTACAGTTTTTCTGTAACTTTTACTATATTCTTCTTAAGCACTGTCCTAAGTTAAGAAAGCCATTTCTCAAAATTATTTTTTCAACAAAATTTTCCTAAATACAGCCAACTAAAAGTCGAAAATCTAATGCCATATAAACTTCGTTTTTCTTAATTTCTAGATTTAAAATCTTAATGATTAATGAATTAAATCTTAATGACAAAAAATAACGAATGGAGAACGCATAAAATATAAACCTAATTGACCTTAAAGGATACTTAAATTAATTAATACATCTATTCTATATTTTATGCACACACTGATCAATATTAAGAAATTAAAACGAGTAATTGACTTTCTGCTGTAAGATCAATCAAAACACAAAATAAACTATACAACGTACCGTCACAGTCTCCTCCATCTTTATCAGGTCAAGTTCAATCAACTTATCCTGATGTCCGCCAAGCAATATCATATCTGGCCCCAGTTGTAGCAAACACTGCATGTCTACCATATTTTCGGACCTTAAATGTAATTATCAGATGCTTATATGAAATAATTCAATTTATACGAAAAAAACGTTATTTTCGTTTTTTTCAAAAAACATAGATTATGGAAAAAAAGTGGCTCAATTGAGAATGCTAAATAGCTAAATCCACCTCTGTCCAACTTTGAGGTGAATTTTGTAGAAATACACCTCTCGAGGAAATATCAATCTTAGATTTTTCCAACCACACAGTTTATATTTTCGAGGCTTGGCACAAAGAATTTATGTCTAAATTTTGGTTAAGTTCAAGTTGACACAGTAGGTTCAACTGTGGCATTTTTCAGGTCAATTAAAAATTCACCGAAAATTAATTTTACACGAGTGATGCACATCATTCGTTTCTTTTTTGTATTAAAATAGAGACAAATTAAGAAGAAAAGTTCGTACATTAATGACTAATATAAATTTCCATCATGTTATGACATTCTACTATTTATTAGGAAAAGTAGAGAATACATACTTACCCTTCTTTATAAAATTGATAAATTCTCAACAAACATTACTACAAAATTCACCTACAAGTTGGACATAGGTCGGCTTTAGTTTCAGTTCATTCTACCAAAGATCAAAGACATGGATCTATAATAGAAAAAACAGACAAAGAATACTGAACACACATAACCATCAAAATTCCACCAAAGTTTCCGCAAAGTTTCTTTTATTTTACTTATGTGTTAATCAGGCATAGTTTTTTCCTTTTAATGCAAACATTTTGCTATTTTCTCTGTTGATTCTATGATGAACTGTTGATTCTGTGGTGATTTTTGTTGATTCTATGGTGATATCACTTGATTGCTGAGTTTCTTTTTAAAATATTCCACTGCTCTTTTAAGACCATGAGCTATGCAAAAGAAATGTCGACTATTTCTGAGAAAGTGTTCAAAACCATGCATAAGTACCTAATATATCCCAAAATATTTAATATTACTTTTTTAATACAACTAATACTATAAAGTCATGTATTTTAAATTCCGTTTCAAATTTTACTCCAAAACGCCAATATTTGTCTCATAACCACTGTGACATCACATATTCCCAAACACTGGTAAACTGATAAAGTGATATAAAGTTTTTCCAATTTTTGTAATAAAAGATGACTTCTAAGTTTTATAAGTGTTGTCCGGGGCCTCAGTGTGTAAGTACTAAAAGTAATTAAAACACCTGAAAAGCTATTTATTCACGTTCCACATTTAGAAAGTAATAGGAAAATGTAGCTTCAGCTAACCCGCAGGGATAGTGCCTAGCTTCAGCTAGCCATATTTACAAAGATGAAAATTGGAATTTTGAGTTACCCAATTTTGTTTACTTTATTTCTAACCTCAAAATTCCAATTTTCATATTTTCAAAAATGAAAATTGAAAATTTGAGGTTAGAAATAAAGTAAACAAAATTGGGTAACAATGTTTTGTACTTGTTTTTTTTTGTAATTATACAGTTAAATTTTTTGCTCTTATAAATATTACCTATGATTACTATTATATATTCATTATCGGTTGCAGAAATTACAATTCTTGGTATATTAGTTACGTGGAAGTCTTTATATTTCTAAATTCAGCAGAGCAGAATTTACTGTCTGTTATGAAAAAATTTGCCACCGTAAAACAATAAGTTCTCGGCAAATTCGAACTATCTGCCTTAATAAATCCACTTTCCATAATGGGAAAACTTGTTAGAATTGTTTTCAAAGGGAAAAATCACTATAAAATAATGTTAACCACATTAGCGTAGCCTTTTATTGTGATGATGTTTGCGAACAAGTGTCATCATGCACTTCGATTGGTGTTCGTTGCCAAGTGACTTGATTAAATTACATTTTGATTATTAAATAAAAATTAAATTCCTTAAAATTAAGAAAAACATTATGTTTTTTAGGATTTCTATTATTGAAACTGCCATTTTGCTACAAAATTATATTTTTATTTGAATAAAGTCAACATTACTATAGTAAGAATCGTGGGCTGTATTGCTTATTTATTGACTGCCTAGTAATATTGCTCTAGATTATCTTGTTCAATATTTTAGTTTATCTATAATCCTATAGATAAACTAAAATATTGAACAACACTTCTAAAAATTCTACTCATCGGAGTAGAATTTTTAGTAGATAAATAAACAAACAAGAATACTACTTTTAGGTTGAACTGACGTTGAAAAGCTATGGTGTTGTATTTGATACTTACTTTGATATATTTGATTTTTGTTATATTTGGTACTTTTATTTTTATGGTGTTTCTTAAAGAAACTGTATTTTAAATTTATAGGAAAAATTAACAATGAAGCATTTTAAGCACATCTATATTACAACGGTCAATTTACAATATATCAGGACAATTTATGATTAAATTTTCGAACATTTTTGGTTGGAAATTATTATTGTACACAGTAATTATTGTAAATGACCTTTAATTACAGTTTAAAATAGGACTTTCTAACCAGTGGAGAGCCTCCCTAGGGGGGGGGGGGCGTAAAGAGATCATAAGGAACACCCAGTACTTCAAACATTCTAAAAAAACTATTTAAGTCTGAAATCCCACTCAATGATTCATTTGGGCACAACAAACGGGGCAAACATTGCATTAATACAATTTTATTATCAATTATAATTATTTTTAGGAACAAAAGTTTTAACTTATTTCATTATGCTTGTAATTAAAATTAAAAAATAATTTGTTAGTTTCATGTTTAATTTGAATTAATTTGTGTTTTTTTCTGTTTTATTAGTCATGATTTATATTATTACGTTATAGCGCTTTGAGGAAACCTGTGTAAGTTGGACTGAATTTTTTGATAAATAAATAAATAAACATCATAGTGCTAATGATGAAATGATGGGATGTTATGGAAAGATTCCTTGATAGAGCTGGGACATACATTATGCATCCCAAATGCTTCCTTTGGTATCTCATAATTGTGATACAAAAATTTATTATTACAAGGTTATATGGTTTTCTAACACAAAGTGTATAAATATTTGTATACATTTCTCAAGGTAAATCAACACATCTAGCATTAATAAATTAATAACACTACATCAACATAAACAGGCTTGTATTTCTAAATTAAGGCCACATATTGCATTGATCAAGCAATTTTATCGTATTATTTTATTACTTGCAAAAAACTGTTTATAAATATCAAACATTCTAAAATGCTGTATAGTTAAAAATAATTTGATAAAAAAAAGATGACGGCGTCGCAATAATCTTATCTATAATTCACATTCAGAACTTGTTTAACATGTCGTCTACAAGCTGACTGAAAAGTAAATGTCCCAGATAAAACTTTATTGATCCATATAATAATCAGATAAAATTAACATTATTTAAAGAATACAGAGCGAAGACATTAGGAAAGAAATAGGTCGAGATTTATGTCACAGATTAGCGAAAAACCTAGAGAAATTAATGCAATCTCAGAAATAATATAACTCTTTCCTTCTCGTTCATCGAGAACTCTCGACAATGATTAATGATTTTTTCCAACTTCTCAAAGACTACTCTTTATTTCTTTCAGCCAAAACCTTTACATGTTCTCTCAGCATCTACAAAGTGGGTTAATACAATCGGAGCCCGATAAATACTAAGCATGTACAAATTACATTTCACTATATTTAAAAATATAAAAAAGAAGCATTAATGTTACACTAATAGCATCGCATAGTACGTAGTAACGCCGTAGCAGCTCTACGCTGAAAGTATACGTTGCGGCACTGTTGCTATTATGTGTCTATCTATTTTTTTCTTTATTCCTCAACATTCTTACCCCTCTAACCCCATTTAAATTTGCTCTGTTGTTTCTATTGATGCAAACACAATGAATACAGCCAACAATTTCAAAAGTAATCAATTTCCTTTAAAAAATAGTCAATTTGTTTATTTGTAGGCTTATTTGTAGTTCTCCAATCTCTTTTTTTAGAGTTCTGCACCTCAAAACAGCCCATTTGCTCAGAAACAGTTTGATGTAGAATTTAGCATAGTGTTATGTTATACAGCGTAAACTCTTTATAATGAAACTCAAGAGACCGACTATTTTCTTTCGTTATAGAGAGTTCCCTTTATGGGGGATGTAAATAATATATATATATTTTTTAAGATTTTAAATTGTTTATTCGGTTTTATTTACAAAGATATTTAATCAGTTCAATCAATGAAAACATTTCAGGATTGCAGTGTAAGTACCTATGTAATCCATTACTGAGTAAATGACATAATTTAAAAACATGTCTAGTATGATTGGAATGCGCATTGCGAGAGTATATAATATAATACATATATATATATATATATATATATATATATATATATATATATATATATATATATATAATCGCGGGATAAAGGAAGCCAGTTCATACTGGATTTCTTCGGATGGTTTAAAAAAAATGGGACAAATAATTGATAACATCACGTTTCAATTATGACGTCAGTAGCTATGTTTTGAATGTGACAACAACCTTATAATCGAGAATAGTCGCAATGGGGAGTGCCGAGTTGGCACGCGGCACTGATTCCTTTTATCATTTGGCTCCTTGCCGCACGGTGGTCTGAAATTTGCTTTCCATTGACATATAAAACGAAACTCGTATTTTGATAAATATTACATTGGGGATTGTTATAGTTCTTTCACATATAACAATATACTAGTGCTTATAGGTGACTTCAAGTCTCCGAGTGTTAGTTAAAAAGATTGTCAATAGATGACCTTTGAGAAATTATATATAGAGATTTAAAAAATTAAAAAAATTAATTTTGAATTGTTTGCCTATTTTTCGTCAATAGCGGGGATCATAGTACGCAAAATCGTTTTATATAACTATTCAATATACTCGCAGTGGGCAGACAAGATACCAAATATGTTAAATCATTTGTGTTAAAGTGTTATGTGTGGTCCCAGAATGACTTAGCCTGACATATTGCTTCACGACATATTCAGTCGAATATGTCGCGAAGCAATATTATTATAAATGTTATGTTGCAATGTGTAGTGCATCTTTTCTACTATGGATTTACAAACATGCATCAACCTACTAGCATTAGTCGCAGTTCAACAGTAGATTGAATTAGAGTATCGTGTTTTTTTTCTAAGAGGGGAGAAAGTGCAATGTGCGTTGGAACTTTGGATCTGTGTGGTAAAAAGCCTGATACGATAATTGAACGTCTGGTGACAGAAGATGAAACTATGGTGCTATATTATTATGCTGAAAGCAAATGTGAATCGATGGAATGGCATTTTAAACACGAAAATCCTCCTAGAAAAGCAATAGCGCAACAATTGAGACAAAAAATAATGTGCACAATCTTGTGGGATTCTAAAGATATACTGATGATTGATTTTAAAGTATGTAATACTGTCATAAAT
Organism: Druceiella hillmani; assembly: GCA_039881145.1. Lineage (NCBI taxonomy): Eukaryota > Metazoa > Arthropoda > Insecta > Lepidoptera > Hepialidae > Druceiella > Druceiella hillmani. Next base: position 1,342,826 of record JAYKKI010000101.1, read on the forward strand.
AGAGAGTACTCAATCCTCATCCATAACCTGCATGATGAAATAAAAGAAAAACTCCAAGGGAAATTGTCCAAAGAAATCCTGTTGCTCCATAATAATGTCTCTGTCTACACCGCCGTAATTGCAAAGGCTGCAGTTTGCATACAGGTTTACTGAGATTGACCATCTACTGTATAGCCCGGATATGGCCCCGAGTGATTATTTTTGTTCCCAAATTTGAAGCGAGAATTACAAGGAAACAAATGCACAGTCATTTTAAAGATCAACATTCTTCGTATTTTTATAAAGGCCTGTGCCTTGGTGAAACTTTGATTATATAATCAAAGTTTCATTTAATTTCCTTAACAATTTCCTAGTTCGGCTAAGTCATTCTGGGACGTAGGCGACGCTCATGTTTTAGTAGATTTTTCCAGGAGAATCCTTTGAAAATGACGGCTTTTGAAATTAAAATTTTTTGACTTCAACTAACAGGTGAAAATATGAATAAAGAAAGTGAATAGTAGGTGAGAGTAAAATTAATGGGTGCCGTATTTGCATAAATATAATTGTGATACTCTACGATTGTTGATGCTCATGAGAGATGTGTGCGGAAACCATTACTTGTGTTAAAATTTGTATAATTTATTTCTTTATACAACTTTACTGCTAATGTACAAACCTTTATTTGCATGCTTAACTTATTACTATGAGAACAATTTCTCAAATCTAACCAACATTCAACTAATGTAGAATATTATATACAGACTGTAAACAATTGATAAAAGCTAATCATAAACGCGGAAGAAAAGGTAGATATAGCTAAAAATGAGATTTAAAGCCACTTCAAATTACTATTGGAAACTGACACTGAATGTGCATAACTTTGTAAGACTGAGGTTAGAATCTATACAGATCGGAGATAATGAACTGGTTTAAAACAAATAATACAACCCTTAAATCTCCAACCAACCACAGTTGGTGCTCATAATATTAATAGAATGTTTGTTTATCAGTTTGTTAGCTAATAACAATATAACCAAGCAACAAATTGATACAAAAGGAGACTAGCAAAAATGGGCCTAAAGTTATAGAAATAAAATAGAATTTTTAAAAAATGTAATTTTACTTAAAATATAAATAATCAACTAATGCGCAATCAGAAAAGGGCAAAAAATTAATTACAATTTGATCAAAATCAATCTTCATAAATACATATATATTTACAATATATCTGTGATTGTCAATAAAAAATAACATAATAATAAAAATGTAATGAAATCGATAGATATAATAAAATTATAACAGAGTGAATTCTGTACATGGAAAATATTTAAAAAAAGTGATAGATTTAGCTTATAGAATGATAATAGAAGCCAGAAAACCTGTTTTTATAATTATTGCCAATCACACGAAATCTGTTAAACGAAATCTGTTAAACGCCAACTGCCAACGACATCTATTGGCGTTTTAGTAATAGTAATAATAGTTTGTACAGTGAAACCGTAATTTTATACAAGTAAAATCTTGGGGCATAGCTACTACACAATTACTTTTCAGAAATACTCAATATTGATTGCTTTTAATGTCGTTGTGTTGGCTGAAAGAGTTCCATAGAAATAGCATTTATAAGCTATTATGAAAAATAACCTGACTTTTCATAAAGAAAATACAAAATTTCTCATTTCATTGATGTATTAAAATAAAACTTTTTGTGATATCAATGTTTTGTGATATAGTGTTGAGGTCAGGTTTCATTCTTGTAATATGTGGACTCAACGCGCTACATGGACTTTTGCGGTCTATTTTGGCATGTTTATAGTTGTTATGGTGCAATAAGACATAGGTTATTACTCATAACTTTGTTCACATGGAATACTAAGACCACAAAACATGAGTTTTTTCATGAGGCTTAATGTAGATAAAGTTAAAGATTTAAATGAATATATAGATCATCTTTAACCCAAGAAATAGAATATATAAGAAATAGAAATAGAATGATATTCCAGTGGGATGATAATCATTGTTATTTACTTACTAATAATACAACATTTCAAAAGATGACACAATATGTATATTAAAATGTTTATTCACGTCACCTCAACAGTCAAGACTTGCGTGTTTTTGCTGAACAGGTAATGGCCTTATTAGGTCTAGGACAAATCATGCTACTGTAATCGAAAATCCACTTAAGCAAGAACGCTTTTAAAAGTTGGCATAAAATAATTCAAATATAACTTCCATGTTGTATTTTATAATATCCATGAAAAAAATATTACGCTAAGTAATATTAGTTAAAACTACAAACCTGAACGTATGTTTAGGAATACCCCTCCGTATTTGATGTCGTAGTGTCGTTTTTGTTAAAGCTAAAATGCCCTCGTCAATAGTAGCTATATGCCGTACCTCTTCAGATTCATGTACTTGGAATGATGTGTACTTCTGCATGCCAGGTCCATAGTATGAAGTAACATGGCCCTAGAAGGATATATTAAAAAAACTCTTCATATTGAGCTAATTGTGAGATCAAGCATCGATAAATATATACAATATTTATACACTTTGGAATATATTCATTGAGGTTAAAAACTTAACAGACTAGTCATTTTTTCTCTATTTTTCTCAGTTTCCTACATTTTTATACACTTTGGAATATATCCATTGAGGTTAAACACTTAACAGACTAGTCATTTTTTCTCTATTTTTCTCAGTTTCCTACATTTTTATACACTTTGGAATATATCCATTGCCTAAGGCCATCTGTTAAATATCAATTTGAGTTTTTGTTTTTGTAAATAATTCTCTGAACGATTCTCTCCCATGTATCTCTTTTCATCACCTCTAAAATTAAAACTGAAAAATAAATTTTAGGAATATAATTTATTCGTTTGCTCTAAATAGATAAAACACTTCATTAATCTTTTTTTACATTTTGTAAGAGGCCATTTGAAAAGCAATAAAGCTTTTAAAATGGCCTCTCTTAAAATAACCTTGGGGCATACTAAAAATAATCCACCACAAAAGTGTAACTGAGTTCTATACTACATTGATTTTCTTCTTAGAAACTAGAAAACTAAAAAAAATGCATGTTGAAAGATTTTATTTATATATATAATAATTAATAAGGTAATTTTAAAATACATGAAGCGCTATATGTCAACAATAATGGTAACCAATTTTTATAGGATACAGAGAATAAGACACATATATTTTCTGGTAAAACAACTCGTATTAACTATTTGTTATTGTGTATTTGTCATTGATTGTATCATCTACGGACGATGTCGAATAAATTTTGTGAATCTGACACTGTCTTAATAAACTTCTTTAATTTTTAGGGTTCCATAGTAAAACAAGGAAACCCTCATAATATCATCATGTCCATCCCTCTGTCACGGCTTTACATTTTTGATGCAATTTAAAATATGGTAATTTTGTATGAAATTTAACGCATGAATAAGAAGATACTTCATTATATGAATTTCCGAATATAATAATGTGCGTGATGCATTTGTGATCTAATTAGTAATTGAGATATTAAATGAGAGATAGAATGTTTAATTATCATGTAACATTAATTTTTTTTGTATTATTGTTTTATAGACATTTCTAGGTATTTAATGCAATATAAGTTTGGTTGAGAATGTTTATAGGTAAAACTATTAAAAAATAAGGGCTACTTCTAACAATTTCTTAATTTCTTAATTATTCAAGAAAAAATCAAAAGATGACCGTTATGTGTTTTTATACTAATTCTAATGATAATCAAAATTTATTCAATACATATTTAAAATAATGTGAGAACTAAGAAAAATTTTGTTCATCCAGTTGGGAAACCATCTCATGGAGCCAGCAGCGATTACAAGTGGTGTACTTGAGAATGACATAGATTCTTCTATAGGTTATTCTATAGGTTATCCTTTTAGGTATTTCAACTGATCCCAAAACTTGTGTTCAGTCTCCGTTGAATAATTGCATAATCTGCTATGTATATTCGTGCAAGCTTTTAGGAATGACCAAGCATTAATGGATCAAATGTAGTAGAGGAAAAAAGCAATTTGTGATCTCATAATGTTAACAGGTTCTTAATAGTTTCATAATTACTAGAATTGCATATTTTAACATAGTAAGATATTCTGTGATATTTGTGTCTTATTGCGTAGTCCTTTCGACAAAAGTTTAGTTACTATATAATTCTAAATGTAGATTAGTTCTACAAGCAAAATGGATATAACCAGTTTTTTTGGGTGAAAACTAAGTATTTTTATAAAAGGATATTGCAGTTTCATTCACCATTTTTATCTCCCATTTGGAAAATATTAAGTTTCACAATTACGGAAAATTTGTCCTCTACAAGCTCTAATTTTTTAACCATGGGTGTGAAAAACCAGAAAAACTTCTAAATTGAACTAAAACTATTTCGATTAATTTACATTGACAATATTAGGAGATATAAACAATTAAGGTAACCTATTTTAGCATACTTCATCATCGTTTTATATCTTCATCTTCTCACACTCTGACTTCAAACTTTCCACATACATTGTTTAAAACATAATTTTTACACATTCATATATGTTATTGTTAATACTACATAAAGAAACACAAGATTAGCTACAAAACGATTAAGTAATTAAATTATTACAATATTAACAAATTAATTATAAGTATTTTTCATTACAAACATAACCATATCTCAAATATTTTAGCTATGAAATCCCCTCTAATTACAACAAAAAATAAAATTAACACTACGACTCCCATTCTTACAAAGAGACGTACTATTTTAGTAATGAATGCAAATGGGACCACACAACTATGTGGCCACACAAAACAATATATCTTATTGAGTAAGCAAAAACTATTTTTCATTGATAATAATAGAAATAGATAGTTTAAACTTGTTTCAAATTTTATTTATACATATTATTTAACAACATGCTACTGTTGCCCACCTCAAGGGGTCACAATCCTCACTTTGAGAGAATATAATCTTGATAAATGAAAATTCAAACTAAAAAAATGAAACAATCTATAAATGGCAAATAACTTCAATACTAATCAAACTAATTGCTATAAAGCCAAATACACACTACATTGTGATCTTTAATTTCCACATATCTCTTGTAATTCTTGTATACTTAATATCACTAATAATATTACCCACATTTGACAAAAAGTTTATAAAAAAAAAAATTAAAGAAATATTTGTCTGCAATATTTAAGAAGTTTTTAAAACTGCTTTTAAAAATGTAAACGCAACTTTTTATACCATATGCACACTTTATTTACAGCATTCTTGTAGTTTAGATCATCCTTTTATCTTTTTTTTATTGCAAATATCTCTGTGCTTATGATTTCGTATCATTGATAGTTTTGGTACTCTTCTCAATATTCAACAAATTATTACTTTATCTATATTAAATGATAAAATATGTTTACGTACGTTTTAAAACTGCTTTTAAAAATGTAAACGCAACTTTTTATACCATATGCACACTTTATTTACAGCTTTCTTCTAGTTTTGATCATCCTTTTATCTTTTTTTGATTGCAAATATCTCTGTGCTTATGATTTCGTATCATTGATAGTTTTGGTACTCTTCTCAATATTCAACAAATTATTACTTTATCTATATTAAATGATAAAATATGTTTACGTACGTTTTAAAACTGCTTTTAAAAATGTAAACGCAACTTTTTATACCATATGCACACTTTATTTACAGCTTTCTTCTAGTTTTGATCATACTTTTATCTTTTTTTGATTGCAAATATCTCTGTGCTTATGATTTCGTATCATTGATAGTTTTGGTACTCTTCTCAATATTCAACAAATTATTACTTTATCTATATTAAATGATAAAATATGTTTACATACGTTTTAAAACTGCTTTTAAAAATGTAAACGCAACTTTTTATACCATATGCACACTTTATTTACAGCTTTCTTCTAGTTTTGATCATCCTTTTATCTTTTTTTTTATTGCAAATATCTCTGTGCTTATGATTTCGTATCATTGATAGTTTTGGTACTCTTTTCAATATTCATAAAATTATTACTTTATCTATATTAAATGATAAAATATGTTTACGTACGGAATGGTAAATTTCAGAGTATATTTGACCTTATTCTTCAAATTTTGTTTTAAAATTTAATTCACAATAAAGTTCCATTAGATCTTCTACGTTATTTATTCTACATCACTAGTAACAATCATCATATCATAACTTAAAAGTGGGCAATAAACTACCCATGATTTAAGAAACACTATTCAAGAAATACTACATGAACCCATCATATTAATCGCCCTCTTGAACTTCTCCATCCTAATTAACTTCTAATTCTTTTATACAACTTTATTCATTTGACAAATTTTAGTACTAATTCTATTTGGTTGAATAAATATTTACAAAGGTACAGTGAAACAAAGTACAAGAAAAAAAAATACTCAAATTAATTAGTTATGGTGAGATAGCATTTACCAAAAAAAAATTTAATTTTCTGGAATATGTTAGGTTCGAGTTATCACCTTTCATGCAAAAAGTACAATATTACTCCAATTTGACAACATTAATTCTGGTGTTAAGCTACTACCACTAATAGCACTTACAGGTTTTTTTTGTCGTTAATTATGAATTTATCATTAATTAACATTCAGAATGGTAGAATTAACGAAGCGCATAAAATGTTAAAAAAATCTATTTTTCCCATAGATTTTTTACTTACTAACTACTATTTTTACTAAATGATGAAAACTTAAATAATGTATTAGGTTGGTAACTTTTAAACCCGTCACTTTTTTCAACTGATTTCTGAGATGTTATAGAAGCTTCTAAAATATTTCTTGTAGGGTACATAAAGAGTGCGGCATTGAACTTCTATTCAGTTTGCAATTGGGTAATCAACGAGTAAAGAATAAATTTAAAAATGGAAGTATTTCGAAGTGAACTTAGAGAACTCCTTCTTCATGTCATTTAGGGCGAAAAACCAGCGAAGCATCACACAATACATACACAATGATGAATGGAGACGACACAGCCAAGCGCTGGTTCCAAAGATTCACTGAATGGAATTTTTATCTATCAGATAAAACTAAATTTTAAAAGCTTTATTGAAACAGATCCCAAATTAAGTTTGCGTTGTTTGGTAGGATATTTCATGCTCTTATATTGCAATGGAAAAATAACTTCATGCTTTGAGGAAGAAGCAGAAATATTCCGTTTGGCTACATGAGCTAACACCCTTTCCACATCAGAGAAGGGCTCATATGTGTTTGGAGCTAATAAGTTCGCATCGTACCAACGAGGGCTAAAGTATCTGGTTAAAGGAGATGAAATGTGGGGGGTTTATGTTAATTTTAGCATAAACGCCAGTGGCTAGGAGCTGGACAAAAAGGTGTACCTAGACTAAAATATAATATTGGAGAAAAGATACTTTTGAATGCATAACGGGATATAAATGAAGTTATTCATTGGGAACTCTTTCTAGCTAACAGTACAAACACAGCTAAGATTTATTATGAACAACTGAACAAAGTCACCGCTAAACTTCCTTCAAACCAAAGCAAAGTTTATTTTTAACATGACAATGCTCGACCTCACGTAGCAAAAGTAAGGCATGCTAAACTACTTTCACTTGAATAAAGTATGCTACTTCTCTCATCGTACTCTCCAGATCTTTCACCATCTAATAAATAGTTTACGTGATAGAAAATTGAAAAACCAAAGCCATATCAAAATTGAACTCCACTGGTTTTTCAAAGGCCCAAAGATTTCTAAATGGACGGAACTTTATTTTTGCCTACACGTCGGTGTCAAGTGTTAGATACCAACGGTACTTATATAATTAACAATTGATTTTATTGACTACATATAAAAAGTTGAAAAGTTTGTAAACAGAGATGGTGGGTTCAGAAGTTGGCGACCTAAAACCATTTTATTTAGCAAGAAGTTATTGAGGTTTACAATGAGGCTACAAATCCCTCTCTAAGAGAACTATGAACAACATGATGACTTACACCGCTATAGAATATGTTGACACATATTTCTTAAACTAACCATATGCTAAAGGTAAAATTTTTCTGTAACTAATACCTCATCATATCTAATAGTCCAGTCAAATGATTTTTTCACTAGTGTTGTAAATAAATATATTTTAAGAAAGCTGAATTTTTGAGGAGACTTTAATATCTCTTTACTTGAATGTCCTAATGACATCCCGAGAGCCCTGAAGCCCTGAACCCGAAACCCTAAAGTTCACCTCACTGAAGTAGGGTTAATTTTTGTCTTAGTCACAATTAGTTTTGATTTTTTGCATAAAATTAAAGTCGCAAAATTGTCTACAAAAAAGGTTCTTTATTCTTTTCTTAGAACTATTCGTTTCAAAGATATAATTAAGCAGTAAATTAAGTTCGATGAAAAAAGAGGCATTAGTATATGTAATATATTCCACAATGTGCATTAATGTATCTTTGAAATAATAAATGTTTTGAAAGTATTTAAAATAATTTAAAGAAGAACTGTATGATGAATATATAATCGTGGATATATTTTACTGCCTTTGAACCCCCATAGAACTCTAATGAATAGATAGTCAGCAGATAGTAATAATTAAGAGATGAAATAAGATGAATTTTTAATTTCTTTGTAATTTCTCGGCAACTATTGATATTTCCAATAAAATTTTAATTTTGTAATAAATACAAAAACTTAAGATCATAAAATTCTTTACAAAAAGATACCTCATTCTCTTCTCGTACACCTATTTATTCTTTATGAAAACGTACTCTAAACTTTTAATAAAAGAAATACTCCTTTCCACACCAGCACTAAGGTAGAAAGTTATTTTTAAATTATGATATGTCCCCAGTTGTTATAATCTATATTTAATCTCATTAATTGTACCCATTCCATTAACTGTTAATATTTATTAATTATGCATTTTTCCAAATATAATCTACATCAGCATATTGTGCAGGTATTCAAATATTGTAGTTTCAAGTCGTATTTTCATTTTTAGTAATATTTCTACATGATGCTGCTCTTACAAGATACTGTATAATTTCATCAACCGTTTGACTTTCTATTATACAGGTATTCATATATTGCAGTTTCAAGTCGTATTTTCATTTTTAGTAATATTTCTACATGATGCTGCTCTTACAAGATACTGTATAATTTCATCAACCGTTTGACTTTCTATTATACAGGTATTCATATATTGCAGTTTCAAGTCGTATTTTCATTTTTAGTAATATTTCTACATGATGCTGCTCTTACAAGATACTGTATAATTTCATCAACCGTTTGACTTTCTATTATACAGGTATTCATATATTGCAGTTTCAAGTCGTATTTTCATTTTTAGTAATATTTCTACATGATGCTGCTCTTACAAGATACTGTATAATTTCATCAACCGTTTGACTTTCTATTATACAGGTATTCATATATTGCAGTTTCAAGTCGTATTTTCATTTTTAGTAATATTTCTACATGATGCTGCTCTTACAAGATACTGTATAATTTCATCAACCGTTTGACTTTCTATTATACAGGTATTCATATATTGCAGTTTCAAGTCGTATTTTCATTTTTAGTAATATTTCTACATGATGCTGCTCTTACAAGATACTGTATAATTTCATCAACCGTTTGACTTTCTATTATACAGGTATTCATATATTGCAGTTTCAAGTCGTATTTTCATTTTTAGTAATATTTCTACATGATGCTGCTCTTACAAGATACTGTATAATTTCATCAACCGTTTGACTTTCTATTATACAGGTATTCATATATTGCAGTTTCAAGTCGTATTTTCATTTTTAGTAATATTTCTACATGATGCTGCTCTTAAAAGATCTGCATAATTTCATCAACCGTTTGACTTTCTAGAGCCTGGAGTCAATCAACTCAGAAGTAAAATAGCAACTATTAATAGTTAGAATATAAATAGCAACTATTAACAGTTATTTTTAACGTGAATAATTTTATATTAATGTAACGGTTAATATTATTATGGCATTTAATACTATAAACCCATTTAAGTGAGTTATGCCAACTGGAGATATCACATAATAAAAATGCACCTAATATTCTACCCTAGTGGTGGTGTGGAAAGGAGTATTTATTTCATTGAAAGTTTATCGCATGTTTTCCGAAAGAACCAATAGTTGTATGGGAAAAATATAAAGAACTTTCTTGTAAAGAATTTTATGATCTTTAGTTTTTGTAGATATTTCAAAAATTAAATTTTATTTGAAAAATCGATAATAGTCGAAATAATTATCAAAAAAATTCATCTCCTAATTATTATTATCTGCTGACAATCAACTCTTCAAAGTCACACGAAGGATCAAAGACAATAACATATGTACACAATTAGATATTCATCTTACCGTTCTTCTGTACTTTAATTATTTTAAAATATTTTTCAACAAAAAAATATTTCACATTAATGCACATTGTGGAATAAACAAATAATTGTACAGTAAATGAGTAAAGAGCCTTTTTTGTAGACAATTTATAAAATTGTTTAGTTTCTATCTTTAGTTTTTCTAATAACTCTTGTATCCAAAAAGTCAATATTTGTTGAGATAATTGTAAAAAAAAGAAAAATTAACCCTATTTCATACCCTAAAAAATTCCATGGTGAATTCCAGCGATTTTTCAAAATGTCATACCGCACTCAAAAATTCAGTTTTCCTAAATTTTTTTTAAAAGATCCTATAATTTATTATAATTACTTGACATGTAATTGAATTCCAAATTTAAAAGCTAAAAGCAGGCCCTTCTTGCAGTACAACATTAAACTAATGATGCAATTTAAATGTTGGGATAATAATTTTTATAACGCAACCCATGACCAAACATAACTAAACTGATACAATATCCAGACCCAGACAAATCTAAATTTTTTGAAGCCAGGTTTTTTTTACATGATCAAATAATATCAAATAAAACATATTTGACAATTGATATACAAAAACATGAAATTGATATGCGAAAAAATAGGAAACTGAAATTCCTTAAAAACAAAAGCCCAATGCTACTATGCTTCTTCGACCTGATTTGAAGTTGAATTGAGCTGGATAAGAGCTTTTTCAGGAGAAGATACAGCAATTTTCAGTTAAAAATTAAAGACCCCACCACAAGCTAGCTAATTCAAACCACTACAATATATAATTCAAAGTAAGGACCATAATGAGATATTGCTGACGTATTTTTGACAATGCATAACTTTTTTAAATGGGGTGCCTTTGCTCCTTTTACTATAAGCCTATAAAAAATGTTACTTACATCTTCATAACCCCGGCAATTATGAATCTCACTGGCAATTATGAAATGAAGTTATTAAAAAATTGATCTAGGATTAGAATTAGCAAGATCGTTTCGTTTCACTATTTAGTATTCATGCAAACCAAATTAATTTACTTGTAACTTCAATACACGCTATTAAATTGAGGTCAAACATTTATAACAGAGCTATACAAACAAAAAAAATTAACCCAATCCGAATTGAAAATTTAAGAATAACTCACGCCTTGATTTCCCATCCAAAACATTTCTTCAGACTTATCAAATACAACAGAAGAAACACCAAATCGCTCCCCGCCATCAGCCAAGACGGTACCAAGTCGCTGGTACTCCGATTCGCTGGACGGAAGGGAATACGTGTCCACATATTCATTTGTAAATGAACCTGAAAATAACGTTTCTCATTCAAAATGATGAATGGAGATATAATCTTTCAAATATAATTAATGTAGACATTGATTATAAATTCATAAAACAATTTTCGTATTTTGTTTACAACACAAAAAAGTGACGCGTAGCTAGTTGGGTAATTAGAATATAATATATTTATTGATATTTAATACCTGTAAGCAATTGGTCAGAGGGTAAACATAGGTCCGTATAATGGTACTCCATGTTAATGATAAAATTAAATCATAAAAGCGTTTTCATAATTAATAATTACATATGATTTAAAAAAATAAACAAAATATTGTACGTTGACATATCTAATAAACTTGAATAGACAGATGTTGTAAGTGTTGACAGTAACTCAAATAATGTTGGTAGACTTAAAAATTATTTTATGATAGAAAATATATGGCGGTAAAAATGAATAATATTGAGGCTTAAAGAAGTATTTATAAAATGTCGCAGCTCGCAAACAGATGTTTATTATTTGTAAAGGTAACTTACGCCTAGTGACGCCGCTCGTTGGTGTACAAAAATCATAAATTGATCCTTTACATTATATTATAACTAAAATGAAAATATGTGTTTTTTATTTTTTGATGCACAATTAAAATTACATATATTAATATTTCACAGTTTTAATTCGAATTTCAATCATTGATCAGGTCAACTAATTAAAACGTCTTTGTACAACTATTTGATTTTTTTTTACCAACTGTAGCTAATGACGTCGTTAATGATTTATAATCACGAAACACGAAAGAATAAGATATTCGCAGTGGAAATACTTTCAAATTCATTTAAATTGTTTATATCATTAACTCTAAGGTTCATAAGAGATTGAAATCTATCTTCTCTTAACTTCCTAAAAACAGATCTTAGTTATTGAAAAATATATTGTTTTAATGCGTAAACAATAACATGAGATTACTTTACCTCATGAATTTTTTTCTTTCATATATGACATATTGCCTAATTCCCAAGTTAATAGAAAATGCATTACTTTCCCATCAAAAAATTTCCTGATGAAGCATGACAATCTTTAATTAAAGTGAATTTATCTACACAAACATTTTCATCAAAAGTTTTGTCTTATGTTGTGTGAATTGTTTGCTACAATAAAAACTGTGTCAATACATTTCAAACGTGCATAAGTCACGCCTAAGCAACTTTTGGGAAAAGGAAGTTGTTGCTGTCTGCCTTTATAAAAATTCTAATGCAGAGTGCTATTCTGCCAACACTTTGAAACATTGTGAAAAAAAATTGAAACCGCCATCGGTTTTTAAAATAAACAGGTTTTTATTTTGGGCGTAAGCACTTTTAATAGTAACATTGTGGATTTACATTCATTTGAAAAAAACTGTAAGCGATAATGACAAAACACTATGTGACGTAGACTATTTTGATGTAACCGACTATAAAGGGATGTACTTAGGTTCTAAACTGTAGAAAAAAAAGTAACGCTGTTTTTTTATTTATTTACACATTTCGACTGGATGACGTGGATAAGAAGAATTAAAATGCAAACACTCATAAAACATTGTATCAACAAATTTTTAGGAAGGAGATGTTCTTCAATAGGCCAAGATCAACCTCCCTTAGCAGTTTAGGGATTGACACAGACAATAGAATAGGTAAAAATGAAGAAAGAGTGTAAATCACCAAAACCAGGACTAAGTCTGAATTAAAGTCAAATGTAAGAAAAGAACTAGAAATAGCCCGGATGCTACCACTAGAGCTTAGAAACAAAGTAAGCTAAACTACTGGCTTGCTGCAACCACCCCCACATCAAATAATTTTGCGGAGCTCAATAATGATCCAGTTGCAACCATCAAAACCTGATCCTACCCAACTATCAAAACCCACTAAACCTCCACCAATATTTGTAGATGAAGTCAGCAATATTCGGTCACTAAGTAAAATGTTAGAAGAAACAATACCAGGAGAATTTGAAATTAAGATCCTCCAATCAGGGGGGGTCAAAATACAGGCCAAAAATGTAGAATCACATACAACTGTATACAGGGAATTGATGAAAAGAAACACTGAATTCTTCACCTATCAGCCCAAAGAAGAGCGAAACTTCAGAGTAGTCCTCAAAAATATCCATCCCTCCACTGATGCTGAAGACATAAAGACAGCTCTGGGTGACCTCTATCATGAAGTCAGAAATATCTGGAATATTAAACACAGACTTACGAAACAGCCACTTAACATGTTTGTATCAACCTCAAACCACAGTCTAATGATAAGGATATTTACAACATAAAGAGTATACTTAATTGTAAAATTACCTTCGAGGCACCTAGGCCCAAACGAGAAATTCCACAATGTTCTAACTGTCCACAATACGGGCACAAAAAAAAATTTTGTCATCGACAGCCAAAGTGCACGAAATGCGTGGACGCCCATCGCACCAAACATTGTCCTAGAAAAGAGCACTCAGATAAAGGTAAATGCATTCCCTGTGATGATAACCATCCAGCTAATTAAAAAGGCTGCATTGTTTATAAGGTTACAAAAGATCCGCTATCCACTTCCTAGACCGAGAAAATCTTGGAAACCAATCCCATAAATAATCATACCACAATAAAACGAAAATAATCATCCGACAGACATCAGTCAGAGTTATGCTGAGGTATTACAGCAAAACCTGTCATCAAAACATTTTAATACAACTCAAAATAAATAAAACACTGAAGGTGCTCTACTAACATTAAATGAAACAATGCAAGCCTTAATGAAACAAATGCTATTCCTAACAAAGTTAATAACTGAATTTATGTCCAAGACGACCTGACACTTAAACCACTAAACATTTGTATATAGAATGCTAATGGCCTGTCAAACCAATCTGAGGAGTTAAACCTATTTCTGAAAATACAAAAATTTGATGTAATGCTTATTTCTAGTTCCACTTCACCAGTAGGAACTACTTTAAAATACCCGATTACCCACTATACCACACAGTGCACCCAGATGGAAAAGCTCACGGTGGATTAGCAATTCTAGTCAAGACTAACATCAAACAATATCAGTCGACCCCCTTCTCACAAGAATGCTTTCAAGCGACTAGCATTTTTGTATCAGATTGGACCAGTGAATTAACCATCTGAGAATCATACTTCCCACCAAGACATAAAGTCATGAAGGCAAGTTTTGAAGAATACTTATCGCTAGGTAATCGATTCATAGCTGGTGGCGACTATAACATCAAGAATACATATTGGGGATCAAGACTAATACTGTCACGTGGACGAGAACTCTTGAAATGCGTCCAAAACACCAATTTGGGTATACTTTCAACAGAGCAGCCTGCATACTGGCTCACAGACCAAAATAAATCACCAGACCTATTAGATTTCTGCGTAAACAAAGGAATCTCCAATAAATATATCTCTTGCACCAGTTGTCATCAGAACACTCACCCATTATTGTCAACTTGTCCACTATTCTTATAGGAAAAGAACCTAAGTGCGTCCTGCATAACTGCATGACTAACTGGACTCCACATCGGCACCTTATTGATATGGCATTTGCAAATCCGGTGTGACTCAAATCAGAACACAACATTACAGTTGCTACTGATCACTTTACAAAACTATACAACATGCTGCTTGGGACTCTACACTACTGAAAACTAACACTGCCAATATTCAACATGTAGCCTAGAACAAGTATCTGAAAAAAGAAAGCTCAGGATGCGTTGACAGGCAATGGGATGCCCACAATAAAAAAAAACGATAAATCACACTATTAGAAAGCTCAAAAATGCACTTGAACGAGATTGTGACATCAACTTTCATTCATACTTGAGCGATCTCGATGCTACTGCTTCTTCAAACTTCTCACTATGGCAGGCTACAAAAAAGCTAAAACGGCCTATAACTGCCTCACCCAAACCTGGCAGAAGAATCCACTCCTGCTGAGGTAGAAAGAGACGTATCCAAATTCACAAAGAATGAAGTAACAGGTGCAATTGGGTATTTGACTTCAAGGTACAAGCTGATGAAGAGTGAAAAAATTTTTAATAACCTTAAAAATTGACCGAGTCATAAGTTTAAATACAACCTTTAGAGAAGGACGGCAATACTGTGTTGTGAGGTCATTTTTAATATTGCACATTATATTCTACGAGAGGAAGAGAGACAGGGATATATCCAACGCTATTCGTATCTTCAAATTTAAAAGCTTACAACTGGCTTATTTTTCAATCAATTTTTGAATTTTTTTCAAGACTGGTTTTTAATTAACTTATATTTCACAATATTGTGTGAAATATATAAAAATTTAGAATGCACAAAAACTAAAGAATAATATTCGAACCAAATGCTGAATAAAACGTGGTATTCTCCAAGATGTGTTACAATAAAGGCACATAAAAATTAAATTTGGGATGTGACAGAGGTCATCCTCCTAAACCTCTTGAAACAACAACCGACAAACTTACCGCTAATTGTCCCAGTGTGGTGACAGTTTGCAGTATAATTAAGACAAAAAAAAATTTACGAAGGTCCATTTATATTTAGAATCTGGTCAAAATAATGTTTATTAAACAAGGAATACAGAAAAAAAATCTCACATTTTTAATTGAATAATATATTGCTTTAACAGCTCCGTTTATATATTTCTTCCCACTGTTTAAAATGCACAACCACTTTATACTATGAAATAAAGAACACTTAATGAACTAATATTTGGTAATTAAATGCACAAAATTATTATCATATTTAGAATCTGGTCATAATGTTTATTAGGTAGGGTCAACAAATATTGTTTCATTGTTATACTTGCAAAAATTTTCTTCTTTTACGTTTTTAATTGAATAATATATTCCACACCACCATTTACGTTTCACAACCACTTTAAACTATGAAATAAAAAACACATATATCTCTAACCGCTTTATTTTTTTTTCGACGAAAGCAAATATCTGATCATATGGAATAAATACGGGTGTCCAGTGACAGGAAATACAATCTCCACTTCTTGTATGCTATCTGGTGTCTCATGCAGCTACTTAGCACTGCAATCGTCTGCAACAAGCCTTATCTTCTTTTTGCCATCAATATTTAATCGATTCAGGCAATGGCATAAGCAAGGTCATATTTCATTGGCGCCTTTGGATGTTATGTCTTCCATTCATATGTATGAAAAAACATTATCTTTAGTCAGGCTAGGAAGAGAGTTTCCCTCAACAATCGAAAAGTTGTATTAGTATAATTGCTGTGAATAATAAGCTGACTGGTCAGCCATCTTTGGTAAGGGTAAATTTTTCTGACAGTAAAAAGTCAGAGTAAGTATTTCCAGATTTTTTTCCTTTAATTTATCAAAAAACCATTTTGCTTTAATTTTAGGTATACTGTACTGAGTATACAGGTCTGTCTCTTCATTTCATTTTGGTCTATTTTTACTTTTCTTATAACTGCAAACAATTTGAACACATATCTTGGCATGGAGTGCCAAACTCAATGTTAAAAGAGGTACTGAATACTTTTCTGAAGAAACTTTTGTTACTGAATATCCTGGCAGAGACTCGTCTTCACACATTTGGTATAGTTTATTATTTAGACTAGGATCAAATATTGAATATATTTGGCGTTAATTTTGTAGAAATTCATTATTCACAATTAAATGAAAGTACGTGATGTAGTATTATTTCTACTACAAAGATCTTTGCTAATATCCCACCTAAAGATGTTGTAATACAACGAAACCTAGGTCGTGGTAAAGAAATTAAAGATAGTAGAAATAATACTACATCACGTAGTTTCATTTAATTGTGACTAGGATCAAAGTAAATTCTTCGTTTATTTTGGCCGTTAGAAATGACTATCTAATGGACGAAATTTCATTATGAATTTCTTTATAGCTTCTTTCTTAGACAGGAAAGTATGATATTTACAATCTCCTCCTCGTGTGTATGATGCAGTTTTCCCTATAGCGGCATTTCAATTAGAAACGCCTTTAATATGGCCTTGTTTAATTTTTAAAATGCCGCAAAATGCAGTGAGGCATACAGGAACTTTCTGATTAGTTTTAAGCTTAATTATAAAATATTGCTTTGAAAATGCACGACCATTTCTTGTATTATTTCTTGGGGGCTTTTTTTTAACAGGAATCAAGAATATGTGTTGTAAAATATAATTATCTTGGATTATTTTATTAGGTTTATTATAAAAACTTTTGTGAAAGTAAAATATCTTATTTGACGATGACGTTTCATATTTGTACACACTGTTTTTGTTGTGCTGACACTTTGGTTTTTTTGGTAAGGATTTTGCAGAGTACCTAAAAACAGAGAAACTTTGAAAAAGAAGACAAGAAGGTCGATATACAATGCTTCACCCAGATTATTCGATAATCAGAAGAAATAGCTAATATGTAAGCTATTCTCATTGTAATCTGTAAAGTTGTAACAAGATCAGAAGTTTTTACGTATTTACATTTTCAAACCTGAGTCCGACCTTGACTATGAACGTATTTATGAAATGTTTGTGACTATGATCCTATTTAAAACAAAACGAAATTATCATGGTTAACTTACCAACCCTGAAGTTTTATAAATTTTTTCATTGGTCCTGGAGCTTTGCCTTCTTGTTAGCTAATTCAGGCTTCATAAGACTTATTTTTTCCTTCCTAATCCAATAATAATCCAAGCGCCCGACATGGAAACCACAAGCTCACATCAACAATGGTGGCCATGACACAGCACAGGCCTGTCTGTCATTAATCTAATTGGAATTTGCTGAGTTTGATTTACAATGGCATTGCGACTTAAGCTAGTATGAAAACAAAACGAACATTTTGAGCCTTGTTTCTAAGAAAAATAGTGGACTTTATACAATTTGATTTTAACTAACTTCTTAATTCACATACATACAATCTGGGTAATCGAAAATATTCATTTTGTACTATAGTGGACTTGATATGAATCAACACAACTATTCACTCTTATGTATCAACACAACTATTCACTCTAGTTAACTATTCATAAATATTTTCTTTCATTTTGCAAAGATAAATACTAAGAAGAAATGATTATAAACATACTAGGTATCTGGCACTTGACATGATAAACATTTATTCTGATCATATTTTGTCGGTATCATGACACGAGATATGTAAAAATCATAGATGGAATATCAACATGACATTAAATTTATATAGCTGTATAAAATCACTACCAATATACATTGTACCAGCAATAGCTTCTTGGTTTATATTTATTTTCATCAGACATTTCCAAGCTGTTTCCAAATCAAAGTTCTCATCTCACATATTGCATATAGTAGTAAATATTGAATATAAGGTTATTTTCTTTTCTTATGCAATATGTTATATGATACATGCAACAGTTGAAAAGACAAGAATCTACTAATAATCAAGAAAATGTTGTACATGGTTAGCTAAATATTTACATTTTACATTTTTGTCAAATTCACTTTAGACTCTGAGAATATACAGTACAATAATTTTGATATGAAAAAATAAATCCGACCTTCATCTACATTTCTTACATTTTATTGCTTTCATACATTTTTTAATAGTAATGTATATATCTTTCATACATTTTTTAATAGAAATGTATATATCTTTCATACATTTTTTAATGGAAATGTATACATCTTTCATACATTTTTTAATAGAGTAGCAACTCATTCCTCACCAAAATCACTAAAAAGTGAAGTTTAGAGGATTTATTCTAAACAATTATGCTTTAATTGGAAATGCGAAAAAACTGGTCAAATGCCCATTCCCTTTACTTTAATTTGGCAAGATTTTAATTTCGATTGACGCAATACTAAATTATTTACAAATTTAATATCGACTTATGCATTTCACTTGTTCATTCCAGTAAAAATTTTTAAACAGTATTTGAATTATTTTATTCATTCTTTTTGTAAGGTTGATTTGAATTACAAATATACGCAATTGAATGCAATGTTACGACAGGTTCTGTTATGCCTATTATATTTCAAATCAAGATAATGTCCCAGAATAACACTTATTTCTTCAAAGTCAATATTTAAAAGGTCTGAAAGTAGAACCCTTTTAGTAAGAAACAATTCGTTACCCACATTTTTGTATCTACAGATCTTTAAGTTCAAAGATCTTGGGACTTTTGAACTTAAAGATCTTTCAGTCGCATTTATGGAATATAAAGAAAAGGAGATATCCAAAGTTATATAAATAATTTATGGCACATCTTATTATTTGAGGCTAGTTAATAAAGTCGACAGACTGTATGGCAGTATGCATGAATAAAAGCAAAAAATTTCATATTTATCACCTGAACAATATTGGCTTATTGAGATACTTCATGACGATTCATTAGAAGGACATATTTGTATTCTAGGACTTATTAGTTTACAACAGGCTGGACTCAAAGGTATTGGATCTTAATTGTTAATTTGTTGTTGCTACTCAATTCAATCACTAATAACAAATGAATTCTAAATTGTTTACCCATTAGAGAGAAGGGTGATGGAAGTAAGTGCATCAGCAGATGTAAAAAGTGGTACAGAAGTTACTTTATTGTATTGTAAATTAGTAAGTAAATTTTTATTCACATTTTAGTTATCATATATTTATACGTAGTGTTTTAAATTTATCGAAAAAAAAAACTAATGGGATAAAGTGCTCGTCAAAGGTTAATAGAATAGTATACATAATTTATTTATTGGAACGGATTTTATGACTATCATTTAGTGGTCAGTTAAATCTTAAGATTCAAAATGTTTTCTGTTGGCAAATGAGTTGAAACGCTACTTATGGTCACTGGTGGTGAAACGCTAATTCCATATTAAACAACTTTAAAGTTGGTTGTACAGTTGGTTCTAAGGTTGTATAATGGCATACTAAGCAGTTTTAAAGTTGGTTGTATAGCAAATACAAATATTTTAGTAGCAATATTAGTAATAACGAGATAAATTGTAAGTCGGATTTAATAAAAATTTT
Source organism: Druceiella hillmani (assembly GCA_039881145.1). Taxonomy (NCBI): domain Eukaryota; kingdom Metazoa; phylum Arthropoda; class Insecta; order Lepidoptera; family Hepialidae; genus Druceiella; species Druceiella hillmani. The sequence goes on from JAYKKI010000101.1 coordinate 1,363,471, forward strand.
GGTAAGCTGCAAAGTTTATACTGCAAAGTTTCTTCTGCTAATAAATTTGATTTCTCTAATAACAAATGTACACAATTTCCCTGTTGCCAAAAATAATGTAATGACTGACTACATCCCTACAGTGACTTTACGTAGAAAATTAAATTAAAATATAACTTGGAAAACTATGAAATCAGAATGATAAAGATGAGGTCAATCATTGTAATTTGTAAGCAGAAAATAAAAACAAACCTAATTAAAATAATTAATTTAGGTTAATAAAAATTTTTATTGCATAATCAAAGCTCGTATGCCATTGGATGGACTGCCTCGCAACCTTTTCCAAAAAATAGTAGAGAAATATTTCTATGGGAATATTTTTTGTAGGAGGAACCACGAAAATGAAATGAATATCCAACCCAATTACGTGTTTACATATATACATTTAAAAAAAAGCAGGGCATTAATATTTTCCCTGTCTTCAATTACTTTTGTTAATTCTTAGTGAAATTAACTATTTTTTTTCAAAATCATCAAAGCTTTACTAGCAAATGTCAAAAGTGGTTTGTTGACTAGCTAGAATTTAGTAATAAGTGTGATCGTCATTATGACCATACCACAGACACCTTTTTCCATTTTTAATAATTAAATGCCCATTAATAAGAATCTATTCAGTCTGTAAGGCTTATGAAAGGAAATTTAGCAACATCATTTTCTCCTGGGTTTGTAGTATATTTCACATACAATTGGTTCACCATTTCTTTTGCGACTACCAAAATGGGACAATGGAAAATGTTCTTGTAGGGTATTACTGTTTTTTATAACTTAGTTAAATGATTCCAAAGAGTTATTGGTTGATGGAGAATTAGATGCTGCGGACCAGTTGCGATTTTGTATCAACCATGGCTCTCTAAAATATTCGACAAATTTAGACTGGTTTTTTATTTCTGCAAAAAGCTTTTTTGAAGTTGTATCAAATTTAACATGCAAGATATTGACACTATACCTGATATAACTGCGCAGTTGCTTCTTTTTTATCCTTTCTACCCTCTCTTATATCTTTTTCTTTGCATGTGCCCAAGGTGTGTGATTCAAAAATCTCTAACAATGCCTAATTGTTTTGTATTTCAAAAGTCTCGAACAATGACTAATTTTTTTAGTATCACAAACTAAAATCTTTGGGCTCCAAGTAATTTCTTTGCATTCTGAATTCTATTTTGAAGCGCTTCAAAAATCAATTTGAAAATCTTCATTTTGCTCCTTGTTTGCAACCACTTATAATAACTGGTGGAACTTTTGCTTCATATATCAAAATAGGCGACCAAAACAGGAAAACTCTGCCAAATGATTTTTAGACGTGATATCTGCATGAATAACTTTCGCGTCCCTCAAAATGTCAATCAACATTTTTGTTGAATTGGTAAGGCGGAAAGTTGGTGGAGTGTCATTGCTGTTGTAAATTTTGTATGAAATCACAAAATCCATACATAGCATTGTATGAGAGTATCCAAGCTTCTAAACATCCTAGGCTGATTGGCCGGATTTAGATGGATGTTGATCACTCAAGTAATTTTTCAAGTAACGTCTTTTAGATATTTTGGTATCTTTCATCTTTATAAGGTTTTTCCTTATTGCCTTTTGTTTTATTCTTAATTCTGACAATTTTTTAACTTCCGCTTTCACGGCATTACTAAACCCATATGTTGAAGAAAACTTTTAAGAAATTTTATGATAATAGTCAGCATCAACCCTGAACATAGCACAGAGCCTGAAATATTTTCAAATAAGAAGTATATTTTTGCAGTGTATTAAAGACCAAGTCTTTTTAAATTTTGCATATGTAGTATTTTTTCTTTCCGCCTCTTTCATGATAAAGCAACAACTAAGCAACCTTATGCTTGTACAGCTATTTCGGCTTGATTACTGATATCAAAACTTTTGAACTAAACTCCAGTCCACACTGATTATTTTTCTTAGCCACCTCTGTCTCTTCATCATTACTACTCTCTGATTGATACTCAAGCACTTGAAACTGGTTTTCTTTGTTGCTCCAATCATAACATCAAAAAGTATGTAAATCTCTATCATATACGCCAAAATCACTGTAATGAATTGTTAAATGTGAGTATTGTGCTCACACATATTTGGGCTTGTTATAAAAATTGAGGTTGGTCGCTCGTACCATGAGGTTAACATGCAAATTCTCTCAAAACTCAGAATATAAATTTAAAAAGTTTTATTTTCTCTGAAAAACTCTGAATAAGTGTTGGGAATTTTAGGAAAGTTGTTCGGGGTTATTAAGTGATTTTAAAGGGAACTGGCGGACCAATATTCTTAAAAATCTGAAATTATTTAAAAAATTTAACTTTCAATGACTTATTAATAATTCAAGTAAATAGTAAATAACCAATGCTACTAACCAATGCCAATGCAATGAGACTTACGCAAATAGCCACAAATACTTTAACTGCATAGTACCACTTTTGAAATAAAATTGTTTTTTAATTTGTTAGCTGGCCGTGATTTTATAATCAAAGTTATAAACATCATGGTGGAAGCATTTTTCTGAAAAAGCATTGGTTATTTACTATTTACTTGAATTATTAATAAGTCATTGAAAGTTAAATTTTTTAAATAATTTCAGATTTTTAAGAGTATTGGTCCGCCAGTTCCCTTTAAAATCTCTTAATAACCCTGAACAACTTTCCTAAAATTCCCAACACTTATTCAGAGTTTTTCAGAGAAAATAAAACTTTTTAAATTTCTATTCTGAGTTTTGAGAGAATTTGCATGTTAACCAAATTTATAATCTTGTTGACCAAGTAACCATTTCTATCATGACTATTTACTTTGCAAACGCATAAATATTAATCTGATTAAAAGTGTGTTTACTTGCTGATAATATATAGTTTGTTTATTAACCAATTATCGAGTGTAGCATTTTTTATTGCCGACAAAAACATGGTATGATATCCATTTTTCTTGCTAACCAAGTTATATAGCAAATCATTTAATTACTTCTTCATTCCTACCTATAAAATTTTAACAGCACTGTTTTAAAGGTCTTGGAATATACGTCCTTATACATTACTCAAATAAATATTGATGACCTGGTTAATTTTCTTTTCTGTTTAAATAAACAAGAAGAATAAATAGAAATATGGCAATATAGGTATATTAATTTTAACACTGAGCAAAAAATTATTCATAAAAGTAAGTAGATAATATGTCATAAGTGAATCAACAATGCTAATAAAAAGAAATTAGGATAAATTTCATTAAATTAACTAGTTTAATTAGGTAAATATAAAATTAATTTTGTGAATAAAAAATAAATATTTCTTCAAGATTACCAATGTTAAGCATATATACCTTTGGCTTAACAATACTTAATGAATTAACAGTCAATACTCATTATTGTTGTGTTCACTGGTATGATATTCATAGCAAATATGTGCAGAGCGAAAGCTAACCAATAATATTGCACAATTATAAACTAAACAAATATAAAATTCATTTAGATTAAAATTATAAAATTATGTTTTTTAATACTATCTTGGACCCAAAATTTTAATCAGTTCAAGTATTTTTGATATAACTGCTTAAGAAACATAAAAATCCATAGATTTCAGTAAAATATAAAATTATGATCGTTTTATGACATTTTAGAAGAAATAAATTGGGTTAAATTGTTCTTTCTTGTTATATTATCAACTACAAATACCTCCTTCATTAATAAACATAGATTAACGAGGTTATAACGTGGTTTTGTTTTCACTATGAGGAATAAATAATTTTGTTTTAGCTTAAACCGTGACTATGTAAGGTATCGTTGACTAACTATTATACTCCATAGTTTGATTACGTGTGATTTTATTCTTAAAAACTTGTTTGAAGTTTGATATTTCACATTTGTTATATAGGCCGATCGTCATTTTTGTTATTTTTTCAATTTGTTTAAATTCATAAAAGTATGAATTCAGATAATGATATCGATTTTACAGAAGATATGGAAGTGGAAGAGGTGGAAAGAGTGGTTTGTATGTAAAAGGAGAAATTGCATAAATGCAGTTAAAATCCCGTGAAGACATTGAATGACAACAAATTCAAGCAAAAATATAGATTTTCGAAAGAAATTTTTCAAAATATTTTATATTTAATTGAAGATAATATCGCCTCTAATGTCAGATGTTCCAGTATTACCTACAGTTATTAACTTCATTACGAATGTGGGCATGTGGTGAAGTAAATAATTATCGTAATGTTGCTTCTATTATTAAAAAAAAGAATAAACATTTTACAATCTAAACTATCATAATTGTTAATCATATTATCTATATATCATAGTTCATATACAGATTTAAGATGACTGCCCTGATTTACACACCAAAAGTTAGTTTACAGTCTCAATAACGTGCAAAAGAGAATTCAACCACCCACCTCACAATCCAGATTTAACTACCAGCAATTACTTGCTTTTAAGTAAAGAATTTACATAGTCGAAGATTTGAGGACGAAAATCAGTTGAAAGTAGCCGTAGAAAAATATTTAAACGTTTGAAAAATGTAGTCTACTTGTAGAGGATTATATTGGAAAATAAATTTTTTTGAGACCACTTTCGTAACTTTTTTGTATTTTGCTTTAAAACATGATAACCCTTTGGTAAAAATAAGTTATTCACTTGCATTTCTGTATTTTGTTTCTATATGGATTTCATCACATTTGATAAATTCTTTAATATAAATCAGGAATTTTATAGTTATTGAAGATAACTAGATGCTGGTATAATTATTTCTTTGTATATTTTAATGGCTGTTATTAAATATATAATCTACTTACACTGTTATAGAAATTCATTTAAATATAAGTTTGTTGAAAAACTATATTTTTTTAATTATAACCACTTATGGACACATTGACATGTCTAATTTAGTTTTGGACTGTCTCCTTATATTTGTAGATAGAAGTTAAATTATAAAGCTATTTTATTCTATTAAAATAAAGTTGCTGAAACATGGCAAAAAAATTTTGCAAATTAAAAATATGTACTTTAAAGTACATACTTTAAAGTACATCTTTTCAAATCATATTCTACTGTCAAATATATTAAACATAAAAAGTATACCTGAACCATTTGATTTTCTTGTTATTCAGTAATTTCCTTTTTAATTTACAAAACTTACAGCCTACCAAACCGATATCAAAGTAAGATCAAATAGTGGAAATATATACAGTGAAGAAAACTATAAAAATTTAAATAGCAATGATAAAGAAATATATTAACAGAGAGAAATATAAAATTTCTTAATATATATATATATACAGGTAACATTTACAGGTAACATTTGTGGCGATTGTGAAGTTGCTGTCTCAGATGAGGTTGATGGCTCTTGTGTTAATTTCCAATTTCATTGTATCTAAAAAACAATATATGTAATTATAATGATATTACTAATCAATTCATCATTGAATTTATTCTTTTTATGAAGGATAAATAAAAGATATTGATAAAGCAAGAAAGAACATCCAATCTATATCAGATTTGAATTTTTTATCTTCTCCTTATATTATGTAAATATTAACAATGCTACAAATAAATGTGTATGTTACACCTGTACTTTTTCAGTAGTTACAAGTAACATTTGTGGCGCTTGTTGAGTCACTATCTCAGATGAGGACGATGGCCCTTGTATTAATTCTACATTTCCTTGCACATACTAAATAATAGATGTAATGATAATATATATAATTATAATGCTATTACTGTTCAATTCATCATTGACTTTATTCTTTTTGTGAAAAATAAATAAAAGGTATTGATAAAGCAAGAAAGAACATCCAATCTATATCAGATTTGAATTTTTTATCTTCTCCTTATATTATGTAAATATTAACAATGCTACAAATAAATGTGTATGTTACACCTGTACTTTTTCAGTAGTTACAAGTAACATTTATGGCACTTGTTGAGTTGCTATATTGCCCTTTTATTAATTCCACATTGTACTTACGACTTGACAGATGTAATGATAATATATATAATGATAATACCATTACTATTAAATTTACCACTGAATTAATTTTTTTATGGATGATAATGCAAAAGTATATTAATTAATAAAGCAAGCAAGAAAATCCAATTTATTCAATTCAGATTAGATTTTTTTATCTTCTCCTGATATTATGCAAATATTAATAACGCTACAAATATGTGTATATGTTATACCTATAGTTTTTTCAAGTTCAAACAAAGCCTCGATATCTGCTTGTTCATTTTATTTATTTTCTGCAGAAAAATCGGCAACAATTAACAGCAAAACGTACAATAATAACAAGAGTAATTTACTGATAGTTAAGAAATAAACATAATGCTGGCCTCTAATTTGAATGTTAAGCAAAACCTGTTAATATTAGTTAATGTACCTCTATCAGAGTCAAATTATTTTTATGCCCTAGTTGATTTTGTAGAGTGGGGCTCTGAGGTTGGGGTTGCATTCAGATTGGAATAATTCCGATAAATTTTTAATACTCCTTTTTCATTATTTTCCACTGCATATGGGCTAGCTTTAATGTCCGTTTCCTTACATTTAGACTATTTAATCTGAAAATAAATTAAATATTATGAAAAACAAATTTCAGCTGAACAATATAAACTAGCATCCTATGTCGTTTTCGTAAGTGGGAAAATATGTTTACGAAAGAAACTGTGTAATTATATTATTTCAAATAATTTACCTGGAATAAGCGGCTGTCCATGTTCTAAGTTTACATTTTATTAATGTTGGTCTCCAAACTTTTATTCCGAATCACCTCAATCTGTTCTTTAAGAACATCTTTTAAAAGTTGCTGTAAACAAAAACGTGTTTCTTAGTATCATTACTAATATATAGAATATTCACAATTTGATCATGAAAAATTTAATTCGGCTTACCTTTTCTTCTTCATCCCAATTAGCAGATCTCATTCTTTTCTGACTTGTGTTAAACATTTTAATAATATAAGTAGTATTTAATTCTAACAGCAAATTTGTGTAAGTAATTTCTAACAGAGATGTTGGTTAGAAATTACTAGTCCCGTACACAGATCATATACCAGTCCTGTATGTCAATCTGACAATAGCGTTAAGCAATTCTAAGGCCGTGTATATATGTACTAAGCTTGCTAGTTTTTATTTTATTATGTTCGCAATTGCTCAAAATCATGCATAATTGCGAATTTGACCTACCTTAAGCTAGGTTTAAAAAATGTATAGCTAAATCACCGTTACCATGTGTTTATTAATAACATTTTTAAAATGGACTTATACCCACGGTAAACTAGGTTTAGCTAGGCTTTGTTTAAAGCTTGGTTTAAGTTATTTTTATTAACAAGACCCGCCTTCTATTGTTTTTAGTTTCCAGTTGAAATTCAATCTAACCATATCTTTAGTTTTATTTTTTCCAAAAACCACAAAACAATCCAGCTTATATGTAAGTTTTTTGAAAAAATCAGAGCTAGTTAACTCTTAAAAGATAATAACATTTTCATATTCACTTAAGATATTAAAAATCAAATTGATGTATGTTTTATATATTCCTCTTTTACATATTTACCACAATATTCAACTTATTTCTCGTTATTTTAGACCTGCATTTATAATTTTAACACATAAACTATCAGTCTAAAAACTATAGTTTATAGTTTTACCTCATAAACTATCTGTCAACATTAATTTGGAAAAATAAAGCTTTACATTCAAATTTCACTTGTCTACGGGTCAACATTTTTACATTTTATTATTGAGGAACAATATATACAACATTTTTGCTATTTAGGCATAGATTTTTTTTGTTCTGCTTCAGATGACTCATCGCTTAATTAGTGTAATAAATCAATTATATTTTCATGTAAACTATCTCTTCTAAGTTAAGGTTTCTAATCTTTTGTTCTTAAGCGGAGATGTCAGATCTGTGTTTAACTTTTTTATAAATTTGTCAGTTTTACAGCCTTTCACCATGAGATAAAATTGTAGTAATATATAACATATCAATATACAACATTTTTAGTGAAAACCCCATAGAAGAAAACCATAAGTTTTTGTCTTCCTACTGCGAGATATTTGAAAGCACATTTGATCTAAAGCATCTGTGTCGTTACGTTTTATAATTGTGTAGTTTATTCATAATAATTACCACTTCTTTATTTCATATCTATATATTTATTTATATCAGAATATAATTTCATACATGTCAAGACTTCAACTGCGGTCCTCGTCGCAAGGTGCACCTCATGTGACCCAGTCGTGCCAACTCATCATCTTATAACATTCCTCTCTTTAACTAATATCACACAACAATTGATAATTTTCATACGTTACTATAAATCCAACCGTATAGGTGGATGAACAATTCTACCCGAACATGTTACGTAGTTATTAGAATCATTTGTGGACATGCACGAAACAGTACGTCAAAAGGTAAAGGAACATCACTCATCACTTCCGAAAAAGTAATATCACTCCGTAACATCACTTATCACCTTAATTAAACATTACTCGACATGTTGTGTGATACGTATCACTTTGTACGAAATATTACTCCATATCAACACCTATTACTATTTCTTAGACATTACCCAAGATCATGGATGAGATGTTTTATTTTAATATACGATTAAAGGCATCTTATTGAGTAATCTTAGTGCAAATTTTAATGCTGTTGTAATGTATACCTAGTAAGAATAAAAAAATCGGATGTAATAGGTTAGTATTCCTTCATACTTAGGCTCCATTATAGATTGATAACAAATTTGGAAAATTTAAATGTGTTTTTAAAACAGTTCCCAAAAACATCTATTTAAATTCTTATTTTCAATACCTATGTACAATTGCCTGTTCGTAACATATGAACATAACTAAACTAATGTAATTAAATAATGTTAACACATAGTGATTTACTCAAACACTCCAAATGTGACGTTTCAAAGTGTGAATACAACTAATTACTTTGTATAACTGATTTGTTTTTCCAATTACTTTGTTTACTTGACATTATCCAGCAACATTTTGGCACCATACGGACCTTACTAGTAGTGAGATGTGTAAAAATAAAAATGAACTGTACTTGTCATCCCAAACGTTTTAAATTCGAAATGCTTAAACCAACTTGCTTATTCTTAATCCTCTATCTCTTTTGTGTAATGCGCACGGTCGGGTGATTCAACCATATCGTATTACGTCGCGCATCACCTCATCACATGTAATATATATGAATAGAAACGACATTGATTGAACTTTGCCGAATCGAAGTGATAGGTGATGCGGTGATTTTTATCTGAATTATTGCTATCTCTTGATTCTTGATCTCTTTTATCTGTTGATTCATCATCGTCAGCACATTCTTTAACATCAACCATTTTAGGATAAGTAAGTTGATGATTGCACCTAGCAATATTTCCACAATCATCTTCAATTTCATACGAGTGCGGACAAGTAGTTTTTTCAATGATTTTTCCAGGGGTCCAAATGTCAAAGTTTCTTTTTAAACATAAAATTCTGATCAGGCTGTATAGTCTTTAAATCTTTTGCATGGCTATTTTACTCTCTGATTTTTTCCTCTCCTCAATCTAACTTGTTTCATAAATTTTTGGTTGCATATAAGACTTAGATAGGTCTTTGGTCATAAATAATTTAATAAATTAGCGTGACATGGATTTCCTTCCTTTGGACTATTTCCCAAGTTTAACAAAGCCAGGTATATATCAGAATTATAATGAAAACATTTTTTAAAAATAGGGTGATGAAGTAATATCATTAAATCCATATTCTTTTGCGAACTTTTTAAATTCATTGCTTACAAATTGAGGCCCATTGTCCATTAAGAATTCTTTAATACGTTTAATTACATTGAAAGAACTTACTTCTATGTATTTGCTATATTAATCTACAATAATGAGATAATAACGTTTGTTGAATTCAAAGAGAACCGAACTAAGTTTTAACCAAGGTAAATTAGATACATTATGAAATATTATTGGTTCCTTTGAAATATTTACTCTATATATTTGGCATTTTGGCATATTAGGCACGTTCTGTGAAAATTTTGAGGCTTTGCAAATTGAAACAGCTTTCTCATATGTTAAATCAGGTTCTCTTAACGATCGTTCTTTGACATTTAAGTTGTTTATCCCAACAATGATAATGTCACTGACCAGTTTTTTATGCACATTGTTAAATTCACAGTTTAGGCTTTTATTGTCCAAACCTGTAAACAATTTTCTTTAAATGATTACTGTGGTCCTTCACTACGTGTAAAATATTTATCTCTTTCTATTGTGATAAATTTTTTTGTTATGAAGTAGTAGTATCAAATGTTGCTACCCCAAATTAAATGAATTATAAATTTCTATGCCTTTGTCACCGATATAGTCTCCAGCAATTATGAAAAATTCAAAGTACTGATACCATAGTTTTCAAGTTATTGCATTATTATCAGTTGTGAGGTTTATTTCTCCAAAATACGTTAATCATGTTGTTGACGTTATACTAATATGCCGCCTTGATAGGTCTTTGTATTTTGATCTGTTTCCACCATTTTTCCACAGAGCATGGTCACGTCTTCACCTGTCAATTGTATTCTCTCTGATAACCTTTAAGCCTGATTAATTATATTAATCGATTATATTCTGAAACCATGTTACGTTATTTAATTGGGTATTTTTTCATAATAATTACCACTTCTTTATACCATATCTATATATTTGTTTATATCAGAATATAAGTAACTTCATACAAGTCAAGATTTCAACTGTGGTCTCGTTGCAGTGCGTATCTCATGTGACCCAGTTGTTAGTACAACTGGGTTGTACTAACAACTTCATTTATTTCATGTCAACAATTTTGATTAAGGAAAGTTTTATTATAAGATCATGAGTTGTTGGTACAACTCATCATCTTATAATAAAACTTTCCTTAATCAGACTAGATTATAATACATACTTATCTCCGATTTGCTACTACTTAAATTTCTTACAGATTCTTGGTTAAAAGATAACAAAACAAAAATTATTTAGATGGCTAAGTTTATAAAATACAAGTGTTTAGTGAGCTTATGTTTATATGAAACACTGATATCTTGAATTCATTCTAGGCATGGTATTCTATAGTATCTTTTCCTTGACCAAGAATGAAAATACAAACTTTATAATAAAGAGAATTTATCGTTGTAACAAAATATACGTCAAAGAATGAGTATACATTTATAGTTATACGTAAGATAATCATATGTCATTTTGAGGTAGGTACTCAATGGACTTATCTTAATAAAATGACCATCTTGGAGAAACTTTCGATGAAGAATAAGTTGTCTGAGATGTGCAGTGCATGACCCAGTATGGTTCTATTTTCAAATTATTTTCAAAACTAATTTGATTCAGTTAGGAATATAAAGATTTTAAAAATATTTTTCATTTTAGTTAAAGCCACATGAAAGTGTATTAAAAATCTAATTTTCAAAAAAAATTGTAGTCTATAACAAAGGCATATTTGTAAAAAAGAAATGCAACTTTCAATATTTAACATTAAATTAAGGCTAAAGATTAACGTTTTGTTTAAAAAACTTAGAGACGAGTGAGATAACATTTAGAATGTTTGTCTGTTTACCTTTTATTTATTTTCGTTAGAAGAAAGCTGTTAAATGAATTTTAATGGAGATTCAATTGATCTTTTGCTGTGATGTTAAGGTATATACAGATAGATAATGTTTCATAGTAATAAAGTAATAAGGCATAATACACGTGTTCATTATTGAAAAACTGATATAGAAAAACTAGTAAATGAATTTCAAATTTTTAAACAACCTTTAATTTAGCATTTAGCACAGAACAGATACGGCGTTTAGGTTAATTTACTAGCTATATGGCGTTGTAAAATAACTCTATGTAAATTAGATTAAAGCTGTTTGAAAAGTTCATGTCTATTAAAAAATGATATTTAGTATTATATACTCTGGAGTTGCAAACCTAAAAACAACCAAAGTACATATAATACAGTTACATTATTAATAAATTTAATTTTCAGGACAAATTTTAGTTATTGAGTGTAACAGGAATAGGTAAATAAAACCAGCCAAGTATGTGTCACACAGAATGTGCATAAGGCTTAGTTGCCTATATCTAGGGTTCTGTAGTTATCTATATCTTTTGAAATTGTTGACATGAAATAAATCAAAATAATTTTAAAAGTTGTTCAAGAATGTTCAAGTCAAATTAGAGTTTGGGGAGCATTAGTACGCATTGGGTATCACTTTGAAGATTAATATTTCTCTTACTAAGGTTTTGAAAATGAAAAACAATGAATTGAACCTCAATTTCATTTTGAAAGTCATGCAGCCAAGCAGAACAATTTCTTAAATTCTTTGATATGTCATTGTTTATGGTACTTGCCTTTATTGTTTCGAATAGATTTCATGTTTGCATTGAAAGAGATGACAGAAGGTTATTATAATTAAATTAAAACATCAAAAATTGCATAGGTATTGATTTATTATCGATTCTGTATATTATTTTATATGATGCAGGTGAGTAAATATGAAATATATAAATATAGATATTTATATGTATATACATAAAAGAAAAGATAAAAAGTCAAACAGAACAAATTAAACAAAAAGGATAATATTTACAAAGTTATGTTCAGTTCACTCTCAGTATCAAACGACATTCCAATAAAATGATTTACTAGATAATTTACTTTAATTGCATTAATAATATATATGTAAATTTAAAATTTTATTCTCTAGACACAAATCAAGTACAAAACAAATTATAATAATAATTGTTTTGATAATTATATAAATAAACGCTAGTACGATTATTTTTCAGTAGAAAATATTTTAATATTAGTGTTAATTAAATCTTAATTTATATTAGTCCCCTAATTAATTGATATAATGATGAATTGTTGTTATAATTAATCTGTGCACAATAACAGGTTTCATATTTAAATGTTACCATATTTTAAATTATGTTAATGGATGGTAAATATTTTTATGTGACTCATTACCTTTTATCCTAAAAAATATTTGTATGTATTTTTTATTTCTAACATTGGGTACAAGCTTTTGGCATAAGTACTGTTTTATTTCCATGCAAAGAAGAATATTAGTAATAATCAACCTCTTTTTTACTAATTACATAGGAATATTTTTTCTAAAATCTTTTTTTTAGCAAGCCATAAGGGTTTTAATTTGAATGTGTATATTTCACAAGTTTCGAATAATATACTGTGTGATAAAATACGCTGTGTGGTTATCTTTAAAGTATACAGTATTGACTGAAAACAATTTTTTAGTCTAGTGGTAAGCCAAATTGATGCCCTTATCATAGTGGTTAATGTTTGAAATCTAGTGTCGTAAAAAGAAAATTATCTGTTGAAGGGCAAATGTAGCAGGGCATAGTCACGTCATGTAAATATCTGGACGTTGAAAAATACATATTTCCCGAAAGATAGCAACCAAGGACATAATTTTACAAATGTACTGCAGCCATGATAATAAGTAAAAAATAAAGCTTGAAAAGGATTCTCCTATATAAAATATTAAGCCAATCTGGATTTATAGAAATCAACTGTGCAGAAAATTGTTATTATGACATTGAAATTGTTTAGTTATTTCAAGCCAAAATACTCTGAGTTGTATAGAAGTACCCTGATTTGTTATTGATGACTTTCTGAATTTGTTATTAAAGCAGTGTCATGACCTATTTCAAAACACAAATTATCGTAATGACAAAAATATTCAGGGACCGAACTCTGAGGCATTTAAACATTCAAGACTGTTATGACCAGCATGACTGTAGATACAAACAATTGTCCATACATTTTGGCAGGCGCCTAAGACAAACCCCGAGACAAACCTAGCCTAGTATGTGAATTCATCTTGAGATATAGATTTCATAGAGAATACAAAAGAAAACAGAGTTTGTTTCAAATTAATGTATCTCTATTATATTGAAATCTAATAACAGGATTGGGTAGTAGCAATAACTGTAATATGGTATTTAGTTTAATCCATTTGTACAAAAAGTTTTAAGCTATATATATTTATTTTTCAGAAAATATGAATGCCAAAAATAAGCTGTATATTATCTAGGTAAATCTCATGTATCCAGATTAGGTTTGCAGATTAATTTTGTTACATAAAAGAGAAACGGTGGAAAAGTGAAATAAATACAAGATTTCTTAATTTAATACAGAAAGAAAAAGAAAACAATATTTTTTTTAATTTAAAAGCTAATTTGTTTGTGTTAATAATGTAATTCACCTTATAATTAATATTTATATTTTAATGAAGATTGCATTGTTTTTGGGGAGCGTCTAGCAGGTAATAATACATTATTCGCCACAACGCATATTTACCTCCTTCCTTCACTCATTATTGATAGGCGAACACTGCTTTCTCGCTTTGTGTGTAGGTCGTATATAAACAAAGCGAATCCGTTAACGATGTATTCGCTATGAATATAAGAAATACGGGATAGTTGTTATCCCAGCAAGACATTTAAAATATGGCTTAAATTACAGAATATCCTGGTAAATATGTCTAGCAATGCTATTTCAAACTAGTTATAGACCTGGACATAATAAATTTAAGTAAAATTTATTCTATATAAATGTGTCAAGTTTGTTTTATTGTTTACAATGAGGACTAAACAATCAAATGTATTTAGATTAAATACTTTTCAAAACAGTTACATGGCTTCTTTGGTCCTAGACAAAACTAAGTTTTGTAATAAACGGCAAGCATTTAGCATTAAAAGGACTAAACAGTAAAGCTAGTTCTTAATTCAATACACAATTTATTTGGAAGGATTTTAAAGGCTTTTTGACATTTTAAGAGTGGAATATGGTCCCTAAACTATATCGATAAAATCTGACTTCACCTATTGAAGATTTGCAAATGGAAATTAAATTTATTTCAATTTGGAAATTACTTTTTTTGCCTGGTAAGATTATTGTCAGACAAAAAAGATAAAATGAAGACAGTTATAAAATTCATTAGCTAATAGAAAAACACAAACCACTACTGCTAATGACAGTTCAGAATACAAAATCGAATTTTAATTTACCGGTAAATTACACCTTTAAAAATTGGTTTTACCATCACATTTTTCCATTTTTTTTTTGTTTCCTCCCAACGCAAACATTTTCCACATGATTTATACTTGACTTCCTATCTAATTGACGTCTTACGTACATTATATATTTGGGAGGCAAACGTAGGGAACCATAAATATGGAGGTCTACAATTATAAGGCTAAAAGATGTGACATAACATGAAATTCTTTTATAATGGCCTCATGCAACACGTATCATCGCATAAAAATTATATCGATAATATTTTAATCTTTTTTCTTGGATTTATTACATTTTGTAAAAATGAGAAATAAAGTTATGAAAAGTTTTGTTTATTGTTGACAAATTTAATTTTTATTTTGTTTTAATTTTAACTAGCATTATTGATCTAATAATATTAATTCTTTTACTTTATTCTTTACAATTTTATAAGTAAATTTCAAAAGAAATAACAGAAAACAATGTGTCTGAAGAAACAATGTGTTAATTCCAAGAAAATAATTTTCATAATGAGAACTAAAAAGATCCCGATTAAGGCGTAGCATGACCATATTCATTGTAGGATGGAAATAATATTCGTAAATATAATATTTTTTGAAATTACACATTATTTTATATAAATTGTATAATAATGTGTATTTACAAATTGATTCTGTGACAAACTTTATTTACTTATTTAACCATCATAATTATTGGTTTGCGTGTTGTAAACCAAATATTATGATACCAATTTCGGTAGTTTCATAGTAATATTTACTTAATATCTAGAAATGACGTTATATCTATTTCACTAAAACAACATTTTTAGATATTTTTAATGAAACTGATTGAACACATTATTTTATGGGATGGTAGTCACTAAAGTAATATAGCAAAGTAGTTTTTGTCAAAGTAGTATATGATTTTTAAAATTAAATTTTAATTAATACATCATATGGTTTAAAAAAGTTTGCTTTGCTCTAAAATTTTATCATAATATTTGACAAAGCAGCATTTATAAAATTACATTGCAGTTGTATTAAGACTGATAATTAACAATCAGTTTTATGGAAGATTTTTTATAGGAACATATCAGTGACACGTCCGGTCAGTTCTTTCACTATCAGAGGTGCAAGTAATTCTTTTCTTTTTGGAAAGTAATTTTTCTATTAACCGCAGTTTCTGTATCACAGTGCAAACTCATTTACATGAATTGTATTCAATATTTATTAATCATTAATTAACCAAAGAATTACTCGTATTTGAAAATTACATTTGAGTATGTAGTTTTTATAATTTTCACTTTTGCAAGTATTTGGTACAGGCAAGTATTGAAGGCAGTTTGGTTTTATTGCTAATTTTTAAAAAGTCATTGTTAGGCTTTGGGAGACTCCAGAACAGTAAAATTCATATTTTTTTTAATACATTATATTTAACACTACAAAAACATTAATAGTACAGATATGCCACTGATATGTATTGATACATCGCACCTTTAGAATGACACAGACCCAACTGAAAAAATGGAAAACTGAGCTCATAAAATAAGATGACTTAGGAAAGCATTTTCAAGTAAGTATCTTGGTCTCTTACACTGACCACCTCTTTATGGACCTTATTTATTTTTTAACTTTATTTTTTACTAACCAACTATTTATGGACCACACCAAAAGTTACAATATTAAACTTCTCAAAAGTTTTTTTACTTGAGACACTTCCATTCTGAAGGCGCGATATGTTTTTTTTTCAGTAAGTAGATTTTTCATTTTTTATTACATCATTTAATTACTTGACATAAAATGAAATTGAATTTATTAAATTGTAATAATTCAGTGGAATAAGTAAGAATGTACTTATTTTTGCTTAGTCTAATTTTAAAATTGGTCATATTTGAGATATTAATTGAATAATAAGGAAACATTTTTTAATTATGTACACAAACATTCAAATTTAAAGGTTAAGGGATTAGTGATGGTAAAATATATAAAAATACATATTATAAATGTTTTATTAATTTAAAGCTTAAGAATTATTTCTTTTTTTTAAATTGTAATAATTTATTGACAAAACTTTAATTTCACATATTGTGCATTTTTAAGTTATAAATATGTTTAAAATACTTATTTACATTAATATTATTATTGTTTAGCTAGAAATTTAAGATAAAGAAGAAGAAATGATTGTTTAAAAGAGATATAAGATATTTTAAGTTTTTATTAGACTTAGAAGGAGTTAGATATGAAAATTTGATAATTTTTAGTACAGTTATATGATAGAAACATAGTGTGCTTACTATGACATTGGGATTAAGTAATGATCACTATTTCTTCTATATGGTAAAACTGGGCTGAAGTAGGTGCACCTAACTTGTTCAGTAATTTTTTATTATCGATATTTTTATATTTAAAACAGTAGTTTTTTGAACTTAAATATTTAAAAGTATTTCGATTATTAATAGATCTACATTAAAGACAAGTTTGAAATTGAGTCAGACTTTATAAGTGGAAAATGTTATTGGATTTTCTTATATATTTATTTTGTATAATCGTAATTTACCAAATTTATCACTTGAAGTTATATGGAGGAGTTAGGTATTTATTGAAAGAATAGTACAATCAAAGGTACAATACCTTTAAATATAAATATTTTCAATTTAGTATAAATTCAAATTTACTTCAAAATATTATTGTTTGTATTTTTATGTAATAATTATGCATATGATACTTATGTATTGATGAATTCTGGTACTGGTAGGAATTTAATAAAACTTTCTTTTTATGTCTCACTTTTGTTTCAAATGTTGTTTCACTTTAAGCAAGTAAATGTACGTAGGACTTTTTTATTTGTAGAAATGTAAAAATAAATTAGTATTGCAAATTTTTTTCAATAAATATTGCTGTGAAATAATCGTTTTATCTTGGAGTTTCGAAACTAATTTCTTTTTGTCAAAAATATTTTTTTAAGAGGCCATGTAATAAAATTAGTTGCTAAATTTTTTTTCATCTCCATTTCAATTTCTTTCTGCACCTCAATTTTGTGATATATTTAAGTTGTTTCATGTCTAAATTTATCTAAAATTAATGATAAGCTGGTTACTTTTGATATTAAACGTTTGGACCTAGGATAGTTGATAGTTATAAGGGATAATAGGTAAAGCTATTTATAAGTAAGAATATGTAGAATCGATGTTTAAAATTGCTTTCTAACTACATGACAAAAATATTAAAACATAGTTAAGATATCTACCTACAGTTGATGTAAATATGATTATTATGGAGCACCACTACTTTAAAAAACCATTATTCTATTACATCTGCCAAAATTACAAGAATTTTTCTTGTAATTATTTTATTTGTATAGCATTTTTAAAAACATTTTAGATCGGAAATTTTTTGTGAGATAAAGAAAGCATAAGTTATCATTATTTACTTCGCTTTTAAAAGTCTTTCTAAATCTAGAAACCAAAAAAGTATTTATAGAAATGTTTGTAAAATTTCATTAGCATAGATAATATAGAGCACATATTAGAAATTTATCATTTATTAAATGAATTTGCCAAATCCATGGAAAAAATAAAGGTTCTCAATTTATTTGTAATTGTTGAGAACCTTTATTTTTTCTGTTTAATAAATGTTAGTTTTAAAAATTAAAATGACTTGGTCTTATATTTTCATTAATTCTCTGGTTTATTTAGAAGTATATGGACTTGGTTTTCAAAAAAAAAGGTAATTTTTGCTATAATAATTTTCTAGTTCAAAATACTTTTCTAAAATGACTAAAAACATTTATTAATATTTGTTGAGTTTTAAATTGTTCATGACTCAATATATCGTTTGCTTCATGTGTATTTACTACAAGATTTACATTTAATAATATAAATCTTGTATCAAACATAACTGGAAAAATTGTCAACACTTTTTTACTTTCACATAATAATCAAACTCACATGAATGACATTAGCATATACATAGGTAAAGAATACAACTAGAAGGAAATAAAAATAAAATACACCATAAAAAGAACACACACAAAAATTCTGGTCCCTACATTCTTCGAGAACTACACTTTTAATTACAATATTATGTATAGCATCAACAGCAATATTGTCTCACAGATCACTTCCCACTATCCATGTAAATATGTATATTGTGTTATTTAATGAACCCCAGTAATGTTCATGTGATGGATTGAGCATTTCTTGACTGAATTCTAAGTGAATTCCACACATCTTCGGCATATTTTATACCGAGATGTGGACCGAACAACGCATATAGCCATTTCTATTTGAGAGGGAAATAGAATTTTTATAACAGATTTCACTCACAGAGTGAAATAGGAGAAAAATTCTCAACCTATTGCACACTGCAGTGTGTTTTTATGTATATTGAGTTTACTGTTTTCTGTAGGTGAAAACATAATGTTAGGACGTAGAAAATGTGAACCTCTTCATTTTGACATGACTTGAAGTTATTTGTAGATCATCTTGATTTTGTGCTCCAATATTTTATCTCTATATTTCCGCCATCTTGCTATCTTCTTTCAAGATTATAAATAGCAACAAGACAGAATGTTCATAGTTTAGATACTTATTTTTGTACACAGATATGTAATCATCCTCTATGTATTCTTTGGCTTTATAGGAATAATTAGGTTTAAACACAACTGTTTTGTAGGCGTTAGAAGTAATCATAAAGTATTTTTTACGAATTCGTTTCGTATTCAATTTCGTAAAAAACCCTGTGACATTTATTTCTCTACTATTCCAATTGAACAATTTTAATTCTTCTTATTGATGTAAATATCCTTTTTATGTAGTGGTTAAAATCAAAGCCACATATCTGCGACATAGGTTTATCAAACCAGTCATATATTTGCGACATAGGTTTATCAAATAAGTTTGAAAATTGTTTTAACTCTTTTTATTTTCTAATATATATTTGTTTAATTACAGCTTTATTAATTAGAAAAGAAACCTGTCAATTTTTTTACCATATATTTTTATTTTCAGGTTTGGTATTTTAATAACCCCTAAAAGAAAGTTAAACATGTCCATATAAACATTTGTATAAATCAGATTTATCAACGCTAGTACTTCTTTTAGTATTCAATACTAGAATATCACACTTAAAAGATCAGGGTGTGACATGGCAAGTACTTTATTAATTCGTATTCTTGTTGAAATTTACTAGTTATGTTAAATGGTGCTTGAAATTATAGCACTGAAGACTTGTACGTGTATTTTTTCTTCATATTAATGTAAAGTATTCGCAATTTTGTATAATTTGTTTTATAAATTTAAAATAATTTCAAAATTCTAAATTGCAATTGACAGTCTACTACCCTACAGAATTTGTAAAATTGTTGAGGACCATATGAAGGTGAATTTTATATCTTTAAAGTTCGCTATTTAATTTGTTAAAACCGAAAGCAACGCCTGGTAGATGAATGAAACGAATATATTATATCAACTTTAAGTCGATAAACCTATGGGTTCTATCAGCTCTGTTCCGACTTCATGTAACATTGGTCCATTAATTTACATTAGATGAAATTTATGCAACGTTGCACTTATCTCCAAACGATAAGTGTATTATTTGCATGGCCGTGAACAATTTTTTTCAAGTACTTTTAGGTTATACGTAATCAGATTGATTAGTCAAGAAAGATTGTCAGTTATACATTTAATACAGTAAATAGTTCTCAGTTATCTGTGAATGCCTCCTACGGATATTTTCATATAAATATACAATAATATTGACTTTAGCTTTTAAACTTTAATACAATTTACTTTGTACAAGTAAATAAATGTAAGTGTTGGTGTTTTGACATCATCATATGTATTTAGATAAGTACAATTATGTGTAAAGGTAGACTAGACGCATAGGCTAAGTATACAAGAACGTCTATAATTAAATTTACTATAGCTTAGATAGCGTGTTATTATTCATTGTTACTCTCATGTCATCAATCACTAAATTTCACACAAACTATAAAACTCTTTCATCGTTGTTGGCGCAGTAAACAAATCATTTATGCGTCCGAGTCGCTCTGTTACAGATATTCGTCAATCTGGTCGTAGTCTTCATCGGGGGGCGATGGCCCTGATACGGAGAGAATGGGGAGACCAAAGTGGCGCTTGCTGTTGGGCGTCTCTCGATCTTGTGTTTCATCTTTGCTTGGTTCCTCGCTAATGGGTTCTTCCCTTGGCATTCTTAGAGTACACAGCTTTTCAGCGGATCCCTCTTCCATGGTTGTAAGGGGGATGTTATCAGCTGATCTGTAATTTTTTAATTTCGATTTTGGATAAAATGGTAATGAAATTTTACTTATGTATATTTTGAAATTTGTTGTTTCTTCTGAGAATTAATAGGAAAGGAGTTAAAGAAAACTATAAAATCTGATGTTTAAATGATTTTATGGTGACGTATAAGAATAGTGTATGAGCTAAGTGGAGAACAAAATAGTTTGTTAAATTTATATGCACGGAGAGTATGTAGCCAACTGGATTATTGGTTACTAATAATCAATAAGGATGATAGATGAAACCTAGTTGGATCATGAGCTGGTACTGTATTAGTTTGCAAGGTGATGTAATGCTCTATCATAACTACTTACTGCATCTTAGTAGGAGCTGCTGTAAAGATATAGACAGATGACTAGTTCAATTAGCTTAGGAATTTAACTGTCAAAATATTTAAAAAGGAAATATAAAATATTTCTTTTTACATGTTTCTCATTTTTTACCTTAATTTGTGGGAGATTAAGGTCCATGAGTCTGCATCGTCATGTTATTAAATTTGAGGTTTGTTTTTTTCATGGAATGCGGCATAGACAGCAATCAGAAGCCGTTAAACAGATATAGTCATAGTTACGTTAAATGCATCTCAACGGTGATAAATACAGTTTCTTGTGCCTGTTTTATGACTGCAGTTTTGATTGGGATGTACAGTATTAATAAAATTTGATGAAGGTCACTTTGTGATGGTCTGATTTACTTGACCCACCTGGCCTTTCGACAGAGTTTGGACTGGCTGCCGTACCGACGCAGGAAGTCACCGGCGTCGAAGGCGCCGAAGCCGCTCGGCTCGGCCGACACGAAGACGGCGGAGTTGACACGCGGCCGCGACGCGCGAGCCAGAAGGCGTTCCTCACACTCGAGGCTCTGCGTGTGTGCGTGCGACCAGTGCAGGTGCTGGCGGAGTAGAGAGTGGTTGTCCCGTTAGCATTTATATCACTGAATTTGTTATTGATAATTTTTTGCTGTTTCTTACTTACTGATCTCTTAATTTGAGAACAAAATTACTAAAGGGAAAAGTGTACTTTAGCAAAAGTGATTTTTCTCACTATGTGTTTCACATAGTCATCAAATTAATAGATTTGGCAGTTTGCAATGATAAACATGATGTCTTTATATGTAATTACAGTAGAATTATTTACTAACAGATTTTCATTGAACTGATGAGGTATTTTTAACTTTTTAAAAAGTTGGAAAGCAAGTCCGAGAAACTCTTGCTTATTAAGTGGCATTATACTAAGATCTTAATATGATCCATCAACCTTTTTGCATACTAGGGAGTAACAGCTTTTTAAATGCAAGTCATCGCCGGAAAAAAACTTGCCTCTTTATTTTTATGGCATTTATTCTATTATTTAATGAACTTTTTGGTACCTGATGGCACTCTGCTGGATGTCGCACACTCGTATTATTTTAGTTCTCATATTACTTTTATTTCTGTGCTTCTAACCTAAAAAGCAATTTAATTTTTTTTGCCGATGTAAAATATTTGACATAAAATATATTCCGCGAATGTTTTTAAAACGAAACCGGATACCCGACTTGCTTTGAAGACAGACACGCTTTCCATAAATAATATATCGTCACGCTATTTCCGATACACTCCGCGCGTAAGAGATACGACATCGGCGTGCGTAGAGATCCACTAAAGTGACTCAGGTATTTCTAATTTATTCACGGCACGATATTGTAATTATGAGTCAAAGCCCAGAGCGTTGTTGCCAATTAAGTAACCGTAGCATTATGAATCCGGATTTGTGCGTGATCCAATTTGATAGTCAAGTTATCGGGGCACGTAAGCACCGAGACGGTGGTTACTCGGAATATTTGATTGGGTAAATTATTGTAATTAAAAAAAGTGGACATTAAAAAGAGTAAATTGGGAAGTGAAAATTGGTATATTGGGTTCAGTTTTTTTCTTTTTGTAAAAACGGTTTTCTGTGACATTAGTATTCGCAGAGTATTGAGTTCGGACTTGTGCGTGATCTAATTTGATAGTCAAGTTATCGGGGCACGTAAGCAGCGAGCGGCGGTTACTCGGAGTATTTGATTGGGTAAATTATTGTAATTAAAAAAAAGTGAACATTAAAAAGAGTAAATTGAGAAGTGAAAATTGGTATATTGGGTTCAGTTTTTTCTCTTTGTAGAAACGATTTCTGTTGACATTAGTATTCGCAGAGTATTGAGTTCGGACTTGTGCGTGATCCAATTTGATAGTCAAGTTATCGGAGCACGTAAGCAGCGAGACGGCCATTACTCGGAATATTTGATTGGGAAAATCCTTAAAATAAAAAAAAAATTACATTAGAAAGAGTAAACAGGGAAGTGAAAATTGGGATATTGGATTCAGACTTTTCTTTTTGTAGAAATTATTTTCTGAAGATATCAGTATTCGCAAAGTATTCTAGGGGATGAGTTTCAGCGTTTTCATTATAATATTTTTACGATATTAAATTGAGTTTAATATTGTCACGATAGGAAATGGATAATATTTCAAGATACTCACCAGAATCGCTATTTGATCTTTCAGAATTGTTTTACATCCATTCGTTTCCCATTTCATTGGGCGTCTTTTTGGAACATGTTTCAAATGCAAATTTATTTTGATTTTATACAGTAAGTTGAGTTTAGACATTAGAGTTCTAGTATAGATATTAGTTTACGCAAGATTGGTATATTTAAAAAACATGATAAGTATAAGTAGAATTCGAACTACGGAGCTCCGTATGTACTTGGTTAAACGTAAATGTTATTTTTATTTGCACGGTAAATACGTATTTCTATATGTAATTATATTGCCTAGTATATTAATCTGCATGTAAATATATTACTTAATTTATCCATTCTGCATATTGCGTAGTACATCATTCTTCATGTAATTATATTGTGTAGTACATCATTCTTTATGTAAATATATTGCTTAATATATCCATTCTGCATGTAATTATATTGCGTAGTACATAATTCTGCATGGAGTTATATTGTGTAGTATATCTTTCAATATGTAATTATAATGTGTAGTATATCATTCAACATGTAATTACATTGCATAGTGTATCATTCGTCGACGCAAAAATATAGTGAAATTCTCAAAAACTTGACGTCTAGAATTATGTTTGTAATTTTTTATATAAACTCCAAGTGAGTTTCATACTTTTAGGGGGGAAATGTATTGTTTTGTAATTAAAAATTGTAAAAAAATATATACGACTCATGTTGAGTACGATTAAAACTCACGCTATTATTGTTTCGAATACAAAAAGGCGCATGTAAACATTTAAGCATACAAATCGTATGTATTTATACAGTATTCTTATTATACTATTTACCAATTTTAATATTATTTCTCATCATTTAATATAAAAAATGATTGCCTAATATATCTTTCAGAGTTTATATATAATCATATGAATAACATTTTATATAAACTTTATATATATATATATATATATATATATATATATATACATACAGAGCTATTTTCGTCGTTTTATAAGTCATTTGTATAGAGTTTCGACGCACTTTTTACAGACCCAATTACGTGTCATAAGTTGGTTGACTCGTAAACTAATAGAGCCCATTTAGTTGTGATAACTTTCCTTATAATTCAGTTATTAATTCTACTATTGTTACTTTTATTTAGCTAGTTAGGAGTGGGGACACGTAACTTATATTAAAAAATATGTTCACGACAAGCCCCCATACAAGTCATACAAGGCCCTACACAATGGGGTATGCGAATAAAACAATTCATCTCTTACTTTACATGTAGGGGAGGTATACCCAGCAATTTTTTTTAAATATTTTATTTCGTAACTTTGTAGGTGTTATTAATATGTATAACCGTATCCAATTTCCGCTTTAGGGCACTAATAGTATGCGAGTAAAACAGCTGTGTACAGATTGACAGACATTGTAAAACTATAAGAGTTCCTAGTTTGGCTGCGGAACCTTAATAAGAAAATATTTCAATGCTTAATACACCAACTGTGAATTTTCATATAAATATTTTTGGTATTACTATCGAGATTTATGCGAGTTAATATGATTTGTCGATAGCCTAATTTTTATGTTACACATCGAACTATTTCTGACAAAACAGCTTGTGGCTGTAGGACATGCGAGTGATCTTACAAGGGTTTCATTTTTTTCCTTTTTGAATTATCTATGGGACTATGAAAACTAACACCAAAACGACTATGGTCGTAACAAATGACTTATCAGTTTTGCCTGCAACGTATTGAGATTCGAACTCTATTTTGCACGAACATACTGCCTCGTTGAAACACAAGTAGATAGGAAGTTAAAATATTTGTAAATGGCAAACCATAAAATCGGCTAAAGCATGTAGTTATATACGCTAAGTTTCTTTGTGAATTTATGGCGATATTTTTTTCCATATCTCCGAACTTTAAAAATAAGTACATATTTACCTTAATATTTGTAATTTATATTGTAATCACATCCCTTTTTAGATTTTTGTACTTCGTATCTTCGCAAATCGTGGGGATGAATAATTTATTTTTTTATTTTGAAGTGTCATAAAGGCATTTACTTCGACAAAAGAAGACGGATACAGAGGATGGCACGAGAGAAGTGAAACCTATTAGTTACGTTTCGTGCGCATTGAAGAAAACAGATAAAGGTCAATAATTCCAAATTTAAAACAATCGAGTCATACGAGTGACATGTATTTTGTGTGTTTTTGTTTTTTTATAACGCAAGGCCAGTAACACTATTCTTCATGTGGAATCAATGTAAGCCTGTTCAAGGTACTTTTTAAAACCGTAGAAATGAATATAACTTTTAATATAGCTATATAAACTGTAATTTTCATATTTCTACCAATATAATACCAATGTTGCATGTGTTTACATAGCCTTATTTTCCTCTCATTCAACTTTCTGTTGATGTAATTTAATTTATGATAACAAAGCCAGTCACTAATTTGAAGAATGCTGAAAATTTCATTAAACTTAATGAGGAGATTCTTGATCTCCAAATAAACATAAAAAAAACACACACACAAAGAAAACGATGAAAATAATTGAAAACGCAAGGAGATACTCGATCACTGACGATATGTCGAAAATTTAATATCACACACTTAAAATTTAATATAACTAAGCAACTGAATATTTTGTCAAGTTGGCGTCAAGGGAACGCATCCGTATAAAAAAATTATTACAGATATAGGTACGTTACAGATATAGATATATAAGAGTTCAAAAACTTAGATAACGTCTTTCAACTTTCTAATTTCCTTTCTTGTTTATAAGATAATCGACTTCGAGAGACGGAAAATGTTACGTTTATTCCATAAGGAAATTGTGACACTACACCAGAACATTCTTACAACAATACAGCAAACTCGACAGAATTAAAAATAAAAGAAGCTTGGTTCTCAATTTCCATTTATGCGTTTCTCAATTTCCATTTTTTTACTGCCCACGCATTGTCGATTTACATTACAATAATTTTTTTACTTTATAAATCGAGAAATTTCCATTTTCTACGCATTAATTTATTGATTCATCAATCTTCAATTACCATAATTGCTCGTTCAGCTTTAATCTTTGTATAAATTATATCAATCGAGCTTCTATTATTAATTTGTAATAACAGGTATTACAAATCTAACAAAGGGCAACTAAATTAGTTAGATAGGCTATAAGGGTAGTAACGCAGCTAGAACATCGGGACCGAAGAAGAGGGGGGTTGGTTTAGATAGAAACTATTTTAAAAGCTTCGAACTGTACTTTTTATACAATATGTAGCTGTAATAGGCGTAAGAAAATAAGATATACACACATATAAAATACGTTGCCCCAAAACTACTGAAATATATTCTAAAATATATTTTTCCTAAGAATAGTTCATATTTTTCTTATATTAGTAAATGTATATATATATATATATATATATATATATATATATATATATATATATCTTGATTAGATTTATAATTGCGAGTTTGTTAAAATAAACGACTGAATCGGAATATTATACGTTTTCTTATTCTAATAATTGTAAGTGTCCGGGATAATTCCCTCTACTTCAAACAGCTATGCAAAGTTTAAACGATTATTAAGAAATGCTCGTAACGCCTAACATGTTACCAAAATTATTTAACCACAAGAGTGACCCAATGTTAGTCTCAATTTAGAAGCGCAATATAAAACTACCCACAAACGAGTCTATATATTTAGAACATCCGTCCAACCCGGACACGCATCGCCCTGAGTTATTAAAACATTCCACTTCGGACATTTAATTAGCACGAATGGACCATTACTTTGTTCCTAATTGGATCACTAAATTACCTCCAACCCCCGAAATTCTTTCGCGTGTATCTATTCACATTAATAAAGAGCTCACATCGTGGGGAATCGAGTGTATTGAGGCACTTACTCTATGGGAAATCCGACCTTATTAGGGGAGGCATGAGAGGAATTTATTTCGAGGCTCGGGGTAAGATAATAAACTGGAAAAGGTGGGTAGAGGCTGGCTTTCGTATTGAATAGCTAC
This sequence comes from Druceiella hillmani, assembly GCA_039881145.1. Lineage (NCBI taxonomy): Eukaryota > Metazoa > Arthropoda > Insecta > Lepidoptera > Hepialidae > Druceiella > Druceiella hillmani. Next base: position 1,391,361 of record JAYKKI010000101.1, read on the forward strand.
GATAATTTCGTAGCTACGTAAAGTGTAGCTACGGCAATCTCGTAGCCTCCCAACGTATTAAAACTCTCGTTGTGGTCTCGTTTGAAAAGTCATAGGGCAGTAATATGTTACTGTTTCCCAAGTGAACTATTTCGTTTTAGTTCGCCGTTTGTTAAATCTTTTTATGGATTCTGCAGATTAAGGGTGGAAATAGTTTAGAGAGAATTCCGTTTTTTCAACTTGAATCTTAATAATGTTTTCTTAGGATAAAAAGTGAAAATAATGCATTTTTTAACAACAATGACTAAATTAAACTACGTTACGTAGTATTATTTCTACTTTATTTAAATTATTTTAAAGAATGTTGAAATTGTGGGAATTTGTAAAGATTCTGCCCACTTGAAGCTGTTGTTATACAATGAAACCTAGGTCGTGGTAAAGAATTTAAATAAAGTAGAAATAATACTATATCACGTAATTCAATTTAGTTGTGAAAAATAAAATTATAATGCATTTTTTGCTACAACATATGCTTTACACCCTTCTGGTTTAACAAAAAGTTAATTAAGTAAATAAAGTTTAACGATAAAGTAAACAATTAAAAAAAGTATTAAGTTTCTATTGGAATATGCAAAACGGAATTCAGCAATTTCACAAAATAAAGTTATTAATGCAATGTACTCGTAATTTAAAATAAACGTCATTGCTAATTTTAATTTTAATTATTCTCCACATTTTTACATTGCTTCGAGAATACGGTAGTTGACTCATTATAAATTTTGATATTTTTCGTATAATATTGTGAAATATAAGTTAATTAAAAATCAGTCTCGAAAAAAATTAAAAAATTGATTGAAAAATAAGCCAGTTATAGGCTTCTAAATTTGAAGATTTAGGGTTGGGTATATCCCTGTCTCTTCCTCTTGTAGAATATAATGTGCAATATTAAAAATGACCTCACAACACAGTATTGCCGTCCTTGTCTAAAGATTAAATTTAAACTTTTATAACTCGGTAAATTTTTAAGATTATTAAATTTTTTTTCACTCTTCATCAGCTTGTACCTTGAAATTATGATTAATGAAATAAAAACAATTTAGTCGAATACCCAATTGCCGTCATAAATTATTAGTGAACATTCCTAAACAAGGCCTCAAAATAAATAAAAAAAATATTTTGGACGTCAATTTCATTAAATCAAAATTAATTAAAAGCCCTTATCAATAATATTCACCTATAAGAGGTACTCGAAAGGATAAAGGGGTTTTATTCCTCTTTTTACGTGCTGGCATATCCAATCATATCCTTTCAGAAGGGGTGTACAAAAAACATTTTTTCGTCTCCCTTCACAGGTGTGATAAAAATTGCAATCGGGACGCGTAAGTCGGTAGAACATGTTGCTCCAATTGTCCTTAAGATTTCGAATCCTTAAGCAGAAACTTGGCCAAGTTGAGTTTAAAACGACGCTGCTTACGATGTTTATTTCAAAAGATATATATATATATATATATATATATATATATATATATATATATATATATATATATATAACACGAGATTAATTTTCCTTGTGACTCTCATTTAAAACGTAAATAGTCACGACATACGAACAGAGACGGATTCGGTGTTTGGCTCACCATAAGAGATTCGTTTTTATTTTTTAGTTACGGAACCCTGAAAAGTATGAACGGGAGGAAAATCTCGTAAGTAAATTAAATTCCTTGAAAGTGATCCTGAATTAACTCGATTTTTTTTCTCTAAAATAATTCACATTATTCTCTCTAAATTTAATAAAAATTTTTCGCATCCTTACAATGTAAATATTCCCATTCAGCTTTTGGTAGATGTCAATAAATTAGCGTGAATTAAAATAGTTCTACAAAGCAAAATATAGACAATAAGATATTTGCTAATTAAATGCAGACAGAAATATTAATAAACATAAAATATAAATGATAAAAAAATTTTATGACCTGTACCAATTTTCCTTATACTGACCTTTCAGTTACTTACCAGACCCAGATTCTATGAGTCAATTGCAGAAAAAATTAATTCCCGAAACAAGAACAACTATAGAAGGTATGCTTTGGAATATTAGGCTTATTATTGGATGTAACAACAATAATCGGCATATTTTTAGAAATATATCATGTACAAAGTTTAAGTCTTAAGCGGTAAGGAAATAGCAACTGTAAACGCCTAATACATGATTAGAATGAACACCATTAACGCCCAGGTGATTACATCTCTTATTTATTTTTTTAAGCAGGGCTGGACTAGTGTTCTGGTTGGTTGTAAGAGATTGCTCTCGTAACAATAAGTCGTTAAAGTAGATAAATAAATAAATAAGATAATATACATATGTCCGGATACCGGTGTATTATTCCTGAAATACAATTTATTTTAGTCTATTGTTTTAGTTCAGTCAAATTAAATGAAAAGTGGCCAAACTAACTGACAAATATGCCATAAAACTAGGTGCACTCTTCGAGATGTGAGGAAGAAAATCGCGGTATTACAGAAAATCGTAAGATTTTGCCAAATTTCTCCAACTACTAGGATATTTTCTTGACTTGATTTTGCATAATGGAATACAAGTGTATTGGCCGTATACAATGCATCACCTAATCAGACATACAAAGATTCTTTATGATGTTACATATTTATACAATTATTCAAGTGAGAATATATCTCCCTGGAAGAAATATCTCTCTGAGAAAAAATTACAGCCACAATTATCAGCAAATACAGAGAAGACTCGGTAATAGTATGAATATTGAAAAGCGGTGGATGGAGGAAAATCAGTTACGTACGAGTGGAACATAGTATTTATATTAAACAATTTTCAATTAATAATATTATTTTTCATCATGTTAATAAATATTTCCCAGGCGTAAATATATAAATGTCTCAAAAATATTTTGGTGTCATTACTCATAACTTCCCTGCTATTCTATAGTTAGGTCTTTCTATTCCATATATATCATTTTAACATATTTATTTTAGATTGTTAGATCCGGTTTACGGTTTCCTACATAATAAAGTTTTTGAGATATATTTGGTAACAAAAATGAGTCTAAAACGGGAAACTTTCATTGAAATTTGTGAAATTCGAATCCTTTGGAACGGAAATATGAAAACGCGCATTGTGCTCCACTGTTGCGAGGATGCGAAAATGTTTGCATATTTTTAGGACTACCAAATTCTGACATTATCGACCATAAATCTTGAAAAATGGTAAAAATATTTGAAAAATGGTAAGAATTATGTTATAGCCAATTTTAAGAGCTAATTTTAACTATTAAATTTTGGTCAAATACTAACTTTTCAAACGAGCAAAAACGACTAGGGGTATATAAAAAACTCAAAAAAATATATTTCGGACCAAATTTTAAGTACAAAAATTTTGTATTCTTACATTTTTATTGAAAACTCGATAGTTTTTGAGAAATTAGCGAGATACAAAAAAATATATATTTTTTTTATTCTAAACGTTTTTCAAGCCTATAATTCCGAAACTTTATGCAAAGAAAATGATAGAGAGATATTTTTATAGACAATTTTAAGAATTAAAATTTTGATCTCATGCATGTTTCAGGAAAAATTGATAGTTTTGAAGAAAATTGCAAAAAACGATTTTTACCGCATTTAGTGATCGGAATATTCACACCTTCAAGTGTGTATCCCAATAAATCGAAGATGATAATAAAACAGAGGATAATAAAGAGATAATAAAAAGTAATAAATATAATTTGTCAGTGATTATATTTTTATTTGTGATCGATTTTAAAATTTAAGAATGATGAGATATATTTATCGTAACTTTTCCCTAAAATACTTCCTTTATTGATGATAATAAACAAATTTAATTAATGAGTAGTTTAGCTTAATGAAGAAATGTACATATGATTTAATTTTCAATGACCGACTGTGCCAGTTGGATTACATGATACATTTACATTTAAAACCAACCATAAAGATCCATAAATATAAAAGAAACTTGCCATAAACTATTTTTAACTTCTTTGACACTTCGCCGTAAAACTTGAAAACAGCAATAAAATATCAAACACGATTTCGGGATTTTATTACGCTCGCCTGTGAAAGGAGAATGAAATGGCTGTATTACATATCTGACTCGTAAATTGACATAAAATGGAACATAATTTTTGACATAAAATTTCGACAATCAACGCAAAGTCTGTGGTAAACCGTACAATTTCTCGACTGCCTCAAGTTTACGTGGCTTCAAGTTATGTGCCTTAAACTTAAGGAAGTAAATTTTAATACAGTCGACTTAAAAAAAATGTATGCACAAGACTTCGGTGATACATTTCCAGTGAAAATTCTTAACGTGGTGTATCCGTATATGCGGTTACCTATACAAGTGTTAGCCGTAAACGTAATTTCGTTAAGGGGAAAAATAGTCGATTGACGTTGTCGCTAAAGCTTTTAACGGTCGTAACCTATTCAATGACAGTTGCATTTTCGATTCAATCGTGACGTGGTACGTAGCGTGACAATTTAATTTAATCAGTATCTTAAGTGTCGCGAACGGATATCCGCTTAGTTATCTGAAGCATTTTCTTTTTTCACCTTCCTATATACGATGTTTTCTCTTCTTCGTCACACCTCAGTTCATCGTACGTTCGTCACGAGCAAGTTTATTGTTTAGTTTCCTCATTTTCTCACCCTATTTGTCGTGTCTAGCATTTTCTTCACAATGATTGGAAAGAATTTCTGTTTCTATTAGAAATAAATTATCTATGTATGCTATAACATATGGTAATTTAATATAACAAAAACATTATTTTAAGCAATAGAGAAATAAAAACAAGATAAAAACGAAAACCTCTCGTCACAAATTATTTACTTATTTATGTAATTCAGTATATACAATTGAAACATATAGCGGATTTATTGCTATGACAGTAATCTATTACAGCTAACAAGAACACCAGTGCAGCCCCGCTCAACGAGCGGACGGAAATCGAACCCGGATCCACGCGGTGCGCCTGCCGTCAAAGGCCATATGATTAATCCAACCCAATGCCTTGTGATTAATCCAACCCATCATGGCGACGACTCCAACATACTACGCGACGACAAATGATTAAATATGATAAAAAAAATAACGTATTTACAGAAAACTAATTGCTCGAATTTTTTGATATCGACAAAGTACAACGGTGCAGCTTTTTGGAATAGACAACACCTGTCAAATGTATAAATGAATGTTTACTCAAGCGAGCGGAATCCAGTAAACAATTCGCTTACGTTGCCGATTCAATTCAATGATCGCGTTTTGATAATGAATATAGGTTTTTATGTGAGAATACTTTCATAAACATGTTTATGTTAATTGATATGTCTGTGTTAAGGATTGTATATAATAAACTAAGTGAGTCTGAAGAAAATTAAAGTCAAGTACGATTCGAAAACAAATCCTTGAACCAAACACTATATAAATATTTCTTTTATTTTTGGAATCGGATACTTAAGTAGCATACAGTAGTATTTTACAGCATATAGCCTATTAGATAGCTTTACACTTTTAATATTCCGACATCAAAGTAATATCTTATGGAAGTGAATATTTCATATTTCATACTAAGATCAAATACGATTCGAAAACAAATTCTGGAAGCAAATATTATAAAAATTGTTCTTAAATTTGGAATCGGATACTTAAGTAGGATGCTATGGTACTTTGAAATATGTAATCTATTAGAAAGCTTTATAGTTTTAATATTCTAACATCAAAGTAATATTCTACGATCCATTCTAACATCAAAGTAATATTCTACGAATTAATATTTCCTATTCTATATACGCACAAGCAATTTGTTAAAGCAACTTGTTAAATTATTGAAATATGGCTAATTTAAGAATATTTATGATAATCAATGATAATTCTAAGATAACCTGGGTTCATTGAGTTTCAGTCATAATTATTCAGGATATTTTGAATATTGATTATTTTATCGAATGCTGTTGAGTTTTATGCTAATTAGACTTAAACTCTCCTCTCTTTATCGTAAAGCAAATCACACGGTTATCCAATTACGAGGATCACGCGAATATGACATTTAATTTATTATTTTTTTTATTAAATGGCAAATTATTATTTTTCTATATATTATATATATACATAAAACAATGACGTATTTGATTAGCTATGACCCAAGATGATACGACACACATTTTTTTCCTTTATGGTTTTAAAAATAGTTCATAAAAATACATTATTTTAGTTGAAAACTTTGTTTTTTACTTTTCTGTAAATGTTTGAATGGCAACTTCTACTTTTTGGCATTTTTTAAAATTACATTGGTATATATATATATATATATATATATATATATATATATATATATATATATATATAACATTTTTGTCATCATATTGCAAAATATACTTTTAATTTTTTTTATATTTTGAATTACACGTTTTCGAGTGTTTTTAAATTTTAATAGTATATCAACAGTATCTTAAAAAATAGCCAAATAAACGAAAATATTTGCCATGTCATATCGATCCACTTTTACGTTAGCGTTGCAACTTTCTTACACAATTACGCTTGGTTAATGTTATAAATTCAAGAATGTATTTATTTGTCACTTAATTTCACCGCTACTCTACTAACTGTTTATGTTTTGTGTTAACCAAATTGCACACGTATATTCAAGAATGTATTTATTTGTCACTTAATTTCACCGCTACTCTACTAACTGTTTATGTTTTGTGTTAACCAAATTGCACACGTATATTCAAGAATGTATTTATTTGTCACTTAATTTCACCGCTACTCTACTAACTGTTTATGTTTTGTGTTAACCAAATTGCACACGTATATTCAAGAATGTATTTATTTGTCACTTAATTTCACCGCTACTATACTAACTGTTTATGTTTTGTGTTAACCAAATTGCACACGTATATTCAAGAATGTATTTATTTGTCACTTAATTTCACCGCTACTCTACTAACTGTTTATGTTTTGTGTTAACCAAATTGCACACGTATATTCAAGAATGTATTTATTTGTCACTTAATTTCACCGCTACTCTACTAACTGTTTATGTTTTGTGTTAACCAAATTGCACACGTATATTCAAGAATGTATTTATTTGTCACTTAATTTCACCGCTACTCTACTAACTGTTTATGTTTTGTGTTAACCAAATTGCACACGTATATTCAAGAATGTATTTATTTGTCACTTAATTTCACCGCTACTCTACTAACTGTTTATGTTTTGTGTTAACCAGATTGCACACGTATATTCAAAAATGTATTTATTTGTTATTGGATTTCAAAAAAAGGTCAGTTCATTCTAGTTTTTTAGAAAATTACCAAAATATTTAATTTTTGGATTACCTAGCCAGTTTTGCCACAAAAATGTTGTCTACACACTGATGATATTGGACTCCAAAATTTTAATAACTTTATCTAAGTGAAATAAAATAAAATCATTTTATCAAAATATAACACGTAACACCTCCTTCTACATCCTACTTGAACGTCCTAATTATATATAAACAATCTAAAGTCAGTATGTTTATTAATGTTTAGGTTACTAACGTCAACCTTATCTAGCGCTATTCTTTTATAAATAAAAACTCTGCATATTTATTTATCTAGTTTGTTAAATTGTTTACGTCTTCAACCAATGTAAAATAAGAGTTAAATTTAAGCAAATATTTTATCTCAACACATCCAATAGTTTTTCATAAATTTCGTTTGTTCTTAATTTATAATTTTACGTGAGCAAATACATGAATACCAGATAACATTAACATTTATTGCAATAACAACAAATGAATCAAATTTTAAATAATGTCATAAGTAGCATTAACAAATATGAAATTTCAATAAACACTTTTGTAAAATGTTTAAAGGATAGCCTATTTGTATAGGTATAATGAGCTAGTACATGTATTGAAAGCAAGACATAAAGATTGTGCAGTAGCTGTTTTTTCCGATACTGCAGCACTCTGGCAATATCGGTGCAATCGACTGTAAAAGAGATTGTACTATCGTGATATATATATATATAAGATACGATCGTGTTAGATATCGGATGGGACTACAATAGATATTATACGTATGTATATAGTACTCCATATATAAATATAAAACATGTAGAGTTCAATACGTCATGTTGTGCATCGTGTTGCATTTAAATATCGAAATTGCGTTAGCGTAGTCCAGTTTTGTTGTAACGAACCGATGTTTTGAAATATGAATATTATTTTTATCGGGTTCAAACATGTCAGAATATATACGTATGTTATATTGTATTCAACGATCAATTACGTCACAATATATACGTATGTTACATTCAAAGTTTCTGATTGCTACCGTATGCTAAGGTTGAAATCGAACATAATTTAATAGTGAATATATTTGGTGTTGATTTTGTAGAAATTCGTTATTCACAATTAAATGAAATTGCGTGATGTAGTATTATTTCTATATTATTTAAGTTCTTTACCACAACCTTGGTTTCATTGCACTACAGCATCTTCAGGTGGGCTATTAGTAAAAATCTCTTCTTATAATCTTCGCTAATAGCCCACCTGAAAATGTTGTAATATAACGAAACCTAGGTCGTGGTACAGAACTTAAAGAAAGTCGAATAATACTACATCACGTGGTTTCATTTAATTGTGAATAATTTAATATCTTAAAATGCTCCAGAGTATATATGATAAAACAATATGCAAAATATATATATATAGGATAATAATACTGAGAATTAAAATTATAAAAAAACCCACTCCAACCAAGTGTATGTCGGAACATACCTAAAATTTGGGTTCCTAGTTGTTTGTATCTTTTTAAGTTGTCAACGTTGGGTAATAGAAATACTTCACTGGAACTTTACTTGTACTTGACATTTTTCAGATTACTTTGGGTTTCATATTCACACTTATAAGATCATCCACGTGCCTGTCTGCCCGTCTAAGAGACATAATTTTCTCACAAACTATGCGTCGTAGAAACTTAAAATTTGTCATAATAATACATAATAATTAATATAAATATTTTGCAATAGCTAACTTCTTTTTGAAATATTCCTTTAATATTAAAGAAGGGTTAAATAAAATATTGGAATTGTTTGATTTATATATCATATCTAATTGCATATTTAAATATATATTCCTATTTATATGCGAAAATAGACCATTGCCCCTCTCCCCTCTTATTTCCGAAATTAATAAACCAAAAAACCGAGTTCGTAAAATCTGACTAGTAGTTCGTGAAATCTGCCTACAGGAATCTACCTACTATAGCGATTATTCTAGACATTGTAATTTTTGAAATATGCATCATGTTTTTACCCTTGTGAAATATATAATAAGCAATATATTGATTTACTATGTGAAAAATTATTAATCGTAAATCTCTTCTACTTTGTCGCTACACTCCTTAATTGTAAATAGTTTAATATAAATACTATGTATCCCTAAATGTTTATAAATACCTAAGGAATCCTTCTAGTATGAGTTCTACTCCTACTTGACAGGTTTTTCCAATCCATTTTATAGATTTGAAACATATTATATTCACATACATGGAGAGACAGGTTAAACAATAGCTTGCCACATATTAAATGATATCTATATTCTATCTACATGGATGCATATTATAAGAGATGAACACGATAAAGTTAAGAAGGTTTTGATTTCACAACGTATCCATGAAATAATACCTTTCTTCAGATGTATGGAATTAAGTTTAGTTAAAATAATATGCTATTGTGCTGGCTAATAAAACAAATGAGAGTTCCAACCAAAAATAGTACATGACTTTACTTTAGTTAATTGCAACTAATTGTAATTGCAATATCATTATTAATTACTTATCATAATCGATCTGGTAAAGCATCAAAACAGAAACTCACAGGTTTTGAATAGCAAAGTTTGGCAACAGCTTTTGGAGATGGTTCTCAACAATAATGTTTTTTTCACGCAAATTGTCATTAAAATAGAAACGCGTGGGTTTTTTATTTAAAAATTTGTCAATGAACTCTCGCAGATGGTTTTCATCATCAAAGTTTTTTTTAACGCGGAATATCGTCAGAATAGAAACTCAGGTTGTGAATCGAAAAAATTGTCAATGAACTCCTGGAGATGGTTCTCATCATCCAATAAATTTTTGGGCGGAATATCATCAAAATAGAAATTCACAGCTTTTGAATAGGGAAATTTGTCAGAAAAGTCTTAAAAATGGTCTTCAACTTCAAAGCTTTTTCACGCAAAATTTCATCAAAATAAAAACTCACAGGTTTTTCATCGAAAAATTTGTCAATGAACTTTCGAAGATAATTCTCATCCTCAAGGCTTTTTCACACAAAGTATCATCAAAATAAAAATGCGCAGGATTTGAATTGGAAATTTTCTCAATGAACTCTCAGAGATCGTTCTTTTTGTCAAAGTTTTTTTCATGCGAAATATCATCAAAATAGAAATTCACAGGATTTGAATTGGACAATTTATCAATGAATTCCCAGAGATGGTTCTCGTCAACATCGCAAGTATTTTCACGGGAAATGTCATCAAAATAAAACTCTCAGGTTTTGCAGGACTTTCAGATATGGTTTTCTTGCGATAAAAGTTTTTTTCACACAAAATATCATCAAAATAGAAACCTCGCAGGTCTTGAATGGAAAAATTTGTCAATATACTCTCTAAAATGTTTCTCATCTTCAAAGTTTTTCACGCGAAATATCATCAAAGTATAAAATCGCAGTTTTTATTTGAAAATATTATTAACGAACTCCCGCAGATGATGCTCATTATTAAAATTTTTTTACGCAAACCATTATTACTTATCTAAATAGGGAAAAGTCAGGCGCTAAGTTTGATAAACAGAAGAGGAATATGAAATAATTTTCCATCCCAGCTGTAATAATTTTAATCGAGTAATACTTGCAATGTGCGGGCGAGAATTATTGTGTTGAATGAAAACTTCGTCGTGATGTGGATGTTTTCAACGGAGTTTAAGTCCCAAACTTTGAAGGTGACTGCATTATGTTCTTATATCTTAAAAAACTACACGACACATCTTATTAAAATTTTCCTTGAAGTTTTATTTTAAGTTCTATTACCTTAAATTTTTTTTAGAATTTTGCACACGTTATTCAAAAATTTAGGGTGAGGGGAGATACTTTTTAAGACTTTAGAAGCGCATATCTCATTAACTATTGACTTGAAAACTACAGGAAACATCTTATTAAAATTTTCCTTGAAGTTTTATTTTAAGTTCTATTACCTTAAATTTTTTTCAGAATTTTGCACACGTTAGTCAAAAATTTAGGGTGAGGGGAGATACTTTTTAAGACTTTAGAAGCGCATATCTCATTAACTATTGACTTGAATAAAAAAAATATTTTGGAATGTCTATACAATTTTTCAACATTTATCTAACGGTACTCTACATGCCTACGTGCACCAATTTTTTTTCATCCCTCAGTTACATTTGTGGAATGCCAACCCTAATATTATTTTTTTTTCATAATTCCACTATTTCATAGAAGACACCTACCAACAAAATTTCATTTATATAAAGCCAATAGTCTTTGAATAAAATGGCTGTGATACACAGATACACAGACGGACAAAGACAGACCAACAGACGGACACGATGGAATTATAAGATTTCTGTTTTTGCTATTTAACTACGGAACATTAAAACCAGTTAAATACCCTATTTTTAAGTAGTACTCGATGTGAGCTTCAATCCTCTAGTCTAGATCGTGAAAAAGAGCATTTTGCTTTCGTTTTTATTTAATATTACTAAAGATGCGACTTAATCGTGATACGTCTTTTTTAAATTATAGTTATTTTTCTCACTACGTATTAAAATTAATAATTAAATAAAATTGGGTTACGCATTTTTTGAGCAATTAGTGATGGCTAAATTATTCAATGTAACAAAGCGGAGTTTTGTATTTATCCTGAAGTTTTTATCTGATGCGTCCAAAAAACCTAATATTTTTTATATGTACAGCTATACAGCTATTAATCGCTCCATTCAAAATTTTATTTTAAACAAACCGAATATTCCAAATCCATATTTATTCCCATGTAATTGAATATGATTCTCTGCTACGAAACCTTGCCCGGTCGTAGCTACATCAACCTCGTAGCACTGTCGTAGCTGTTTGCCTTAATACTACGGAAATGTGCCCCGTTGTAATCTATACCGTAGCAACCGACTGTACGCGATCGTAACTCGCGTGCGCACGGAGCGCGTAAAGATCTGATCACTCAACTGTAAAATATTAAAATAGCTGCGCCGATATTAAATCTAACCCTCTGTACATTTCAGTTCGGTTAATGTAACACAGCCTGTTTGCGATCTTATCTTGCGTTTGCGGTACACTTGTCACGTGACAAGTCACTCAAATTGAATAATTCGAGTAAAGCTTTTGAACTTGTAATTTTATGAACTTGAACTTACGGTTCGTATTTATAGAATTACATATATATACATTATAACCGTATGTACATTAAAATACATAAGTGCGCATGTTTCTATATTCACTTTTCCGCAAGGTTATTAGTTTTTCGACATTTTTGAATAATCAATGAATGATGAAAAGTATATTAGATTAGAAAAAGGTGAGTAATGTATTCAGAGGGTCTATTGTTATTATAAGGAAGGCAATCACGAGCTAAGAGCTGAAATAAAGATTTTGTTATTTAAATAGCATATTTGATTTATGAGCATGATTATCAAAGCATAGTCGTTATCCTGTTCTCAGGATAAGGACTAAGGCTTTGAAAAATGAAGAAAAAATCGTACTGTCCATATCTCTGTAAAGAAAGATGGGGCTTTATTTTAAATTTTGATCCTGATTCCGATTTAAATCGAAAATAACATTGACATATATATGCATTAACGATCTTTATTTTGTATGAAATTTGGTCTCAAAAGTAGACTTGTTTCAAAAACTTTAGTAAAGAAAGGCGTGGTTGTTGTAGCTGTCTTGAACTTATATATATATATATATATATACATATATATATATATATATATATATAATACTTACATAAACACACACACACATATATATATATATACACGCACACATAAGGTTGGCAACTTATAGACCCGCCGTCTCCGCCCACAAACTTTTCAACTTTTTATAAGTAGTCAATAAAATAATACATAAAGTTCCGTCCTTGTAGAAATCTTTGCCCCTTTGACTGAAAAACCGGTGAAGTTGCATTTTGATATGAATCGTCTTTAAATTTTCTATGGTTGGCGAAAGATCTGGAGAGTAGGGTGGGTGAAGGGGCATACTCCATTCATGTGATAGTAGTTTTTCACGCGTTACTTTTGCTACGTGGGGGTTGAGCATTGTCATGTAAAAAATAAACTTTGCTTTGATATGAAGGAAGTTTAGGGGTAACTTTGCTCAATTGTTCACAATAAACCTTAGCTGTAATTGTACGTTTAGCTTGAAAGAGTTCCCAATTAATAACTCAATGAATAACTCAGTGAATAACTCCATTTATATCCCATCACGCACTCAAAAGTATCTTTTGTAGAATACTATATTTTGGTCTAGGTACGCCTTTTTCTCCAGCTTCCAGCAGGCGTTTACGTTAAAAATTAATATAAGTCACTCACTTTTTATCTCCTGTAACCAAATACTTAACCCCTCGTTGGTACGATAGGAACTCAATAGCTTCAAGCACACATTAGTTCTCCTTTGAAGTTGAAAGGGTGTTAGCTCATGTGGTAGCCAAACGGAATATTTCAACTTCTTTCTCAAAACATGAAGTTGTTTTTCAATTGCAGTATAACAGTAAAAAAATAGTTCTACCAAATAACGCGAACTTAATCTGGGATCTGTTTCCATAAAGCTTTTAAATTTTTCTAAATTAATTGTAGGAGGTGGCTTTGGATGAGATTTATCAGACAAGTCAAAATTCCCTTCATTGAATCTTTGGAACCAGTGACCATGTTGTGAATATATTGTGTGATGCTTCGCTGGTCTTTTACCCTAAACGACATTCATGAAAAAGAGTCCCCTAAGTTCACTTTTTACTCGCCGATTACTCAATTGCAAACTGAACAGAAGTTCGGAGCCGCATTCTTTACTTACCCTACAAGAAATATTGTAGAAGCTTCTGTAACATTTCAGAAATTGGTCAAAAAAGTGGCGGATTTATAAATTACCAACCTAATATTACTTCAAAGTTCTCAGTTTTCTTATTTCTTTGAGGAATTTTTAGGCTATTCAAATACACGGATGGAAAATTAGAAAGAATGGGTGGAGCCACAAATCAGCTCACTTAATATGTCGCATCAAGTTACAGAATGAAAACTAGTAGCTGAAACCTTGGTTTCATTTAAAAAACCCATCTAATGATATGAAGTATGGAAAATACTTTTTCATAGTTTTCAAACACACGGTTTCAAAAATTACAATTGGTTGGGAGGGATGCAACTCAAAGAACGTGTAGTCCATTGTGGATAATGAAAAATAATGAATGGAATTTATTTTTCTTTATAGAAACCTATCCGATTATACTCTACTCTTAAAAAAACGTGAAAAAGATTTCCACCCGCTTTTCATTTATGGGAAAGTACATTAACAATTTTTTTTCTAAATATATAACTTCATGTTAAAGGAAATCTTCACATAAAGAGTCTACATGAATACATAAAAATTCACGCACGTGTATAGGGAGGCATATACAATTTTTTTTATTATTTTGTTACTTGTTGATTTAAATCGCCATATGAAACATTCACTTGGAGAATTTCATACACATAGGTCTAAAACTGTAAAAACCGGACAGATATAACAAAATTATAAGGGTTCACTACGGAAGCTTATTTCATTGCGGAACCCTAAAAACTTGTCTTTTTCGTTAATAAGGATTGCTATTCATGCTTTTCATGGAAGAATACTTGTATGCTGTGTTGTAACATGACTTGTTCTCAATTGAATTAATATTGAAATATTTAATCCGATAAACAGAATAAGTTTCTAGCAATTAATAACTAATAAACTTTAGTTTTCATGCTACAGAAAATGGTCGGAAAAGGTAAAATTTATTACGCTAAAAGTATTTTCAGAAACTTCTCTTATCGAAGTCAATCTGTAATAAAGTCAAAAGCTCCTTGAACCATCTATACATTTTCGAATGAACTAATTACAGTAAGCCATAGAAGCCGTTTTGAAATTTCCGTTCCAACACAGTAAATTCAGACTTAATGTCCGTTTTTTAACTTAAATTATATTAACAACAAAGTCAAATTATTTAAAGTTGTGTCTGCGAAAAAGTTTTAATTGGAAAGCTGGCAACCGCTGCTTTTGAAGTTGAGAAACCTTGAGAAAGGTATTAGCGTTTATTTTATGCTCCTAAATATTGCTCCTAAATATTACAAAAACTTAGTTAATTTTCTTTTATAACTATGTAAAATTATCAATATTTATCGATGTAAAATTATTATGTTATTCTTAGATCTATGTTTGTTTGCAAATCTACATTTACTGAAATATGGACGAGAATGTTAATATTAATGTGAGTTAATATTAAAAAAAAACTGCATTTTTATGAGGTATTTTCTTATTTATAATGTTTATTTCCAGAAGCAAAATGAAATTTAATAGAGAGCCAGGTTTCAAAAGTAGACATTAAAACTCGCAACGTGTGTGTCCTATAAATATTTATTTACATAAACATTTAAGGGTGCTTAATATTTCCCCCAATTATCTACAGATATTAATATTCTTTTCACTACTTATTTTAAATAAATTCTTATAACGTTTTGAGACGATTTTGGGTTTCTTTCTAGTAATGTTTTTTTTCTTAATTTTGACTTTAGCAGTTTCAAAGATGGCGCAAAGGGGAAGGAAGTATGTTTTGTACATATTTCTAGCAATGTCTCTAAAATATTTTTACGTAAGATTTTGAAGGAAATACTTTTGTAATCCTCATAAGTAATTCCCTGTGATAACCCCACATGATACGTGAAAGTGAAAAAATATCATTTCGAGTATTATTTTGCCAAATTAAAGTTTCTGCATCAAACAGTTTCTCAGAAAAATGGTTGTACAGTTAAAAGTTTTCTGTTTTTTCCCTTACGTGTACGGAACTCTAAACTTTAATATAGGTGTTCGAGTTATTATTACTAATCGTTATTGCTACAAAGTTGGTAGGCGAACTTCATTCTTTGATAATTGAAGCTATAATATTTCCAGTAGAATTTTTTGTAAGGTTACCTCTAAAAACAAGAGTGATTTTGGTTTTTCCAGTACTGTTCACCATAATTTTATAACACCGTTGCACGATATTTGAATTGTTCAATGAAAAATAACATTGCTTATTAACCGTGGAGTTGTAAAATGGTATTCGATTTTACAGACATTTTATGTGGTATTTTTAAATAATTCAGCCATTTATGTGTCAAAAATATTATCATTTTGTTATTAACCGAATGAAGAAAAGTACACTATTACGTTAAAATATTACATCAGATCATGAATTATTCAAAATTCTCCATTAACTCAATTCATACAGTGATAATTGAATAGAAGAAAATGAGAAAATTCGAGTTGGAGTGGCATTTTCTGCCGAAGTGAAATATGATTTAACGCGATTTATTTAGAGAGGCGATACTGTCCATTAATTTGAGCATATTTAAAGCATATTTCTGAAAAAAAATAATTTTTTCCTTTAAAATTTTAACTTTGAGAGTGATTTTTTCGGAAAAATTTTGAAATTCATCATATAGTCCTTTAACATTTTTAAATGAATGTCATGCTTAGAATCACTGGTATCAATAACAGACACGTCCTTCGTGTGCTATAGGTCCGACTTTAATATGACATACCTCACTAATCAATAAGCAAATACACAAAATTATATATGTATATCTAAATAGGGTATAACCGAATAACAGAGATACATTTAAATAAATTCCAAACTATTCATCAGAGAGTAAAGTAATTACAAGAAATGTAACGGATATTCAAAGATTGGCTGTAAGGATGTAACATATATGAATGATGTTTGCTGGTGACCTGAAGGGCTTTTATTTGCGAGACATTATCTGAATTAAACTTATTTTAGGACTGGCAAACTGGTTTTTAGACATAAAACTTGCAGGCGTGTTCGTAAAATTAAAAAATAAAGCAATAAATTAATTTTTATTTCATCATGATGGCATTAGTGTATCGGTGTTTTATATTTAACAGAGGATGAATTTGTTTAAATACTTAAACGACGTCGTGAAATTACTATGAAAGGGTTTTTTTAAAATCGTTTGTACAAACTAATGTATTTTAGAACCGGATGATTCTAATATATTTTGTGTGTGTATAGATATGTATATATATATATATATATATATTTATATATGTATATATATATATATATATTTATATAAATTTTATTCAATTTCAACTAACACTATTTTATATTTGTTAAGACTTTTTTAAAATATATGAACTCGTTTGAATGCAACTTTTATATGTAGTATAAGGTATTCTGTCGACTAAATAAAAGTCTACACAGTGAGTAAAGGCTTAATAAATTTATGTCCGAAAAAAAATCGGCCATATGAGTGTTGTAAATTAAAAAGGTATGAAGGATTTTCGAACCATCTCCGGTTTATAACAATTATGATGTTAGATTTTCGAAAATTAAAATGGCGGATAAGTTTTAAAAATAAAAACATTACATTGCGTTCTCTATGTTTTTGTGACTGATAATTGAAAATGTTGTAAATGGTAAAAAGCCAAATATTGAAAATTGATATGGGTTAGGAAGGTATAATAGGTGAAATGATGATTGAGTAGGGGAGGTAGGGGAGGGATGGGCACTTTTTCACAATTTAATGCATAAAAAATCAGATTTTATAGATAATCAACATTTATTGCCAATTCTTATTGCACCACACATTTGGCTAGTTATCTTACAAAGAACTTTCTTAAAATTATAATCAGTCTCAACATTACGAGATAATTCAGAAATTAAGTCAAAAGTGCCCAATGCTCCCTATGGCAGGGAGGTTTGGACACACCCTGTGGGAGGCTTGGGCATGGCCTATAAAACACTTTATATCTGTAATTTAATCCAAAAATAACAGTTAATAACAAATAAAAACATCTTAAATAGGATCTTAACTTATATTAGATTAGTTATAACCTATAAAGGCTTATCAAATGTGTACTTAGAGTTACCACGTTTGGTTTTATTGGATGTCTTTGGTCTTGGTAATTTAGTTTTGATGTCCTCTAGTGGGACACTAGCTATGTCATCTACTTCAGGAAAAAAAAGGTGTCTCTTATCTTACTCAGCCTCATAAATTTTATTGTAGCCATGATATGACAAATGTCTTCGATTCGACCGACATAGTGCACAACAGTCTTTTTTGTATTAAATTTAACGAGCACAAAATCATTTATATGAAAATTTCTGTCAATCATTATCACATTATCTTCAGATAAATCTTTTTCTGACGTTTCTTCAACAAATGATCCCTCAGAACTGTCAGCAAGTAAAACATTTTCTACATCACTATCACTCCTGCTCATTTTCCTTTTCTTTACTCTATTCGATGTTAGTTCTGGTGGAAGTTTAGGAGTCTGTTTCTTCTCTGTATTTTTAAGAACCTTTTTTCCTGCCTTTATCTTTTAGCCTTGTTCTTGGTTTGTCTTTCTTGTTCTGCTAATTCTATCGGTCTCTTTTCAGGCGTGTCTGTTAATATCCTTGTTTTCCCTTTCTTCCTTGAATTTTTAATCAGTTTTCTTGGGCAAGCCTTTAGGTATGGTCTCACTATTTCAGGGGTTACAACTTCGGCGACTTCAATTGTTATTTGATCTGTAGCAAATGACGAAGAAGAATCAATGACAGCAATAATATTTAAATTAGCAGGCTCTGCTTCAATTTGATTTTCTCTTTCAGGCTGTTCTGGAAGGACTTGAGTTAAAGTTGGCTAGATTATAGGGTCATTTTTGGACGATAACGCTTCATCAGTTACGGGTGCATCGCGATCAGTGACTGAAGAGCAAAGAAAATCTTCATTTGAGAATATATTAGAGTTTAAAGGCCATATCCCAGGTTTTTCAAATCCTTTTTGTATGTTTTGTGGTTTGAAAGCTAGAGGTATAGCAATAGCTGCTAGTTTGGGGATATCATATCTTGTCCATACACTGTTAAGTCAAGTGGCTGTAGCTTGTGGCTACATTGTGGTGGAAAGGTCATCAGAATAATGCCAACTTCTTTACAAAAGTCTAAGACTTCCACAGAAATGTGACTCTCGTGATTATCAAGGAGCAACAACACTGGATTTTCAGGTGTTGGTTTTGCATGTTTCACAAAATGATGGATATATTTAATGAAATTTGAAGATGTCATCCATCCAGATGGATGTGTTGAGCCATCTGACCCAATAGGGGCATCATGAAGCATGTAGGGTCTGAAATTTACTCTTGGGAATATGAAGAACGGAGGTATTGAATTTCCAATAACATTGATTCCACAGCACACTGTGACAAGTGAACCTCTCTCTGCAGATGTTGCTTGTCCAACTTGTTTCGAGCCTTTTGAAGCAATCACTCTTTGTGTACGCTGAACTGTCGTCAATCCTGTTTCATCTATATTATATATAGCTTCGGGACCAAACAGATGTCGCTGAAAGACCGTTTTTAAATTTTCGAAAAAAATTATCCACATTTGTTTTGTTAAAACTTGTTGCACGTGATAACGATGTAACTTCTGGTGTCCATATTGATAAGTGAGATTGCCTGTTTAGAAATCCCCGTATCCAGTACTTAGATGCGATTTTTTTTTTCGACAGCATAGTCATAGGCCAATTTACGTGCTTGTATCTTTGTCAATCTATAATTATGTTTAGAACAAACTATCATGTAATCTAACAATTTTTGTTCTTCTTCGTCGGTGAAAATTTGTGAGGTTATAAATCTGTGCGAAGAATCCTTTACAGAATCTTGTTTAAGGTACCGTTGCAATCTTGATCTAGGTATTTTATATTTATCAGCTGTTGTTTTTATTTTTGATCCTTTTGATACCTCGTCGATGGCTCGTAATATCAAACCTTTGGGAACTTCCCGTCGCAAACCTTTCTTTTTGAATTTAAACGGCATTTTTCTGTAATTAAAAATAATTCAAATAGTTTAATTAAAGCAGGCAATTCGAATTTTAAAAAGTCCTCCTATACCCAATATATAGAAGAGAGCATTGGGCATGCCCAAACCTCCCTCACATCAGAATGCCCATTGCTCCCTCTGTATTCATTTTCAACTTAAGTTACCGGTATTTTTTTTTATTTAGGTATTTAAGCGTGAATTTCAGTTTAATTTATAAGTTAGTAAATATACAATAGATATATAATAAAAAATAGACATACCTTTCGTTAGTTTTCTCTTTATTGCGATCCGAAACCACAATAAAATATTTACTTTTACGAGCGCATAACCTTCAAACGTGTTTGTGTTTGACAACTGACAGAAATGACAGATAGTCTATGCTTGAACAGTGTTGCCAGTCGGTAAAGTAAACTACCGAATTAAGAAAACAAAAAGATCTGTGACCGGATCAGAATAAAAGGGGGGTGCCCATGTCTCCCGACTGCCCGTCCCTCCCCTACCTCCCCTATAAGAAATGGTACCAAATCTTGAAAATTAAAATTAGCAGATAAATTTTCAAAAAAGAGTAAACATTTTTTTCAATTATTTTTCATAAGTTAGGGACATTTAAGTCGTGGGGCAGTCGATTAAGAATCCAGCATCTGTGCTCAAAAACGTAAAGTTCATCCAAGTTTAATTTGATGCATAAATTTATCGGAATTGAATTTATTAGAAAATGAATTTATTGAATGAATCAGTTATTTTACGCAACAAAAACTACGAAATCGTGATTTTGGTTTTACTGTGAAATCGATTATAATAGGATTTAATTATAAATAATTGTTACCGTTATTAATAAAAATACTGAAGTATTTACCGTATCAACTTTTGACAGAGGAAACGTGTGCCTTTGAACGTTTATGAAATCTGAATTGAGTTTCCGTTTGGTTGAAAAAAAAACATGAGAAAACTTTTTGGATTCAGTCTGGATAAATTTTAAGGCTCTTGTTTCAGTTACATGGATGGTACCTATATTAAGAAAAGTCTAAAATAGGTAAAGCTTTTTTAGATATTTCGCCAAAATCTGGAATTATTTTCAATATACTCTAATGTCATTCCCAAGTTCGGTGTCGAAATGTAAGTCACTTCGTTGAGCGAGTTACACTCATACTTAACAAAAAACTTTTTACATAAGAGTAACTAAGCGGATTTCGTTCACATTTAAGTGTATAAAAATATTTAAGTTTACTATCTCTATTAAACTATGGCAAGTCACGCGCGTACGCAACCTTCGTTGAGCTAGTTACACTCGTACTTAACAAAAACTTTTTAAGTAGGAGTAACTAAGCGGAATTCGTTCACACTTAAGTGTATAAAGATATTTCAGTGTACTATCTTTATTAAACTATGGCAAGTCAAGCGTGTACGCAACCTTCGTTGAGCTAGTTACACCCGTATTTAACAAAAACTTTTTAAGTAGGAGTATCTAAGCGGATTTCTTTCACATTTAAGTGTATACAAATATTTGTGTATATGTATATTTGT
Source organism: Druceiella hillmani (assembly GCA_039881145.1). Lineage (NCBI taxonomy): Eukaryota > Metazoa > Arthropoda > Insecta > Lepidoptera > Hepialidae > Druceiella > Druceiella hillmani. The sequence continues at coordinate 1,413,010 of JAYKKI010000101.1, forward strand.
GTATAAGTGTACTATCTTTATTAAACTATGGGAAGTCACGCGTGTACGCAACCTTCGTTGAGCTAGTTACACTCGTACTTAACAAAAAACTTTTTAAGTAGGAGTAACTAAGCGGATTTCGGTCACACTTAAGTGTATAAAAGTATTTAAGTATACTATCTCTATTAAACTATAGCAAGTCACGCGTGTACGCAACCTTCGTTGAGCGAGTTACACTCGTACATAACAAAAAACTTTTTACATAGGAGTAACTAAGCGGATTTCGTTCACATTTAAGTGTATAAAAATATTTAAGTTTACTATCTCTATTAAACTATGGCAAGTCACGCGTGTACGCAACCTTCGTTGAGCTAGTTACACTCGTACTTAACAAAAACTTTTTAAGTAGGAGTAACTAAGCGGAATTCGTTCACACTTAAGTGTGTAAAGATATTTCAGTGTACTATCTTTATTAAACTATGGCAAGTCAAGCGTGTACGCAACCTTCGTTGAGCTAGTTACACCCGTATTTAACAAAAACTTTTTAAGTAGGAGTATCTAAGCGGATTTCTTTCACATTTAAGTGTATACAAATATTTGTGTATATGTATATTTGTGTATAAGTGTACTATCTTTATTAAACTATGGCAAGTCACGCGTGTACGCAACCTTCGTTGAGCTAGTTACACTCGTACTTAACAAAAAACTTTTTAAGTAGGAGTAACTAAGCGGATTTCGTTCACACTTAAGTGTATAAAAGTATTTAAGTATACTATATCTATTAAACTATGGCAAGTCACGCGTGTACGCAACCTTCGTTGAGCTAGTTACACTCGTACTTAACAAAAACTTTTTAAGTAGGAGTAACTAAGCGGAATTCGTTCACAATTAAGTGTATAAAGATATTTCAGTGTACTATCTTTATTAAACTATGGCAAGTCAAGCGTGTACGCAACCTTCGTTGAGCGAGTTACACTCGTACTTAACAAAAAACTTTTTAAGTAGAAGTAACTAAGCGGATTTCTTTCACACTTAAGTGTATAAAAATATTTGTGTATATGTATATTTGTGTATAAGTGTACTATCTTTATTAAACTATGGCAAGTCACGTGTGTATGCAACCTTCGTTGAGCGAGTTACACTTGTACATAACAAAAAACTTTTTACATAGGAGTAACTAAGCGGATTTCGTTCACATTTAAGTGTATAAAAATATTTAAGTTTACTATCTCTATTAAACTATGGCAAGTCACGCGTGTACGCAACCTTCGTTGAGCTAGTTACACTCGTACTTAACAAAAACTTTTTAAGTAGGAGTAACTAAGCGGAATTCGTTCACAATTAAGTGTATAAAGATATTTCAGTGTACTATCTTTATTAAACTATGGCAAGTCAAGCGTGTACGCAACCTTCGTTGAGCGAGTTACACTCGTACTTAACAAAAAACTTTTTAAGTAGAAGTAACTAAGCGGATTTCTTTCACACTTAAGTGTATAAAAATATTTGTGTATATGTATATTTGTGTATAAGTGTACTATCTTTATTAAACTATGGCAAGTCACGCGTGTACGCAACCTTCGTTGAGCTAGTTACACTCGTACTTAACAAAAAACTTTTTAAGTAGGAGTAACTAAGCGGATTTCGTTCACACTTAAGTGTATAAAAGTATTTAAGTATACTATCTCTATTAAACTATAGCAAGTCACGCGTGTACGCAACCTTCGTTGAGCGAGTTACACTCGTACATAACAAAAAACTTTTTACATAGGAGTAACTAAGCGGATTTCGTTCACACTTAAGTGTATAAAAATATTTAAGTGTACTATCTCTATTAAACTATAGCAAGTCACGCGTGTACGCAACCTTCGTTGAGCGAGTTACACTCGTACATAACAAAAAACTTTTTAAGTAGGAGTAACTAAGCGGATTTCGTTCACACTTAAGTGTATAAAAATATTTAAGTGTACTATCTCTATTAAACTATTTACAAATCTCTTTCACAGACATAATAAATACACATTTGAAAATACAAAGTTATTTCTGCAGTTGATTTAAGTCATTTGTATGGAATTTCTATAAAGTTTTTATAGACCCGACTACACGTCACAAGTTATTCGTAAACAAGTATAGCTTAGTTAGTTGTGATAATTTTTCTTTTAACTTTGTTTTATGTACTAATATTATAAGAAATTTCAAATATTTCGAAATAGCGGTACGAGGTAAACCCTCGTAGAAGGTACGTAATTCTAATAAAATATGACCATCTAAAGCTTAATATTTCCTAAATGGATCCCTTATTGAAAAGGCTTTCAGAATATACCCTCATTATTTTTTTAAAAACTGTTTAACGATACCAATGGGGCATGCACATAAAAAACATCCCCATTTTACGTGTAGGCGATGTATACAAAAAAATATTTTTTAGAAAATTTTATTTCACAGATTTGGACGCGTTATAAATATGTGTAACCACGTAATTTCAGCTTTATAACACTAATGGCCAGCGAGTAAAATTGCTATGACATAAAGACGGATATGCCAAAATTATGGTCTCGCTACGGAACCCTAAAAATGACTGTAGTGTTATTGCGGTTCATGTCTGGTAGTTTAGGTTTGTGTCTTATACATCAGTATTTTATAACAGATTTTTAATATGAAATCTTTAATGTCAAAATCATACAATATTTTGTGGACGTATATAGCATGTTTACTCTTAAATATTGACGAGCAATTTTAACGTGATATGGTTCACCATTGTGTGGCTATCTTAAACCTTCTTCGAAAAAAGAAGAGGAGTTAAAAAAGGAAGGTGAATTAAGAAATCCGTCAGAATTTTTTTTATGTATGTTCAGTGACAATTCTTTACCGAGTCGATCGATTTTGGTGATTCTTTTTTTATCTGAAAGGGGATACTTTAGGTGTGGTCCCATATAAATATAATGATGAGGTTCGGAAGTAAACGATGGAACTCCTTAACGAGTGGCATTAAATCTAAACTATAATCCGAGAAATTTGCTATGGGTGGTTGTTACTTTGCAAAATAACCACACCATATACCAGATCAGGGTCTCATGATAAGTTCTGGAGATTAACAATGGAACTCCTGAACGGATATTAGTAAATCAATCGTGAATAAAGATATTTGCAATTAGTAGTTATTACTTTTCAAAATAAATACACCGTCGACCAGGCCAGGGTCTGATGATGAGTTCTGGAGATAAAGATTGGAACCCCTTAACGGCTGGCGGTAAATTAAACGTGACTCAAAATTTTACCTATTGGTAGTAGTTATTTTGCAAAACATGATATTGGACACCGGATATGGAGAATAGAACTAATCAATGGCTGAGAGCTAACCACTGGCGCTTACTATTTTAGCTTTGTTTCTGTCTGTTGTTTATAACCAACTTTACACAAAGAGGAATTTATCTATATGCTAACTTTTGGTTTCTGGTTTGGCTCTTGGTTTTTAATAATTATACAATATTCTCAGAAAGAAAATAATTGGATGTTAGTTATAGTATGATGATTAATATTATCAATCACTAAAAATTTTAGGTTTTATGTTGCAATTTATCTGTAATTGCAAAAGTATACGTATACTTTCCAACAAGGCACAGAATACGTCTAAATTAAATTGTACATGCTCAGTGCTTTGTTTTTAATATCGACATGTACACGCAATTGCACCATTTTTATATAAACAGAGATTGGGCGTAAAATTTATTGCCACATTAAACTGGTGGACCTTCTAAAAAGAGACAAAAACTGCACTCATTAAAATGGTGGACCCTCTGAAAAGAGACAGGAACTTCATTCATTTAAATGGTTATCCCTCTAAAAAGAGACAGGAATCGCACTCATTAAAATGATGGATCCTCTAAAAAGAGACAGAAACTGTACTCATTAAAATGGTGGACCCTCTAAAAAGAGACAGAAACTACACTCATTAAAATGGTGGACCCTCTAAAAAGAGACAGGAATCGCACTCATTAAAATGATGGATCCTCTAAAAAGAGACAGGAACTGCACTCATTAAAATGGTGGACCCTGTAAAAAGAGACAGGAACTGCACTAATTAAAATGGTGGACCCTCTAAAAAGAGACAGGTACTGCACTCATTAAAATGGTGGACCCTCTAAAAAGAGACAGAAATTGCACTCATTAAAATGGTGGACCCTCTAAAAAGAGACAGGAACTGCACTCATTAAAATGGTGGACCCTCTAAAAAGAGACAGAAACTGCACTCATTAAAATGGTGGACCCTCTAAAAAGAGACAGGAACTGCACTCATTAAAATGGTGGACCCTCTAAAAAGAGACAGGAACTGCACTCATTAAAATGGTGGGTCCTCTAAAAAGAGACAGGAACTGCACTCATTAAAATGGTGGACCCTCTAAAAAGAGACAGGAACTGTACTCATTAAAATGGTGGACCCTCTAAAAAGAGACAGGAACTGCACTCATTAAAATGGTGGACCCTCTAAAAAGAGACAGGAACTGCACTCATTAAAATGGTGGACCCTCTAAAAAGAGACAGGAACTGCACTAATTAAAATGGTGGACCCTCTAAAAAGAGACAGGTACTGCACTCATTAAAATGGTGGACCCTCTAAAAAGAGACAGAAATTGCACTCATTAAAATGGTGGACCCTCTAAAAAGAGACAGGAACTGCACTCATTAAAATGGAGGACCCTCTAAAAAGAGACAGAAACTGCACTCATTAAAATGGTGGACCCTCTAAAAAGAGACAGGAACTGCACTCATTAAAATGGTGGGCCCTCTAAAAAGAGACAGAAATTGCACTCATTAAAATGGTGGACCCTCTAAAAAGAGACAGGAACTGCACTCATTAAAATGGTGGGCCCTCTAAAAAGAGACAGGAACTGCACTCATTAAAATGGTGGACCCTCTAAAAAGAGACAGGAACTGCACTCATTAAAATGGTGGACCCTCTAAAAAGAGACAGAAACTGCACTCATTAAAATGGTGGACCCTCTAAAAAGAGACAGGAACTGCACTCATTAAAATGGTGGGCCCTCTAAAAAGAGATAGAATCTGCACTCATTAAAATGGTGGACCCTCTAAAAAGAGACAGAAACTGTACTCATTAAAATGGTGGACCCTTTAAACATAGAAACAGGCAGAAACTGGATTCTCTAAAAAGAGACAGAGACTCTTATACTTTCTGTCTGTCTTATTTTTGCCGATTGCGTTAGTGCAAGGTTGCACAGTGCAGAATGGAGGAGGAGGAGGAGGCACTGATCGGCCTGTCCCCACACCATGTATGCTCACGTTCGCAAATTGGGGCGAACCAAAATTAATTACGATTTATCACGTAAGTTTACGGCCTTGACCGGTTCAAGGATGCTAATCACTTTCCTGAGACGGCAAAGAGTTAAAAACTCGCGGCGGCGGGTCCTATCGAGCCCTGGATCGCGGCTAACGGCTCGCGATCACGACATCGCGTTTCGGGGCACGGCTAAATGTAACAAGTTGGATTATTCGGCCGGTTTTATTACTGACGGTGGCTGACAGAAAACATTATAAGTTGTTATGTAAAATAAAAATATATGGTTGTATATATATATATATATATATATATATATATATATATATATACATGTATATAATATGTGGTGATACAATGATGATATACTAATCAGTGTGACCAGATTCCAGGTTTTCATCACTTTTTAGGCGATTGTTTGAAGGAGAGGAAAAGATATTGTTTTTAACTCCGTTTACGTGAGCAGGTATGTTTGTTTGTTTCTATTAAATCAAAAAGCGCTAATTCAATTTTCACATTACTTTTATTTAAGTATACCTAGCTATACGAACTTCGATTAATTAGTGTAGCCAGAAATTTTTTTAACTTATACAAATTTCTTTATCCAAAGAATAAGTTACATAAAACACTTTAAAAAATACTATATTACCGATGCAATAGATATTTTTTCTGTGAAATAATACTCGCATCTCTTGGAATGGAATTGGACGGAGCCCGGTGTGCGTGCACTGCACGTGAAATTTAACCCTTTAGTTAACGTTTAATTAGAATATCTAGAGAATGAAACCAGATATGAGAAAATTTCATTGATTATAACCGTTCTATTTTGTACTTAGGAACCTACAGAAGGCGTATTACACCGACTTAATCACAGACTATATTCTATTTATTGGAAAGAATATGAGATACAAGGATGTGCCTATACGTACATTTCATCCGTAAATGTGTGTGTTATATATTTCTAATTACAAGATCGCTTTCGTCTCAAACTTCACATTTGAAACAGGTATAGTAGCTGGAATTTAATGGAATACACACAGAATTTTTTTAAAAAGGAACTATGATTTAAGGAACTTTTGTGGGGCGATAGTCGGATCAAAAAATTAACAAATCTGCCTATGCAGTGATGATAGAATAGCCATACTTTTATATTTGACATACCTCTTTCGTTGTTCCAACAAATACATTCATTATCTTTGACCTACAGCTTCACTTGCATGGAAAAGTGAAAAGTGATGTAGTTTAAATGGACAATAAATTCGTGTGAAAATATTAGGTCATAACGAGGGAAATGTTCAAGTCAGTTTATATAAAAATACATAAGTAGCTTTATGAAAGTAAAGCCACGGTATATCCATTTATTTCTGGTTTCGAATTAGAATTAAAACAATTATTAAAAAGAAATTAAGAACTGAGTCAACATGTCCTTTCAAAGGCGATTTGTTGACAATTGAAGCAGCATCATATCAAAATTTAAAAGCGGGTGCCCTTTTTAAGGTTCGATATCTCAAAAGTCAAAAAGAACCTTTATAAGATATCTCATGTGTCTGTCGGCCTGTATGCCTACTTGTCTATTGCGATCGATTTTCTCAGAAACTATTTGACATAGAAACTTGAAATTTGACATAGTGATAATTGATATAACCAGTATACACAACTAAATGTTAGAACTATGTAATGTAGTATTATTTCTACTTTATTTAAATTCTTTCCCGCGACCTAGGTTTCGTTGTATTATAACATCTTCAGGTAGGTTATTAGCAAAGATAGTCTGCTATAACAACATCTTCAGGTGGGCTATTAGTAAAGATAGTCTGATATCTTTGCTAATAAATTACCTGAAGATGTTGTAATACAACGAAACTTAGGTCGTGGTTAAGAATTTAAAGAAAATAGAAATAATGTTACGTCACGTAGTTTCATTTAATTGTGAATAATGAATTTCTACAAAATTAATGCCAAATATATTCAATACCTAGTATATTTCTTCATACTTTACAATATTTGTACGGTCATTTTGAGGGAAGCAAATTAAATATAGACTTTTTGTTAATTTTATGTATCGCATATAATATAAAGAATAATAAAATATTTCTAAGAATTCTAAGTGGCATAATATCCTCAGGGATTTGCATTAAGATGTACAAAAAAGTGCATTCCTCGTTGTATATGCATGTTGTAATGTTGTATACGAGCTTTATAGTTTTTTATAGTTAAGCTTTTGTTCTTATTTGACTGCATATTTTCGATGATTACTTTTAATGTTAGTTGTATTTATTTAATAACATTACATTAGCAAAATATTTTAATGTCAATGTTTGGGTATAATTTCTACGTACTTTGGCATTATATTTCAAAACGTAAATGTGTATAAAATAGTTTTCATTAAAATACATTAAACACTATATAGATAGCGTAAGAGCGTAGCAATAACAAAATTACATTTTTACATCCAAATACCAAATAACTCCATATTTTATTACTAACGTGAATACAAGAAAAAGGTTTGGAATACCTGAACTATCATTTTGCTTTGTTTACATTTTATTTTGCAATGGAATAAAGTATAATTATCTACGGAACCCTGGTAGTAGAAGTTTTTTCACGCTTAACAGGCTTTTTATTTTATTTAAATTTTTCCAACGCTAGGAGTATATTAAGTGGCAATTATATAGAATTTAATATATGTTTATTAAATGTTTATATTTTTAAAATCGTTATTAAGCATTTTTCAGGTTTAGCAGGCAAATCAATTATTTAAATGGGATTAATATCTATCATAGGATTTATCGTACCGCAGTAAGCTTTACGCGTAAAGTTAAATACAGTAAAACATACTAATCATTTAATCCACAGATTAATATAATATCAATCAGTATAACACAGTTTGTTGTAGACTTTCCCGTGCGTTGAACTAAGCGAGCTATATAACAAAGGATTAACATTTAAAGGACCTGATTATAATAGCCAAATTCTAATAAAGAACAATACCAGCCAATGTATGGATCTTTGCCCTCATTGGAAATTTTCTCAAATAATTAATTTTATGCAGAAGATTTGTCTGCACTGGATATTATTTTCCACAGAAACTTGAGGTTGTTTTTTTATAATATTATTAAACCGCTGGCAGACGCTAGGTGCAAAGGTGAATTTTATAGAATATTTGATAAAATGTTCTGTTCATTCTATAAAAAAGAAAACAATATTGAGAAATAGGTTATTGAGAAAAAAATATTGTATTTACGTTATGAAAAAAAAACATAATATTAAAGTGGTGAAATAATATAGAGCCATCTAGTTAATTTTATTATCGACGTTATTCATAAACTCGATATACGTATGTAGTATAGATGGCATATACGGCTAATGATGAAAATGAGATATACCCAGTATTAATACATACTATAAAATTAAGCATTTTGGTATTTAGAAAAATCTTTAATAAAAAATGGCCATCATAAAGTGAAATATGCGGAAAAATAGGCAATCGCTTCAAGTATGTAAAGAAAGATCTATTATTAAAATGTCATGATTTGACGTTGACGTTTCAACGTTTGACGGTAAATAAAACCAATATTATTTATAAACTGCAAGTTATAAAAATAAAATATACATTTTTGAAATAAATTATTATTTTTTATTTACATTGGGTAAGTAATGGGGCGGATCTGGCATTGTCCTTTCGAGTGTTTACAGATATATTTTTCTTTCAATGCGAATATTGTCCACAATATTTTGATTTATGTTGAATAAAATTGCAGTAACTTTGTTTTCGCTAACGTCCATTACTACGAGCTATTCCTATATTATATAAAAGTGGCAATTTCGGTATGCACAAACAGTGTTAATAGACAGATACCTTTTATTTGGGTACGCGGTGAAAATGTGAATGCATTATGTGCATAAAAATATTAGAATATGTTTGTTTTATGGATAATTCTTTGCTTCGTTCTTTACATGATTACAAAAAGCCAGACGCCTAAATTACTAACCTCATCATGTGGATACAAATACATCTCGTAGATATTACAAGTACATATGTGCAAACTCACATTAATTGGTGTGAGTAATTTTTTAGACATATGCATTGTGTTAAAGATCTGGTGACAGAAAGTCACATCTCCATGTCATCTGCAAACGAATGTAAATATTATACTGCTGGTAATACCATTAAATAGAACCGTTAATAACAAAATTCCAAGATCCCAATCTTGACTAATTCCCAACCGTGTAAAATAAAGGTTGGATAATAAGGGTATTACTTCCTAACCGTAAGATAAGTAAAGAAAGGTAGAGGTATAATTAAGGCTCCAGTTTTGCTGAGAAAGTTGAGAAAAAAATTATCTAGGTGATCAAAACAAATTTCATTTGATTGAAGTTATTGTCGACGTTATTAAAAAAATTAAAATTATTTTTAATTTTCTTTATTATTCAATCCGGCAAAGCCTAAAAGTCGAATTAACTTTTATTCAGTAAAAACTATTATTGCAATTTTGTTAAATTAATTTTATATGTAATGGGCTTGTAATTTCATTATTAATTTAGAACAAGTAGTAAGCAGGCTGCATAGAATAAAATTGACATTAAACAGCTGATAATGAAAAGAATGAATTTAATTTTCAGCGCTTTCTGATATTTGTCGGCATTTAATCCATTTTCAGTATTTCGATACGTATATAGTTAACAACGTTTTGAGTTACTTTAAATTAAATTATAGAAATGTTTTTCTCATTGACATTATAACGTGTGTTAAATAGTATATTTGTACACTTGTTAATCGCATACTTGTTATTCCAACCAAAAAGGCTTTTATTTTACTAATTAGATAAATGAAAAATTATATACTTTTTATGAAACGTATAATTATTACATATATTATACAAAATATCCTGTACTAAGGTCTTCCTAGCGTACCTAAAAACAGTGACTTATCTATTTATTTTTTATTTTAATATTGTGGATAATATTCGCATCGAAAACAGAAAAAAACATTCCTAAATATCGAAAAAGACAATGCCAGATTCCGCCCAACGACTTTTCCCAAGGTAAAGAAAACTATACATTACATGACTTATTTAAAGAAATTAGATTTTATTAAAACTGTCTATAAATAGCCGTTAATAAAAAATAAATTGAAAGTTTTTGTATATTTATAATATGATAATATTATTGTTATTAGGATCTAAAATTTCATACATCATATTTTTTCATCTTACGACAAATGAAAAGAAAAATAAAAAAAATTTACTTTAAGCGATATTTATATCAAAGTCGGCAGGTACTCGTATTTTAGTAAACATTTTACCGCTCTGTAAGATTTACTAACTTTTCTTTGTACTTAGCTGTCTTCGAAATTGCGTGATGTACTTATAATAAGAGGTTCAATTTTTATTGGAATATATATCTAAACTGAGAGGAACCGAAAAGAAAATATTGAATTTATTTCTTCAAACAGTTTATGAGACATTAATTTTTAATTATAACGTTTTATAATTCTCAAAATATATAACTAAATTTTTTTTAATAATCTTCACAGTTTTCCGATGTAGAATAAATATTATTGGGATGAATAATCTGGTAATACTAATATTAATATTAAGGCTGTTTACGTCATTTCTCCCCACTAAGCGGGTAGGCGAGAGTTGAAAAATTTATATGAAAATTATTCAAATCGAAATAGGGTAATTCGAACGTTGTTTGAATTCAATATATTTTTAGTGTTTGTAGTCCGAAATTCATTCAGTCGCCCGTCGGGAAATAATTGCTAGACATAACTGCAACAACTTCATTTTCTTGGTACTTTTTCTACCCATTAATATCGTATCAAATGTAGCGTAATTTGAGTTGTTGTCATTGATAAAATGGAAAAAGTGAAGTTGAAACGGTTCGCTGCAAGCGAGGAATGATAAAGTAAAATGGCAAAGAACAAAAACTTAAATTAGCGACTATTCTCGTATTAGAAAGGAGACACGCGTGACAGAAATATAATTTAAAAAAGCTGGTATTTTTTCCATTAAAAAAACAAACAATTCATCGATTGACGACCAGGAAACGACTAAAAATAGACACAATTTGTAATTTTAATACAGAAGAAAAAACCTACCTTCATAGACCTTACTATATAATTTTTTTAATATATCAAGAATTGTTAAGAAGAAATAAAAATTAAAAGCGAACGAAATACATGATTACTTTTAAAAACGATTATAACATATAATAAATATTAACCGTTTTTTAAAATTCTATTATCAAAATTAGTTAAAAATAAACTGTTGAATGTCATTAGAATTCGTTCTGTATTGTAGAAATGAATGTTTCTTCGCTCTTTCAGAGTTTTACGTGGCTTTTTTCTATGATTAAGATATTCCTGCGATTTTCATCGACCTGGTTATGGAGATGCGTATGGATTCCTATTGCCTGTTCAGAGATCTGTAGAAATAGCATTTACAAACTAGAATGAGAAATAATCTAACTTTTCATAAAACAACATATGATTTATCATTTGTCAGATTGAAGATTTAAATACAATTTTTAAGTGGATTATTTTTTAATTTTCTTCATATAAGAATGTAATTTTTATTCTTGTAACACCTGAGCCCAATATTATGCTTACTGTCACCGGTCCGCTTTACGAGATGGTAAAGTGGCGCCAGTGTATAGAGCAAAACATTCGCTAATTGTATGCAAATTAGGCAAGCAAATGATCGCAACATTCGACTAAGTTAATATTTCTTAAGATTATAATTTTGTTTTTACTTCTTCTAAGTATACATGTAATTAATACCAAGTTAATATTATAAATATAAAAGGGCAGATGCTTATTTATTTCTTTGCTTGAATAGTTAATAGATAATCACACCATAAACACTGAATTGATTAAAATTAAGTTTAATGGAAATATATCCAACAGACACAGTTTTTATTCCAAAAATTACCTTTATTTTTCTTTTTAATTATTGTTTTCTATTTTTATTTTTTGACCCAATATATCTATTTTTGAATATGGCATTGAGGTCCAAAGTAGACACAAGTGAGGCCGCAAGTAAAATTCAGTAAACTATGTGCAATTCTCGAGAATATTGCCTTCGTATCTTGCGGACAGGAAGCAATATCTACTTATAGGTAGGTAAAATTATACCAAATTCTTATTTTACGCGATTACGTCAGCTTGGGTTCGAACCTCGGACCTTTACGGTTCCCAATCCTGGTAAATTAATATCGGTAACGTGGTTAAAACCACACATTGCCTTCTATTTGCCGATGACAAAGATTTCCTCAGCTATTAGAAGGATAGCAGATTGCAAGTTGCTACAGCATGATATCGATACTGTTCTCGAGTATAGAAGCGTAAACGATCTGCGGTTCAATTCAAGTAAAAGCTCTTTTGAGCTGCTTCCGAACACCCAAGAGGGGTGTTCAAGTGTGAATACGTCATTAGCTGGACGCCCTTATGCCGATTTATTGCAGTAGTTGATCGAGGAGTTCAGTTCGATTCCCGCCTGACTTCTAGTGGTCATTTGGTGGACGTAGCGAAAAAGGATTGAATTTGTGTTGCGTAATACTGGGGATTTCTGATATGTTTCTTCAATTAACTTATTATATTTGAATTTAGTGCGAATTAAGTTGGAAGCCAGTTTTATTATTTGGGGTCCACATGAAGCTGAATACAACCTGGTGATTTGACGTGTCTAAGAAAACTTTCCTTCGATGTTTATACATGAAATGATGTAGCTACTTCTTTCTCTTTTTCCTACCGATTTTCTCTTGGATATGCTGGATATGTTGCAGAACAGAAGTTTCTTGGTTGATTAACTTTATTTTACGGAAATTAATTTAAATGGAGAAAGTATTTTTTTCTTACTTCGTGTATTTATATATATCATCATGTGAAATGATATCATGTGAAAGAGCCTGCTAGAAGGATTCCAAATATTTTTTTTTTAAATTTTAAATAACATAATTCTAGAAATGTTATTTAAACTGTCGGCATAAACCATGGTTTTCCCTCCTCCCTCGAGTTGTTTTCTCAAACACTACGACTAAAGCCAAAGTTATAAATAAAATATTATTAAAAATTTACCTTCAGTTTGTTGGATAGTCGCAAAGATAATTTTCAATTTCAAAATTTTAAGATATTCACGACATTCTTACGCATGCGAAAGATATATGGGAAAATAATTTGACATTATAAATAATAATATTAAAATTAGCATTAGAAATATTATAGTTTATTAGAAATACTATTTAGTCTTATTTATTCACAAGTCACTTATTTATTTATTACAAGTGTGCACAGAACTCTTGTAATATGAGTTCTCCTTGTGTTTACACACAGGTGTTTTATTTATTAATATAAACAGTTCACAGTTCACAGTTCACAGTGCACAACAGGTGTTTTATTTATTAATATAAACAGTTATATTCTGAACAAACAATTATATTAATGTATTAGCAGGTATTTTATTAAAAAACAGTACGTTCGTATTTAGGATAACTTGATTACGTTGATGAAGAAAAAATGTATTTTACCCTTTCACCCTTTTAAGAAAGCACCCCTAAGAGTTTAAATAACTTAAGAGAGCTTTTAAAAAGGGAACAAAATGGCAAAATACATATTACAGGAGAAAATCTTCCGAATTACATATTTACCCGGGATTATTAAAAGATAACATTAAAAAATACACAGGAAATGTGCAGACTCCATTTAAAATTTCTGGAGTTATAATTTTTGGGGAAAAACCCTTTCTTAACGAGTGTTCGCTTCGTAAATTAAACGTGTTTTCTAAATTTTCTGTTTAAAAGCCCTGTTGTTGAAATGTAGCGTTGAAATTTATTTTTTTCAAAAAAATTGTTTTGATCTGTTAAGAAATGTTATGTATTATAAAAAAAATATAGAAAACCTATTGTTACAGATATTTAGTATGATATATAGATATAATCTAGATATATTATTTCCAAAGCTATTTGCAGCTCAAAAACCGCTAGTTAATTTATAAGTTACGAAGTTTTAACGGAAGTTATCAGGTAATTTATCAAGGAAGTTTTTGTCTTCAACATCCGAAAAGTACACACATACGTTCCAGATGATGTCTTTCGTTAAATAAAATAAAAGACGTAGAACTGAAAAACACGAGTGTGCTTTAGACTATACGACTGAAGTAAAACTTCAAATTCACAAAAATTGAACTTTAAAATGAATTTACAATTTTATTCACTTTAAACGTAGAATATTTAATGTATTGAACAAAATAATAATTTATAAAATTGTTCAAGAACGAAATGAAATTACAAAATAATAAAAAAATCATCGTTCGCTTAACGCTAGCAAACTCGCATATATATATATATATATATATATATATATGTATATATATATATGTGTATATATATATATATATATATATATATATATATATTTCATGCCCTGGCTATGAGAGGAAGAGAGAAAGAAAATGTGCGCGCGCACTGCTCTCTCTTGCTCCTACAGTGTGATACAGGCAAATAGGCTTGCACTGTGTCTTAGATATACGAAACGTAACTGGCTATGAGAGAAAGGGAGAAAGAAAATGTGTGCTCGCACCTCTCTCTCTTGTCCCTACAGTAATATACGAAACGTAACTCTCTCTCTTTCTGTCTTCACTAACATATATCTCCCTCTCAACCTTCGTTCGCCTCGCCTGTTCACGCTTTTCGTAACGCTCTCGTCACGCATTCACCAAGTCAAGCGTGTGTAAAGAAGTTTTATTTCAAAAACGTAATTGTTTGGAAATAATAGGGTTAATGTAGAAAATTGCTTCCGTAAGTACAGGAAGTTTATACGTATATAGATATTACATCATTATATCCTCCAAACTTCATAATATGCTATTCAAATAACTGTCCAAATCACGCGATGCTACAGATGAGACTTAATAGACTGGTCTCGAAGATGGCCTCTTGACCTACTTTGTCACGCGACAAAATCGTTTTTATACCAGGTGAAACTATGGACAAAAAGAGAGGAAAACAATATGTTTAATACATTATCGGAAAGGTAAACTATAGAGGTAAAATAAAATTATGGTTTATAAAAGTAAAGAAAACACGCTTTCTTAATAATATGAACTAAAAAGTAAAAAATAATCTTTAAATATAAAGATTTTAGTCAAGAGGCGAAGGATGTCTTTGATGTCAAAAAATAACTTTAATGTAAAAAAGCGTGGGATTTAAGACTAAACAAAAAAGTTTTTATACGATTTTTTCACTATAATTTTAATTCTTTTATACTGTCGTTGGTTCTTTGCAAAATTTCAAATGATTCGGACGTCTGAAAGTGGGTTAAAATTTAATTCAAAAATTTTGTTACATGTAAGTAAAGTTAATAAAAGCGTATTAATTAGAAATTGATAAATTAATATACCCAATAATTATAAAAAAAAATTAAGGTTTAAAATATACGTAGGAATTTGAAATAAACTTTCAATGAAAATTGGTTTAAACAAGATATGTTGTGAAGTTTTTGAGATATAGAATATTTTCGATACCGACTGCAGCAGTAACTCTGTCAAATTGTACCTACAAAAGTCAAAATATACCTTATTGCATACGAAATACATTTAATATTGTCCAGAGCATACGAAATACATTTAATATTGTCCAGAGCATACGAAATACATTTAATAGTGTCCAGAGTATACGAAATACATTTAATTATGCCATAGGAAATTGCTTTTATCGATCAGGAACATGGGAATATCCGTATATTCTAAATAAAAAAAATTAAACAAACTTTCCTTTACGACATTTATTCGAGCGTTATTTATAATTTTATTTTCGAAGTAAATTGCAAAATAGTGCATTTATTAAGTAAATTTTTTTCGGTATGTGTATTATTAGGATTTTTTAAATTTATGGTAGTATTTGGGTTCAAGGTTTTAGTCATGCATGAGGTTGCTCCAGATTTGATGTTTTATTTTCTCGGTTCTCCTCAAAAAAATCTCGTAATTTACAGAAAGTTCTCGTAAATTACAGTATTATAAAAAGCCTATCAAGCACGAGCGGAACTTGTACTATCAGTGTTCTGTACACATTTAGGCATTTATAAACATTTAATGGCACATAACATTCCTATTAATCTAGTTACAACATTTAAATTTTTTATAATATATTTTAAATTTTTTTATGAAAATATATTGTCTACTACATTTTTCATAGACGCATATTTAAAAAAAAATATTTTTTATGTGATATAACTACATATTAACGATTTATCCCTTTACTTGTGCTGTGAGATCTTACTGCTTACCAAATTTCATGATTCTAGGTCAACGGAAAGTACCCTATAGGTTTTTATTGATTTGCTAGTATCGAAATGAGTGGCACAAATGGTCTTATTTTTAGGATACTTCTTGATTACGTTGACTTAGAAGCTTGATTTTTGTTTTACTCCAAGAGACTGTGAACATTAGTATTTGATATTAATTTCAACTTGATACCTCTACGCGTGCCTGAGAAAAAGTGTCTTGACAGAGCGACAGTCAGACAAAGCAGTTATCCTATAAGGGTTCCTTTTCTCGTTTTGAGGCATGAACCCCTAAAACGACTCAAAGTAGATGCAACTTGATTATAGAAACAGTTGAAAATATAACCAATTATATTTAGTCTCCTTGGCTCAAATTTATCAAAGTTTCGAATCGTAATAATTATGATAGAAAATGAACTTGTATCAGTTCCTTGAAAATCCCATAAAGATTTGTATTGGTGAAAAATTCTACTAGTCTATCATTACGGTGTAAAATACGAAAGTGTTAAGAGAAAATACTTTTAAAATTTATACATAATGGTTTTCTTTTTCATGGCGAATTTTCTATTTACCCTACACTGTATTATGTATATAACTTGTTTTGTTTGGTGGAGGGGATTAATTACTCAGTTTTCTAGGGTATTAGTGTATTTAAATTTTTAGGTCAGTAGTGAAGTTTCATAAATAAACAATACAACACAGACAGAAGTATAATTTCTGAAAGTTAAATTTTTTAAAAGTCAACATTATCTGGCGTTTTGACGGAATAAATCATCCGTGATGTTTTTCTAGGTCATCCAATTAATTATTTGTTTATAAAAAGATACTAATTAATAAAATTGTTTGTAACTAGCGACAGTTTACCATTTCTTGCTGGTATCTTGAAATTACATTAGAGATATTTTCTTACACGCGGAATATTGTGTAGAAGTACGAGCAGAAATTTAATTTTAACAGTGTAACCCATAATATTTTCTTGCTTTGAACTGTCAGAAACAAAGGATTTCAATAGCGGTAGCAGTCTCCTTAAGTTAATTCATTTTATTACAAAACGTCTAGTTTAAATTTACTGGAAGACTCCTTTAAAGTATTGCCAATTACTAAACTTCAGACCGTCTACATTGTATACTATAATTTCGTTCTTTGGAAGAGGTACTTGATACATTACGCTTCTACGAGTTAATTTGTTGGAAGTCGTAGTTAGATATTTGTTCTGGGAGTTTTCTGGAGCTGGAGCCCAGGGATACGTAGTACTATTCTAGTACTTTGTTGTTTTCTATTATTATGGTTATAATTATTTGTTTGTATTGTTTCTATTATTATTGAATATATTTAGTTTTAATTTTGTAGAAATTCATTATTCACAATTAAATGAAACTACGTGATGAAATATTATTTCTACTTTCTTTAATTTCTTTACAACGACCTAGGTTTCGTTGTATTACAACATCTTCAGGTGGGCTATTAGCAAAAAATCTTTGAACTTGAAACTTAAAGAAAGTAGAAATAATACTACATCACGTAGTTTCATTTAATTATTCTATTATTATGTTTTTTTTCTATTATATGTTTGTTTGTATTATATTATTACTTTTATAATATTACTTAAGATACAAGATCTTTTTAACAAAAAGATACAAGATCTTTTTGTTGAATTTACGAAGTATAAAAAAGAGTCGTTTGGTCCGGATATTGCCTCAAGTTTTAAGATTATCTTTAACACTAACTTAGTTTTAAGATTAACATGTTTTAAGATAAAATAAAAATTAATAAAAAATGCTCATCAGGTTTTTCGTAACTGAACTTCAGAATGTTACTTCGAAAAAGTTAAAAGAAAGTATGACGAGGAAATTATGATAAAAGATTCATTTAATTTTATTCAGGATCTATTTAAATTAAAAATTGTTTGATCTTTTTAACTACTAGATATGAAGCTATTTGTGTTTATAATATTACAAAAACGAGTATAGTTTGGATACTTGATTCATGGCCAGTTAAGAATTACTGTGCGACTTTTATTTGATTTGTGCATAATGTTAACTAATTTATATAATAAAAATATATGTAATATTTATATAATATAAATAATGTAATATATATATATATAATATAAATAATATAATGTATTTATATAATATAAAGATATGGTATTTTATCCAAGCATAACTTATTATTGCCATTAATTTTTCACTCTGACTCGGATCTGATTTCCCTTTTCCTGTCTCCTATTTTCCAATAAGGTTATTATATAAAGTTTGTTTTTCATTGTTTTATTGTTGTCAAATTGTTTACTAACATTTTTTGTGATAAAAAATCATAGATAAATAGTTGTATGCAGAATTTATTATTACATTCAACATAATAAACATGTCACGTCGTAATAGAGTGGACTTAACATTTCACCCTTTTGAAGCCACCATCAACTTTATAAATATTGGTTTTCACTACGCCGCGTTTGCATATATAATTCTATTGTTACATAATGCGAAATTGAACGAGATAGCTATAATAAATAATAAAACGTTCTATTATTATTAAATAAAATATCAAATTAATTATATCATATAAGTTATGAAACATTAAATGTTGGTAGAACATGTAATTCCAAAAAAACGTAAATATATTTCTTAATCTTTTTTGTATTTTTTTATTATAGATTTAATATCACTGAGACGAATGATCTGACAACACTGATATTAATAATAAGGCTGGCGATTACGTCAGTTCGCCTCACTCAGTCAAGCGGGGACGCGAGAGATAACCAATTTATATGAAAATTATTCAAACAGAATAAATTCAAATGAAAATTATTCAAATAGAAATAAATTTTCCAGAATCGAACATTGTTTGAATTCAAAATATTTTTAATGTTACTAGTCCAAAATTCATTTGGTCGCCCGTTGGGAAACGGTAACGAAACGTTAATAATTATTTTTTTCGTTATATTAATACAATTTTGCATCTAAAAGTTTGTACGAAAGGGAACGAAATTTGAATTGATATAATCGATGAAACGGAAAAATTGGAATGGTCCTCTGGAAGTGAGGGTTGGTTAAGTGACAAAAAATAAAACCTTAAGCTGTGAATATTCTTATTATAGAAAGGAGATTGGCGAAAATGGGCCGGCGTTACAGAAATGGAATATTATTGAAAAAACTGTTATTTTTTAGAATATAAAAAGCAAATAATCAGGAAAGAGCTCAAAATAAAATAAAATTAGTAAGTGTAATACCAAAATAAAAAAAAACAACTCGCATTTATTACATTTTGAATATATCAAGAATTTTTAATAATAGATAATAATGACAATAAAACTTTTAGAAACTTTTATCACACAACTTTTTAGAAACGGCTATGAAAAATAATCAAAACCGATCGCTTTTTAGGGTTCCGTAACTCATAAGGGAAAAGGAATCCTTATTGGATTATTTCGTTATTCGTCTGTCTATCTCTCTGTCTCTCAAGACCTTTTTTAGCAGGAACACGTGGATCCCCATGCGTTGAAATTAACATTGAAATTAATATTAAATACTCAGGTCTACGTTCATTTGGAGTTGTAAAAAAATCAAACTTCAAGTCAAAGCAATCAATTTTGCTATTTACGCAGGATATTTTGACATTCACAATTAAATGAAAACCTATGGGGTACTTCCCGTTGACCTAGAATCATGAAATTTGGTAAGAAGCAAGAACTCATAGCACAAGTAAAGGGAAAAATCCGAAGTTGGTTAATTTGTATTTATTTATTTATTTGCATATATTTATTGATACATTACAGGTAACATATTAATTCTATTCATAGCGATAAGAATGAATGGGTTAACAAACTAAGAACAAAGAAGGCATATATTAAACATAAGTACAATGGAACTTAAAACATAACAACGTACATGTATGTAAAAATGTACCTAAATTCTATGCTTTGAGATTAAAATGAAATTTTATAAATAGTCATCCACAATACTGGTACGAGGTAGCGGCAAGGTGCGGCGATGGCGCAACAGAAGCACCGATGGTAGCAAGATGTCATGCGTAGCATAGCAGACACCCACCGAGTGGATAGCATCGTTTGTCCGCTTCATCATGCCACATGACCGGCACATGTAGCAGTATACGTGACGGTATCAAGTTGAAATTTCTAACATATATTTGGGTCTGCGGTTCCTTGGAGCTTTAAAAAAATGGGGCTTTTAAGTTAAAGCAATAAAAATACGGCCATTTATTAAAAATAAATGTTCCTTTAATTTTGATATTTGTTGTGCGTTGTTAAATTGAGTGTCTTTCCGCTCCTTTAGAATTTTGACGTGATTTTTTCGTCGATCCTAACATATTTTTATTGATCTGTTTATGAAGAATCATCGGAATTGTATGAAAAACATATTCTGCATTTTGTTCCATCTTGCTGGTTTAAAGAAGTCCACAAAAATAGTATTTACAAAATATTATGAAAAATAACCTGACTTATGAAAATCCGGTAAAGTGCGAGTCGGACTCGCGCACGAAGGATTCCGTGATACCAAACGATATTAAACTTATAAGTTATCTGACACTGTGAAAAACAAAGTTATTACTGTGGTCGGTACCGAAAATATCTCATATCTCAAAAACTACTCAACATATCTTATTCAAACCATGTTCGTTTAAAGTTTCTTTAAGTTCTATTATCTATCTTAATTGTTTTTTTCACACGTTAATTCAAAAGTTAGAGGGGTGTGTACACTTTTTAAGATTTTAGAAGTGCATATGCACTTCTACAGTTACCAACTAGTGACTTAAATAAAAAAGTTATTTTGCAAACTCGGAAGAGACATTGCACTTATCTTCCAGCCATTAAAAGGAAAAATTCTATGGCCTGTGTCATTGAGTAAACTTTCATTCTTCATAACTGACAATTTCCTGCGTTCACGCAATCATCACTTGTTTGTTATACTACCCTCTAGAACCCAAATATATCGGAACTCTCCAGTTTCCCGCGGTATTCAATTGCTCAACCACCTGATCGCGGTCGCACCAGAGTATGATTTATTATATAGTCCAAAATGATTAAAAAATAGACGTAGTTTTTATGTTCCTGAAAACACACGTAAACTAACATTTTTAATAATATTTATCAATGTAGGAGTTTTATATTTAAAAAAAATCCCCGAATACACGAAGTATAAAATTTATGGAAAGTATCTAAAAAACTATGAAACTTCATTATAACGATCCCGTATAAAGAACTATTCCTTATATTATGTGCTCTTGTCATGGTCTCAACCACAATAGCTACATTGTCCGTATCATATCCTGCTTACAGTCGCGAAACTTGTTTAACCCTTATTTTATTTTCACAAATAAACCTTTCCTCAAAATTCTTCAAACCAACTTTGCAAAAGAATTAGATATCAATATGGTCAAATAGAAATGTCGAATACTCTTTTTTCTAGATAATTGTAAATTATATGACTGGATAGTTATACAACTGTTAAATTTCGCAGTGAAATTTTTACCATCAGACTCAAAGTAAAAATATCACCGTGGTAAAGTGTAACGCTATTTAAAACTTATGGATAATCCTGATGGAAACCTGTCAACGTTTTGGATGCTTTACACTACTTAAATGCTACAACGAATAATATCTCAGACGAAACAATTAAGAATTCTTTTAAAATATCTGTTTTGTTAAAGATTTTTTAACTTTTTTCCTTGATGCGTCAAGTAATCTTAATGAAAACTAATTAAATTCTTAATTTCGTAGTATTTGAAAAATTCACGAAATTATAACGTCTGTGAAAGGTGATATGTGGTGTCATGTGATAAAAAGTATACTAATATTTTTAAATAGTTTATTAGAATTACTAATTGCCCTTAATTATTTTATACGCCCAAATCCTAGTAGCACGTGAATCCCAGTAGCACGAGATCTTCTCATGCTACCAGGTTTATTCCTTTAATTTTTAAAAAAAATAAAGCTTTCTAATATTCTCATTTTGGATAAAATAATTACGTGTATAACGAAAAAATGTATCTTGCTATTTCACCGCCTTTTATAAAAAGCACGCCTTGGGAGTGCTTTTTAAAAGGGATGAAAATAGCAAAATGCATATGATAGCATAAGAAAACCATTAAAATTACATGTTTCCCGAATTAAAAGCGACGGAATTATTAAAACATACGGAAAACGTACAATCTTCTTTTAATCCTTATAGGGGTAGACATTTTATAAACCCTTTCTTAATCAGTGGTTACTTTGTAAAATAAGCTTGTTACCCAAATTTATATTTTCAAGGCTCAGTATTTGAACCGGAATGTCGATATTTTTTTCCTAGAAAGCGATTGTTGTTCCCTTTAATGCTGTTAAATTTTCTGATTTTTTAATAAACGTTACGTATTACAAAAAAAATATAGAATGACCCACTGTTAAAGATTTGTCATATGTAGAATATGTTCTAGGTATAATTTAAATTAATATTATTTCCAAGCCTATTTTGTTTGTTAAAAAATTATTGGAAATTTATTAGTTACGAATTTCCAACTAAAATGATTCTAAAATTTATCGAAAGGTTTTCTTGTCTTTAACCGTAAAACAGTTAAAGTACACGCGCAAATTCCATATAATGTCCATGGTGAAATAAAACGAAAGACGTAGAACAGGAAAACATAATTGTTCTGTAATACTAGGGTTAATGTTCAAAATTGCTTCCTTAAACCACAAAAATATAATACGAATATAGACATTATATCATTCTAGTCTCCGAACTTCATAATATACTATTCAAGTAACTGTCTAAAGCACGCGACGCTAAAGATGAGACTTAACAAATTGGTCATGAATTGGGCTCTTGACCTACTTTGTCACGGATCAGACGCTCTTGTAGTAGGTACATCAAAAGTCTTTTTTATGTGTCATTTATTCCAGCAAGCAATATCAAAAAAATATAAGGCACTTCCTTGAAACTTTAACACGCCCACACAAAATAACCTATAGCAGATGAAACTATAGAAAGAAAGGAGGAAACAACATTTTTAACAGATGATTAGAATAGTAAACTATTGAGCTAAAATGGTAAACTGGTAATATACATATTCTAAATATTAAAATGATAAACTAGTAATATACATGTTCTTAAAAATTATTAATATACAAGTTCTAAAATGTTTAATTTTGGTATAGTGGTAACGAGATCAGGGGAAGTTTTTATTTACGTTTAAGAAACGGAAGAGGTAAGGGTTTAAGTCTTGGTTATTGTGAAGACGAAACAAATTCTATGAGATACAGTGTAAGAGTTTTTATTTAGGTATAAGAAATGTAAAAGGTAAGTTTTAGGTCTTGGTATCGACTTGGGGATATGTATTTTCGGGACAGCAGTATTTTTCAGGTCACTTAGGAAAGGTTAAGAATGAACGGTAGTCACACGTTTAGTTTTCAGTAGCGATATTAAGAATATATAACGAAAACTATATTATATCAGGAAAAAAAGGTTTAGATTTTATTTTTTTTAGATAAAATTAGACAGGAAAAGTCACGCAGCCCCAGAGGCATCCAAGGCACTTATGCAACCCCAGTTGCGCACACTTGCGCAGCCCCGGATGCTCTATAATACGGATAGCAAGTAATAACCATCGAGGTATAAAACTATTCGCGAATAGGCTA
Source organism: Druceiella hillmani (assembly GCA_039881145.1). Taxonomy (NCBI): domain Eukaryota; kingdom Metazoa; phylum Arthropoda; class Insecta; order Lepidoptera; family Hepialidae; genus Druceiella; species Druceiella hillmani. The sequence continues at coordinate 1,437,196 of JAYKKI010000101.1, forward strand.
ACACAAGTCAGATAAGGTGTCATTTGCAGGAATGTTGATCGGTGCACAAACGAAGTGATGAGCATAAGTCAAGCAGATGGGAGGGCAGTTTTTAGCAGCCGTCATGGAGTTCGCACGTAGCTGTAGGTTATACATAGTTATATTATTTTACTTTTAAATGTTATATTATACTTTAAATTTATATTGAATAAATAAATATATTTTTGAGCTTTCGCGGTGCTTGTTGCGTAACTAGAGCCCTTACAATTTTATAAATATTATTATCTTAACGTTGGTAGAAAGAAAGTTGGTAGAAAGAAAGAAAGTTGGTAGAAAGGTGGTTGGTTCAGAAATTTAGTAAGAGTTTCCTTAAAAGGAAAGTGAAAATAATGATGTCATCTCAATTATATATCATAATAATTCATTAGTGAGTGAGTAAGATAATAAAACCGTTACAAACGGGATAGCGAAATAGGCGATGGAGAACTAAGTGGTATTCTTTTCCTAAAAATATATTTCAACATAGAATCAAATGATAAAGAAATTCTGCACCGTTAAGTAGTTATATCAGCAATACATTATTTTGTCTCAAAAAGGGTTTAATTGAAGTTTGGCGAAGGTGATGTGAAAATTGTTTTGTGAAAATTTCCCGCAGCATTTAAATACTGAAACATTTTCCTCGGAGTACCTTATGAAGGAAGGTAACTCCTCCAAGTGCCTAGCGCATTCAGAGTGTTGGCTCTTCTACATCATCACAATCTTCCTTTGAATGCTGTGTAATTTGTATAAATTATATGGGATATATAATTTGTTATCCCCGCTGCAAGATCTTGAAGACTTTATTCTTCAGTTGTAACAAGAGTGTCATAAAATGTAGCATATTTTTCTGAACACTTTCCCTTCTGTCACAACATTCACTCTATCTTAGTCTTCATTAAGTTTACTTGACGCCAAGGATGTTTAAAGAATCTTTAACAAAACAGGTTTTTTAAAAGAATTCTTAATTGTTTCTTTTGAGATGTTATTCCATGTAGCATTTAAGTAGTGGAAAGCTTCCAAAACGTTGAAAGGTTTCCATCAGGATTATCCATAAGTTTTAAATGGCGTTGCACAATACCACGATGATATTTTTACTTTGAGTCTGATGGTACAAATTTCAATGCGAAATATGACAGTTATGTAATTATCCAGTAGTACAATTTTACAGTTATCTAGAAAAAGAAGTATTCGATACTTCTATTTGATCATATTGATATCTAATTCTTTTGCAAAGTTGGTTTGAAGAATTTTGAGCAAAGGTTTATTTGTTAACATAAAAAGTGTAATCAAAAGTTTTAAAAAACTAAAAAGTAAAGGGAAACTTTTGTTTCTGTGAATGTTAAAAATGGGAATATTGTAATTAATGTAGATATTGTGGTTGAGATCATGACAAGAGCACATACTATAGGGAATAGCTCTATATACGGGATCGTTATAACGAAGTTTCATAGTTTTTAGATGCTTTCCATTAATTTTATACTTCGTGTCTTTGGGGATTTTTTTTTAAATATTGATATTTAATTCTTTTGCAAAGTTGGTTTGTAAAATTTTGAGGAAAGATTTATTTGTTAACATAAAAAATGTAAATAAAAGTTTCGCCGCTTATAAGCGGGATGTTAATTTTAAAAATGGGAATATTTCTAAATAATGTAGATATTGTGGGTGAGACCATGATAAGAGCACATAATATAGGGAATAGTTCTATATACTTGATATCTAATTCTTTTGCAAAGTTGGTTCGTACAATTTTGAGGAAAGGTTTATTTGTTAACATAAAAAGTGTAAACAAATTTTCGGGGCTTGTAAGCGGGATCTGTTAATGTTAAAAATGGGAAGATTTGTAATTAACCTAGATATTGTGGTTGAGACCATGACAAGAGCACATAATATAAGGAATAGTTCTATATAAGGGATCGTCATAGCAAAGTTTCATAGTTTTTTTTGCATACTTTCCATAAATTTTTTACTTCATGTACTCGGGGATTTTTTTTTGAAATATAAAACTCCTACATTGATAAATATTATTAAAAAAGTATTTTTACGTATGTTTTCGTGAACATTAAAACTACGTCTATTTTTTCATCCATAATTTTGGACTACCAAATAAAAGTGTTTCACTCTTTTAGGAAACTGAAACCTTAGATAAAAGATAGGACCGACGATTCTTCTTTGTTTGCCCGATTTTGGCTAGTTTTTTTTATAGTAGTATCCCAGTATTGTATAATTTGAACCATTACACAGATATATTTAAAACATAGGCCGAAAATATGATGATGCTATGATAAGATAGTTTTGAAAATGAAAATTTAGAAAATTTATTTGTAATTTCTTAATGGGAGACAATTTTTTCATATGACTAAAATACTGTCGTTGTTGCTATGAACATGATATCTTTATTAGGGAATTACTACTAGTATTGGCTTTTAAATACTTTTTTCTTTGCATATTCGAATGCTAAAACAAATTGTCTGTAGTCTTTAGATCTGTTCTAATGGATTCAACTCAAAAAGTACTAAAGTTATTGACATTTTACGAAGTATATAGATGGTAACCCTGAGACTTTTAATCGTGATATCTCGAACGGTTCTGAAGTTATGTATAATAGAGGAGTACAAGTAGAAAGTACATACACTGCACTTGCATATCGGTATTCCATGTAGATGAAAATACGAGGTACCGTTGTGTTGATATATATATATATATATATATATATATATATATATATATATATATATTTAATATTGCAATTAAAAGATTTAAATATTTTAGAAGACAAATAGTCCATTTTGTGCAATTTTTGACACTTTTAACCTCTTAAAAAGAGACTGAAGTTTATTTCAATAATTTTCTTAAAATTCACATTTTACAACTGTCGTTCATGTGAATATGTAGATATCCACCTATTCGTCTATTAAACTAACGAAAAAGTGTAAATGTAAACAAAGTTCATTTCTAAAAAAAAATAATCCGGCAATTTTTACTTCTTAAACAAATTATTTTAAAAGTAAGTCTGATGCTATGAAAATTACAATTAAAATTCTAATGTACAGGTTTTTCCATATTAATTAACGTTAATAATTTTCTCATTAATTCGTGACTATAGTATTATTTAAGAATAAATCAACTTATTTATTGTAGACAAATATATATTTACACGAAAAGAAAAACTGCTAAACAAATTATATATATATATATATATATATATATATATATATATATATATATATATATATATATATATATATATATATATACTATTACTTTGTTACTATACCTGAGTTAATTTACAAAGTATTATGTTATAACTAGCATCGAAAAAAGGTTAGGTTATAAGCTATTTGCAATTTCTTTTTATTAAGAATTTACACATAATCACACGATTCTGACGACCTTTATCTTGGACATAACCATTTCGACAAGCCATCGATTTTGGGACAGCTGTCTTTTATGGAGTCAAGTTATTGTTGTCGTAATGTTTCAAAGTTAAAGTAAAATAAAACTAAACCCTAAATTTAAAATCAAAATGTTTAGCTTTTCTCTCGGTGACATCTGTGAAAGTTTAGGACTTGCAATTATTATGAAATGGCAATAGACGATTCCGAAAAACGAGTAAAACATAAAAATTGCTAATTTTTATAAACTAATTTTTAATGAGAAATTTCACCAAAATTTACATTCTTTTGTCGAGTGTGTGTGTAAATAAACACACTTGATACTCGAGGCAAAGATTGAGGCGCTTGTGAGACCTACCGTCTATGAGACCGCGGTCTGTGAGACCGCATCAATTTAAGGTTAAAATTATAATCTATATATTTTCTTAGACATGGAATAAAAAGATGAATTTAATTTTAACAGTATTAAATAAAGAGAAATGTAATTTTAACAGTATTTCCTATAATACTTTCTCACATCGAGCTGTTACAAATAAATGATTTTTACGGCAGTAGCGGTCTTCTTAAGTTACTAAGTACATTTCACTACAAAAAGTCTAATTTTAATTTACTGGAAAACCCCTTCAACGTAACTTTTCCCTCGGAATATTCGACCTTCAGACCGTCTATATTGTATGCTATAATTTTATTCTGTCTGAATGAGGCTCTTGATACATTTCCTTTCAATGAGTTGATTATTGGAAGTTGTGGTTAAATCTATATTTGAAGAGTTTCCACGAGTTCGATTAGTTTCCGGAAGGTTCGTACCGAGGAGTTTTTGAAAGGTTCATAATATTGTTCCAGTACGCGAAGTACTGGAACAATATTATTAGTCTTATAATATTAATTAGTATTATGTATTGTTCCGTTGATAATAACTTTTTATTTGTGGATAGATCTATATTTGAGGAGTTTTCGGGAGTTCGAGAAGTTTCCGAAAGGCTCGTACCGAGGAGTTTCTGAAAGGTTCATAATACTGTTCCAGTACTTCGCCTTATTCTTATAGTATTCATTAGTATTATGTATTGTTCCGTTGATAATAACTTTTAATGTATTTCCGTTTTTGTAGGAGAGTTGTTCAGCCTGTATATGGTTTTAATTACTGACGATCGTTTAGACAAGAACTATATGTGTATGTTGAAAACGTGTTTATATACTGATTGTAAATAAATAGTATTGTTTATTAAGATTTAACATAAAAATACACCTTTCGGTATTTCACCTACGTCTGGCCTTTCATTTATTACTCACTATTATCACTAGTGAGGTTTTTTATCATTTATTATTCACTAGTGAGGTTTTTTTAAAAGTTTGTCGATGTTTTATTGTTGTTAAATTTTTTAGCTATATTTTGTGATAAAAAATCATAGACGAATGGTAGCACTCAGAACTTATGGTAAAATGCAACAAAGTGAACATGTTACGTCGTAATACAATTAGTGAACTGTTTTTGGGTTTTTAGGGCATCGTAACTCCGAACAAAAAGAAATGTATCACTTTGTTATTCATCTGACTGTCTGCCTCTTTTCAATATGTGATACCCTTTTTCTCAGGGGCATTTTTCCAAAGGCCAGCCGTATCAGGTTTAAATTAATATCAAATATTAAGGTCTATACAGAGTCATATCAAATATTAAGGTCTGTAAAGTTCAAACGGAATGCAATAAGAAGATACGGCGTACCTTTCTTGCAATAAAAAGATACGGAGGAAACATTAATTTATAATTCGTTTTTTTGTATATTTATAAAGTACCTTCCTACCATGTTTTAAGTTCATATTACATAATGGTACAGAATTTTCATGGCTCTAGTTCTACTCGTACTTGATCATCTTTTTTGATAAGAATGAAGGTAAAACTTCTGACCATTATGATGCAAATCTCAAAATTCATGAAAGAGAAGGTATTTAGAAGAATACTAAAATAACGATAGCGGAAGAAAGCATAAAAACTGTCTAGCACGACTGGAACCAGTACTGCGAGGGTTTTGTACAAATTTAGGCATTTATAAACATTCAATGGTGCATAATATTTCTACTAAACTATTTACAAACTTTTAATTTTTTAGAACTAAAATAAATATCATATTTAAAAAAATATTATATTGCTTATGTTATATAACTGTAAATTAACGATTTTCTTTTAACTTTTTTTTCTTTAGTTGTTCTGTGAGACCTTGCTCCTTGCCCAATTTCATGATTCTTGGTCAACGGGAAGTACCCTTTAAGTTTTGATTTATGTGCGAGTGTCAAAACTTGCAGCACAAATGGCCGTTTTTTAGGGTTCTTTTCGATTGTTTTGACTTAGAAACTTGACTTTTTTTATAGCTCCAAAAGACCGTAGGTCTATGATATTAACTTTATCTTGATACCTCCACGCGTTCCTGAGAAAAAAGATTTTGACAGACCGACAGACGCATAACGGAGTGATCTCATAAGGGTTCATTTTTTTCTTTTTAGGTACGGAACTCTAAAAATAAGTATCTATGAACAATGTAAAATTTTGCTACTTTACGATGTATGTGTGAAAGGAAGTTCTTTTAAAGCCAATTTGAGATTATTTACACAAATTCGTGTTTGAATTATATCGTTTTGGAAGTGCAATTAGGAACGGAAAACGCTTGTCCCAAGTAATGAGAAAATATATTTCTTTTATCTTTTAGCTAAAGAGCCGCTTATAAGCGAATAACAATACAACTTATTTTCGAGATTCCAAAATTGAGTGACTTCAGCAAGTCATTTTTCACGAACAAGAACATTTTTCATGGCTAAGTTATTTGTTCTGAAAATATACTTTTTACTAGAATTAAACGGGGATAGATTGCATTTTTCAATTAATATGCAATTACAAAAATAGGGATTTTTTTGTATAAAATATAGACCTTATTATCCAAACTACTGGACAGATTTTTCACTCACAGTCATATAAAAAAACGATAACGAGATCTTGATCCGTCAAGATTACGTTTTGTTAAGTTATATCTATCTGTAGTTATTATTTAGATGATAAAATTTAAAAAATAACCCACAAATTTCTTGCTTTCGCTTATTAAACACCAGAACACATGTGAATATAATATATGAAATAATTATTTTACTAATAAAAAGATCGATCCGTAAGAAGTCACTGATAGCTCTGATGGTTACTGTAAAAGTAGAAAATGAATGTAAGAAACGGAAATGAAGGGAGGAAAGCGCATTTGTTTTCAATTATAAGAGAGTTTTCTTTCTACTAAAACTATCGTACATTTCAAAATGTAAAAAATTAATAATTATCAATACATATAAGGAAATTAAGTAGCTACTAAACAGGTGTTTCAAAGAAATGAATAATCAGATCTAACTTCCATAGTAGTCTCATTATTGGGTTATGAACCAATATGATTTAAACAGACACATAAGCAACATATGTCGAAAACTATCGTACATTTCAAAATGTAAAAAATTAATAATTATCAATAAGGAAATTAAGTAGCTATTAAATAGGTGTTTCAAAGAAATGAATAATCGGATCTAACTTCCATAGTAGTCTCATTATTGGGTTATGAACCAATATGATTTAAACAGACTCATAAGGAATACAGGTAGAAAAGATTCGTACACTTCAAAATGTAAAAATTTAATATTTATCAATAATAAAAAATTAATAAGGAAATTAAGTAGTTATTAAATGGGTGTTATGCGGTTTTCATTAATGGGCAGATTGATTCTCGAGAAAAGTTTACGTGTATATTTATGAATATTTTGTGAAAATGTCTGATCTGTTACTGTGGGATGGGAAAAAATTATTCATCAGAGAAGTATCTAGACGTGCGCTGGCCGACTCGTTGGAGACACTTTAAACAATATATGGAAACGAAGTTACTCTAAAAAAGTTCCTCGATAAAGTCCGCGACAGGATAGACAAGTTACATAGAACCCATAAAATATACATTTTACTGTTAATAAAAATATTTTTCAATTAAATTTTCTAGACAATAGGCTGTTTTATCCTTATCAAACTTAATTTGACAGTAACCTCTCTCAATTTATATACATTAAATTTCCCTTATGTATCGCTGTATTTAGGTTTCCGTCCCAGCTAAATGCAAAAAAAAGATAACTTTTTGGATCACTTGGTTGTCTATCCGTTCGTCTGTTAAGGATAGAACAGACAAGCTTTTTTTTCAGAAACGGCTTAAGATATCAAGTTGAAATTAATATCCTATACTGAGCCTTATATTTTTCTAATTTTAAGTGTAAGTTTTTTGGTTCGTGCAACGAAAAGATATGGCCCTTTGAAGGGTATTTTTTCTATTCATACTTTATCCTTACTCACTAATCATCCAAATCTAAAGTGTACTTCCGGTCGACCTACAATCTTGAAAGTCAGCATAGTGGGATGCCTAATAGGATAAGCAGAGAAAATTATCCAAAAATTAATGATTTCTATTTTGATGTGAAATTATACATTTATAGATTTATTTTATTTTATGGCTGTTAAAAATATATCAGGTAATATCGTTGTGAAAATTTAATATTTATAATTTTTAATTTTATTTCACACACACACACACACACACAATATTATCGATGCATTATATATGACCTATTAGTAATGATAAAAAATGAATTCACATTTAAATGCCAATTTCTACTTCCTTTAATTTCTTTACCACGACTTAGGTTTCGTTGTATTACATCTTCAGGTGGGATATTAGCAAAGATATCTTTGCTAGATCTTTGCTAATATCCCACCTGAAGATGTTGTAATACAACGAAACCTAGGTCGTGGTAAAGAAATTAAAGAAAGTAGAAATAATACTACATCACGTAGTTTCATTTAATTGTGAATAATGAATTTCTACAAAATTAACGCCAAATATATTCAATATTTAAAAAATGAATTGTTTAACAATGTTTAAACTTTTATATTAAACCTGAATTCAAAAGTACGTAAGAACTACAGAAAATAATGACGGCACATTTTTACAAATTTGCTTTCACTCATTACAAACAAATCACACTCTAATCGCGATCAGGTGGTGCCCCTAAACGTTTTCAAATACTTAAATGTGAATTAAACCCTCGCGTAGTGTGAGTTCTAGACATGCTAAATAGGTTTTTTAATGAAAACTTTTAAAGCTGTAAGGTTGTTTTCAAGTTATATGCGGGAGTTTTCACCCGGGGTTTGACGCGTCCCGTGTCAATGCTAACCCTTGCTTACCCGTGCGAAGCAGGATTGTATTGTCATTTTATAGGAACTCACCAACTCTTTTCAATTTCTTCGGCTCCTTGTAGAGCCGCAGAATTGGAAATCCGTTCTAGAATCCGTTATTGGAATCCCGTTCGTACTGTTCAGTAGAACATCACCTACATATTCCCCTTTCATTTACTTTGTTTAAGATCGTCAATTTTTTGTTGTTACTCTGGTATTTTCTTCCAATATTGCTAATTTAGCTAAATTGTCAGTAACTATGATGAAAATGATTTGAAATATATTCCAGATCAATCAACCAAATAAATGGAAGACAGTGAGGTAGAAGTGCATTTTTTTTCATAGTGGAGTTTCCATTTTTACGAAAGTTCGCTAAAATCTTAGTTTTCTGTGCATATATTTCCAGTAAATACAAGCCACGATAACGTTTTTAAATTTTATTTATAGACTGCTCCAATAAAATTATTTTTAGATATATCCCATGTACCAAAACAAACTCATTCATTCCCACTCTTGATTACGTCTTGGGTCAGCGTATCGCCTCGACCTATCACGGAAGGAGGAGGTGGCGGCACGTTCAGGCTGGCGATATTTATTATTCAATGATTACCTTCTTAATGATCTGTAAATAGCTCACATCGGGTACGGAGCGCGAGCCAAGAGCCCGGACTTTGTATTGGCTTTTGGACCTTTCAGAACCTGTTGGTTTGTGAATAAATAAAATATATATTTTTATGAGTCAGCTTTGCGAATGGACGACATATTTATTTGACCTTTTCGTGATACTTTTTGTAGTGAAGCTTTCCTAAAGCACAATATTCGTTCGTGTCGTGACGAACTAAAACGAGTTTAGGCTCGAATTTCTCCTAGCCCACACACTCAAATATCTAATGGTACCATTAAATTTAGTACGTTCTTCACCGGGAAAAGCTAACATTAGATATTGTATTCTGTTTTCGTGAGATTTTAAGAATAAAAAAAATAAACGTTTGAAATGCTTGATTTATTCAAAATTTTGCTGTAGCGCTTTCTATACTAATTTTTATTCATTTAATTTCGTGGAGTAATTTCGAAATATTTTTTAAAATTTATAATAGGTAAATAAAATTGTTTATAATTCTCAAATTTTCAGCTTTTAAATACTCTTAGTGTTTGTATATTGGATTACCATAACGAAGTTAATGTTAAAAAATTGGGTGTCAGTCTGTATGAATGGATTTAACTCGAAAATTACTGAAGCTTTTTACACAGGTTAGAAATACTTGGACCCTAAATACTGATGAGTTTAAAATAGGGTTAGAATATCTGGACCATAAATACATAATACCTAATATTAATATATAATACTTAGTACCCAATACGTAATACGTAATACCTAATACCTAAAGCCCAATATCTAATACCAATACGTAAATACTTAAAATATTTCATTCCTGAGACCAATTTAATTCTTGTTTCATCGTGAACTCGCAAATGGTCTGAAGTTATGATGATGAAAATGTTACGTAGAAATTAAACAAATTACGTAGAAAATTAAACATTCTCTGCCCCACCGATGCACAACAGTGAGCTGTAGACACGTGCGGGAGCAGGCAGGGAAGAAAACGCAACGGAGGTAGAAAACGCAAGTCATCTCGCACGTGATTTAAACTAAACTAATTATCTGTGTCTAATATAGGAGCGTTATAACACTGCACTTGTATTTCCATGAAGTCGATGCAGATGAAGTAATAATTATAATAATTACTTCGAGTTCCATGCAGATGAAGTAGTAAATATAGAAATTAAACCAGTAATAAAATAAAACCAAAAGACAGTTTTAGTGTAAAAAAGTAGGTGATGACGTCTTTACAAGTTTCAAAATACGCACAAACTAGGTATCCAAAGTCTACTTCTCTTGCAATGGTTTATGCAAATTAACACAGCAATTTTAACTAAAATTCTACCGATTGAGAAATATTACACTTAAAGCTATAAGTGTGGCATAAACACTTGTAATATTGTCTACAAAAACAAATTGTTCACGTTATTTAATCATATTTGTACCTCATAAGTACAAATACGATTAAGCATAATAGCGCACATAGCACAAGAAAAATATTTTTGGCTCATGTCACTAATTAATTACTGATAAAGTTTGAACTGTTCAAATTATAATGAGGCATTATGCGTCATTATAAACTTGACAATGTGGCATGGCATTATACGTCATTATAACTTCCGTTAACTTCCACGTTAACGAGACTCATGCTGCCGAGTAGCAAGAGTTCTTAAGAGCACAAGTCGAGTTGGTCAACTCAAGTTTCTGCTGCGTCAATTAGATATTAAAGCAATTTACCTTGTGAACTTGGAAATGTAACTTTACAACATCGACGCTTTTTTTTATTGTGACTTGACCGATTTGAACAATTAATTAGGGATGAAAAATATTATATACATTTAAATTTTATTTATTTGCAAAGTTTATTGTGCAGAAATGGTAACTTATGGATGGTAAATATGGAGCACTTATGACAACGAGAGGAACCTTTCAAAGTTAATTAAAGCACGGGGATTTATTTATAATTATATTATTAATTGCAATCGTTAATTTAATAAATTTTATATTTAGTAAATATTTTGGCAACATAATAAAATAACTTGGGTAACACGGTGAGAAATTGAACTGGAATAATGATTCGAATGGAGTAAATTCGGCATTGACCTTAGAATCTCTTATTTTTTTTTCTTTAAGCTGTTGAAGGAATGTTTGGCGATGACATGGCCCATTTCATAATTGGAATTTATCTTAAAACTCAGAAAATGATATAATATGAATAATTATTTCCATTTCGCATGCTTACATTATTTTGCAATCAAGTAGCAGACCAGAACCCCTGAAATAGGTTCTAGTAGACGATACCCAGTTTTGGACATATCATTTTGCAAATATTGCTTTGGCTAACTACATTTTACTGAGATAAAAAACAGGTAAACAAAACAATAAGAGCTTTTATAACGTTAAAAGAATTCATAAACAGGCATTGTATTACACACGTACATTGGTTTTCACTTGAAACATCCGCGTACAAGGATCCATAAAGAAGGAAAAGGACATAGAAAATTTACCCAGAAATTTCCCCGAAATTTCACCGAGTTAACTTATTAAGGGTTAAATGATGAATTAATCCATATGACAGGAAGTAGCTAATAGAATTTAACTAAGGTCGTCCAATTATAGTATTAAAAATTAAGCGTAACACTGACATTGTGAAAAAAATATTGCATGATTTAGAAGAAATATTTCGTTGCACATTATCGCGGTTCCGTTCTAAATAAGGAATCTTTATAATTTTGTCAAATCTGTCTGTCCATCTGCTCATAGCTTCAAATTTTAAACCTTGGCGCCTGAAAGAAAGCTCAAATTAATAAGGCCCACGTGTAGATAACAATGGAAAACAATGAAAATGCAAATATTAAGAAAATATAAAAATACATTTAAAACCGTGAACACATTAATGACCTTTTTGGGTATAGAATAAAAATAAAACTTAATAACAAAATTACAGCGTACGAGTGTAGTGGGAATCATGATTTTAATGTAGCATTAACTGATGGTTAATTAAATAAAGGTTATCTTATTTTTTAGTCTTGTGACCCAGATTTTTGGCCACATCCATAATTAATTACGATTTGACGCAAAAATTAAAACTATTCTAAAAATAATTTTAGTATTTCAAATTAAAAGTATTTTAAATAATGGATTTAATTGAATTTATTGCATTTGTAAAAAAACAAATGTTTTTTTAATAATTCAAAATAAATTACCGATAAATCAATTACCGATTCAATAGGATCGGAAATAAGAGGGTAGGGGATGTAATATTTTTCAGAATATATTTTTTAAATATTTTTTTTTATTTCTCATGACAAATTTTCTCCAAAAATTAAAAGAAAAATTGTCGGAGCACTTTTGCGTTTGTAAATAAAAATGAACCTTATATGACCCTAATTAAAAAATTTACATACTACGTTATCCCCACTCCCATCACATTATTTCGACCATAGTTACATAAACCTAAATTTTGAAAAGCTAAACTTATAAAAAATCTAAACTTAAGAAATACTTTATTACAAACGAAACGACGTAAAATTGTTAACCTCATCCCCGCATCAATTATTGTCAAATTATGGATTTATTCGAAGCTAACCCGCGTTCATCGATCAATATACCACTAACAAAACATTAATAACCTCATAAATAACTAAGAGACCAGCGTCGGCAACTGGCCTGAAATAGACCGAGTAAACTTAATGAAACTAACTGCCGCCGACGCGACGCTCACGTGACGCATAGTCAAGACGTCACAAAGTACACGTGAAGCATGAACTAAAAAAGTGGCAAGTGGTTAATTGAATCCTTCGTCATTGGGAAGCGAACCCGAAAGTGGGATGTAAGAGAAATTCAAGGCACCAGGACAATATTTTAATATCCAAGGGTTAGTTCCGGAATATTTTAATATCCGTCGTAAAAGAGATAATTACCGGCTCATGAAGTTATGAAACTTACACAACGATACGGATGGGTTAATTGAATTTTGCTTTGAGGAGCGTGTCTACATACAGTTGAGGAACAAAATTATTTAGGATGATTATAAAGAATTCAAAAGTCTAAACATTTTCCATTAGAGGAACTCCAACTATATTCAATATGTAACTGAACGTTTTATTTTTCTTATATATTCATAAATAATTCAAAATATATTTGTGAAAGTAAATCTAGTCTGCATATCTTTGATAGATATAATCTTCAATTTATTTACGCTGGGTAAAATTAATAATGGCAAATTGTTTAATGGAGATACTAAATTTAGATACTATGTACATTTAAATATTATAATTACCTAAATGTGTAAAGAACTCTCGTGTACTCGCATTGGACACATTTTTTGTTCTTATATTATTCAACACCCTAACAAAATTTGCCAATCTCCTTTTTGTAGCTTTTAATTTAAAGTGCTTTCAAGTACGTACAATTTTTCATAAAATGATATGATAAAAAAGTTCTAAGTATGTTTATGTAGTCATCTTCGAAAAATAATGAAGCTTCTTATCCTTGGCCTTTTATTAAATATTCCATTGAAACGGGAAGCATTTAACCTAAATTCCTCTTTGCATCCACCAGACCTTCATGGGGATATCATGATATTATTATTTATTATGTTTCCGACCCGCATTCCCTTCGTAAACGTTACCCACTCCCTCGAAGGCCTATTCGTTTCCCATACCGAATAAGCTAAGTACGTCAGATAAAACTTTTGCGTCTTCCAAGTCTTTCCCTAATTCGATTGTAGTTCCCCTTTTATCGTGCTACGTGACGCGAACAATTTATCTTGTGAATAAGTAATGCGATTTTTGCTTGTTTCGAGACGATACTACGAGGTCAGGGAGACGGAAATTCAGCCATTGTTTGATCACGGAATCTAATAAGTGACAAAATATAAAGATGGCAATTTCCGAGATAAAACACCGGATGTCACGGCATGTTACCTGAATCTGCGGACTAACGACGCAGGTCGTTGATTCCGATGTAACGAGATTTTTTTTGAGAGATATGATTAAAAGTTTGGACGAAGCATACGTATCAGAGAAACGTGTTATCGAAATTAAAAATATAATTTTTTATTAACGACAAAATACTTCAGATAACAACGTTAAACCACGACCGTTTCTTTATTTAGCATTTCGTAATTTTTATATACTAGATGGTGCTGCAGACGTTGTTTTGCCCTTTGAAATACAGCGTTACCTATTGGGTCCAGATTTTGAAATTTTCTTTTTAGGAACTAAACCGACATATATTGTGGATATGAATAATTTTGATCCATAAATAAAGAATTGGTTAATAACTTGATTACAGCGACCCCTATCGATTCCTAGCATCGCTATAAACCATCGTATTGACAAAACGTATACGAGGTGTCCAGGAATAAGTATTGGAGAAAGAAAAACGTTATTCGTTGATTAAGTAGTAGTTGATTGTTATACGTTGATGAAAAAACTTTAAAAGACAATTTTTTCAGAAAATTGAAAATAATATTTATAATTATTTGTCATCTTTTTCGTACGCACGATACTTGCGCATAATATTCAGCGCCGCTTAGGGAATAACCCGCGAACAGCTGCGGAGACATCTAGCTGCCCGCGTAAGCACTGTGTTCCACGCAAATATTCGGTGTGTTAAAAAGAGTTATTTATTCCAGACAATTTATTCCTTTATAGCCAATGGATAGCGTCTTTCTTTGTCCGACAGTTATTCCTGGACACTGTGTATATTGTCGTTGTCGATCTTAGCTATGACTCATCGTCTTGACAGAACATATATATTATGTGAATATGACCTCAATCGGTCAAGTCGTTCAGAAATTACACGATCACTAACAGACGCGTCAATGATTATATATAAGAAGATTCAGAATAATCTTAAGATAAAACGTATTGAGTCTACAAGGAAAGAATGACGTACAATTCGTAACGAGCGACAGACACATTATTTTGACAACAATTGTCAATGTCAGTCGACATTTTATTTTTAATTCTTTAGTTTATGGATTTGCATTTAAAAAGCCATCGACGTTTATTATATTTGTAATCGTTTTTAAAAAGTTATTATATACATATATTTTTATTGTAATTTTTTTATGAAAAATTCTTGACATATTAGAGGTATAGTAAACGTACGTTCATAAAGATAGTTTTTTCTTTTGGATTATGATTAGAAAATTAATTTGATTTTATGCCATTTTCTGATCGTTAATCAATGAATTATTTATTTTTTTTAAGTTTTAGAAAAGATTAGTTTTTTTAAATTATATTCCACTGCTGTAACAAAAGGCCCATTTTTTCCGATCGTCTTTTAAATAGAGCCTACTTCTAGGCCACAGATTTCCATTAAGAAAGAATTTTGCAAAATTCCCATGAAAACGAGAAAAATGGTTTCTCTGTTGATGACACTACGGGGCATTCAAACAATACTTTAATTTCTACTTTAGGTCACACAGATTTGATATTAGAAATTCCTTAAGTATACATGGAAACGTGAGAAAAATTAGGAAAAGTCAATATCGATTTTTGGTGTGTATTTTTTCCCGTTCCGTTAAAAAATATAAATAATACGTGTCTTTAAATCCTTCTTCTATACGTATCATGCGCCTAATTTTAAAAACTTTATTAAAAATAAAATATTATTACTACAATGTACAACAAAAACAATAATAAGCAGTATATTTTCAGTGTATTGTTTCAAACAACGATGCTAGATGGCGTTATGTGAGGATGAAAACGCACTACGATAGTTTCACGTTATTTACTCTGGCATAAGATTTTTCAACAGCTTGGTCATATTGATGCTGCGATAAGAAGGGGAACAGGCTTTAAAACAAACTTATTATATATTTTACTTAGATTACGCAAATGAAGTCGCGGACAAAATAATAATCTACAATTTAAGCGAAATTATTTTGTTGCGAAATGAAATTAATATCTTATTTTTCGCATATTTTCATTTTTACTTTTAAATTTTTTCCCGGTTTCTTTCACTAACAGAATTTTAAGAAAATAAGAAATAGTGGATGCAAAGCTGTAGAAAAAAGCTAACGTAGACAAACCAACGATTTTGTTTAAAATATATGAAGCGAGAATGAGGATTATACTCCCGTATTAGTTCAAAGTTAATCATTCATGTACATATAATTTGCAGATAAAAACCATGTTTTAGGTCGCGAAATCGAGTAGTTATTTACTTCGACAAGTAGATTAAATGAAGATTAAAAAAACTCCGGATTTTTTAGCTATTTCTTTATAATTTCATGTAACATTGCTAAAGTATAAATTGCTTAAATTATTGATAATTATAGAAAAATTATATTTCCAACTAGCTAAAAATTCAGTATAGGAAAATAATTACATTTTCCAAAATGCACGAGAAACAGAGACATTTTTTTCTTATGTGAAATGAATATGTAAGCAAGTAAATCTGGAGTTTTTCACGGGCAATTCACATATATCCCGGATATTAAACTAACTAAAACATTGTGTAACACAGAACCAACTAAAACTTTGTTATACACAGATAATCATTTTCCAAAGTAGTATTCAAACAGTACGCTGTCGTAAATATGTGTTTTATTTGTTTTGAAATGTTCTCATTTAAAAGGACCCATTAAATTGTTGGTAAAACAAAGAGGCTACTTTGAACGCGTCCACATAAGGACGGACTTGATAAATCTATAATGTTATGCTAACTTCAAGTTTGACAAAAGTTGCCGAAACATGTTTTTTTATTATAAAACGAAGATATGGCAGATGAAACCAGTAAAAGAATAAATGGGTGTGCCAAAAAATGGGCGGAGCTAATTGAACGAACTCTAATTTAAATTATAAATGCTAAACTATGGTTGTTTGTTTGTTACCTAATAATTCTAAAATGAAGTTACGAATCGGTAGTAAAAATCAATTGCTACTTCGTGTATTGTTCTTGTGGTAGACTAGTAATACAGTGGTGCTTGCGTTGATTACTTATACTATGAAAAGAGTAATATTCTATCACTTGCTTGGCTAGATAAGTTTTCATGAAACTTGATATAATATCATATAATCTAAGATTGAAATTCACATACCAGTTACTTTTTAACTCAAGAATTAGCATAATTCTTGTAGGACAAAATCGGCATTTTTTCGAAAACTGTTTAATCTATCACTTGATCGGCTAAATTAGTTTTTATGAAACTTGAAATAATACATAGTCTATGATTCATATTAACATATTAGTTACTTTTTAACTCAATAATTAGCATAATTCTTGTAGGATGAAACTCGGTATTTTTTAAGATAGTTTTTATTATGTCATTTAACCGGGTAAATAAGTTTTCATGAAACTTGACATAACATTAAATAGTCCATGATTCGAATTCACGTATAGCTTATTTTTAAGGTTTTAACTCAAGAATTAGCATAGTTCTTATATAATGAAATTCGATATTTTTTAGAATTTTTTTACTCTATCATTTGAGCGGCTAAATAAGTTTTTATGAAACTTGACATAATATTAAATAGCCCAGCCCTCGTATTCACATATTGGTTACTTTTATAGTTTTAACTCAAGAATTAGCATAGTTCTTATATGATATAATTTGATATTTTTGAGGATATTTTTTACTTCATCACTTGATCGGCTAAATAAGTTTTCATGAAACAGGATATAATATCACATAGTCTATAATTCGAATTAACATATTAGTTACTCTTTAACTCGAGGAATAGCATAATTCTTAGAGGATGAAACCCTTCTTTACGTAATTATAAAATTTTATTACTGCAACACACCAGTAGACAGAGCAAAGCGTATATATTAATGACTCACATTATTTTCCGGGGAGGAATACAGGGACAAATCCCTTTGTCTTAAAGGTAAATTTAGGAGGGCAAAAAGCTACAATTATTTGATAAACACAACTGTTACAAATTTGTGGCTTGCTGAACAAATTCTAATATTTGGAAGGTTTGATTTCGATATTATCGTTGTCTGTTAGTATTAAAAATTTTACCGGTCGAGGAACTGTAGATATTTTTATAGAAGATTTTTCGTTCCATAGTCTTGCATATTTAGTAGAATCATTTAATGGAGTTATTAAAGTTTAACCACCCTCTTCATTTCCGGAAACAGTTTTATAATTTACGATTAAGGAATAAACGATTAAGTGAATTCTAATTTCTTGAATCTATTAAAATTCATAATTTTGTTCTCGTTTATGATGGCTTGTTGTTATGGGTCTGTACATGTCAAAAATACAACTGTCGTTTAGTGAGATCTGAGTCTGATTTTACTGTCTATTATGGGGTCCTACCGTTAACCCTTGATATTCTTACTGTCTACCTCCTTCTTGCATAAGAGAAATGTTGTCTATTTTTCTCCATTTTTTTAATTTTCCTCTTTTTTCTTTGAATTTTGTTAATTTTATCCCATATTCAAATAGTATATTCTCGTTTATTGCTTTATCTCTTAAAGGTTTTTCTTACTTTTTCCTTACTACACAGTTCATTTCTAGGGTTACGTATTTTAATAGAAAAAAAAGAGAACCCTTATGAGATCATTTACGCGTCCGGCTGTCGATCTGTCATAGCCTTTTTCCTAAAAACCATTTGATATAGAAAGTTGTAAACTGACAATTTCATGGAACGTGATTTAGAATTTATTTGAATAGTATTTATACGTAAAGGGGTTAAATAAGGTAATCCCATTTTTGCAATTTACGTATTGTGTGGGATATCAATAGAAAGAACAAGTTATACTGATACTGAAACAATTTTTAGTATTCGGTGCAAAATAGTTTTAAAGGTATGGACAAAATATTTACAAAATATACCACCTATCTCTGTATGAAGGCAATGTAGGTCTAGTTAAACTTATAACTGTAAAGTAAAAACGAATTTATTATGTTTTAATTCACAAATTAATATCAATAAGATTACTTATTACAATAATTGAGTAATTATGGCTAAATTAGTTAAAAAAAGCGCCAAATTTCATCTCATTAGGATAATAATAAGTTATTGAGCGGGATTTTTATGTTTACTGGGTTTTTTATGTTTACTGGGATTTTTATGTTTACTGGGATTTTTATGTTTACTGGAATTTTTATGTTGACTGGGATTTTTATGTTTACTGGGATTTTTATATTTACTGGAATTTTAACGTTCACTGGGATTTTTATGTTTACTTGGATTTTTATATGAGTAGGACAGAAGGAACAGTGTATATTATTATACGATAAAAGAAGTCCGGCTAGAATTAAGTTAGTTCTAGAAAGTAAAAATATAGTTCGAAACATCTGCCACCTGACACGGCCCCCTTTGCACCTGAAACTTGGTATTATGAAAGAAATTCTGAAGGCTTTAAATAAATAAGGCAATTAAGTTAAGTATTTAAAAGGGTCACTGTCATATTTATATGAAACAATTTTTCCGGTCCGAAGTAGATATTTTTGTTGACCTCGATATGAGAAAACTTATGAAAGACGAAAACTTCGTTAGAGAACTGAACTCTATAGTCAATTCTCTTGGCTATATAATTCAGCTCGGGTATATTTAAAAAAAGTGATTAAAATTACTTAGAAAACAATAAAAATCCAAGTTATAAAGAAATTATAAATGATATTTTTCCAAATATTAAAAAAATAAATTGCCCTATTAGAATCTTTAATTCCTTTATTCTCAATTAAGCTACTTTACTGAAAATTTAAGTTAAAAACAAGGTGGATAGCAAAATATTGCCAGGATACAAAAGAAATGGATACTAGGATACAAAAGAATGTAAGTATCAGAGCAAGCATGAAGGCAGACTAAAGCTGAATGCTGAAGTGTGATGATTGAAACGAGGTTCACAAGAAAAAATTGCTCAATAGAAGCTTCCACAAAAAATGGTTTCGACAAGCCTATTTAATGCTCAAAAATACTTATTCAGTTGTAGGAATACACGTAAATAAAAAAATTCATTATAAACTTACTTTTTCAATACGATTTTTTCGTCTGGGTATCCCAATTTTTGTGTAATTTTCACAGCTTTTTATTATGAAAAATTTTCATGGTTTACAATCAGGGTTTAGAGGTCCCAAATCCTCGTCATCAGTTGGAAAATTCAAGAAAAGAAAAAGTTATCATTTGCAAGATTGTATAATAATATTAAATATTGTGTACCCTTAAACATTTTATGTACGTACGGTACCCCGCGTGTACGGAACCCTCATAGTGGGATGTTTTTTTTTATGTTTATGAAACCACAAAATATACATATCTACTAATCTCTTCCATACATATAGTAAATATTAAAATTCCATTACGTACATCACTGATGTTGATTTTTAAAATTAAACTTCTTTAGCGCTTAAAGTTGTATTTCGCTTAACGCGGCTTCATGATAATGTGATTTAGATAGGATATGGCGTAAACTATTATAGTACGTTAAACCAAAGACAAGCGTTAGAAATGTGGAACGACTGTACGACTTTTACACGTCTATCTTGCCGTCGACCAATATTAATATTATTTGTCCATCAATAAAATTTTGATATTTGTACTAACATAAGCTGATGATCACCCTTGCGATCTATATATATATATATATATATATATATACACACATATATATACTTCACAAATTATTTTATATATATTTAAAATATTGATTTGTCGCGCTTTTACTAAAAATAATATACAATGCATATGTATTTTATTTCAGACATATAAGGAAAGTGACGAAAATATTTTCTTATCGTATTGTATTGGAAAATGTGAAAATTAAGTGCGCAAGTATGAAAAAATATTGCAAAAGATTTGTAGTAGTATTTGCTAATGATATTGATACTATGAATTTCGAATTACTAAGTTGTACTCGTATTGTATAATATTATATTCAAAACTAACAAATGTATGTGTTTTCCTTCATAATTTTTTTGTATTCTATAAGAGTAGACTACTACCCTTATTAGTCCAATAAAGTTATACTTTTTTGCATGGTTATTTAAATAAAATTATTTCGACATTATTATTAAGGGCTACGCCTGAGTTTGATAAGTTGGCGCGGTCTGGGAGACTAAATACGCTCGCTACCTTTACTAAAACTTTAAAATTAAATGTCTCCTGAAGTATTGATATTGTGATGAATTAAATTAATAATTTTTTAGAAAGCAGTAAATTTTCTAAAGTTTCCTTCTGGAACAATTTGTTTACAACCAACTATTTACGAGCGACGGTACGTCAGTTTAGAAAAAGAATGTATTTACAATTTATTTCGCAAACTATTGATTGGAAATTAAAATGAAAAACAGCTTTTTTGTAGTAAATACCAGTTTGTCAAATTAATATTTTACGAAAAACTTCACGCCAAAAATTGCAAAAACAGTTTCTGCCAAATATTTCATTAGTTATTTATGTGAGTAAATACATTTTTTATTTTATGGTGTTTATTTGAAACTTTGTGCTGTAATGTCAGCAGTTAACAAGAGAGTGTCAGAGTCATAAAAACATTTTATTCAAATACCTCCTTGGGTTTTTCAAAATATCTCTTTAACTTTTCGTTAAAAAAATTGGCTTCATTTCAATATATCATCATCGTTTTCGTCTTTTCGATGTAGCTTTTCAAACTTTCAATAGTTAGAGATAGATATATTCAGTTGAAACTCATAGTTTTTTTATATATCTCCATAAATATTTATTATATATCAAATTAAGCTATTATGGATCATGTAGAGCATTTAAATCTCAACAATTTTTATTTTATTTATATAACTTTTTATGCAGGAATGTAAGTTATAATAGTAACTTTTACAGAACTTTTCAAACTAATAATAAGTACACCACAAAATATTGATTCTATTAAAACTAGTTCCCGTGATTGCCTATGTTTTTCTTTATTTTTCCACTTCTTAACATCGTTTCATATATAAAAATAAATTAAACTGAGTAATTCTTGCAAGTAGGAAAACAAACAAATTAAAATTCTTTCTTTATTTTTTTAAGAACACTAGTTTCCAGGAGAAATAATAGATTGTAGATATTTATTTTATGAAAAAAGTCTAAAGTAAAAATGAAATGAAATGTACTGTAAGATTAATAAAATATGGTTTGAAGTTCAATAAAGTGTCAATGCTATATTTTGAAAGAAATAAAAACATATTTGGACTATTTTTTGTGACGCTGACTGTGTCTCATAAACTACCGATACTACAAAAAAATGTTCCAAATCAAAACTGAACAGAATTTACCACTTAATAAAAAGAAAATTTTGCATTTTACGTCCGGTAAATACCTAATGCGGTACTTTGATACCGATAAATACTATACCGATACTAGGAATATTACCGATAATATCGATGAATACCTAATGAGATACTTTGATACCGATAAATACTATACCGATATAAGGAATACTACTTATAATACTGATAAATACCTAATGAGATACTTTGATATCGATAAATACTATACCGATACTAGGAATATTACCGATAAATACCTAATGAGATACTTTGATACCGATAAATGCTATACCGATGCTAGGAATACTACCGATAATATCCATAAATACCTAATGCGATAATTTGATATAGATAAATACTATACCGATACTACCGATAAATACCTAATGAGATACTTTGAGACCGATAAATGACATACCGATACTAGGAATACTACCGATAAATACCTAATGAGATACTTTAATATCGATAAATACTATAAGGATACTAGGAATACTACCGATAATACCGATAAATGTCTAATGAGATACTTTGCAATCTTTGACGTGCCGTTTCTTGTAAAATATTAATTTTACAAAATGGCGAATATGATAAAATTACACAAAATATAATGCTCTACAAGATTATTATATCTTATTTTAACGTTTGGCAAATTTAAAGGTTTACAAAAAATGTTATTAATTTTTACCATAAAATCGACTGTTCACGAGATGTTTAAATTTGAAGTTTTTCAAAATGGCGGATTTAGCATAATCTCTCAGACTTGAAAATTATTCAAGACATAAACATTAATAATATTGACTATATTTGGCGTTAATTTTGTAGAAATTCATTATTCACAATTAAATGAAACTACGTGATGTAGTATTATTTCTACTTTCTTTGAGTTCTTTACCACGACCTAGGTTTCGTTGTATTACAACAACTTCAGGTGGGCTATTAACGATCTTTGCTAATAGCCCACCTAGGTCGTGGTAAAGAAATCAAAGAAACCTAGGTCGTGGTAAAGAACTCAAAGAAAGTAGAAATAATACTACATCACGTAGTTTAATTTAATTGTGACTAATAATATTGTCAAAAAAATAATTGAAAACTTGGTATTGCAAACACAGATTTTTGAACAAAATTGAAATACTGTAATATTGGAAGATAATTGGTATTAATGCTAAAGTTCTGAGTAAATCCTAATGAAATATTCAGAATGTGTTTTATGAACTCGGTGTTTTAAATACCGGATCGCATGAGGTATTGCGAAACCCGACACAGACCTTCTCCAAATTAGATTATTAGATTTATCTCTACCGTTAATCAGATTCCAAGGGTGCACGTAATTCTTTTTAACTTCATGAAAATCTATGTGGAGGTGTTTCTTTTAATTATTCTGATTAAAGTACAACGGAGAATGGGTAATTAGGGCTAGCTAGCTAGTAGGAATTGGCTATACGTCATGGCAACTATTCTGGAATATCAGTGGTTTTCGAAATACGTATATAATTTTGATAGATAATACGCCATAGTTACATGTACAAGTACATGCGCATCTACAGATGGTATTTTTAGTTTTTAATTGTTCTACATAATAACGTTCTAAATATCAAATACGTGATAAAACAGTAAACAAAAATATTTTAACATAAAGCAAATTAAAGATATTTTCAAAAAAGTAAGTTCGAACAATTTATGGTGCGGAGTGTCATTGGAAGGGTTAGTTTGAAAGGCGTCAAAATATATTTAGAGAAATACTGAAAAATACTTAAAAAAATATTCAACTCCTTATTGACCAAACTACTGAACCCAAATTTATGAAAGAAAAGTTTTATAAACCTACGCAAAGGTTGTAGGATAACCATAAATAACGACGATTTTAGGTCTTACAGATTTTCGGAAGTTGTCCCTTTGATTACAGGAAAATGTACCTTTAATTACATTAAATATTATTAAATATTCAATGCACTAGAAAGTCCACGTTAGGAATTACATATGATGAATAAAATAATTACATTTCAAATGACGTCCGAAATCCTTGATGCGCTAGCCAGAATCCCACTTGGCATGTTTTGCAATTTTGGTGTCAGTCTATTTATTTGTTTGTACGCGCATCACGTTAAAATTATTAAACAAATTTTAATTTAATTTTCACTATAGCTAAGCTTGAGATAACAAAAATATAATGGGATGTTAATAATATAAAAAAAAACTTAAGAAATTATTTTAATTTGTTTATTTTTCTACTTGCAAAAAATGACTCAATTTTTCAGTCACGAGGAATGCCGATAGAAGTAGAAACTTAAAACTATGGAATAACAGATGTTTTATAGAATATTATAGAATTTTTAATTTTAAAATTGGCAACAAAAATATTATCGAACAACTAGAAATCTGTTTTACCAAGCTAGTAAGATAATTTCTAAGCCGCTACGGAATATCCATTGCATGATATTGCAGAGATTAAATATTAAAAAAATAAATACTATAAAATTTCTAAACGCAAATATTGATACGAATATTGGAAATATTTGAAAATAAATGTTTTTTCGTTATTAATTTTTCTATATGATATTATTATCATATTCAGAACTCACTATTGTACTGCACAGTGATCCTACAATTAAACAATTAAAATAATAATCAAACTAAAACAAAATTAAACAACGCACCATATACACACGTTAAACTTTCACGTAGTCAATTTGTATAGACACAGCACTAATGTTGCACAACACGTCACCATTATATCTACAGACAAACTGTTAACATTAGCATGTCGGAGATGCGAATGCATAAGATTTTTTCCTAACAAAAATCGCTCGACGCGCCTAAAGAAGTTTTCACTTCAAAAATATCAAAACAATTATCATTATGTGGTTAATCAATGATCCTAATCGATGTTTATAGTATAAAGACAGTACGAGTTTATTTTTTGTCAGTTTATATTTAAGAAGTAAGAAAAACTATAAAACCGATTCCCAAACTTCTTTTATTGTAAAATACTACATTATTATATATTCTATACTCAAAAGTTAAGGGTTTCGAAGGCATAGTAATATTTGTATTTAAACGAGAGTAATTGATTGTTTTCTTTCTTACGCTGAGTAAACCATAAGAGATATAATAAAATAATGTAAGAGCAAATTGTGTTCCTTAACCAGGTCTGCAAAAAATTATGTTTATTCATGTTTCTTTAAGTATTATCTATCTTTTATGAAAATTCCATTGTGTTTGTATTATGATTAAAATATTATTAAATTAATTGGGAATTTACGGATCTATGTTGTTATTTCAACAAATGCGTCTAAATATCTTCCCCCACTCTACATTTTTATCTAAATTATAATTATAGTAAAAATATTGCTACTGAAAAAAATTCGCTATAAAAATTACGTCACTAAAACTAAACTATAAAGAAATTCTGCGCGAACAAAATCTCATACGAGTAGTAGCTGGATAAATAAAGAAGTTCATGTGAGCTAGCTCTGTATACAAAACTACATACCAAATGATGTGTAAGAGATTCCATCTATTAGTAGAGACAAGTCAATCATTTTTCATGTCCATACAATTGTCAAAAATGTATAAAAAGGATTACCTTGAGATGTATATAACATGTCCAATAATGATTTCGAGCTCGATATAGCGAGTTGATAAATATAGGGTTTTACGCCCCGAGCAACGTGTTACAAGGCGCACCCGAATGCTATATTCTGGACGAGAATGTAACCGGAAGGCAGCCCCTATCACCTCGGGCCATACCTCGGGTAACTTCAAGTCACTTACGATTGTAACAATGTATGCGAACAAAGTTAGGACGGATGCGTACTTAATGTATTGGTAATGTGTAAGCGTATTTTTGTTTTTTATTCTTTACTTCCCCGAAAATCGATTGGAAAACTGTTTTACAAAGATTTGAAAATTTTCAAAGCGCCCTTTTGTTTCAAGTGGTCAGAGTAAAGGTACAATCATGTGTATTGGGCTAACAGGAATGAAGCAGGGAATTAATTGATTTAGTTTTGTCGATAATAACGATGAAAAGGGTAAAGCTTTGAGATAAGATCAAAGAGAAGTAAGCTTTTTTATAGTTTTTCAAAGAGAAGTAAGCTTTTTTTAGAGAGGAATCGAAAGAGTAGGTACACGTCCCATACTTCGCGTGTTGAAAGTTTGTCTATTTTTGACATAATTTTTATAAGCGAACATACTTTACATCTAATTGTATTTTAACTTCAGTCAAGCTGAGACAAAATGTTTCCCCTTTGTGAAATATATTTAATTTAGTTGAAAAGTGGTTGCGTGTGACGTCAAAAAGGGCTAGAAATATAGCGGAAAGACATATGAACTTAAAAACAATATCACTTATAATAAGTAAGTTCACTTTTATTTAATTTCTGTAAAATATATTATTCGTAGATAATGATAAGTCCATTTGACATTAATAAAATGTTAAGTAACGTATCCGGCATCGATAATTTTGAACTAAATTACATGATGTAGTTTAGTTTTCAGTATTGAATATTTCGAATGTATAAATTGTTTATTAAATTAATTTCTGTGTAATAAGTTTATTGTAAGTTTATTGCAGTTTATTTAACGTAGTGAATATTATTTTATTAATGGTATTAGTTGGATTGTTCAAAACTACTCAGTTAATTGTCGCTATAATATTTTCAAGGACAATCTTTCATTGAAGTTATGAAAAAATGATCAGAGTGCGCGCGCACAACGTAGAAAAAATCGACAAGATGAAATTGGTCACAATGCATGCGCACGATGCAACAAAAATCGACAGGATAAAGTTGCTCACTAAGCACATATTTACATGCATGTAGTTGTGCAGATAAATATAGTATGTGTATATATTATATTTAAGATAGTTTTTAAAATGTATTTTAAAAGTCTTTTTCTAAGTGATGTTAAGTTTTGGTGTGTATTTATTTGCATTATAAATTATTATTTTATCATTTATTAAATATTTAAAATTGATAAGTTACAATAATATTTCAGCATATTCATTATATTCATTATTAATTAAACTTATTTGGATTGTGTTAGTAAATTAAACAATTCGTTATATACACGTCTTTATATTATATTCAATACTGAGTATTCAATTAAATATAGAAATTTAATTTTAAATTAAATTTAATTAATTAATAAAATAAAATTAATAAAGCACAAAAACATAAACAATAATAATAATAATTATTATTTATTTATTAAATGATTATAATTTTAGATAAAAAGATTAAATTTTTACTACTCTACATGAGAAAATAAATTTTAATTTTTAAAATATAATTATTTCATTTAATTTAGATTTTACCAACCGTATTTATAACTATCCTCCAGTCCTTTTTATTGTTTTATTTCCATCAACT